>CP106720.1:18718981-20081210 GCA_025503065.1 Gossypium bickii | reverse complement strand
AGTAGTCCCTACAGTGTGATGGTTGGTACGGGTGATGTCTAGCGGATGGTTACTTAGGTTTGGGTTCGGGATTGCATCATTATCCATAATTGCTATATGTATATATGTATGAACTGAATTACCTAAATCGTTGGGACTTTGTGATGGTGGTTATACACTGAGTCCATTTGACTCACCCCGTTGTGGGATATATTTTTCAGGTGACACTTAGTAGATGAACCGGGTCGGCAGGAGCTTAGTGGTGGCCATGATCAACTCAGAATTTACTTTATTTTGGGACTTCCTACATTTTAAGTATTTTGTATTTATTCCGGGTTTTGTTTTGATGTAATAAGGCCATTAGTATGAAACTGTTTATGCATGCATTTTTATTATATTAGTATGATACGATTTTTATCAAATTAAAGTTAAGTAATTTTTCTTAAAGGTAAACTTTTAAACATTTTGACACTTAAACACAAACAATTTCCAGTGTGCAAATAAACTCTAAACAAATTCGGCATGTCTTTTAATTTAAAAACAAGGTTTTAATTAATCCCTGATTTCAGGAATAGCAATGTTTTCAATTAAACTCAACACGAATCAAACTTTCTTCAAAACCACCCAAGTTTTCCAAAGGAACAAACAAATTTTGAAAAATGTTTTACTCAAAGAACATACCATATTCGGTTAAGTCTCGTGGGCTGGGTTTGGGGTGTTTCAGCTTGGTATCAGAGCCCAGTTTTAAATTCTCGGCCTTGGGTTTAAAGCCCATAACGTTTTCAAAATTAAGCCCAAATGAATTTTGTGAAAGATTTTGTGAAATGAGCAGGTTTTTTGGCATGGCACCTCAGTCTCCGACCCGAAGTCCACCAGGTAAGTACCCCTAACTGTTGTGTGATTTATAATATGATTTGTATACGGGTATAACGGGAACGTAGATTAGTATAGTAAGTTGCTGAACCTTAGGATTGGCTTACTCCAACACAGAACCACATAAAACTTAAAGCCTAATTAAACAAACCTATGACTAAGTCGCCAAGTTAGGGTGTGGCAACCATTGTGCGCATGTCTAGGATTGGATTCAGGAAGAGCACTGGTATTTAGCGATCCTCGTGACTCACCTCCTCTTCGCTCGAATCCTACGGTGCATAGTGCAGTTCACCCTAACCAAGAGGACTCATTCACTGGCTAAATTCATTAATTAAAACCCGAAAGGGACTAGCCATATTTCTATAAAATCTTAGTTTTAATCACCAAATTACCCCTTTGATTTGTGGAAAGACTATTTTGAAATTTTTTCCAAAATATTCCTGATTTACAAAATTACCCAAATACCCCTGGTTTGTAAATTAAAAAAATGCCATTGGTTTATAAAATGACCATACTACCCTCAATTTTTACTGAGATACTCTAAACTCTATGAAATATCCAGAAACCCCTATTTTGCAAAATATTAAGATACCCTGATTTGGAAAATTTACTAAATTACCCTTAACTTACAAAATTACCAAAATAACCCTGATTTTCAAAATTCCTGTCATATCTTTGATTTGGGAAAATTTTTAAAATACCCTCGAATTTTGAAAATTTCAGAGAGCCTTGATTTATTAAGATTTTCAAAATTGATCCCGATTTGTGACCAAAATGGCCCTATAGGACAAATTACGAAAATACCCCTAGGATAGGAATAGACAAAAATATTCGAATGGTGGATGTGTGTGGTAGATACTACTGAATGGATGTGTTTCTCTGAATTAGGGTAGAAAACTTGGAACGAAAACTTTGAATTGATCGAAAGAACTACTACTAAGCTCATTTTCATAAAATTGTTCGCGGATAATCAGTGAAACATGATATTAATGCATAAAATTTCTTAAATCAGATTAAAGCGCGATCATAGAAATGAGTTCTAGGGGACGTGGTCGTAATGTGCAAGGACGTGGTAGGGGCAGAATGACCGTATCGGAACCCGTTAGGTCTGGGCAAGGGTCCGAGAATGAGGTACCACCACCCCCACCACCAGCGATTGGTGTTGAGCAGCAAGATCGATCGACGGGGATGATGCGATATCACAGCGGGCCGCAAGTTCGGAGATGGTGGTGGGGCGCGGTGGAGGTATGGGAGCTCGAAAATTTGTACCCGAGCGACTCCGAGCTAATGGAGCTAAGGTGTTTTGTGGTGTATTTGGAGTGGCACCCAGTACAGCTGAGTATTGGTTGGAGGCGACAGAGCGAATTATGGATGAGCTGGATCTGACCTCTGAGGAGAAGCTGAAAGGAATGGTGTCGCTTCTTCGCGACGAAGCATATCAATGATGGCTCATAGTTGGGGATGGTGCCACAGATGAGAATCTCACTTGGGAATATGTTAAGGTGGCGTATCAGAAGAAGTATGTTGGTACTAGTTATACTGATGCACAGAAGAAGGCATTTCTGGGGCTGGTTCAAGGGAACAAGTCCGTAGCAGAATATGAGGCTGAATTCTTAAGGTTGAGCCGGTATGCTCGAGGAATAGTGGCTACGGAGCATGAACAATGTGTCCGGTTTGAAGACAGACTAAGGGATGATCTGAGGTTGTTGATAGCTCCGCAGTAGGAGTGGGAATTTGCCGTGTTAGTCGAAAAGGCCAAGGTAGTTGAGGGGATTAAGGACTCTGTAAGGCAGAACACTGATCGAAATAGGCAAAAGAGAGGTTTTGGATCGTCAGGATCATCTGGGAATATTCAAAAGAAGCCTAGAGTTGATGGGCCGCGAGGTCGCCAGTTTGTGTGGGAGGAAGCGATGATCGCACTTGTACTCAGTGTGGAAAGATGCACTTAGGAGAGTGTTGGAAGAAGACAGGAGGATGCTATAAGTGTGGGTCTAAGGAACACATTATTAAGGACTATCCTATTAAGATAGATGGGAGCCGACCCACGGGTCAGGGTTCTAATCAGGCTGGAAGAGGTGGGACAGCTGACCTCAAGCAGGTCGTGATCCAATTGGCGAGAGGAAACGGTCTTTGGAAGAGGACGTGGAACACCAGGCGGTTAGCTAGGCCAAGGAGCCGAGCCGAAAAGGTCAGATTTGTGGGAATCACTCGAAGATAGCAGTTGATCCATCTCAAGAAGCGAATTCTACTCAAGACAATGGATTTCTCCTTCAATTCCTTGGGGTTTAGGGATTTCTTATGTTTTGTTTTATCTTTTCTTCTGAGATGTTTTCTTTTATTGTTATGAACTAAACCCTTTAGATACCTGAAGGGGATGAAACCTAAGACGGATCTTGTTATTGTTTTCTGAACTATATGATAAATACTTGATTTGTTCTTAATTATGTGTTCTTAATTCTTGTGTTGATATTTCCGGGATATTAATTCAAGTATGATGTGCTTAGGTGGTGGAGCAAAAGTCCCTGCTTAAGAGTAGATCTAGCTTAATTAAGCAGAGTTAATCGCACGCCTAGAGATTGGGTGACGAGATTTTGTCAGATTAGGGTGAAACCTAATATGGGAGTCCATAGATCGAGTTAATGCGATTCTAGGGGTTTTAATTAGATAGATATGTCAATTAATCAACCTAGGGTTAGACGTTATTCGCCTCGAGAGAGGGTTTAATATAACTTAGGGAATCTTACGGATCAAGTCAAGTGAATAAATCGTCTGGTTCAGTGTTAGATAACAAGTGCAGTCGAGGTGGATTCTTCCTAAGGGTATCATCTTAATCAACTGAGTTTTCCCAACAGTATTTCCCCAAATTTATTCTTTTTGTCTTTGCATCTTTAGCTTAGTAGTTAGATTTAGATTAAGAAACAACTTCACTTATTTTAGGCTAGATTATAAAAAGAAAGTTAGTATTAGTACTTTTACTTCTGTTAGCCCACTTCACTAAAGGGCCAAAAACCAAAATTTTTCAAGAGCTTGGACTAGAACCCAGGCCTCCATAAGACCCCCAAATACACTCAAATAACTAGCATCAGCCCAACACATGGAATTATGCAAAAATCACAAACCCCTTATTTTTGGGATGTTACATTATTTGTATGTCAGGCCATTTTATAGTGGTGGAGATTTTATTTTCAAGCAACCCTGTGGCAATGACATTTCTTGTTCGACTGGTGAATGCATATTTCTTGAATCTTAAAAACTTTGAGTGCTTTGAGCGAATCTTTAGTAAGGATTACAATTTTTGTTAATTTTGAATTAAAGGCAGTTACTTAAATGAGGGGACACACCTATGTTTTCGTGCCTTAAAAATTTTCAGCTTGGACGGTTTGAATTATTTGCCTTAAAAATTACCAATGCATGATTATTTGTGAATTATTTTGAGACATTATTGATGGTAATTACTGTAACGCCCCAAATAATTTATTTATGCTTCTATAAATATTTGACACAACTGTGTATCTGCTTCAGTGGTTAAGTGTTCTGGGTATATATGTGAGAGGTCTCAAGTTCAAGCCTTACCTTTAGCAAATTTTATTATTCTTGGAACTGTCTCTGTTCAGTGGGCGTATATTAATTTTCCTATAGTTTCATATCAGAATGGGCCTGCTGGTTTGAGTGGTAAGGGAACTGGTGCGTTGGAGGTCCTGTGTTCAAATCCCTATGCGAGTATGAGAGTTTATTTTTATTCATTTGACCGAGAGAGTTTCGCTTGAACAAGAATTCTGAGGAGGTTGAGTAGTGAGTTAGTGTGAGTAAATTGAGGGGATATGCTATCTTGCTGAGATTTTATTCTATTTCCTTTGTTTTCAAATTTTATTTTTCTCTTCCCCTAAATTTCTACCGTTAGTCCCTTCTCTGTAGTTTCTTCCCCTTTTCCACTTTTGATTTTTGTTTTCTTTTGGTTGGCTATCGAACCTTCGTTCTTGTTATATCAATTTTCTTCACTCATTTGGGTAAGAAAGGCTTTATTTTGTCTATAACTTGTGACTTTCCATCATTCATTATGGTTATACATTTGTTTTAGGCAGTAGCAAATCAGAAGATCGTGTTTCTTCTCCTCGCAGAGTCGTAATCAACCATTTCGGAGAGTTGGGTTAAGCGATAAGTGTTGATTTGAATTATGGTTGGTTTCGAATTATAGGTTTAACCATGTTTTTCAGTCTGATTTTGGGCTTTGGAATGCCGATTATAGGTTCAGGTGGTCTCGAGATTATTTTTGCATCAAATTGATACCAGGTGTGTACCCGAAATACAGAAAAATGAGATTCGATGAAAATCGAAAAACCCCACTGTCGACACCACACGGCTGTGTGGTAGGCCGTATGCGACGGCACGGCCATGTTATTGCTGGAGAGTGGCCGTTTGAGCCACACGGGGTGGGCCAAATTGGGTGTGTGGGCTCACAGCGCACGCCACATGGGCGTGTGGCATTTGGGCCGGCCGCGTGTGATCCACACGGGCAAGGCCTATCTGGGTATGTAGGCAGCTGCATGCAGTATTGGGCCCATTAATCTAAACTTTTCCTAGGGGTTGCTGGGTCTTTCCAAATGACTATAAGCCTCTTTGTAGGTTCGGTGAGGGTAATTAAACCCTAAACTATATGAATTTTTCATTTAATATTCTCGAATTGATTAGAATTTCATTTGCATGTCTACTTGCACTATTCTATTATCTGTATAAGATCATGAGCATGCAAGCGTGTTAGATTTTTTTTCTCGCACATGAATATACATGTATCTTGTATTGGGGTTGGGATGATGTATATTGGAGGAAGTGTTTTGAAAGTCAATTTACGCCTATTATCCGGGCAAAGATGGCTCCATTATATCTCATTATGTGCCGCATTGGTACAACATGGTGTGTAGGGTTGGGTGGGTGTTTTAAACCCCACATGGTGTGTAGGGGTGGTCGGAGATAGAGTGTAAAAGATGGGGGTAGGATATCTAATTGTTGATTCTAATTTGCACATTTGTATCTCAGATTCAGAATGGGCTTAGGCTGAATCAGATTCGATCGATTCTCGATCGTGAATGTACTGATTTAGGGGCTAGTTGGAACAGTGATCTCGTGATCACTAATCCGAGGATAGAGAAAATTATTTCCATCATATTTTATGAGTTGTAATGTGATGGTATAAGTGTATGAAAATTTTAGTGCTTTAATTTTACCGATTTCTTGTTTAATCGCAAAAAAGGACTAAATCGCATATAGTGCGAAAGTTCCCTTTTATAAGATAAAGGTGCCAAATAGCCATAGAATGTTAATAGGAGGTCTTTGAAAGGAAATTAGCCCCTTTGTAAATGGTTGGCCGGCCATAGTAGATCATAGGAGACAAGAATTAACAAATTGGTAAAGGTTGGTAATAGTTGTTGACTAATTGATAAATAGAATAAAATAAAGAAAAGATGATATCCATCTTTTCTCTTCATCTTTCTCCACCGAAAATAGCAAACAAATAGGGGTTTTTGAAAGCTCAAAATTTTAGCAAGCTCTTCTCCATTCAAGTAAGTGGTTTTAATGATTTTTCTTGAATATAGTTGTACTTTTAGAACCCCTGGAGCTTAAGCTTTCAAATGAGGGGAATAATTTGCAATATGGTGAAAAGTTTAGAGTTTTTCCATAAGAGCTTTCATTGTTATTTGCTGCATTTTTATGGAAGAAATTGAGTCATAGTTGTTAGATGAGCAACTTTTGTGAAAGGTGTTGTCATGAAAACACGTAAAAGGACCATGTTGGAAAGGTTATAAAAATTACTGTAAATGTGTGAAATGTTGGGTTTT
Organism: Gossypium bickii; assembly: GCA_025503065.1. Taxonomy (NCBI): domain Eukaryota; kingdom Viridiplantae; phylum Streptophyta; class Magnoliopsida; order Malvales; family Malvaceae; genus Gossypium; species Gossypium bickii. The sequence goes on along the minus strand of CP106720.1, from coordinate 20,074,524 downwards.
GATGATAGGCATAAGAGAAATAAATGTTCACCTAAATTTGGTTGAAGATAGAAATTTGATTAGAATGAATTTTCGAGCCTAGGGGTAAAATGGTCATTTTGCCAAAGTTTAAGGGCAAAATAGTAATTTTGCCAAAGCATGATTATTAAAATGCTTTTGTTAATGTGATGATTGAAACGAGTAATTTGCTATTATAGAGCAAGAAGAACCAAGAATCCACCTCGATCGGGGAAAGAATAAAATCTCGGACTAGATCAACGATCTAGCTTATTTTGAAATCGTGGTAAGTTTGTATGTGATAAATTCAACATTATGTTAGCACGTTTGAGAATATTTGATGTTCTACTGAATTGAGTATTTGATGTTGAATGAGTAAGTTGAGATGTTAAAGTCCTGTTGGACTATAATGAATGTAAAAATGCTATTATCGAGACATGAAATGGATAAGGTCCGTATAAGACCATGCAGGACATGGCCTCAAGACCGAATTGAGATCCGTGATAAGACCATATCAGGGATATGGCTTTGGTATTAAATATGAGAATTGTATAAGACCATATTCGGGATATGGTATTGATACTTGATGTGAGATTCCGTATAAGACCATATCCGGGATATGGCATCGGCACTCAGAGGTGACCCTATGTAAGACCACTTCGGGGTATGGCATTGGCTTCATACTTATATTAATAACGATGAATATGCATCGTTGAGTATCCCTAGTGATTAATGGGATAGATAGATAAGCTTGGAAATAGAAATGAGATTAGTACTAAAGTCATGTGAATGAGTGAATACAGGTACTAGTGAATGATTCACGAAAAAATATTTATGACATGTGGCATGGTACGTGCTTAGTAAGGGTGACTGCTAGTAAGTGTAGAAAGAAGCCTATAACCTTGTGTATGGTTAATTAATGCCATGGATGGATTTTATCATGAGCTTCTTGTTGTTATTTAATTCCATGCAAACTTACTAAGCTTTATGCCTACCCCTTTTCATTGCCCTTTTTCCTTTGTAGTATTGCCAAGATAACTCGAGGAACATGGATGTCGAAGTTCGGAAATCACATTATCGACATCACTTTGGTATAACTGTAATATCCGGGATTTTGGGCTTGTGCATTATTGCTTAATTATATGTGGAAGCATGCCTAAGTATGTTATGAATGTGTTTTATGAATTTTGAGAACTTTAGAAAGTAGGAGAATGCTTTAGAAATTATTTGATTTTAAGTTTCAAAGAGGGAGCTAAGCCTTATATTCCTCTCTTTTTATTTTTGTTGTAGCTGAATACTCAAGTAACCCCTAACCAATTGTTCACCTATTGCCTAAGCCGAATCTCCTATTTTAGTGGCCATAGCCGAATGTCCTCTACCCTTTAGGAGCCGATTTGATCATTCAAGCAAGAGCCGAATCTCTCTGCTTCAAGGAAGGACATTGATTAAGTTGGAGCTTGGGATTTCTATTGTAGCCAATTTCAAGAAGGGATCTTTTGGGACTTTTAAAGATCAAAGGTAAGTCATGTGTGGTATTCGGCCAAGGGCCATTTGTTGTGATTAAATTTTAGAATTGGATCTAACATGTACCCTGTAGGATTTCGACATCTTCATAGCCAAGAGACTACTTTCGGGATTTCAGTGAACTCGTTAAGTAAACCAGGTGTGTAGCCCCACACTGAATCTTAATAGATCTATGGTAATGTTTTAATATGTGTGTTAATAAGAATGTGAAAGATATGGCTTAAGGTACCATTTAATGGTACGGCATATTCAGGTACGTTTTTCTCCAAAGCTATGTTAATAGTTATGAATATCTGTTACGGCACACCTGTGAAATTGTTACGAATGTGGAATAAAGAATATGGCATGAGTTATGCATGACTTGTATGACATGGGGCATATGGGTGATTATGAAAGGGGAAGTGATCTGGTGGTTTTTACCACAAAATTTGGTGACTCATGTCACATAATCTGAATGTGGTGACTTATGTCACAAAAAAAAAAATTTTTATCTGGTGGCTATGCCACAAATTTATAAGGGCGATGTGCTAGTCGTCTGCAGTGACTGCCTTCGATGATGTGTAGCGGATGGAAGGTCGATTTAGTAATCCCCACGGTGTGATGGCAGGTACGGGTGATGTGTAGCGGATGGTTATTTAGGTTTGGGTTCGGGATTGCATCATTATCTATATTTGCTATATATGTATATATGTATGATCTGATATGCCTGAATCGTTGGGATTTTGTGTTGGTTGTTACACACTGAGTCTGTTTGACTCACCACGTTGTGGGATATGTTTTCAGGTGACACTCAGTAAATGGACCGGGTCGGCAGGAGCTTAGTGGTGGCCATGCCCAGCTCAGCATTTGTTTTGTTTGAACTTTCTATACTCAAGTATTTTGGGATTGATTTCGGGTTTGTTTCGATGTAATAAGGCCACTTAGTATTAAACTGTTTATGCATGCTTTTAATTTCTGTTATGATATAATTATTAAATAATTTTTCCTAAAGTACATTTATAAAGATTTTGACTCCTAATCGCAAACGATTTTCAATCTAAAGGTAAACTCTAAGCCAAATCGGCAATTCTTTTAACTTAAGGTTTTGAAATATGAAAACGAGGTTTCATAAAATCCAAACTTCAAGCAAAACATTGTTTTCGATTTTAAACCCAACACAAATACATTTTCCTTCAAAACCATTCAAATTTTCCAGACTAAACAAACGAGTCTTTGAACTGTTTTACTCAAAGAACATACTAGATCCGGTCGAGGCTCCTGGGCCGAGTTTGGGGTGTTTCAGTTTGGTATCAGAGCCAGGTTATAAACTCTCGGCCTTGGGTTTAAAGCCCACGATATTTTCAAAAATTGAGCCCAAATAAGTTTTGTGGAAATTTTGTGAAATTGAGCAGGTTTTCTGGCATGGCACCCGAGTCTCCGACCCGAAGTACACCAGGTAAGTACCTCTAACTGTTGGGTGAATTATTGTATGATCTATATGTGGGAATAACGGGAACATAGATTATTATATTAGGTTATTGAACCCTAGGATTAGTTTACCCCAATATAAGAATTACATAAAACTTTAATGCCTAATTAAACAAACTTGGGACTAAGTCGCCGAGTTAGGGTGTGGCAACCATTGTGCTCATGTCTAGGATTGGATTCAGGAAGAGCCTGGTATTTAAGCAGTCCTAGTGACTCACCTCCTTTTCACTCGAATCCTACCTGGTGCGTAGTGACGGTTCACCCTAACCAAGAGGACTCATTCACAGGCTAAACTCAATAATTAAAACCCGAAAGGGACTAGCCATACCGTTTTATAAAAACCTCAGTTTTAAAATCACCAAATTACCCCTTTGGTTTGTAGAAAAAATTTTATTTTGAAAATTTATCCAAAATAATCCCGATTTACAAAATTACTTAGATACCCCTGGTTGTGAAATTACTAAAATGCCCTTGGTTTGAAAAAAAATTTCCATACTACCCTCGACTTTTACTAAGATATTCTTCAAAATACCAGAAACCCTTATTTTACAAAATATTAAGATACCCTGATTTGGAAAATTTACTAAATTACCCCTGACTTACAAAATTACCAAAATAACCCCGATCTCCAAAATTTCTGCAATACCTTTGATTTGGGAAAATTTTCAAAATACCCTCGAGTTTTGAAAATTTCAGAGTGCCTTGAATTATTAAAATTTTCAAATTGACCCCGATTTATTACCAAAATGCCCCTGTAGGACAAATTACGAAAATACCCCTAGAATAGGAATAGACAAAAATATTCGAATGGTAGATGTGTGTGTAGATACTACTGAATGGATGTGTTTCTCTGAAGTAGGGTAGAAAACTTGAAATGAAAACTTTGATTGATCGAAAGAACTACTTTTAAAAGACTTCTTTTCATAAAATTGTTCGCGGATAATCAGTGGAACGAAATACTAATGCATAAAATTTCTAAAACCAGATTAAAGCGCGATCCTAGAAATGAGTTCTAGGAGATGTGGTCGTAATGTGCGAGGACGTGGTGGAGGCAGAATGACCGTATCGGAACCCGTTAGGTCTGGTCAAGGGTCCGAGAATGAGGTACCACCACCACCCCCACCACCAGCTATTGGTGTTGAGCAGCAAGACCAGACGGGGGATGATACAGTATCGCAGGAGGTACTGCAAGTTCTTGAGATGGTGGCTGGAGTAGGTGGAGGCAGGAGCGGGAGTTTGCTATGTTGGTAGAAAAGGCTAAGGTTGCCGAAGGGATTAAGGACTCTGTAAGGCAGAATACGGACCGGAATAGGCAAAAGAGAGGCTTTGGATCGGCGGGGCCATCTGGGAATATGCAAAAGAGGCCTATAGTTGATGGGCCGCGAGGTCAGCAAGTTGCTTCAGGAGGGCAGTATCGTACTTGTGCTCAATGTGGAAAGATGCATCTAGGAGAGTGTTGGAAGAAGACCGGGGGATGTTTCAAGTGTAGGTCTAAAGAACACATGATTAAGGACTGCCCTATAAAGATAGGCGGGAGTCGACCAACAGTCGGGGTTTTAACCAGTGGAAGAGGTGGGGCAGCGATCTCAGCGAGGTCGTGGTCCGATTGGCGAGAGGTAATGGTTCTCGGAAGAGGACGAGGAACACACAGTAGAGGTGTTGGTAATATAGAGGCAAAGGCAGATGCAGTATATGCGATTCGCAGGGAGGGAGGATGGAGGCGCACTTGGACGTCATAACCTGAGTGACGTTCCTTATAGTTTGGCAAGCCTTATTTCGCTTTGATTGATGTTAGCTCTACCTACTCTTATGTTGCATGTAGTGTAGTTGAAACACTAGGCATAGCCTCCGAATCATGTCGATAGGGTGATGATCGTAAGTGAGCCCATTAGGTCAAAAGCGTAGTGGTGAATAAGATATTTGAAGTGTACCGCCAGAGATTTAGGGAGTGGTATTTCCTGCCGACTTAATGGAACTACCTTTCGGAGAATTTGATCTCATTCTTGGCATAGACTGGCTAGTGGAACATCGGGCCATATTGGATTGTGCAGCTAAGCGAATGGAGTTAAGGACGCTGGAGGATGAGGCGATAATTATGATAGGAGAAAGAAGAAACTACTTGTCTAACGTAGTCTCTGCTTTAAATGCTGATAAGATGGTTGGAAGGGGTGCAAGGCATATTTGGCCTTCGTTAGTGCATTGGATGCAAAAGAAGGGGGAGTTAGTGGAGTTAGAACAGTAAGAGAGTTTGTGGATGTTTTTAGGAAGAGTTACAGAATACCCCGGATAGGAGGTGGAGTTCGAAATTGACTTGCTACCAGGTACAGCTCCTGTGTCAATTGCCCTGTATAGAATGGCACCGAAGGAGTTGGTTGAGCTCAAGGCTCAAATTCAAGAGTTGCTTGATTGTGGGTTTATTCGACGCAGTGTGTCTCCATGGGGAGCACCGGTCTTGTTTGTGAAGAAGAAGGACGAAACTATGCGTATGTGCATAGTTTATCGTCAGTTGAATAAGTTGACCATCAAGAACAAGTACCCGTTGCCAAGGATAGACGACTTGTTCGATCAGCTCAAGGGGGCAGCAGTGTTCTCAAAGATATATCTAAGGTCAGGATATCATCAGTTGAAGGTGAAGGAGGCAGATATCCATAAGACAGCTTTCCGGACAAGGTACGGGCATTATGAGTTCTTGGTAATGCCGTTTGGTTGATATAATGAACTGGGTTTTTCAACCTTACTTGGATAGATTCGTCGTTGTGTTCATTGACGACATCCTAGTATATTCCAAGTCTGAGGAGGAACATGTTGAGCATCTCCAGATTATGTTGTAAGTATTAAGGGAGAAGAAGCTCTATGCCAAATTCAGCAAGTGTGAATTTTGGCTGAAAGAGGTTACATTCTTAGAGCATGTGGTGTCTGCAGAAGGAATAAGAGTGGATCCTAGGAAGATTGAGGCAGTGCTAGATTGGAAGCCACCTAAGTCTGTGGCTGAGGTTCGTAGTTTCTTGGGATTGGTAGGCTACTACAGAAGGTTTGTAGAAGGGTTCTCATCGATAACTGCACCTTTGACAAAGTTGTTGAGAAAGGAAGTACCTTTCGTATGGACAAATAAGCAACAAAAGAGCTTTGAGAAGCTTAAGAGGGTTTTGACTGAAGCTCCGATTTTGATTCAGCCTGAGGCAGGAAAAGATTTTGTGGTGTATTGTGACGCTTCTCACACAGGATTGGGATGCGTATTGATGCAAGACGGGAAAGTAGTCGCTTATGCATCTCGACAACTAAGGCCACATGAGGTTAACTACCCGACGCATGATTTAGAATTGGCGGCAGTGGTCTTTGCTCTTAAGGTATGGAGGCATTATTTATATGAAGAAAAGTTAGTGATCTACACAGACCACAAGAGCTTTAAGTATCTATTGACTCAGAAAGAGCTGAATCTGAGACAGCGAAGGTGGGTGGAGTTATTGAAAGATTATGATTGTTCTATAGAGTATCATCCGGGCAAGGCAAATGTAGTGGCAGATGCCCTAAGTCGAAAAGTAGTGTCGGATCTGAGGGCGATGGTTGCATATCTTAGCTTGTACGACGATGGCAGTTTGCTGGCAGAATTGCAAGTTAAGCTGACGTGGTTGAATGAGGTGAAAGAAGGACAGTTGGCAGATGATGATTTAAGTGCTAAGTTGCGTCAAGTGCAGAGTGGGGAGTTAGAGGATTATGGTATTAATGACGAGGGAGTATTGCGTTTCAAGCGTAAAGTCTGTATGCTGAAGAACGAGGAGTTAAGGTAGAGAATTCTTCGGGAATCGCATAGTAGCCCTTATGCTATGCATCCTGGAGGTAGGAAGTTGTACAGAGATCTAAGGGAACAGTTTTGGTGGCCTGGTCTTAAGCGGGAAGTTACCGAGTTTGTAGGGAAGTGCCTAACGTGTCAGCAAGTTAAGGCTGAACACCAAGTTCTGTCAGGATTGCTTCAGTCGATAAAGATTCCGCAGTGGAAGTGGGAGTGAATCACCATGGACTTCGTTAGTGGGCTTCCCCTTACCCCTACTAAGAAGGACTCGATATGGGTGATAGTGGATCGATTGATAAAGTCCGCGCATTTCATTGCAGTGCGGGTTGATTATTCTTTGCAGACGTTGGCGAAGTTGTATGTGGCAGAAATTGTAAGGTTGCACGGAGTTCCGGTATCGATTATTTCAGATAGGGATCCAAGGTTTACGTCTCGGTTTTGGAAGGCACTACATCAAGCCTTAGGTACCAGATTGGATTTCTCTACGGCATTTCATCCGCAGTCGGACGGCCAGTCTGAACGAGTAATTCAAGAGTTAGAAGATATGCTGAGGGGCTGTGTGATAGATTTCAGAGGAAGTTGGGAAGACTATTTGCCTTTAGCGGAATTCGCATATAATAACAGCTATCAAGCTAGTATTCGGATGGCACCATATGAAGCGCTGTATGGACGGAAGTATCGCACTCCTACGTGTTGGACAGAATTAGGAGAATTTCGAGTTTTAGGTCTAGAGATTGTGGCAGAATCTAAGGAGAAGGTTGAGGTAATTCGGGCACGGTTAAAGGAGCCATCTGATAGGCAGAAGTCGTACGCGGATCTTAATCGAAAGAAAATAGAATTTGAGGTGGGAGATCAAGTGTTTCTTAAAGTATCGCCATGGAAGAAGGTTATGAGATTTGGCCGCAAAGGGAAGTTAAGTCCCAGGTTTATAGGACCTTATCGGGTATTGAAGCGAGTTGGACCAGTGGCATACCAGTTAGAGTTGCCTCTGGAGTTGAAGCAGATGCATGACGTATTCCATGTTTCTATGCTACATCGATATCGATCGGATCCATCTCACATAGTGCCAGTTGAGGAGGTAGAGCTGAGGCCAGATTTGTCCTACGAGGAGGAACCAATTCAGATTTTGGAACGAGATGTGAAAGTGTTACGAAGGAGATCAGTTCCTCTAGTCAAAGTGTTATGCCGTAATCATGGATCGGAAGAAGCTTCGTGGGAGTCGGAAAAAGCAATGCGACAGCAATACCTTCACCTATTTCAGTCAGGTAATTTCGAGGGCGAAATTACTTTAAGAGGGTAGAACTGTAATATCCGAGATTTTGGGCTTGTGCATTATTGCTTAATTATATGTGGAAGCATGCCTAATTATGTTATGAATGTGTTTTATGAATTTTGAGAACTTTAGAAAGTAGGAGAATGCTTTAGAAATTATTTGATTTTAAGTTTCAAAGAGGGAGCCAAGCTTTATATTCCTCTCTTTTTATTTTTGTTGTAGCCGAATACTCAAGTAACCCCTAATCGATTGTTCACCTATTGCCTAAGTCGAATCTCCTATTTTAGTGGCCATAGTCGAATGCTCCTCTACCCTTTAGGAGCCGATTTGATCATTCAAGCAAGAGCCGAATCTCTCTGCTTCAAGGAAGGACATTGATTAAGTTGGAGCTTGGGATTTCTATTGTAGCCAATTTCAAGAAGGGATCTTTTGGGACTTTTAAAGATCAAAGGTAAGTCATGTGTGGTATTCGGCCAAGGGCCATTTGTTGTGATTAAATGTTAGAATTGGATCTAACATGTACCCTGTAGGATTTCGACATCTTCATAGCTAAAAGACTACTTTCGGGTTTTCAGTGAACTCGTTAAGTAAACCAGATGTGTAGCCCCACACTGAATCTTAATAAATCTATGGTAATGTTTTAATATGTGTGTTAATAAGAATGTGAAAGATATGGCTTAAGATGCCATTTAATGGTACGGCATATTCAGGTACGTTTTTCTCCAAAGCTATGTTAATAGTTATGAATATCTGTTATGGCACATATTTGAAATTGTTACGAATGTGGTTTTTACCGCAAAATTTGGTGACTCATGTCACATAATATGAATGTGGTGACTTATGTCACAAAAAAAAAATTTTATCTGGTGGCTATGCCATAAATTTATAAGGGCGATGTGCTAGTAAATGCAAATGATCGCCGATGATGTGTAGCAGATGGAGGGTCGATTTAGTAATCCCCACGGTGTGATGACAGGTACGGGTGATGTGTAGCAGATGGTTATTTAGGTTTGGGTTCGGGATTGCATCATTATCTATATTTGCTATATATGTATATATGTATGATCTGATATGCCTGAATCGTTGGGATTTTGTGTTGGTTGTTACACACTGAGTCTGTTTGACTCACCCCATTGTGGGATATGCTTTCAGGTGACACTCAGTAGATGGACCGGGTCGATAGGAGCTTAGTGGTGGCCATGCCCAGCTCAGCATTTGTTTTATTTGAACTTTCTATACTCAAGTATTTTGGGATTGATTTCGGGTTTGTTTTGATGTAATAGGGCCACTTAGTATTAAACTGTTTATGCATGCTTTTAATTTCTGTTATGATATAATTATTAAATAATTTTTCCTAAAGTACATTTATAAATTTTTTGACTCCTAATCGCAAATGATTTTCAATCTAAAGGTAAACTCTAAGCCAAATCGGCAATTCTTTTAACTTAAGGTTTTGAAATATGAAAACGAGGTTTCATAAAATCCAAACTTCCAGCAAAACATTATTTTCGATTTTAAACCCAACACAAACACATTTTCCTTCAAAACCATTCAAATTTTCCAAACTAAACAAACGAGTCTTTGAATTGTTTTACTCAAGGAACATACCAGATCCAGTCGTGGCTCATGGGCCGGGTTTGGGGTGTTTCAATAACAATTTAGACTTCTTTTGAGTATGGCATGTATAGGACTTGGGTATTTTGTTAGGTCATAATTGTTAGCCAAAGTGTTGGCTATGTATGTTATTAAACTCATTTTGTAAATTGTCATTAAAGTTGGGCCAGTAGTTGGCAAATTCTTATGTTTAATGAAGATGAATTTATGAAGTTTATGCTTGTGTGAATGTTTTGAATTGAGTTCTTGGATGTGCCTTTGGGTTATGAGTTGTGTTGAGATGAGTTGGAATAAGTATGTTTGCTATGCATAGTGGCATTTGGCTTGGAATATAGCCTTTTTAATGTCCACACACACAGACGTGTGTTTAGGCCGTGTGAGACCTATGGTCAGCCCCATGGGCGTGTTGATCGGCCATGTGTCCTCTTGCATGCTAGGCTTGCAAGTCAGTATGCTCAGTAGTATGGTTTTAACTTAACGACAACAGTTTTCAACCCCATTTCATGTGACACTTTTGGGTTCGACCATAACGTCTAGGTCGAGTTTGGGGTGTTACAATTAGAAGTTGAGAAATATTAACTTTAATGTGAGATGAAGATTTTGCTTCAGGACAAGCAATTGCTTAAGTATGGGGATATTTGATAAGTGATAAAAGTAACATATTTTAATCTCGTTTTTAATATGGTTTTGGATTATTAATTATTCAAATTGGTAAATTTAATGATTCTAATCTTCTAAATTCATGTTTCTATACTTAGGAGAGCATTTGGGATTTAATATGTTAGTTGACCTATTAGTGCAATTCCGGTCTTAGGTAGTTCTAATATGTTTAATTAAGTGTGCAGAATGTGTATGTAGTAGCTCGAAAGCCTTAGGGATGACACCCAAGTGTAGCACAAGCTTCCTGAGACACAACACGTAAAGCCATAACTCTTAACTTGAGAAATCGATGTCGTGTCACGACACACCATAACTGTGTCACAACACAAGTCTGAACGTGGGGCACAATACCTAATTATGGCATGTAATAAACCTAATTAGGGTTTCAAAACAGTAATATAAATAGAACGGTTATTGCTAATATATAAGCAAGCCTTTAGGAGTCGTAATTAGTAGAACTAGGTTTTAGTTCGTTTTAATTTCCTTTTCGAGATACTTTTTTCTTTTCGACTAGGTTCAGTTTAAACCTAAGTTTTTTTATATTGAAATATTCTATAGTTTATTTCAATGTTTTTCTACAAACATCAAGATAAGTTAATTGTCAAGAGAGTACGCAACATCGAGCACATCCAATTCAATCAATTGAGCAATGTCTTACCTTTCTCCTATTTTAATTTATTTTTGTTATTTTGCATGTTTAAATTAAATCAAAGAGTTATGACAGGTATATCCATGAGAGGCTAAGTCTCTAGGAGGATTAATGAGTGGATGTGAGAGTAGTTAATGGAGGAATGCGGGTTTCCCATACGATTTAACTTGTTTTAAATTATGTGTGCCTGAACCCTAGGAGTGATGACAATAGGAAGTAATCTAGGTTAAACAAGGTCAGGATAAAAGTTTGCCGAGTAAATCGTAGTTTATCTTGATGGTGAAAGTGAGGTCGGGAGATAAGCGAGTATCTGTTAATTGGTTAATTAATAGAGGCTAGGAGGTAAAACTAGTTAATTAATAATTAATTCCATTTAAACCCAAATTTTGAAGTTAACTACAACCACTGAAACGAGTTAATCTTCTACCTGTTAACCTGATTTAGTTGTTTGTTTATTTTCTATTATATAATTTAGTTTAATTTAGTTTATGATTTTTATGTCTTTTATTTAGTTTTCATAATATATATTTTAATTAGTACTTTTTAGACTTGTTATTGTAGAAAGAGATTTCTGATTTAATTCGTCCTCCATTGGGTACAATCCTTGGAATACTTCTTTGTGTTCCGTTGTAACACTTCACTATATTTCTATTCAACTCGTTTAGTTGCGGACACTGCTTACTTAATTTTATATATTTATGGTGTGGTATTTTCTAGTCAAACATTTGGACATTTGGCAGGGGTCAGTCATTACAATCTTTTCCTTTTACTTTATCATTTCCATTCATTTTTATTCATTATTTCTACATGTAATTCGTTTTTGGTTATCTTGAGATAGTGAAGGGACCAATTGGACATATATAATTAGGACTGAAATAATCTATAATTCAATGTCAGGTTTTCGTCTATTAATTATAACATTATTTATTCATGAAGTCATTTCACTAAAGTATCGTGACTGAGTTCTCCCTTTCTATATATAATTATGGAAGCTCCTTAATAAGTGTTTGTCCAATGACCTTGCCATAAGTGTGTTACCTTCATATGATATCCTTATTTTATTTTGGATAAACTTGTTCTTCCAATATTATCATATTTTATCTCATGGTAATTATTATATCTTTCTTCATGGAAATTCAATTGCTATAATATAGTAATTAAATCATTTATCATGAAGACAAATGACTCGTGGCCACCTTTATTTTTCATTTATAATGTAATGTTGATAAGAGGATATCATTTACCCTTCATTGGGTTACGAACTCCATTGTTGTGGAATGATGCTACATACTACATAATCCATATACCCAATGTACCAACTTTCAATTTCTTATCTATTTAAACTAAAGCTTTCATTTACATCAAAGTATACGAGTCCTGCATACATAGTCCATCATCCATTCAGTATTAAGGTATGTCACACTATGAATGTTAAAATTGAATAAATCCATAAATGGATCTAGGATTTATTCTATTCGGATTTTTTTTTTTTGATGTACCAGTTAGTTGATGTCTACTAAACTAACTAATAAATTGACTTAAGTCAAGTGCACCTATCAATTAATAGTATAGTTATGGTGAGCACTAATATCATTCCCTTGAGGACTAATATTACTAGTGTTATCACCTTTCTATTATTTAATCTAATAATTCAAAGGATTGATTAAAAAAATAAACTATCTAAATTAACAAATGAGTGCACCAAAGAATAAAACACAAAAACAATCACTTATCAACCAAGTGACAAAACAATACCTAGGTAAGAATCCACCTAAATTTCATCTATAATTCTCAATCTAATTTATGTAGTTTCGTTTCTTAGCTCTTTGATCCGTAGAAATCTCTATTTTATAATAATATCTCTTTCGAACATAAGAGCACCTAATTCTAGTTTGATTAATTGAAATTCCTTTCTAATTAAAACCTCTATTATTGCATTAATTTGCTCTATGGATCCCCCTATTTGATTTGACTCTAATATGGTAGATTTATGTTATCTATTTCTAGGATTGCATGCAACTCCATTCAATTATGCAAGATATAATCACAAGAAGGGTCTATTCAACCTCAGACTTATGCACATCAAACATGGGTTAACACTTAGAATTATCAATCCAAGAATAATTAAGCATTCATGATTGAAAACAAAGAAACTAAGTTTTTATTGCATAAAACTAGAAATCAAACAATAGAATCCATCCTTGGGTTAATCTCTCTAGGTATTAAGAGAATTAGTTCATAATTGCAAGAATAAACACAAAAAATACAATATAACCACTAAAATAAAAGAAATCCATGGTAACTCCCTTGGAAATCAACTTGGACTCTTGAATCTCTGATGTGTCTAAAACTAACTAAGATCACAATAAAGGCAAGCGCACCTATCATTCAATAGTATAGTTATGGTTAGACCGGTAATATTGTATCCACAAGGACCAAGAGTACTAGTAATTACTATCTTTTTATTATTTAACCTAAGTATTGGAGTGATTTCTTTTAAACTAAAACTAATTAAACACGACAATGAAAACATTAGGAAAATACTTTTAAACAACTTATATAATAAAGGCAATACCTAAGGAAGAATCCACCTAGACTTCACTTATTCACTTGACTTAATCCATAGAAATCCTTGATTTATGTTAATATCTCTTTCAAGACTAAAAACAACTGACTCTAGGTTGATTAATTGAAATCTCTTTCTAATTAAAACCCCTATTGTCGCATTAACTTGATCTATGGATTCCCTTATTAGATTTGACTCTAATCTGGTAGATTTTCGTCACCCTATTTCTAGGGTTGCAATCAACTCCGCTTAATTGTGTTTCTCTACTCTTAAACATGGACTTTTGCTCCACTGAATAAGCACATCAACTTGAATGAATAACCTAAATTATCAAAACAAGAATAAGAACTCACAATTAAGAATAAGAACAATAAGATTCGTCTTAGGTTTCATCCTCTTAGGTATTTAAGGGATTTAGTTCATAACGATAATGGGAAACATCTTAAAATGGGGAAAACAACAAAACATAAGAAAACCCAAAAACTTCTAAAGAACTTGATGGGAGATCTTCAGTCTTGATGGAGATTGATCGCTGAAATCAGAGTCTTAAATATTTATAAAGAGAATGATCGAACCTAGAAACTAACTCTAACAACGATTAAAGGCAAGTGTACTTATCGAACAGTAGTATAGCTTAGGCAAGACTGGATTGCCGAACCTAAAGGAACTAAAAGTACTAATACTAACTTTCTTTTTATTATCTAGCCTAAAATAAGGGAAGTTATTTAATTTAATCTAAATAAACTACTAAGCTAAGGACACAAAGACAAAAAGGATGAACCGGGAAATAACTTTAAGAAAAACTCAATTGATTAAGATGATACCCTCAGGAAGAATCCATCTAGACTTCACTTGTTATTAATCCTTAACTATATGACTTATTTACTTAGCTTGATCCGTAAGACTCCCTAACGTATATTAAACCCTCTCCCGAGGTGAATAACGTCTAACCCTAGGTTAATTAGTGGAACTCTCGTTCTCTAATAATAACCCCCTAGAATAGCAGTAAATCGATCTATGGACTCCCATATTAGGTTTCAACCTAATCCGGCAAAATCTCGTCACCCTATCTCTAGGCGTGCGATCAACTACGCTTAATTATGCTAGATCTACTCTTAGGCAGGGTCTATTCCTCCTCCACCTAAGCATATCAAATTTAGATTAAGCTCACTTAATTAAGAACAAACTAAGTATTTATCATATAATTTAGAAAACAATAACAAGATCCATCACAGGTTTCATCCCCTTCAGGTATCTGAAGGGTTTAGTTCATAACTAAATAAGAAAACATCTCAAGAGAAGAGATAAAACAAAACATAAGAAATCCCTAAAACTCCCTGAAGGAATTGAAGGAGAGATCTACAGTCTTGAGTAGAATTCCGGCTTCTTGAGATGGATCAACTGGCTTCCTTCGAGTGATTCCCACAAATCTGACCTTTCTGGCTTGGCTCCTTGGCCTAGCTAACCGCCCCCTTTTCAGCTGACCCTTAGGGGTTTATATAGGCTCTTGGAATACGTTTCTTTCTCTCTAAGTATCCAAATCCAAGTGAAATTGCTCTTTCCAGCGACAGGGACACCGTCATGGCACACGCCCGTGTGGATCGTGGCCAGGCCGTGCTTGGACTTCTTTAATGAGGCACGACTGTGTGGGCTTTGGTCCAGGCCGTGTCAATTTCATCATTGGCCCAATTTACTCCGTATTGGACCCGTTTTATGTTTATTTTATCCTCGGGTGCTTTCCTGGGTATAAGATATGAAAAGAAAACATTAAGAGCACCTTTTTATACGAAACAGAGGATAAATCATCCAAAAGCATACTAAATGTGGGACTAAAATATGTTACTTTTATGGTTTATCAAATACCCCCACACTTAAGCTTTTGCTTGTCCTCAAGCAAAATTCTCAACTTACAATTAAAACGAACTTTCTATAATTCATAATTCCTATCAACAATGTCTCATCATAATTCATAGATAATTTATACATGGATAATTCAACTCAAAGAGTCCTAAAGATTCAATTAATATAAGTCATGAATTTGTATCACAAAAACATAGGTGTCTCACCTTATTTGAATAATTACCTTTAAGTCAAAACCTACAAGGATTGACATCCTCACAAAAGATTCAATCAAATCACTCAAAAAGTGTTTAAGGTTCAAGGTTAAAAGATCACTCATAAGTCGAACATGAAAAGTTAATCCCATAAGCTTTCCTTAAAATCAAATCTCCACCACTGTAAAATGAAATGATAAACAAATCAAAAGGTCTTTGTCAGGGTTGTAACGGGGCTAGGGTTAAAGGTGTGGATAAAGGCTAAATTAGAAGGTTAGAATCGAGATTGAATTGACAAGTTACCTATCCATAAATACTAAGACAATAATAATTACATCAACTAGAAAAGTAATAGCCCTAATGATACGAGCTTTTTCTTTTGATAACTAAACTTTACTTTATAAGCTCTCTTTATAATACTAATACTGAATATACTTCAATTTTTTTTAAAAAAACAAACTACATATTACAAAAGTAATGAATGACTTTATTAAAATAAAGATCATAGCTAGGCAACAAATCAAATCAAATCTCGATATAGGGGTAGTCAAATAGAATGGTGATAACAAATACAAAGGGTTTTCGGTTAATATTAGCGAGTGAGTCAATAAAAAGGGTTGTTAGGCTCAACGGGGTTCACTAGGGGTTAATTATGAAGGTAGGCTTTTTAGTGGAGTAAGTGGGTTAAAACCTAGGTGCCTTTATCATGCCTGTATATCAAATCTTAAGTATGGTCTTGACATGTATAATCAAGGCAAGTTCTAGAATAACAGTTCATAGTTGACACACTCATAATCAAAAAGTGAGCATGAAAAGGAATATATGCTCTATAAGGCTCAAAATCTCACAAAAATTATGGGTGTTTTTGACATCAACCTTGTAAATATCAAAATTCAAAGTAATATTCAAATTCAGGTTAACAACCTAAAAATTTTAATTCTGAAAAATAGACTTATCAAGCTTGATTCTCTAGTATTCTTCAAATTTAATCATCAATGCACAATTATCAATGACTTACTCTAAAACACCTCAATAAAAATCATAAATCATCAGAAATTTCATCCTAATTAGTAATATCAGGAAATTACTTTAGAACAAGACTAAATTCAGGGATTTGAGAATAATGAAAAAAGTTAGGCACTTTTATCCTCAAGGATTTGAGAATCATGTAGAAAGTTAGACATTTTCTCGAAATAACTATTCACCCCCCACACTTAATATGTACATTGTCCTCAATGTACAAAGATAGGTATGACATTTAAGGGATAAATCAAAAGAGAAGGGGAAAGAATACTCCCTGAATTTTGGATGGATTCCTTGAGGCGGAAGTGAAAGGAGGATGGAGAGGTTAGTCTGGATGACGAACCTGCGCTAGATAAAGAAATTGGGTAGCGCACTGAGAAGTAGCCAGGAATTATTGAGACCTAATTAAAATAAACTAAATATATAATTAAAGATAAGAAAGAGGAAGAAAGAGAAAACAAAAATGTAAACAAAATGAAAATTAAAGATAAATGGACCGAAGAGTCCTTATTGTTGGATGGTTTGCGAGGTGGGTGTGACCTCTAAGGCCGGGGAGGTGCTGGCGGTGGCGGAAGTGGCATGATTCCTTAGTAGCCTGACGAACCTGACACTAAAAAACTAAGATAAATTGTACTAAATTAAGCAGAGAAGAAGTAAAGATAAGGAAATTGAAGCAAAAGAGGAAAATTAATGAAAAACTAAATAGCCTCAAATGTTCTTGGCTTGTTGTTTGGAGGAAGCTGCCGGCATGAACTCGTGATTTTTTGCCTTTTACGCTTCTTCGGCATGGTTTTGGTGTAGCTCAAGAATCTGGACACTTTTTCTAAGGAAAGAAGAGAAAATTTTGAAGGAAAAAGATGGAAGACAGAAGATGGGGAGGAGGGGAGGAGGGGAGAGGCTGTGGGGTTTAAATAGAGGCCTAGTTCTGGTGTTTTCCCACGCCTGTGGACCGAGGGCGTGTCGATTCACACGGCCGCTTCGTACGACCGTGTGTTTGAGAGTGTTGTTGCTCCATACCCATTTTTCCTCCAACTACACCCGTGTCAGAGAAGTTAGTAGCTTCACACAGTTTGAATACCGTCTCTCATATTATCAGTTTTATTTTCATTGTATGGTTCAAGTCGAGTAGCATTTATTTAAAAAGTACCAGAATTAGGATTTCTTACCTCAACTGTTCGTGTGGAAGAGCATTGATTATCTTAAAAATGATTTCTTTGTTTATGTCAAGGTCCAGAGGGAATAGTCGTGGGTCTGCTTTATCTAACAACACCTGATCTCTGATTTTGAACTTGTCTGTCTCGTAGAGCGATTTTGATTCTATTTCCTGTATCCCTAATTTTTCCTTGAAGTGCGTTTTCCACTCATCTAAGTCATTGGCATGAATCCTTTACTCCTCGTGAGTTATTTCTTTGTTGGTATTAGATTTAGGATCACGTTCAATCGGGCCCTTTGTTAGTGGTTCCTGAAGAGAGAGGTTAATTGAATGGTTATCAATGGATTTTTCTTTCTCACCTTGGTCATTTGATGTCCTGGCTGAGTCGAGAGCTTGAAGAGTGGCTGTCTCATTACCTACACAAAGTATGAGTTCTCCTGTGGCAACATCAATTTTAGTCTTAGCGGTTGCTAGGAAGGGTCTTCCTAATATTAAGGGAATTGAATTATCCTCGTCCATGTCTAAGACAACAAAGTCTACTGGAAAAACGAATTTATCGATTTTGACAAGAACATCTTCGATAATGCCCCTAGGAATTCTAACAGTTTTATCGGCTAATTGAATACTCATCCTAGTTTGTTTGGGCTTTCCTAGACCTAGTCGTTTAAACAATGTATAAGGCATGACATTTATACTTGTCCCTAAATCAGCTAACGCATTATCAATAGTTAAACTACCAATTAAACATGGAATTGTAAAACTCCTTGGATCTTTCTGCTTCTGTGGTAGTTTGTTTTGTAGAATTGCTGAACACTTTGCGTTGAGTTCTAAGTGGCTCTTCGTCTAATTTGCGTTTATTTGTCAAGAGCTGTCTTAAAAATTTCCTTGAGTCTGGCATCTCAAAAAGAGCTTCAAGAAGAGGTAAGTTAATATGTAATTTCTTTAGAATTTTAAGAAATTTACCGAACTGTTCCTCTGTATCGTCTCTTTTTAACATTTCGGGATAAGGAATACGAGGTTGGTATTCTTTGATTGCTGGTTTTGGCTTTTCTTGCGTTACCTCAGCTTTACCTTCTTCTACCTCGGTTTCTTGTTGTAGGATGTGTTCGTCTACCTCTACATTTTCCTGAGCTGTTACGGCTTGGATTTGCTCCTTTGGATTAATCTCAGTGTTGCTTGGTAGATGTCCTTGCGGTCATTCTGACATTAGCTTTGCAAGTTGTTCGACTGCCTTAGTGACTTCTTTTACTGACTTGGTAACTTCCTCGACTCGGTTCTCGGTGCTTTTAAGTGTTGTCTCGGTTTCTTGACAATGCGGGCTTTTTATTTGTCATCACGAATTTTGCCAACATCTCTTCGAGGTTCGGCATCTTTTCCTGCGGATGGGGTTGGTTTTGAAAATTTTGAGAAGGCTGTTGTCTTTGATTTCCTTGCCCTCCCCATGAAAAATTTGGGTGGTTCCTCCAACCTAGATTGTAATTATTACTATAAGGATTATTATTAGATCTGAAATTATTATCTATATAGTTCATCTGTTCGCTTTCTGCTCCTAGTTAGTAGGGTAGGTACTCAGGATTCGCCACAGTTCCACTTGCGTCGTACTGCATGACTGGATGTACCTGCGAAGAACACAAACTATCAAGCTTTTTATTCATTAATTCCATCTGTGTTGATAGCATGGTTACTGTATTGAGGTTGAAAACTCCGGCTGACTTGTCAGTTTCGTCCTTGTAACCTGCCACTGATAGTTATTCGGTGACATCTCTTCAATGAACTCGTATGCTGCTTCAGGAGTTTTATTATTCAGAGTTCCACCGGCGGTGAATCAATTAGTTGCCTCTTTGAGGGGTTTACACCATTATAGAAAGTTTGGACTTGTAGTCGCAGGGGTAAATCATGGTGTGGACACCTTCTCAAGAGATCCTTGTATCTCTCCCATGCATCGTATAATGTCTCTAAATTCATCTGCACAAAAAAAGAGATACCATTCTGTAATTTGGCCATTTTGGCCAGTGGGAAATATTTTAATAAAAAAATTTCGGTCATTTGTTCCCATGTAGTGATTGATCCTCGTGGTAACGAGTTTAACCATTGTTTGGCTTTATTTCTTAATGAAAATGGAAATAACGGAAGACGTATGGCATCATCAGAAACGCCATTTATTTTGAAGGTATCACAAAACTCTAAGAAATTAGCTATATGAGTATTTGGATCTTCGTCCTGCAAACCATCAAATTGAACAAATTGTTGAATCATTTGTACAGTGTTAGGTTTTAATTCAAAATTATTAGCAGCTATAGCAGGCCTAACAATACTCGATTCTGCTCCTGTT
The DNA here is from genome assembly GCA_025503065.1 of Gossypium bickii. Lineage (NCBI taxonomy): Eukaryota > Viridiplantae > Streptophyta > Magnoliopsida > Malvales > Malvaceae > Gossypium > Gossypium bickii. The sequence continues at coordinate 20,054,422 of CP106720.1, read as the reverse complement.
AAATGCAATTTAGCGTAGTCAAACATAGTATGTGGAGCGTTGTTCTCTCCCACATCATGTGGTTGTGGATTATTTTCATCCATCCCTTCAGTAGGATTGGATCTGTCTTCTTCCTCTCTTTCTGTGTAGTTTAGGGCTCGCATGATTTCTTAATAATTCCTTCGAGCGGTTGCTTCAATATCACTGTCGAATACTAAAGGTCCTTTCGGGTTCCTTCTAGTCATAAACTAAAGGTACCTGCTAGGAAAAGAAAGAAAGTTTAGAGAAAATCAAAATTTAACCTAAAAAATAAAAATAAAAATAAAAGTAACTTGCAAAAAATAAAATAAAATAAAATAAATAATGGCTAAAGTAATAAAAATAGAGTTTTCTTAATATTTTAGTTCCCCGGGAACGGCGCCAAAAACTTGATCGTTGAAATCAAAGTCTTAAATATTTATAAAGAGAATGATCGAACCTAGAAACTAACTCTGACAATGATTAAAGGCAAGTGTACCTATTGAACAGTAGTATAGCATAGGCAAGACCAGATTGTCGAACCCAAAGGAACTAAATGTACTAATACTAACTTTCTTTTTATTATCTAGCCTAAAATAAGGGAAGTTGTTTAATCTAATCTAAATTAACTACTAAGCTAAGGACACAAAGACAAAAAGGATGAATTGGGAAATAACTTTATGAAAAACTCGGTTGATTAAGACGATACCCTCAGGAAGAATCCACCTAGACTTCACTTGTTATTATTCCTTAACTATATGATTTATTTACTTAGATTGATCCGTAAGACTCCCTAACGTATATTAAACTCTCTCTCGAGGCAAATAACGTCTAACCCTAGGTTAACAATAACAAGATCCATCATAGGTTTCATCTCCTTCAGGTATCTGAAGGGTTTAGTTCATAACTAAATAAGAAAACATCTCAAGAGAATAGATAAAACAAAACATAAGGAATCCCTAAAACTCCCTGAAGGAATTGAAGGAGAGATCCGCCGTCTTGAGTAGAATTCCAGCTCCTTGAGATGGATCATCTGGCTTCCTTCGAGTGATTCCCACAAATCTGACCTTTCTAGCTTGGCACCTTAGCCTAGCTAACCGCCACCTTTTCAGCTGACCCTTAGGGGGTTTATATAGGCCCTTGAAATACGTTTCTTTCTCCCTAAGTATCCAAATCCGAGTGAAATTACTCTTTCCAGCGACAGGGACACGACCATGGCACACGCCCGTGTGGATCGTGGCCAGGCCGTGCTCGAACTTCTTTAATGAGGTACGGCCCTGTGATTCGAGGGAAGACCATGTTCTAGATGACCAATGAGGCACGGCCGTGTGGGCTTTGGTCCAGGCCGCGTCGATTTTGTCCTTGGCCCAATTTACTCTGTTTTGGACCCGTTTTATGTTCTTTTTATCCTCGGGTGCTTTTCTGGGTATAAGATATGAAAAGAAAAGATTAAGAGCACCTTTTTATACGAAACAGAGGATAAATCATCCAAAAGCATACTAAATGTGGGATTAAAATATGTTACTTTTATGGTTTATCAGAGATCCTTCTCCTAAGTTGTTCCCGACGACTGTCTTGGAGTACTTTCTACCTTCAACTCGGCGTTCCCTTTTAGGTTGCCCCCAGGGTGTTTATATAGGCTTTGGAACGCCTTTCTTGGCCCACAAGTAACCTATTCTGAATAAAATACGGCAGGGACACACTCGTGTGACACACTCGTGTTCAATTCATCAACCCGTGCTCACTTCTGCTCGCCACACACGGTCATGTGGTCTGCCCTTGTGCGACAGTCCAGGCCGTGTAGCCCATTTAGTCCCTTTTTGGCCCGTTTCTCAATGTTTTCGACTCTTAAGATCTCCTGAGTGTAAAAATTGAAATTAAAGGATTAGGAGCATCGAATTCATTAAATCTAATGAAAATTCATCCAAAAGTAAGCCAAGCATGGGATTAAAATATGTGTAAATTATGGTTTATCAAATATCCCCACACTTAAGCCTTTGCTTGTCCTCAAGCAAAATCCTTAACTCACATTTAAAATTAACTTCCTCAATTTATAATTCGTATCAATCATGTTTCATCATAATTCATAGATAATTCATTCATTGATAATTTAACTAAAAGAGTCCTAAAGACTCAAACAAGCTAAGTCATAAATTTTTACAGCACGAAAACATAGGTGTTTCCCCTTACCTAAATAATTATCTCTGATTCAGAACCAACGAGAATTGACATCCTCACTAAAGATTCACTCAAATCACTCAAGGTGTTTAAGGTTCAAATTCGGCACTCAAAAGTCAATCATGAAAAGTTAATCCCATAGGCTTGCATGAAAATCAAATCTCCACCACTATATAAAAAAATGAGATGATACACAAATCAAAAGGTCTTAAAAAGGGTTGTAATGGGGCTTGGGTTAAAGGTGTGGATAAAGGTTGAATTAGAGGGTTAGAATCGAGATCGAATTGACCATTTACCTAACTAGAAAGATAACTAATACTGAATAATTACATTGATTGAAAACTTATCACTAATACACGAGCTTCTTCTAAAGATGTAAAATTAACAGTTTAGGCTCATAACACTAACAATGAATAAATTTCCAACTTTTTTTTAGAACAAGTATTTCCAAATAATAAGAAAGAACTTTAACAACTGAAATAGAGAACATAGTGAGGCAATTGCTCAAATCAAATCTCGGCAAAAAAGGTTAAAACAAGAGGGAAAATTCTCAATGAGTCAAAAATAATGGGTCTTGGGTTAATATTAAAGGTGAATCAAGAAACAATTTAATTGGATCAAAGGGGTTCACTAGGGGTTAATTATGAAGGTAGGCTTTTTATGGAGTAAGTGGGTTAAAACCTAGGTGCCTTTATCATCTCAGTATATCAAATCAAAAGTGTGGTCTTAACATGTATAATCGAATCAAGTTCTAGAATAACAAATCAATATTAACACACTCATAATCAATAAAGTGAGCAAGAAATATATATGCCCTAAAAGGCTTAAAATCTCACAGAAATTATGGTACTTGATGTCAACCTTGCAAATTTCAAACTTCAGAGTAATATTTAAGATTAGGGAAACAACACTAAAAATTTTTAATTATGGAAAATAGACTTATCATGCTTGATTCTCTAATGTCTTAAAGTTTAAACCATCAATGCACAATACCTATGAATTAATCCGAAACATATCAATGAAAATCATAAATCAATAGAAGTTTCATTCTAATAGTAATATGAGAAAATTACTTAAGAACAATGCATAATTCAATATTCTTGACACCTCCCCACACTTAAGATGTACATTGTCCTCAATGTAAAAATAGATATCGATAATATATAAAATCATAAGATAGGGAGAGAAGTGAACTTCCTGAATTTTGGATGGAGCCAAGGAAAAGAAACGATAAAGGTGAGCAGAGGTGAAGGTGGAGGTGGATACTCTGGTGGTGGTGTGGCCGTTCCTTGATAGCCCTTTGAACCCAAATTAAAGAAATCAAAATATAATAATATAAATTAAAGACAAGAAAGATAAAGGAAAACAAGTTAAAAATGAAAGTCAAAGAAAAAGAAAAAATAAATGGACTCAAAGGTCCTTGTTTTGTCAAGTAGATGAAGCGGCCGATATGAACTTATGTAGATTAGTCTCGCACAGGGAGACTATGCTAGGATCCTTTCGCTTTTTTGACATGGGGATGGTGGTGTAAAGTACGAATGAGGAAAAAGGGGAAAGGAAAATGAAGGGAGAAAGATAATGAAAAAGAAAGGGGGTGTGGGGGCTAGGGTTTGGGAGAAGAAGAATTTTAGAAGAAAGTGAGAAGAAAGGGGTTTAAATAGGAATCAGGGCACATGGTCGTGGCCCACGCCCGTGTGTCAAGGGCGTGTTAGGTCACACAGTCGTATTCGTTTTTCCCACGCCTGTGTAGAGGTTTCCACTCCCATGTTGATTAATCGGTGTCGACACGGCCTAGGGACACGGTCGTGTCTCACACCCGTGTTCCTTTCTCAGTGTCGACCACGGCCGTATTGCATGGTCGTGGCATATTATCGCCGATTGTGGTTTGGGATTTTTCGTCCTTGGTTCGCACGATTTCTACCACGCCAATGTGCCTATTAGTGGTGTCCACACGGCCACGGCCACGCCCGTGTGCAAAGCCGTGTGGATAGAGAATCCTGCGCTTTATTATTTTGGTTTGTTTTGAGTTAGGTATTAAAAATTGAAAATATTACATTAGTGAAGTTAGTGCTCGGGTTACCTCTCGAGAAGCGGTCGTTTAAAGTCTTAAGCTAGACTTACCTTTCATTCGCATAATCATGGTGGTTTGAGGAGTTGAAACTCCTCATTCTTGCTATTAATTGTATTAAAATAAGGTTTTAGACGAGTATGATTTACCTTGCAGGTGCCAAATTGAGAATGAGTTACCTCGAATGTACCATATAGGAAAGTATTAAGTACCGTGAAAGGAGTTATTCCATTAGGTTCAGAAGTGGCAACATGAGGATCTCAGATTATCCACTAGAACCTCGGTCTCCAACCTTGAAGTAGTTTGCTTCATCTTTAAGTTCATTATAGAGTTGTCTCGATTTTGCTTCATGTGTTCTTGGTTTCTCCTTAATATGTGTCTTTCATTCGTCTAGTTCATCGATCTGAAGCCTTTGCTCCTCATGAGTTATTTCTTTGTTGGCACGAGGTCTAGGATATGGCTCAGTTGTGTAATTTCGTGGTGCTTCCTAAAAAGAAGGTTGAACCAAATGGTCATTAATAGAATTTATGTTCTCACCTTTATTACTCGATGTCCTAGCCGAGTCAAGAGCCTGAAGAGTGATCGTTTCGTAACCTACTCGAAGTGTGAGTTCACCTATACCAACATCAATTTTAGTTTTAGCAGTTGCTAAAAAGGGTCTTCCTAAAATTAAAGGAACATTGTTGTCCTCATCCATGTCTAAAACAACGAAGTCTATTGGAATATGAATTTATTAATTTTTACTAGTACATCTTCGATTATACCCCTAGGAACTCTAATAGTTTTATCAGCCAATTGAATGCTCATCTTAGTTTGTTTGGGTTTCCCAAGACCTAGCTATCTAAACATTTTATAAGGCATAGCATTTATGCTTGCCCCTAAATCTGCTAAAGCATTATTAACAGATAGACCACCAATTAAGTAAGGAATCGTAGAACTCTCTGGATCTTTTAACTTTTGTGGTAGTCTATTTTGCAAGATTGCTGAGCACAATGCATTTAGCTCCACATGCAATGGCTCGTCTAACTTCTGTTTATTTGTCAAAAGCTCTTTTAAATATTTTTTGGAATTGGGCATTTGCGAAAGAGCTTCAATAAATAGTAAGTTAATGTGTAATTTTTTTTAAGAGTTTAAGAAATTTACCGAATTGTTCATCTGTGTAGTCTTTCTTCGTCGCTTTGGGATATGCCACACAAGGTTGGTATTCTGTACTTAGCAGTTTTGCTTTATAATGGCTTATCTCAACCTTACCTATAATATCCTAAAATAGGGGTTATTTGTGATTGAATTGTTTTGCATGAGTTTGGGTATTGTGTTATTATGTGTGGTGTTTTAAGATCTAGTTATAAGTCTAGATTAGGCCCTGAGTTATGGAAATTTTTGTTTTTAAGCTTTAAGTAAAGGGAGTGAAGGAGCTAGGGGTTAAGTGTAATTGTGGGGATTTTAGCACAAGATTGGGCTTGGTAAAAAGGCAAGGAGGCGCCACTTAGAGCCTTGTGATTGACGCCACTGCAGGGGAAGGAAGACTCGAGTTCGAGCGGCAGAAATCTCACTTTCTCGCTTACTATTTTGACGCTAAGGGGAAAGAGTTGTGCTCAAGACAAACTCATTAGATAAGCTTGGACTCAGTCAAATTAATTTAAATGGGTGGCAAGGAGAAATTTTAGGAACTTGTGGGATTCAAATTCATTTGAATTGTTGGCCAGGAGAGAATTTAGGTGGTGGTGAATTTTGAACTCCGCTAGGAGGAGTGTTCGGTTTAGGAAAAAGTCAAGTAGAGGAGTGCCGAAATTCCTTAGTGGTTAGGTGATCAATTTCGGCTAGCTTTTGTTGGTGTCAAAGCCGAAAACCATTTTTTTGAGCATTGCCGATTTCTCCCTAGTGCACCATAGTGAAACAAAAGCTGAATCTTCTTTGGTACTTGCCGAATACCATTTCAAGCACCTAGCCGAACCTTTATTTGAGCTTTCTCTCTTTCTCTTTTGAAAACCGAAAGCCACAAGCACTCTAGACTTTTGCCGATTTCTTCCTTAGGCATTTAGCTGAATTTTTCACTTGCTTTTCTCTCTATTTCATTTGAAAGCCGAAACCTTACTCTCCCAAAATCTCCTCTCCTTTACTCTCCATTCTTGTTGTTGGCCGAATCATCATCTTCCCCAACTCTTCTTTTTCTTTCTCCCATTCTTGCTCAAGTCGAAAGCATCCCCTTCCCCTTTCATCTTTTTCTTTTCTCAAGACCTTGTGCCGAATCTTCTTCTTCCTTCCACTTGCCAAATCTTTTTTCTTCCCTTTCACTTTCTTTTCCTTTCTCTTCTTCCACTCTAGCCGAATCCCATTTGTTGGTCTTCAACCAACCATAGCCGAAACTCCCTATTCTTTCTTCTAGTTGGTTTTAGCCGAATAGCAAACAAGAATAGATCTTCTTGGGTTCTTCTTCAATTAGTTTAAGAAGAGGTAAGTGTCCATGGCCGAAATCCTATTACTTCTTTCCTCTCTTCTCTGTCGACATGTGTAGAAAAATGCCTAAAATTTGGCATTTGTCTTGAGTTTTAATCAACCATGCGATTGGTTTCTTTTAGGGATCTCCGGGATTGCGAAGCAGTAGATCTGAGCCCTCATTCTCTGATAATCGGATTCGGTAAGTCAGTGGTAAGGAACCATGTTAGTTCAGTCTTTCCATTAGATACTTGAAAAGCCGAAGGCTATTAAGATAAGTGTTAATGATTGCCGATTGTAGGAAAAGGTCCAATCTCACATACTTTGGGTGCTGGCTAGGATTCGAAGAGCATTAAGGTAAGGTTTGGGGTTTCATGCATTAACCCTTCAGGATTTGGTGGTGTGGCAGAATGGCCTTGTTTCTGATTTTGGGTTTGGCCGAATGTAGGGTCAAGGAGATCTAGTGCAGTAGATCGGGTCGTCGGGATTTAGTGATTGCGTTAGTAATAGGTGTGTAACTTACACATTTTATAATTAAGTAAATATATTAATAACCTAAATGTGATAAAAGCCGAAAACAGTGTAGATCTTGGTATGATACCTTATGGGTATGAGCACGGATTCGGGTAAGTCCATTTTGATATGATTTTTGCTGTATAATGCATGATAATATGATTTATGATATATTTGCTATGTGATTCGTAATAAGGCATAATGGCATGATTTGCATAAGTATTGCATGGTGATGGGTGATATGAGAGGAGGGGGAAAATGATACCCGTAACTTTGGGTCACCAGAGGTTTGGCACCTCCAGTGGTTTGGTACCACAGATTATTTTGTGACTTTGGGTCACCAGAGGTTTGGCACCTCATAGCGACTCTTCCCATTGGCTTAGTACCACAGTGGGTTTGCCCCACAGTTGACATATCGAGATCGTCACCAGTGATTTGGTATCACACGTGGGTTGGCCCCTCACTTGGATTAATGATATTTTGTGACTTTGGGTCACCAGAGGTTTGGCATCTCATAGCGACTCGTCCCAATGGCTTAGTACCATAGTGGGTTGGCCCAACAGTTGACATATCAAGATCGTCGCCAGTGATTTGGTATCACACGTGGGTTGGCCCCACACTTGGATTAATGATATTTTGTGACTTTGGGTCACCAGAGGTTTGGCACCTCATAGCGACTCGTCCCAGTGGCTTAGCACCACAGTGGGTTGGCCCCACATTTGATATTACGAAATTGTCGCCACTGATTTGGTATCACAATGTGGGTTGGCCCCATAGATGGATTATTCGTGACTTTGGGTCACCAGTGGTTTGGCACCACCAGTGGTTTGGTACCACACGGGGTAGAAAAGGAGTTATGGATGGCTAGGTTTGGGTGCATTATTTATATTGCTTGGTTATCATTTGTGTAAGTATGTTGCATTAACCGGGAGGAGGATTTATGCACTGAGTCTTGGTGATTCACCTTCTCCCTTATCTTTTCAGGTGATTGGTAGATCACAGATGAGGAGCTGGGTAGGACTCGAGGTGGCCATTCATTAAATAAACTCGGTTTTACATGGACTTTGCTTTGGGTACTTTATTTAAACTGGGTTTTCATTTTTATTTGGGTTTGTAATAAGGCCTTTTTGATTATATTTTTGGATTATTTATATGCTTTGGATTTGTTTAAACATGGCTAAGTAAATTACTTGAATGATTTAATAATTTGACCACAAGTTTTCTAAACTACAAAACGCAAAGGTTTTCAAAACTTTACCATCGAGTAATACTGATCACTTAATAATAATAGGACTCAAATGATTTCCAAACTTAAGTTTTCCACACTTAATTCAAACGATTTCTAGTTAACTAAGCATGAATCAATCGGGTTTTTATTACATAAACGTTTTTCTACTTATGGATCGACAACTAAGTTTTAAAGATTGATTTCCGGGATTTCAAAAGTAAACTATCGGTTCTAACAAATCATGCACCTGATTTCTACAAACGTAAAACAACAAAGAGTTTTTCACTAAAATTTAACCGGTAACCTATTTTCTTCAAAACGATTTCATCTGTGACATGCTAGATTCGGTCGTGGTGTGTTGACCGGGTTTGGGGTGTTACATTACCTTCCTCTACCACATTCTCTTTCTTTAATTTTGGTTCATGTAACCCTTCACTATCGTGAGAAGTAATGGCATGAAGCTGCTCCTTTGGTTAGTTTTAGTGTTGCTTGGTAAGCTACCTTGTGGTCGTTCTGAAATCAACTTAGCAAGGTGACCTAATTGGTTCTCGAGCCCTTGAATCGATGCCTGCTGGTTTTTGAGTGTTGTTTCAATATTTTGGAAATAATTTTCTGACACCGAAATAAATTTTGTTAGCATCTTCTCAAGGTTCGGCTTCTTCTCTTCTTGTGGGTAGGGTTGTTGTTGAAAGCCCTGGGGTTGTTGTCTCGATTTCCTTGACCACCCATGAGAAATTTGGGTGGTTCTTCCAACACTGGATTTTAAGTGTTACTATAAGGGTTATTTTGAGGTCTATAATTATTACCCATATAGTTCATTTGTTCGCTTTCTATGCCAAAGTTGTAGGGTAGGTATTCTGTATTGTTCGTCCCTCCTCCATTGGTATCGTGATCGCAAAGACCTTTGGATGTACCTGCGAAGAACCACACAAACCATCAATCTTTTTACTTAAAAGTTCTACCTGGTTTGATATGATGGTTACTGCGTCGAGGTTGAAAACACTGGCAGCTTTTGTTGGCTTTGTCCTCATAACATTCCACTGATAGTTATTCAGTGCCATTTTCTCTATAAACTCATAAGCCGCTTCAGGGGTCTTGTTATTTAGGGTACCACCGGTGGCTGAATCAATCAACTACTTAGTTGAAGGGTTCACACCATTGTAAAAGTTTTGAACCTATAGCCACAAAGGTAACCCATGGTGAGGGCATCTCTTTAGTAGATCCTTATATCTCTCCCATGCATCGTAGAGTGTTTCTAGATCCATCTGCACAAAAAAAGAAATATGATTCCTCAACTTAGCCGTTTTAGCCGGCGGAAAATATTTATGTAAAAAATTTTCGGTCATTTGGTCCCATGTAGTGATTGATCCTCCTGGTAACAAGTTCAACCGGTGTTTAGCTTTGTTCCTCAACGAGAAGGGAAACAACCAAAGGCGAATGGCTTCATCAGAAACGCATTAATTTTGAAAGTGTCGCAAAATTCCAGAAAATTCACCAAGTGATTGTTTGGATCCTCATCCTGAAAACCATCAAACAGAACAAATTGTTGAATCATCTGTATAGTGTTAGGTTTCAGTTCAAAATTATTTGCAGCAATAGCAGGTCTAACAATACTTGATTCGGTTCCTGTTAAATTAGGTTCAGCATAATCATATATAGTACGAGGAACAAGATTTTGATTTACCAGGCAACCATAGTAGGTAGCGGATTATTGTAGGTTTCGCCTTATTTCTTGTCGGTTTCTGCGAGCGGTATGTTCTATCTCACTGTCAAAAATCAAGGGTCCTGACGGGTTTCTTCTAGTCATAAACTAAAATTACCTGCCAGAAGCAAAAAAGAAAAAGAAAAATTAGCAAAGTTAAAATAAAATAAAAATAAATTGAAAATAAATAAAATGGCTAAAGTAATAAAAATTTAGTTTTCCTAATATTTTAGTCCCTGGCAACGAAGCCAAAAAACTTAATGTGCCTAAAACTAACTATGATCACAATAAAGGCAAGCGCACCTATCGTTCAATAGTATAGTTATGGTTCGACCGGTAATATCATATCCACAAGGACCAAGAGTACTAGTAATTACTATCTTTTTATTATTTAACCTAAACTATCTTTTTATTATTTAACCTAAGTATTGGAGTGATTTCTTTTAAACTAAAACTAATTAAACACGACAACGAAAGAATTAGGAAAATACTTTTAGACAACTTATATGATAAAGGCAATACCTAAGGAAGAATCCATCTAGACTTCACTTATTACGTTTGATTCATACGATTTATTCACTTAACTTAACCCGTAGAAATCCCTGATTTATGTTAATATCTCTTTCAAAACTAAAACCAACTGACTCTAGGTTGATTAATTGAAATCTCTTTCTAATTAAAACCCCTATTGTCGCAATAACTTGATCTATGGATTCCCTTATTAGATTTGACTCTAATTCGGTAGATTTTCGTCGCCCTATTTCTAGGGTTGCAATCAATTTCGCTTAATTGTGTTGATCTACTCTTAAACAGGGACTTTTGCTCCACTGAATAAGCACATTTGACTTGAATGAATAACCTGAATTATCAAAACAGGAATAAGAACTCACAATTAAGAATAAGAACAAGTATTTATCTTATAAATCAAATAACAATAAGATTCATCTTAGGTTTCATCCCCTTAGGTATTTAAGGGATTTAGTTCATAACGATAGAGGGAAACATCTTAAAATAGGGAAAACAACAAAACATAAGAAAACCCAAAAACTTCTAAAGAACTTAATGGGAGATCTTCAGTCTTGATGGAGATCCTTCACCTAACTTGTTCTCGACGGCTGTCTTGGAGTATTTTCTGCCTTCTACTCCGTGTTCCCTTTTAGGTTGCCCTCTAGGGTGTTTATATAGGCCTTGGAACGCCTTTCTTAGCCCACAAGTAACCTATTCCCAATAAAATAAGTAGGGACACGCCCGTGTGACACGCCCGTGTTCAATTCCTCAACCCGTGCTCGCTTCTGCTCGCCACACACAACCATATAGTCTGCCCGTGTGCGACAGTCGAGGCCATGTAGGCCCATTTAGTCCCTCTTGGCCCGTTTCTCGATCTTTTCAACTCTTAAGCTCTCCTGAGTGTAAAACATGAAATTAAAGGTTAAGAGCATCGAATTCATTAAATCTAATGAAAATTTATCCAAAAGTATGCCAAGCATGGGGTTAAAATATGTGTAATTTATGGTTTATCAATCTCAATGAAGAACTGCTTGGAAATCAGCTTCAATGGTGTCTTTTTGGGTAATTTTCATTCTATCTCTTGGCGATTGCTTATTCCATCTTTTATTTCCTACTTATGTCTTCTTAAAATGCTAGAAAACCCTAAAAATAGCATCTTTCAATAGTTAGCGCACACAGTTCTCGAGATTTACATGCCCTGGACACACAATCGTGTGATGGATTGCCCGTGTGAAAATTTGTTGCATGTGTACAACTTCTTAAATGCTCTAATTTTCTAATTTTCACTTGTTTTTCAATCCTATGGCTCCCAAATGCCCCTATTAAGTATTAAAACATGAATATAAAAGGATTAAAATTATATAATTCACAATTAATGTCACGTATTCACCAAAAAATGCACTAAGACTGAGGCTAAAATATGTTACATTTCACAATTATCAAATATCCCACACTTAAGCATTTGCTTGTCATCAAGCAAAGCCCACAACTCACATTCAAATTAACTTTCCTTCACCCATTATTTTCACTGATCATGTCTTAGTATAATTTATAGGTCATCATGCATTAGAAATTTAAACTAAAAATGAAAATAAAGAGCATAAGCAATCCAAACAAAAATCTTAATGTATAAAACACAAAAGTCTCCCCTACCTTAATAATTACTTGAAATTCAAACTCAACAAAGTTTAACATCCTCACTAAAATTCACTCAAAGCACTCAAAGAGTTTAACGACTAATTAAAATACACTGAATAGTCAAAACGAGGAATGTTATTACCATAAGCTTGCTGAAGAATCAAATCTCCACCACTACGAATATGAGATGACACAAAGATCAAGAGGTCTTTACAAAGGTTGTAATGAGGCTTAGGTTAAGGGTATGGAATGGTATCCATGGTGATTACAGTAAAGATTTGAATTGGTGAGTTACCAGACCAAAAGAATAAGATGTTGAATTGCATGAAATTAACATGAATAGTTAATAACTAATTGAACTGAGCCTTTATAAAAGATATAGTAGTGATGATTAAAGCTCAACAAACAATATAATTGGGCTATAAAGATCTCATAATTGAACGAGGTAGCCCAAACTTTTTCCATTTTTTTTAAACTAAGAAAAATTCAGCAATATGAATGATCAAACATATTTAGGAAACTTAAAAAAATCTAATCTCGACTAAAAGAAATCAATAAAAAGGTAATTCAAAGATTAATGAGGTTTTAAGGGTCAAAATGAGTCGATGCTAAATGAAAAAAAAGGGGGAATTGGCTTAAAGGGAGAATGGGTAGGCTATTTAAAGGCTAAGTGGGCTAAATCCTAAGTGTCTCTATCATCTCAACATATCAAATTGTTATTATGGTCTTAGCATGCATAAAAAAAACTAGTTCTAGAATAAAAAATCTATTTGACACACTCAAAACCAAAAATAATATGAGCATAAAAGGGTGGATACTCTAAAGGCTCAAAAGCTCACAAAAATTTGGTTTTGATGTCAAAACTTGTAAATTTATAATTCAAGACAATGATTAAATTTAGGGAGAAAGATTGAAATAATTGTTTTTTGAAAATAGCTTATCAAGCTTGATTCTCTCATGCATTAAAGTAAAAATAAAAATGCATAAAAATCCAAAATTACCACAAAGCAGAATCAACAAAAACTTTTAATTTAGAAACAATAACTTTCATGCAAAAATTAAGAAAATTTCTTAAGGAAAAAATGTAAAAATTAAAGGACTAAGTCAAATAAAATTATAAAATTCTCTCCACACTTAAGATGTGCATTGCCCTCAATGTGAGAATAGAAATAAGCATTATAAACATCACAAAATAATAAAATGAGGAGAGAATTGAAACTATCATGAATTTGGGTGATTGTGTAGAGATAGTGAAAGCTTGAGGCATTGGAGATCTAACATTAAGTATTGTTATCCTTGCACAATCAAAAGAAGACAAAATAAAATAAAAATAAAAATAACGAAACTAGTAGAAAAGTAGTCTAAGTAATAGTGAAGTCGATAAAAAGTAGAAACACTGAGATAAAAAAAAACTAAAAGTGAAAATATTAGATATCAACTTCTTGCTAAATATCAGGATCCAAAGGCTTTGAAACAGCAGTGCGAACTACTGTCAAAAATATTCGATATCAGCATATATTACATAGGGACCTATACAAATAGGTCATTTCTTCTGCAAAATGCTTTGGTGGTGACAACACTGGGCCAAGAATTGTGAAACATCAATCTAATGGCACTCCTACATACTCTATAAGAAATAGGCATCTAAGGTGCCTACAATGCCAGTTCTCTTTTTCCAACCTATCAGAGTATGTACAAGGATGGCATGAACATATTGCAGAGCTGGGTGTAAGCAACGAGCCTTTGATTGGCTCAAATTGTAAGGTGTATGAAACTTTAAGATGCTAGACCAACAAAGTGGTTTTGGTCGATGTAGGTGTTTATAGAGGTGTGGGAACTTTAGTGTAGCCATGAACTCTTTTGTGTATAAACCGAGTGCGAACCCAGAGCCACGAATACTAAAATATCTAGTTACACCCCCAAGTCGGTATGGAATGGCTTTGGGTTCATCCTATTGCATGAGCATAACCTATAAGAAGAAAGTGGAGTATAACTCCAATGTGAGCTCTACATAAGTAGGCTCCAAAATAGTAAAGAACTGCTCACAGGGGACTATTTCTAGTAAAGCGTGGACCCGTGCCAATACATCCATTGAATGAAGAGCATCCCAATCAATGCAATGTCCAACTTCCAAAGGTCTCTCCTTCATATGCTGATAGCAATTTTTATGTGGGGCATGATCGAAGGTGAGATATTTGTATCTAGTTCCAGTGGTATGAGTAAATGAATATGAACCAACAAACTTTCATTTCTTAGATTACTGGGATGGTGCCTTATTCTTACCCCGTGCGTTAGTCATTATGTACCTGAAATAATAATTGACAACAAAACATAGCTTGTCAATGATATGCTAAACCAGATAGGAATATGCAGTTCTTATATGTGCATAAGCGACATTGAAAAGTCAAGTGACAAAGCTTAAATAAAATTGTACTGAAAATTGGGTGTGTAAATTGCGCATATTCATTTAACTAGATTCTTAATGCAACAACTACATGATAGAAATCATGCTCACTAATACAGTGTAGGGCACGTCTTAAAGAAAGAATAAACATCATTAAGACTAAATTGATCCTCACAAATTTTCTACAAAGTAAGACTTGAGCCGCATAAAAGAATAAAATGGAATAAAATAAACATTGTGCCACAAGAAAACTCGTCAGTCAGTTCATTAGATAAAAGCAATTGAGTTCATCCAGTCACAACAACATCGTGCCAAAAAAATAGCATAAATTATACTATAATTGAAGAATTTACCATCTACTAAAAAGCTATAAGGGCCGTTAAACAGATGTAATGTTGAAGACTAGAAACACCATTAGACATGTAACACCAAAGCAAGGTCTAAATTTATCAAACGTGTAACATCAACAAACATGTAAAATCAATACAAATAGAAAAGAACAAAGCAATTTCAGCAGATTAGAACATTTAAAAACAATCAACCATAATCAACCCACCAGAACTTTAGACTAATAAATATGATAAAAGGGAAAAGAGAAATCGTGAATGAACAATGAATTCAATATTGGCCACATTAAACAATAAAACTTGTTCGACGACAAGAAGGGGGCAAAAGAACACCTAGTGTGAAAGGAGAAACAACCAACATTGTGAGGATCGAAGAATGGCCAATAGCATGCAAAAAGGAAGAACAACTGATTTTTTATATGGCCAGGGAAAGAAAGAATGGTGAGGGAAAGAAGGGGAAACGAAAATGGCAAGGAAAGAAGAGGAGGAGGGATGGTGGAACATCAAAGTAAAAAGATGGGGGAAAGAAAGGCAGCAAAATGAAAGAGAGGGAGAAGAAAGAAGGGACGTTTAAGTAAAAAGAAGTTGAAGGAGAAAGAGCGACAAAATTAGGAAACAAAGAAACTAGAAAAGGAAAAAGAAAATGATGAAAAAGGGAGAAAGAATGAAGAAGAAGAAAAAAGAGGGAGAAGATAGTTAGGGAAGAAGGGACAATAGAATACCATAAAAGAGAAGGAGAAATGACAATAGCAAGGGTTGGGAGGGGGGAATAAGAAAAGATGCAGAAATAAAAAATGAGGGGAAAATAAAAGAAAAGAAATGAAACGGTGCATTTTGAGAATATGGGACACAGTTGTGTCCCTAAACGGTGTACCTTTCGAGAATCATGTGGTTCAATATACATCCCTTTCCAATATTCACACGGTCGTGTCATTAGCCTATGTGGGTCACATGACCGTGTCACTGGACCGTGTGCCTTTCGGAGAACCACAAGTCCACATACATTATCGTTTAGTATTTACATCATTGATCGGTATGGGTTACACAACCATGTCACTAGTCTATGTGTCACTCGAGAACTGTGTGGTTCCATGTATATTACCTTTCAGTATTCACACATTTATTGTGTTCCATTTAGGAACCGTGTGGTTCCACGTACATTACCTTCTAGTATCCACACGGTCGTGTTGTCGGCTTGTGTAGGTCACTACGACTATGTCGCTTACCCTTGCGCCTCAAAGAAAAATTCCACGACCTAAATGCTTTAATTAAACTAACTAAATTAGAACTTCAAAAACAAAAAAAAAATGAAGAAAAAGAAAATCAATATGAAATCCAAATATGCAAGACATGAAATAAATTTGATAAATACTTGGGTTACCTCTCGAGAAACGTTTTGTAACACATGGATAATTTGGATTTTGGAGCTGAAACTCCTCTTTCTCATTATCAACATCACCACCAAGAAAAGGTTTGAGACGATGACTGTTTACCTTATATGTGTCATAATCAAGATGTGATATTGATCTAACGTTAAATGTAGTAGTAATTTTTGTTTATTTTTGCACTTAAAGAGCTTTATTTTTTTTCCATTTTAGTATTAATTATTAAATTTTTAGAATTTATTAGTAAATATTAAAAGCTAATAAAATAATTGTTCTTTAACACATTTTGTGAGTGTTATGACCTATTAGGAAGACACATGCTTTAGGTAGTGCTAATGTGTTGAATTGAGTGTGTAGGATGATGAATTATAGGCCCAATGGAGGTATGAGCAAGGGACGAGGGATCCACAAGCTTCCCGAGCTATAAAAGCATGAAAAAAAACAAAGGAGGCACAAAACCTATGTCGTGTTGCGTCATAGGCCTTGCATGACACAATATAGCCTCGACGTGTAGCTCAAGTACTCTGGGGCTATTTTCGTCCACAAAATCAACTTTATATAAAGACCTAGGATGTGTCAAAGACCTAATTTGGTCTGCCAACACTCCTATAAATAAAACCTTAGGGTTGTGATATAACTAGGTTATCTTAGAAGCATGCAAAAACAATAGTAGTTTAGGAGTAGGATTAGATTAAGTTTTCTTTCGGTTTTCATAAACTCTTTGTTCTTTACTCTTGGAATTGATTTCGACCCGAGAGTTCTTTTATTTAATAAAAGTAATTTAGTTATTTTCTTTTGAAAGTGATGATATTCGTTATTCCAATCGAGATATTATCTACTCCATACTTCAATCGACATCAAATCTGGGATTATTCTAGTCTCTTTACTCTTTTAGTTTATTCGTGTTATTTACATGTTTAATTAAATTGAGTTAGAGATTATGAATACCATGAGTGACTAAATACCTTAAGAGAGATAAATAAGTGGATGGGGATGTGATTAACAAAGGATTTACGGTTTCCAAATAGGATTAGTTGGTTTAAATTATGCATTCCTAAACCTTAGGTTTGACAACCATAGGAAGTAATCATAGGTTAAACGAGATTGAGAGATATGCTTCACCGAGTTAAACGTAATTTATCCTAATTAAGAAAGTGAGGTTAGGATATAAGCATGTATCAACCAATTAGTTAATCAGTTAGAGGTTGGTAATAGTTAATTGGTTAGTTAATAGTTAATCGACCCTCAGACCCTAATCCAAAGTTAATTACAATCCCTGAAACGAGTTAATCTTCCTGATTGGTTTAATTGATTTCATCATTTGTTTATTTTAATGTTTATTTATTTATTTTATTTTATTTCTAATCATTATCTATTTTATGATCTATGGTAATATAGGATTTAATTATTACTATTTAGACTTGTTATTGTAAAGAGGTTTTCAATATATTTAGTCCATCCTCTCTTGGGTACGATCCTTAGAATACTTCGATGTGTTTCGTTTTAACAAAATTACTATATTATAGTTTGACTTGTATACTTGTGGAAACTGTCGATTTAATTTTATATATATTTGGTTTGATATTTTACTATAAACGATAACACATTTATAGGCGGTCAAGTTGTTGGCATCGTTGCCGAAGAGGTTTGAACATTAAATCTAGAAAAATAGGTTTACAAGTAATAAGATAAATAAGAATGTTAAAGACTATAGATACGGTATTTTTTTTTGTTTATTTAATTTTTTTTGTTTAATTTCTTTTTAATTTTTAAGTTTGTTTATGATCTGAAGTTCCAACACCCCAATTTTTCAGGTTGTTTATTCAAGCGCACTCATCATTTATTAAACACTATTCCACTGCGGTAATTAACTTACCCTAGAAGAATCCACTATTTGAATATCCACAAGAACAACAAGTGAATATCCGGTAAAAAGTCCCAATGGATCAAAGGACGTTATGTGAGTATGCCTTACCTACAATAGATGCAATGTGAAGTAGTATCGAAAGGCCGACGATCAATGCCAATAATTTTAAGATAAAGACGACTATCATCCAGATGATCCAGGATGTGTTGCAATTCATAAGAAACATGGTGGAAGATCCGGATTGACACTTGAAGCGATTCATACAACTCTTTGACACCTTCAAGTATAACGAAGTTGTAACGGCCCAAATTTTGGGCCTAGAAGAAATAGGTTTTGAATAAGGGAACAGTTAGTAGACTGCACATAAATATTTAGTTGTGCAAGAAAGTGACATAAATGAATGTCTATTTCAGTGGTTAAGTGATTTAAAAGTGTTTGGAAGTGCTTGAGAAGTTAGGGGTTCAAGTCTTGGCTTTTGCAGAATTTTTAGTTTTGCTCTTAAATGAATCTAGAAACTGGCATATAGGCCTTATCAGTAATAGTGCTTGTTTTATGACACAAAAAGAGCTTGTGGTCTAGTGGCAAGGTGGCGTGTTGTGTAACTGTGAGGTCTGAGGTTCAAGTCCTAGGTTGCTCAATAGAGTGTTTATTTTATTGCTTGAGCTGTGTAGGTAGTGGAGTTGACCAAACACACGACTGGGAGTTTGAATAGAAGTTGAATGGAGTTGTTGGGAGAGTTAAGGAGAAATCGATGGAGTAATTCAAGGAGGGATAAAGGGAGAGATACTATAAGAATATCAAAGATTTCGATTGAGAGGAAGTATTTGTGCTAAATTTGGTCAGTAGGCACTCAGATAATTGGTTTTTGGGTTGTTTTCTCTCTGTCTGCTTCGATTTTGGTTAGCATCCTTTTCACCTTTTGCTATTGGTGCCGAATTTTAGCTAAGACTTCGAGTACCTCTCGGGTTTGTTCATTTTCTTTTCTTTTTGTTTGGCCGAATAGCTCTTTGGTTCTCTCCACTATCGAATCCTCTTTTCTCTTCCCCTCTTTTCGTTGCTGTTTCTTTTCTCTCCTCTACTTTCCAAACCTTGATCTAATAGTGTTGAGTCATTTCGTGTTGCATTTTTCTTCTGATTTGCTCTTCTTCCTTCACCACTTTTTGGTCAACTGTTTGTCGAATATTGCCTTTCTCTCCCTCTTCATCTCTTCAATTGTGTTTTCGACTTGACAACTATTCTCTGATTGTTCGAATTCCTTGAGGAGTGAAAAAGTTTCAGGTAAGATTAAAGTCATCAAAACCTTTCTCTCATCACTCAATCAAAGGTAAGTATGTAGGCTAGCATTCTAAAGTGTAGGCCGAATGCTTTCTGCGATTCTGTAAGTTATCATGTGTGGGTTTAGACCACATGAATAAACAATCCTGTTTAATAAAATCCGTTTGTAATGCAAATATCCGTGAAAAAGACTATAGTCAACTTTCGTTGGTGGTATAAGTGGGCTAAGCCACATTTTTCAATCGAGGTTTTGGTACTCGTGGAACTTAGAGCGGTTGCGTAAACAGGTGTGTATTCACACTATTTTGATTGTAGAACGGCAAAAGCCGAAAAGCTGAAAGATTGGGCTTTAAGGTCACATGGGCGTGTAAATGCTCGTGTGGTCAAACCGAGCCCATGAATCACGAGCATATGGCTGTAGAGGCCTCCATGAGCATTTTCATGGGCTTAGGCCATATTGGGCCACGTTGGACTGAAACGGGCCCTGGCCCAATGGGCTCATGGGCCCCACACGGATGAAATCCAAGATTTATGGCATATACTGGACTGGGCTATGTAGGTCACATAGCCGTGGCGAAATCTGGGCTGAACAGGCCGCACGAGCGTGTGGGCCCACTTGAGCCGAGTAATGAGCCTTAGGCCATTTACACTGTTATGACCATTTAGGTTACTGAAGTTGCTCGAAGCAACTGCGAACCTTCCGAGAGGTCGATACTTGCACCGAGACCCCAAAGTAGGGTAAAATGACCAAAATACCCTCATATGATAAAACAACTGAAATACCCCCATAGGGTAAAATGATCGAAATACCCCCATAGGGTAAAATGACCAAAATGCCCCGATAGGATAAAATGACTGAAATACCCCTATAGGGTAAAATGACTGTTATACCCCAAGGAGATGAAATGACTGTTATGACCTTATGTTATCTATGAGTGATTTGCTCTATGATATGCATGACTATGATTGAGCATGACATTTTGCATACACGTATGATATTATGTCACGACATATTGCATGGGGATGGATTGTTATATTTGGAGGAAGTGTACTGTACTAATAAGGTCGCACGGGTTGCCCAAGACGACTGTGGACCTGCTGATGGCTATATGCCATTTATTTTACTGGCAGCTTTGTTGCAGTACTGTTTAATGCCGCAACCGATGCTAATCTTGGTGTGTCTAGCTAGGTGGGTCGATTTTATCCCCACATAGTGTGTTTGGCGGGACGAAATGGTGTGTAGAGGCTAGATTGGATAGGATTTCTGACTGCATATCTGCACTGATTAATGATTTTGTACTGTTACTGCATCAATTAATGATATTACATACATTTCTTCGCATGATTGATATCTCATTCATTATGGGCCAAGGCCCCACCGATACTATTATTGAAATTGGGCAAAAGGCCCTACGATTACTAGCATTGTGATGGGCTCAACCCCAATCGTTTATCGTTCATGAGAAAGGGCTTAGGCCCATACTAAACTGGATTGTTATGGTAACAGGCTCAGGCCCAAACTGCATTTATCTACTCTTTAATTGATTGTTTGCTTGTTAGGGGATTACACATTGAGTTTTCGTAAACTCACCCTCTCGCTTAAGCTCTGCAGGTAATCCTCGGCCAGAGGCGTCGGTCTTTGCGAGGACTCGATGATGGCCACACCACCGCATCAACTTTCATTTTTGGCTTTTGATTTATAAGTAACTGAATATGGGTATTTTTATGTAATAAGGCCTTTTTAAAGTTATAAACTTTAAATTGGGTTTTTTATTTATTTAGTTTAATATAAACTGCTAGTTGTATAAAAAGACGTGTTTTCAAAGACACCACGTTTTCACAACATTTCCTGAAAAGTACTTCCGCAATAAATGAGATTTTGAAAATTAGTAACGTTTTAAAAGTGATTAGCTTTTAATGATGCATGCTTTGGAAATGAACAACCTGTTTTGGAATCACCGTTTAATAACAAAATGGTTAATTTATTTTGAGGATTTCAATGACAACAAGTGTTTCGCTAAACACTTCAATGTGACACCGCCAGATTCGGCCATAACATCTAGGACGAGTTTGGGGTGTTATAGAAGTATTCGATAATGTTGTACATATACAGTTATTTTTGTTTTCTTTGTGTGGCAATATGACTGATTAGTTAGATTTGTTAGAACCAGGTCCCATCACTACGTGGGATGAATTGGTGAAATATTTTCTTTATAATTTTTTTTCCAATTAGTTGAACCATTCAGCTTAGGTAAGAAATCGCCAATTTTAAAAAATACGAAGGTGAGTCCATGTACGAGGCATGGGAACATTTCAAGACAATGCTAAGGAAGTGCCAACACCATGGATTGCAAGTGTGGCTCTAGATTTAGATATTTTTCAATGTTGTTGATGATAATATCAAATCCAGCCTAGACGAAGCAACCGGAGGATCTATTAGTTTCCATACGTACAAATAAGCCTACAAATTCATAGAGGACATGGCTATGAATTCGTACATGTGGCCCAACGAATGATCCTCATACAAATCAAAGACTCCAATGGTAAAAGTTGTGAACAAAGATGACTGATATCATCAAATCCTAGAGAAGCTTAACCATTTGGACCCAACTGTCCAGCTTACAAAAGCAGAGCCATATTCTGAAAACCAACTAGAAGAAGTGAGCTACATAGGTAATAGGGTTCAAGATTCCTATTCAAATACCTATAACCCCGGTTGGAGGGATCATCTAAATATCAAATGGGGAGGCAACCAAGGAGGCGCAAATTAAGTGCAAACTCGACAAAACCCTCTTTACTACCCTCCACCATTGCAACAAAGATCTGCAAGTAATGATCATGCTGCATGTGGTCAACAGTTCGCCCAATTAGAGGGGGAGATGCAAACAATGAAGACAAACATTCAATAAGTCCAAGTCACATGTGGACGACTCGAATCCTGAATAAATAGCCTCTGCGGCCAAATCAGTCAGTTAATGACTATGTTCCAAAAGCAATGCTGTCAAACTCTCCCTTTTAACGTGGAAAACAATCATCAGAAAGATGGGAAGGAACATGTAAATGTGATCACCTTGTGATTAGGGAAGACACTTGAAAAGCTAAAAGAGCCCATCCATGAAGAGGAAAATGTTCCTGAAGATGTAGAAGAACTTATGGAGGAGGAACTCGAGCACAATGAGCCTACCGAGAAGATAGCCAAATTGATGTCTAATCTTGTCATAAAATTTGAGCACAACAGAGGTATCATTCCCAACAAGATTAGAGGACAAACAAAAGAGGGACAAGGTAGGTTTTCTAAATTTTCTCAATTTATTTATATCACTAAATGTTAATTTTTCGTTCTTGGAACTTATGGATAAAATCTCGAGATATGCCAAATAATTTAAGGAAATCATGGCACAACATAAGAAAAATGAAAAAGGGTGAGCACATTGATATTGATGTCTTATGTAGCGCTTTAATCTCTAAAAAGATACACTTGAAATTAAAATATTCGGGTAGTTTTACAATTATAATAGAGATAGGGAATTGGCATTTTATCAAGATCCTTTGTGATTTAAAGGCCAGCATAAATTTGATGCCCCTATCGAGCTATAGTAAACTCAGACTCGGGAATTAAAAAATACCTCGATAATGATACAATTAGCTGATAGATCCTTGATACACCCAAAAGGTGTACTCGATGATATATTGGTCAAGGTACTAGGATTCATAACCCCTGTCGACTTTGTACCCCTTGACTTTGAAGAAGATTAAGAAATCCCCATTCTGTTGGGTAGGTTATTTCTGGCCACTTTTAAATCGAAAATCGATCTTGAATAAAACAAGCTAATTATAAAAATTGATGATGAGATAAAAGTGTTCAAATGTGGCCGTGATTCCCAAAGTGAGGGATTATTTAGGGAGGAATGTTTCAAGTTGAACAAAGGCATGCTTCAAGTTGTATTGATGTAGGTAAACGAATTGCAAAAGAACGAGACAAATGGTGAGATCCTAATAGGAATGGAATTGATTGGAAGGCCTGGGATATAATTGAAGTCAATGGTGAAGTTTAGAGAATTGCCAGACAAGTCTGGTAGCACGACATAGTTGTTAAACCATTAAACTTTAATAAATTTGTAAATATTGTAAATTAGTTTCAATTTTTACCTTGTAGTTAGATTTTAGATAAGTATTGTGTAATTGCATATTAAAATTAGGATCAAACATGTTTCCGTACACAATGGGACAAGGAGAACCTAAACAGAGACCAAAATGGACGACTAAAAGACTTTCACACATCCTGAATGGCTAGAAGCAAAGTAGTATTGCGCCATGAATAAGCTATGGAACGACACAAGCACTTCAAATACAAAATACGCAATGTTTGTAACACCCCAAACCCGGCCTAGACGTTATGGCCGTATCTGGTAATGTCACACGATAGTGTTTTTGGAACCTCGTTGTTACGATGAAAACATTCCATTTTATTATCGTTATTAAACCTTTGTTAGAACTTACGAAGTCGTCTTTATTCATTTAAAACATTTTTTTTGAAACATCTCTCATTGCAAAAGCTTTAATAAAATAGTCTAGGTTATCATGCGTTTAGAAATTGCTTTAACTTTTTGAAAACTGAATTTCCTACGACCAACATGTATAAATCTATAAAGTAAATTAAATAAATAAAAACCCAAATTATCAATAATAATCAAATCATAAACCGTAAATTGGAAACCATAAAGTCTAAAAATTACTGTGGTCACCGCTGAGTCCTCCATTGCACCGATCTGTCTAAGTCTGGGGATTACCTGTGCACATTTAAAAAAAAGGGTGAGTTTACGTAAACTCAGTGTGTAATCCCGTAGAAACAAACAAATAATTAGTATTCATAGTGCACAGTTGAATAGTCTTGGATGAAAGCCCTTTTCAGTATTAGTGACAGTTTGGGCCTTAGCCCATCTCAGTACAGTGTTAAAAATGCAGTAGTGCCTTAGCCCATCACAGTTTTAGTAGCAGTAACAGTTATGCAGTAGCAAAATCCTACCCAGCCAGCCTCTACACACCATCTGTAACATCCTGAAATTTAGAATTTTATGTTTTGCACTATATCATGCTATAAGTTAGTAAGAATGTTAATTGTGTATGTTTAGAGGTTCAAAGAAGGCATGGGGTTAAGTCGGGCCTTAGCAAAATTTTTGTGTTTAAGCACTTTAAAGAGAGAAGTTAAATGGCATCAAGACTCAAGGAAATAAGTGTGTATTTTGCTAGCATAAGTGGAGCACATGGTGGAGTGGTATGGCGTTAAGTAGATAGCATGAGGGGAAAGGGTTTGAATCCCATCTATTGCAAATTTTGGATTTATTTTTGTACTTTCTTTCCAAGTGTCGGCCATGGTTCCAATTATGCTAAGGGGAGAATTTTTATTGATGGAAAGATAACTAAGGAATATGGTAAGGAGGAAGATAAGGGAAAAAGAATGAAAGAAATCAAAGAAAGGGATAAGGGAGGGGGACATGTTGGCTGAATATTGGGAGTTGCCTAGGATAGAACTTTGGTCAACTCTCATCTTTTTGGTAAAGATGAATACACGGTTTTGTTAGAGAGAATAAGGAAGCTGAATTTTCTATACCTTTTTGCAAGTTTTGTGCATGAGAGGTATTTTTCTCTTTTGAACATTTTTGTGTCTCTTTTCCAATTTCTTTTCCCTTGTTTTGGCCGAAACCCTCAATGCATTTTTGGTCATTTTCTCTTTGATAGTCGAAAAACCTAGCCCATTTGTTCATCTTACTCCTTTGTTTTGTTGTAACATTCAACCCATTCTTACTCATTTTTCCCTTTGATAGCCGAATCTATCTAACACCATTTCTCCATCTTTTCTTTTTCTTTTTCTCACCATTCCTTCAACCCTTCTTCCTTTCTCTTCAATAGCTGAATCTTTAACATCTTCTCTCTTCTCCATCTTGCGTGATGCACATTTCTTTCTTGGTTGAATCGGGTAAGTGGATTTATTCCATTCTTTTCATTTTCTTTTCCCTAGCCGAATGTGTGTCTATTATCATTCGGATATTCATTTTGTTCAAAACCAAAATATTATTCTCTCATAATCCTTCATATCGTGACCATCTTTTAATGTAGTGTTATAGTGAGAAAGCCGAATCATACGCCTTTGTCTTATCCGTAACCATAAGTCAATCGGTGGAAATCAGATTCATCATCATTAAGGTAAGGAGTTTCTTCTTGGATTTTTTCGTTATATCACTACTCGGTTATAATGCAAATCGGATCGAAGTTTCGACTAATCGATTGTTTTAGGGACAAAATCACTCGATATTCTCTACTTGTTAATCCCTCGAAAGTAGTGGTAAGCCGAAACCTCTCCTTAGATAAATACGTTCACACATCATAGTATTTTTCTAACCGAGACTTTTCAATGGAGGCAAGTGGTATCAATTTGAAAGGAAAAGCGATAGGAGGAGACAAAAGGAGTGGATTTGCAATTTCTACTCCTAAGTTCAAACGAAGGGCGGTATTGGCAGTTCGGGATTTCCCACCGAGTTGTAGACCATCATCCGGTGAGAATAGACAAATCGTGGTCGTTCACGAGTAAGCATTTTAGATCGTCTGCTTTAGATTTGGATTAATAAAATCTCATTTGTTGGTTAATCGAGTGTAATGGTGATTGAGGTGCCGACGATCAAGAAGGTTTAGTCCTTACCGTAATCAGGTGTGTAATCTCACATCGAAATCCTGTAGATTCATGATTCGATATCACGTTGGAAAAATATATCGTTATTAATGATATGGCTAAAAATCGTAATATGGCATGAATCGAGAAATTTGCTTAAATCATATTATTTCTATAGATTTGTCAAAATCGGTATTAAAATTATCAAAATTAAGAAAATGCCCCTATGGGCCGATTTACGAAAATGCCCCTAAGGGCCGATTTGCTAGAATGCCTCAGTGGGCCGAATTACAATGTCCTATAATGGGCCGATTCACCTTAATAAATTACTGGATTAATGATTGTTGTTCATATATGTGAATATTATGCTTTATTATGTATGTTGCATGTTACATATTGCATGGGTTGGGAAAAATGTTGGAGAGCAGTGTAGCCTGGTGGCATTGCCACAAAATGTTCATTATTATGTTTACTTATGATTTCGGTGGCATGGCCACAATAAAAATATATAATATAGCAGCTTGGCTGCAATTCGGTGTGAGCGGCGGGGTAGGTTGACTTGATCCCCACAAGTGTGATTGGCTGGTCGGGGGTGTGATGGATGGATGGGTTGGGCTGCATACATTACTTTAAACATTGTTATGGAAGTGGCTTAGGCCCAAGACATTCCTAATCAGGTTCAAGCCCAGTGGATGACGGTAAGGGGATTGTACACTGAGTTCTTGTAACTCACCCCTTTTTCTTAACCCTTGCAGGTAATGCTCAGTGATGAGGACTTGGGCCATGGATGACTCAGTGGAGGCCATACTTCAGAAATGGTGTTTTTGAACTTTAAATTTCTATTTCTGTTTACTTTATTACTTTTACTATTTTGGGTTTTTAAGTTGTAATAAGGCCTCTGGAATATTTTATTTTTGCTTTATGTTTGACGTATTATTATCTTGTTTGATTTATTTTAAATGGGAATTTTCTAAAATCATAAATAACGGTTTCCAAAAATGGATTAACAAATGGTTTTATAATAAATACGTATAAATAATTTAACTCGAATTCTCTTTCAAATTACCAACAACATTTTCAAAAGTCACGTTTTTTTTACGTTCACTACCTCGATTTTTGATCCATCAATCAACCTCTCAAAAATAGTTGTATTTTATCAAAAATTTATATCCAAACTTATTTTCTTAACCATAACCAAATAACACCTATTTTAGTACGAATCACAAGATCTCTATACGTTTTTCTCATGTGACATGTCAGATTCAGTCGTAACGCATGGGCCGAGTTTGGGGTGTTACACCATCTCCGTCCAACCCTACACTCCATGTGGAGATATAATCAACCCACCCATCCCTACACTCTTAGTACCGAATACGGCACAAAATAGTAGTTTGCAGCTAAGCTGCCAGTAAATTAGGCATAAAGCCTTTCAATACACTTCCTCCGAATAACAACCCCCAACCGAATGCAATGCAACATACAATGGATGACATGCTATTATGCAATTTCAGTACATATATTCAATTCAGATATTAACATGCCCAGTACAGATATCATTCAGTCAATTTCACACATTTAGGGGTCTAAGTAGCACTTACCGACCCTATTGTAGGTTCACAGCCGACTTGGGCGACCCGTGCAACCTTAAAATCATTTCGGTAAAAATAGGTCCACACGTCCATGTGATCTACCCATGTGGGCCCACACACTTATGTGGCACACTCGGCCCAAATTGGCCTTGGCCATGTGATCCATTTTTAAAGTAACCCATGCTAGCTCAATACTCATATATGTTTTCACTATTTACTTTTCGTTCAAAGTTGTCTACTTGAGTCATTATCACTAAATTATTTATATCTTGAGCTACAGAATTCCAAATTAATATCTGCTTGATGTTTTTGAAACTAGACCCAAATACCTTTCTACCATGAAAATTTTCATAATTTATAGTTTATCAAATAAGTACAGTAAAATCTTTAAAGTTATCCCTATTCTTCTGTTTGACAACTTCGACCTTTCCTGACTAAAAATTATTTATCTATTAGTATGGAATTTAGATGATGTTTTTGTTTATTTCTCTTGAAAATAAATTCCTTAAGGATTTAAACATATAAATTTAAGCCCCTAATTTTTTTTACAATTTTTGATGATTTTCCTAAGTCAGAACAGGGGAACCCGAAATCGTTCTGACCTTGTCTCATAAAATTTATTATAACTCATGATTTATAATTCCATTGCTTACAATGTTTCTTCCATGAAAGACTAGACTCAATAAAATTTAATTTCATAATTTGTTCAACCTCTAAATCAATTCACAATATTTTTGATGATTTATCAAAGTTAGACTACTACTGCTGTCCAAAACTTTTTTACTGCAAAATGTTGATTTCCTTTTTTTAACACCCTTATTTTTTTCTCTACAATTTTTCGCATCATTTTCTCTTATTTCCCTTATTTCTCGACAGCAAGCAATTTTGGCTTTTCACCGAACCCTGTTTTCTGTGTTTCGGGTGCACACCTGGTATCATTTTGATCCTCATCACTCAAGAGCACTTCAAGGCCTAAAATCAAGATACTCAACTTCAATTTAACAGATTTACAAGCGAATTGACAACCAAGAATGAATAGAAATCCATCTTACTGCAAACGATAACGCTCTATTTAACTATTATTAAGACGAGAAAACTGAATTCACCAGTCCAAGCCTCCCCCTACGCCCAAATCGTAGAAAA
This sequence comes from Gossypium bickii, assembly GCA_025503065.1. Classification (NCBI taxonomy): domain Eukaryota; kingdom Viridiplantae; phylum Streptophyta; class Magnoliopsida; order Malvales; family Malvaceae; genus Gossypium; species Gossypium bickii. Next base: position 20,025,478 of record CP106720.1, on the reverse strand, counting down.
AAAAACATTACCACATCAGTCGCTAAGAGATGTATGACAGAAACGAAGAGAAACACTTACCAAAACTAAGCGAGAACTAACCGCGTGCGAAAACTAAGGCAAGTAAATGGATTAGGGAAAAACCAAGAAGAAGAAAAAGAAGAGAAAGATGGAAACACTCAGAGAATTTCGCCAAGAGGAGAGGGAGAAGAATAGATGGCAGTATTTTTATTTTTTTTGGGAAAAGGGAGACAAAATTCGATTATAGGATAAAATAAAATAAAATCCTGATAACCCCCAAAATCCCTTAATCTTCTCCCCTAATTTCCACTTCACATCCACTACTCAGAATCCCCCTATTAAAAAACTCTATCCCGAAATCTGAGCAAAAAAATAATACCTTTGCCTACGTAAGGATTTGAACACATGACCTCCACTTTAATAACATACCACTTAACCACCAGACCAGCAAACCTATTCTGATGTAATTTACCCAACATTTAAACTTAAGCCATTTGCACAAGGTTAAGGGTTTATTTATAAAAATACCAAAATTTGCCCAAGTAAGGCTTGAACTTGGAACCTCTCACACACACCCAGAACACATAACCACTGAAGCAAATAGACATTGTGTGTCACACATACACGAAAGCAGGATAGGGTGTATGTGTGTCACACAAAATTTTAATTTTTGATTTCGTGTATGTGTGACACACAATGTCTATCTGCTTCAGTGGTTATGTGTTCTGGGTGTGTGTGTGAAGGTCCCAAGTTCAAGCCTTACTTGGGCAAATTTTGGTATTTTTATAAATAAACCCTTAACCTTGTGCAAATGGCTTAAGTTTAAATGTTGGATAGACATTGTGTGTCACACATACACGAAATTCCAGCCCTAAAAGAAAATTTCGTCCTCGAAATTTCCCCCGTTAGAACAGATGAGGATATTGCCGACGCATCATATCCTCAGGCTCCCACATAACCTCTTCAATGCTATGATTGCACCACCAGTGTAATAGATTTTCTCCCCAGTACTTTTACATCTCGATCCAGAATCCGAACTGGCTCCTCCTCAAAGGTAAAGTCTGGCCTAACCTCAATATCCTCAATGGAAATGATGTGAGTAGAATCAGAGCAGTTGTGCCTTAACATCGAGACATGGAACATGTCATGTATACGATCTAACTTTGGAGGTAGCTCCAACTAATAAGCAACTGGTCCCACTCGCTTCAAAATACTGTAAGGTCCAATAAACCTAGGGCTCAACTTGCCCTTACGACCAAACCTCAGTACCTTCTTCCATGGCGAGACCTTAAGGAATACAAAGTCCCCCACTGAATACTCAATCTCACATCACTTCAAGTCCGCATAGGATTTCTGTCTATTAGTAGCCGCTTTTAGTCAATCCCGAATCAGTCTAACCTTATTCTCTGTCTCAGAAACCAACTCAGGACCCAGAACACGTCGCTCACCCAACTCAGTCCAACATAAAGGAGTCCGACACTTACAACCATACAATTCCTCGTAAGGTGCCATCTAGATGCTACACTGGAAACTGTTATTATAGGCAAACTCCGCTAACGGTAAATACTCCTTCCAACTACCACAGAAACCAAAACTCGCACTTGCTAAACTTAGCATAGAGTTGCTTTTCCCTCAAAGTCTGAAGGACAACTCTAAGGTGCTTATCATGCTCATCCACAGTCTTCAAATAAACCAGTATGTCGTTGATGAACACCACCATAGACCGGTCCAGATAGCGCTGGAATACTCGATTCATCAGGTCTATGAAAGCTGCCGGTGCATTCGTCAGTCAAAAAGGCATCATTAGGAACTCGTAGTATCCTAACGGGTCCTAAATGCCATCTTAAATAAAGTAGGTACTTATTCTTAATCGTTAGCTTATTTAGCTGTCGATAGTCTATACACATCCTCATCATCCCATCATTCTTTTTCGTAAACAGCACAGGTGCTCCCCATGGAGACACACTGAGACGAATGAACCCACGATCCAACAGCTCCTGAATCTGAGCCTCAAGCTCCCTAAGCTCCTTCGGTGCCATTCAGTAGGAAGCGATAGACACCGGAACTATACCAGGATGAAGCTTAATCCCAAACTCCATTTCACGATTCGGAGGTAAACCGAGTAGTTCTTCAAGAAAAACATTCGGAAAATCCTTTACAGTCCTGATGTCCTTGGCGGTAGAGTCCCCAAAAATAAAAACACTCACATAGGCCAAGAATGCCTCACATCCCTTACGAACCAATTTCACAACCACCAGTGCAGAAATCACATTAGTCAAATAATTTCGTCGGTCCCCAATCATGACTACCTCAGTATCCTTCTCGGTGATCTTCACCTTCTCCACCAGTGCAGTAAAATCTCGCTCCCTTTGTAGAGCTATCAGAACCCTCAGATTATCCCTGATGCCATCCTTGAAGTGGATACATTGCTCATATTCAGTTGCCACCATACCTCGCGTATAGCAACTCAGTCGTAGAAATTCAGCCTCATACTCGGCCATTGATCTATCTCCCTAAGTCAGATAACTCTTTCCTGCGAGCATCCACGTAACTGGCCCCCATATATTTCCCCTGAAAGGCTGTCTTAAAATACTCCCAGGTTAGACGTTCGGGCTGAGTGCCCTCCTTAATAGTGAGCCACCACTGATAAGCCTCATCACACAGCAACGACACTGTACCCTTTAATTTCTGCTCGGGGGTGCAGTTCAGATCATCCATGATCCTCTCTGTGGCCTCAATCTAGTACTCAGCCACATTAGGGTGACCCCAGTGACACCCTTAAAAAGCTTAGCTCCATTGGACAGGAGTCGTTTCGTAACCGACCCTCGGCCCCCAAATCCAATATTGGGCCCAGCGACCTTCTCCAAAATCCTTAGCATAGCTTGGGACAATGCGTCGTCCCCAGCAATGTGATCTTCAGACCCATTCTCAGTAGCAGGCGACACTGGTGTCTCACTCGTATCCAAATTCGATATGCTACCCAGTGAAGAGGGCTCAGTTCAAGCCCCTCTACGGCCTCTACCTTGGCATGTAGTACCCCATCCGCGGATACCTCGTGTGCCCATTGTCTAATCACATTTATCTGTATTAACAGTTTTATGAATCAATTATAGTTCTAGTGTTTATAACAAAAGTTTTAAGTAAAACAGAATCGATTATTCAGAGTTTGTTTTCGTAAATCGCAGACTCACTACAGTTTTCAGTTTCTCTACAATTTTCAGTATACACTAACTAGAGTGTTTTCAGTATAGTTTACTACCTATAGTAGTTTCAAAATATACTATCCATTATAATTTCAATTTAAAACAAATCACAGTTTAGAATACTTACAGGATTGGCGCCGGAGACTCAATGTACCACTTACTCAGTAAAAACATTTCAAATCATTTGGAAATGAATCAATTTTTTGAAAGCCTATTTTTTATAAAACCCAAAATCCACAGTCGAGCTTTGTAACGTGGCTCTGATATCACTAAATGTAACACCCCAAACTCGGCCTAGACGTTATAGTCATATATGGCAATGTCACACAATAGTGTTTTTGAAACCTCGTTGTTACAATGAAAATATTCCATGTTATTATCTTTAGTAAACCTTTGTTAGAACTTAGGAAGTCGTCTTTATTCATTTAAAACATTTGTTTTGAAACATCCCTCATTGCGGAAGCTTTAATAAAACAGTCTAGGTGATCATGTGTTTAGAAATTACTTTAACTTTTTGAAAATCAAATTTCCTATAACCAGCAGGTATAAATCCATAAAGTAAAATAAATAAATAAAAACCCAAATTATCAATAATAATCAAATCATAAATCGTAAATTGAAAACCATAAAGTCCAAAAATTACTGTGGTCACCGCTGAGTCCTCCGTCGCACTGATCCGTCTAAGTCTGAGGATAATCTGTGCACATTTAAACGAACAGGGTGAGTTTACATAAACTTAGTGTGTAATCCCACAGAAACAAACAAACAATCAGTATTCACAGTGCACAGTTGAACAGTCTTGGGCCTAAGCCCTTTGCAGTATCAGTGACAATTTGGGCCTTAGCCCATCTCAGTACAGTGTTGAAAATGCAGTAGGGCCTTAACCCGTCATAATATCAGTAGCAGTAATAGTTATGCAGTAGCAAAATCCTACCAAACCAGCCTCTACATACCATCTCCGTCCAACCCTACACTTCATATGGGGATATAATCAACCCGTCCATCCCCACACACTTAGGGGTCTAAGTAGCGCTTGTTGACCCTACATTAGGTTCACAGTCGACTTGGGCGACCCGTGCAGCCTTAAAAATATTTCGGTAAAAATGGGCCCACACGCCCATGTGATCTGGCCGTATGGTGTGGCCTACTCGGCCCAAATTAGCCTTAGCCGTGTGATCCTTTTTTTAAAGTAACCCATGCTAGCTCAATACTCATATATGTTTTCACTATTTACTTATATGTTCATTCAAAGCTGTCTACTTGAGTCATTATCACTGAATTATTTATATCTTAAGCTAAAGAATTCCAAATTAATATCCGCTTGATGTTTTTGAAACTAGACTCAAATACCTTTCTACCATGAAAATTTTTAGAATTTATAGTTTATCAAAAAAGTATAGTAAAATCTTTAAAGTTATCTCTATTCTTTTGTTTGACAGCTTCGACCTTTCTTTACTAAAACTTATTTATCTTTTAGTACGGAATTTAGATGATATTTCCGTTTATTTCTCTTGAAAATATAAATTAAAGTCCCTAGTTATTTTTTTACAATTTTTTATTATTTTCCTAAGTCAAACCAGGGGAACCCGAAATCATTCTGACCATGTCTCACAAAATTTATTATAACTCATGATTTCAATAAACTTTAATTTCATATTTTATTCAACCTCTAACTCAATTCACACTATTTTTGATGATTTTTCAAAGTTAGACTATTGCTGCTGTCCAAAAATATTTTAGTGCAAAATGTTGATTTCCTAGTTTTTAACACCCTTATTTTCTTTCTCTACAATTTTTCGCATCATTTCTCTTATTTCTCTTATTTCTCAATAGCAAGCAATTTCGGCTTTTTGCCGAACCTAGTTTTCTGCGTTTCGGGTACATACCTGGTATCGTTTTGATGCCTAATCACTCCAGAGCACTTCAAGGCCTAAATTAAGATACTCAACATCAATTTAATGGATTTAGAAGCGAATTGACAACCAAGAACAAACAAAAACCCATCTTACCGCCATCGATAACCCTCTGTTTAACTATTGTTAAGACGAGAACATTGAATTCACCAGTTCGAGCCTCCCCCTATGCCCAAATTGTAGAGAAAAAGCATTACCACTTTAGTCGCTAAGAGATTCATGACAGAAACAAAGAGAAACACTTGCCGAAAGTAAGCGAACACTAACTGCGTGCGAAAACGAAGGCAAATAAATGGATTAGGGAAAAATCAAGAAGAAGAAAAAGAAGAGGAAGATAGAAACACTCAAAGAATTTTGGCAGGAGGAGAGGGAGAAGAATTGACAGTAGAATTTTTTTTTTTTGGAAAAGGGAGCCAAAATTCGGTTATGGGAAAAATAAAATAAAATCCCGATAACCCCTAAAATCCCTTAAGCTTTTCCCCTAATTCCCATTTCACATCCACTACTCAGAATCCCCCTATTACACAACTCTATCCCGAAATCTGAGAAAAAAAAATAATACCTTTGCCTGCGCAGGGATTCGAACATAAGACCTCCACCATAATAACACACCACTTAACCACCGGACCAGCAGACCTATTCTGATGTAATTTACCCAACGTTTAAACTTAAGCCATTTGTACAAGGTTAAGGCTTTATTTATAAAAATGCCAAAATTTGCCTAAGTAAGGCTTAAACTTGGGACCTATCACACACACCCAGAACACATAACCACTGAAACAGATCGACATTGTGTGTCACACATACACGAACTTAAAAATTAAAATTTTGGGGCGTTACAATGTTAAGAGGTCGTGTTGCACCAGGCATAAGCTATGGTGAAACATACGCACTTCAACGGTAAAATGAAGGGATGTTAGGGTGTCGTGCTGCACCATGCGCGAGCTATGATTCAACTAAAATCGGGTCATTTAAGGCTTAAAGCTCATTGGAAGTCTAATTATACCCACCATTTATAGGCATGAAAACACACATCACAAACACCCAAAGAAGAACAAACACCCTTATTTATTCGTTGCACCTCTCCCCAAGATCTAGCTTCAACTTTTCGCATTACCTACCTCCTATTTCTACAAGTTCTCATTTTCTCTTTTCTTCATAGTTTTCTAGTTTTTTTTCTTCTATTTCATATTTTTGTTCCACATCGAATGAGGATCGAATTTCATCAGCAAATACCCGAGATCCTGTGTTCTCACCTTATTTTTCATCAATTTTATCATTTGGGTTATTGTATTTGCTTTAATTTGAAAAATGGCACCACGGAAACAACAATGCACCACTAAAACACCGATCAAGATTGATGCTCATCGCTTCCATACCTGAGAAGACAAAAGGTTCTACCTCCAATTGAGTGTGTGTTCGTTTGTTCAAGAACGTGGGTTCAATCCCATCATATCCACTTATGATGACATTTGGGATTTGGTGCAATATCACTATTGGAACAATTTTTGCACAACTGATTGTTGTTTTATTCGATGTCAAAGTCTTAAAATTTATATAAAGAATGATCGAACCTAGAAACTAACTATGACAACGATTTGAGGCAAGCGCACCTATCGAACAGTAGTACAGTTAAGGCAAGACCGGATTCTCGAACCCAAAGGAACCAAAAGTACTAATACTAACTTTCTTTTTATTATTTAGCCTAAGAATTAAATGAATTTTTATCTAATCTAAAATTAACTAACAACTAAACTAAAGACTCTAAGACAAAGAAGAATGAAATTGGGATAATAACTTTGAGAAAAAACCAATTGATTAAGACGATACCCAAGGAAGAATCCACCTAGACTTCACTTGTTATCTAACTCTGAACCAGACGGTTTATTCATTTGACTTGATCCATAGGATTCCCTAAGTTATATTAATCCCTCTCTCGAGGCGACTACGTCTAACCCTAGGTTGATTAATTGAAATCTCTTTCTAATTAAAACCCCTAGAATTGCATTAACTTGATCTATGGACTCCCATATTAGGTTTCACCCTAATTCGGCAAAATCTCGTCACCCTATCTCTAGGCGTACGATCAAATCCGCTTAATTATGCTAGATCTACTCTTAGGCAGGGACTTTTGCTCCTCCACCTAAGCACATCACACTTGAATTAATATCCCGGAAATATCAACACAAGAATTAAGAACACATAATTAAGAACAGTCAAATATTTATCATATAGTTCAGCAAATGATAACAAGAGTCATCTTAGGTTTCATCCCTCTCAGGTATCTGAGGGTTTAATTCATAATAATAAAAGAAAACATCTCAGAAGAAAAGATAAAATAAACACAAGAAATCTCTAAACCCCCTGAAGGAATTAAAGGAGAGATCCTCCGTCTTGAGTATGATTCCAGACTAAAATGGTGTTCTAAATATCGAATATAGGTTCTAGAGTGCTTCAGAGTCGTTTTAGTTTCAATCAAAATCAGGAGTGTAACCGGAAACACAGAAAATGAGGTTTCGATGAAATCTAAAAACCACTCTATCGACGCTACACGGGCGTGTGGTCGCCTGTGTGGTAGGCCGTGTGCAAGACTGTAACTTACCACACAGTCGTGCGATCGACGAGCCAGGCCATGCGCTAGTAACACGACCATGTGACAGCCAAGCAAGGCCATGTGCGACACACGGGCTCGACCATTTAGGCCGTGTGGCCCAGACAGGCGTGTGGGATACTGGGCTAGGTCGTGTGATCCACACGGCCAAGGTTAATTTGGGCCGTATAGGCCACACGTGCATGTAGGCCCACACGGGCAGGGCACATGGGTGTGTGAGCCATTTTAATGAAATGTTCTAAAAGGATGCACAAGTCGCCCAAGTCGACTGTGAACCTAATGAAGGGTCGGTATGTAGTACTTAGACCCGTAGCTCTGTGATTTGATTATGTGAAATCTGTACTGAACATGTATACTGATTTGAATGTATGGACTGTTATTTGCATAAAAGCATGTCATATTTGTATGTTGCATTGCATCGGGGTGGGTTAATGATATTTGGCGAAAGTACCTGGAAGGCTCTTAAGCTTGTTATCTAACAGCTCAGCTGTAACTTTCTGATTATGTGCCACATTCGGTAAGCATGGTGTGTAGGGATGGGTGGGTTGATTTTATCCCCATATGGTGTGTAGGGTTGGACGGAGTTGGTGTGTAGAGGCTGGTGGGTAGGACTCTGCTATTCTATTATGATCTGCATATTATGTCTGAAATGGGCTAAGGCCTCAGAATATATTTGATTCTGTTTCTGAGTGGGCTGAAGTCCACACCGTTTCTATAATGGGCTAGGACCCGAACTGTGAAATTATGTCTGTTTTCTAATATTAATGTGTATATGTTTTCTGTGGGGATTGCACACTAAGTTTGCAAAAACTCACCATTCTCTGTTTAATATGTTTAAGTAATCCCCAGCAGTAGATGGTTTGGTGCAGCGGAAGACTCGGCAGTGGCCACGGTTCTGAACCTTTACGATTTTTAATTATATCCATGGTTATGATTATATTTGGGAAAAAGTTTATGTAATATGACCTTTATGGATTTTTGTTTAAATTTTGGATTTTTATTTTATAACTGCTAGCAGTAGGATAAGACACGAGTTTTCAAAATAAATAAGTGTTTTATCAAAATATACAGGAATTTGGAAAATTATTTTAAAAGCTTCCGCAGCGTATAATCTTTTGAACATGGATAATGAATGAATAAACAAAACATTTTTGGCGTTAACCTAAGATATCAAAAATGGCCTTAGTGTAATTACGCTTTCCAAAGCACTATCATGTGACTTCGCTAGATTCGGCCATAATGTCTAGGTCGGGTTTGGGGGTGTTACATTTAGTGGTATCAGAGCCAGGTTGCAAAACTCGGTTGTGGATTTGGGTTTTAAAAATTGGTTTTTAAGAAATGATTTTAAGTGATTTAAATACTTTTGGAACGAGTATATGGTACACCGAGTCTCCGATGCCGATCCTGTAAGTGTTCTGAACTCTATTTAAATTTGTCTGAAAATACTACTTATATGCTTGAAACAGCCTTAAGTAGTATACTAAACTGAAAATAGTTTAGGTAGTGTAAACTGAAAACTGTAGTGAAACTGAAAATCATAGTGAGACTACTATTCGCGATAACGAACTCTGAACTTCTGATGCTGTTCTGGATAAAATATCTGTTAACAAAAATTGGAACTTTAACTAATGCATAAAACTGTTAACACAGATAAACTCTGAATTTATGATGAGCGCACGAGGTATCTACGGATGGAGTACAAGAGGCCGTGGCAGAGGCCATAAAGGGGCTCGAGCTGGGTCCTCTTTATCTGAAAATCTGCCTAATCTCGATACGAACGAGACGCCGATCTCACCTACTACAAAGACTGGGTCTCGAGATCGTATGGCTGGGGATGACGCACTGTTTCAGGCTATGCTGAGAATATTAGATACGGTCGCTGGGCCCAACACCGGATCTGGGGGCCGAGGGTCGGTTACGGAACGACTTCGGTCCAATGGGGCTAAATTATTCAAGGGTGTTAGTGGAGTCGCCCCTAATGTGGCCGAATATGGGATGGAGGTAACGAAAAGAATTATGGATGTTCAGGAAATTACCGCGGAGCAGAAGCTTAAGGGGGTTGTTTCTCTACTTCGCAACGAAGCGTATCAGTGGTGGCTAACAGTTAAGGAGGGCACTCAGCCCGACCGTTGGACTTGGGACTACTTTAAGACGGCTTTTCAGAGTAAGTTTGTGGTAGCCAGCTACATCGATGCTAGGAGGCGTGAGTTTCTTAATCTCACCAAAGGGGATTGTTCTGTGGCCGAGTATGAGGCCGAGTTGCAAAGACTGAGCCATTATGCTTGGGGCATGGGGGCGACCGAGTATGAGTGGTGCATCCATTTTGAGGATGGACTCAGGGACAGTTTACGAGTTCTGATAGCTCCGTAGAGGGAGCGTGAGTTTGCTACACTGGTTGAGAAGGCGAAGATCACCAAGGAGGTTAAGCGCCTTAAGTGCAAAAACCGCGAGATAGGAAAGAATAAGAGGGAATCAGAGCCCTCAAATTCGGTGATGAGGCCTAAGAAAAAGGCCAGATCTAATGGGCTAGAGAAGGTTGGGCCTCCTATTTCACCTACTGGGTGGAGCTTGCTGGGCACTGTGGTAGACGCCATTCGGGCGAGTGTTGGAGGACAACTGGGGCATGGTTAAGATGTGGGTCGACTAAGCATCGTGTTCAGGATTGTCCATTGAGAACTGATCAGGTGCAAGCTACGGGTATTGGTGCTGCGCAGCTGCCGAGAGTAGTTCAGCAGCCACCTAGGGGCCGAGGACAGGCCAAGGGTGGTTATGGCATGGGCCGAGGGCAGAGAGCACTGGGCAGATATGCAAGACCGACTGAGGTGAGATAGCCTGCATTGGTTTATATTGCACGTCACCGAAAGGATAGTGATTCTCCGGACGTCATTACGAGTACGTTCTTAATTTTTAATGTACCCTATACTGCATTGATAGACATAGGCTCTACACACTCTTACTTAGCTAGCTCTGTGTCTGAAACTTTGGGGATTCCGATTGAGAGTACCTCGAGTGAGGTAACTATTGTGAATACGTTGGGGTAGTCTATCCTTGTTGGTAAATGATAAACTATAATTTATATATATTTACCCCATGCTTGGCTTATTTTTGGATGAATGTTCATTAGATTTAATGAATTCGAAGCTCCTAATCCTTTAATTTCATGTTTTATACTCAAGAGAGCTTATGAGTCGAAAAGCTCGAGAAACGGGCCAATAAGGGACTAAATGGGCCTGCATCAGAAATCACATGGCCTGGACTATCGTCCACAGGCAGATCACACGGCCGTGTGTGGCGAACAAAATCGAGCAAGGTCGAAGGAATCCACCACGGGTGTGTCCCTTCCGACCCTAGGTTTAATTCTATTCAGAAAAGGTACTTGTGGGCCAAGAAAGGCATCTTAAAGCCTATATAAACACCCTAGGGGGCAATCTAAAGAGGGACGCCGAGTAGAAGGCAGAAAATACTCCAAGACAGCCGTCAAGAATAGCTTAGGAGAAGGATCTCCATCAAGACTGAAGATCACCCATCAAGTTCTTTAGAAGTTTTTAGGTTTTCTTATGTTTTGTTGTTTTCCCTATTTTAAGATGTGTCCATCTATTAGTATGAACTAAATCCCTTAAATACCTAAAAGGATGAAACCTAAGAGGAATCTTATTATTGTTTGATTGATAAGATAAATACTTGTTCTTATTATTAATTGTGAGTTCTTATTCTTGTTTTGATAATTCAGATTATTGATTCAATGTCGAATGTGTTTATTCAGTGGAGCAAAAGTCCATGTTTAAGAAAAGATCAACACAATTAAGCGGAGTTGATTGCAACCCTAGAAATAGGGCGACGATAATCTTTCGGATTAGAGTCAAATCTAATAAGAGGATCCATAGATCAAGTTAATGCGACAATAGGGGTTTTAATTAGAAAGAGATTCAATAAATCAACCTAGAGTTAGTTGTTTTTAGTCTTGAAAGAGATATTAACATAAATTAGGGATTTCTACGGATTAAGCCAAGTGAATAAATCATATGAATCAAAAGTAATAAGTGAAGTCTAGGTGGATTCTTCCTTAGGTATTGCCTATCTCATATAAGTTGTCTAAAAGTATTTTCCCAATTCACTCTCTATCACATTCATAATCATTTAGTTGGTTAAATTAGTTAGTTAAATTTAGATTAAAGAAATAAATCCACTTAATTACTAGGCTAGATAATAAAAAGATAGTTATTACTAGTAATTTTAGTCCTTGAGGATACGATATTCTAAACTCATCACAACTATATTACTGTTTGATAGGTGCGCTTGCCTTTGTCGAAATAATAGTTAGTTTCGAGCCCATCAAGTTTTTAGCGCCGTTGCTGGTGACTAAGATATTAGGAACACTAAATTTTTATTACTTTAGCCATTTTATTTATTTGCAATTTATATTTATTTTATTTTTAACTTTGCTAATTTTTCTTTTATTTGCTTCTGGCAGGTAATTTTAGTTTATGACTAGAAGGAACCCGTCAGGACCATTACTTTTTTACAGTGATATAGAAGGTACCGTTCGCAGAAACCGTAGGGAAATAAGACGAAGATTACAATACGTAGAAGAAGAGCAAGAGGACAATACCAATACTACCAAAGAGATGGTTGATAATAATCCGCTACCTCTCGTGCTTGCCGCAAATCCGGTGAATCAAAATCCTGCTCCTCGTACTATGTATGATTATGCTAAACCTAATTTAACAGGAACTGAATCAAGTATTGTTAGACTTGCTATTGCTGCAAATAATTTTGAAATGAAACCTAACACTATTCAGATGATTCAGCAATTTGTTCAATTTGATGGTTTACAAGATGAGAATCCAAACAATCACTCGGCAAATTTTCTGGAATTATGCAATATGCTCAAAATTAATGGCGTTTCTGATAATACCATTTTCCTTCGACTGCTTCCCTTCTCATTGAGAAACAAAGCTAAACAGTGGTTGAACCCGTTAACACGAGGATCAAACACTACATGGGACCAAATGACCGAAAAATTTTTACTTAAATATTTTTTGCCGACTAAAACGGCTAAGTTGAGGAATGATATTTCTTCTTTTGTGCAGATGAATCTAGAAACACTCTACGATGCATGGGAGAGATATAAGGATCTACTAGGGAGATGCCCTCACCGTGGGTTACCTTTATGGCTACAGGTTCAAACCTTTTATAATGGTGTGAACCCCTTAACAAGGCTGTTGATTGATTCAACCGCCAGTGGTACCCTAAAGACTTATGAAGCAGCATATGAGTTTATAGAGGAGATGGCACTGAATAACTATCAGTGGCAAGTTATGAGGAAAAAGCCAACAAAAGCTGCCAGTGTTTTCAACCTCGACACAGTGACCATGCTATCAAACCAGGTAGAACTGTTAAATAAAAAGATTGATGGTTTGTGTGGTTCTTCGCAAGTACATTCAGTAATGTAGTGCGATACAAATGGAGGAGGGATGAGCAATACAGAATATTCACCCTACAACCCTGGCATAGAAAACGAACAGATAAACTATATGGGTAACAATTCTAAACCTCAAAACAACCCTTATAGTAACACTTACAATCCAGGTTGGAGGAACCATCCAAACTTTTCATGGGGTGGCCAAGGAAATCAAAGACAACAACCCCCTCCAGGCTTTCAACAGCAACCTTACCCACAAGAGAAAAAAAAGAACCTTGAAGATATGCTAGCAAAGTTTATTTCGACATCAAAAACTCATTTTTAGAATACCGAAACGACGTTGAAAAATCAGCAAACATTAATTCAAGGGCTTAAAAATCAAATAGGACAGCTGACCAAGTTAGTTTCTGAAAGGAAACCAGGTAGTTTACCTAGTAATACCAAACCTAAACCAAAAGAGAAAGTTAAGGCAGTAACACTAAGGAATTGGAAGGTATTGGTTGAAGCGAAAAAGAAGATGCCACAAGAAACTGATAAGGAAAAAGGTGAGGAAGTAAACGAGAATGTAACACCAGTACTTAAAGAATATAAACCAGCGATCCCATATCCGGCAAAGCTGAAGAAAGATCGCTTAGACGCACAATATGGTAAATTTCTTGAACTTTTTAAACAATTACATATTAACTTAGCTTTTTTTGAAGCTATTTCGTAGATGCCGACATACACAAAATTCCTAAAAGAGCTTCTAACAAATAAAAGGAAGTTTGAAGGGCTATCGACCGTGGAACTTAACGACGAATGTTCAACTATTTTCCAAAATAAGCTACTAACCAAATTGAAAGATCCAGGAAGTTTCACTATTTCCTGTTTAATCGGTAGTTTAAATATTGAGAAAGCATTAGCTGATTTAGGTGCCAATATCAATTTAATGCCTTATAAAATGTTCAAGCATTTTGGTCTTAGGGAACCAAAACCCACTAGGATGAGTATTCAATTAGCTGACAGATCTATTAAATATCCTAGGGGACTTATTGAAGATATTTTGGTAAAAGTTGATAAATTTATATTCCCTGTTGATTTTATTGTGCTTGACATGGATGAGGACATTGAAGTGCCTTCAATTTTAGGACGCCTCTTTTTAGCTACTGCTAGTGCTGTTATTGATGTAGGTGATGGTAAACTTGCGCTAAGGGTAGGCGATGAGGAAATTATTTTTAAAATTTATGATGCTATGCGATATTCTAGAGAGAAAGATGATTCCTGTTATCTTATTGATGCCATTGATCACTTTATTCAAGATTCTTTTGAGGAAATCATACATGACGACACGTTGGAACTATGTTTTACCCAAGGTGAGGGGGCAGATGACGATACCAATGAGTTAGGGGAGATAAAAAGTGAGTTAAATACTAATACTTCTTCCCCAAGACAAAAGAAAGATGAGGGCATTGAACTAAACGATAAACTAAAACAAAAACCCTCTATTGAAGAACCGTCCAAATTGGAGTTAAAACAGTTACCAAATCACTTAGAGTATGCATTCCTCAGAGATAATTCTACACTACCAGTGATCATCTCTTTAGAACTAGAACCCAATGAGAAAGACGAGTTGCTACAGGTACTAAAGGAGTATAAAAGAGTCATAGCTTGGAAGATTTCTGACATTAAAGGGATAAGTCCATCGTTTTGCACCCACAAAATTTTAATGGAAGATGAATATAAACCATGTGTGCAACCTCAAAGACGATTGAATCCCAACATGAAAGAAGTTGATAAACCATAAACGTAACATATTTCAAGCCCACATTTAATATTCTTTTGGATGATTTATCCTTTGATTTATATAAAAAGGTGCTTGTAATCCTTTCTTTTCATGTCTTATACCTAGGAAAGCACCCGAGGATGAAAAGAATACAAAACGGGCCTAAAACGAAGCAAATGGGCCTTTTCACGAAATTGACATGGCCCGATCCCGATTTACACGATCGTGCCTCATTAAAGAAGTCCAAGCATGGCCTCATCACCACCACATACGACCGTGCCATAAGTGAAATCCAAACACGACCAGGTCTCGATTTGCACGGGCGTGTTACATGGTCGTGCCTCTGTCGCTGGAAAAAGCAATTTCAGTCGGAAAAAGATACTTGGGGAGAAAGAATCGCATTCCAAGAGCCTATAAATATACCCTAAGTACCACCTTTGAAAGGGCGTTAAAGCTAGGCCAAGGAGCCACGCTGAGAAGGTCAGAGTTAGGGAATAACGCGAAGATAGCCAGTTGATTCATCCCAAGAAGCCAGAGTTATACTCAAGACGACAGAATTCTCCTTCAATTCCTTCAGGGGGTTTTAGGATTTTTCTTATGTTTTGTTTTATCTTTTCTCTTGCGATGTTTTGTTTATTCATTATGAACTAAACCCTTCAGATACTTGAAGGGATGAAACCTAGATGGATCTTTTTATTTGATTTTTAAGTTATATGATAAATTACTTAGTTTGTTCTTAATTATGTTGCTTAATCCAAATCTAATGTGCTTAGGTGGAGGAGGAATAGACCCTGCCTAAGAGTAGATCTAACATAATTAAGTGGAGTTGATCGGGAGCCCAGAGATAGGGTTACAAGATTTTGTCAGATTAGGGTGAAACCTAATATGGGAATCCATTGATCGATTTACTCCTTTCCTGGGGGTTATTATAAGCGAACGAGAGTTCCACTAATTAACCTAGGATTAGACGTTATTCGCTTCGAGAGAGGGTTTAACATAGGTTAGGGAGTCTCACGAATCAAGCTAAGTAAAAGAAATCATATAATTTAGGGTTAAATAATAAGTGAAGTCTAGGTGGATTCTTCCCGAGGGTATCATCAAAATCAACTGAGTCTTTTTCAAGTTATCCCCAAATTCATCTTTTTGTCTTTGCTTCCTTAGTTTAGTCTTCGCCGATATAGTTTAAAGCAACTTCACTATACTTTTAAGGCTAAATAATAAAAAGAAAGTTAGTATTAGTACTTTTAGTTCCTTTGGGTTCGATATCCGGTCTTGCCTAAGCTATACTACTGTTCGATAGGTACACTTGCCTTTAATCATTGTCAAATTTAGTCTCCAGGTTTGATCATTCTTTTATAAATATTTAAAACTCTGATTTTACAGCGATCAAGTTTTTGGCGCCGTTGCCGGGGAACTAAAATATTAAGAAAGCTCTATTTTTATTACTTTAGCCATTATTTTATTTGCAATTTATTTTTTCTGTTTTCTTTGGTTAAATTTTAATTTTTCTAATTTTAATTTTTATTTCTTTCTCTTTTCCAGGTACCTCTAGTTTATGACTAGAAGGAATCCAAGAGGACCTTTGGTATACGATAGTGATATCGAAGCAACCGCTCGTAGGAATCGCAGGGAAACCAAGCGAGCCCTAGATTATACAGAAATAGAGGAAGAAAATAGATCCAATCCTACTGAAAGGATGGGCGAAAACAACCCACCACTACGCGATGTGGGAGATCACAATGCTCCACGTACAATGTTTGATTATGCGAAACCACATTTAACAAGAACAGAATCTAGTATTGTTAGGCCGGCTATATCTGCTAACAATTTTGAATTAAAGGCTAACACAATACAAATGATTCAACAGTTTGTTCAATTTGATAGTTTGCAGGACGAAGACCCAAACATGCATATAGCTAACTTTTTGGAGTTCTGTGATACCTTCAAAATAAATAGCGTTTCTGATGATGCCATACGTCTTCGGTTATTCCCTTTTTCATTAAGAAATAAATCCAAACAGTGGTTAAACTCATTACAACGAGGGTCAATCACTACATGGGATCAAATGACCGAAAAGTTTTTGATGAAATATTTTCCACCGGCCAAAACGGCCAAATTACGTAATGATATCTCTTCCTTTGTGCAGATGGATTTAGAGACACTATATGACGCATGGGAGAGGTTCAAAGATCTCTTGAGGAGGTGTCCATACCATGGTTTACCCCTGTGGCTACAAGTCCAAACCTTCTACAATGGAGTAAACCCCTCAACGAGGCAACTTATTGATTCAGCCACCGGTGGAACCCTGAGCAACAAAACTCCAGAAGCAGCTTACAAGTTCATTGAGGAGATGTCGATAAACAATTATCAGTGGCAAGCTTCGAGGGCTAAACCAATGAAATCGGCAGGAGTTTTCAACATCGACACCATGACCATGCTATCAACGCAACTAGAGATGATGAATAAAAAGCTTAATAGTTTGTGTTCTTCACAGATACATCCAGTCATGCAATGCGATGCTAGTGGAACTGTGGCGAATTCTGAGTACCCACCCTACCAACCAGGAGCAGAAGATGAACAGATGAACTAAATAGGTAATAATTTCCGATCTAATAATAATCCTTATAGTAACACTTACAATCCAGGTTGAAGGAACCACCCAAATTTTTCATGGGGAGGACAAGGCAATCAAGGAAATCAAATGCAACAACCCCCCAAAACTTCCGAAATCAGCCCTATCCACAAGACAAGAAGCCAACCATTGAGGAACGCATCCAACAAGCTAACAGAACAATCAAAAGCAACGAAAGCCGAATATGAAATTACTGAGTCAGTCAAGGAAATCACTAAAGCAGTCAAACAACTTGCAAAGTCAATGTCAGAACGACCGCAAGGACGTCTACCTAGTAACACGGAGATTAACCCTAAGCAGCAAATTCAAGCCATCACAATTCAGGGTAGCAAGGAGTTAGATGCACCCAACCCAACTCCAGAAAGTAAGGTAGGCGAAGGTACAATAGAGGTAGTACAAGAAAAGCCAAAGCTGATAGTCAAAGAGTACAAACCTCGCGTACCTTATCCCGCAGCATTAGACAGAGATGATTCAGAGGAGCAGTTTGGTAAGTTTCTTAAACTTTTAAATAAATTACATATTAACTTACCTCTTCATGAAGCTCTTTTCCAGATGCCAAACTCCAGGAAATTTTTAAGACAGCTCTTAACCAACAAATGCAAAATAGATGAAGAGCACCATTTGCAATTAAATGCAACATGCTCAGCAATGTTACAAAATAGACTACCACAGAAGCAAAATGATCCAGGGAGTTTTACAATTCCATGTTTAATTGGTAGTTTAAATATTGATAATGCGTTAGCTGATTTAGGGGCAAGCATAAATGTTATGCCTTATGCATTGTTTAAGCGACTAGGTCTAGGGAAGCCAAAACAAACTAAGATAAGCATTCAATTAGCTGATAAAACTGTTAGAATTCCTAGGGGCATTATTGAAGATGTTCTCGTAAAAATCGATAAATTTGTTTTCCCAGTAGACTTTGTTGTTTTAGATATGGGTGAGGATAATTCAATCCCCCTAATTTTAGGAAGACCTTTTCTAGCAACTGCCAAAACTAAAATTGATGTTGCCACAGGTGAGCTCATACTTTGTGTAGGTGACGACTCAATTAGTCTTCAAGCCCTCAACTCAGCTAGGTCATCAAAGAATCAAGGTGAGCAAGAAAATTCTTTTATTAATCATTCAATTACACCTTCTTTTTAGGAACCTCCAAAAAAGGAAACGATTGAAACAGATCCTCAATTCAGTACCAACAAAGAAACAACTCATGAAGAACAAAGGCTCCAAATCGATGACCTAGATGAATGGAAAATGCACTTCAAGGAAAAACTAGAGTTACACAAGGAAGAACAGAAAACACAGGTCAAAGAATAGCCGGATTCACACAAAGTAAAACCGGAGGAACCACCAGAAGAGATGTGGGGACATCAAATCACTATAAAATAAGAGACCATGTTCTATTAGATATAGCCGAGCCACACATCACCACAACAAACCTGAAGGAAAAGAGAGAATTTCTTCTTAAGGTACACGATATCTTCCCACAAGGACTAATCGAGGTAAGTAATCCAACATTTGGCACTTTCAAGGTAAAGGCTTCTCGACTTCAATTTTGTCATAAAACTAAAATTATAGACATGAGGGAAGATATTCAAACTTCTAAATCTACCTAAAATTTTCAAATCCGAGGAAAGTCTAGCTTAAGACTATAAACGAGCGCTTCTCAGGAGGCAACCCAAGTACTAACCCTATTTTTTTTTGCATTATTTTCTTTTCTCTTTTTCTTTTCCTTCTAAACTAACCAAAAGTGCAGAATGACAGACCACACGGCCTTATACACGACCGTGTCCATGGCCATGTGGACCACTAAAACTGCCACCCTGACGGGCAGAGGCCGTGCAGTTAGCCCAACCACTACCCCAACATCACTGATCCAACCACTCTCGACACGGGCTCTGACAAGTATGGCACGGCCGTGGCACCAACCGTGTAAGGCTATCGACTTCCATACCACGGACAGAACATGCCCATGCCACAAACCGTGTGAAATTACTAAGGTTACTGAATTATCGAGCACGGGTACGACACGCCCGTGTCAGACAACCGTGCCAACAAGAAAAACACCACGAGCACAGGCGTAGAAGGATCAAGCACGGGCATAGGGTGACAACACCCTCTATAACACAGCCGTGCGAGGAGGCCGTGTAATTCGACACACCCTGGACCATGGCCGTGGGGGAGCAGAACATATGAACATCTATTTAAACCCCTCACCTCCTCTTCTTTCCCCCATCTAATTTCATCCTTATTTTCTTTGTTTTCACTCGCCTCTATCTCAAATTCTCCACTTACTAAGGCTCTAGATCCTTGAGCAAGCCAACACCATGCCAAAGAAGCATAAAAGGCCACATTCCGCAAAGGAGAACGATCAACATGAGTTCATGCCGGCAGCTTCGTCTCAACATTAAACCAAGGATCTATGAGACCAATTAGTTTTTATTTTTCATTTATTTTTCCTTTCATTCTCCTTTTCTTCAATAATCTTATGTTTAAAGTAGTTTAACTTAGTTTAGTTTCTTAGTGTCAGGTTCTAAAGGCTGCTTGGGAATCACGCCACTTCCGCCACCACCAGCACCTCTGTCGCCTTAGAAGTCACACCCAGCTAGTGAACCACCTACCAATAAGGATTCTCAAGCCCCTTTATCTCCTCGCCTTAGTCTATTTTCCTTTTTAGTCTCTTTCTTGTCTTTATTTATATTTTTGGTTTATTTTTAATAGGTCTTAATAAAACCTGGCTACGTCTCAAAGCGCTACCCAATTTCTTCATCTAACGCAGGAACGTTATCCCGACTGACCATCACCGCCACCAAAGACACTCATTCGGGAAAACATCTACAACTCAGGAAGTAATTCTTTCCCCTTTTCTTTGGATTTATCCCTTAAATTTCATTATTTATCTTTGTACATTGAAGGCAATGTACATCTTAAGTGTGGGGGGTGAATAGTTATTCTAAGAAAATGCTTAATTTTTCATTATTCTCAAACCCTGGGGATAAAAATGCCTAACTTTATGCATTATTCTCAAATCCCTGAATTTAATCTTGTTTTAAAGTAATTTTCTCATATTACTAATTAAGATGAAATTTCTGATGATTTGTGATTTTTATTGATATGTTTTGGAATAAGTCATAGTTAATTGTGCATTGATAATTAAATTTGAAGAATAATAGGGAATCAAGCATGATAAGTCTATTTTTCTAAAAATTAAAATTTTAGGTTGTCAACCAGAATTTGAATATTATCTTGAAATTTGAGATTTACAAGGTTGATGTCAAAAACAACCATAATTTTTGTGAGATTTTGAACCTTATAGAGCATACATTCTTTTTCATGCTCACTTCTTGATTATGAGTGTGTCAACTATGAACTGTTATTCTAGAACTTGCCTCAATTATACATGTCAAGACCACAGTTATGATTTGATATACCGAGATGATAAAGGCACCTAGGTTTAACCCACTTACACCACTAAAAAGCCTACCCTCATAATTAACCCCTAGTGAACCCCGTTGAGCCTAACAACCCTTTTATTGACTCACCCACTAATATTAACCCAAAACCCTTTGTATTTGTTATTACCCTCCTTTTTTACTACCCTTTAATCGAGATATGATTTGACTAGTTACCTAAGTTTTTATTATGAATTGAAGTTGTCTTTATTAGTTTGTTCTTAAAAAAAATTAAGTCTTCAATATTAGTAGTATGGAAAGTGAGCTTACACAATCAAAGACAATTTCCCAAAAGAAAAAGCTCGTATTAGTAGGATGTTTATTATTTTTAGTTGATGTACTTATTATCTTAGAAATTTTTAGGTAGGTAACTTATCAATTCAATCTCGATTCTAACCTTCTAATTTTAGCCTTTATCCATACCCCTAATCTAAGCCCCGTTACAACCCTGACAAAGACCTTTTGATCTGTTTATCATCTCATTTTACAGTGGTGGAGATTTGATTTTCAGGCAAGCCTATGGGATTAACTTTTCATGTTCGACTTATGAGTGCTTAATTTTGACCTTTAAACACTTTTTGAGTGATTTGAGTGAATCTTTTGTGAGGATATCAATCCTTGCCAGTTTTGAATTAAAGGTAATTATTTAGATGAAGGGAAACACCTATGTTTTCGTATTACAAATGTATGACTTATCTTGTTTGAATTTTTAGGAATCTTTGAGTTGAATTATCCATGTATAAATTATCTATGGATTAGGATAAGGCATTGTTGATAGGAATTATGAATCATGGAAAGTTCATTTTAATTGTAAGTTGAGAATTTTTCTTGAGGACAAGCAAAAGCTTAAGTGTGGGGGTATTTGATAAACCATAAAAGTAACATATTTCAAGCCTACATTTAATATGCTTTTGGATGATTTATCCCTTGATTTATATAAAAAGGTGCTTGTAATCCTTTCTTTTCATGTCTTATACCTAGGAAAGCATCCGAGGATGAAAAGAATACAAAACGGGCCTAAAACGAAGCAAATGGGCCTTTCCACAAAATCGACACGGCCTAATCTCGATTTACACGGCCGTGCCTTATTAAAGAAGTCCAAGCACGGCCTCATCACCACCACACACGGCAGTGCCATAAGTGAAATCCGAACACAGTCAGGTCTCGATTTGCACGGGCGTGTGACATGGCCTTGCCTCTGTCGCTGGAAAGAGCAATTTTAGTCGGAAAATGATACTTGAGGAGAAAAAATCGCATTCCAAGAGCCTATAAATATACCCCAAGTACCACCTTTGAAAGGGCGTCAAAGCTAGGCCAAGGAGCCAAGCCGAGAAGGTCAGAGTTAGGGAATAACGGGAAGATAGCCAGTTGATTCATCCCAAGAAGCCGGAGTTATACTCAAGACAGCAGAATTCTCCTTCAATTCCTTCAGGGGGTTTTAGGATTTTTCTTATGTTTTGCTTTATCTTTTCTCTTGCGATGTTTTGTTTATTCATTATGAACTAAACCCTTCAGATACCTGAAGGGGATAAAACCTAGATGGATCTTTTTATTTGATTTTTAAGTTATATGATAAATTACTTAGTTTGTTCTTAATTATGTTGCTTAATCCAAATCTAATGTGCTTAGGTGGAGGAGGAATAGACCCTGCCTAAGAGTAGATCTAACATAATTAAGTGGAGTTGATCGGGAGCCCAGAGATAGGGTTACAAGATTTTGTCAGATTAGGGTGAAACCTAATATGGGAATCCATTGATCGATTTACTCCTTTCCTGGGGGTTATTATAAGCGAACGAGAGTTCCACTAATTAACCTAGGATTAGACGTTATTCGCTTCGAGAGAGGGTTTAACATAGGTTAGGGAGTCTCACGAATCAAGCTAAGTAAAAGAAATCATATAATTTAGGGTTAAATAATAAGTGAAGTCTAGGTGGATTCTTCCCGAGGGTATCATCAAAATCAACTGAGTCTTTTTCAAGTTATCCCCAAATTCATCTTTTTGTCTTTGCTTCCTTAGTTTAGTCTTCGCTGATATAGTTTAAAGCAACTTCAGTATATTTTTAAGGCTAAATAATAAAAAGAAAGTTAGTATTAGTACTTTTAGTTCCTTTGGGTTCGATATCCGGTCTTGCCTAAGCTATACTACTGTTCGATAGGTACACTTGCCTTTAATTGTTGTCAGAGTTAGT
The DNA here is from genome assembly GCA_025503065.1 of Gossypium bickii. Taxonomy (NCBI): domain Eukaryota; kingdom Viridiplantae; phylum Streptophyta; class Magnoliopsida; order Malvales; family Malvaceae; genus Gossypium; species Gossypium bickii. The sequence continues at coordinate 20,002,297 of CP106720.1, read as the reverse complement.
CTCCAGGTTTGATCATTCTTTTATAAATATTTAAAACTCTGATTTTACAATGATCAGAAGTTGTTAAAGCTGAGGTAATTAAACTTCTAGACGCTGGAGTTATTTATCCTATTTCTGACAGTACTTGGGTAAGTCCTGTGCAGGTTGTTCCAAAGAAGGGAGGCATGACTGTTGTAGCTAAGGAAAAGAATGAATTGATTCCAAAAAGAACAGTCACAAGTTGGAGAGTCTGCATTGACTATAGGAAGTGAAACGATGCCACGAGAAAAGATCACTTTCCTTTACCCTTCATTGATCAGATGTCAGAAAGATTATCTCGGCAGATGTACTATTGCTTCCTAGACTGACTCTCTGGCTACTTCCAAATCCCAATAGCTCTTGAGGATCAAGAAAAGACAACATTTACGTGTCCATACGGTACGTTTGCTTATCGCAGAATGCCTATTAGATTATGTAATGCTCCTGTTACTTTTCAGCGCTGCATGCTAGCCATCTTTGATGAACTCGTGGAAGATATTATGGAGGTATTTATGGACGACTTTTCGGTATTTGGTAATTCTTTCCATCTTTGCCTTAAAAATTTAAAACGAGTTCTAATGAGATGTGAGGAAATGAACCTTGTGCTTAATTGGGAAAAGTGTTACTTTATGGTTCGAGAAGGGATTGTGTTAGGTCACAAAATTTCTAGTAAAGGGATTGAGGTTGATAAAGCAAAAATTGAAACCATAGAAAAATTACCTCCTCTTAATTCAGTTAAGGCTATTAGAAGCTTTTTAGGACATGATGGATTTTATAGAAGATTTATTAAGGATTTTTGTAAAATAGATAAGCCTTTAACAAAATTACTAGAGAAAGATGTGCCTTTCGATTTTGATCAGGAATATTTAGAAGCATTTAATACCCTCAAAAATAAATTAATAAATGCTCCAATTATAATTGCACTTGATTGGAATTTACCCTCTGAACTAATGTGTGATGCAAGTGACTTTGCAGTAGGTGCGGTTTTGGGACAGCGAAGAGACAAGCATTTTCAGCCGATCTATTATGCTAGCAAAATATTGACTGCTGTACAAGAAAATTACACCACCACAAGAAAAAAATTCCTAGTTGTGGTTTTTGCATTTGATAAATTTAGACAGTATTTGATATTATCTAAAGTTACCGTTTACACTGACCATTCAGCTCTTAGTTATCTTTTAACTAAATTTGATGCAAAACCTCGACTCATAAGATGGATTTTACTCTTACAGGAATTTGATTTGGAAATTCAAGATAAGAAAGGAGCTAAAAATCTTGCGGCAGACCATCTTTCTAGGCTTGAAAATCCACATATCAAAGAACTCAATGAGAGTGAGATCAATGACTCATTTCCTGAAGAACAACTATTTGCTATCTGACTTCGAGGTACCTTGGTTTGCAGACATTGCAAATTACTTAGCTGCTAACATCCTACCAAAAAGGTTATCACATCATCAAAAGAAGTGATTCTTTGCTAATGCGAAAAACTATTTTTGGGAAGACCCTTTTCTTTTCCGTATATGTGTAGATAAAGTATTCTGGATATGTGTTACAAAGGCAGAAGCAAGAAAAATCCTAGAACATTGCCATTCAGAACCATCAGGAGGACAATACAATAGGATCAGGACAGCACATAAAACAATCGAATTAGGTTTTTATTAGCCCACTCTGTTCAAAGATGCTAACAGGTATGTTGCTTCGTATGATAGATGCCAAAGAACAAGTAATATCTCTAAACGCAATGAAATACATCAAACGTATATGCTATCATGTGAAATATTTGATGTATGGGGTATTGATTTTGTGGGTCCATTCCCTAGCTCATTTGGGAATAAATACATCTTAGTAGGAGTGGATTATATGTCAAAATGGGTGGAAGCTCAAGCTTTACCTACTAATGATGCTAGAGTGGTAGTGAGATTTCTTAAGAAACTCTTCTCTCGATTTAGAACACCCAGAGCAATTATTAGTGATAGGGGTACTCATTTTTGTAATACTCAATTTGATAAAGTCTTAAAGAAATATGGAGTCTGAAGATGAGCAGCCTACCCTTATCACCCTCAAACCAGTGGACAAGTGGAAGTAGCAAATCGAGAGCTTAAGCGTATTCTAGAGAAAACAGTAGAATCAAACAGGAAAGATTGGGCATTAAAAGTAGACAATGCTTTATGGGCCTATAGATCTGCTTTTAAAACTCCCATAAGAACATCCCCACACAGACTTGTCTATAGAAAAAGTTGTCATCTACCATTTGAATTAGAGCACAAAGCATTTTGGGCAATAAAATTCTTAAATTACGATCTTAAACTTGCAGGTGAGAAAAGAATGATGCAGATGAACGAGTTAGATGAGTGGCAAACTAATGCCTACAAGAACTCACGTCTATATAAGGAGGCAACAAAGCGACGCCATGATGCTCGTTTGAAGCAACAGAAGCAATTCAAAGTGGGAGATCTTGTTCCACTATACAATTGAAAGCTCAAATTGTTTCCTGGAAAGCTAAAATCAAGATGGTCAGGTCTATTCGTAATCAAAATTATTTTTCCCTACGGCGTAATCGAGGTAACTCATCTAACTTATGGCACATTCAAAGTAAACAGTCAACGACTTAAAATATATAATGGTGAAGATTTTAGGGATATGAGACAGGAACTTTAGCTCCGTGAACCATAATATAGAAATGAAAATAGGGTAAGTTGGGCTTAAGACTTTAAACGAGCACTTCTCGGGAGGCAACCCGAGCACTAACCTCACTGACATCCGTATTTTTTATTTTAACATCTAACAAAAAAGTAACCAATTTAATAGGCACGGATTTCCTACCCACACGGCCTAGCACATGGGCGTGGCCATGGCTATGTGGACACCACGGGAAGAGACATCGGCGTGGCAGAGACCGTGCGGGCCAAGGAAGAAAAACTTTTCCCCAACACAGACTACGATAAAACACCACGGCCGTGCGATACAGCCGTGGTCAAAACTAACTCGAAAACACGGGTTGCGAATAAAAGTGCCACGACCGTGCGATACAACCGTGGTTGATATTGAGTAAATGACACGGGCGTGCAACACACCCATGCCTTTAGGTCGTGGTCGATACTGACAAATTACAACGGGTGTGTGACCCTAAACACGGGCGTGGGAGAAAAGAATGAAACATCGCACGGCCGTACGATTAAGCCGTGTGACCCAACACACCCAGGGGACACGGGCGTGGGACAAGGATCAAACGCGCCCTAATTCAAAATTTACGAAACACACGGGCTAAACAGTAGGCACACGGTAGTGGGCCATGATCGTGTGCCCTAATTTCTATTTAAACCACACCACTATTCATTTTCTCCCCAAAATTTTTTCCCCTCCTTAAAAACCCTAGCTGTTCTCCACTCTCCCTACTCAGTCCTGCCACCACCGTCGACCCCCCTCTTCCTTTCTCCTTTCCCTTTCCTTCTTCCCTTTCTTACCCACGCATATAGCACGCAGTCCACACCCGTGTAAGCACGACACGCCCGCGCGCCACCACCACGACCGAGCGCCTCCTCCCACCACCTCACCGTCGATCACCATTGTTTTACCCTCCATTTCTTTTATTATTATTCAGTTTTTATTCTCTTAATTATCAATCTCTTCATCATTATTTTTAGCATTATTAGATTTTCCTTCATATACTATGTTAATTTTTATTCTCTTATTCTATATTTATTTTCTTGGATTCTTAATGCTAAGTATTCTGATATTTCTATTTCTTAGACAAGTCGTCTTATTCTAAATTAGCTGATTTCTCTTTTCTTCATCAATATTACTTTCTGATTATTCAATAGAATTATGTGTTCTTAGATTTCAATATTAGGATTATCAATCTTCGATTCTTGTCACAAAAAAATAATGATTAGTAGCATCCTACATCCTTGGTTGGTTAATGATACTTGGTTATTGTACATCTTTTGCAGGTATATAATGACTCCCCCACGTGAGAAGAAGACCATCATTCCCGCTTCAAAAAAGCGAAAAGGTACCGGTGCAACCTCCACAAGCGCTTCTGCTGAAGTACACCACCCGTTCCTATAGTTTCCTTTGGAACCCCAGGAGGAGCTCTTTTGGTTACTTCGCGCACGACCCCTCAGCGTAGGGAGGTGTATTGATTGGGCCGCCCTAAATCAGGTCTAGCTAGCCAATGCGGTTCGGGCCCTATTATCCACCGACCCGTGGGGGCACTTCTTTGATATTGTCGAGCCTACATACCTAGAGCTCACTTTGGAGCTCTGTTCCACATTCCACCTTCAGACGGTCATGACGAACTTTAACGACTCCGACACAATCCAATTTCGTCTCGGAGGCCTCGTACGTAAGCTGAGTATCCCATAGTACGGAGCCACTTTGAGACTTTACACAGAGGAGTTCATGGAGGAGGATGAATTCAAGGATCTCCATCGCCACATCCATCACTCCCTTTCTGCATGTTGGAATGACTTAGTCCCCGGCTCGGCTACCTATGACCCTAGCTGCTCCAAAACATCAGCTCTCACCCTATCATTGAGGCATTTACACGCTATTCTCGCTCATACTTTGATAGGTAGGCGAGAGAGCACCGGCATCGTCAACACTCACGACGCCTACTTTTTATGGTGCATAGAGAATGGGTGCGTCTTCGACTTAGCTTACTTCATCGCCCGCGCCATTCAGCATCAGACGGAGCGGCACAGGAGGGGAGTCATATCCATGGACCCATACATCACACGCCTGTCTCGATATTTTGGGCTACTCAACACCACAGCTCAATCCTCCTCGCTCACCCTTATCGGGCAGATGTCCCTGCAGGGCATTCAGACAATGTTTCACATGAGGATGATTGAGTGTCGACATGGGTTTGATCCTCCCCAGTACTGGCTCTCGCAACCCACCTAGTAGGACGACCCAGAGGACATTACTGATAATGTCCCCCCACCACCTTCTGCGCCACCACTGCCACGCCGACCAGCTCATGCGGCAGCTTCACTGACTGACATTTTTGAGCGTCTCACTAGGTTCGAGCAGTATTGTATGCAGTAATTTAACGACAATGCTCGACGATTCGACGGTATTGAGGCGACTATTCAATAAATTTGTCAGCATTTCCACACATCGTTGCCACCCCCACCTCACGATCCATCTGGAGATGAGGACCTTTGAGTCCATTTATTTTCATTTTTCTTTTCATTTTCTGTATTTTATTTAAAGTTTTAAAGTATTAAGCTACTTCCTTTTCTTGTCTTTAAATTGTATTAATTATGTTCATTTTTTTATCTTTGGTTGTTTATTATCAAGTAATCACAATGAAATCCATTTAATAAAACCCCCTAAAACTTTACTGATGACTCCGCAGTTTCAAAAGGTTTAAGGTGCTACTAAGGAACTGGAATATTCTCAACCACCTTCACTTCTGCCTAGTTCATCATGCTTTTCGTTGGCTCCATTTTTACAAGTTTCATTTTCAAGAATTTCATCCATGATTCAAGAAGTTTCACTCCTCTCCCTCTCTTATGATTTTCTTACTATATTATCTATCTTTGTACATTGAGGACAATGTACATCTTAAATATGGGGAGATTAACTATAGTACTATTTGAAAATTCCTTAATTATATCTTGTTCTTAAGTAACTTTCTCATATTTACTATTAGAATGAAACTTCTATTGATTTATGATTTTCATTGATATGTTTCGGATTAAGTCATAGGTAATTGTGCATTGATGGTTTAAACTTTAAGACATTAGAGAATCAAGAATGATAAATCTATTTTCTGTAATTAAAATTTTTTTAGGCTGTTTCTCTAATCTTAAATATTACTTTAAAGTTTGAAATTTACAAGATTGACATCAAAAACCATAATTTGTGTGAGATCTTGAGCCTTTTAGAGTCGATTATACATGTCAAGACCACACTTTTGATTTGATATACTGAGATGATAAAAGCACCTAGGTTTTAACCCACTTACTCCATAAAAAGCCTACCTTTATAATTAACCCCTAGTGAACCCTTTTTAGCCTAATAAACCATTTCTTGACTCACCCATTAATATTAACCCAAAACCAAATTTTTACTTCTCCTCCTTTAACCCCCTTATGTCGAGAGTTGATTTGATCAGTTGCCTAACTATTTTCTTTATTTTAGTTGTTAAATTTTATCTTATTATTGTATGAATATTATTAAAAAAAGTTGGAAGTTTATTAATTATTAGTGTTATGAGCTCAAACTGTTAATTCCATATTGTTAGAAGAAGCTCGTGTTATTTAGTGATAAGTTTTCAATCAATGAAATTATTCAGTATTAGTTATTTTTCTAGTTAGGTAATTGGTAAATTCGATCTCGATTTTAACCCTCTAATTCAGCCTGTATCCACGCCTTTAACCTAAGCCCCATTACAACCCTTTTAAGACATTTTGATTTGTGTATCATCCCATTTTATAGTGGTGGAGATTTGATTTTCATGCAAGCCTATGGGATTAACTTTTCATGTTTGACTTTTTGACTGCTTAATTTGAACCTTAAACACCTTGAGTGATTTGAGTGAATCTTTAGTGAGGATGCCAATTCTTGTCAGGTTTTGAATCAAAGGTAATTATTTAGGTAAGGGGAAGCACCTATGTTTTCGTGCTATAAAATTTTATGACTTAGATTGTTTGACTCTTTAGGACTCTTTTAGTTAAATTATCAATGTACGAATTATCTATGAATTATGATGAAACATTATTGATAAGAATTATGAATTGAGGAAGTTAATTTTAATTGTGAGTTGAGGATTTTGCTTGAGGACAAGCAAAGGCTTAAGTGTGGGGATATTTGATCAACCATAATTTATACATATTTTTTTCCCATGCTTGGCTTATTTTTGGATGAATATTCATTGGATTTAATGAATTCGATGCTCCTAATCCTTTAATTTCATGTTTTATACTCATGAGAGCTTAAGAGTCGAAAAGACCGAGAAACGGGCCAAAAAGGGACTAAATAGGCCTACATCAGAAATCACACGGCATGAACTATCGTCCACAGGCAGATCACACGGTCGTGTGTAGCGACCAGAATAGAGCACGGCCGAAGAAATCCACCACGGACGTGTCACAAGGGCGTGTCCCTAGCGACCCTAGGTTTAATTCCATTCAAAAAAGGCTACTTATGGGCCAAGAAAGGCATCTTAAAGCCTATATAAACACCCTAGGGGGAAACTAAAGGGGGACGCCGAGTAGAAGGCAAAAAAATACTCCAAGACAGCCGTCAAGAACAACTTTGGAGAAGGATCTCCATCAAGACTGAAGATCTCCCATCAAGTTCTTTAGAAGTTTTTGGGTTTTCTTATGTTTTGTTGTTTTCCCTATTTTAAGATGTTTCCCTCTATTAGTATGAACTAAATCCCTTAAATACCTAAGGGGATGAAACCTAAGACGAATCTTATTATTGTTTGATTTATAAGATAAATACTTGTTCTTATTCTTAATTGTGGGTTCTTATTCTTGTTTTGATAATTCAGGTTATTGATTCAAAGTCGAATATGCTTATTCAGTGGAGAAAAAGTCCCTGTTTAAGAGAAGATCAACACAATTAAGCGGAGTTGATTGTAACCCTAGAAATAGGGCGACGATAATCTGCCGGATTAAAGTAAAATCTAATAAGGGGATCCATAGATCGAGTTAATGCGACAATAGGGGTTTAAATTAGAAAGAGATTTCAATTTATCAATCTAGAGTCAATTGTTTTTAGTCTTGAAAGAGATATTAACATAAATCAGGGATTTCTACGGATTAAGTAAAGTGAATAAATCATATGAATCAAAAATAATAAGCGAAGTCTAGGTGGATTCTTCCTTAGGTATTGCCTATCTCATATAAGTTGTCTAAAAGTATTTTCCCAATTCACTCTCTGTCACGTTCATAATCATTTAATTAGTTAAATTAGTAAGTTAAATTTAGATTAAAGAAAAAAAATCCCCTTAATTACTAGACTAGATAATAAAAAGAGAGTTATTACTAGTAATTTTAGTCCTTGAGGATATGGTATTCCGGACTCATCACAACTATACTACTGTTTGATAGGTGCGCTTACCTTTGTCGAAATAATAGTTTGTTTGCTCGCCTCAGTTTATTTGATGATGGTAATCTGTTGGCCGAACTCCAGGTTAAACCGATGTGGATCAAACAGATTAAGGGTATACAGTTGGAAGATGAGTCACTGGGTCTTTGATTCCAACAGATTGAGAGTGGTAATACATCAGATTTTGGACTGAATAACGAAGGGGTACTTTGTTTCCGTAGGAGATTTTGTGTTCCGAAGGATACTGATTTAAGACAGTCGATTTTGAGGGAAGCGCATAGCAGCCCTTATGCTATGCATCCCGGCGAAAATAAAATGTACCGAGATTTACGAGAGTTATACTAGTGGTCAGGGTTGAAGCGTGAGGTTACTGACTTCATTGTTTGCTGTCTGACTTGTCAGCAAGTTAAGGCTAAGCATCAGTTGCCTTCGGGTTGCTGCACCCGGAAAGGATACCGATGTGGAAATGGGAGCAAGTAACTATGGACTTCGTTAGTGGGTTGCCTTTAACACCCACTAAGAAGGATTCTGTCTGGGTCGTCGTAGATCAGTTGACTAAGTCTACTCATTTCATTCCGGTCAGAACAAACTTTTCTCTTCAGAAGCTGGCTAAACTGTATGTATCTGAAATAGTGAGACTGCATGGGGTTCTTGTCTCGATCATGATAGGGATCCTTGCTTCACGTCTTGGTTTTGAAAGAAGTTTTACTAAGCTCTGGGTTCGATGTTGGACTTTAGTACTGCTTTCCATCCTCAGATAGATGGTCAGTCGGAGAAGGTGATTCAAGTAATGAAGGATATGCTGAGGAGTTGTGTTATATATTTCTGAGGTAGTTAGGAGGAGTACTTGTCGCTGGCAGAGTTCACCTATAACAACAGCTATCAGTCTAGCATCTAGATGGAACCGTACGAGGCTCTATATGGCCGTAAGTGTCGTACTCCCTTACGTTAGACTAAGTTGGGGGAGTGACATGTTCTGGGTCTGAAATTGGTTTCTAAAACTGAGGATAAGGTTTGATTGATTCGGGATTGACTGGAAGCGGCATCGAATAGGCAGAAGTCCTATGCGGATCTGAAGAGAAAGGATATTGAGTATTTTGTGGGAGACTTAGTTTTTCTCAAGGTCTCACTATGGAATAAGGTTTTGAGGTTCTATTGCAAGGGTAAGCCGAGCCCTCGGTTTATTGGGTCGTACCATCTTCTAAAACGAGTGGGGCCAGTTGCATATCAATTGGAGCTTCATCCGGAGTTGGATCACATTCATAATGTGTTCCACGTCTCAGTGTTGAGACGCTACCGCTCTGATCCCACACATGTTGTTCCTATTGAGAACATTGAGGTTAGACCAGATCTGACGTTTGAGGAGGAGCCAGCCCAGATCCTGGATCGCAACATTAAAGTTCTACGAAAGAAGTCTATCCCCTTAGTGAAGGTACTGTGGTGGAATCATAGCACTGAGGAGGCAACTTGGGAGCCGGAGAATTCAATGCGCCAGTAGTATCCTCACCTCTTCTGATCAGGTAAAATTTCGAAGAAAAAATTTTCTTTTAGGGGGTAGAGTTGTAACACCCCGATTTTCTTTAATTTTGACTTTTGTAATTTTGACATAAATGTGTATTTGCTTCAATGGTTCAGTGTTCTTGGTGTGTGTAAGAAGTCCCGAGTTCAGCCTTGACATGGGCAAATTTTGGTATTTTTATGAATAAAGCCCTATCTCTGGTTAGTAGGCTTATAAGTAAAAGTGTGTAAGTGATTAACAGAATGGGTCTACTGGTCTGGTGGTTAAGTGGTGTGTTATTATGGTGGAGGTCTTGTGGTCGAATCCCTGCGTAAACGAGGGAGTAATTCTTTTTGGCATGGGGCGTGTGGAGTGGATGAGTTTGAGTGGGATTGTAAGTCTATGAAGTTGGATGATAGTGGGAGTTGGGGAAAATCTGATAGGATTCAATTTTTGTTCCAAAACAACTTTCCATCTCAAATTCCCTCTCTCTCTTTTGTTTCATCCCCATCTTTGCTGCCGAATTTCCCCCCTTTTCTCTTGATTTCCAACTGTTTTCTTTTTATCGCTTAGTATTTGCAATCCTTCGCTTCAATTCTCTGTGTCTTGGTAAGTACATTTTTATAGTTTTGATTGGAATAATGAATCTCTACTTATGGGGGTTTTCGATTGATGATTAGGAAATAACAAGAGGGCTGGAGATCATTAATTGATGAGCTAAGTGTATGAAACCCCGATTGTTCAATTGAAGGTAACGTTTTTGTGAATTAGCGTTGGATCATCTCGTGCATTTTCGTTTGAGTATAGATTTAAGTGACTAAAATGGTGTTCTATTATAGAATATAGGTTCTGGAGTGCTTGGGACACATTTTAGCTTCAATTGAAACCAGGTCTGTACCCGAAAATGCAGAAAATGAGGTTTCGACTAAAGCCAAAAACCTTTCTACCGACGACACTGCCATGTAGTCACCCGTATGGTAGGCCGTGTGCAAGACTTTAAGTCACCACACAGCCGTGTGATCGATGAGCCAGGCCATGCGTGAGAGTGACACGACCGTGTGACAGTCGGGCAAGGCTGTGTGCCACACACGGGCTCGACCAATTAGGCTGTGTGGGATTCTGGGCTAGGTCGTGTGATCCACACGGCCAAGGCCAGTTTGGATCGTGGGCTACATGAGCGTGTGGGCCCACACGGGCAGGCCACATAGGTGTGTGAGCCATTTTAATGAAATGTTCTGAAAGGTTGCACGGGTCGCCTAAGTCGACTGTGAACCTAATGAAGGGTCGATAAGCAGTACTTAGACCTGTAGCTCTGTGATTTGATTATGTGAAATCTGTACTGAACATGTATACTGATTTGAATGTATGGACTGTTATTTGCATAAAAGCATGTCATATTATGTATGTTGCATTGCATCGTGGTGGGTTAATGATATTTAGAGGAAATATCTAAAAGGCTCTTAAGCCTTTTATCTGGCAGCTTAGCTGCAACTTTCTGATTATGTGTCGCATTCGGTAAGCGTGGTGTGTAGGGATGGGTAGGTTGATTTTATCCCCACATGGTGTGTAGGGTTGGACGGAGTTGGTGTGTAGAGGCTGGTGGGTAGGACTCTGCTATTCTATTCTGATCTGCATATTATGTCTGAAATGGGCTAAGGCCCCAGAATATATATGATTCTGTATCTGAGTGGGCTAAGGTCCATACCGTTTCTGTAATGGGCTAAGACCCGAACTGTGAAATTATGTCTGATTTCTGATATTACTGTGTACATGTTTTCTATAGGGATTGCACACTGAGTTTGCCAAAACTCACCCTTTTTTGGTTTAATCTGTTTAGGTAACCCCCAGCAGTAGACGGGTCGGTGCAGCAGAGGACTCGGCGGTGACCACGGTTCTGGACCTTTACGATTTTTAATTATATTCATGGTTTTGATTATATTTGGGAAAAAGTTTATGTAATATGGCCTTTACGGATTTTTGTTTAAATTTGGGATTTTTATTTTATAACTGCCAGCAGTAGGATAAGACGCGAGTTTTCAAAACAAACAAGTGTTTTATCAAAATATACACGAATTTGGCAAATTATTTTAAAAGCTTCCGCAGCGTATAATGTTTTGAACATGGATAATGAATGAATAAACAACACGTTTTTGACGTTAACCTAAGATATCGAAAATGGCCTTAGTGTAATTACGCTTTTCAAAGCACTATCATGTAACTTCATTTAGATTCGCCATATGTCTAGGCCAGGTTTGGGGTGTTACATTTTTATTCATTTTTCACTCTTATTGCTCCCAAGTACCCTATTAAGCATCAAAACATGAATATAAAAGGATTAAGAATATATAATTCACAATTAATGTCACATAATCACCTAAAAATGCACTAAGAATTAGCCTAAAATATGTTACTTCTGACACTTATCATTAGTTCGATTTAGTTATTTTTATGTCTTTTATCTTTCGAGAATCATTTGTTCGATACCTAAGATAACATATCTCTCAAATGAGACTTCATAGACAACATATTAATTTTTCAATCAATTTATTCATTTCGATTGGACTAAAGACATATTTAAATTATTTATTAATATAAATTATATTTTTATATTACGGTCTAATTAAGTGATATGATTTAATATTTTTTAAATATTAAACAATTACTTAACTAATGTTTATTTCGATTTGGTTTTGCGTACAAAAATAATAAATTTCAACCACTCCTTTATAGAGATTAGTGATGCGATGAGCAAAAAGGCAGGAAGGTATCTTGGATTGTTATTAGCACGTTTATCATGCTTAATCAAATGACCACCATTAATGCAAAAAAAAAAAAAAAAAAAAAAAAAAGGCAGTCGCATCATCAATCCGAGACCTCAATCATCCTCTCAAGTGGGAAAAGGGAAATTAAAATAATGCATAGAACTGTATTTCAGATCATTATCGATAAAAAGAAAACCTTTCATTTTCGAGACGCACATTTATTGAAGATAAGACATGAAAGGTGTGGTCTGTATGTTTTTTAGAAAAATATCATTATTATACATATTTTAATAAAAAATACTATGATATATTTGTTTAACTAAAGACCAGAATGATGATAAAAAGAAACAGAAAACTGAAAATGACAGGAAAGTGTGGATGTCAGTTGATAAAAAAAGGCAAGTTTGATTAAACATACATATTTTAATCATAATTTAATTTATGTTAAATAATTATTTGGACCCTTTGAATGATATCTATCTAGGTTGTCAAATATTTTTTAAATTAAAATTTAATACCAATAAGACTTAAGTTTTAAATTTCTCAATTAAATTATTTAAGCCACTTTTAATATATTTTCATTATAACTTTATTAATTTTTATATTTCAATCTTCATGGACTCGATTTATAAAAATAAAGTTTTGAACCTGGATTTTTCAACACCACTTAAAATTGAATCATTATAATCTATTTATTTTACTTCATTATTTCTATTCATTTCTATTCACTTCTGGTTCTACATGTAATTTATTTTTGATTATCTCGAACTAGCGGAGAAAACAATTGAACATATATAATTAATACTCAAATAGTTTATAAATAAAACTTCAATTTTTCATCTCTTAATTATAATATTATTTAATGAGAAAATCATTTCACGAAGTCACTAATAATCAAATGACCACCACATATACCGTTATTGAAAAAGAGCAGTAGTGGAGGAGCCAATAATAGATCGAGAGAGGTCATGGCCTCCATAAAATGATAAATTTTTAATTTAGACTCTTTATAATTTATAAAATTTTAAATTATTAATCATAAACTTATACTTTAACCCAAAAATAATAAAAATTTAATTTAATCATTTAAAAATTATAAAATTATTAACTATTAAAATATTAAAATTATGCTTTTACTCTTATAAAAATAAATAATTTAATTTGGACGAAAAGTTTTCAACTCCACCACTAACGATGATATATTTGTTTAATATGTCGAAACCATTTTTAAGTTTTATGAAAAACGGGGATCGACTTTAAAAACGAAAATGGAGTCCCACCAATCCCTTTTTACTTAGGTGTGATTGGATCACCTTATAAAACATTTTATTTCAAAACATTGATTTTTGGTCCACAAAATACCAGAAAACAGGTTGGGGAGTCGTTTACGTACGAGGAAGTGTTAGCACCCCCGTAACGCCCAAAAATTGGTACCTAATTGATTAATTAATGCCCTTATGTCGAGAATTTGAAAAAGATTTGGGAATATGATTTCTTTAAAAATTTGAACAATTTGAGTTGAAATTGGAGATTCCTTTGTTCTGAAAGCATACAAACATCACATCCAGCACGTTAGGACATGATGTTTTAAACCCTCGTGACCAAAATCATCACATGATTTACAAAATTTATTAAAAGGATATTTAGTTATTTGGATGAATGAAAAATCGAAACCCAGCACGTTAGGGCACAATTTCTCGAATTTCTAAACACGAAACATGGCCTTATTTTCTGAAACTCTTATCCCAAGATAACAAATCGTCATATCCAGTGAGTTAGGATATGATAATTTTGAATTCTCGAGGATAGGTTTTTATTTAAAATTTATAGATTTTTTTTAAAAAAAAGGATACTTGATATTTTAAGCTCTACGAGAAAAAAAATCAAAATCCAGTAAGTTAGGATATGATCTCTCTCGAAGTCCCCAAATATCATATATCGTTGTATTTAAAAGTCTTTGAATGAAAATGCATAAATATAATTAAATGTGTTTTTTAAAACAAATGGTTTTGGAGTGGATATGGTAACATACATATTTAATAGCAATTTTGCATCACTACAAATAAATAATAGAATAATATAACATCAATAAATAAATAAAGAATTATGTTAAGCATTGAATATACAATATAATAGGAAAAAGAATATGACAATTTCTAAAACTATTTAAACAATCACTACAACAAAACAGCCCTACGGCGACACTTTTTTTGACCTAAGACGACGCAAAAAGCGTTGGCATAGGTTTGGCGACTCTTTGTCCGACGCTTCCAAAATAGTCGTCTATAGTACAGTTGGGATAGGCATGGCGACGCTTTTGTAAAAGCGTCGCCATAAGTCAACATAAGCCGACCCTTATTGAAGGGCTGTGAAAAGCTTAGTCAATGTCGACTTTTAAAAAGAGTTGGGAAAGACCTAGTCAAGGCCAACTTTTGAAAAATATTGTGATAGACATGTCTAAGGCAACCTTAAAAAGGTTGGGATAGACTAGTCTAAGCTAACCTTTTAAAAAAGTTGCGATAGACCTTATCTAAGGCAACGTTTGAAAAAAGTTGCGATAAACCTTGTCTAAGGCGACTCTTAAAAAGGGTTGGTATAGACTCATTTAAAAGCAACCTTAAAATGGTTGGGATAGAGCTTGTTTAAGATAACCATAAAAAAAAGTCGGGATAGAATTTATCTAAGGCAACGTTTTAGAAAAAGTTGGGATAGATCTTGTCTAAGACAACCTTTACAAAAGGTTGGGATACACCTATCTAGGGCAACTTTTGAAAAATGTTAGGATAGACTTGGGATAGACTTGTATAAAGCAACTTTAGAAAAAGGTTGGGATAGACTTGTCTAAAACAACCTTAAAAGGTTGGGATAGATTTGTCTAAAATAACCGTAAAAAGGTTGGGATAGATATTATCGAAGGCAACTTTTAAAAATAGTTAGGGATAAATCCTGTTTAAGACAACCTTTAAAAAAAGGTTGAGATAAACTCGTCTAAGATAACCTAAAAAAGATTGGAATAGACACATATAATGTAATTTTTTTATTTTTTATTATTTCAATATTAATATATTTTTATAAATATTTACAGTGAATAATGATAGGAATTTTGATTTAAATACAACTAAAAAATATAAAATATAAAATTAAAATTAAAATAAAGATTAAATATTCACTACAAAAATCGATCCAACAATCAAAATACACTAACACTTAGCTTAAATGTATATCACTAACATTCAACTCAATGTACAAAAGTAAACAAATAAAAAAGTACCTAAGGCAATGGACATTGATATTGATGTTATACTACAAAAAAGCTAATACAGTTTGAGGTTCCATCATCATCGGAATCGACACAGTCAGAAAACCGGCTACGCTTTGAGCTATTTACGCTTTTCAAGTGTATCAATTCTCCTTCTAACTCTTGAATTTTCAACACATAAGTTTCCACTAAATTAAGATCCTGCAATAATGCAAATACACATGTCAACCAAGATTATGTTCCTCAACCGCTAGATTTAATAGCTAGGCAAAGAGCGTTACTCCGATTCTCGATTAAAGTCAACCTCCTCCCATGATTTACCATTACTAACAGATTCAATTTGCATTACTAGTTTGTCTTTCTCAACTGAAATATTAAATATGCATGATATTTAATAGTGCATTTGACCGATATACATTTGAAAACAAAAAGAAAGCAGAAAGACACACGAGCATCAAGTAAGCGCTAGGCTATTTGTTCACTAGTGAGCTACGTTCTTGAAGATCTCGTTGTAGCTACGAATTGCTAGCTTCAAGTAAAGATACCTTGTTCTTGAGAATCTAGAAACCAAGAAACTTACTTTAAGCAAATAGGTTAAGAAAGTCAATAGAAGTATTTTCAATTTCTATATGATATAACCTGAAGTTCATCAAATGGTGCTTGGCCATCACCACGATAAAACAAAAGCTCGACTTGCAATTGCTCAATTTGGCTCCGCATTCTTTGCAAGCCCGAGTGCCATTGGATCACGGTTTATCGATCAAGTAAAATGATGAGATAGTCGAATGAGACTTATAAAACCAATAAAAGAGGTTTTCTTCTAGAACGCACGTAAACACTAATACTTACAACCGCCTTATTTCGAATGTTTGAGCACGATTGGCATACTTCAAAGTGTTTAGGGTTTCTTCACAAGAGTATCAGTGGGATGACACAAGTCGCAATCACATGTAGAAAGAAACAATCTTAAGCGAAGTAAAGAAATTCAAAGCAAAAACCTAGTACTAGCATATAACAATAATGCCAACTATTTAACACTCTAATATTTAATTGATTCCCATGAATGCTTTAAGTAATAGTATAGATAATTCAAGATCTTATGTTATATTGCATTGGGGATTCAGAACTTCAACAATGAACAAGGAAACACCTTGCAACATGAATTCTAGGACCAAGTACAATCATTCTATATTTATAGTTCACGGCCTAACATCCAAGCCAACTCGAAATGAATATATCGGTTTAGTTTGATTCGGATTTGCTAAAAGCGGATCCACCATATAACTAGGTCTGCATATTGGTGGTTTAGTTGCCATTATCAGATTAACCACTAAGTTTTCCAGCTCATACAGAAAAGAAGATTTTCTATATTTGGTCAACTCAAGATCAACAACATTCCTTCACACTTGCGGAAATCGAGAATATCTACATGCGAAGATGTTCAGAACCTTAGGCATGTTAACCTAAATGGCAATAAGTTATAGGGAAAACCACCTTTTTGGCCACTGTAATGAGGCGCAGTGTCCCAAAACTCATCACGCATCTGCT
This sequence comes from Gossypium bickii, assembly GCA_025503065.1. Classification (NCBI taxonomy): domain Eukaryota; kingdom Viridiplantae; phylum Streptophyta; class Magnoliopsida; order Malvales; family Malvaceae; genus Gossypium; species Gossypium bickii. Next base: position 19,985,145 of record CP106720.1, on the reverse strand, counting down.
CGAATTCAGACTTTGTTATCAGCTGAGGATGTTTCCATGGTTTTGGCTTTCGAATCTTTTTCGCATTCCCTATTAGAACCAAATCGTCCACGATATGATTAACTACGTATATAGTTCAAATGCAAATTGAGAAGTATGAGTTCATACAGCATGTTCATCAGAGAGAGTTAATGAATTGAAATACTAAAATACTACCAAAAAAAAAATGCAAATGGAGAAATATGAGTTCATACAGCATGTTAATCAGAAAGAGTTAATGAATTGAAATACTAAAATACTACAAAAGATAGCATAATGTTCCATGTGTGTTCAATCTTTTTGCAAAATTAGAAAATAATGATTATCAAATAACGCAGTTGCAACTCCAAGAAAAATTTCAAATTAATATCTAAGTATTCAAATTAAGTTAATAACAATATTATTTATACAATTAAAAAGGAAATTTAAGTTTTTTTTTAAAGTTTTTGTTTTTGAATATTTCCAGGAAAAAAAACTATAATTATGGTAGAACTCAATAGCCAAAATGTTGTTAATTAAAACAAACATTTCAAATATCAAAAATATCAACAAATAGACCCAAAAAGAGAAGTGAAATTACCTTTACTATATAAAAAGGAAATTCTTATGCAGCTACTCAATTTACTTCTAAAGCTAAAGCCAACTTATGATATTTAATGATAGAAATGCATTATGTTTCCATTTGCATTATCCTTTTATTCAAATTTAAATATTTGAAATAATAAAATATTTGAAAGAACATAGAGTTTGGATGGCTTAAAATTAGATAAAAAGTCATGAAAATTCTGAAATAAAGAAAATAATTTTTTTATTTTATTTCATTTTAATATTATTGTTATATGAATTATGTTTTATTAACTTAGACATTCTATTAAAATAATTTTCAAAGTTTTTTGTTCAATTCTTTTACGTGTATATATTACAAAATTGTAGACTTATAAAATGTATTTAGTTACTCGGGAAGTTATCACACAACCAAAATTCCTTGCAACCAAAACCTCAAACCAAAATAAAATCAAAACACTTGGAAATAAAATAATTAAAAAAGGTAAAAGCTCTTCACCATTGTGCCAAAGGTGGACCATGATGACCATGTAAGTTTAGAACTAAGCAAGAGCAATTTATACATAGTGAAAGCAAGCAATGTAATCAAGCAATATAAATCTAAATTTTCGACTTTATCACACTGAAAGAAATCTCTCCAGGGATTCCATGGCATCTAGGCTCTGTTTTTTAATTTTTTGCCCCTCACACCTCAGGAAATAAATGAATTTTAGCACCTAGAATGCGCCTTGTGCCCTTGACCATACAAATTCTACCTATCAGTCATAATATTTTCTGGTACTTTGTTGTTATTAGAGGAAACTTCCTTGCACCTTCTTAAGAAATAAGAAGACACGTTTAACAAAATTTCTAGACAAAATTTCGTGTTCTTGCGTATATTAGAATAGCATATTAAACAAAATCAAATTAAGCTCCAAACTTCTTGATTGTACTCCATTTCAAGCTAGAGACAACTCACAGCTAGATATCCAACAAAAATATTTTGAAAGAAATACTAATCATGTAACACCAGTATTCTTACTTGGATTTTGTCTATACTTCACTCTTTTTTCTGTACATTGAAATTTTACTGGTTAAAAAAAAGTTCAAGTTTCATTCAATCAAACATTAGCAAGCAGGATAGAGAGGATTACCGAGTCTATGGCAATAGAGAAAACCGGATATTTCCACCTCCTACCGATCCTACAAACAATCAAAAGCAACAATAAAAAATACCCAACAAAACCATAAATGAATTTACTCAACAAACAATCAAAAGCTTATTTGATCTTTCAAACTTGAAAAGGATTTGCGGAAGATTTACCTTTGCCAAAGATGGATAAGGAGATGAAATTTTCCAGGTGAAAAAGGCGACGACTTTTTCGGCGAGTTAAGTTAAAATTTAAAAGGAAAAACAGACTGATGATTGTGTAAATAATAGTATGATAATTAAAAGAAAAAAGAAAAAGAAAATCGTGAATCAATTGCTTTCCTCTTTTCTTTTTTTTAGCGTTTGGGGAAAAATTTAGGAATTTGAGGGGAAATTTTAGGGGGGAAAAAATTAAGGGTTTTGGGTATATAGATAGGAAAAGTTGAAGAGAGAAAACGACTTAGTTTTGTTTAGTGTGGCATTTTATATCTAAATTTTTTTTAAATTATTTTAAATAATAGTATTTTAATTTTTCATTTAAAATAAATAATTTTTTAAAATTTAAGTAATATTTAAAATAATTAGATAAATTTTGAAATCTTTAAAATTTAAAATTATTTAATATATAAATTAAAAAAATCAGTCATATACCCAAAAAAAACTTTAAAATAAAATGATATAATATTATTTTAATTTTTATCATTTTTAACATATATTTTTCTATGTTTTTACTTTCAAATTTTTTCTACGTGTCGAAAAGAATACATAATGGGCACTTGGATGATGGGTGAGAATATAGAGAGGAAAATAGCACTGTTTAATTTAAAGTAAAATGATTTTCTATGACGTTTTTATCAAAGCCTTAAACCCTAATACCATAAGTCCTAAACCCAAACCATAAATCTCAGAATCATAACCTTAAAATCATAGACCTTAAACCTTAAATTATTAAATTCTAAAACCCTAAATGCTTGTCATAATTATAAAATCTAACATCGAACCTTAAAGTTAAACTTACATCGCATTTTAACCTTAAAGTTAAATTTATTTTAAATAATAGCATTTTTATTTTTATTTTTTAACTTATATTTTTCTATTGCATAATACATAAGACAGGTGAGTTGAGCAAAGACAACAAAGTATTCAAAAATACCTTAGGAAATCAAAACTAACCCAAAAATCATTTGATAGCGTATCAAAAGTTGCTTCTTCTTTTTTTGTCTCAATTTGATATCCCTAGTTTCCTGGTGTTTATAACTAACCAACCAGATAACCAATGTAATTCAAAAGACTAATATACTATCTTTTTCCTTTTTCTTTGAATAAAAACATTAGGGAACCAAAGTTAAATGAAAACCCCTTTGAATGCATAAGAAAGTTGTTTTTTCGAATTTCCCATGTTTTCTAAGCAACCAAATAGACAAACAAGGTAATTTAAAAGGCTAACAGACTTTTATGCCAAAAACCCTAATAAGCTCAACAACGTTAAAAACCATACCGTGAAAGCAATAAAGGCCATCAGATAGAAGGCCTGATCACTCAAGCTCATCTTTTGAGTTGAAATGAAAGTTGGGACAACTGGGTTCCCAACTCCCACGTTGTAATTAACTTTGATTAGATTCTTCTCCAAAGGCTGAACTTTGAAGTTTGGGGCAATCCATTGGCCTCCAAACTTGATATTTTCAAATTCGAAATGGTAAAACGATTGGAAGAGCAGAATGGGATGAAAGAAGGAGAGGATTTTGTAGAGAAGGAAACAGAAGTGGCCGATTTTAACAAGAAAAATTGGGTTTTTGACTTTGAAGGGAAAGACAGGAATGGGGTTGAAGTATTTACTGTGGGGTTTGCGTTTAAAGAGAGATTGAGTTTCATTTGAGGGAAATTTGGGAGAAGAGAAATGAAAGAGGGGAAATTTTAGGGGGTGAAAATAATACGGTAGTTTTTGTTTTATTGTTTTTATTTTTAACATATTTTTTATATTTTTTTCATATTTTTTTAAATTTTGAATATTTAATTTTTTAACAGAAATATGGACTAAAATATTAAATTTTAAATTTTTAAATATTTTTATACTTTTTAAATTAACATATAAAATAAACAGTATCATGTTGAATTACAGTCGACTGACAAAGAGAAAGGTTACTTAAAATAATCATGAAAATATATAATATTAATATAGAATTTAATATATTTTGAATAATAAAATAAAAGTTAAAATTTATTATTAGTCATTGTATTATGCCATATTTAATTTCAATATTATAATTTGATTATTTTTAGTTTATTTACTTTCTACATTTTAAAATTTTAGTATTGATCAAATACTAAAAGTTAAATTTGTTAAGTTAAATTATGTTATTTTTGAAAACATATATAAATCTTATTTTTATATAATACGACAAAAAATCATGTTATTTTAATTAATGAGTTTAATGGTAAACGAAAATAAAAATAAAAAAGTCTAAATTTCAAAAAGTTTTAAAGAAGTATAAAAATTCAAAACAATTGCCAAGATTTTTCCCTAAATTTTTAACAATTTACAAAAAAAAAAATTGTTGTAGATGGTATATCATAATTTATTAACTTTTTAGGAAATATCCGTCAAAAATACGTTTCAATCCAAAAAATATTGAGAAATCCTAAAACTATACATGAATTATGATTTAATGTGCAATTGTATACATAAACTTTGTTTTGTGTAATTTTATACATAAAATTTTAACTCGATCCAATTATTATAATTTATTAACGCAATTATTGATATATCATCATTTTATGTTTACATAAAATGGCGATTCATCGTCGACCGAATCAAAGCCATTCTTCGGACTAGTAACCCCGGCTAGCTCCCAATCCGACCAGCCAATATTATCCGGTTCAAACATCATTGACCAACACTTAAATAGTAAATTGATTTCTAGAATGGTATCATTATCCAGCCTAACAATAAATGAGAAACCGAAAAACCTGGTGAAATTGAACCGATTAATTCTAATTAGATTAGTTCGATTTCTAACACGAGCACAAACATATGACATTCTAAGAACCTTACAAATAAGGGTGAAAAAGGCTTGATTAAAAATAGCTCAGTTCCATTGGCATCGGTTAAGCGATTTACAAACCAAACCGTTTCTTTAGTAGCATTGGCCTCTCATTCACTCACGTCTTCATTTGATCTACCCTAAACCCTAAACCTTATAACCCTAAACACCAAATTCTAAAACACTCACTCTAAACCATAAACCATAACCCTTAAATATTGGAACCTAAACTCAAAACCAGATCCCATAAACTACAAACCCTTAAACCTTTAACTCCAAACCTTAAACCCTAAATTAATTAGATAAAATTTTAATATTATTTATTCTTTCAATATTTTAGGAAATTTAAATAACATTTTTAATTTACTAATTAATTTTGTTTCTTTAGAGATGTATGGGTTACCAATTTTTTTTAATTTTAATATATATAAAGTTTATCTATTATTTCTTAAATAATTTCAACTATAATTATATTTAATATATTCATATTAATATTATCCCTAAACCTTAAACCCTAAACCCATAATCACAAAATCCTAATGTCTAAAACCCTAAACCCATAAACCCTAAACCCTAAAACCTTACACAATAAACTAAATCCATAAACCCTAAACCCTAAACTCTAAACCTTAAACCCTAAACTAAATTGATTTTTTACGGCATATTTATTAAAAACCTTATTCACACTCGAAGCTATTAAGTTATTTTTAGTTTGAATATATATAATTATTCACAAACTGATGATGTAAAATTTTAAGAATATTCATATTTTAAATTCAATTTTTTGGTGCTACACATTCAACAAAAGCCGGAATTAAGGAAATTTGGGATGTTACACTTTTATACAAAGAGTTAGCTAGAGCGTATGTTGACAAGTCTATCCCAACACTTAGGAAAGTGTCGCCCCAAAACTATCATCTTAAGACTAGATAAAAGCCAACTCTTATTCAAGCGTTGCCTTAGGCATACATATCCCAACCCTTTTACAAAGAGTTGGCTAAAGAGTAGTCTATCGCAACACTTAGGAAAGTGTCGCCACAAAAGTGTCGTCTCAGGACTACACAAAAGCCAACTCTTATTCAAGTGTTGCCTTAGGCATACATATCTCAACCCTTATACAAAGAGTTGACTAAAGCGTAATCTATCGCAACACTTAGGAAAGTGTCGCCAAAAAAGTGTCGTCTTAGGACTACACAAAAGTCAACTCTTATTCAAGCGTTGCCTTAGGTATACATATCCCAACCTTTATACAAAGAGTTGGCCAAAGCGTAGTCTATCCCAATACTTAGGAAAGTGTCGCCACAAAAGTGTCGTCTTAGAACTACACAAAAAAGCCGACTCTTATTCAAGCGTTGCCTTAGGTATACATATCCCAACCTTTATACAAAGAGTTGGCCAAAGCGTAGTCTATCCCAACACTTAGGAAAGTGTCGCCCCAAAATTGTCATCTTAGGACTACACAAAAGCCAACTCTTATTCAAACGTCGCCTTAGGCATACATATCCTAACCCTTATACAAAGAGTTGGCAAAAGTGTAGTCTATCCCAACACTTAGGAAAGTGTCGCCCCAAAACTGTCGTCTTAGGACTACACAAAAGCCAACTCTTACTCAAGCGTTGCCTTAGGCATACATATCACAACCCTTGTACAAAGAGTTGTCTAAAGCGTATGTTGGCAAGTCTATCCCAACACTTAGGAAAGTGTCACCCCAAAACTGTCGTCTTAGGACTAGACAAAGCCAACTCTTATTTAAGCGTTGCCTTAGGCATTCATATCCCAACCCTTATAAAAGAGTTGGCTAAAGCATATGTTAGCCAGTCTATCCCAACACTTACGAAAGTGTCGCCCCATAAGTGTCGCTATAGGCCTTTTTTGTTGTAGTGAATGTTTTAAATAAATAGTAAAAAGTATATAAAAAGAAAAAAATTATAACAAATACATAATTTAATAATTTAATACATGTATAAACGATTATATATAATAAAAATGATTAATAAATAATATATAATAGTTTTAAATAAGAACATATATATAATACTCTAGTCATAAAAAATATAAATAAAATATGTTATATAATATAAAATAGATTTTATAAAAAAAAATGTATGATATAATACTATATAATATACAAAATATGTTTTTTTTAAATGTATAATATAATAATTAATAAAAATCATAATATATAATAAAATAATATAAAATAATTAATAATAATAATAATATATAAGGATTATACATAATAAAAATAATTAGCAATTAATATATATAATAATTTTAAATAAAAACATATATATACATAATATACTAATCATAAAAAATTATATATGTAATAATATAAATAAAATAGGTTATATAATATAATAGACTTTATACAAAATAAAATTTTAAAAATAATATATAATATAATACAATACTATATAATATACAAATTAAAAACATAATATAATAAATAATATATAAATTATAAAATAATATATAAATTGTTAAACCAAGTAAAATGGGGCAGCGCTAGAATCCCTGCCACCTGTGCCTCCTGATGTTAGTCCGATCAAAGCAGAACCGGATGCGAAGAAGATTGTACGACACCCTATGGCAAGGCATGGTGTTGGAACTAAAGGGCAGAAGGTAACTATACTCACCAATCACTTCAAAGTGAGCGTGGGGAGTACGAATGGACACTTCTACCATTACAGCGTTTCTCTTTCATATGAAGATGGTCGCCCTGTGGATGGTAAGGGTGTTGGAAGGAAAGTGATTGACAGAGTGCATGAGACCTACAAGAATGATTTGGATGGAAAGAATTTTGCCAATGATGGTAAAAAAGGTTTATTTACTATAGGTCCGCTACCAAACTTCTCGGCCCCTCGTTGTGATCCAAACAACATTCCAAGAGATTTGATTTGTTGTGGAGAAATGAAAGGAATTCGTATTGATCCCCCATTTGATATATTCAATGAAATGAACCAGAATAGACGCCTTTCACTTGTGGTTAGAGTTGAAAAAAAAGTTTGAACAGATACAATCTAAACTCCCTGGAGCTCTGCAGTTCCTTTCTTTGTATCCGCTTACGATAAGAAAAACTCTGATCTTTATGGGCCATGGAAGCGGAAGAATCTCTCTGAGTATGGCACCAGCTAGGGTGAATGATCAATACTTTTCTGAAGATCGATGCTAAGCTTGGACGGTTTCTTCATCACCATCGAAGCCATAAATCCTCGATTGAGTTAAAGTCAAGCCTGAACAAGATCGAGGAAATGAAGGGTAAATTTGAAGAGTTAGAAGCAACATTATGCAGTTGTGAACTTGGATCGAGCTTCTTGAAACAAGAGAAGGCCGTTGGAAGGAAGAGCTTCACCATTCTCATGACCAAGTTAGAAGTCGAGATTACCTCATGGGTGAAGCAATAGTTCAGATTCAAGAGGTAGATGATCATCTACAGACTTTGGCATCACCGGCTGATACGTTGAGCATGAAGTATGAGCTACAGTCTGATTGTAGTCAAGAGCTAGCTTCATTGCTTAGGAAAATCAAAATTTTAGGACTTAGGACGAAAGCATATTTGTAGCCCGTTTTATGTAAAGGATTTTGTTTTCTAATAAAGTTTTCTAAAATGAAGTTGAATCAGAATCGATGCCTCTTTGCATTCATGCATTTGCATTACATTGCATCATTTGCATTTAGACTTTTACAATAGGACCCTAATTAGGTAAAATTATCTCAGTTAACCTAGAAAACATGGAACAAAGATTGGAGAGAATAGAGCAAATGCAAATACAGATGCATAGGGCAATTGACCAAGATTTAACAAGAAATGAGGGAACAAATGGAAGAATTCCAAAAAAAATATGATAGGCCAGCTAATCCAGTTACTAGCCGGAGGACTTGAAAAAAGGAACAGCCCAGTGATCAATAGTGTGGATGATAATGAAGACATTGTTTATTTCCCAATTGGTGTCCCGACTCAACCAGACACGCATTCGCATGGGGTGCCTATCATTATTGGATCCCAATGTCGAATGATACCGTCCCTATTGAACTTCCCGATGGGTTGATTTTAACTCGAATGATGATCAAGCCAAACCGGTTGTTCAGGTAGAAACAAAGGAAATGGGTGAATGAACTTCAAAGGCCCTGAAGAAAAAGGAAAAGAAAGTGAATAGTACCAGTAGGTATAACAAAAGCCATTCGAAGTCGATTACATAAGCTAGTCAAAGGCGGTAACTACTAGCCATCAGTCTCCCAAGGCAAGAACCCAATTCAAGACCGAACTCAGAGAAACCTCAATTCTCAAACATTCCAATCACGTATGGGGAGTTGTACCGAATTCTGTTTGACGCACATGTCATATCCCCTTTTTATATAGAGCCAATACGGCCCCCATACCCCAAATGGTACAACGTAAATGGCCAGTGTGAATACCATGGAGGAATCACAGGGCATTCAATCGAGAACTTCGTCGTTTTTAAAAAGATAATCGAAAAACTCGTCAAATTGGGTGTCGTAAAATTTGATGATCCCTTTGGTGCAGAAAGTTCGTTACACAACCTTTCTATTAAAGGGGCAAACATTGTGAGTTCCACGATAGATAGAGGCAAGGGATTCAAGAATGCATCGAGCTCAGGGCCCTTGTGCAAGGCTTGATTAAGAAGATCAAGGACCCAATGGGAATGTTGGGGAATCTAAGTATTAATGACATATTCAAAGAGAGAATCGGGAAATAAAAGTTTCCAAATCCCTTACATACTTGGGAAGATTTTAAACAATGGAACTGTGGAAGGAATCCCTGTATTTTTTAGATTAATCTAGAGTAATATTTAGAACGTGCTTGTTGCCTTAAGCCTAGAGACAATGAGAATCCTTTTGTGAAATAGGCTTATGTCCAGAATTTTTATTTCAATAAAATGTATCTTTTTAAGCAAATAATTTAAAATATAATACAATAGTATATAATATACAAATTAAAAACATAATATAATAAATAATATATAAATTATAAAATAATATATAAATTATTAAACCAAGTCAAATAATATAATAATAAGTAAATATATATAAAGATAATATATAAATATATAAATATGAATTTATATTGTTAATAGATTGATATACAAATAATAATAAAATCTTAAAAAATTTAATATGATAAAACATTTTAATATAATACTAGAATAATTTAAATTTAAAAGAATAATAATAAAAATAAAGAAAGAAAGAAATAAAGAAACTGAGATTGTAACATCCCAAAATTGGGCCTAGGAGAATTGAGCCCAATGGGCCTTAGGCGTAGTAGCGTTTGAATTTTTAGAGAATAAGAGATCGGCTTAAATGCAAGTTAGACCTATTGGATAAGTGATTTTGGAAGGTTAGAGGGCTTCTATGAAGTCCCGAGATCAAATATTGGCTTTGGGGAAATTTTGGTTTTAGGTGAAAAAACCACAGAAGTTGGTGAGATAGGCCTTAAGAATAAAATATGGAGGAAAATGACACAAGTGGAGTGTGTGGTGTAGTGGCAAAGTGACGCCACATAAGAGACAAAGGAGTGACGCCACAAGGAAGGAAGGAGGTCTAAGGTTCAAGTCTTGGCTTTTGCATTTTGGTTTCTTTTTGCTTGGACCTTAGAATTTGGCCCATAGTTTATATTTAGTTGCGCATGGTTTAAGACACAAGAGGAGCTTGTGGCCAAGTGGTTAGCGGCATGGATTATGTTGCAAGGGAGCCTAGGTTCGAATCTCATGACAAGCAAGGGAGTATTTATTTTGCAGATTGGACTGGCAAGAGTTTTAGTTGAATTTAAACTCACTCGAGGAAGGATCCCACATCGGAAAGACACAAAGAATGAAGGTGAAGAGCTAGCTATATAAGGAGCATCTTAGAAGGAGAGTAAACACATCTTGGGGCGTTTGGGCACAAGATTGGTCGGAGCGCGGATTAGCCCTGAGTCCTATCGGTGTGTAACTCTCTACTCTAGTTGTAGAAGCGGCAAAATGCCGAAATGCCGATTACATGGCATTAGTAGTTACACGGCGTGCAAGCGCGCGTGTGGGGGCTTCGGACGCGATAGTTGAGGCCATCGCAGTAGTATTCTTGTAGGTTGGGGTGCTTGGGCCTCGGCGGGCGAAGTGGGCCCAATAGGCCCGTGGGCCCATATGAGTAAATTGCATGATTGGTTAGTATATGTTGAACTAGACTAGGTGGAACTTATATACGTGGCTAGATTTGTGCTAGGTGGGCCCACGCGAGCATATGGGGCGGATGGGCCGAAATCGAGTTTTAGGCCCAATCATCCGCACGACCAGGAAATGGTATTTGAGTCGCTAGTGGCGACATTAGGCCTTCAAGAAGGCCATTGCAAGTGTGAATTCTGAAAATACCCTTGGTGGGTAAATTACGAAAATACCCTTAGTAGGTAAAATTACGGTTATACCCTTAGAGGTTGATTGGAAGGATTATGTTGTTTAGTTCTGGCCGATTGTAGGGGAAGGCTTGATCTCGCATATCTCGGGTTGTGGCTAGTGCTCGAAGAGTGTTAAGGAAGGGGATCTAGTGCGTTAGATCTTGATCTACGGGATTTGATAGTCGCATTAGGAACCAGGGTGTGTAAACTAACACGCTTTTTGCTTTGTATATGTTTGATAAACTGATTGATTGGTAAAACCGAAATAGTATGGTTGGGTGATATGATACCCTATGGGGTATGTGCACGGATTCAGGTAAGTCCGTTTCATTATGAGTCTCGTTATTGATACATGATGTCATGATTTATGATGTATGTTCTATGAGATGCAAACGTTAAACATGTTTGCATGATTTGAATACTATACATGAGTTGGTATGATGATGGGTGATATGAGAGGAGGGGGAAGTGATATTCGTGTCGACGGACACCAGTGGTTTGGTACCACATTGTTTAAATTCAGACAATTTTATAACACTAAGGTTTTTCATATTACTTTAAATGGACATGGTTTTCAAAAGTTAACAAACTTTCATGATTATTCCAAGTCAAAAAGATTTTCAACCGTCTTTCATGATGACATAACTTTGATCCGGCCAAGGCTCGTGGGCGGGTTTTGGGGTGTTCTGATTTAGTATCGAGCCCTGGTTCAAAACTCGGCTTTGAGGGTTTTGGGCCCAAAAAAATTTTCAAAATGGGATTTTCAAAAATAGGGTTTTTATGAAATATTTTTCAAAGTTATTCGGCATGGCACTGTATCTCCGACCATGATCCACGGTAAGTAACTCTACTTGATGAATTGATTTATATGTGAATATTATGGGCTTTTATGGGAACGTAGATTAGTGAACTAGGATCTGTGAACCCTAGGACTAGTCTACTCAAACACATGCATAAGACTTAAGGCTACTAAACAAACTCGTGAAGTAAGTCACCAGGAGTTAAGGTGTGGCAACCACCATCATGACGCATGTCGAGGATTGGTATTGGTGAGAGCTTGGTATTTAAGCGGTCCTAGCGACTCACCTCCTCTTTACTCGAACCCTACAGTGCGTAGCTACGGTTCTCACCTTAACCAAGAAGACTTGTTCATAAGCTAAACCAAGTATTAAAACCCGAAAGGATTAGCCTTACTGTTTTAAAAACCTTAGTTTTAAAATTTTCAAACTTACCCCTTTGGTTTGTAAACCCTAAATCTGATTTTGAAAGACGTTTTCTCGATTTACCAAAATTTCCAAAATGCCCCTAGTGGCAAAATTACTAAAATGCCCCTGACTTTCAAGATTTTCGGTTTAACTCCAATTTTAATAAAATTTCCCTACTTTGCAAAAGTATACAAAAATGCTATTTTCAAGATACCCTGATTTGAAAATTTACAAAATTACCCCTGATGAACAAAATTACCAAAATGCCATTGGTTTCTCAATTTTCATAATTCCCTCGATTTTTACTAAAATGTTCTTACATTATGAAAATATCAAAAAACTTCTGTTTTACAAATATCAAGATATCCTGATTTGGATATCTTGACGTCCCCAATTACTGAAATAACCCCGATTTCTGAAGTTTTTGCAACACATCTGGTTTGAAAAACAATTTTTTCCAAGATGACCCCTGAGATTTTGTAAACTTTGAAATATCTTTAATTTGAAAACTATTTTCAAATTGACCCTGAGTTATTACCGAAATACCCTTATAGGAAAATGACGGAATTACCCCTGGGTTGGGAATGCTCAAGAAAGTGACATGGATGAATGAATGTGTCTTTAGTGCAGTATGTGAATGTTTGAATTAGAACAGAGAACTTGAGATGAAACTTTGATTGCTCGAAAGAACGGCTTCCAGAAAATTCTGTTCATAAAATTTGCTCGTGGATAAAACAGTGGAACAGAATTTCGAATGCATAAAACTTTTAATCAGATTAAATCGCGACGCTAGATATGAGTTCTAGGGGACGTGGTTGTCGCGGACGTGGTCAAGGTGGAATCACAGCTTTATTAAGATCAGAGTACGCAGCAAGAGCGTAGTGTGGTAGGTTAGGATGTGCGACTGTTAGTTAGTTGGAAATTTCGAGGACGAAATTTCTTTAAGGAGGGTAGATTTGTAACATCCCAAAATTGGGCCTAGGAGAATTGAGCCCAATGGGCCTTAGGCGTAGTAGCGTTTGAATTTTTAGAGAATAAGAGATCGGCTTAAATGCAAGTTAGACCTATTGGATAAGTGATTTTGGAAGGTTAGAGGGCTTCTATGAAGTCCCGAGATCAAATATTGGCTTTGGGGAAATTTTGGATTTAGGTGAAAAAACCTAGAAGTTGGGTGAGATAGGCCTTAAGAATAAAATATGGAGGAAAATGACACAAGTGGAGTGTGTGGTGTAGTGGCAAAGTGACGCCACATAAGAGACAAAGGAGTGACGCCACAAGGAAGGAAGGAGGTCCAAGGTTCAAGTCTTGGCTTTTGCATTTTGGTTTCTTTTGCTTGGACCTTAGAATTTGGCCCATAGTTTATATTTAGTTGCGCATGGTTTAAGACACAAGAGGAGCTTGTGGCCAAGTGGTTAGCGGCATGGATTATGTTGCAAGGGAGCCTAGGTTCGAATCTCATGACAAGCAAGGGAGTATTTATTTTGCGGATTGGACGGCAAGAGTTTTAGTTGAATTTAAACTCTCTCGAGGAAGGATCCCACATCGGAAAGACACAAAGAATGAAGGTGAAGAGCTAGCTATATAAGGAGCATCCTAGAAGGAGAGTAAATACATCTTGGAGGGCGTTTGGGCACAAGATTGGTCGAAGCGCGGATTAGCCCCAGAGTCCTATCAGGTGTGTAACTCTCTCTACTCTAGTTGTAGAGCGGCAAAATGCCGAAATGCCAGTTACATGGCATTAGTAGCCACACGAGCGTGCAAGCGCACGTGTGGGGCTTCGACGCGATAGTTGAGGCCATCAGTAGTATTCTTGTAGGTTGGGCTGCTTGGGCCTCGATTGGCCGAAGTGGGCCCAACGTGGGCCCATATGAGTAAATTGCATGATTGGTTAGTATATGTTGAACTAGACTAGGTGGAACTTATATACGTGGCTAGATTTGTGTTAGGTGGGCCACGCGAGCATGTGGGCCCGGATGGGCCGAAATCGAGTTTTAGGCCCAATCATCCGGTACGACCGGAAATGGTAGCTGAGTCGCTAGTGGCGACATTAGGCCTTCGGTAAGGCCATTGCAAGTGTGAATTTACGAAAATACCCTTGGTGGGTAAATTACGAAAATACCCTTAGTAGGTAAAATTACGGTTATACCTTTAGAGGTTGATTAGCATGATTATGTTGTTTAGTTCTGGCCGATTGTAGGGGAAGGCTTGATCTCGCATATCTCGGGTTGTGGCTAGTGCTCGAAGAGTGTTAAGGAAGGGATATCTAGTGCGTTAGATCTTGATCTACGGGATTTGATAGTCGCATTAGGAACCAGGTGTGTAAACTAACACGCTTTTTGCTTTGTATATGTTTGATAAACCGATTGATTGGTAAAACCAAACAAAGTATGGTTGAGTGATATGATACCCTATGGGGTATGTGCACGGATTCAGGTAAGTGCGTTTCATTATGAGTACTGTTATTGATACATGATGTCATGATTTATGATGTATGTTCTATGAGATGCAACGTTAAACATGTTTGCATGATTTGAATACTATACATGAGTTGGTATGATGATGGGTGATATGAGAGGAGGGGAAGTGATATTCGTGTCGGCGGACACCGGTGGTTTGGTACCACATTGTGACTACGGTCACCGAGAGGTTTGGCACCTCAGAGGTTTGGCACCTCATGGCGTCTCGCCCCAGTGGCTTAGCACCACGATGAGGTTGGCCCCACGGTTTACATTATGGGATTGACGCCGGTGATTTGGTATCACACGATGGGTTGGCCCCATCACTTAATTTGTGACTTCGGTCACGGTGATTTGGTATCACATTTGTGTCTTTAGGACACCAAAGTGGTTTGGTACCACAAGTATTGTGGATATTGTGACTTTAAGTCACGGTGGTTTGGCACCACCAGTGGTTTGGTACCACACGGGGTAGAGAAAGGTGTTTAGAAGGCTAGGTGGGTGCATATCGTAACTTGTGCATGTTAAACTCGCTTTTTATGATTGGTGTATGATGTTTTACTAAACCGGGAAAAAGGGCTACACACCGAGTCTTGGTGACTCACCTTTTCCTTTAACATTTTCGGTGATGCGTAAAGATGGACCGGGTTGGAGAGAGGACACAAGGTGGCCCATGCAAAAAAAGATATTTGGATTATTTTAAGCATTTTTAATATTGAGTATTTTGTTTTAAGTATGGGTTGTAATAAGGGCCTTACTATTATTTTGGTATTATTTTAATTATGGCTTGATTAAACTGAACCACTATGTGAAGAGGATTTTATCTTAGCAACCTGCTTATTCAAAATAATATTTAATAAAGTTTAAATTCGAGACAATTTTATAACACTAAGGTTTTTCATATTACTTTAAATGGACATGGTTTTCAAAAGTTAACAAACTTTCATGATTATTCCAAGTCAAAAAGATTTTCAACCGTCTTTCCGCAGTGACATAACCCGATCCGGTCAAGGCTCGTGGGCCGGGTTTGGGGGTGTTTCTGATTTAGTATCGAGCCCGGTTCAAAACTCGGCTTTGAGGGTTTTGGGCCCAAAAAAATTTTCAAAATGGGATTTTCAAAAATAGGGTTTTTATGAAATATTTTTGAGTTATACGGCATGGCACTGTATCTCAGACCCATGATCCACGGGTAAGTAACTCTACTTGATGAATTGATTTATATGTGAATATTATGGGCTTTTATGGGAACGTAGATTAGTGAACTAGGATCTCACTGAACCACAGGACTAGTCTACTCAAACACATGCATAAGACTTAAGGCTACTAAACAAACCTGTGAAGTAAGTCACCGAGTTAAGGTGTGGCAACCACTGTACGCATGTCGAGGATTGGTATTCAGTGAGAGCTTGGTATTTAAGCAGTCCTAGCGACTCACCTCCTCTTTACTCGAACCCTACACAGTAGTGTAGCTACTGGTTCACCTTAACCAAGAAGACTTGTTCATAGGCTAAACCAAGTATTAAAACCCGAAAGGGATTAGCCTTACTGTTTTAAAAACCTTAGTTTTAAAATTTTCAAACTTACCCCTTTGGTTTGTAAACCCTAAATCTGATTTTGAAAGACGTTTTCTCGATTTACCAAAATTTCCAAAATGCCCCTAGTGGCAAAATTACTAAAATGCCCCTGACTTTCAAGATTTTCGGTTTAACTCCAATTTTAATAAAATTTCCCTACTTTGCAAAAGTATACAAAAATGCTATTTTCAAGATACCCTGATTTGAAAATTTACAAAATTACCCCTGATGAACAAAATTACCAAAATGCCATTGGTTTCTCAATTTTCATAATTCCCTCGATTTTTACTAAAATGTTCTTACATTATGAAAATATCAAAAACTTCTGTTTTACAAATATCAAGATATCCTGATTTGGAAAATTTACGAAAATGCCCTTAACGTCCCCAATTACTGAAATAACCCCGATTTCTGAAGTTTTTGCAACACATCTGGTTTGAAAAACAATTTTTTCCAAGATGACCCCTGAGATTTTGTAAACTTTGAAATATCTTTAATTTGAAAACTATTTTCAAATTGACCCTGAGTTATTACCGAAATACCCTTATAGGAAAATGACGGAATTACCCCTGGGTTGGGAATGCTCAAGAAAGTGACATGGATGAATGAATGTGTCTTTAGTGCAGTATGTGAATGTTTGAATTAGAACAGAGAACTTGAGATGAAACTTTGATTGCTCAAAAGAACGGCTTCCAGAAAATTGCATTTCATAAAATTTGCTCGTGGATAAAAACAAGTGGAACCAAATTTGAATGCATAAAACTTTTAATCGATTAAATCGCGACGCTAGATATGAGTTCTAGGGGACGTGGTTGTCGCGGACGTGGTCAAGGTGGAATCACAGCTTTATTAAGATCAGAGTACGCAGCAAGAGCGTAGTGTGGTAGGTTAGGATGTGCGACTGTTAGTTAGTTGGAAATTTCGAGGACGAAATTTCTTTAAGGAGGGTAGATTTGTAACATCCCAAAATTGGGCCTAGGAGAATTGAGCCCAATGGGCCTTAGGCGTAGTAGCGTTTGAATTTTTAGAGAATAAGAGATCGGCTTAAATGCAAGTTAGACCTATTGGATAAGTGATTTTGGAAGGTTAGAGGGCTTCTATGAAGTCCCGAGATCAAATATTGGCTTTGGGGAAATTTTGGTTTTAGGTGAAAAAACCCTAGAAGTTGGTGAGATAGGCCTTAAGAATAAAATATGGAGGAAAATGACACAAGTGGAGTGTGTGGTGTAGTGGCAAAGTGACGCCACATAAGAGACAAGTGGAGTGACGCCACAAGGAAGGAAGGAGGTCCAAGGTTCAAGTCTTGGCTTTTGCATTTTGGTTTCTTTTTGCTTGGACCTTAGAATTTGGCCCATAGTTTATATTTAGTTGCGCATGGTTTAAGACACAAGAGGAGCTTGTGGCCAAGTGGTTAGCGGCATGGATTATGTTGCAAGGAGCCTAGGTTTGAATCTCATGACAAGCAAGGAGTATTTATTTTTTGCGGATTGACTGGCAAGAGTTTTAGTTGAATTTAAACTCTATCGAGGAAGGATCCCACATCGGAAAGACACAAAGAATGAAGGTGAAGAGCTAGCTATATAAGGAGCATCCTAGAAGGAGAGTAAACACATCTTGGAGGCGTTTGGGCACAAGATTGGTCGGAGCGCTGGATTAGCCCCGAGTCCTATCGGTGTGTAACTCTCTACTCTAGTTGTAGAGGCGGCAAAATGCCGAAATGCCAGTTACATGGCATTAGTAGCCACACGAGCGTGCAAGCGCACGTGTGAGGCTTCGACGCGATAGTTGAGGCCATCAGTAGTATTCTTGTAGGTTGGGCTGCTTGGGCCTCGACGGGCCGAAGTGAGCCCAATGGGCCCGTGGGCCCATATGAGTAAATTGCATGATTGGTTAGTATATGTTGAACTAGACTAGGTGGAACTTATATACGTGGCTAGATTTGTGCTAGGTGGGCCACGCGAGCATGTGGGCCCGGATGGGCTGAAATCGAGTTTTAGGCCCAATCATCCGGTACGACCGGAAATGGTAGCTGAGTCGCTAGTGGCGACATTAGGCCTTCGGTAAGGCCATTGCAAGTGTGAATTTACGAAAATACCCTTGGTGGGTAAATTACGAAAATACCCTTAGTAGGTAAAATTACGGTTATACCCTTAGAGGTTGATTAGCATGATTATGTTGTTTAGTTCTGGCCGATTGTAGGGGAAGGCTTGATCTCGCATATCTCGAGTTGTGGCTAGTGCTCGAAGAGTGTTAAGGAAGGGGGATCTAGTGCGTTAGATCTTGATCTACGGGATTTGATAGTCGCATTAGGAACCAGGTGTGTAAACTAACACGCTTTTTGCTTTGTATATGTTTGATAAACTGATTGATTGGTAAAACCGAAACAGTATGGTTGAGTGATATGATACCCTATGGGGTATGTGCACGGATTCAGGTAAGTGCGTTTCATTATGAGTACTGTTATTGATACATGATGTCATGATTTATGATGTATGTTCTATGAGATGCAACGTTAAACATGTTTGCATGATTTGAATACTATACATGAGTTGGTATGATGATGGGTGATATGAGAGGAGGGGGAAGTGATATTCGTGTCGACGGACACCAGTGGTTTGGTACCACATTGTGACTACGGTCACCAGAGGTTTGGCACCTCTAGAGGTTTGGCACCTCTAGAGGTTTGGCACCTCATAGCGTCTCGTCCCAGTGGCTTAGCACCACAATAGGTTGGCCCCACAGTTTACATTATGGGATTGACGCCAGTGATTTGGTATCACACGATGGGTTGGCCCCATCACTTGATTTGTGACTTCGGTCACCAGTGATTTGGTATCACATTTGTGTCTTTAGGACACCAGTGGTTTGGTACCACAAGTATTGACGGATATTGTGACTTTAAGTCACGGTGGTTTGGCACCACCGGTGGTTTGGTACCACACGCGGGGTAGAAAGGTGTTTGGAAGGCTAGGTGGGTGCATATCGTAACTTGTGCATGTTAAAACTGTTTTATGATTGGTGTATGATGTTTTACTAAACCGGGAAAAAGGGCTACACACCGAGTCTTGGTGACTCACCTTTTTCCTTTAACATTTTCAGTGATGCGTAAAGATGGGTAGGGTTGGAGAGGACACAAGGTGGCCCATGCAAAAAAAGATATTTGGATTATTTTAAGCATTTTTAATATTGAGTATTTTGTTTTAAGTATGGGTTGTAATAAGGGCCTTACTATTATTTTGGTATTATTTTAATTATGGCTTGATTAAACTGAACCACTATGTGAAGAGGATTTTATCTTAGCAACCTGCTTATTCAAAATAATATTTAATAAAGTTTAAATTCAGACAATTTTATAACACTAAGGTTTTTCATATTACTTTAAATGGACATGGTTTTCAAAAGTTAACAAACTTTCATGATTATTCCAAGTCAAAAAGATTTTCAACCGTCTTTCCGCAGTGACATAACCTGATCCGGTCAAGGCTCGTGGGCCGGGTTTGGGGGTGTTACAAGGATTAAATAAAAATAAATATAAAAGGGGTAAAATTAAAACAAGCATCATATTATAGGGATCAATATGGAAATTATGCCAAATTTTCAAAACGGCTTTGTTCCGATTTTGGGCTTTAAATTGCCCGTGGATTCAATTGAAACAGAATATGAGTTTTGGGGCCAAATTAAAAATAAAAGGAATTTAAATTAAACGGAATTAAAAATAATAAAAATGCGGGAGGACTGAAATGGAAATTAGGCCATTCAATGAAAATGCGCGGATCCTTCCTCGGGTCGGGTCAACGCGCGGATCCTAGTCTACTAAACGGCGTCGTTTTAACACTTATTTGCCTAAACAAAAACGGTGTCATTTTTTAAGTACTATATATATCAATTTTCAGGCCAAAAAACTCATTTGGCATTCGTTTTAAAAAAAAATGTTAAAATTCTCTCCAGGTTCGTCTAGGGTTCTGATTGCTAGCCCTTCAAGCCACCACCCCCTACACGCCTCACTCGCCATTGCCCATGGCGGCGCACAGGTAAAAGCTTCACCTTTTTTTTCTTTATTTATTTTTTAATAAAACAGTATGTTTACAAAAAAAAAATAGATTAATAAAGAAAAAAAATAAACGAAATAAAATGGGAAATCACCTCTGTGAACGAACTGTGGTATTTTATTTCCTTGTATTTCTTTTGTATGGTTGTATTTCTCTTTGTATATTCGTGTGTATATTCGTGACTGTTACAATTTTTGGAAGGCTTTTATAGCCTTCGAAATAAACAAAATAAAAGGAAACAAAAAGATTTTGCCACTGTTTTGCCCTTTCTGCTTCGGTTCTTTCCTTTTCTATGCAGGTCGAAGGCGAAGAACATGGCAATGGTGCAGGGGATTCGCGCATGCTGCGACGCGACTGGCGGCGTGATCGAGGACTGAAATTATGTCTGAAATGGGCTAAGGCCCCAGAATATATATGATTCTGTATCTGAGTGGGCTAAGGTCCATACCGTTTCTGTAATGGGCTAAGACCCGAACTGTGAAATTATGTCTGTTTTCTGATATTACTGTGTACATGTTTTCTATAGGGATTGCACACTGAGTTTGCCAAAACTCACCCTTTTTTGGTTTAATCTGTTTAGGTAACCCCAATGCAGAGATTCGGTCTGTCAGTGAGAGAGACTCGGCGGTGACCACTGAGTTACGGACCTTTACGATTTTTAATTATATTCATGGTTTTGATTATATTTGGGAAAAAGTTTATGTAATATGGCCTTTACGGATTTTTGTTTAAATTTGGGATTTTTATTTTATAACTGCCAGCAGTAGGATAAGACGCGAGTTTTCAAAACAAACAAGTGTTTTATCAAAATATACACAATTTGGCAAATTATTTTAAAAGCTTCATGCACGTATAATGTTTTGAACATGGATAATGAATGAATAAACAACACGTTTTTGACGTTAACCTAAGATATCGAAAATGGCCTTAGTGTAATTACGCTTTTCAAAGCACTATCATGTAACTTCGCTAGATTCGGCCATATGTCTAGGCCAGGTTTGGGGTGTTACATTTTTATTCATTTTTCACTCTTATTGCTCCCAAGTACCCTATTAAGCATCAAAACATGAATATAAAAGGATTAAGAATATATAATTCACAATTAATGTCACATAATCACCTAAAAATGCACTAAGAATTAGCCTAAAATATGTTACTTCTGACACTTATCATTAGTTCAGTTAGTTATTTTTATGTCTTTTATCTTCTGAGAATCATTTGTTCCGATACCTAAGATAACATATCTCTCAAATGAGACTTCATAGACAACATATTAATTTTTCAATCAATTTATTCATTTCTGATTGGACTAAAGACATATTTAAATTATTTATTAATATAAATTATATTTTTATATTACGGTCTAATTAAGTGATATGATTTAATATTTTTTAAATATTAAACAATTACTTAACTAATGTTTATTTCGATTTGGTTTTGCGTACAAAAATAATAAATTTCAACCACTCCTTTATAGAGATTAGTGATGCGATGAGCAAAAAGGCAGGAAGGTATCTTGGATTGTTATTAGCACGTTTATCATGCTTAATCAAATGACCACCATTAATGCAAAAAAAAAAAAAAAAAGGCAGTCGCATCATCAATCCGAGACCTCAATCATCCTCTCAAGTGGGAAAAGGGAAATTAAAATAATGCATAGAACTGTATTTCAGATCATTATCGATAAAAAGAAAACCTTTCATTTTCGAGACGCACATTTATTGAAGATAAGACATGAAAGGTGTGGTCTGTATGTTTTTTAGAAAAAATATCATTATTATACATATTTTAATAAAAAAATACTATGATATATTTGTTTAACTAAAGACCAGAATGATGATAAAAAGAAACAGAAAACTGAAAATGACAGGAAAGTGTGGATGTCAGTTGATAAAAAAAGGCAAGTTTGATTAAACATACATATTTTAATCATAATTTAATTTATGTTAAATAATTATTTGGACCCTTTGAATGATATCTATCTAGGTTGTCAAATATTTTTTAAATTAAAATTTAATACCAATAAGACTTAAGTTTTAAATTTCTCAATTAAATTATTTAAGCCACTTTTAATATATTTTCATTATAACTTTATTAATTTTTATATTTCAATCTTCATGGACTCGATTTATAAAAATAAAGTTTTGAACCTGGATTTTTCAACACCACTTAAAATTGAATCATTATAATCTATTTATTTTACTTCATTATTTCTATTCATTTCTATTCACTGGTTCTACATGTAATTTATTTTTGATTATCTCGAACTAGCGGAGAAAACAATTGAACATATATAATTAATACTCAAATAGTTTATAAATAAAACTTCAATTTTTCATCTCTTAATTATAATATTATTTAATGAGAAAATCATTTCACGAAGTCACTAATAATCAAATGACCACCACATATACCGTTATTGAAAAAAGAGCAGTAGTGGAGGAGCCAATAATAGATCGAGAGAGGTCATGGCCTCCATAAAATGATAAATTTTTAATTTAGACTCTTTATAATTTATAAAATTTTAAATTATTAATCATAAACTTATACTTTAACCCAAAAATAATAAAAATTTAATTTAATCATTTAAAAATTATAAAATTATTAACTATTAAAATATTAAAATTATGCTTTTACTCTTATAAAAATAAATAATTTAATTTGGACGAAAAGTTTTCAACTCCACCACTAACGATGATATATTTGTTTAATATGTCGAAACCATTTTTAAGTTTTATGAAAAACGGGGATCGACTTTAAAAACGAAAATGGAGTCCCACCAATCCCTTTTTACTTAGGTGTGATTGGATCACCTTATAAAACATTTTATTTCAAAACATTGATTTTTGGTCCACAAAATACCGGAAAGCGAGTTGGGGAGTCGTTTACGTACGAGGAAGTGTTAGCACCCCCGTAACGCCCAAAAATTGGTACCTAATTGATTAATTAATGCCCTTATGTCGAGAATTTGAAAAAGATTTGGGAATATGATTTCTTTAAAAATTTGAACAATTTGAGTTGAAATTGGAGATTCCTTTGTTCTGAAAGCATACAAACATCACATCCAGCACGTTAGGACATGATGTTTTAAACCCTCGTGACCAAAATCATCACATGATTTACAAAATTTATTAAAAGGATATTTAGTTATTTGGATGAATGAAAAATCGAAACCCAGCACGTTAGGGCACAATTTCTCGAATTTCTAAACACGAAACATGGCCTTATTTTCTGAAACTCTTATCCCAAGATAACAAATCGTCATATCCAGTGAGTTAGGATATGATAATTTTGAATTCTCGAGGATAGGTTTTTATTTAAAATTTATAGATTTTTTTTAAAAAAAAGGATACTTGATATTTTAAGCTCTACGAGAAAAAAAATCAAAATCCAGTAAGTTAGGATATGATCTCTCTCGAAGTCCCCAAATATCATATATCGTTGTATTTAAAAGTCTTTGAATGAAAATGCATAAATATAATTAAATGTGTTTTTTAAAACAAATGGTTTTGGAGTGGATATGGTAACATACATATTTAATAGCAATTTTGCATCACTACAAATAAATAATAGAATAATATAACATCAATAAATAAATAAAGAATTATGTTAAGCATTGAATATACAATATAATAGGAAAAAGAATATGACAATTTCTAAAACTATTTAAACAATCACTACAACAAAACAGCCCTACGGCGACACTTTTTTTGACCTAAGACGACGCAAAAAGCGTTGGCATAGGTTTGGCGACTCTTTGTCCGACGCTTCCAAAATAGTCGTCTATAGTACAGTTGGGATAGGCATGGCGACGCTTTTGTAAAAGCGTCGCCATAAGTCAACATAAGCCGACCCTTATTGAAGAATTTGTGAAAAGCTTAGTCAATGTCGACTTTTAAAAAGAGTTGGGAAAGACCTAGTCAAGGCCAACTTTTGAAAAATATTGTGATAGACATGTCTAAGGCAACCTTAAAAAGGTTGGGATAGACTAGTCTAAGCTAACCTTTTAAAAAAGTTGCGATAGACCTTATCTAAGGCAACGTTTGAAAAAAGTTGCGATAAACCTTGTCTAAGGCGACTCTTAAAAAGGGTTGGTATAGACTCATTTAAAAGCAACCTTAAAATGGTTGGGATAGAGCTTGTTTAAGATAACCATAAAAAAAAGTCGGGATAGAATTTATCTAAGGCAACGTTTTAGAAAAAGTTGGGATAGATCTTGTCTAAGACAACCTTTACAAAAGGTTGGGATACACCTATCTAGGGCAACTTTTGAAAAATGTTAGGATAGACTTGGGATAGACTTGTATAAAGCAACTTTAGAAAAAGGTTGGGATAGACTTGTCTAAAACAACCTTAAAAAGGTTGGGATAGATTTGTCTAAAATAACCGTAAAAAGGTTGGGATAGATATTATCGAAGGCAACTTTTAAAAATAGTTAGGGATAAATCCTGTTTAAGACAACCTTTAAAAAAAGGTTGAGATAAACTCGTCTAAGATAACCTAAAAAAGATTGGAATAGACACATATAATGTAATTTTTTTATTTTTTATTATTTCAATATTAATATATTTTTATAAATATTTACAGTGAATAATGATAGGAATTTTGATTTAAATACAACTAAAAAATATAAAATATAAAATTAAAATTAAAATAAAGATTAAATATTCACTACAAAAATCGATCCAACAATCAAAATACACTAACACTTAGCTTAAATGTATATCACTAACATTCAACTCAATGTACAAAAGTAAACAAATAAAAAAGTACCTAAGGCAATGGACATTGATATTGATGTTATACTACAAAAAAGCTAATACAGTTTGAGGTTCCATCATCATCTGAATCGACACGATCGTAGAAAACCGCTACGCTTTGAGCTATTTACGCTTTTCAAGTGTATCAATTCTCCTTCTAACTCTTGAATTTTCAACACATAAGTTTCCACTAAATTAAGATCCTGCAATAATGCAAATACACATGTCAACCAAGATTATGTTCCTCAACTGCTAGATTTAATAGCTAGGCAAAGACGTTACGACGATTCGATTAAAGTCAACCTCCTCCCATGATTTACCATTACGAACAGATTCAATTTGCATTACTAGTTTGTCTTTCTCAACCTGAAATATTAAATATGCATGATATTTAATAGTGCATTTGACCAGTATACATTTGAAAACAAAAAAGAAAACAGAAAGACACCTGAGCATCAAGTAAACGCTAGGCTATTTGTTCACTAGTGAGCCTACGTTCTTGAAGATCTCGTTGTAGCTCTGAATTGCTAGCTTCAAGTAAAGATACCTTGTTCTTGAGAATCTAGAAACCAAGAAACTTACTTTAAGCAAATAGGTTAAGAAAGTCAATAGAAGTATTTTCAATTTCTATATGATATAACCTGAAGTTCATCAAATGGTGCTTGGCCATCACCACGATAGAACAAAAGCTCAGCTTGCAATTGCTCAATTTGGCTCCGCATTCTTTGCAACTGAGCTGCCATTGGATCACGGTTTATCTGATCAAGTAAAATGATGAGATAGTCAGAATGAGACTTATAAAACCAATAAAAGAGGTTTTCTTCTAGAACGCACGTAAACACTAATACTTACAACTGCCTTATTCTGAATGTTTCGAGCACGATTGGCATACTTCAAAGTGTTTAGGGTTTCTTCAAAGATTGGTATCATTGGACCGACACAAGTCGCAATCACATGTAGAAAGAAACAATCTTAAACGAAGTAAAGAAATTCAAAGCAAAAACCTAGTACTAGCATATAACAATAATGCCAACTATTTAACACTCTAATATTTAATTGATTCCCATGAATGCTTTAAGTAATAGTATAGATAATTCAAGATCTTATGTTATATTGCATTGGGGATTCAGAACTTCAACAATGAACAAGGAAACACCTTGCAACATGAATTCTAGGACCAAGTACAATCATTCTATATTTATAGTTCCTGGCCTAACATCCAAGCCAACTCGAAATGAATATATCAGTTTAGTTTGATTCAGTTTGCTAAAAAACGGATCCACCATATAACTAGGTCTGCATATTGGTGGTTTAGTTGCCATTATCAGATTAACCACTAAGTTTTCCGGCTCATACAGTAAAAGAAGATTTTCTATATTTGGTCAACTCAAGATCAACAACATTCCTTCACACTTGCGGAAATCGAGAATATCTACATGCGAAGATGTTCGTAACCTTAGGCATGTTAACCTAAATGGCAATAAGTTATAGGAAAACCACCTTTTTTTGGCCATTGTAATGAGGCGCAGATGTCCCAAAACTCATCACGCATCTGCTCGAATTGGACTTTGTTATCGGTGAGGATGTTTCCATGGTTTTGGCTTTCGAATCTTTTCGCATTCCCTATTAGAACCAAATCGTCCACGATATGATTAACTACGTATATAGTTCAAATGCAAATTGAGAAGTATGAGTTCATACAGCATGTTCATCAGAGAGAGTTAATGAATTGAAATACTAAAATACTACCAAAAAAAAAATGCAAATGGAGAAATATGAGTTCATACAGCATGTTAATCAGAAAGAGTTAATGAATTGAAATACTAAAATACTACAAAAGATAGCATAATGTTCCATGTGTGTTCAATCTTTTTGCAAAATTAGAAAATAATGATTATCAAATAACGCAGTTGCAACTCCAAGAAAAATTTCAAATTAATATCTAAGTATTCAAATTAAGTTAATAACAATATTATTTATACAATTAAAAAGGAAATTTAAGTTTTTTTTTAAAGTTTTTGTTTTTGAATATTTCAGGGAAAAAAAACTATAATTATGGTAGAACTCAATAGCCAAAATGTTGTTAATTAAAACAAACATTTCAAATATCAAAAATATCAACAAATAGACCCAAAAAGAGAAGTGAAATTACCTTTACTATATAAAAAGGAAATTCTTATGCAAACTACTCAATTTACTTCTAAAGCTAAAGCCAACTTATGATATTTAATGATAGAAATGCATTATGTTTCCATTTGCATTATCCTTTTATTCAAATTTAAATATTTGAAATAATAAAATATTTGAAAGAACATAGAGTTTGGATGGCTTAAAATTAGATAAAAAGTCATGAAAATTTCAAATAAAGAAAATAATTTTTTATTTTATTTCATTTTAATATTATTGTTATATGAATTATGTTTTATTAACTTAGACATTCTATTAAAATAATTTTCAAAGTTTTTTGTTCAATTCTTTTACGTGTATATATTACAAAATTGTAGACTTATAAAATGTATTTAGTTACTCGGGAAGTTATCACACAACCAAAATTCCTTGCAACCAAAACCTCAAACCAAAATAAAATCAAAACACTTGGAAATAAAATAATTAAAAAAAGGTAAAAGCTCTTCACCATTGTGCCAAAGGTGGACCATGACAGCCATGTAAGTTTAGAACTAAGCAAGAGCAATTTATACATAGTGAAAGCAAGCAATGTAATCAAGCAATATAAATCTGAATTTTCGACTTTATCACACTGAAAGAAATCTCTCCAGGGATTCCATGGCATCTAGGCTCTGTTTTTTAATTTTTGCCCTCACACCTCAGAAATAAATGAATTTTAGCACCTAGAATGCGCCTTGTGCCCTTGACCATACAAATTCTACCTATCAGTCATAATATTTTCTGGTACTTTGTTGTTATTAGAGGAAACTTCCTTGCACCTTCTTAAGAAATAAGAAGACACGTTTAACAAAATTTCTAGACAAAATTTCGTGTTCTTGCGTATATTAGAATAGCATATTAAACAAAATCAAATTAAGCTCCAAACTTCTTGATTGTACTCCATTTTAAGCTAGAGACAACTCACAGCTAGATATCCAACAAAAATATTTTGAAAGAAATACTAATCATGTAACACCAGTATTCTTACTTGGATTTTGTCTATACTTCACTCTTTTTTTTCTGTACATTGAAATTTTACTGGTTAAAAAAAAGTTCAAGTTTCATTCAATCAAACATTAGCAAACAGGATAGAGAGGATTACCGAGTCTATGGCAATAGAGAAAACCGGATATTTCCACCTCCTACCAGTCCTACAAACAATCAAAAGCAACAATAAAAAAATACCCAACAAAAACCATAAATGAATTTACTCAACAAACAATCAAAAGCTTATGCTGATCTTTCAAACTTGAAAAGGATTTGCAGAAGATTTACCTTTGCCAAAGATGGATAAGGAGATGAAATTTTCCAGGTGAAAAAGGCGACGACTTTTTCGGCGAGTTAAGTTAAAATTTAAAAGGAAAAACAGACTGATGATTGTGTAAATAATAGTATGATAATTAAAAGAAAAAAGAAAAAGAAAATCGTGAATCAATTGCTTTCCTCTTTTCTTTTTTTTAGCGTTTGGGGAAAAATTTAGGAATTTGAGGGGAAATTTTAGGGGGGAAAAAATTAAGGGTTTTGGGTATATAGATAGGAAAAGTTGAAGAGAGAAAACGACTTAGTTTTGTTTAGTGTGGCATTTTATATCTAAATTTTTTTTAAATTATTTTAAATAATAGTATTTTAATTTTTCATTTAAAATAAATAATTTTTTAAAATTTAAGTAATATTTAAAATAATTAGATAAATTTTGAAATCTTTAAAATTTAAAATTATTTAATATATAAATTAAAAAAAATCAGTCATATACCCAAAAAAAACTTTAAAATAAAATGATATAATATTATTTTAATTTTTATCATTTTTAACATATATTTTTCTATGTTTTTACTTTCAAATTTTTTCTACGTGTCGAAAAGAATACATAATGGGCACTTGGATGATGGGTGAGAATATAGAGAGGAAAATAGCACTGTTTAATTTAAAGTAAAATGATTTTCTATGACGTTTTTATCAAAGCCTTAAACCCTAATACCATAAGTCCTAAACCCAAACCATAAATCTTAATCATAACCTTAAAATCATAGACCTTAAACCTTAAATTATTAAATTCTAAAACCCTAAATGCTTGTCATAATTATAAAATCTAACATCGAACCTTAAAGTTAAACTTACATCGCATTTTAACCTTAAAGTTAAATTTATTTTAAATAATAGCATTTTTATTTTTATTTTTTAACTTATATTTTTCTATTGCATAATACATAAGACAGGTGAGTTGAGCAAAGACAACAAAGTATTCAAAAATACCTTAGGAAATCAAAACTAAACCTAAAAATCATTTGATAGCGTATCAAAAGTTGCTTCTTCTTTTTGTCTCAATTTGATATCCCTAGTTTCCTGGTGTTTATAACTAACCAACCAGATAACCAATGTAATTCAAAAGACTAATATACTATCTTTTTCCTTTTTCTTTGAATAAAAACATTAGGGAACCAAAGTTAAATGAAAACCCCTTTGAATGCATAAGAAAGTTGTTTTTTCGAATTTCCCATGTTTTCTAAGCAACCAAATAGACAAACAAGGTAATTTAAAAGGCTAACAGACTTTTATGCCAAAAACCCTAATAAGCTCAACAACGTTAAAAACCATACCGTGAAAGCAATAAAGGCCATCAGATAGAAGGCCTGATCACTCAAGCTCATCTTTTGAGTTGAAATGAAAGTTGGGACAACTGGGTTCCCAACTCCCACGTTGTAATTAACTTTGATTAGATTCTTCTCCAAAGGCTGAACTTTGAAGTTTGGGGCAATCCATTGGCCTCCAAACTTGATATTTTCAAATTCGAAATGGTAAAACGATTGGAAGAGCAGAATGGGATGAAAGAAGGAGAGGATTTTGTAGAGAAGGAAATGTAGTGGCCGATTTTAACAAGAAAAATTGGGTTTTGACTTTGAAGGGAAAGACAGGAATGGGGTTGAAGTATTTACTGTGGGGTTTGCGTTTAAAGAGAGATTGAGTTTCATTTGAGGGAAATTTGGGAGAAGAGAAATGAAAGAGGGGAAATTTTAGGGGGTGAAAATAATACGGTAGTTTTTGTTTTATTGTTTTTATTTTTAACATATTTTTTATATTTTTTTCATATTTTTTTAAATTTTGAATATTTAATTTTTTAACAGAAATATGGACTAAAATATTAAATTTTAAATTTTTAAATATTTTTATACTTTTAAATTAACATATAAAATAAACGAAAGATCATGTTGAATTACAATGATCGACAAAGAGAAAGGTTACTTAAAATAATCATGAAAATATATAATATTAATATAGAATTTAATATATTTTGAATAATAAAATAAAAGTTAAAATTTATTATTAGTCATTGTATTATGCCATATTTAATTTCAATATTATAATTTGATTATTTTTAGTTTATTTACTTTCTACATTTTAAAATTTTAGTATTGATCAAATACTAAAAGTTAAATTTGTTAAGTTAAATTATGTTATTTTTGAAAACATATATAAATCTTATTTTTATATAATACGACAAAAAATCATGTTATTTTAATTAATGAGTTTAATGGTAAACTAAAAATAAAAATAAAAAGTATAAATTTCAAAAGTTTTAAAGAAGTATAAAAATTCAAAACAATTGCCAAGATTTTTCCCTAAATTTTTAACAATTTTAAAAAAAAATTGTTGTAGATGGTATATCATAATTTATTAACTTTTTAGGAAATATCCGTCAAAAATACGTTTCAATCCAAAAAATATTGAGAAATCCTAAAACTATACATGAATTATGATTTAATGTGCAATTGTATACATAAACTTTGTTTTGTGTAATTTTATACATAAAATTTTAACTCGATCCAATTATTATAATTTATTAACACAATTATTGATATATCATCATTTTATGTTTACATAAAATGGCCAGTTACTGGTCTGACCGAATCAAAGCCATTCTTCAGACTAGTAACCCCGGCTAGCTCCCAATCCAACCAGCCAATATTATCCGGTTCAAACATCATTGACCAACACTTAAATAGTAAATTGATTTCTAGAATGGTATCATTATCCAGCCTAACAATAAATGAGAAACCGAAAAACCTGGTGAAATTGAACTGATTAATTCTAATTAGATTAGTTCGATTTCTAACACGAGCACAAACATATGACATTCTAAGAACCTTACAAATAAGGGTGAAAAAGGCTTGATTAAAAATAGCTCAGTTCCATTGGCATCGGTTAACTGATTTACAAACCAAACCGTTCTTTAGTAGCATTGGCCTCTCATTCACTCACGTCTTCATTTGATCTACCCTAAACCCTAAACCTTATAACCCTAAACACCAAATTCTAAAACACTCACTCTAAACCATAAACCATAACCCTTAAATATTGGAACCTAAACTCAAAACCAGATCCCATAAACTACAAACCCTTAAACCTTTAACTCCAAACCTTAAACCCTAAATTAATTAGATAAAATTTTAATATTATTTATTCTTTCAATATTTTA
Source organism: Gossypium bickii (assembly GCA_025503065.1). Lineage (NCBI taxonomy): Eukaryota > Viridiplantae > Streptophyta > Magnoliopsida > Malvales > Malvaceae > Gossypium > Gossypium bickii. Next base: position 19,953,315 of record CP106720.1, on the reverse strand, counting down.
GGAAATTTAAATAACATTTTTAATTTACTAATTAATTTTGTTTCTTTAGAGATGTATGGGTTACCAATTTTTTTTAATTTTAATATATATAAAGTTTATCTATTATTTCTTAAATAATTTCAACTATAATTATATTTAATATATTCATATTAATATTATCCCTAAACCTTAAACCCTAAACCCATAATCACAAAATCCTAATGTCTAAAACCCTAAACCCATAAACCCTAAACCCTAAAACCTTACACAATAAACTAAATCCATAAACCCTAAACCCTAAACTCTAAACCTTAAACCCTAAACTAAATTGATTTTTACGGCATATTTATTAAAAACCTTATTCACACTCAAGCTATTAAGTTATTTTTAGTTTGAATATATATAATTATTCACAAACTGATGATGTAAAATTTTAAGAATATTCATATTTTAAATTCAATTTTTTGGTGCTACACATTCAACAAAAGCCGGAATTAAGGAAATTTGGGATGTTACACTTTTATACAAAGAGTTAGCTAGAGCGTATGTTGACAAGTCTATCCCAACACTTAGGAAAGTGTCGCCCCAAAACTATCGTCTTAAGACTAGATAAAAGCCAACTCTTATTCAAGCGTTGCCTTAGGCATACATATCCCAACCCTTTTACAAAGAGTTGGCTAAAGAGTAGTCTATCGCAACACTTAGGAAAGTGTCGCCACAAAAGTGTCGTCTCAGGACTACACAAAAGCCAACTCTTATTCAAGTGTTGCCTTAGGCATACATATCTCAACCCTTATACAAAGAGTTGACTAAAGCGTAATCTATCGCAACACTTAGGAAAGTGTCGCCAAAAAAGTGTCGTCTTAGGACTACACAAAAGTCAACTCTTATTCAAGCGTTGCCTTAGGTATACATATCCCAACCTTTATACAAAGAGTTGGCCAAAGCGTAGTCTATCCCAATACTTAGGAAAGTGTCGCCACAAAAGTGTCGTCTTAGAACTACACAAAAGCCGACTCTTATTCAAGCGTTGCCTTAGGTATACATATCCCAACCTTTATACAAAGAGTTGGCCAAAGCGTAGTCTATCCCAACACTTAGGAAAGTGTCGCCCCAAAATTGTCATCTTAGGACTACACAAAAGCCAACTCTTATTCAAACGTCGCCTTAGGCATACATATCCTAACCCTTATACAAAGAGTTGGCAAAAGTGTAGTCTATCCCAACACTTAGGAAAGTGTCGCCCCAAAACTGTCGTCTTAGGACTACACAAAAGCCAACTCTTACTCAAGCGTTGCCTTAGGCATACATATCACAACCCTTGTACAAAGAGTTGTCTAAAGCGTATGTTGGCAAGTCTATCCCAACACTTAGGAAAGTGTCACCCCAAAAGCTGCTGTCTTAGGACTAGACAAAGCCAACTCTTATTTAAGCGTTGCCTTAGGCATTCATATCCCAACCCTTATAAAAGAGTTGGCTAAAGCATATGTTAGCGGCCTATCCCAACACTTACGAAAGTGTCGCCCATAAGTGTCGCTATAGGCCTTTTTGTTGTAGTGAATGTTTTAAATAAATAGTAAAAAGTATATAAAAAGAAAAAAATTATAACAAATACATAATTTAATAATTTAATACATGTATAAACGATTATATATAATAAAAATGATTAATAAATAATATATAATAGTTTTAAATAAGAACATATATATAATACTCTAGTCATAAAAATATAAATAAAATATGTTATGTAATATAAAATAGATTTTATAAAAAAATGTATGATATAATACTATATAATATACAAAATATGTTTTTTTAAATGTATAATATAATAATTAATAAAAATCATAATATATAATAAAATAATATAAAATAATTAATAATAATAATAATATATAAGGATTATACATAATAAAAATAATTAGCAATTAATATATATAATAATTTTAAATAAAAACATATATATACATAATATACTAATCATAAAAATTATATATGTAATAATATAAATAAAATAGGTTATATAATATAATAGACTTTATACAAAATAAAATTTTAAAAATAATATATAATATAATACAATACTATATAATATACAAATTAAAAACATAATATAATAAATAATATATAAATTATAAAATAATATATAAATTGTTAAACCAAGTAAAATGGGGCAACTAGAATCCACGCACTGTGCCTCCCGATGTTAGTCCGATCAAAGCGAACCGGATGCGAAGAAGATTGTACGACACCCTATGGCAAGGCATGGTGTTGGAACTAAAAGGGCGAAGGTAACTATACTCACCAATCACTTCAAAGTGAGCGTGGGAGTACGAATGGACACTTCTACCATTACTGGCGTTTTCTTTCATATGAAGATGGTCGCCTGTGGATGGTAAGGGTGTTGGAAGGAAAGTGATTGATGAGTGCATGAGACCTACAAGAATGATTTGGATGGAAAGAATTTTGCCTATGATGGTAAAAAAGGTTTATTTACTATAGGTCCGCTACCAAACTTCTCGGCCCCTCGTTGTGATCCAAACAACATTCCAAGAGATTTGATTTGTTGTGGAGAAATGAAAGGAATTCGTATTGATCCCCCATTTGATATATTCAATGAAATGAACCAGAATAGACGCCTTTCACTTGTGGTTAGAGTTGAAAAAAAAGTTTGAACAGATACAATCTAAACTCCCTGGAGCTCTGCAGTTCCTTCTTTGTCTGCTTCCTGATAAGAAAAACTCTGATCTTTATGGGCCATGGAAGCGGAAGAATCTCTCTGAGTATGGCACCAGCTAGGGTGAATGATCAATACTTTTCTGAAGATCGATGCTAAGCTTGGACGGTTTCTTCATCACCATCGAAGCCATAAATCCTCGATTGAGTTAAAGTCAAGCCTGAACAAGATCGAGGAAATGAAGGGTAAATTTGAAGAGTTAGAAGCAACATTGTACAGTTGTGAACTTCAGATCGAGCTTCTTGAAACAAGAGAAGGCCGTTGGAAGGAAGAGCTTCACCATTCTCATGACCAAGTTAGAAGTCGAGATTACCTCATGGGTGAAGCAATAGTTCAGATTCAAGAGGTAGATGATCATCTACAGACTTTGGCATCACCGGCTGATACGTTGAGCATGAAGTATGAGCTACAGTTTGATTGTAGTCAAGAGCTAGCTTCATTGCTTAGGAAAATCAAAATTTTAGGACTTAGGACGAAAGCATATTTGTAGCCCGTTTTATGTAAAGGATTTTGTTTTCTAATAAAGTTTTCTAAAATGAAGTTGAATCAGAATCGATGCCTCTTTGCATTCATGCATTTGCATTACATTGCATCATTTGCATTTAGACTTTTACAATAGGACCCTAATTAGGTAAAATTATCTCAGTTAACCTAGAAAACATGGAACAAAGATTGGAGAGAATAGAGCAAATGCAAATACAGATGCATAGGGCAATTGACCAAGATTTAACAAGAAATGAGGGAACAAATGGAAGAATTCCAAAAAAAATATGATAGGCCAGCTAATCCAGTTACTAGCCGGAGGACTTGAAAAAAGGAACAGCCCAGTGATCAATAGTGTGGATGATAATGAAGACATTGTTTATTTCCCAATTGGTGTCCCGACTCAACCAGACACGCATTCGCATGGGGTGCCTATCATTATTGGATCCCAATGTCAGAATGATACTTCGTCCCTATTGAACTTCCCGATGGGTTCAGATTTTAACTCGAATGATGATCAAGCCAAACCGGTTGTTCAGGTAGAAACAAAGGAAATGGGTGAATGAACTTCAAAGGCCCTGAAGAAAAAGGAAAAGAAAGTGAATAGTACCAGTAGGTATAACAAAAGCCATTCGAAGTCGATTACAGTAAGCTAGTCAAAGACGGTAACTACTAGCCATCAGGTCTCCCCAAGGCAAGAACCCAATTCAAGACCGAACTCAGAGAAACCTCAATTCTCAAACATTCCAATCACGTATGGGGAGTTGTACCGAATTCTGTTTGACGCACATGTCATATCCCCTTTTTATATAGAGCCAATACGGCCCCCATACCCCAAATGGTACAACGTAAATGGCCAGTGTGAATACCATGGAGGAATCACAGGGCATTCAATCGAGAACTGCGTCGTTTTTAAAAAGATAATCGAAAAACTCGTCAAATTGGGTGTCGTAAAATTTGATGATCCCTTTGGTGCAGAAAGTTCGTTACACAACCTTTCTATTAAAGGGGCAAACATTGTGAGTTCCACGATAGATAGAGGCAAGGGATTCAAGAATGCATCGAGCTCAGGGCCCTTGTGCAAGGCTTGATTAAGAAGATCAAGGACCCAATGGGAATGTTGGGGAATCTAAGTATTAATGACATATTCAAAGAGAGAATCGGGAAATAAAAGTTTCCAAATCCCTTACATACTTGGGAAGATTTTAAACAATGGAACTGTGGAAGGAATCCCTGTATTTTTTAGATTAATCTAGAGTAATATTTAGAACGTGCTTGTTGCCTTAAGCCTAGAGACAATGAGAATCCTTTTGTGAAATAGGCTTATGTCCAGAATTTTTATTTCAATAAAATGTATCTTTTAAGCAAATAATTTAAAATATAATACAATAGTATATAATATACAAATTAAAAACATAATATAATAAATAATATATAAATTATAAAATAATATATAAATTATTAAACCAAGTCAAATAATATAATAATAAGTAAATATATATAAAGATAATATATAAATATATAAATATGAATTTATATTGTTAATAGATTGATATACAAATAATAATAAAATCTTAAAAAATTTAATATGATAAAACATTTTAATATAATACTAGAATAATTTAAATTTAAAAGAATAATAATAAAAATAAAGAAAGAAAGAAATAAAGAAACCAGGATTGTAACATCCCAAAATTGGGCCTAGGAGAATTGAGCCCAATGGGCCTTAGGCGTAGTAGCGTTTGAATTTTTAGAGAATAAGAGATCGGCTTAAATGCAAGTTAGACCTATTGGATAAGTGATTTTGGAAGGTTAGAGGGCTTCTATGAAGTCCCGAGATCAAATATTGGCTTTGGGGAAATTTTGGTTTTAGGTGAAAAAAACCCTAGAAGTTGGCAGATAGGCCTTAAGAATAAAATATGGAGGAAAATGACACAAGTGGAGTGTGTGGTGTAGTGGCAAAGTGACGCCACATAAGAGACAAGGGAGTGACGCCACAAGGAAGGAAGGAGGTCTAAGGTTCAAGTCTTGGCTTTTGCATTTTGGTTTCTTTTTGCTTGGACCTTAGAATTTGGCCCATAGTTTATATTTAGTTGCGCATGGTTTAAGACACAAGAGGAGCTTGTGGCCAAGTGGTTAGCGGCATGGATTATGTTGCAAGGGAGCCTAGGTTCGAATCTCATGACAAGCAAGGGAGTATTTATTTTGCGGATTGGACGGCAAGAGTTTTAGTTGAATTTAAACTCTCGAGAAAGGATCCCACATCGGAAAGACACAAAGAATGAAGGTGAAGAGCTAGCTATATAAGGAGCATCTTAGAAGGAGAGTAAACACATCTTGGAGGCGTTTGGGCACAAGATTGGTCGGGCGCGGATTAGCCCTGAGTCCTATCAGTGTGTAACTCTCTCTACTCTAGTTGTAGAGCGGCAAAATGCCGAAATGCCAGTTACATGGCATTAGTAGCCACACGAGCGTGCAAGCGCACGTGTGGGGCTTCGACGCGATAGTTGAGGCCATCAGTAGTATTCTTGTAGGTTGGGCTGCTTGGGCCTCGACGGGCCGAAGTGGGCCCAATAGGCCCGTGGGCCCATATGAGTAAATTGCATGATTGGTTAGTATATGTTGAACTAGACTAGGTGGAACTTATATACGTGGCTAGATTTGTGCTAGGTGGGCCACGCGAGCATATGGGCCCGGATGGGCCGAAATCGAGTTTTAGGCCCAATCATCTGGTACGACCGGAAATGGTAGCTGAGTCGCTAGTGGCGACATTAGGCCTTCAGTAAGGCCATTGCAAGTGTGAATTCTGAAAATACCCTTGGTGGGTAAATTACTTAAAATACCCTTAGTAGGTAAAATTACGGTTATACCCTTAGAGGTTGATTAGCATGATTATGTTGTTTAGTTCTGGCCGATTGTAGGGGAAGGCTTGATCTCGTATATCTCGGGTTGTGGCTAGTGCTCGAAGAGTGTTAAGGAAGGGGGATCTAGTGCGTTAGATCTTGATCTACGGGATTTGATAGTCGCATTAGGAACCAGGTGTGTAAACTAACACGCTTTTTGCTTTGTATATGTTTGATAAACTGATTGATTGGTAAAACCGAAATAGTATGGTTGGGTGATATGATACCCTATGGGGTATGTGCACGGATTCAGGTAAGTCCGTTTCATTATGAGTACTTTTATTGATACATGATGTCATGATTTATGATGTATGTTCTATGAGATGCAGCGTTAAACATGTTTGCATGATTTGAATACTATACATGAGTTGGTATGATGATGGGTGATATGAGAGGAGGGGGAAGTGATATTCGTGTCGACGGACACCAGTGGTTTGGTACCACATTGTTTAAATTCAGACAATTTTATAACACTAAGGTTTTTCATATTACTTTAAATGGACATGGTTTTCAAAAGTTAACAAACTTTCATGATTATTCCAAGTCAAAAAGATTTTCAACCGTCTTTCCGCAGTGACATAACCTGATCCGGTCAAGGCTCGTGGGCCGGGTTTGGGGGTGTTACAGTTTGGTATCAGAGCCCGGTTCAAAACTCGGCTTTGAGGGTTTTGGGCCCAAAAAAAATTTTCAAAATGGGATTTTCAAAAATAGGGGTTTTTATGAAATATTTTTTGAGTTATTCGGCATGGCACTGTGATATCTCCGACCATGATCCACGGGTAAGTAACTCTACTTGATGAATTGATTTATATGTGAATATTATGGGCTTTTATGGGAACGTAGATTAGTGAACTAGGATCTGCTGAACCCTAGGACTAGTCTACTCAAACACATGCATAAGACTTAAGGCTACTAAACAAACCTGTGAAGTAAGTCACCGAGTTAAGGTGTGGCAACCACTGTACGCATGTCGAGGATTGGTATTCAGTGAGAGCTTGGTATTTAAGCAGTCCTAGCGACTCACCTCCTCTTTACTCGAACCCTACCTGGTGCGTAGCTACGGTTCACCTTAACCAAGAAGACTTGTTCATAAAGCTAAACCAAGTATTAAAACCCGAAAGGGATTAGCCTTCTTGTTTTAAAACCCTTAGTTTTAAAATTTTCAAACTTACCCCTTTGGTTTGTAAACCCTAAATCTGATTTTGAAAGACGTTTTCTCGATTTACCAAAATTTCCAAAATGCCCCTAGTGGCAAAATTACTAAAATGCCCCTGACTTTCAAGATTTTCGGTTTAACTCCAATTTTAATAAAATTTCCTACTTTGCAAAAGTATACAAAAATGCTATTTTCAAGATACCCGATTTGAAAATTTACAAAATTACCACGATGAACAAAATTACCAAAATGCCATTGGTTTCTCAATTTTCATAATTCCTCGATTTTTACTAAAATGTTCTTACATTATGAAAATATCAAAAACTTCATTTTACAAATATCAAGATATCCCGATTTGGATATCTTGGACGCCCCCAATCTTGAAATAACCCCGATTTTACGAAGTTTTTGCAACACATCCGGTTTGAAAAACAATTTTTTCCAAGATGACCCACGAGATTTTGTAAACTTTGAAATATCTTTAATTTGAAAACTATTTTCAAATTGACCACGAGTTATTACCAGAAATACCCTTATAGGAAAATGACGGAATTACCCACAGGTTGGGAATGCTCAAGAAAGTGACATGGATGAATGAATGTGTCTTTAGTGCAAAGTATGTGAATGTTTGAATTAGAACAGAGAACTTGAGATGAAACTTTGATTGCTCGAAAGAACGGCTTTCGAAAATTACATTCATAAAATTTGCTCGTGGATAAAACAAAGGATTGGAGCAATTTGAATGCATAAAACTTTTAATCGAGATTTAAATCGCGACGCTAGATATGAGTTCTAGGGACGTGGTTGTCGTGGACGTGGTCAAGGTGGAATCACGACTTTATTAAGATCGAGCACGCAGCAAGAGCGTAGTGTGGTAGGTTAGGATGTGCGATGTTAGTTAGTTGGAAATTTCGAGGACGAAATTTCTTTAGGAGGGTAGATTTGTAACATCCCAAAATTGGGCCTAGGAGAATTGAGCCCAATGGGCCTTAGGCGTAGTAGCGTTTGAATTTTTAGAGAATAAGAGATCGGCTTAAATGCAAGTTAGACCTATTGGATAAGTGATTTTGGAAGGTTAGAGGGCTTCTATGAAGTCCCGAGATCAAATATTGGCTTTGGGGAAATTTTGGTTTTAGGTGAAAAAAACCCTAGAAGTTGGCAGATAGGCCTTAAGAATAAAATATGGAGGAAAATGACACAAGTGGAGTGTGTGGTGTAGTGGCAAAGTGACGCCACATAAGAGACAAGGGAGTGACGCCACAAGGAAGGAAGGAGGTCCAAGGTTCAAGTCTTGGCTTTTGCATTTTGGTTTCTTTTTGCTTGGACCTTAGAATTTGGCCCATAGTTTATATTTAGTTGCGCATGGTTTAAGACACAAGAGGAGCTTGTGGCCAAGTGGTTAGCGGCATGGATTATGTTGCAAGGAGCCTAGGTTCGAATCTCATGACAAGCAAGAGGAGTATTTATTTTCATGGATTGGACGGCAAGAGTTTTAGTTGAATTTAAACTCTCATCGAGGAAGGGATCCCACATCGGAAAGACACAAAGAATGAAGGTGAAGAGCTAGCTATATAAGGAGCATCCTAGAAGGAGAGTAAATACATCTTGGAGGCGTTTGGGCACAAGATTGGTCGGAGCGCGGATTAGCCCCGCAGTCCTATCGGTGTGTAACTCTCTACTCTAGTTGTAGAGCGGCAAAAATGCCGAAATGCCGATTACATGGCATTAGTAGCCACACGAGCGTGCAAGCGCGCGTGTGGGGCTTCGACGCGATAGTTGAGGCCATCGGTGAGTATTCTTGTAGGTTCATTTGCTTGGGCCTCGATTGTCGGGAAGTGGGCCCAACGTGGGCCCATATGAGTAAATTGCATGATTGGTTAGTATATGTTGAACTAGACTAGGTGGAACTTATATACGTGGCTAGATTTGTGTTAGGTGGGCCACGCGAGCATGTGGGCGGATGGGCCGAAATCGAGTTTTAGGCCCAATCATTGATCTGACGAGGAAAATGGTAGTGAGAGTCGCTAGTGGCGACATTAGGCCTTCAGTAAGGCCATTGCAAGTGTGAATTTACGAAAATACCCTTGGTGGGTAAATTACGAAAATACCCTTAGTAGGTAAAATTACTGTTATACCTTTGAGGTTGATTAGCATGATTATGTTGTTTAGTTTCGCCGATTGTAGGGGAAGGCTTGATCTCGCATATCTCGGGTTGTGGCTAGTGCTCAAGAGTGTTAAGGAAGGGATATCTAGTGCGTTAGATCTTGATCTACGGGATTTGATAGTCGCATTAGGAACAGTGTGTGTAAACTAACACGCTTTTTGCTTTGTATATGTTTGATAAACTCGATTGATTGGTAAAACCAAAACAAAGTATGGTTGAGTGATATGATACCCTATGGGGTATGTGTACGCGGATTCGTAAGTGCGTTTCATTATGAGTAATCTTATTATTGATACATGATGTCATGATTTATGATGTATGTTCTATGAGATGCAACGTTAAACATGTTTGCATGATTTGAATACTATACATGAGTTGGTATGATGATGGGTGATATGAGAGGAGGGGAAGTGATATTCGTGTCGAGCGGACACCGGTGGTTTGGTACCACATTGTGACTACGGTCACGAGAGGTTTGGCACCTCCAGAGGTTTGGCACCTCATAGCGTCTCGTCCCAGTGGCTTAGCACCACGACCAGAGAGGTTGGCCCCACGATTTACATTATGGGATTGACGCCGGTGATTTGGTATCACACGATGGGTTGGCCCCATCACTTAATTTGTGACTTTGGTCACCAAAGTGATTTGGTATCACATTTGTGTCTTTAGGACACAAAGTGGTTTGGTACCACAAGTATTGACGGATATTGTGACTTTAAGTCACGGTGGTTTGGCACCACCAAAGTGGTTTGGTACCACACGGTAGAGAAAGGTGTTTGGAAGGCTAAATTTGGGTGCATATCGTAACTTGTGCATGTTAAACCTGTTTATGATTGGTGTATGATGTTTTACTAAACCGGGAAAAAGGGCTACACACTTGAGTCTTGGTGACTCACCTTTTTCCTTTAACATTTTCGGTGATGCGTAAAGATGGACCGGGTTCGGAGAGAGGACACAAGGTGGCCCATGCAAAAAAGATATTTGGATTATTTTAAGCATTTTTAATATTGAGTATTTTGTTTTAAGTATGGGTTGTAATAAGGGCCTTACTATTATTTTGGTATTATTTTAATTATGGCTTGATTAAATCTGAACCACTATGTGAAGAGGATTTTATCTTAGCAACTCGCTTATTCAAAATAATATTTAATAAAGTTTAAATTGAGACAATTTTATAACACTAAGGTTTTTCATATTACTTTAAATGGACATGGTTTTCAAAAGTTAACAAACTTTCATGATTATTCCAAGTCAAAAAGATTTTCAACCGTCTTTCCGCAGATGACATAACTTTGATCGGTCAAGGCTCGTGGGGCGGGTTTGGGGTGTTCTGATTTGGTATCGAGCCGGTTCAAAACTTCGGCTTTGAGGGTTTTGGGCCCAAAAAATTTTCAAAATGGGATTTTCAAAAATAGGGTTTTTATGAAATATTTTTGAGTTATTACGGCATGGCACTGTCATATCTCACGAATTCATCCACGGGTAAGTAACTCTACTTGATGAATTGATTTATATGTGAATATTATGGGCTTTTATGGGAACGTAGATTAGTTAACTAGGATCTGCTTTGAACCACAGGACTAGTCTACTCAAACACATGCATAAGACTTAAGGCTACTAAACAAACTCGTGAAGTAAGTCACCGAGTTAGGTGTGGCAACCATCAGACGCATGTCGAGGATTGGTATTCAGTGAGAGCTTGGTATTTAAGCAGTCCTAGCGACTCACCTCCTCTTTACTCGAACCCTACCTGGTGCGTAGCTACGGTTCACCTTAACCAAGAAGACTTGTTCATAGGCTAAACCAAGTATTAAAACCCGAAAGGGATTAGCCTTCTTGCTTTAAAACCCTTAGTTTTAAAATTTTCAAACTTACCCCTTTGGTTTTGTAAACCCTAAGTCCGATTTTGAAAGACGTTTTCTCGATTTACCAAAATTTCCAAAATGCCCCTAGTGGCAAAATTACTAAAATGCCCCTGACTTTCAAGATTTTCGGTTTAACTCCAATTTTAATAAAATTTCCCTACTTTGCAAAAGTATACAAAAATGCTATTTTCAAGATACACGATTTGAAAATTTACAAAATTACCACGATGAACAAAATTACAAAATGCCATTGGTTTCTCAATTTTCATAATTCCCTCGATTTTTACTAAAATGTTCTTACATTATGAAAATATCAAAACTTGCATTTTACAAATATCAAGATATCCTGATTTGGAAAATTTACGAAAATGCCCTTAACGTCCCCAATTCTTGAAATAACCCGATTTCGAAGTTTTTGCAACACATCCGGTTTGAAAAACAATTTTTTCCAAGATGATTTGAGATTTTGTAAACTTTGAAATATCTTTAATTTGAAAACTATTTTCAAATTGACCACGAAAGTTATTACCAGAAATACCCTTTATAGGAAAATGACGGAATTACCACAGGTTGGGAATGCTCAAGAAAGTGACATGGATGAATGAATGTGTCTTTAGTGCGGTATGTGAATGTTTGAATTAGAACAGAGAACTTGAGATGAAACTTTGATTGCTCGAAAGAACGGCTTCTGAGAAAATTACATTTCATAAAATTTGCTCGTGGATAAAGCAGAGGAAATGCAATTTATGAATGCATAAAACTTTTAATCAGATTAAATCGCGACGCTAGATATGAGTTCTAGGGACGTGGTTGTCGCGACGCGTGGTCAAGGTGGAATCACGACTTTATTAAGATCGAGTGCGCAGCAAGAGCGTAGTGTGGTAGGTTAGGATGTGCGACTGTTAGTTAGTTGGAAATTTCGAGGACGAAATTTCTTTAAGGAGGGTAGATTTGTAACATCCCAAAATTGGGCCTAGGAGAATTGAGCCCAATGGGCCTTAGGCGTAGTAGCGTTTGAATTTTTAGAGAATAAGAGATCGGCTTAAATGCAAGTTAGACCTATTGGATAAGTGATTTTGGAAGGTTAGAGGGCTTCTATGAAGTCCCGAGATCAAATATTGGCTTTGGGGAAATTTTGGTTTTAGGTGAAAAAAACCCTAGAAGTTGGCAGATAGGCCTTAAGAATAAAATATGGAGGAAAATGACACAAGTGGAGTGTGTGGTGTAGTGGCAAAGTGACGCCACATAAGAGACAAGGAGTGACGCCACAAGGAAGGAAGGAGGTCCAAGGTTCAAGTCTTGGCTTTTGCATTTTGGTTTTTTTTGCTTGGACCTTAGAATTTGGCCCATAGTTTATATTTAGTTGCGCATGGTTTAAGACACAAGAGGAGCTTGTGGCCAAGTGGTTAGCGGCATGGATTATGTTGCAAGGGAGCCTAGGTTCGAATCTCATGACAAGCAAGGGAGTATTTATTTTGCAGATTGGACTGGCAAGAGTTTTAGTTGAATTTAAACTCTATCGAGGAAGGATCCCACATCGGAAAGACACAAAGAATGAAGGTGAAGAGCTAGCTATATAAGGAGCATCCTAGAAGGAGAGTAAACACATCTTGGAGGCGTTTGGGCACAAGATTGGTCGGGGCGCTGGATTAGCCCTGAGTCCTATCAGTGTGTAACTCTCTCTACTCTAGTTGTAGAAGCGGCAAAATGCCGAAATGCCGATTACATGGCATTAGTAGCCACCACGAGCGTGCAAGCGCGCGTGTGAGGCTTCGACGCGATAGTTGAGGCCATCGTGAGTATTCTTGTAGGTCATTGCTTGGGCCTCGACGGCCGAAGTGAGCCCAATGGGCCCGTGGGCCCATATGAGTAAATTGCATGATTGGTTAGTATATGTTGAACTAGACTAGGTGGAACTTATATACGTGGCTAGATTTGTGCTAGGTGGGCCACGCGAGCATGTGGGCCGGATGATGGGTGAAATCGAGTTTTAGGCCCAATCATCAGCACGACCAGGAAATGGTATTTGAGTCGCTAGTGGCGACATTAGGCCTTCGGTAAGGCCATTGCAAGTGTGAATTTACTGAAAATACCCTTGGTGGGTAAATTACTAAAAATACCCTTAGTAGGTAAAATTGCGGTTATACCCTCAGAGGTTGATTAGCATGATTATGTTGTTTAGTTCGCCGCCGATTGTAGGGGAAGGCTTGATCTCGCATATCTCTCGAGTTGTGGCTAGTGCTCGAAGAGTGTTAAGGAAGGGGATCTAGTGCGTTAGATCTTGATCTACTGGATTTGATAGTCGCATTAGGAACGGTGTGTAAACTAACACGCTTTTTGCTTTGTATATGTTTGATAAAGCGATTGATTGGTAAAACCAAAAAAAGTATGGTTGAGTGATATGATACCCTATGGGGTATGTGCACGGATTCGGTAAGTGCGTTTCATTATGAGTATCTTGTTATTGATACATGATGTCATGATTTATGATGTATGTTCTATGAGATGCAACGTTAAACATGTTTGCATGATTTGAATACTATACATGAGTTGGTATGATGATGGGTGATATGAGAGAGAGGGGAAGTGATATTCGTGTCGACGGACACCAAAGTGGTTTGGTACCACATTGTGACTACGGTCACAGAGGTTTGGCACCTCTCAGAGGTTTGGCACCTCTCAGAGGTTTGGCACCTCATAGCGTCTCGTCCCAGTGGCTTAGCACCACAATAGGTTGGCCCCACAGTTTACATTATGGGATTGACGCCAGTGATTTGGTATCACACGATGGGTTGGCCCCATCACTTGATTTGTGACTTCGGTCACCAGTGATTTGGTATCACATTTGTGTCTTTAGGACACCAGTGGTTTGGTACCACAAGTATTGACGGATATTGTGACTTTAAGTCACCAGTGGTTTGGCACCACCAGTGGTTTGGTACCACACGGGGTAGAGAAAGGTGTTTGGAAGGCTAGGCTGGGTGCATATCGTAACTTGTGCATGTTAAACCTGTTTATGATTGGTGTATGATGTTTTACTAAACCGGGAAAAAGGGCTACACACTGAGTCTTGGTGACTCACCTTTTTCCTTTAACATTTTCAGTGATGCGTAAAGATGGACCGGGTTGGAGAGGACACAAGGTGGCCCATGCAAAAAAGATATTTGGATTATTTTAAGCATTTTTAATATTGAGTATTTTGTTTTAAGTATGGGTTGTAATAAGGGCCTTACTATTATTTTGGTATTATTTTAATTATGGCTTGATTAAAACTGAACCACTATGTGAAGAGGATTTTATCTTAGCAACCTGCTTATTCAAAATAATATTTAATAAAGTTTAAATTCAGACAATTTTATAACACTAAGGTTTTTCATATTACTTTAAATGGACATGGTTTTCAAAAGTTAACAAACTTTCATGATTATTCCAAGTCAAAAAGATTTTCAACCGTCTTTCCGCAGTGACATAACCTGATCCGGTCAAGGCTCGTGGGCCGGGTTTGGGGGTGTTACAAGGATTAAATAAAAATAAATATAAAAGGGGTAAAATTAAAACAAGCATCATATTATAGGGATCAATATGGAAATTATGCCAAATTTTCAAAACGGCTTTGTTCCGATTTTGGGCTTTAAATTGCCCGTGGATTCAATTGAAACAGAATATGAGTTTTGGGGCCAAATTAAAAATAAAAGGAATTTAAATTAAACGGAATTAAAAATAATAAAAATGCGGGAGGACTGAAATGGAAATTAGGCCATTCAATGAAAATGCGCGGATCCTTCCTCGGGTCGGGTCAACGCGCGGATCCTAGTCTACTAAACGGCGTCGTTTTAACACTTATTTGCCTAAACAAAAGCGGTGTCATTTTTTAAGTACTATATATATCAATTTCAGGCCAAAAACTCATTTGGCATTCGTTTTAAAAAAATGTTAAAATTCTCTCCGAGTTAAATCTAGGGTTCGATTGCTAGCCCTTCAAGCCACCACCCCTACACGCCTCACTCGCCATTGCCCATGGCGCATGATAAAAAGCTTCACCTTTTTTTTCTTTATTTATTTTTTAATAAAACAGTATGTTTACAAAAAAAAATAGATTAATAAAGAAAAAAAATAAACGAAATAAAATGGGAAATCACCTCTGTGAACGAACTGTGGTATTTTATTTCCTTGTATTTCTTTTGTATGGTTGTATTTCTCTTTGTATATTCGTGTGTATATTCGTGACTGTTACAATTTTTGGAAGGCTTTTATAGCCTTCGAAATAAACAAAATAAAAGGAAACAAAAAGATTTTGCCACTGTTTTGCCCTTTCTGCTTCGGTTCTTTCCTTTTCTATGCAGGTCGAAGGCGAAGAACATGGCAATGGTGCAGGGGATTCGCGCATGCTGCGACGCGACTGGCGGCGTGATCGAGGACTGATGGGGTGCGAGGAGCTGATTGTGGCGCGACGGTTGGGATGCTGGCTCCTGCGACGCCTAGGGTTTCCCAGAAACCCTAGGTCTCTGAATTCGGTTTAGGAGTTGGGCTATTTTGGGCCGTCTGAGTCTAGGTCTATTGGGTTAGTCTTTAGGATCTGGGTTTAGGTTGTTGGGTAGTCCATTGTAATTCGGGCCAGGGTGTTTTAGGTATTTAATCTGGGCCAAGGGTTTGATCTGTTTTGGATTTGGGTAGTGGGTCAGTATTTGGTTTATTGGGCTTTGTAAAATTTGTAAAAGGACATTTTATTATTATTATTATTATTATTATTATTATTATTATTATTATTATTATTATTATTATTTTGTTTTTCTTTTTTTCTCAATAAAATAGGCCCGGGCAAAATGGGCTAACTACATAACACACTAGAATGATGATAAAAAAAAAACTGAAAATGGCACGAAAATATGGATTTTAGTGGATAAACAACATGGATGTCGGCAAAATGCAACTTGTCAAGCTATAGCTGCAAATTTTAGTTAAAATGTACCACAAATCCCTATATTTTTTAGAAATTATAAATTTAATTTTTGTAGTTTTATTTTATAGAATTTAATTTTTCTATTTTTTATATTTCAAAATTTAATTGTTAAATTTAAGTGAATTACATTTTTTTTAATTGCATGTACCAAGTGAGTTTTTCTTCAGGTTACTTTAAATTTAGGTCATTTTGGGTTTTGATTTGAGAGTTGGATTTTTTAAATTTGGTTAATTTTAAGTTATTCTGTAACAATTTAAAAGTCAGTGGTGTTGAAAATGGCGATTTTGGAACCTCATTATTTATTTTTGAATTTAATATTTACGAGATTAGTATTAATTAAAGTTTAGCCTCTTGATTTTATCAAATCGATAGTTAATTAAGGTATAAGAATTAAATTGTAAAAATAATAAAAGTTAATTGCCATTGATTTTTAATTAGCTGAAAGACCAATTGAGAATCCACTAAACTTTGGCTAATCATGCTTAAGCTTTACTAAATAACTAAAGTATATCAGACGAAAATAAAAGAAAAACAAAACATTTTATTCTTTCATCTTCTTCAACCGAAACAAAGAAAAGAAACAGAGTTTGGGGAGCTTAAACTTTCGGCACAAAATTGGTAAGTTGAATTAATTTTTCTTATAACTTTTATATTTTTGAATTTGTGAGAGTTTAATTTAGTTAGTCTATGTATTTAATTTGTAAAATTGTTAAAGTTTCTAAAATTTTTCATTGATGAATGATTGAAGAAATTGGTATTAATGGGTAAGATTTTAAGTTTAGATATGAAAAGAGATTAAGATGTAAAGTAAAAATTATTAGTTTTGAACATAAGGACTAAAGTATAAATATTTCAAAATTGTCATGAAATTTTTGTAATTATGGATAGTAGAGGGTCTTAGAAGGATGTAATTGAGATCAATTTGAAAATCGAAACTCAAATATGAAAGATATTGCAATTTCGGTTTTAGGGGCTAAATTGAATAAAATGTAAAACTTTAGGAAGCATTCAAAAAATGAAATTGAACTGATACATACTTATAATAGAATGAAATAAGAGGTTTGAAATTGATAAATTTAATTGAATAATTCTATAGATAAAAAATTGGACCAAATAAAAAATAATTGGGGAGAAGACAAATTGGTTGAATAGTACTTGAAGTTTCAACTTGTTTGTTGATTTAACCAGGTAAGTTAATATTGTATATTTGTATTTACATTTTTATATATTTGAATTACGAATTTCTGTATATTTAATATTAATTTGAATTGTTTGCAATTTGGTACAAAGGGTGATATATGGACTAAATCATAAAGAAATAATAAATTAACTGATAAATTGAATATGATGATTGAAATTTGAGATATTTAATGAATTTATATTTGATTATGACTGATCGAATCATATTGGTATGGATTTAATTGATTATCGAGATAGAGGACTAAATTAAATAAAATTGAAAATAGTATAATTTGGTGAAATTGGCTTAGAATTGAGATTAATCATGCTATGTTATGTATTAAATGATATCTTGATTGATAAATTGATGATGAATTTGGCTTGCTAAAGTATAAATTGAATTGAATAATGAAATTGAAAATTGGTTACCCTATTAGTTGTTCGGACTATGTTGGGTATAGTTGGCATGCCATAGGGTCAGAGTATTGTTGATAGCCATCATTGTCGAGCAACCTAGGATGATAGTTTTTATATATTGAGTCATTGTTTTCGAGCAATCTGGGGTGACAAATTAATTGAGATGAGACAACCATTGTTGTAGGGGAATCTGGAATGGTATCATGCATCACTATAGCGTCATTGTTGTTGGGCAACTATGGGTGATGGATCCGTGTATCCTTATCGAGTCGTGTAGGTTAATAGGAATGGTTTAAAAGCATGTTAATATAAGTCGAGTTTGGATAGGTTGAATTTGTATATTTTGATGCCAAATCGAGGTATATTGGATTGGTTGATTTGGAAATGGTTATATGCAATGTTGAATTTAGATGTTTTTATGGAAAATGTAATGGTATAAATGAATGTGTTTTGGCATGTTTAAAGAAGCTTGAGTTAGTAAATGATTGACAATTGTCAAACGATTAAGTTGAATGTCATAATACTGAAATGTTATGTTTAATTGGTTGAATTGATAGCATAGGTTCATGTAAGGATGATTGTGGATGTTTATACACGTATTAGTTTGTGTTTGGAACAGTTTTGGTGTAGGAAAGACTGTGAAAATATGCACCAAATGGTAAGTTTGATAAGTGGACTTGAAATAGGTGCCAAATTGCTTAATTTGTACCAAAACAGAGTCCACATCATGACGTCGGGCGATGGTCGTCGAGAGGAGCTCTAGACTTCAGGCCATGGCATGACAAGGAACCCGTTGTCACGAGGCCAAGTCAGGATGTCATGTCACGATAAGAAACTCCTTCACGTCGCGACATTGTTCTGAAATTTTAAAAATATTGCAAATTGACCTTTGTTCGGTTCCGGGATAACTTAGAGCATACAAAGGCTCGTATAAGACCTGTGAATGGTTTTATATCATATTTATCGTTTGAAAATGTTGTGTTTGTATGCATTCAGTTGTAAACTGAATGTTAAATGTTTGTAGTTGCTCCGACAATGAATGTGACATCCTATAGCTTGAATCCGGTGATCGGATCGGGTGAGGGGTGTTACACATTCAAGTTAAATTTAATTCACAAAATATTTTAAAATAAATCATTTTAAATTCAAGTTATTTTCTCACAAATTTCGGTTTGACTGTTAAAATTGAAATCTTAATTTTAAAATAAAATTAAATCAAAGTCAAATAAATTATTTAATCGATTTAAGTTTATTATAAAATTATTAATTATTATAAATAATATTATAAAGTAAATATAAAAATTATTATTAACAATAGTTAAAAGAAAAACATTTATTTTTATTTTTAAAAAAAAATTACTTAATTTAATTTTGGTTACTTTGGATATGATTTTATGAAAATAAAATTACAAAATACTAAATCGAAAACTACTCTTAACTTTTCTCAAGAAAAATGTTTATTTTTTTTTAAATGCTTTATCCCAATGTTTTAAATTTTATTTTACCAATACTTAGTAAGATCTTTATAAGATGTTAACGACATATAATTGGGGTGAGTAAAATTCGAATTGACTCGAAAAAATTTAAAAAAATTCTAATTTTGAATTATTCAAATTGAATTAATCGAGTTAACCGAATCAACTAAAATTTTTTTATCGAATTTCAAGTTCGAATCGAGTTAAATTGTTGAATTTGAATAGCTCAAATAATTTGAATAAACTAAATATCAAACCTCTCTACTCCCTTCCCCAGCCCCCCCAAAAAAAAAAAAACCTTTTACTTTCCTCAAAAAATTGTACATCCCTCCTAACCCTCAAAAAAATTTCCTTTTATTTTCCCCTCAAAACTTTTACTTCCTCCCAAATCCCATTTTTTTTTTTCAAATTTATGTCTAGTATTTATATTATTGAATTAAATTTCACACTTTGTATTATTTATATTATTGAATTGTTTAGTCATGTTGAATCTTTACCAGTTTATGTTAAAATTGAATTATTGATGATGCCATAAAATATTGGTGTTAAAATTTTCTATTGGTATCAATTTCACATTTTATCTTTAAAATAACTTTTATTAAAAAATCACATTATTTACATTTACTATATTTTTTAATTTTAAAATACATGGGATAAGAATCAGGAGATAATTGAAGCAACTAAGCAAGAAAAGAAGCTAACTCATATATAAAAGATTAATAAATAAATTACAAGGGGATGAAAGTTTATAACAAATTTAATTACAGTGGGTGATAGGAGCTACAAGGACATAAAGTCATTTTTTTAAATTTAAGTCGAACAAATATATTTGATTCGATTCAATTCGAATTCCATCTCACTCAAACCGATTCGAGAAAATTTCAAATCGAGTTAGAATGATAAATTAGGATTCGTCGACTCAATTAACTTGAAACTTTTTTATTCGAATTCAATTCGATCGAACGCTCACCCCCTACACATAACCATGAAAATGAAACTAAAGGAATGCTTGTAATATAGGGTAAAATAGTAATTGTGTAAAAATTATATGGGTGGAGTATTAGGAGAGGTGACGATATGGGGTGGAAGAAATTTATTCTGATTAACCAGTTTTTTAGTCATTTAATCGGTTCATATCGGCTTTCGATCGAATCAATTCAAAGTCATTTTCCAAACTGATATTTCGGTTGGTTTTCGGTCCAACCAATTTGATCGATCAATCTAGTACAGTTTAAATATTCCAATCCAATTGATTTTTTAGTTGATTCAATTAGTCCATATCGGTTCTCAGTCTAACTGATTCAAAGTCACTCTCTTAACTAATATCCTGCTAGTTTCCGATTCAATCGGTTTTGTTAGCTACTTCAATCTAATTTAACAAAAATATTTAATAGTGTTAACAGTTAAACTTAAATTTTAAAATATGAAAAATAAAAAGACTAAATTTCATAAAATAAAATTACAAGGACTAAGTTCTCAATTTTAAAAAGAATAGAGATGTGTAGCACGTTTTAACCAAAAATTAAATAATTCTATAAAAAAAAAAAAAAGGTTCCATTCTCCACGTTATCCGTGTAAAACAGAAAGAAGATAACACTGCAAAAATAAGTAACACAAATGGCGTTTAATATGAGGTTAAGTGGAACACGTGTTATAAAACCATTGGTGAGGCACAGTTAGGGGAACAATACCGGGCAGAAGAAATTTGTCCTCTACTCTTCTTTAAATCAAAATCAAACAAATTTGTTGTGTTTTGACTATCTACTGTGTTTTCTTTTCCAAACTTAAGTCAAATACAGGAACTCAGATTTTGAATTGATTGATTTTTTTCAAAAGGTGGACGAGGGTGGAATGGGATGGATTTTTTTCTTTTTAACTGTAAGTATTAAACGATTAATGACAATCATTAAAAAAATTCTTAACATTGCTTCTATGATGCATGCCTTGCCGTACTCTAAAATGGTAATAACTACACTAGTTCTCACCTCACATTTCTTGTTAGGTTAATTCTTTGTTTATCTCAAATTATAAAGTAATAATTTGAAAGTTAAAATATTTTATAAATTCCTATACATTTCGTATATTTCAAATTTAGTTCTTCTACATCTATTTTAAGAGTTTAGTCCTAAAATTTACGAATATAGAGGGACTAAAACTAAAATTTAACAAATTTTCTATTATATGTAAAACAAGCAAACACCCTAATCGTGTACCCACGTGTTAACAAAAGAAGGCTCTAATATAGCATCTTATACCCGACTCAATCATCGAGTCCAACTTACAAGATAATCACGTTCGTTGTTGAAGTAGCTACAATTCAATTTACTCGCTATTCACAATATTTTCTGAATTTTTTAAGGGTAGTAATTTTTATTGATCAAGAACTCATGTATTATCATGAGAAATGGCATTTGCCTATTCAGTTAGAAACTTGTATTAGAAAGTGTTTCTTAAGTTTTCTTATTTTATTGTTATACGTAAACACTTTCAATAGAGATTTATCCATCTCTTTTATTCAAACAAATTATATATTGTAAGTTTCAACAGATCATCATCTGTTAGAATTAAGTGACCCGAATTCTTATTTAAATAAAATACAGTGGTAAAATAAAATAAAAGTAAAATCCATAAAGAACTACAATTCTTTTATTTTATTTTAGAATAAGGTTTTTTAAACCTCATTAAACTCCATCTATTTTATATTGATTAGAATAAGGTGTTTCAATCTTATTACACTCCTATTAGAATATGGCTTTAGAAGCCTATAAATAGACATAATCTATTCCTCTTGTATTCATTCGAATTCGACATAGTGAATTTTCTTCTCCTCTACCAGTGATTTTTTTCCCGAAAGGGTTTCCACGTAAAATCTGTGTGTTTATTATTTTATTTCTCTTTTCTTTGCGATATATTGTCATTATCGACATTCTATTGTACTTTCACAAATTGGTATCCGAGCTTCCGGGTTGTTCATCTCAATCACGGTAATGGCGCCTTTGAAGTATGAAATTCTGCTGTTGGATCGCAACACTAGATTTGCGTTGTGGTAGATTAAGATGCAAGCAGTTCTTACGCAGATGGATATAGAGGATGCCTGCTAGGGATAGATAAGATGCCTTCGACATTAACAGATGAAGAGAAGAAGCGTAAGGATCGAAAGGCGTTAACACAATTACATTTGCATTTGTCCAATGAAATTTTGTAGGATGTGATGAAGGAGAAGACCGCCGCTGTATTATGGAAGAGGCTGGAACAAATATGTATGTCGAAAACTCTAACAAGCAAGTTGCATATGAAGCAGGGTCTTTATGCTCATCATTTGGAGGAAGGTGCATCTGTACACGAACACGTAACAGTGTTTAAAGAAATTCTCTCAAACTTGGAAGCCATGGAGGTTTGGTATGATAAGGAAGATCTAGGGTTGATTTTACTTTGTTCGTTGCCTCTATCTTATTCAAACTTTAGAGACACGATTTTATATAGCCGCGAGTCTCTCATAGTTGATGAGGTTTATGATTCTTTGACCTCGTATGATAAGATGAATCATCTTGTGGTTAAACCTGACTCTGAGGGAGAGGGTCTCATTGTTTGTGGGAGACAAGATCGGAATGCTGATGATGATCGTGGAAGGACACAAGAACGGAATCCTCGCGGTAAATCTAAGGGTAGATCGAAGTCTTCAAACAGATGTAAAACTTGTAACTTCTGCAAGAAGAAATGACACATTAAATCTGAGTGCTATAAGCTACATAACAAGATTAAAAGGGAGGCTGTGAATCAAAAGGGAAAATAACCAGAAAATTCTGGTGAAGCTGATGTTGTAGAAGACTACAACAATGGTGAACTTCTAGTCGCTTCTGTCAACAATTGTAAAGTGAGCGAGGAGTGGGTACTTGATTCAGGCTGCACCTTCCACATGAGTTCCAATCGGGATTGGTTTACAACTTACGAAAAGTGTCTAAAGGTGTTGTTTTGATGAGAAATAATGTTTCGTGTAAAATCGCAGGTGTTGAAACAATTAAAGTTAAGATGTTTGATGGAGTTGTCAGAACACTTAGTGACGTACGACATGTTTCAGAATTGAAGAGAAATTTAATTTCGTTAAGTACTCTTTGATTAAAAAGGGTACAGATACACAACTGAAAGTGGGGTTTTAAAGATTTCCAAAGGTTCCCTTGTTGTGATGAAAGGGTAAAAAAAGACTGCCAAGTTATTTGTTTTGCAGGGTTCTACTGTTACCGGTGATACAGCTGTCGTTTCCTCTTCCTTGTTAGATGATGATATTACTAAACTTTGGCATATGCGCTTAGGGCATATGAGTGAGAATGGCATGGCAGAATTGAGGAAAAGAGGACTTTTTGATGGGCAAGGAATTTGCAAACAGAATTTTTGTGAGCACTATGTTTTTTGGAAGCAAAGAGAGTTCGATTCACCAGAGGAATCCGTAACACGAAGGGAATCTTGGAGTATATTCATTCTTATCTGTAGGGGCCATCCAGAGTGCCTTCGAGAGGTGGAGCTAATTATATGCTAACTTTTATTAATGATTTTTCTAGAAAAGTTTGGGCATTCTTCCTGAAGCAGAAAAGTGATGTGTTTTCCGCATTTAAGTCTTGGAAAATTATGATTGAAAAACAAATGGGAAAACAAATAAAATACCTCTGCACAGACAATGGCTTAGAGTTCTGTTCTAATAAGTTTAATAGACTGTACAAGTTAGAAGGGATAGTGAGACACTTGACAGTTCGTCATACTCCACAGCAAAATAGCGTTGCAGAACGAATGAACAGAACGATCATGGAGAAGGTTCGATGTATGTTGTCAAATGCCAACTTACCAAATTTGTTTTGGCCAGAAGCAGCCTCTGCTACATGTTTTTTGATCAACCGATCTCCATTCGTTGCCATTGAGAAAAAGACTCCACAAGAGGTATGGTCTGGTAATCTTGCTAATTATTTTGATTTAAAGATCTTTGGGTGTCAAGTGTATGCTCATGTTGATAATGGAAAATTGGAACCGAGATCCATTAAATGTGTTTTTCTTAGTTATAAAGCTGGTGTAAAAGGGTATAAGTTATGGTGTCCTAAAAATAGAAAAGTTGTGATTAGCAGAGATGTTGTTTTTGATGAAATTGCTATGCTACCTAACTTATTTATTAAAGACTCTTCCAATAAAGGAAATCAAAAGTAGGTGGAGCATCAGATTAATACAGAGTTGACTCTTCAAGCCAGTACAAAAATTGATAATAGAGTTGCTTCTTCACCGCAATACTCTATCGCCAAAAATAGAACTAGAAAAGAAATGAAACCTCCAAAGAAGTATGCCGAGGCTAATCTAGTTGCTTATGCTTTAAATTTGGCTAAAGATATAGATGCAAACCAAGAGCCATCTAATTATTTTGAGGAAGTTAGCTGTGAAGACTCAGAAAAGTGGATGTTTGTTATGCAAGAGGAGATGGAATCACTCCACAAAAACAGAACATGGGATCTTGTGAAACTTCCTAAAGGTAAAAAGGCTTTTCGTTGTAAATGGGTCTTTAAAAAGAAAGAAGGGACTCTAGGAGTTGAAGAACCCAGATATAAAGCAAGGCTTGTTGCAAAGGGTTACAGCCAAATTCCGGGAGTGGACTTCACAGATGTGCTCTCCCCAGTTGTGAAGCATAGTTCTATTCGAGCTTTACTTGGTATTGTGGCCATGCATGATTTGGAGCTTGAGCAGTTAGATGTAAAAACTTTCTTTGCATGGAGAACTTGAGGAGGATATTTACATGCAACAACCAGAGGGTTTTACAGTCTCAGAAAAAGAGGACTATGTTTGCTTGCTAAAATAGTTCATTTACGGTTTGAAACAGTCACCAAAACAGTGGTACAAGAGGTTTGATTCCTTTATGACTTCTTATGATTTCAAAAGAAGTAGTTTTGACAGTTGTGTTTACTTTAAGAAAAAAAAATGATGGTTCTTTTATGTATCTTCTTTTTTATGTTAATGACATGTTGATAGCAGCAAAAAATAAAGGAAAGATAAGAAAGGTCAAAGCCCAACTAAGTGAATAATTTGAGATGAAAGATTTTGGACCAGCAAAGGAGATACTTGGTATGGAGATTCTCAGAGATAGAAAAGCATGTAAATTGTACCTATTTCAGAAGGGGTACATTGAGAAAATTCTTTGCAGGTTCAATATGCAGAGTGCTAAGCCTGTTAGTACTATTTTAGCAGCCAATTTCAGACTTTTATCAACTTTGTCTCCACAATCAGATGATGAGATTGAGTACATGTCACATGTTCCATACTCTAGTGCAGTGGGATCTCTCATGTATGCTATAGTTTGTTCACGTCCAGATTTATCATATGCGATCAATGCGATTAGCGAGATACACATGCGAATCACGGTAAAGAACATTGGAAAGCAGTTCAGTGGATTTTAAGATACTTACGAGGTACTATTGATGTTTGCTTACAGTTTGGAAGAACTAGAGATTGAGTCATTGGGTATGTTGATATTGATTTTGCTAGAGACCTTGATAAAAGAAGATCTCTCATAGGTTATGTCTTTACAATCGTAGGTTGTGCAATCAGTTGGAAAGCCAATTTGCAAACTACAGTCGCTTTGTCTACTACTGAAGCTGAGTACATGGCAATTACTGAGGCTTGTAAAGAAGTTATTTGGTTGAAGGGACTCTTTAGTGAACTCAATGAAGACCTTCAAATCAATACAGTATTTTGTGACAGTCAGAGTGCAATCTTCCTTACAAAAGATCAAATGTTTCATGAGAGAACAGAACACATTGTTGTTCGATATCATTTTGTTCGTGATATTATTGCTCGTGGTGATGTTGTTGTGAGCAAAATTAGTATTCATGAAAATCTTGCAGTTATGATGACTAAGTCACTTCCTATAACCAAGTTTGAGCATTGCTTAGACTTGGTTGGTGTTCATTGTTGAAGTTAAAGCCTTAAGGGGTTTTATGGAAGAGGTGGAGAACTTGTTCGTTGAGAGTTCGTGATGAAAAAATTGTTCATTGAGAATTCGTGTCAAGGTGGAGATTGTTAGAATTAAGTGACCCAAATCCTTATTTAAGTAAAATACAATGGTAAAAAAACGAAGTAAAATCCATATAGAACTACAATTCTTTTATTTTATTTTAGAATAAGGTTTTTTAAACCTTATTAAACTCCATCTATTTTATATTAATTAGAATAAAGTGTTTGAATATTACTACACTCCTATTAGAATATAGCTTTAGAAGCCTATAAATAGATATAGTCTATTCCTCTTGTATTCATTCAAATTCGACATATTGAATTTTCTTCTCCTCTGCCCGTGGCTTTTTTCCTGAAAGGGTTTCCACGTAAAATTTGTGTGTTTTATTTTATTTCTCTTTTCTTTGCGATATATTGTCATTATCGACATTCTATTTTATTTTCACATCATCATTTATAGAAATTAGTGACATGTTGAGTAGAAAGGTAGGTAGATAACAATCTCAGACTGTGATTAGCACATTTATCATGCTTTATGCAAGGTCATCACCACCACATATACTGTTACTGCAAAAACAACAGTAACATCATCGATCCGAGACCTAAATCGTCTTCTAAATAATGAATAAAATTGTATTTCAGGTTATTATAGATATAAGGACCTTATGGACCATGGATGTCGGCAAATATTAAATCACATTGAGGAATTGTATCTTTCAACAACATTTATAGACTTGTGATGAGCAGAAAGTAGATAGGCCTCTCGGACTGTGATTAGCACATTTATCACTCTATATGCATGGTGTTGAAACCTATTTTTGAGATCAACTTTTATTTTAAAAAAAATTGGGAGTCGCCACCAATCCTTTTTCATGAGGTGTGATCAGCTCACCTCATAAATTGATCGTTTTTAATAAATGGCTTGATTTACTAGAACAACAGTTTTTGTTTACAAAATTCAGGGAATGGGTTCGGGAGTCGGGTATGTACAAGGAAGGATTAACACCCTCGTAATGCCCAAAATAGGTACCTAGTTGATTACTTGATGTCTTAATGACAAGAACTGAAAATTTGAAGGGAGTTTAAAACACGATCCCTTTTTTTATTGAGGCATTATTAAATTAATTTTCGTGAAGAGTGCTTATTTCAAGTTAATCGAAAAGGAAGGATCATGTCCTGTAAGTTAAGACACAATGCCTTAAATCCCCGAAATTAAGAATAAACGCGACTAGATCGTTACTTGAATATCGTTTTTATATTTTTAAAATGAGCATTCGATTATCTCGATTTTAGAAAGAAACCATATCCAGTAAGTTAGGAACACGACTCTTCTAATTCCAAAAATAATGAACATTGCCTCGGTTTAAAAATTTTCCCTTTTTTTATGCGTCGTGCAAAAAT
The DNA here is from genome assembly GCA_025503065.1 of Gossypium bickii. NCBI lineage: Eukaryota > Viridiplantae > Streptophyta > Magnoliopsida > Malvales > Malvaceae > Gossypium > Gossypium bickii. The sequence continues at coordinate 19,925,615 of CP106720.1, read as the reverse complement.
TAATGTAACACTTCAAATGGTATATATATATACACAATTTATTTGGGCATCGTATAGAAAACGAACAAATATTTGTTAAACGTAATGTAAAGTATGATGGTAATGAAATATTGTAAAATAGCTATACGGGTAAAATATTAAAATGATAAATAATAAATAATATAATACAATAATAATGTAATTATAATAATGATAACAATATTAATAATCAGATTGCAATAATAAAATAAATAAAGTAACTAAAAATAAAAATGAAAATGGAAAATGCACAATTTAAAAAAATATAAATAAACATAACATGAAGATATTAAAAATAATAAAAGAAATAAAAAAAAAGAATAACAAAAATATTAAATATTAAAATAATAACAATAATAATAAAACGCAAAATTAAAAAAGTATCAATAATCTATCTTTTAGTGTAAAAGATGAAGAAATAATAATAAATAAATAAATAAAATAAAAAGTTTGCGGAAAGCTTGAAATAAAATAGGCTAAGGATTAAATCGAAATCAGAATGAAATTGAGAGTCTAAATTGTAATAAATGAATAAAATATAAAGACTAAATTGAAATTAAAATGAAATTTAAAGGGATAAATTGTAAATAAAAAAAGGCAGAATCAAGGACAAGGATTGAACGCGTGAAAAAGAGCAGGGATCAAATGGGAAATTATTCCTAGACCACCCTAAACGCGCCGTTCCAAGGGACCAATTGACTAGAGGACCAAAATAAAAAAATAAAATTAAGTGGATAAATTTAAAAAAGAAAAAAAAATGAAAATAGGACCAGATTGAAAAGCCTTTAAAAAGCGAAAGGATCAAAGTCGCAAACAGCCCACTTCACAAAAACACGCGGATGTCAGGGATCTGGGTCGGGCAACCGGGTCCTGCTTCAAAACGACGTCGTTTTGGGGCATCTAAAGCCAGGCCAAAACGACGTCGTATTGATGGCCTATTTAAGTTTAAAAAAATTCAACAAAAAAATCATTTAAAACATATTTTTTTTAAAAAAAACCTTTCTTCTCTTTTTCTCTGAAGGCCTCCTTAGGCTGGCCATGGCTCCGGTGGTTCACCGTCGTGCTGGCCACCGGTCATCAGTGACGGCTCTGTCATCCTCGGTGGCCAGAAAAACCTGCTAAAATGATCCCTTTTAACCTCCTTTTCACGAGGAGCACTGTTTTGGGGTTAAAAGCACCGGGATCTTGGCAAAAATCGAGCCAAAAGTGAGAAACCCTTTGGTTTCCTTTTCTCTCCGATGACCGAAGCAGGTGAAAACCTTCCTTTTTTTGTTTTATGTTATATATATATATAGAATGATTCAGAAAAAAATAAAAAGAAAATCAATCACCTTTGAAATCTCGTATTCTGTTGTTTAAAAATTTTTGATTGTTTTTTTTTTTGTATTTCTTTCTCTGTTTTTTCAAAAAAGGAATCCCCTCTTACAATCTACTTTTGGCTTTTTTATAGCCATTTTACAATATATCTTTTATTGTTTTTCTACTATTCTTGTTGCCATTGTGTGTTTGCTGTTCTTGTTTTTTCGTATTTGCAGGCGTCTTTGGAGTCAATGACAGGACGGGGCCAGTTGACCGTGGCAAACCTCAGGCGACGAGAGAGGAGCAGTGGCTAGGGTTTTTTGTTTTTTTTATTTTTTGAAAACTTAGTTTAGGATGTGGGCCACTGAGCCATTAGGGTTTTTATTATTATTTTGGGCTGCTTGTAATTGGACTTTATTATTTGGTTTTGTTTTATTATTGGGACCAGACAAAATTGGGCTTCTACAGCTACCCCTCTTTGCTCGTTGTCGTGTAATAAGAATGGAGCAAATACTTTAAGAAGGACCAGTTTTTTTTAGTTTTGTTGAATCTCAACTTCTTTGAAGTGGCTTCATCCTATCCCATTGCAACTTTAGGGAGATGAGATCCATATCTTCAACCTACTCCGCTGCAACTTCAGGGAGATAAGGTTTGTAGCTCGTAGCTTTAGCCTATTCCACTACAACTTCCGGGAGAAAATTCTTGCTATAGTATATTTAATCCGACCCACTGCAACTTCAGAGGTATAGGATTTGTCGCTTCAATCTACGCTACTGTAACTTTTAGCGAAATAAGATTTGTAGCTTTAATCTGCTCCACTGCAACTTTAGGGAGATAATGTTTATAGCTTTAATCTGCTCTACTACAAATTCAGAGATATAAGATTTGCTATCTTCAATCTGTTCCACTACAACTTCAAGGAGATAAAACTTCTAACTTCAACCTGCTCCACTGCAATTTCAGGGAGATAAGATTTATAGCTTTAATCTACTTTACTGCAACTTCAGAGAGATAAGATTTGCTATCTTCAATCTGCTCCACTACAACTTCAGGGAGATAAGACTTATAACTTCAACCTACTCTACTACAACTTCATGGAGATAAGGTTTATAGCTTTAATCTGCTCTACTATAACTTCAGAGAGATAAATTTTGCTATCTTCAATCTGCTCTACTGCAACTTCAGGGAGATAAGACTTGTAACTTCAACCTGCTCCACTATAACTTCAGGGAGATAAGGTTTATAGCTTTAATCTGCTCTGCTTCAACTTCAGAGAGATAAGATTTGCTATCTTCAATCAGCTCCACTGCAACTTTAGGTAGATAAGATTTGTGGCTTTAATCTGCTCCACTTTAACTTCAAGGAGATAAGATTCACTACAATGACTTCAATCCATCCCACTGTAACTTCAAAGGTATAAGATTTATGGTTTCACTAATTTGTTACACCGTTCTCTAGGGAATATGACCTGTAGAATCCATTTCATGGGCCTATATTTATGCCAAGCAACTAGGATGTTATGATCAGGATAAATCAAATGCTCCTAACTTAGATGTGTATGAATGATGTTTGTATGAATGCAAAATTTCATTTTTTTGAGAATGATCCCCTTTTAATGCTTAGGTTGACATTGCTCGTTGTTCATCAATGTTCTATCATTGATGCATTACTGGAAACACGGAAATTTACACATTTTTACATGCCTTTTTTAACTTAAAATCACACAGTTTCGATAAAATTCTTGTCGAAAAATAATTAATTTTTATAAAATAACTAAAGTGAACTTGAAATATGAACATGTTGAATTTTAATTAATTTTGATAAATTTTGGTTATTTTCGACAGATTTGTACAAAGGGCAAAAAAGGGCTCGGCAAACACTACTAGAAGCACAAAATTGAGAAGCAATTTGAAGTATCGAGGCGACTAAATTTTAGCCTAAGACGGTCCAAAATTATATGTATTAATTAATAATAAAATTAATTTTAATTTATATCCAATTTAATTTGGGTTAATAAATTATTATTAATTAATTATGAAAAAGTGGTCCAGTTGAACTGAACCGAGTAAACCGAACTGACCAAGAAATGGACAGCCAAAAAACTGTCCCAAGAGCTGACCCAAATCAGCTTATTAGCTGATTATTTAAGCTTGCAAAGAGGCCATTGAAGACTAGTTCAAGTTGCATTCAAACCCCTCCACAATTGGTAGCTTTGTAGATATGCCCCAAGCCAAATTTAGCAAAGTTGAAACCATCAACCTTGCCATATGTGCGGCCCGCCAAGGGATGGCTCTTTGGCTGCTATTTTTAGCTAATTTTAGCAGCCATCTTCAACTATAAAAAACCCTCCCTAGCTGATCATTCAACACATCTCAAGCATTCACATCTTTTCTCTTTTCTCTCCACTTTCTCTCTTCTTTTCCATTCCAAATTCCCTTGCTCTCTTGTCGATTTCTCCTCTTGGAAAAGGGGCATTCATCAGCCATTTGGAGCAGCAATTAAGTTTTCATAGCAGCCTTGGTCGACGAGGACAACGAAGATAGAAGAACAAAGCAAATTAGTCAAGCCACGAAAAAACACCGGATTTGATTCTTGTTCCCTATCTCTTTAATTTTTGTTGTTGTTATGATGAACATATCTATGAATATTTATGTTGTTGGAATGGTTAATTTAATCAATTTAGCTTGAATTTAAATTGTGTTAGGTTGATTGCATTTCGTTTGCCAAAATTGTTAAAATTGTGTTTATGTTATTATAGGCCTCGGTAAGATGCCTGATTAAGTAAAATCATGACTAAGTTATTCTTGCATTACAATTTTGAGGTAGCTAATAAATTAATTATTTAAACGGATTGAAATTGTAATTAATGGACACAGTACTTAATCAGTGTATGTTTAATCATCTAAGGTAGCCAAGGGTTAAATTAGTAACAGTATCTGACGATACATTTGCCTTGCATAACTTGCAAGATTATTGTGATTAAATTGTTTCAAGGTAGGGATACTTTGTTACCTCGCGTAATCTTTTATGTGCTTATTAGATTTAATTAATCGTTTGAATTGACATAGGGATATGTACTAGAGATTATTTTGATTTAATAAGTATGTATGTGCAATAACATATTTGCCTATTAAGATTTGTATAATCGGTTGAATTGACATAGGGATATAGTCAAGAGATGAATGGATTTTGGTAGGTCAGTATGTTCATAAGTTAGCAAATTACCGAGTTTCCGTGAATTTATTCGTAACAATATAAACATGAGTTTAATAATTCTAAGTTAAGAAATGTAATTAATCTAACACAATTATGTCATCTTGATTAAAATCATATTTTGAAATCGTGTATTTGAGAATTATTTATTTAGTTTCAAATCTTAGTTTTTAATCACCCTCTTCAAACAAAATATTTTTCTTCACCAAAGTGTTTTATGTAGCATTCATAAATAATTCTTTTCACAGTCATGTGGGTACGATTACTCGACATTTACTTATCACTTTATTACTTGTTGCGATTGTGTACACTTGCACAATTTCGTCGTTCCAAGTTTTTGGCGCCGCTGTTGGGGACTATTTTAAAAAGTCATTATTTGTGAATTTGTTAGTTTTGCATTTTGGTTTAATTTTCTGTTTAAATTTTAACTTAATTAATTTTTCTGTAATTATTTCAGGTTTTTATGAGTATTGACCAAATTATTGACTTATTTTCTATAGACCCTGAAATAGAAAGAACATTTCGACAGTGAAGAAGACAAGCGAATCATAGAAGGACTAAAGACATGAACCTTGAAAATTTGAATCAAGGAAACAGAGCAAGCCCTGCTCAAAATTCTATCCTTATTGCTGATGATAGGGATAGAACTTTAAGATAGTATGTCGTGCCAGTGTTTCATGATCTTAATCCGGGTATTAGGAGACCCGAAATTAAGGCACAACAATTAGAGCTGAAGTCAATTATGTTCCAAATGCTTTAGACTGTGGGTAATTCAGTGAAATGCCTAACGATGATCCTCATCTTCACTTAAGACTGTTTATGGAGGTGACTGACTCTTTCAAGTTAGCCAGAGTACCCGAAGACGCATTACGATTAAAGTTGTTCCCATATTGACTAAGTGACAGAGTTCGAGCCTGGTTGAACTCATTGCCACCAAATTCAATTCCCGCATGGCAAGAGTTAGCAGAAAGACTTCTCATGAAGTATTTCTCGCCTAGCAAGAATGCTAAGTTGAGGAATGAGATCACTGCGTTCCAACAAATGGATGATGAGTCCTTGTATGAGGCATGGGAAAGGTACAAAGAATTATTACGGAAGTGTCTTCATCATGGAATACTACATTGCATCCAACTTGAGACGTTTTGTAATGGTCTCAATGCTCATACGAGGATGGTAGTGGACGCTTCTACTAATGGTGCTCTCCTTTCTAAGTCTTATAATGAGGCTTATGAAATCGTTGAGAGGATTGCCAGCAACAATTATCAATGGCCAATCAATCGAGCATCGTCAGGAAGACGAGTTGCTGAAATACATGAAGTAGACGCTCTTACTTCACTCGCATCTCAGGTATCATAAATATCCTCAATGTTAAAAATCTTACTACTAATGGGTCTAATAGTTTTGCAGCACAACTACCAAATTAATTTGAAAATATAGCCTGTGTCTATTGTGGGGAAGGACATTTGTTTGAAGAATGTCCATCGAACCTAGAATCCATATATTATATGGGTAACCAGAACCAAAATTGAGGAAGGCAAGGACTGCAATCGAATTTCTATAACCCATCATGACAAAACCACCCAAATTGACACAGCCTAACCTAAATCAACCCGGTAACACTTACATCCAACCTAGATCGACCCAGCCACTTGGTTTTCCCCAACATGTTCAGAAACCAACCCAAGCTGAACCATCTAATGGCTTAGAAATTTGTTAAAAGCATACATGGCAATGAATGATGCCTTAATTCAAAGCCAAGCAGTTACATTGAAAAATCTGGAAAACCAAATGGGCCAGCTTGCTACTGAACTCAGGAACAGACCATAAGGTGCTTTACCTAGTGATACAGAGAATCCAAGGAGTCCAGGGAAGGAGCATTATAAAGCGTTGACATTGAGGAGCGGGAAGACTTTAGAGCCCAATTCCATCAAAGTTGAGAAGGAGCCAGTTGACGCTCAAGACTCAGAGGAAGTTCAACCGAGTGTTGAAATTCCAGTTTCACAAGAACCAGAATCTGCAAAATCCACAAGGTAACTTCAGAACAAGCTAATTCTGATCAACTGGCAACTCCGTTAGATGTAGAATTACCACAAAAGATGAATCAACTAGTTCTAGTAAAGAAACCTCCAACACCCTACCCTCAAAGACTTCAGAAGCAGAAGTAGGAAATTCAAATCAAGAAGTTCCTAGACATACTCAAGCAACTTCATATCAACATCCCGTTGGTTGAAGCACTTGAACAAATGTCGAACTGCGTTAAATTCATGAAGGATATCCTGTCTAAAAAATGAAGACTTGGAGAATTTGAGACGATAGCTTTGACAAAGGAATGAAGTGCATATCTTCAAAACAAACTACCCTCAAAGTTGAAGGATCCTGGATATTTTACCATACCTTGCAACATTGGAGCAACATATTGTGGTAAGGCACTATGTGAGTTGGGTGTGAGTATCAACTTGATGCCTATGTCAATATTTAGGAAGTTAGGGATAGGTGAAGTTAGACCTACTACAGTTACAGTTCAATTAGCAGATCGATCCTTAGCACATCCAGAAGGAAAAATCGAGGACGTATTGGTACGTGTAGACAAATTTATCTTTCCTACTGACTTTGTGATTCCAGACTTTGAAGCAGACAAAGAGGTGCCAGTTATCCTAGGAAGACTTTTCTTAGCAACCGAAAGGATCCTTATTGATGTGCAGAAGGGCGAGCTTACTATACGTGTCTAGGATGATCAGGTAACATTTAACGTTTTTAAGTCTATGCTATTTCCTGACACAATTGATGATTGTTCTGTAGTGTCCGGTTTAGAGGAGTTAATCATGGAAAAGGAACTCAACTATGTTGAGGACCCATTGGAACAAATTTTGACATCAGATCCTCCAAATGATGAAGAGGAGGATGAATACTTAGCTTTGTTAGAAGCTAATCAAAGGGGATTTAATCCGCAATCCCGCTTTGAATCTTTAGAGTTAGAGAAAAGGGATTATGCCCAACCAAAAGTGACAATCGAGGAGCCACCTAAATTAGAACTGAAGGTACTTCCCTCACATTTGAAATATGTTTATTTAGGTAACTCTTCTACTCTGCCTGTGATTGTTTCAGCAGAATTAACTACTGAGCAAGAAGAGAAACTCAGCCTGATGTTGAAACAATTCAAGAAGGCTATCGGATGGACCATAGCCGATATTCACGGAATTAGTCCATTTGTATGCATGCACAAGATTATCCTGGAAGATGGAGAAAATGGGACGATTGATGGACAAAGAAATCATCAAGTGGTTAGATACGGGTATAATTTACCCCATCTCAGATAGTTCATGGGTAAGTTCGGTCCAGTGCGTGCCAAGGAAAGAAGGTATCACGGTCATTGAAAACGAGAATAATGAGTCGATACTGACTAGAACAGTTACGGGATGGAGAATTTACATCGATTACCGGAAGTTGAACAAGGTAACTAGGAAAGATCACTTTCCTTTGCCATTTTTGGAGCAGATTCTAGATAGGGTCTCAGGGCGAGACTATTACTGTTTTCTCGATGGATACTCGGGGTATAATCAAATTATAGTAGCACCGAAAGATCAACACAAGACAACATTCACTTGCCCGTAGGGTACATTTGCATTTAGGCGTATGCCATTTGGTTTATGTAATGCACCTGCTACATTTCAAAGATGTATGATGTCTATTTTTACTGACATGGTTGAGAAATATTTGGAAGTCGTTATGGATGATTTTTCAGTATTCAGAGATACATATGATGATTGCCTAGCTAATCAAGCCAAGGTACTAAGGCGATGCGAAGAAACAAACCTTGTACTTAACTTGGGAAATTGACATTTCATGGTACGAGAAGGTATTGTTCTAGGGCATCAGATAACAAGACATGAAATCGAGGTAGAGAAAGCAAAGGTAGATGTTATTGAGAAACTCCCACCTCCGACATCTGTAAAGGATGTTAGGAGCTTTTTGGGCCATGCCGGTTTCTATTGAAGATTCATTAAGGACTTCTCCAAAATTGCTGAACCTTTAAAAAAATTATTGGAGAAGGACACGACGTACAAATTTGATGAAGAGTGCTTAAGAGCTTTCAACGATTTGAAGAGTCGACTAGTTTCGGCACCCATAATCGTCACACCAGATTGGGATTTGCCATTTGAATTGATGTGTGACGCAAGTGACTTCACGATCGAAGCTGTCCTGGTTCAACGAAGGAACAAAGTTTTTCATCCCATCTACTATGTGAGTCAGACTCTGACAGGAGCTCAACTGAATTACACGGTAACAGAAAAAGAGTTACTTGCTATTGTGTTTGCTTTTAACAAGTTTCGATCTTATCTTGTAGGTACCAAAGTGACTGTCTATACGGACCACTCGGCAATTAAGTATTTACTTGCCAAGAAAGACTCTAAGCCGAGACTGATCCGATGGGTACTTCTACTTCAAGAGTTCGATCTAGAAATTCAAGATCGAAAGGTAGTGGAAAACCAAGTAGCAGACCACTTGTCCAGATTTGAACCGTAAGAAGGGAACTCTCCTCTTATACCAATTCGAGAGACGTTTCCAGATGAACTGTAACACCCCATACCCGAGTTCGAAGCTGAGACTGGATACGAGATGTTACTACACTCGAACTTGCTTAAACATGAACTTACGGGCTGTAATTTTTTTTGTCGAATTAACACTTCTCTTTCTTAGTCAAAACATACATTTCATGGGCCTACGAGGCCTTAAACTCATGCCCAGAAACTTTCGGAGTTCAACGGAAAACTTTTTACTCACTTAGTAAACTTCTCCTCAAAATAGGGTTCACACGCCCGTGTGACTTGGGACATGCCCGTGTCCTTTCCCCACGTACAAGGTTGGGTATTCTGCCAATCTCACACGGTCTAGGAACACGCCCATTTTCCCTACCCGTGGTGAACACTGCCAATCTCACACGGTCTAGGCACACGGCCGTGTGGTTAGCCCGTGGTCTAATTTGACTTAAATACTAACATGCAGGGGAAACGCGACCTATTAACGCATCCATGTGGGTTGGCCGTGTATCACACATGGTCTAGACACACGCCCGTGTGTCTATCCATATGGACACTTAGAGGCTATTTTCCAAGCCAATTGCCATCTTGAAATCAAGATCAGTTCAATACCCTTTTCAACAACTCAAGTACTACATGAAAACATGAACAATGATGCATAATCATCAACATTGGTATAAATAAACTTGGCAAATATTGGCCAATCTCTTTAGCCATATACAAAAGAATGCTAAACTTGATAGTCAACACATAGGCTCTTCTTAAAACATAACTCAAAATGAAATGCTTCCTATACATGCCATACTTAATATAAATGACTTGGCTATACCAAAATAGCAATTGATAGTGTGCTCCGAGCTCCGACGTCAATGATCCATGAGTTAGCTTGGCGGGACTACATGGAAAGAAAGAATTAAAGATGTAAGCATTTAGCATAGTAAGTTTGCATATAGTGAATATAGGAATACATTTGCTTAAGTCCACTTACTCTTACTAATACTTACATTCCTCATGGTAATTATTAGTCTCATGCTTGTAAGGTAAACAAGATACCTGTATCACTTGGTCACATAGATCAGCATACTTTACTAGGATAAGCATAATCTCAACTTCATCATTCATAACATTAATAATACTCTTAGTTAACTTTAACTAGCATAACTTAAGGATAGCTTTACTTACTTAACTTTCTTGCTTTCGCATTCAATCTTTACTCTTTTTCTCGATGAATTATTATGAATAATCGAGGATACTGAATCTCAATACACATGTGTCTCGATGCCAATCTCATATCCTAGATATGGTCTTACATGGGATCTCTTAACTTGGTGTCGAAGCCATGTCTTGACATGGTCTTACACGAAGTCTTCCTTGTGGGTTCCCTTGGGAACTTACTATTGCCATGCCTTGACATGGTCTTACTTGGTATCCTTACTTGTCAATGCTGAGCCTTGGCTTGCACTTACATGAAATCTTCCTTGGTATTCACCAATGCCATGCCTTGGCTGGGACTTACATGGGATCTTTATCTCATGATAACTTTCCAATGACAAGACTTGTCTTGGTCTTACATGATAACTTGCTTGATTGTCGAGGCCATGCCTTGGCTTGGTCTTATAAGGGCTTTCTCATCTCATGTGGGAGGTTGAGCATCCTAAGTAATTCATCTTCAATCGGGACTTTCATATACTTGATCTCATTAATATCTTTGTTTAACATATCATTAACATTCTCATGGAAATAATGTGCATTTAGCAACAAAGCAAGTAATTCAGTGAAAATATTCATGAAGCTTAAAAATCATACAAACTTACCTCAATGTACAAAATGTACATAGGTTTGCAATTTAGTCCTCGACTTTGTTTTTGCCTCGATTTTGGTCCGGGCTTCATTTTTTTCGATCTATAATAATAATTTGACACATTTAATACTCATTTTGATTAATTTGACTCATAACTCATACTTTGGCAAAATTACCATTTTACCCCTAACTTTCTCATAATTACACTCTTACCCCTAGGCTCGTAAATTGATTTTCATTCAACTTTCTTGAACTTCATGCTTAGCTGATTCATTTTCTCAACTATAGCAATATAAAATTCTCACTATTTCTACCATGCATGACCAATCTCATAACTTTTGCAAACTAGTCCTTACATGCGTTTTTCATGAAATTCACTTAGAAAAAGATGTTTATTCTACATCAAACTCTCATAATCTTTCATAAAACATCAAAATAAATGCATGTCATACATGGTTATATTTTTGAACATGAATCCTAGCTCAACTTATAGCTAAAAATAGCTAACTCATGTTACGAGAACTTCAAAAATACGAAGAATATTAAAAACGAAGCTAGGATGCACTTACTAGAAAGCTTGAAAAATTGAAGAACCCTAGCTATGGCTTTCTTCAAATTTTTGGCACAAGGGGAAGAAGATGAGTATGATTTTTGTCATCTTTTCCTTTTTAATCATTTAATTGGTAAATGACCAAAATGCCTTTCTCACTAAACTTTCACAATTTACTAACTCATGTCCATTTTTGTCCAAAAATTATAAATTGGGAAAATTGCTATTTAAGGACTTCTAATTAATATTCCAAAGCTATTTCATACTAAAAGCTTCTACAATCTCATATTTTGCAACATTTGCAATTTAGTCCAAATGGACCATTCAAGGACAATTTCATAAAATTTCTAAATGAAACTTTCATACTATCATGCAAACATCTCTTAAACCTTAAAACTCATTTTACTGTCTCAGATTTTTGGTCTCGCACCACTATTCTGACTAGGCCCTAAATCGGGCTGTTACAATTCTCCCCCCTTAGGGATTTTCGACCTCGAAAATCTTACCCGGAAAAAGGTTTGGGTACTGGTTTCTCATGGTTTCTTCTGGTTCCCATGTTGCTTCCTCTATCCCATGTCTTTGCCATAAAACTTTAACAAAGGAGATATTCTTATTCCTCAGCTGTTTGACTTCCCGAGCTAAAATCTTAACTAGTTTTTCACCATAAGTCATGTCAAGTTGAGTCTCTACCTCTGACGGAGTAATTACATGCAAAGGGTCTAATCGGTAGCGTCGCAACATAGACACGTGAAACACATCATGTATCTTTTCTAACTCAGACGGCAAAGCCAATCGATAGGTACCGGCTCAACTCTCTCAGTAATCTCATATGGTCCAATAAAACGTGGACCCAACTTGCCTTTCCGGCCAAATCTGAAAACCTTTTTCCATGGTGATACTTTCAAGAAAACTTTATCTCTGACTTGATACTCTATCTCTTTTCTTCTTAAATCCGAGTAGGATTTTTGTCTGTCTGAAGCAGCCTTTAAACATTCTCGAATTACTTTCACCTTCTCTTCAGTTTCTCTAACCAAATCAACCCCGTGAATTTGGTTTTCTTTGAGTTCAGTCCAAAATAAAGGCGTTTGACACTTATGCCCATATAAAGCCTCATAAAGCGCCATCTTTAAGCTCGACTAAAAACTATTATTGTAGGCGAATTCTACCAACGGGAGGAACTTTTCCCAACTACCTTGGAATTCAAGAATACAAGACCGAAGCATATCCTCAAGCACTTGAAATAACCTCTCTGACTGATCATCAGTTTGAGGATGAAAAGCTGTACTAAAACTCAATTTTGTACCCAAGGTATAACGCCCCAAAATCCCGAAACTCTAAATTCCTGTGCACTGAAGTTGGTATGTATGAGTAGCACTTAGAAGATTAATTTTGAGGTATTATTGGGATTATTTGAAGCTTAGAGATAGGGAAGACCATAGGGAAAAAATTATTTTTGCTTTAGTGGACCCTAGTCTCAGGTATTAGGCCTCTTAAGCAGATTAAGGGAAAATAGGACACAAATGGGCTTGTGGTCCAGTGGCAAGTGGCGTCATTTGGGGTGCTATAAGGTAGCGTGTTGTCAGCTGAGGAGGTCCAAGGTTCGAGCATTAGGAGTAGTATTTTTGGAGTGTTTTATTTTGCATAGGTGGATGGCCAGAGTTGTGTTCAGTATGAACTCTTGAGTTGGAGTGTTTGAGTGGTAAGAGGAACTGATAATGGAGGAAATTTTGGATAAGGCTAAGGTGTTATCAGGAGAAAAGTTAGGAGATGAGGAGAGGGAGGAATTGGTGCCGAATGGGACTGTGGGGAAATGAGTATTTGGCTGGTGGCTATAAAAGGAGAGGCCGGATGCTTTGAAAGGTTCTTTGAGCTTTCATTAGTCTTTCTTTTCTTCTCTTAATCGGTTTTCCTGTAGCTAAATTCTCCCAATTGCCGAAATCTCCAATAGCCGAATCCTTTTTTCCGAATTCTCTCATAGCCAAACTCTTCTATTGCCGAATTACCACCATCTTCTTCCTTGCCAAAATTCCTATTTTTGCCAAACCTTTGGTTGTTTTCCTCGATCACAAATCAATTATTATCTACTATCACTCAAGGTTAAAAGCCGAATTTAGGCTGCAGGATCAAAAGTGGATTTGGTAAGTATTCGGTTAACCTATCTTGTACGTTTTGCTAAAAGCGGAAAGGCTATCTAACTGTCCTATTGTCAACTCTGTGATAACAAGAATAAGGTTCAAAGATCGCAAGCGTGGTAGGATCGTTAGCAAGAGTAAGTCTACTCAACTCGATTCTGGTTTAAGTAAATGGCTGAATATGTGTATGATCTATAGGGGTGACTTGTGTGGATTATGAGTCACTCAGATTTTGATGGTGTATGTGTGAATACATATCTAAGGGATACTCCTGATTAGTAGTTAAGGAAGGGCTATTAGAACCCGGTGGCACACGGTAAGGTTACGGTAAGAGTTTTGGCTTTTGGTAAATGTTTTGATTTACTGATTGATTGAAGGTTGGTTGGTTGTAGGTTCAAGGCTAAGGATAGTATAGCACGTCGCAGTAACCAGGTGTGTACAAACACTACACACATACACGATATCGGCAATGCCAGAAAGCCAAAAATCTGAAAGTCGTTAAATGGGCCTGATGGGCCCTGAGACTAAGTTTGATGAAATTGTTTGGTTGGTTATACAAATTGAGTTAGCCATGCATGTTACATGATCTGGAATTGTTTTGGGCCTAATAGGCCATATAGATAAGATTTGGGGCTAATGGGCTGTAAGGATGTGATTTGGGTTTGATGGGCTTTATGGGGACGTAGACAAGTATGCTAGGGTTTAATGGACTTTAGGCCTAGTTCTGAACAACTCTTAAACCGCATAAGACTTAACCTAATAATTAAACATGTCCGTGGACAAGTTGCTGGGTTAGAGTGTGGCAACGGACATATGCATGTCTAGGATTGGATCTAGGGAGAGCTTGGTACTTAAGCGGTCCTAGTGGCCCACCTCCTCTTCTCTGGAATCCTACCTGGTGCATAGTGTTTGTTCACTTTAGCCGCAAGGACTTGTTAATGGGCCAAAGTTCATAACTAAAACCCGAGAGGGACCAAATACCCCTGATTTGGAAATTATCAAAATATCCTTAGATTTGTAAAATTACTAAAATACCCCTAATTTGGAAATTACCAAAATATCCTTAGATTTGTAAAATTACTAAAATACCCCTGATTTGTAAAATTACCAGAATACCCCTTATTTGTAGAATTACCAAAATATCCCTGATTTACAAAATTTCCAAAGTACCCCTATTTTGCAAAATTACCTAAATACCCCTGTAAGGTAGAATTACAAAAATACCTATATGTAGTGAAATGACTAAAATACCCCTAGGTGCTTAAAGTGTGAAAATGTGTGTTCCATTCACGAAATATATGTTGCACTTGGGTGGGTTTTGATGATACGGAGGAAGATTTGAGGATCGCATAGTCGCTTGACGACCGTGGATCCACCGGTGGCTTTAGGCCCATTATAGCAGCTTTGCTGCAACGTTTGAATAGTGCCACTACTGGTGTTACCTTTGGTGTGTAGGGATGGGTGAGTTGATATTTATATCCCTATAGGTTTGTAGGGTTGGAAGGAACTCCATGAAGCCTTACTATTTCTGAAACATACAAGTTTGCCAACTTGTCTAGTGAGTAATCAACTCGTACAGGTATGAAATGAGCAGACATCGTGAGTCTATTGACCACAACCCATACAACATCTTTGTTGCTCGGAGACAACAGTAAACCCGTTACGAAATCCATAGTGATACGGTCCCATTTCCACTTGGGAACCATAATTGATTGAAGCAAACCCGCCTTTACTTGCTGACATATTAAGCATTTGGAAACAAACTCTAAAATATATTTCTTCATTCTCGGCCACCAATACTATTGCTTCAAGTCATTATACTTCTTGGTACTACCCGGATGTACAGATAAACATCCGTCATGTGCCTCATATAAAATTCTCTGAATAAGCTCCTCTTTCCTCGACACACAAACTCTATCTTTGAACAATTGAAGAACCGTAGCTATGGCTTCCTTCAATTTTTTGGCACAAGGGGAAGAAGATGAGTATGATTTTTGTCATCTTTTCCCTTTTAATCATTTAATTGATAAATGACCGAAATGCCCTTCTCACTAAACTTTCACAATTTACTAACTCATGTCCATTTTTGTCCAAAAATTATAAATTGGGAAAATTGCTATTTAAGGATTTCTAATTAATATTCCAAAGCTATTTCATACTAAAAGCTTCTATAATCTCTTATTTTGCAACTTTTGCAATTTAGTCCAAATGGACCATTCAAGGACAATTTCATAAAATTTCTACATGATACTTTCATATTATCATGCAAACATCTCTTAAACCTTAAAACTCATTTTACTGTCTCAAATTTTTGGTCTCGCACCACTATTCCGACTAGGTCCTAAATCGGGCTGTTACATGAACACATGCTGAAGGTAAATCATGTCCATAATACCCCTTGGTTTGCTGATATTGCTAACCTTTTAGCTTGTGGTTTGATGCCGATTGATAAGATGTATCATTAAAAGAAAAGTTTTCTTTACGATGTGAAGTACTATTTCTGGGAAGAGCTGTATTTGTTTAAAAAGTTTTGTAGATCAAATGATCAAGAGATCCGTGGCAGAAGATGAAGTACATAAGATTTTATACCATTGTCACTCAGCTCCGAATGGGGGACACTTCGGAGGTAGACGTACTGCAGCCAAGGTATTGCAAGCCGGATTCTTTTGGCCAACAGTATTCAAAGATGCATATACTTACGTAAAGAGTTGTGATCGATGTTAAAGGGTCAGAAATGTCACCAACAGAAATGAGATGCCTCGAACAAACATCATTGAGGTATAATTATTCAATGTTTGGGTTATAGACTTTCTCGGTCCTTTCCCTCCGTCTTTTGGTCACAAGTACATATTAGTAGCAGTAGACTGTGTGTCTAAGTGGGTTGAGGCAGAGGCATATCCAACAAATGATGCCAAGGTTGTAATGAAGTTTTTGCAGAAACATGTGTCACAAGGTTTGGAACCCCAAGAGCCATCATCAGTGATGAAAGGTCCCATTTTGTGAACAAGTGGTTGAAATGGTTATTAGATAAACATGGAGTGAAACACAAGGTTGAAATGGTGTGCAGGGTTGGATTTGGGATGGGTGCATTGCATTAATGTGATACTGATGTGATATGAGGTCGTTGTGTGCTAAGGCCCAAGAGTACCGTTTTTGATAGGGCTTAGGCCCAATGTGATAATTGTGTGCTGATTGGATTACCAAGGGTCGTACACACTGAGTTTCAAAACTCACCCCTTTTTATTAAATGTTTCAGGTGATCCTCAGTAAACAGCTCGACGTGGGAGAGAACTCGGTGATGGCCACACTACAAGATACTTTGAAGTTTTACTTAATTGTTCAAAAGACATGATTTTAATTGCTTTATTTTCTATGGATGTAATAAGGCCTTATACTCCGATTTGACTTTAGGTTTTAAGTTTTGTTATTATTGTTTCAACTGTACACTTGGTTATTAAACCTGAGTAATTTCTTATGTTTAAATATGGTTTTCGAAATACTTAAAATAATAAAATGGGCTTTTATCATTACTTAACAAGATTCAAGGGTTTTGGGCTTTTAGGCCTTAAATTTTAACTTAGCAAAATTGTTTTGAATTGTCCTTTGATGTGACATTCTCAGATTCGGCCATAACGTCTGGGCTGGGTTTGGGGTGTTACACAAGGCCTCTTGCAACTTCTTCCAAAATCTAGAGGTGAATCTCGGATCTCTATCCGATATGATTGACAAAGGAACTCCATGAAGCCTTACTATTTCTGAAACATACAAGTTTGCCAACTTGTCTAGTGAGTAATCAACTCGTACAGGTATGAAATGAGCAGACATCGTGAGTCTATCGACCACAACCCATACAACATCTTTGTTGCTCGGAGACAACAGTAAACCCGTTACGAAATCCATAGTGATACGGTCCCATTTCCACTTGGGAACCATAATTGATTGAAGCAAACCCGCCTTTACTTGCTGACATATTAAGCATTTGGAAACAAATTCTAAAATATATTTCTTCATTCTCGGCCACCAATACTGTTGCTTCAAGTCATTATACTTCTTGGTACTACCCGGATGTACAGATAAACATCCGTCATGTGCCTCATATAAAATTCTCTGAATAAGCTCCTCTTTCCTCGACACACAAACTCTATCTTTGAACACCAGGCAATCGTCGGAATTAATCTGAAAATCAATTTCAACATCTGACTCACGCTGAGCTCTCTTGACTTGCAATTGACTATCTTCTTTTTGAGCCTCAACGACCTCTAGGAGGAATATTGGTCTAGCTCTCAACTCAGCTAGAATAGAACCATCATCGGACAAGGTCATCCGCAAATTCATTGCCTTTAATACAAATAGGGACTTTCCACTCAAAGCATCAGCGACCACATTCGCCTTGCCAAGATGGTAGTCAATGACCAACTCATAGTCCTTTTATTAACTCTAACCATCTCCGTTGCCTTAAGTTTAACTCTTTTTTCATCATCAAGTACTTTAGACTTTTGTGACCAGTGAAAATCTGACATCTTTCACCATATAGATGGTGTCTCCAAATCTTCAATGCGAAAACTATGGCAGCCAACTCTAAATCGTACGTCAGATAATTCTTCTCATGAGGTTTCAGCTGTCTTGAGGCATAAGCATTCACTTTGCCTTCTTGCATAAATACACAGCCTAATCCATTTAAGGATGCATCACTGTAAATCACGAATTCTTTCCCCGTCTCGGGTTGTACTAAAACTGGAGCTTCTATCAACACTATTTTTGATTTCTCAAAACTTTGTTGGCATCTTTCTGTCCAATCAAACTTCACACATTTCTATAACAATTTTGTCATTGGGGTTGCAACCATGGAAAACCCCTTAACAAATCGTCTATAATAGCTGGCTAGGCCTAGAAAACTTCTAACCTCGAATATATTCTTCGGTAGTTTCCAGTCAACAATAGCCGAAATCTTACTTGGGTCTACTTGGAATCCTTCTCTCGAGATAATATGTCCTAGAAATCCTACTTCTTTGAGCAAAATTCACTTTTACTGAACTTGGCATATATCTGATTTTCTCGTAGAGTCTGCAAAACTATTCGTTGGTGTTCGACATTCTCAATCTCTTCTTAGGAATAAATCAATATGTCATCGATAAAAATGATCACAAACTTATCGAGGTATGGCCGAAAAATGTGATTCATTAGATCCATGAATACCGCAGGAGCATTGGTTAAACCAAAGGGCGTGACTAAAAATTCATAATGCTCATACCTCGTTCGAAAAGCGGTCTTCGACACATCTGAGTCCCTTACTCTCAACTGGTAGTATTCTGATCTCAAGTCTATTTTGGAAAACACAGTAGCTCCTTTCAATTGATCGAACAAATTATCGATCCTTGGCAATAGATACTTGTTCTTCACTGTCACTTTATTAAGCTGACGGTAATCTATGCACAATCTCATGGTGGCATCTTTCTTTTTCACAAATAAAACTGAAGCACCCCATGGAGAACAACTTGATCTTGCAAAGCCTTCATCTGTCAACTCTTGCAACTGTGACTTCAGCTCTATCAACTCCGTTGGAGCCATTCTGTAAGGAGTAATGAATATTGGTATAGTACTGGGAGCTAGCTCAATGTTGAACTCAACCTCTCTTACTGGAGGCAGTCATGGTAATTCCTCAGGAAAAACATCCAAGTACTCACATACTATCGGCACTAACCCAATCTTTAGCTCTGTTTCTCTAGCATTCATCACAAAGTCAAGATACGCCTCATACCCTTTTATTATATATCTCTGTACCGTCATAAGAGAAATCATTACCGGCGATCTATCTTGTTCATCTGATTCAACATGAAGAGTGTCCCCATTCTCATATCTCATCTCAATATATTTCTTCCCACAGTTTACTATTACATCATGGGTGGTTAACCAGTCCATACCAAGAATGATGTCAAACTCATCAAATGGTAACAACATAAAGTTTGCTTTAAAATAATGACCTCTAATCATCAATGGGAAATCATTACATATTTTATCGACCAGTACACTTTGACCTAATGGATTAGACACTTTAATCACAAATTCTGTAGACTCTATAGGCATACTCATACTGGATACTAGTTTAATGAAAATGTAAGAGTGTGTGGATCTGGGATCTACTAAAGCAATAACTTTAATATCATGAAGAGAAAAGGTACCCGTAATAACATCAGGAGAAGATGCCTCTTCGCGAGCGTGAATGGCATACGTCCTTGCAGGTGCCCTACCCTTGGGTCTCGCAACCTGCTCTTTAGGGTTACCTCTACCACTTGCTCCACTACTCAGGTTCTTCTACGGTCTTCCTCTGACAATACTCCTGGATATCGGATTCAGAGTTCTCTCTTCTTTCATCATCTTAGGACAATCTTTTATAAAGTGATCCTGAGAACCACATCTGAAACAAGCATTTTCATGAGCTTGGTACTCACCAAGATGACGTCTACCACACTGTGGGAATTTCAGTCTATTCGATCGAATGCTCCCCACGCTAGCGACTGAAGTAGTCTGTGCCTTATTTCCTAAATACTGTTTACCCTTGTTTCTACTTGAAAACCCAGTGGATGAAGCCGATTGGGTGGAGAAATCTCTTGACTTCTTCGAAGAGGGTTGGAATGACTTATTCCACTGTCTCTTTCTCGAGTCACGAGACTCCATTTTAGATTTTCTCTTCCCTTTTACTAGCTCTTCGGCTTTACAAGCCCGCTCCACTAACACAACAAATTCTTTTAATTCTAGGACAGCAACAAACAACTTAATGTCCTCATTTAGTCCAACATCAAATCTCTTGCTCATGATGGCCTCGGTGGATACACAATCTCGAGCGTATTTATTGAGTCGTACAAACTCGCACTCATAATCAGTCACAGACATCTTGCCTTGCTTCAAATCTAGGAATTCCTTTCTTTTCTGATCGATAAATCTTTGACTGATGTACTTCTTTCTGAAATCTTCTTGAAAGAATTCCCATGTGATCTTTTCTCTTGGTACTACCGACACCAAGGTGTTCCACCATTGATATGCAGAATCTCTTAAAAGAGACACTACACACTTCATGCATTCCTCAGATGTGCATGACAGCTCATTAAATACCCTGATGGTATTTTCTAACCAAAACTCGGCCTTTTCTGGATCATCATCCTTTCTAGCCCAGAATTCTTCTGCCCCATGTTTCCTGATCCTATCAACCGGAGGTTTGTCTCCTCTTACCACCTCTATTACTTGAGGGGCTACTGGATAGGTTGAGGAATAGGTGGAGGTGGAGGGGGTTGTTCATTCGGGTTCGTACGAAAGAACTCCGTATACCATGTGTTCATCATATGGAGGAAGGCTTCTCTAGCCTCTTCTCCTCCTCTTTGACTCACCATAGCGGGTCTATTCTCATTCTCGTTTGGCACCGTCCCTTCAGTGGGAGTTAGTGCGTTACTTTTTACGTCATCCGCTACAGCTCTTTCGGGATCCATTCACTATATGTATAAACATAATTTAAGTCGTCAAGAGTCATCACATTATCATTATGAAAGCATTCTTACGTATGAAATGTATAGCTAGACTCGTGCTCATGCTAAGTTAGTCCTAGAACTGACTAAATCGTAGATCTGATACCACTAAATGTAACACCCCATACCTGAGTTTGAAGCAAAGACTGGATACGAGACGTTAATACACTTGAACTTACTTAAACATGAACTTACAGGCTGTAAATTTTTTGTTTCGAATTAACACTTACCTTTCTTAGTCAAAACATACATTTCATGGGCCTACGAGGCCTTAAACTCATGCCCGGAAACTTTCAAAGTTCAACTGAAAACTTTTTACTCACTTAGTAAACTTCTCCTCAAAATAGGGTCACACGTCCGTGTAACTTGGGACACGTCCGTGTCCTTTCTCCATGTAGAAACTTGGGTATTCTGCCAATCTCACACGGTCTAGGAACACGCCCGTTTTCCCTACCCGTAGTGAACACAGCCAATCTCACACGATCTAGGCACACGGCCTTGTGGTTAGCCTGTGGTCTTATTTGACTTAAATACTAACGTGCAGGGGAAACACAACCTATTAACACACCCATGTGGGTTGGCCGTGTATCACACATGGTCTAGACACACGCACGTGTGTCTATCCATATGGGCACTTAGAGGCTATTTACCAAGCCAATTGCCACCCTGAAATCAAGATCAATTCAATACCCTATTCAACAACTCAAGTACTACATGAAAACATGAACAATGATGCATAATCATCAACATTGGTATAAATAAACTTGGCAAATATTGGCCAATCTCTTTAGCCATATACAAAAGAATGCTAAACTTGATAGTCAACACATAGGCTCTTCTTAAAACATAACTTAAAATGAAATGCTTCTTATACATGCCATACTTAATATAAACAACTTGGCTATACAAAAATAGCGATTGATAGTGTGCTCCAAGCTTCAACATCAATGATCCACGAGTTAGCTTGGCGGGACTACATGGAAAGAAAGAATTAAAGACGTAAGCATTTAGCTTAGTAAGTTTGCATATAGTAAATATAACAATACATTGCTTACGCCTACTTACTCTTACTGATTCTTACATTCCTCATGGTACTTACTAGTCTCATGCTTGTAAGGTAAACAAGATACCTGTATCACTTGATCACATAGATCAGCATACTTTACTATGATAAGCATAATCTCAACTTCATCATTCATAACATGAATAATACTCTTAATTAACTTTAACTAGCATAACTTAAGGATAGCTTTACTTACTTAACTTTCTTGTTTTCTCATTCAATCTTTACTCTTTTGCCCAATGAATTATTATGAATAATCGAGGATACTGAATCTCAATACACATGTGTCTCAATGCCAATGCCATATCCTAGATATGGTCTTACATGGGATCTCTTAACTTGGTGTCGAAGCCATGTCTTGACATGGTCTTACACGAATTCTTCCTTATGGGTTCCTTTGGGAACTTACCATTGCCATGTCTTAACATGGTCTTACTTGGTACTATTACTTGTCAATGCCGAGCCTTGGCTTGGACTTACATGAAATCTTCCTTGGTATTCACCAATGCCAGTCCTTGGCTGGGACTAACATGGGATCTTTATCTCACGATAACTTTTCAATGCTAAGACTTGTCTTGGTCTTACATGATAACTTGCTTGATTGTCGAGGCCATGCCTTGGCTTGGTCTTACACGGGCTTTCTCATCTCATCTGGGAGGTTGAGCATCCTAAGTAATTCATCTTCAATCGGGACTTTCATATACTTGATCTTATTAATTTCTTTGTTTAACATATCATTAACATTCTCATGGAAATAATGTGCATTTAGCAACATAGGAAGTAATTCAATGAAAATATTCATGAAGCTTAAAAATCATACAAACTTACCTCAATGTACAAATGTATATAGGTTTGCAATTTAGTCCTCGACTTTGTTTTTGCCTCGGTTTTGGTCTGGGCTTCATTTTTCACGATCTATAATAATAATTTAACACATTTAATACTCATTTTGACTAATTTGACTCATAACTCATACTTTAGAAAAATTACCATTTTACCCCTAAACTTTCTCATAATTACACTCTTGCCCCTAGGCTCGTAAAGTGATTTTCATTCAACTTTCTTGAACTTCATGCTTAGCTGATTCATTTTCTCAACTATAGAAATATTAAATTCTCACTATTTCTACCATGTATGACCAATCTTATAACTTTTACAAACTAGTCCTTACATGCATTTTTCATGAAATTCACTTAGAAAAAGATGTTTATTCCACATCAAACTCTCATAATCTTCCATAAAACATCAAAATACATGCATGTCATACATGGGTATATTTTTGAACATGAATCCTAGCTCAACTTATAGCTAAAAATAGCTAACTCATGTTACGAGAACTTTAAAAATACGAAGAATATTAAAAACGGAGCTAGGATGCACTTACTAGCAAGCTTGAAAAATTGAAGAACCATAGCTATGGCTTCCTTCAATTTTTTGGCACAAGGGGAAGAAGATGAGTATGATTTTTGTCATCTTTTCCTTTTTAATCATTTAATTGATAAATGACCGAAATGCCCTTCTCACTAAACTTTCACAATTTACTAACTCATGTCCATTTTTGTCCAAAAATTATAAATTGGGAAAATTGCTATTTAAGGATTTCTAATTAATATTCCAAAGCTATTTCATACTAAAAGCTTCTATAATCTCTTATTTTGTAACTTTTGCAATTTAGTCCAAATGGACCATTCAAGGACAATTTCATAAAATTTCTACATGATACTTTCATACTATCATGCAAACATCTCTTAAACCTTAAAACTCATTTTACTGTCTCAAATTTTTGGTCTCGCACCACTATTCCGACTAGGTCCTAAATCGGAACATTACATGAACACATGTGAAGGTAAATCATGTCCATAATACCCTTGGTTTCTTTGATATTGCTAACTTTTTAGCTTGTGGTTTGATGCCGATTGATAAGATGTATCATTAAAAGAAAAGTTTTCTTTACGATGTGAAGTACTATTTCTGGGAAGAGCTGTATTTGTTTAAAAAGTTTTGTAGATCAAATGATCAAGAGATCCGTGGCAGAAGATGAAGTACATAAGATTTTATACCATTGTCACTCAGTTCCGAATGGGGACACTTGGAGGTGAGCGTCTTGCGACCAAGGTATTGCAAGCCGGATTCTTTTGGCCAACAGTATTCAAAGATGCATATACTTACGTAAAGAGTTGTGATCGATGTTAAAGGGTCAGAAATGTCACCAACAGAAATGAGATGCCTCGAACAAACATCATTGAGGTATAATTATTCAATGTTTGGGTTATAGACTTTCTCGGTCCTTTCCCTCCGTCTTTTGGTCACAAGTACACATTAGTAGCAGTAGACTGTGTGTCTAAGTGGGTTGAGGCAGAGGTATATCCAACAAATGATGCCAAGGTTGTAATGAAGTTTTTGCAGAAACATGTGTCACAAGGTTTGGAGCCCCAAGAGCCATCATCAGTGATGAAAGGTCCCATTTTGTGAACAAGTGGTTGAAATGGTTATTAGATAAACATGGAGTGAAACACAAGGTTGCTATGGCTTACCATCCGCAGACGAATGGGTAACCTGAACTGGCAAACAAGGAGATCAAAGGCATACTTGAGAAGGTAGTTTGCCCGAACCAATGAGATTGGTCCAAAAGACTGGATGATGCTTTATGGGCTTACAGGACAGAACACAAGACACCTTTAGGGGTGTCACCCTATAGGTTAGTCTTTGGGAAAGCCTGCCATCTACCCTTGGAGTTAGAACACAAAGCTTACTAGGCTCTCCGACAACTCAACTTGGATCTTAAGCTTGCTAAAGAGAAACAGATGCTCCAGCTCAACGAGTTAGAAGAATTCTGAATGTTCTCATACGAAAATGTTAAATTGCTCAAGTAGAGACTTAAAAAATGGCGTGACAAGCACATTCGAGTTCGTGAATTTGAAGCATGTCAGCAAGTTTTGTTATTTAATTCCAGATTAAAGTTCTTTCCAGGTAACTTAAAATCACGTTGGTCCGGTAATTTTCGAGTTGAACTTCAAGGTAAGGGAGGTAATTTTCGAGTTAATGCTCAACACTTGAAACATTACTAGGGAGATAAAATTGAACGTAATCAAATCTCGTTCATTTTGTCAGATATTTAATTTTTCTTGTTCTTCTTATTTCGGTAAATGATTTAGGGTATATTTTAGGGATTAGTATGTTTAAATAAATTCTGTCTAGGAGATTGGAACTTGATGATCTTGTATATTTGATGTTTTGTGAAAAATAGACTAAGTTGATAAAATGTGAAAATGTGAGGGTTAAGTTGCAAATAGCCCTAAATATATGTTTTGGATTGAATTGAATGATTTGATGAATGAATCGGCTAAATCTGTGTATGTATAGATCAAGAGCCGAAGAGAACGGATTTAGATCGGGAAAAGTCAAAAATCATTGAATAGCCGTACGTATCCGTTAAACCGAACTCGAGGTAAGTCGATATACAAATAAATGTATTTGCTATGAATTATTTGAGTATATATGATATTTGAATTGCTATGACTATCCATTAAGATGGAATGTATGTGAAATACGAGTTATGAATAATTCGAAGGGTTGATAATGTCCGAGAAGTCCCGATTGAACCTAGGAATAGATAGGATAGTATATGTCATGACATAGGTGTCTATTAGGTGATATCATGTAAGACCACATCTGGGACGTTGGCATTGATTTGAGATTTTGTGTAACACCACGTCTGGGACGTTGGAATCGATATGAGGTTTACGTGTAAGACCATGTCTAGGACATTGGCCTCGTATTGATTCGTGTAAGATCCTGTCTGGGTGTAACACCCCAAACCCGGCCTAGACGTTACGACCGGATCTAGCATGTTAGATAGAAGGGTTGTTTAAAAACTAAGCGTTCATTGAAAATGTTTGCATCTCTTTTGAAAACTCCGAGTTACGTTGGTTGTTTATTAAAAACCTGGTTTACTCAGTGTCCATTTTGGAAAAGTTGTAATTAACTTGTAAAATGCCTTTGTTATGAAAACCGATTTTGAATATTTGCGGTAACGTGATATTTTAGAAAACGATTGTTAATGTTTTAAGAAAACCCCGTTTTTATAAGTTTAACAGTTATAATTGAAAGGTGAAAAGAAAAATATACCAATGGCCTTATTAGAAAATATTAACCCAAAATAAATAATCTTAAAGATAAAGTAAAAACTGAATTTACTAAAGTTTGAGAGAAATCTCCGTTGTATGGCCACCACTGAGTCCTCCACGGCTCTAAATCCTCTATTGCTGGGGATTACCTGCGAGGTTAAAGAAAAGGGGTGAGTTACGAGAACTTAGTGTGTAATCCCCCAAATGACATTAACTGGGCCCGAGCCCATAAGACATCAATCTGGGCCTAAGCCCTATAATTATGGTAGTGCAAATGAAGTAATGCAGCCCAACCCAATCCAACCAGCACACCCCCGTACCAACCAATCACACCTGTGGGGATCAAGTCAACCCACCTCGCCAATCATACCAATAATGTAGACAAGCTACTAATCACAATATTTGTGGCTGAGCCACCAGAGTCATAATTATGTATTTATATAAATATATTGTGGCTATGCCACCAGGCAACACTGCTCTTCAATCATTAACCCGCCCTATGCAACATGATAAAATGCAATGTATCAACATATAAAAGTGTAATAAGAATCATACATACAATACTCAACCATGGACAAGGGTATAACGGTCATCTTCACCCCTTTGGGGTGTTTCAGTAATTTTACCCATCGAGGGTATTTTGGTAATTTCGCAACCCAGAGGTATTTCAGTAATTTACCCTTAAAGGTTATTTTAGTAATTTTGCAACCTAGGGGTATTTCAGTAATTTACCCTTCAAGGGTATTTCAGTAATTTTACAAATCAGGGCTATTTCATTAATTTTGCAAACCGGGGGTATTTCAATAATTTTGCAAACTCGGGTATTTCGGTAATTTTAGAAATCGGGGGTATTTCGGTAATTTTGAAAACTGAGGGTATTTCAGTAATTTTGTAAACCAATGGTATTTCAGTAATTTTGTAAACCAAGGGTATTTCTGAAATTTTGTCAACTCCTCAGAAGGTCTACAGTCTCCTCGAGCGACTCAAGCATTTTAAACAGAGATAATGATGCGAATGGGCTTAAGGCCCATTCTATGTGCAAGTGGGCCCACATGCTCGTGTGGCCCATTTTAGCCCAATTCTAGCCACAGATATGAGATTCACATAGTTCAGTCTAATATTTACTACACAATCCTACAATTTATTCATATAGGCCCACAGGCCCATTGCACCCAGTTGGCCCCGTTCGGCCCATTGTGGCCCAAACAGCATCAACCTACAAGAATACTCATGGTGGCCTCGACTATCGCGTCGAAGCTCCCACACGTGCGCTCACACGCTCATGTGGCTACCATCGCCGTGTGACCGGTATTTCGGCATTTGCCGTTCTATAGCTAGAGTAGGGCGAAATACACACCTGATAGGTATCTGAAGTGCTAAGCCGCGCTCCGAGCACTCATATGCCCAACGCCAACCAGGTATGCTTACTCTCCTCACATATTGCTCTATTTAAAGCCAGCTTCTCACCTTTCCTTTTGCTAGCTTTCCGATGTGGGATCCCTCCTTCAGTAGAGTTTAAATCCAACACAAACTCTGGTCGTCCAATCCGTAAAATAAATACTCCCTTGCTTGTCATGAGA
The DNA here is from genome assembly GCA_025503065.1 of Gossypium bickii. Lineage (NCBI taxonomy): Eukaryota > Viridiplantae > Streptophyta > Magnoliopsida > Malvales > Malvaceae > Gossypium > Gossypium bickii. The sequence continues at coordinate 19,897,777 of CP106720.1, read as the reverse complement.
TTCGAACCTAGGCTCCCCTGTAGCTTAATCCACGCCGCTAGCCACTGGGCCACAAGCTCCTCTTGTGTCTAAAATCATGCGCAACTAAATATAAATCTATGGGCCAAAGTCTAAGTTCACTTAAAAAAAAAATCAAAATGCAAGCGCCAAGACTTGAACCTTGGACCCCTTACTTCCTTGTGGCGTCATTCCCTTGTCTCTTATGTGGCAACATTTGCCACTAGACCACAACTCTTTTTCATGCCATTTTTCTCCATATATTCTTCTTAAAGCCTACCAACTAACTCTCAGGGTTTTATTCACCTAAAACAAAAATTTTCCTAAAGCCCAAGTTTGATCTCGGGACTTCATGGAAGCCCCCTAACCTTCGAAAATCACTCACCTAATAGGTCCAGCTTGCATTAGTGCCGTTCTCACATCTGATAAAATTTTAAACGGTCCCCTGCCCAAGGCCCAACGGGCCCAATTATACTAGGCCCAAATTCGGGGCGTTACAAATCTACCCTCTTAAAGAAATTTCGTCCTCGAAATTTCAAACCATTTATTAGTAGTTTTACACCGATTACTCTACCGCGCTACCGCTGCGCACTCTGATTCCAATAACACTAATTCGCTTTCTAACTTAATCGTGGAACCTCTCCACACAACCAAATTTCTAACACAGAAGCAAACAGATTTCTATCACACATACACACAATTTCTATATTCAACATCCCATCCAAACCAAACACACAGAATAAATACCAGCAATACAATCATTTCAGCATATAATAGATTATAGACAGAAATGATAGACATATATATAAGTGTGTGTACAGATAGAGAGAGGGAGAAAGAGAGAGGAAACAAATCAGGGACTTATGATGATGATGATGATAACGATGATGATAATGATGACATCAGACGATGATAGTAAACCCACTAGATAAAAACCAGAAATACTACTCTCTTTCAATTAGTTTTCCATCATTAGGCTAATTCATCATCTTTGCGCAGGGGCCATGCTAATCTTCTCTGTATCATTCCAATTTTATTGGATGTATAGGCTCCCCTGTAGCTTAATCCACGCCGCTAGCCACTAGGCCACAAGCACCTCTTGTGTCTAAAATCATGAGCAACTAAATCTATGGGCTAAAGTCTAAGTTCACTTAAAAATAAAATCAAAATGCAAGCGCCAAGATTTGAACCTTGGACCCCTTAGTTCCTTGTGGCGTCATTCCCTTGTCTCTTATGTGGCGTCATTCGCCACTAGACCACAACTCCTTTTCGTATCATTTTTCTCTATATATTATTCTTAAAGCCTACCTACTAACTCTTAGGGTTTTATTCACCTAAAACTAAAATTTTCCTAAAGCCTAAGTTTGATCCCGAGACTTCATAGAAGCTCCTAACCTTCCAAAATCACTCACCTAATAGGTCCAGCTTGCATTGTTGCCGTTCTCACATCCGATAAAATTTTAAATAGCCCCCTGCCCAAGGCCCAATGGGCCCAATTCTACTAGGCCCAAATTCGAGGTGTTACACTGGGACATTGGCATCGATATTTGATTACAAGTAAGACCACGTCTGGGGCGTTGGCATTGTATGATTATTCTGAGCACTCTGGGTGTCTCATTAGATTCCGAATGGTTCAACCGGCAAATTTGAAATACGAATGACTATGTAATTCATATATCCATTTCAGGTGTGTTTTATATATACACTAAGTGTGTGTATAAAAGGTAAGTGCTTATATGTACTTACTAAGATAAATATGTGCAAAGAAATGATGGAATGAGAGGTGAAAATATGCTTAAATGATCTATATGTTTATGTGGTACTTGAGTTGAGAAATGTGTTAAGAGATGCCTAAGTAAATGAGCCAAATACTATATGTGTTGTATATGCTATGAGAACCATTATTGTCATTGTATAAATATGGCTATGTGCATGTTATGCTAAGTTTATTTGTATATGGCTTACTAAGCTTTTGGAAAGCTTACTTTGTGTGTGTTTGCTTTGTTTTATATATCGTCAAAGCTACTGAAGGCTCGGGACCGTAGAGGATCGTCATCACACTACCTAGCTCATTTTGGTACCTTTTTGATATGTATATAGTTAAATATGGCATGTATAGGCTAGTCATTTTGGATTATGTTAACATATGTATAAATAGCCATGAGATGTGGCTAGTTTAATGTTGGTAGTAAGCATGAGTGAATATGTTATATGGTGCAAATGTTGATATGGGTTGATAACAAACGAAATGATCAAGGCTATGGTAAGCATATGAATGCATTATAAGTATGTTTGAATGATCAAAGGAATGGTTATAAGAAATGTAAATGTGGATGAATCATGCTTGAATATTTGTATGTGTTTTAGTTGTGTAAAATTGGCATGAATGGAAATGAAATTGAATTTGAAGACTTGTTGATTTTTTCTGGCATGTCTTTGATTGTCAATAGTGTATGATATGAATTAGTATATTGTTTGTAGGTATGACCTTTATGTGGGTGGCATTATGGCCTTGCAAATGGCCTGTTTTGCCTACACGGTTGTGGTACACGGGCGTGCCTGGTAGCCGTGTGAATAAGTCAGTAGCTAGCCTAACTTTACACGGCTGTGGTATACGGGTGTGCCTGATAGCCATGTGGTTAAGTCAGTCACTAGTCTAATGTTACACGGCCATGGCACATGGGCATCCCTTGTGACCGTGTGGATAAGTTAGTATACATGCTCTAATTTGGCACGGCCAGAACACATAGGTGTGTCTAGTAATCGTGGCAGGCCGTGAGCGTGTGACCTCTGTAACCTAGTGAAGTTTTAAATTTTTTAGAACTTTCATATTTGTTTGATTTAGTCCCGACCCTATTCTGAATCATTATTAAGGTCTCGTTGACCTATAAAAGGGACCCATTGATTATGATTGATGAATTGTATTACTAGATGTATATAAAAGTTTTCGATCTGTCTGGTAACGCATTTAACCCTAATCCAGTGACAGATATGGGTTAGGGGTGTTACAGTTGATTGGTATCAGAGCTATGGTTTAGTCGATTCTTGGTCTAACATAGCGAGTGTGAGTCTAGCTATACATACCATATATGAAATTGCGATAGTGTGATGAATCCTGACAAGAAAAATGTGATATTCGTAAAGTAATGGATCCCGAAAGAGTCGTAGCTGACGATGTAGAAAGTAATGTGCCTACTCCCGCGCAAGGGACAACGCCCTCTGATTCGAGACCTAGTACAAGGGTCATGAGGGAGAAGCTAAACAAGCTTTCTTCCAAATGATGAGTGAATGGTTCCCTCAATTTATGAAAAATAATCCCGCTGTTTCACAACCTCTGCCCTCGCTTAATCCTCTCAGACATCTACTATGCCTTCGACTACGAATCTGAATCTGTTGAATAAGCCTCCAATTGACAAAATCCGTAAGTATGAGGCTAAAGAGTTCAGGGCTACCAGTGATGACGATGCCGAGAAGGCTGAGTTCTGGCTAGAGAACACAATTCAAGTATTTGATGAAATGTCTTTAACCCCAGAAGAAAGTATTAAATGTGTTGTTTCACAGCTACGAGACGCGGCTTATCATTGGTGGAAAACTCAGATTTCTATTATTCCGAAGGAAATGGTTACATGGGATTTCTTCCAGTCTGAGTTTCGAAAGAAATATGTTAGTTATAAATTTATTGATCTTATGAATTTATTGATCAGAAACAAAAAGAATTTCTGGAATTGAAACAGGGCCACATGTCTGTCATTGAATATGAATGAGAGTTCGTGAGGTTAAGTCAGTATGCCAGAGAATGTGTATCATCGGAAGCAATAATGTGTAAGAGGTTTGAAGATGGTTTAAATGAAGACATCTGCTTGCTAGTCGGAATTTTAGAAATAAAAGAGTTTGTTGTGCTTGTTGATCGGGCATGTAGAGTCGAGGCACTCAGGAAAGACAAAAGAAAAGCTGAGTTTGAAGTTAGAGATGTGAGAAAGTGATTTTCGGGCAAATCATTTCAGTCTGGTTCGAAGAAATTCAAAGATGAACAAAGTCGTTCCAGGACTAATGTGGAAGATTTTAGTAGAGATCGAGCTAGATCATAGTTGAGTTCCAAAACTCCAGCAACTTCAATGGCAAGTGTTGGAAACGTTCGATTCGAGAAACCTGAATGTAAACATTATGGAAAAAGGCATCCGGGAAGTTGTAGATTGAATGACCGAGCTTGTTTTAGATGTGGATCATTAGATCATTTCATCTGTGATTGCCTAAAGTCTGTTGAGCCAGAGACTACCCAGAATCTGAGATTTGATAATGCTTCTGGAAGAGGTAGACTTTCTTGAAATGTAAGAAATGTTAGTTGTGGTCAGAGAATTACAAGAGATAATGTCATGAGATCCGAAGCTAGAGCACCTACCAGAGTGTATGCTATCTGAGCTCGGGAGGAAGCTTCATCTCCAGATGTTATAATGGGTACATTTATAGTTTATGATACTTTTGTGATTGCATTGATAAATCCTGGTTCTACACTTTCGTATACGTGCATGAACTTAGTATCCAGTAAGACTTTGCCTGTAGAGTCTGCGGAGCTTGCTGTAAAAGTATTGAACCCCTTAGGTAAAAATGTCTTGGTTGATAAAGTATGCAAGAACTGTCCGTTAATGTTTTAAGATATCTGTTTTCCTGCTGATCTGATGCTATTACCATTTGATGAGTTTGATATTATTCTTGGTATGGATTGGTTGACATTGCATGATGCTGTCGTGAATTGTAAAAGAAAGACTATTGATTTGAGATGTCTGAATAATGAAATAGTTCGGGTTGAGTCTAATGATTTGAATGGATTGCCTGTTGTAATATTTGTATTAAAAGCTCAAAGTTATGTGAAAAAGGGCTATGAAGCTTATTTTGCTTATGTAATTGATTCGAAAGTGTCTGAAAAGAAAGTTGACTCAGTACCAGTTGTTTGTGAATTTTTTGATGTATTTCCTGAAGAATTGCCAGGATTGCCTCCGATACGTGAAGTTGAATTTAGTATTGATCTGTTGCCTGGTACGAAACCTATTTCGATAGCTTCGTATAGAATGGTACCAACAGAATTAAAAGAATTAAAGTTACAGTTGCAAGAATTGACTGATAGAGGATTTGCAAGACCGAGTTTCTCAACTTGGGTGCTCCTGTTCTATTTCTGAAAAAGAAATATGGCACGATGAGAATGTGTATTGACTATCGTCAGTTAAACAAAGTGACCATAAAGAATAAATATCCGTTGCCCAGGATTGATGATTTGTTTGATCAGCTAAAAGGAGCCACTGTGTTTTCTAAGATTGATCTGAGATCGGGATACTACCAGTTGAGAGTGAAAGATTCAGACATTTCGAAAATAGCTTTCAGAACGAGGTACGGGCATTATGAGTTTTTAGTTATGCCTTTCGAACAAACGAATGCTCCTGCTGTTTCTATGGATCTAATGAATAGAATTTTCAGACCATACCTAGATCGATTTGTTGTTGTTTTCATTGACGACATTTTGATTTATTCATGTAATAAAGACAAGCATGCCAAATAGTTGAGAATTCTATTGCAAACTCTGCGAGATAGGCAATTATATGCGAAATTCAGTAAATGTGAATTTTGGTTGCGTGAAGTCAGTTTTCTGGGACATATTGTATCTACCTCTGGAATAAGAGTCGACCCGAGTAAAATTTTTGCTATTCTAGAATGGAAACATCTGAAAAATGTGTCTGAAGTTCGTAGCTTTTTTTGACTCGTTGGTTATTATTGTCGGTTTGTAAAAGGATTCTCGACGATCGCTACTCCATTGACTAAATTGCTTCAGAAAGATGTTAGATTTGAATGGTCCGACAGATGTCAGAAAAGTTTTGATCAGTTGAAAGCCCTTTTGATTGAAGCTCCAGTTTTGGTACAACCAGATTTAGGCAAAGAGTTTGTAATTTATAGTGATGCTTCGTTAAATGGTCTGGGATGTGTTTTGATGCAAGAAGGCAAAGTTGTAGCTTATGCCTCAAGACAACTAAAGCCGCATAAAAAGAATTATCCGACACACGACCTTGAGTTAGCTGCAATTGTATTCGCATTAAAGATTTGGCGTCATTATCTGTTCGATGAGAAATGTGACATGTTTTCAGATCATAAAAGTTTGAAATATCTAATGACCTAAAAAGATTTAAATATGCGACAGAGAAGATGGTTAGAGCTGTTGAAAGATTATGAACTTGTAATTGATTATCATCCAGGTAAAGTAAATGCCGTTGATGATGCACTGAGTAGGAAATCACTGTTTGCATTACGTACTTTGAATGCTCAATTAGATCTGTCTGATGATTTTTTAGTGATAGCTGAATTGAAAGAAAAACCGTTGTTTTTACAGTGGATATGTGATGCTCAAAAAGTTGATAATGAAATAATAGCGAGACGAGCTCTGTGTGATTCGAACTCTGATTCTAAATTACAAGTGGGTGATGATGATTGCTTGAGATTTCGAGATCAAATCTATGTTCCAAGAAACCCAGAGTTGATTTAGTTGATCTTGAATGAATCTCATAATAGCCGTTTATCTGTTCATCTGGGAAGTACAAAAAATGTATCAGGATTTGAAGCAACACTATTGGTGGTCTGGAATGAAACGTGACATATCTGATTTTGTTTCAAAGTGTTTAGTTTGTCAGCAAGTAAAGGCTGAACATCAGGTTCCATCTGGATTATTACAATCGATTCTAATTCTCGAGTGGAAATTGTAATGCCCTGAATTCAGGCCTAGTAGAATTGGGCCTATTGGGCTTTGGGTCTCATAAAATTTTTAAGTGATCAAGAAAATGACAAATGACATGAAGGCTTTAAGGGTTTAATGAATTTGGAGTGTCTATGTGTGTTGGAGAAGCTCTAGGTTCAAGTTTTGTGGTGGAGGATTTTTAATTTAATTAATTAAGGAATCAAGGTTGTGGGTAGTGGGCTTTTAAACAAAAATAAGTGAAGAATGGCGCAAAGAAGCCAATGGTGAAGTGGCTAAGTGACGCCACTAGGGTGTAGGGAGGTGGCGACATATGCATGCAGGGAGGTCTGAGGTTTGAGTACTAGCTTAGTTTTATTTTGGAGTTTAATTTTAGGCTTCTAGAAGGCTGGAAGTGGTGTGTAGAGGGACTCTAAGGAAAAGTGGTCAGTAGAGAGAATTTAGGAGAAGGATAAGGGGTTATCAGGGAGAAAAGTTAGGAGATGAGGAGTGTGGATGAGTTGGTGCCGAATGGGACTCTGGGGAAAGGCATTTTTGGCTTGTGGCTATAAAAGGAGAGTGCCAGATCCTTTGAAGGGTTCTTTGAGTTGCCATTATTCTTTTTCTTTCTTCTCTTCCCCCTAATCAGTTCCTCCCATAGCCAAATTCCCCCATTGCTGAAATCTCCTATAGTCGAATCCCTTTTTGCCGAATTCTCTTATAGCCAAACTCTTTTATTGCCGAAGTATCATCATTTTCTCTTGCCAAAATCCCTATTAGTGTCGAATCTTTGTTGTTGTTCCTCCATCACAAGTCAATTGTTACCTACTCTCAGTCAAGGTTAAAAGTTGAATCTTGTTCAGTAGCTATCTAGGCTACAGGATCAAAGGTTGGATTCATTAAGTATTCAGCTAACCACTTTAGTGTGTTTTGGTTAAAAGCCGAAGGACTATCTAACTTCTCATTGTCGTTAATCTTGTATTAACAAGGGTAGGATTCAGAGATCGCAAGCGTGGTAGGATCATTAGCAAGTGGTAAGTGTACTTATCTTGAATATGGTTTAAGTAAATGGCCGAATATGAGTATGATCTATAGGGGTGACTTGTGTGGAATATGAGTCACTCGAATTTTGATGGTGTATGTGTGAGTGTAGATCTAGAGGATACTCGTGATTAGTAGCTAAGGAAATGCTATTAGAACCAGGTGGCACATGGTATGGTTACGGTAAGGCTTCGGCTTTTGGTAAATATTTTGATTAAGTATGGGTGATTGATTGAAGGTTGGTTGGTTGTAAGTTCAAGAGCAAGGATAGTATAGCACGTCACAGTAACCAGATGTGTACAAACACTACACACACATGATATCGGCAATGTCGGAAAGCCGAAAAGTCAAAAGTGGCTAAATGGGCCCGGTGGGCCCTGAAGCTAAGATTGATGAAATTGATTGATTTGGCTATATGAATTGAGTTAGTCATGCATATTACATGATCTGGAATTGTTTTGGGCCTAATAGGTCATATGAAGGAGATTTGGGCCTAATGGGCCATAAGGATGTGATTTGGGTTATATGAACGTGAAATGGGCTTGATGGGCTTTATGGGGACGTAGACAAGTATGTTAGGGTTTAATGGACTTTAGGCCTAGTTCTGAACAACTCTTATACCGCATAAGACTTAATTTAATAATCAGCATGTCTGTGGACAAGTCGTTAGGTTTGAGTGTGGCAATAGACATATGCATGTCTAAGATTGGATCTAGGAAGAACTTGGTACTTAAGCGGTCCTAGTGGCCCACCTCCTCTTCTCTAGAATCCTACCTGGTGCATAGTGTCTGTTCACTTTAGCCGCAAGACTTGTTAACGGGCCAAAGTTCATAACTAAAACCCGAGAGGGACCAAAATACCCTTGATTTGGAAAATTACCAAAATACCCCTAATTTGTAAAATTACCAAAATACCCTAATTTGTAAAATTACCGGAATACCCTTAATTTGGAAAATTACCAAAATACCCTGATTTGTAAAATTACCAAAATGCCCTTGATTTGGAAAATTACCAAAATACCCCTGATTTGTAAAATTACCAAAATATCCCTGATTTACAAAATTTCCAAAATACCCTTGTTTTGCAAAATTATCTAAATACCCCTATAGAGTAGATTTATGAAAATACCCCTAGGTAGTGAAATGACTAGAATACCCTTAAGTGCTTAATGTGTGTTCCATTCATGAAATATATGTTGCACTTGGGTGGGTTTGATGATACGGAGGAAGATTTGAGGATGGCATAGTCGCTTGACAATCGTGGATACACCGATGGCTTTAAGCCCATTATAGCAGCTTTGCTGCAATGTTTGAGTAGTGCCGCTATTGGTGCTACCTTTGGAGTGTAGGGATGGGTGGGTTGATATTTATATCCCCACAAGAGTGTAGGGCTGGAAGGGAAATGGAGTGTAGGGTTGGATTTGGGATGGGCGCGTTGCATTCATGTGATACTGATGTGATGTGAGGTCATTGCGGGCTAAGGCCGAAGACCACTGTTTTTGATAGGGCTTAGGCCCAATGTGATAATTGTATGTTTATTGGATTACCAAGGGTAGTACACACTGAGTTTCGAAACTCACACCATTTTTATTAAATGTTTCAGGTGATCCTCAGTAGACGGCTCGACGTGGAAGAGGACTCGGAGGTGGCCACACTGCAAGTAGTTTTTCTTAATTAGTTTTGATTTGTTTCTGTTGGATTGTAATAAGGCCATGTATCTCCGATTCGACTTTAGCTTTTGAGTTTTTTTATTATTGTTTCAACTGTTAGATTCTTAAACTTGAATAAATTTTTTAAAGTCTAAACATGGTTTTCAGAATGGCTATAACATAAAAACATGGGCTTTTAATCTAACTTAACAAGATTCAAGGATTTTGGGCTTTTAGGCATTAAATTTTAACTTAGCACAATCATTTTGAATTATCCTTTGATGTGACATTCCCGGAATCGGCCATAACGTCTGGGCAGGGTCTGGGGGTGTTATAGAAATGGGATAGAGTGACAATGGATTTTGTTTCGGGATTGCCTCTGACTCCGGGAAAGAAAGATGCGATATGGGACGTAGTTGATCGAATGATGAAATCCGTTTATTTTATTCCGGTACAATCGGATTACTCACTTGATAGATTAGCTGAGCTTTACATTTCTGATATTGTGAGATTGCACGGGGTGCCACTATCCATTGTGTCTAATAGAGATCCGAGGTTTACATCACAATTCTGAAAGAAATTGCAGGAAGCTTTAGGCACAAAATTGCATTTCAATACATCTTTTCATCCACAAACGAACGGTCAGTCTGAACAGATTATTCAGATTCTCGAGGATATGTTGAGATGCTGCATTCTAGAGTTTAATGGTACGTAGGAACAGTACCTGCCATTGATCGAATTTGGGTATAACAACAGTTTTTAGTCGAGTATTAAAATGGCACCTTATGAAGCTTTGTACGGATAACACCTCTATATTGTACTGAACTCAGTGAAAGTATGTTACACGGGTCGAATTGATAAAAGATACAGAAGTGAAAGTGAAAGTAATCAGAGATAATCTGAAAGCAACGTTTGATCGTTAGAAGTCTTATGCAGATTTGAAACGAAAAGAGATTGAATTTGAAATCGGTGATAAAGTGTTTCTGAAAGTGTCTCGGTGGAAGAAAGTACTTCGATTCGAACGTAAAGGCAAGTTGAGTCTGAGATTCGTCGAACCGTATGAGATCATAGAGCGTGTTGGGCCTGTTGCATACAGATTGTTGTTGCCCTCCAAGCTAGAAAAGATACATAATGTATTTCATGTGTCAATGCTTCGTCGGTACAGATCTGACCCGTCATATGTGATAACCCCGTCTGAGATTGAAATCAAATCTGATATGACTTATGAAGAGGAACCGATCCGTATCTTAGCTCGTGAAGTGAAAGAGTTGAGAAACAAGAAAATTTCGTTAGTAAAAGTATTATGGCATCGACATGGAATAGAAGAGGCTACGTGGGGGCCTGAAGATTCAGTGAAACAACAATATCTGAATTTGGTCAATGGTAACATTCTTGGGGACGAAAATCCCTAAGGGGGGAGAATTGTAACAGTCCGGTTTAGACCCTAGTTGGAACAGTGGTTTCGAGACCACGATTCTGTGTAACACCCGTTACCCGAGTTCTACCCCAGAACCGAGCCCGGGGCATTACCGTAATAAAACCACTTGATCGCCACTTAGGCTCATCGTGACTACTGTCTTAAGTCACCTCAACAACCTCAATCTCGACCTACGAGGCCTCACTCATACACACGAGGGCTCCCGAGACTATATCAGAATTTTTGTTCCAATCTTAAAAATTTTCTCTTTTGTACAGGGTTAACACGCCCGTGCATAGACCCCCACGCTCATGCTCCACAACCGTGGTGAATACTGACTACATACACACTGCCTCAAAGCCTAGTCACACGCCTGTGTGGCTAGCTCGTGACCAACACTGACTAAACTCACACGGCTTATGCACACGCCCGTGTGGCTAATCCGTGGTCTATTTTGACTTAAAATATTAACATGCAGGGGACACACGGCCAAGTCACACGCCCGTGGGCTGACCGTGTGTCACACATGGTTTAGATACACGCCCGTGTGTCTATCTACATGGACAAAAACAAAGCTATGTGCTAAGTTCCTTTCACCCCTCTAGTATACACAATATGCATTCATTCAACACATCCATAATCAACTTAAATTGAAGTGCAATCTCACATAGATAACTACAATCTTTTATAAAATAAGGTAGCCAACTACTATGGCATTATACAAAATAGACTGTCCATCTAAAGGCCAACACATCTTAGCCATTTACAACAAAATTCACTAACTTGTCTAGCCTCTATATTTGCCATATACAAAACATTGAGTCTCATGTACCAGAGTGTGCTGATAATGTGGACGATCTTCCAATTGATCCTCGTATATCGATTCAACACTTTTACTCTATAAGAGCAGGGAAAAGAAAGGGAGTAAGCTTTGAGCTTAGTAAGTTTACACATAAACAATTAAGCATCATAGTATAAACTAAACAAAAATTAGCATCATACTAACATATAAAGTACAACAATGCTTACTCTTTCTATTCCTTACCACATTTCCAACACATCATGAGTCACATACTCATAACCATTGAAATGCACCACTGCATTCAATATCACATTTACACAATATACAACACAACATCGTTTCTCGATAATTCATCCACACAGCTAATTAACTCAAAATATAACCACATAGCTAATCCACGTAGCTAATACACACAGCTAATTTCTCGGTGGTTTTGCACTTAGCCCACCACAATCAATTAATATGGTAGTATCGCACTTAGCCTACCACAAAGGTATTCATAGTGGTTTCGCACATAGCCAGCTTATCATCAATATGCATTAGGATGGTATTGCACTTAGCCCACCATTTAGCATTCTCACTACACATTCACATATCTACTTACTTAACCATACATCCATTCACAAATTCTACTGCATTCATCCCACATAGGTTCTCAATCATTCTCAATCATGCTACACACTAGCTAGCATTAAGAAATTGTAAGTATGAATGCATTGTTTAAGCATAGACTTACCTCGATACTCAAAAGTATAGAAATATGCAATCTAGTCCACCACCTTGCTCTTGCCTCGGTTTAGATCCGGGCTTCGTCTTTCTTGATCTATAATGAATAAATCAGGTTATTCAGTACACACATTGACTAAATTGACACTTATCTCATACTTTGGAAAAATTACCCTTTTGCCCCTAATCTTTCTCATAATTACAATTTTTCCCCAAGGCTCGTAAAGTGATTTTTATTCAACTTTCTAGCCTTTCATGCTTAGCCGAATCACTTACTCAACTAAAGCATTCACCAATTCTCACTAAATCACACATGTATGACCAAACTTAAAACTTTCACAAACTAGTCCTTACATGCATTTTCATGGAAAATCACTTAACAAAAGATGTTTCTACTACATCAAGCTTTCATAATCTTACATAAAACATCAACATACATGCATGTTATACATGGCCACATTTTTGAACATTCAATATAGCTCATCAAATAGCTAAAAATAGCTTATTCATACAACTAGGACTTCGAAAATACGAAGAATATGAAAAACGAGGCTTTGATGCACTTACTAGCAAGCTTGAAAAATTTGAAGAACCTTAACAATGGCTCTCTCAATTTTCGGCAGCCTTGGAGAAGAAGGTGAATGAATTTTGCCATCTTTTCTCCCATTTTAATCATTTAATTGCCAAATGACCAAAATACCCTTTTTGATAAACTTCCTATTTTAACTCATCCATGCCCAATTTTGTCCAAAAATTAGAATTTGGGTAAATTTTTATTTAAGGACCTCAATATATATTCTAAAGCCATTTCACACAAATCGCTTCTAGAATCTCACATTTTGCAACTTTTGCAATTTAGTCCTTTTGGGCAATTCAACCAAAATTTTACAAAATTGCTTCATGAAACTTTCACACTAGCATGCATACATAGCATAAATCTCAAAACTCATACATATACCTCGGGTTTGTGGTCTCGCACAATTATTCTGACTAGGCCCTAAACCGAGATGTTACAACTCTCCCCCTTTAGAGATTTTCGCCCCCGAAAATCTTACCAGTAAAGAGGTTAGGATGTTGCTCTCTCATAGATTCTTCCATTTCCCACATAGCCTCTTCCACACCGTGTTTCTGCCATAACACTTTCACTAGTGCTATGCTCTTATTTCTCAACTATTTCACCTCTCGAGCCAAGATCTTAATCGGCTCCTCTTCATAAGACATTTCAATTTCCGTTGAAGGAATCATATGTGAAGGATCGGAACGATACCGTCGTAACATCGATACATGGAACACATTATGAATCTTTTCCAACTCTACTGGCAAAGCCACCCGATAAGCTACTGGCCCAAATCTGTCTGTAATCTCATACGGCCCTATAAATCTTGGACTCAACTTCCTCTTTCGTCCAAATCTCATAATCTTCTTCCACGGGGATACTTTCAAAAACATTTTGTTACACACCTCAAACTCAATCTCTTTTCTTTTCAAATCCGCGTACGACTTCTGTCGGTCCGAAGCAGCTTTTAGACTATTATGGATTACTCTTACTTTCTCTTAGGTCTCTTTTACCAGATCAACTCCATGGATCCGCTTTTCACTAAGCTTGGTCCAATACAATGGAGTCTAACACTTACGACCATACAAGGCCTCATACGGAGCCATCCGTATACTCGACTGATAACTGTTGTTGTAAAGAAATTCTACCAAAGGTAGATATCTCTCCCAACTACCTACGAATTCTAACACACAACATCGAAGCAAATCTTCGAGAATTTGAATTACTCTTTCAGATTGACCATCACTTTGCGGATGGAACGCAGTACTGAAATTCAACCTCGTACCCATGGCCAATTGCAACTTCTTCCAAAATCTCGAAGTAAACCTTGGATCTCTATCCGTTATAATAGACATAGGCACACTATGCAATCTCACTATTTCTGCAACATACAACTCAGCTAACCTATCCAGTGAGTAATCAATACGTATTGGAATAAAGTGAGCTAACTTTGTTAGTCTATCCACAACAACCCACACAACATCTTTCTTTTTCGGAGTCATCGGCAACCTCGTTACAAAATCTATGGTAACTCGATCCCACTTCCATTTGGGAACCATCGTTGGTTGAAGCAATCCCGAAGGCACTTGGTGCTCAGCTTTCACCTGTTGACAAATCAGACACTTTGCGACGAACCCTGAAATGTCTCTTTTCATACCCGGCCACCAATACAACTTCCTCAACTCATTGTACATTTTCGTACTGCCTTGATATACTGACAAACATCCATTGTGGCCCCATGCAAAACCTTTCGGATTAACTCTACATCTCTCGGTTCACAAATTCTGTCACGGTACAACAAACAACCATTCGAGCCCACTCGAAAATTAGAATCACTTTCTAATCCGCACTTAGCTCTCTTTACTTGCATCTCACTGTCATTTCTCTGAGCCTCGCATATCTGTTGAACAAATAGTGGCTTAGCTCTCAACTCTGCTAACATAGCACCATCATCAGCTATTGTTAAACTCATGCTCATAACTCTTAAAGCATACAAGGATTTCCTACTCAGGGCATCCCCAACCACATTCGCTTTTCCCGAGTGATAATCAATGACTAATTCATAGTCTTTCAATAACTCAAGCCACCGCCTCTGCATCAAATTCAGATCCTTCTGATCCATCAAATATCTCAAACTTTTCTGATTCGTAAAGATCCGGCACTTCTCAACATACAAGTAATATCCCCAAATCTTTAACGCAAAAACAATCGCAGCCAACTCCAAATCATGAGTCGGATAATTCTTCTCGTGCGGTTTTAGCTGTCTCGAGGCGTAAGCGACTACCTTATCCTCTTGCATCAACATGCAATCGAGACCATTAAACGACGCATCACTATAAACTACAAACTCTTTCTCCGATTCTGGTTGAACCAAAATCGGTGCTTAAGTCAACATTGTTTTCAGTTTCTAGAAACTCTGTTGACAAATTTCACTCCATTCAAACTTGACATCTTTATGCAAAAGTTTCGTCATCAGGGTAGCAATCACAGAAAACCCCTTTACGAAATGTCTGTAATATCCCGCTAATCCCAAGAAACTTCTGATTTTCGACACGTTCCTCGGCTGTTTCCAATCCACAATAGCAGAAATCTTACTAGGATCAACTCTGACACCATCACTCGACACAATGTGTCCTAGAAATCCGACCTCTCGGAGCCAAAACTCACTCTTGCTAAACTTAGCATACAATTGCTTATCTCTTAAAGTTTGCAAGACAATTCTCAAATGCCCTTCATGATCATTCTCATCCCGAGAATAGATTAATATGTCGTCAATAAAGACAACTACAAACTTGTACACATATGGTCTGAAAACACAGTTCATCAAATCCATAAAAATCGCAGGTGCATTCGTTAAACCAAACAGCATAACAAAAAACTCATAATGGCCATACCTTGTTCGAAATACAGTTTTCAACACATCTTGCTCTTTCACTCTCAACTGATAGTAACCAGACCTCATGTCTATCTTGGAGAACACTGTAGCTCCTTTCAGTTGATCTAAAAGATCATCAATCCCTGGTAAAGGATATTTATTCTTCACCGTCACCTTGTTGAGCTGTCTATAGTCTACACACAATCTCATAGACCCATCTTTCTTCTTCACAAATAATACCAGAGCACCCCACAGTGAGTAATTCGGTCTTACAAAACCCTTACTTGTCAACTCTTGCAACTGTACCTTCAGTTCTCTCAACTCTAAAGGTGCCATTCTATATGGAGCAATTGAAATCAGTGCCGTTCCTGGAATCAACTCAATCCCAAACTAGACCTCTCTCACTGGAGGTAACCCGGGTAACTCTTCCGGGAATACATCTGGATACCCGCATACTATCAGCACTGTTTCAAACTTCACTCCAACCTCTCGAGTATTCAACACGAAGGCGAGATAGGATTCACACCCTTTTCTTAAACATTTCTCAGCCATTAGGGAAGAAATCATCACTGGTAGACTATCTGATCCACCTGATTCAACCCGAACCACATCTCCACTCTCACATTTCAATTCAATATACTTACTACCACAGTTCACTAAAACACTATGGGTAGTCAACCAATCCATGCTTAGGATCAAATCAAACACATAAAGCGGTAACAACATCAGGTTTGCCGGAAAAAAATGATTCTCAATAAATAAAGGATAATTTTTACACACTATGTCCACTAACACATGCTTTCCTAATGGGTTTGACACCTTAACCATAATATCCGTAGACTCAACGGTCATACTCAAACTAGATGCTAATCTTATGTAAATATAAGAATGAGTAGACCCTGGATCTATTAAAGCAATAACAAAGGTGTCAAAGAGAGAAAAATTACCCGTTATCACATCTGGGGAGGATACCTCTTCGCGAGCGCGAATAGCATACGTCCTCGCAGGTGCCCGACCCTCCAATCTTACAGCTGAGTCTCTGGACGTACCTCTACCACTATTCCCACCTCTCGGGTTCCTAGTGGTCTAACTCTTACAGACAAATCACTGGATCTTATCTCTTGCTTCTCTTCCTTATCATCTTTCTCGGGGCAGTTTCGGATAAAGTGATCGGGGGAGCCACATTTATAACAGTTCTGACTGTTACACCAGCACTCTCCGGTGTGATATCTACCACAACTTGGACACTCCAGTTTGCTCTTTGTATTGTCTATACTTTCCATCGAGGTAGCTTGGACTCTCGAACCCTAACGAATATTGCCCAAGTCTCGATGCAAATATCCCACTGAGGCTGTTGTCCGAGGATTCCCTTCCTTGGATCTTTTCAACTGGGCTTGATTCGACTTACGCATCGGCCTTTTTCTAGCGTCTCGGGCTTCACTCACAGCCTTTCTCTTTTCCTTACTCAATTCTTTGACTTTACTTTCCCTTTCAACTAACACCACAAACTCTTTCAACTCCAGAATACCCACTAGGAGTTTGATATCCTCATTTAGTCCATCTTCGAACCTCTTACACAAGATGGTCTCTATCGATACACACTCTTGAGCGTATTTGCTAAGCCTAACAAACTCACGCTCATACTCTGCTACTGACATTCTTCCTTGCTTCAACTCAAGGAACTCCTTCTTTTTTCGATCAGTAAATCGTTGGCTTATAAAATTCTTCCGAAACTCTTCCAGAAAGAAGTCCCACGTCACCCACTCTTTTGGGACCACCAACGTTCGTGTCTTTCACCAATGGTATGCCAAATCCCTAAGCAAAGATACAGCACACTTCAAGCTCTCTTCGGGTGTACATGAGAGTTTATCGAACACTCTCATCGAGTTCTCTAACTAGAACTTTGCCCTTTCAGGGTCATCATCTACCTTTGCTCTAAACTCCTCAGCCCATGCTTCCTAATCTTATCCACCGGGGGTTTTGCTATTCTCACAACATCAATACCTTGAGGAGCTACTGGATTTGGCTGAGGTATAGGAGGAGGTGGAGGAGGTTGAGCACTAGGGTTCGCTCGAACATATTCTGAATACCAATTACTCATCATCTGGAGAAAGGCTTCGCTAAAATTGTTAAAATTGTGTTTATGTTGTTATAGGCCTCGGTAAGATGCTTGATTAAGTAAAATCATGACTAAGTTATTCTTGCATTACAATTGTGAGGTAGCTAATGAATTAATTATTTAAATGGATTGAAATTGTAATTGATGGACACAATACCTAATCAGCGCATGTTAAATCATCTAAGGTAGCTGAGGGTTAAATTAGAAATGGTATCTGACGATACATTTGCCTTGCATAACTTGCAAGATTATTGTGATTAAATTGTTTCAAGGTAGGGATACTTTGTTACCTCGCGTAGTCTTTTATGTGCTTATTAGATTTAAATAATCGTTTGAATTGACATAGGGATATAGTCAAGAGATGAATGGATTTTGGTAGGTGAGTATGTTCATAAGTTAACAAATTACCGAGTTGCCGTGAATTTATCCGTAACAATATAAACATGAGTTTAATAATTCTAAGTTAAGAAATGTAATTAATCTAACACAATTATGTCATCTTGATTAAAATCGTATTTTGAAAGCGTGCATTTGAGATTTATTTATTTAGTTTACTTAGTTTAAAATCTTAGTTTTTAATCACCCTCTTCAAAAAAAATATTTTTCTTCACCAAAGTGTTTTAAATAGCATTCATAAATAATTCTTTTCACAGTCCCTATGGGTATGATAACTTGACATTTACTTGTCACTTTATTACTTGTTGTGATTGTGAACACTTGTACATTTCCGTTGTTCCAATTAACCTGCCTTCTTGTTCAGCTGGTATCTTTTGACAGAAAACCCAAAGAAATAATCACAATTCATTCCGAAATGTTTCCAACTCTTAAATTTGGTTAGTTCTGACTAGTGGTCATGTTTCAGGTCCTTGAACTATTTAGAAAACCTTTCAGAGCAATATGCAGAACTCCTTTTACTTGAATATTATTAGTCCATTAATCGTTATTTCAATGAAAAATGCTTGAAAAAGATCGTAACGATGGACAAGATTGAAATTTCTTGGGAGCAGAGCTCAAAATGAATAGATTAATCAAAATAGAAAACGTTGCTAAAATACAAAATGAATAAGACGAAACTAGGTGCCCCAAATATCACAGTATAAGTTTCTTGGAACAAACTTGATGAGGCCCATTCTAAGCTTGATATGTGTTTAGGAGGTCGAAAATACTTTGTTGATGCCTCAAGATGTAAAGTTTCTCCTCCTTGTTGCCTCTGCGGGGAAACGACTATTTCATGCCCATTCTTTGGTCAAAATTTAAGCCGCCCTTTTCTGGTTTTCAACTCAAAACTCCTTTGGTCTCAAGACGCCCTTTGCGAGTTTTCGCCTTCGCCTCTTTTTTTTATTTGTTTTTTTTAAGTGAAGTACTTCTTGACTGAATCCGAATTCATAAAATTAGGTAAGTTTTTGCCACCCATCTCGGTCAAAATCAGAGCTCCTCTAGAAAAGGCCTTGTTTACCACATAAGGTCCTTCCCATTTTGGTATCCACTTTCCTCTAAAGTCTTCTTGTATGGGAAGGATCTTTATCAATACCAGGTCCCCCTCATGGAATTCTCTAGGACGAACCTTTTTGTCATAAGCTTGCATCATTCGTTTTTGGTACATTTGACCATGATGGATAGCCCTTAGCCTCATTTCTTCGATCAAGTTCAACTGATCATATCAAGATTTGATCCATTCTGCTTCATCTAACTTCAATTCTAAAAAAACTTGGAGGGAAGGAATCTCGACTTCAATGGGAAAAACCGCATCCATTCCATAAACCAATGAGAAAGGCGTTGCCCTGGTGGAGGTCCTAAAAGACATTCGATAAGCATAAATGGAAAATGGTAACTTCTCATGCCAATCTTTATAAGTCTCAGTCATTTTTCCCACTATCTTCTTAATGTTCTTAATGTTCTTATTAGCTGCCTCCATCGCACCTCCGCTATCATACTGTTGTTCAAGTTCAATGCATTGTCAGATATGATTCTTTCTAGCATTTCATACCAACATATGATCTCTTTCTTCAAAAATTTGTAACTATCGACTTTGTGACATTGGCATATGAAGTGGCTTCTACCCACTTGGTGAAGTAATCGATGAACACGGAGATGAATCGATGCCCATTGGAATATTCTGGTGAAATCAGCCCAATGACATCCATGTCCTACATAGAGAAAGGCCATGGAGAAGTCATGACATGAAGAGGTGAAGGAGGCACATGAATTTTGTCTCCATAAATTTGGCACTTATGACATCTCTTGGCGTAATTAATACAATCCCCTTCAATGGTGGACCAATAATACCTGAATCTTATGATTTGACTAGCTATTGTAAAACCATTAGCATGTGTTCTGCAAACACCCTCATGGACTTCTTCTAAGATTTTCTTAGCCTCAACAGCGTTCACACATCTTAGTAGCACTTGACCCTTTTTTCTTTTGTATAGGATCTCCCCATCTAAGACATAGTCACTGGCCAGTCTTCTCAACGTCCTTTTATTATTCTCAGTTGCTCGGTCAGGGTATTCACGATTCTTCACATATCACACTATATCGTGGTACCATGGGTGATCATCCTTTTCTTATTCTTCGATGTTGTAACAATGAGATGGAGTATCGTAAATACTCATTTGGATAGGTTTTACATCCTCTTGTTTGTTCACTTTGACCATGGAGGCTAAGGTAGCCAGGGCGCCAGCCATCTAATTTTCGTCTCGTGGAAGGTAGCAGAAGGTGATGTCATCAAACTCTTTAATTAATTCAATGAAAAACCTTCAATAATCGATCTACTTGGGATCTCTTGTCTCCCATTCACCTTTGAGTTGATAGATCACTAACGCAGAATCCCCATATATTTCTAGCACTTTTATCTTACGTTCTATGGATGCACGGATACCCCTGATGCATGCTTTATATTCTGCCATATTGTTCGTGCAATCAAAATCCAATTTACTAGTAAAAGGATAATGATCTCTGTTTGGGGATACCAGGACTGCCCCGATTTCGTTAGCTATAGCGTTTGACGCTCCGTCAAAATTTAATTTCCAAGGATGTCCTTCTTGAGCATCTTCTTCAGTGGTTGCAACGTACATCAGATCTTCATTTGAGAAATCAAAGTTCAAAGGCTAATAATATTCTAGAGTTCTACTAGCCAGAAAATCTGCTATTGCGCTTCATTTTATTGCCTTCTGATTTACAAAGACTATATCAAACTCAGAAAGTAGAATTTTCCATCGGGCCATCCTTCCATTCAGAGCAGTCAACTCCATCATGTAGTTTAGAGGGTTCATGTTTTAGATTAGCCAAGTTGTATGGTATAGCATGTATTGTCTCAGTCTTCTGGTCGTCCAGATTAAAGCACAACACAACTTTTCAATAAATGGGTATCTTGTTTCACATTCAGTGAACTTCTTGCTAAGGTAGTATTTCGCTATTTCTTTTCTCCCTGACTCATCATGTTGGCCAAGCACGCATCCCATAGAATTTCCAAATACTACCAAGTACAGTATCAGCGGCTTATCTGGGCTAGGTGACATCAGTACTGGGGTATTGGACAAGTAATGTTTGACCTTGTCGAAAGTCTTCTGGCACTTCTCATCCCAAACGTCTGGATTGTGTTTCTTAAGGAGACGAAATATGGGGTCTCATTTCTTAGTTAGTTGTGAAATGAACCAGGTGATGTAATTTAGTCTTCCTAGGAAACCTCAAACTTCTTTTTGAGTGCGCAGCTGAGGCAACTCCTATATAGCCTAAACTTTATCTGGGTCGATCTCGATCCCCTTTTCACTAACTATAAATCCTAGCAATTTTCCCAACCTAGCCCCGAAGGTACATATTGCTGGATTGAGCTTCAGCTGGAATTTTCTCAATCTCAAGAACAATTTCCTCAAGACTTGTACATGCTCCTTCTCTGTTCGGGACTTTGCGATCATATCATCGACATAAACTTCGATTTATTTGTTGATCATTTCATGAAACAAGGTTACCATGGCTCTTTGGTATGTTGCTCCCGCATTTTTTAGTCCAAATGGCATAACTTTATAGCAAAATGTTCCCCACATGGTTATGAATGTCGTCTTTTCCATATCTTTAAGATGCATCTTAATCTGGTCGTATCCAGAAAAGCCATCCATGAAGGAGAACAGTGAATAACCTGCCATGTTGTCCACTAAGGTGTCGATGTGAGGCAACGAGAAATTGTCTTTCGGTCTGGCTTTGTTTAAATCTCTGTAGTTCACACACATTCATACTTTCCCAATTTTTTTAGGGACGGAGGCAATATTGGCTACCCATTCTAAGTATTTAACCACTTGTAAGAAACCAACATCAAATTACTTATTGACCACCTCTTTTATTTTCAGCAAAACATCGGGCCTCATCCTTCAGAGCTTCTGTTGAACTGGCTTACACTCTTCCTTTATGGGGAGCCGGTGTACCACAATATCAGTACTTAACCCGGGCATGTCTTGATATGACCATGCGAAGACATCCTTGAATTATTAGAGTAACTCAATGAGGTCTCGCTTTGTCTCTGGGACAATGCAGGCTCCAATCTTCACCTCTTTTTCCTCTCCTAAGCTCACAATTTCCACTAACTCTTTGTAAGATAGGATTAGTTTCTCATCTTGTTCTACCATCCTCAACAAATAAGGAGATAGGTTACAGTCTGGATCATCTTTAAAATCTTGAGAATCCTCTATACATATATCTTGCTTAAAAGGGGACTCTGAGTCAGTAATAGCGTCGCTCATATCATTGATATCTGGAGACTTGTTATAGGGATGAAGGAAGATCCAACAAACAAAAGAATCTAAGAATAATTATTTGTATGGTATGATTATGAATGAAATGGAAAGAATAAAAGAATATTTGCTAGAATGAGATGCAAAGATGCATTTTATTGAAGTAAAAATAATGGTATGATTCTTATTGCTCCCAGGCTTAAAGCAATAGGCGTGTTCTAAATATTACTCTGAAATGGTCCTAAAAACTACAGGGATCTCCTCCACAGTCCAGTTGTTTAGAACACTTCTGGAGATGTAGGAACAAATTCCTGATTGTTTTTTTTTAGTTCCTTCTTCAAAGGCACAAACATCTTTCCCTTTCAAACCTTTTTAAATTTCAGAAAACTTATTGCATGCAATGAAATGTAATGTTAATGAATGGAAAATATGCATGCAAAAAGGCATTGGTTCTAGTTCAATTCCATTAGAACAACTTTACTAGAAAACAAGTTTCCTTACGTAAAGTGAATACATATACGACCTCACCTTCACACTCAAAACCTTAACTTTCCCAAGAAAGAAAGCTAATTCTCGGCCCCGATCTGGCTCCAATTCATATTTATGGCTTTGAGTAGTTGGGGTCTGCAAGTGGTCAACCACTTCTCATACTCGGACCAAAGCTTCGCTCATAACGTGGTCCATATCTCTGACCTGCCCCTCTCACAAGCTATTACCTTTCTCTTGTTGCCTTTTCTCAGACTATATTTGCACGGCCATGTTGTCTTCCACTTTATCAAGAAACCCTTTTTCCATGACAAGCTCTCTATTTAGCAATCGAACACGAATCAACACCCCTTTTTTTAAGATGAAAATGCAATGCAATCACAGCCAAAACAAAACAAAACAAATCAATACATTTCATACAAAGCTAGAATTTAAAGCAAGCAAGAAATAATACATAAAGCACCTATTTGGGTTACCACTAGAGGTTCGGTATGGTTCTGTCTAGGGTAGGCTCTTAAGGCTTATTATATACGGTTTGGTTCTAAAGTAAGGGTACCTGAACCAATAGATTCCTCGATCATCACCCATTATATGCTCATAACGATCGAGTTCGGTTTAGGGGAATACATTTCCCTATGGCTATACGGAGATGAAAATCTCACAAAGACATAGGTACAAATGTATCCCAAAAGCGATCCACTATCTATATGGAGGTGAAGACCTCATGAAGGAATAGTTTCTCAATCCCACTTAAGAAGGGAAAAATCGAATGGTTATGCAAATGCAATATGCGAAAATATACCAAGAGAGTTGAACCAATAAAGCAAATATATCATTATGTAACACTGCAAAAATGAAGGATGAAATTCAATGAAGGGATCATAAATTTAAATCAAATCATCAATTTTTGAAAAAAATACCAAAAGTAATCAACCCACAGCTTGACTCTCTTATTTTGTCCCCAACGAAGTCGCCAAGCTGTCAAAACTTTTTTTTGAGATCGACTTTTTAAAAAAAGAAAATGGGAGTCGCCGCCAATCTTGTTTCAAGAGGTGTGATTGGATCACCTCGTAAATTGATCGTTTTTAATAAATGGCTTGATTTACTAAAACAATAATTTTGGTTTACAAAATTCAGGGAATGGGTTTGGGAGTCGGTTACGTACAAGGAAGGATTAACACCCTCGTAACGCCCAAAATAGGTACCTAGTTGATTACTTGATGTCTTAATGTCAAGAATTAAAAATTTGAAGGGAGTTTAAAACACGATCCCTTTTTGTATTGAGGCGTTATTAAATTAAATTTCGTGAAAAGCGTTGAGCTCGAAACTAACTATTATTTCGACAAAGGCAAGCGCACCTATCAAACAGTAGAATAGTTGTGATGAGTCTGGAATGTCGTATCATCAAAGACTAAAATTACTAGTAATAACTATCTTCTTGTTATCTAGCCTAGTAATTAAGGGGATTTATTTATTTTATCTAAATTTAACTAACCAAATTAACTAACTAAATGATTATGAACGTGACAGAGAGTGAATTGGGAAAATACTTTTAGAGAACTTATATGAGATAGGCAATACCTAAGGAAGAATCCAACTAGACTTCACTTATTACTTTTGATTCTATGATTTATTCACTTGACTTAATCCGTAGAAATCCTTGATTTATGTTAATATCTCTTTCAAGACTAAAAGCAACTGACTCTAGGTTGATTAATTGAAATCTCTTTCTAATTAAAACCCTTATTGTCACATTAACTCGATCTATGGATTCCCTTATTTGATATGACTCTAATCCGGCAGATTTTCGTCGCCTTATTTCTAGGGTTGCAATCAACACCGCTTAATTGTGTTGATCTTCTCTTAAACAGGGACTTTTTCTCCACTGAATAAGCACATTCGACTTTGAATCAATAACCTGGATTATCAAAACAAGAATAAGAACTCACAATTAAGAATAAGAACAAGTATTTATCTTATAAATCAAATAATAATAAGATTCATCTTAGGTTTCATCCCCTCAGGTATTTGAGGGATTTAGTTCATACTAATAGAGGGAAACATCTTAAAATAGGGAAAACAACAAAATATAAGAAAACCCAAAACCTTCTAAAGAACTTGATGGGAGATCTTCAGTCTTGATGGAGATCCTTCTCCTAAGCTATTCCCGACAAATGTCTTGGAGTATTTTCTGCCATCTACTCTGCGTCCCCTTTTAGGTTGCCCCCTAGGGTGTTTATACAGGCTTTGAGATGCTTTTCTTGGCCCACAAGTAGCCTTTTCCAAATAGAATTAAACCTAGGGTCGGCAGGGACACCCTCGTGTGACACGCCCGTCGTGGACTCCTTCGGCCGTGCTCGATTCTGCTTGCCACACAAGGCCGTCTGATCTGCCCGTGGACATTAGTCCAGGACGTGTGATTTCTTATGTAGGCCTATTTTGTCCCTTTTTGGCCTTTTTCTCGTTCTTTTCGACTCCCTAAGCTCTCCTGAGTATAAAACATGAAATTTAGAGATTAGGAGCATCGAATTCATCAATTCAATGGAAAATTATCCAAAATTAAGTTAAGCATGGGGTAAAATATGTGTAAATTATGGTTTATCAAATATCCCCACACTTAAGCCTTTGCTTGTCCTCAAGCAAAATTCTCAACTCACAATTAAAATTAACTTTCTCAATTCATAATTCTTATCAATAATGTTTCATCATAATTCATAGATAATTCATACATTGAAAATTTAACTAAAAGAGTCCTAAAGATTCAACCAATCTAAGTCATGAATTTTTATAGCACAAAAACATAACTTACCTAAATAATTACCTCTTATTCAAAACCTGGCAAGAATTAGCTTCCTCCCTAGAGATTCTCTCAAATCACACAAGGTGTTTAAGGTTCAAATTAAGCACTCAAAAAGTCAAACATGAAAAGTTATCCCATAAGCTTACATGAAAATCAAATCTCCACAACAATAAAATGAGATGATACACAAATCAAAAGGTCTTACAGGGTTGTAATGGGGTTTGGGTTAAAGGTGTGGATATAGGCTGAAATAAGAGGTTAGAATCGATATCGAATTGATAAATTTCCTCACTAGAAACATAACTAATACTAAATAATTACTTGAAAACTTATCACTAAATAACACGAGCTTCTTCTTGTAACACCCCAAACCCGACCTAGACGTTATGACCAGATCTAACATGTCTCATCAAAGTGTTGTTTGAAACTACGCTTTCATTGGAAACTTACAGTTTAACTTTCTACCATTTACAAGCCTCAGATTTCGTTGCTTATTTCCAAAACAAGATTTACTCAAAGTCAATCTCTTGCAAAATATTATTATTTTTAAAAACCTTGTTTGTTACGAAAGTATAATTCAAAACCGTTGAGGATGCGTGATATTTTGAAAACATTAGCTGTCATTCTAAAAACCCATGTTTAATAGACTAGAGGGTTGAAATTAAAAGAAACACCATATAAAAGTTGAAAATCCCAAATGGCCTTATTACAAAGCTATTAACCCAATAAAATAAAATAAAATAAAATAAAGCCGCTAAGATTAACTTTAAACCACCTCTAAGTCCCTCACAACTCCAAATCTTCTAAGGCTGGGGATTACCTGCACAGTTAAAGAAAAGGGTGAGTTACGAGAACTCAATGTATAATCCCCTATTACGGTCACAGTCTGGGCCCAAGCCCATACGGTATCAGTCTGGGCCTAACCCCTATTCAGTATCAGTCTGGGCTTAAGCCCTAAATCATATCAATGCAAAACAGACATGTAACCCAACCCTGTCCAGCCAACACACCACCCGTACCAACCATCTCACCATATGGGGACCAAGTCGACCCACCCAGCCAACACACCACCCGTACCCACCAACTCACCATGTGGGGACCAAGTAGACCCACCCACCCAGCTCACCAATTATGCAGCCTAGCTCCTAAGAAAAATGCAGCAAAGCTGCTAATAACAATATATGTGGCTGAGCCACTAGAATCAGAATATGTGGCGATGCCACTATAACAGTATTTCATTCAAATCAGAAAAACCCAACCCAATGCAGTATGTCATGTCGTAACTAACCCATGTATGCAGTGCATCACAATCTTAATCAATCATACAATTATTACACATACATCGCTAATACTACCACTAGGGGTATAATGGTCACTAAGTCGGTTAGGGTAAAACGGTAGTTTACCCCTCGGGGGTATTCTGGTAATTTTAGTATTTTTAGACATCTAACAGCCTTTCCAGAGGCCTACTGTCGCCTCGAGTGACAGAGATACCCTTTCAAATTAAAACGCTGAAATTGGGGGTAAAGCCCAATTCTCGGCCCAAGCAGGCCCACACGTTTGTATGGCCCACTCAGCCTATTTTCGATCATGTTTCTGCGAACCTCGCAGCCATATCTATTATCCGGTACTTACCATGGATATCGCCCCTGTGCGCTCATTAGCCCATTGGGCTTACTTGGTCTACTACGACCCAACAAGGCCCATTACAGCCTAAGCCCACGAGAAAGTTTGTGGCACTCCCAACGGTCTATCGCCAACGTTTGTGGCTCGGTATATCTCTGTGAGCGCTCGCACGCTCGAGTGATCTCGAATGCCTAAGACTCGGCTTATCAATTTTTGGCTTTAGCTGATTCACAATTTATCAGGGTGTGAATACACACCTCCATTCAATACATAGACTGATCTAAAGTAAGTGTACGATTACATACCTGCTATGGATTGCGGTTCGAGACACTTTCCGAGGCACCACGAGATGCAATCTCCTACAGTGCAACGATAATCGGCCCTATCCCTTAGCTAAGGAAAACAAGTCCCAACACCAATGAACGACGACAATTGTCAGTTGTCTAACAATAGGATTCGGCCCCAACCACCAAGAACAAAAAGATTCAGGATGAAGGTAGTATGTAGATTCAGCTTACAAGGTTCGGCCAGCAGAAGGAGAACCAAAACTTCAAGAAGAATTGTATTCGGCTTAAGGAGAAATCAAAAAGGAAGGAGTGTAGCTACAACTTAGAAGAAAAGAAAAGAAAATGAACGAAGTGTGAAAAGAATTAGGAAGAAGAGTAAAGATTCGGCCCCCAAGTGTTGTAAGCGAAAAGCTAAATCGAGTACAGAAGTATATGAAAGGCTATTAGCAAGAAGGGAAAAGAAATGCATGAAAGGAAAGTGCACGAAATACTTCAGAAGAGAAATCCCGAAATGAACACAACAACAAAAACCCGAAAGGCAAAAGGGAATTTTTGGTTTCTTCTGGCACTCCAGGCTGCCGAAATGCCCCAAATGCCACCCCTCTAACCGAATTTCTCACTTAGCCACACTCCCAAATTTGGCCAACACTCCCCACACACTTCATTTCCTTGATTTTCTCCACCGAAATCTCCTAGAATTGCTCTCCACCTCCTATTTGAAATATTTGACCAAGTCATCAACCACCCTTGTAGAGTTTGATCCAAACTCTACTTCTTCCACTCCCAAGGCATAAAATAAATGCCTTCATTTGCTTGCCAAGGAATTCGAACTCCACTCCCCCTTGCTACCTCAGACGCCACAACCACTAAGTCATAAGCTCATCTTGTGACTCCTAAATGCACACAAATATACTTAAGTCCGATAGCTAACAACCCTCTCCTCTTAAGGGCCAAAAACTAAAATTTTTCCAAAGCTCAGACTCGAACCCAGGCCTCCTTTGGACCCCCAAATACCCTCAAATAGCTAGCAGTTCAAGCACAACATGAATTTTAAGCAAAATTATAGTCCCTAATTTTTGAGACGTTACAACTCTACCCCCTTAAAGAAATTTCGGGCTCGAAATTTACCTGATCAGAAGAGGTGAGGTAATTGCTGTCGCATTGCCTCCTCAGGCTCCCACTTAGTTTCCTGTGAACCGTGATTATGCCAAAGCGCTTTGACTAATGGGACATATTTTCTTCTTAATACTACATCTCGATCCAGTATCTGTATCTGTTCTTTCTCAAAGGTTAGATCAGGTCTAACCTCGATCTCCTCCACCGGTACTATATGAGAAGGATCAGAATGGTATCGCCTCAGCATAGAAATGTGGAACACATTATGTATACGATTTAACTTAGGAGGTAGCTCCAGCTGATAGGCAATTGGTCCCACCTGTTTTAATATCTGGTAAGGTCCGATGAATCTAGGGCTCAACTTGCCTTTTCGCCCTAATCTCAGAATCTTCTTCCATAGTGAGACCTTTAAGAAGGCATAGTCTCCCACTGCATACTCAATCTCCTTAAGCTTTAAATCAGCGTATGACTTTTGCCTATCAGATGCTTTTTTAACCGATCACGGATCAATTTCACTTTCTCCTCAGTTTCAAAAACTAGTTCTAGCCCCAAAATTCACCCTCACCCAGTTCTGTCCAACAAGTAGGGGTATGGCACCTGCGACCATATAACGCCTCGTACGGTGCCATCTGAATACTGGATTGATAGATGTTGTTGTAAGCGAATTCTGCTAACGGAAAAAAGTCTTCCCAACTACCTTTAAAATCAATTACACAGCTTCTTAGCATGTCCTCTAAAATCTAAATTACCCTCTCCGACTGACTATTAGTCTGCGGATGATATGCCGTGCTGAAATCTAGCCTTGTACCCAAAGCTTCGTGCAACCCCCTCCAAAATCGTGATGTGAATCTAAGGTCTCTGTCTGAAATGATAGACGCTGGTACCCCATATAACCTCACAATTTCCGCCACATAAAACTTGGCCAACTTCTACAACAAGTAATCAGTGCGAACCGATATAAAATGGGCAGACTTAGTAAGCCGGTCAACAATTACCCATATCAAATCTTTCTTAGTAGGCGTCAGGGGTAGCTCACTAACAAAGTCCATGGTTACCCTCTCCCACTTCCAGAGTGGAATTTTAACTGGTTGCAGTTATCTAGAAGGCAGCTGATGCTCAGCCTTCACTTGCTGGCAAGTCAAATACTTACCTACGAAATCAGTAACTTCACGCTTAAGTCCTGGCCACCAATACAGTTCACGTAGATCTCGGTACAACTTGTTTCCACTAGGATGCATAGCGTATGGGCTACTATGCGCCTCCCGCAATATAAACTACCTTAACTCAGAATCCCTCGGTACACAAATTCTCCCACGGAAGCATAATACTCATTCACTATTCAGCCTAAAATACACAGTCTCTCCCTTCTTCACCAATCAGAAACAAGGAATCAACGATTCATCCAGCAACTGCTTCTCTTTAATTTGATCAATCCAAGTCGATTTCACTTGAAGTTCAGCTAACAAACTATCATCCTCAAACAGGCTAAGACGAGCAAACATTGCTCTTAAATCTGATACAACCTTACGGCTCAGTGCATCTGCTACTATGTTGGCTTTTCCCGGATGGTACTCAATCGAGCAATTATAATCCTTAAGCAACTCTATCCATCTTCGTTGCCTAAGGTTCAACTCCTTCTGAGTAAGGAGGTAATTGACACTTTTATGGTCGGTATAAATAATCGACTTCTCCCCATACAAGTAATGTCTCCAAATCTTTAGTGCGAACACCACCGCAGCTAGTTCCAAGTCATACGTGGGGTAATTCACCTCGTGTGGCCTAAGCTGACGAGACGCATAAGCCACCACCTTACCCTCCTGTATCAGTACACAACCCAAATCCGTGTTCGATGCATCATAGCAGACAATGAATTCCTTTCCAACCTCTGGCTGTATTAAGACCGGGGCTTCAGTCAGAATCTTCTTCAGGTTCTCAAAACTCTCCTGCTGTTTATCAGTCCAATTAAGCGGTACCCCTTTGCGCAGTAACTTAGTTAGGGGTGCAGCAATCAGTGAAGATCCCTCAACGAACTATCTGTAATACCCGACCAGACCTAAAAAACTCCGAATCTCAGGCACCGTCTTCAGTGGCTTCCAGTTTAATACGACCTCGATTTTCCGAGGATCAACCCTAATCCCCTCGGCAGACACTACATGACCCAAAAATGTCACCTCTCGCAGCCAAAACTTGGTTCTAAATTTGGCATAAAGCTGTTTTTCTCTCAGTATTTGCAGAATAATACGGAGATGTGAATCATGCTCCTCCTCGGTTCTTGAATACACCAGAATATTATCTATAAACACCACCACGAAGCGGTCTAAATAGAGTTGGAAAACTCGATTCATCATATCCATGAAAGCAGCTGGTGCATTCGTTAACCCAAATGGCATGACCAGAAACTCGTAGTGTCTATAATGAGTCCTGAATGCAATCTTGTACACATCCGCCTCCTTAACCCTTAGTTGATGATATCCCGATCTAAGATCTATCTTAAAGAAAATCGAAGCTCCTCATAGCTGATCGAACAGATCGTCTATCTTTGGTAATGGGTACTTGTTCTTAATCGTCAGTTTATTTAGTTGACAATAATCAATACACATGTGCATGCACCCATCCTTCTTCTTCACGAACAGCACTGGTGCTCCCCAAGAAGACACACTCGGTCGAATGAATCCTCGGTCCAGTAGCTCTTGGATATGAGCCTTTAATTCTACCAGCTCCTTCGGCGTTATCCTATAAGGGGTGATGGACACCGTAGCCGTTCTCGATAAGAGCTCAATGCCAAATTCGACCTCACAGTTTGAAGGCAACCCCGGAAGCTATTCGGGGAATACATCCAGAAACTCCTTTACCATTATGACATCCCCAACAGACAAACCTTTAACATCAGATATGCTAACATAAGTTAGGAATGCCTCGTAACCTTTGCGAACCAGTTTCTCGGCCTTTAGTGCTGAGATTACATTAGATAAATAATCCCTTCGCTCCCCTATCACGACCACCTCCTCAACCTCTGAAGACTTCAATACCATACGCTTAGCAGCGCAATCCAAATTCACACGGTGTTTCACTCACCAATCTATGCCCAAAATGAGATCGAATTCACCAAACGGCAGTTCCATCAAATCTGCCAAAAAGACAACCCCTTGGACCTCTAGAGGCACATCTTTAAACAGTTTATTCACTCTAACCGACTGTCCCAGTGGACTAATCACTGACATTTACCAATCAACAATTTCGAACTGTACGTCCAATGTTCCAGACGCAGTACATGCAACATACGAGTGCGTAGACCCAATATCAATTAAAGCGGTATATGGTTTATTATGAATAAGGAAAGTATCAGTTATGACATCAGGAGCGTCGCCATCCTCTCAGCGCTGAGTAGCGGACACCAACATTGGCTATCTCGCCTCGATGTTACCAGCATATCTGCCTGGTGCTCTACAACCTCGTCTTAACCTATTTCCCCCTCTGGATGGACCACAGCCTCTCGGTGGCTGCTGACCACCTCTCCTTGGCTGCACATAGCCCTGACCTGCAGCTTGCATCTGAACGAGCCCTCGAGTACAGTATCTAACCTGATGATCCTTGGACCCACATCTAAAGCACACCCCAGTTCTTTTCTAGAACTCTTCCAAATGAGATCTCTTACACTTAGCGCAAGGCTGCGGTCAAACAGCAACAACAAGAACACCAGCTCGGGCTGGCCCATCAAACTTTGGCCTCTTCTTAGGCCCACTAGAAAAACTTGAAGGCTCAAAATTCCTCTTACTTCTACCCCTATATTGATCAAGGTTCTGACACTCTGAGCGTTTCACATCCTCGGCAATCTTTTCCTTCTCAACCAGGGCAGCAAAATCTCTTTCCCTCGGTGGGGCTATCAGTACCCGCAACTCATCCCGGAGATAATCCTCGAAACTCACGTAGCCCTCATACTCAGTCGCAACTATCCCCCGAGCATACCAGCTTAAACGCAGAAACTCTACCTCATACTCTGCTGCAGACTTATTTCCCTAGATCAGACTCAAGAGTTCCTTCCTCTAGGCATCCACATAACTCGCCCCAACATATTTTCCTTGGAAGGTCGTTTTAAAATGTCAAACGATCGGCCTGTGTGCCTTCTCTCACAGTAAGCCACTATTGATATGCCTTATTCCGCAATAAAGACACTGCTCCTTTCAGTTTTTGCTCCACCGTACAATCGAGATCATCCATTATTCGCTCGACAGCCTCCAACCAATATTCTTCCATATTCGGAGCTACACTAAAAATGCCCCTGAAAATTTTTTCCCCATTCGATCGGAGTCTTTCAGAGATTGACCCTCAGCCCACTGACCCAGTACTTGCTCCAACAACCCTTTCAAGAACCCGTAACATCACTTGGGACAGGGCATCATCCCCACCGACTCGGTCATGAGACCCCGTCTCAGTCACTGGTGAGGCTGGTGCTTCCCTATCAATCATGTGTCCTGATGCTGACGATCCAGCCCTAGCACCCCGGCCTCTACCACGGCCACATGTACCCCTTCCGCGACCTCTTGTGCTCATATCGATGTAACATATTTATCTGATTTAAGCGTTTTATGAATCAGCTTATAGTTCTCATAACTATTAACAAATATTTTCTAAAAAACAGTAATTAGGGTTGTTTTCGCAGATCAAATTCCTACTACAATTTTCAGTCTCCTATAGTCTCAGTTTCTCTAACTAAGGAGTTTCAGTGTACTACTACTATCCCTAGTAATTTCTCAGTATAATCTTTTCAGCACATAACGGAGTACATTTTTAGAGAACTTACAGATTTGGTGCCAGAGACTCGGTGTACCACACTTTCAGTAACAACATTACTTCCCAAACTAAAATTTAAACACAGAAAATTTTCAAAACCCATTCCACAACCGAGTTTTGCAACCAGGCTCTGATACCACTAAATGTAACATCCCAAACCTGGCCTAGACGTTATGACCGGATCTAACGTGTCACATCAAAGTATTGTTTGAAACTATGCTTTCATTTGAAACCCTTCTTACAATTTAAAACTTTCTACCATTTAAAAACCTAAAATTTCGTTGCTTATTTTCAAAACAAGATTTACTCAAAGTCAATCTCTTGCAAAATATTATTATTTTTAAAAACCATGTTTGTTGCGGAAGTATAATTCAAAACCGTTGCGGATGCATGATATTTTGAAAACAGTAGTTGTTGTTTTAAAAACCCATGTTTAATAGACTAGCGGATTGAAATTAAAAGAAACACCATATAAAAGTTAAAAATCTCAAATGGCCTTATTACAAATTTATTAACCCAATAAATTAAAATAAAATAAAATAATGTTGCTAAGATTAACTTTAAAGCATATCGGACGTGTGGCCACCTCCAAGGCCCTCGCAGCACCAATTCCTCTAAGGCTGGGGATTACCTGCACAGTTAAAGAAAAGGGTGAGTTACGAGAACTCAGTGTGTAATCCCCTATTACGGTCACAGTCTGGGCCTAAGCCCATACGGTATCAGTTTGGGCCTAAGACCTATTTAGTATCAGTCTGGGCCTAAGCCCTAAATCATATCAATACAAAACAGACATGTAACCCAACCCTGTCTGGCCAACACCTCACCCGTACCAACTATCTCACCATGTGGGGACCGAGTCGACCCACCCAGCCAACACACCATCCGTACCAACCAACTCACCATGTGGGGACCAAGTCGACCCACCCACCCAGCTCACCAATTACGCAGCCTAGCTCCTAACAATAATGCAGCAAAGCTGCTAATAACAATATACGTAGCTGAGCCACTAGAATCAGAATACGTGGCATCGCCACTATAACAGTATTTCCTTCAAATCAGAAAAGCCCAACCCAATACAATATGTCATGTCACAACTAACCCATATATGCAATGCATCACAATCACAACCAATCATACAATTATTACACATACATTGCTGATACTACCACTAGGGGTATAATGGTCACTAAGTCGATTGTGGTAAAACGGTAATTTACCCCTCAGGGGTATTCCGATAATTTCAGTATTTTTAGACATCTAACAACCTTTCTAGAGGCCTACTGTCACCTCGAGTGATAGAGATACTAAAACAGTGAAATTGGGCCAAAAGCCCAATTTTTATCCCAAGCGGGCCCACATGCTTGTATTGCCCACTCAGCCCATTTTCGACCATGTTTCTGCGAACCTCACTGCCACATCTATTATCCAGCACTTACCATGGATTTCGCCCCTGTGGGCCCATTGGGTCCACTTGGTCTACTACGGCCCAACAAGGCCCATTATGGCCTAAGCCCACGAGAAAGTTCGTGGCACTCCCAATGGTCTATCGCCAATGTTTGTGGCTCGATATATCTCTGTGAGTGCTCACGCGCTCGAGTGATCTTGGATGCCGAAGACTCGGCTTATCGATTTTTGACTTTAACCGATTCATATTTTATCAAGAGTGTAAATACACGCATCCATTTAATGCATTGACTGATCTAAAGTAAGTGTACGATTACACACCTACTATGGATTGTAGTTAGAGACACTTTCTGAGGCACCACGAGACACAATCTCCTACAGTGCAACGATAATCAGCCCTATCCCTTGGCTAAGGAAAACAAGTCCCAACACCAATGAATGATGAAAATCGTCAATTGTCTGACAACAGGATTCGGACCCAGCCACCGAGAACAAAAAGATTCAGGATGGAGGGAGTATGTAAATTCAGCTTACAAGGTTCGGCCAGCAGAAGGAGAACCAAAACTTCAAGAAGAATTGTATTCGGCTTAAGGAGAAATCAAAAAGGGAGGAGTGTAGCTACGGCTTAGAGGAAAAGAAAAGAAAATGAATGAAGTGTGAAAAGAATTAGGAAGAAGAGTAAGGATTTGGCCCCCAAGCGTTTTTGCTTAAAATTAAAAATGAAAATAAAAGAAAAAGAAAAACTAAATGGACTCAAAGGTCCTTATTTTGTCGAGTACACGAAGCGGCCGACATGAACTTATGTAGAGTGGTCGCGCACGGGGAGACTGTGCTAGGATCCTTTTGCTTGTTTGACATGGGGATGGTGGTCGTAGTCTTGCCTCTAGTATTAGTCATTGTGCAAGGGAAAAGGGTGGTGAAAAGGGAGAAAAGCTGTGGTGGCTAGGGTTGGGGAGGAAGGGATATGGGGAAGAAACTGAGCAGAAAAAGGGGGTTTAAATAGAATTTGGGCATTTGGTTGCTTCCCCCGCACGTGTGCCATGGGCGTGTTAGGTTACACAGCTGTATAGTACGGCCGTGTGGTGCTTTGTTCATTTCTCCCACGCCTGTGTAGAGGTTTCTATGCCCATTTTGATTATTAAGTGTCGACCACAGCCTAAAGGCACGGGCGTGCTGCATACCCGTGTGATTCTTTCAGTTTCAGCCATGGCTTCTGGGCACAGGCATGTCACACGCCCGTGTCATTTACTCAGTATTGACCATGGTTGTATCGCATGGCCATGGCCCTTTTATCACAGCCAGTGCTTTCGAGTCAGTTTCGACCACAGCCGTATCGCACGGCCGTAGTGTTTTATCGTAGCCCGTGTTGGGGAAAAGTTTTTCTTCCTTGGCCCACACGGTCTCTGCCACGCTGATGTCTCTTCCCATGGTGTCCACACGGCCATGGCCACGCTCGTGTGCTAGGCCGTGTGGGTAGGAAATCCTGCGCCTATTAAATTAGTTAGTTCTTAGTTAGATGCTAAAATAAAAAATATGAATGTTAGTTAGGTTAGTGCTCGGGTTACCTCTCGAGAAGCACTCGTTTAAAGTATTAAGCTAGACTTACCCTGTTTTCATTTCTATATGAAGGTTCACGGAGCTGAAGCTCCTCTCTCATATCCCTAAAGTCTCCACCATTATATATTTTAAGTTGCTGACCGTTTACCTTGAATGTGCCATAAGTCGGATGAGTTACCTCCATAGTGAAAAATAGTTTTGATTACAAATGGACTTGACCAACTTGATTTCAGTTTTCCAGGAAATAATATGATCTTTGAATTGTATAGTAGAATAAGATCTCCCACTTCGAATCGCTTTGGTTGCTTCAAACGAGTATCATGGCATCGCTTTGTTGCCTCCTTATATAGACGTGAGTTCTCGGAGGCATTAGCTCATCACTCATCTAGCTCGTTCAAATGCAACATTCTTTTCTCACCTACAAGTTTAAGATAGTAATTTAAGAATTTTATAGCCCAAAATGCTTTGTGCTCTAATTCAAATGGTTGATGGCAACTTTTTTCGTAGACAAGTCTGTATGGGGATGTTCCTATGGGAGTTTTAAAAGTGGTTCTATAGGCCCATAAAGCATCGTCTACTTTTAATTCCCAATCTTTCCTGTCTGATTCTACTATTTTCTCTAGAATACTCTTAAGCTCTAGATTTGCTACTTCCAATTGTCCACTGGTTTGAGGGTGATAAGGGGTAGCTGTTCTGTGGTGTAGTCCATATTTCTTTAAGACTTTATCAAATTGAGTATTACAAAAAATGGGTACCCCTATCACTAATAATTGCTCTAGGTGTTCCAAATCGAGAGAAGAGTTTCTTAAGAAATCTTACTACCACTCTAGCATCATTAGTAGGTAAAGTTTGAGCTTCCACCCATTTTGACATATAATCCATTGCTACTAAGATGTATTTATTCCCAAATGAACTATGGAATGAAACCATAAAATCAATACCCCATACATCAAATACTTCACATGATAGCATATACGTTTGAAGCATTTCATCCCGTTTAGAGATATTACCTGTTCTCTGACATCTATCACACGAAGCAACATACCTGATAGCGTCTTTGAATAGAGTGGCCAATAAAAACTTAATTCGAGTGTTTTATGTGCTATCCTAATCCCACTCTAATGTCCACCAGATGGCCCTGAATGGCAATGTTCACGGATTTTGCTTGCTTCTGCCTTTGTAACACATTTCTGAAGTACTTGATCTGCATATATACAGAAAAGAAAAAGGTCCTCCCAAAAATAGTTTTTCACATCAGAAAAGAATTGCTTCTTTTGATGATGTGTTAACCTTTTTGGTAGGATGTTAGCAGCTAAGTAATTTGCAATGTCTGCAAACCAAGGTACCTTGGAGTCAGATATAGCAAATAGTTGTTCTTCAGGAAATGAGCCATTTATCTCATTCTCATCGAGTTCTTTGATATGTGGATTTTCAAGCCTAGAAATATGGTCTGCCGCAAGATTTTCAACTCATTTCTTATCTTGAATTTACAAATCAAATTCCTTTAAAAGTAAAATCCATCTTATGAGTCAAGGTTTTGCATCAGATTTAGTTAAAAGATAACAAAGAGCTGAATGGTTAGTGTAAATGACAACTTTAAATAATATCAAATACTAAATTTATCAAATGGAAAAACCACAGCTAGCTTTTTCTATGGTGGTGTAATTTTCTTGCGCGGCCGTCAATGTTTTGCTAGCATAATAGATCGGCTGAAAATGCTTGTCTCTTCGTTGTCCCAAAATCGCACCTACTGCAAAGTCACTCGCATCACACATTAGTTCAAAGGGTAAATTCCAATCAGGTGCAATTATAATTGGAGCATTTATTAATTTATTTTTTAGGGTGTTAAATGCTTCTAAACATTCTTGATCAAAATCGAAAGGCACATCTTTCTCTAGTAGTTTTGTTAAAGGCTTAGCTAATCTAGAAAAATCCTTAATAAATCTTCTATAAAATCCAGCATGTCCTAAAAAGCTTCTAATAGCCTTAACTGAACTAGAATGAGGTAATTTTTCTATGGTTTCAATTTTTGCTTTATCAAGCTCAATCTCTTTACTAGAAATTTTGTGACCTAACACAATCCCTTCTTGAACCATAAAGTGACACTTTTCCCAATTAAGCACAAGGTTCGTTTCCTCACATCTCATTAGAACTCGTTTTAAATTTTTAAGGAAAAGATGGAAAGAATTACCAAATACCAAAAATTTATCCATAAATACCTCCATGATATCTTCCACGAGTTCATGAAATATGGCTAGCATGCAACGCTGAAAAGTAACAAGAGCATTACATAATCCAAAAGGCATCCTGCGATAAGCAAACATACCATATGGACACGTAAATGTTGTCTTTTCTTGATCCTTAGGAGCTATTGGGATTTGGAACTAGCCAGAGAGTCCGTCTAGGAAGCAATAGTACATATGCCCAGATAATCTTTCTAACATCTGATCAATAAAGGGTAAAGGAAAGTGATCTTTTCTCGTGGCATCGTTCAACTTTCTATAGTCAATGTAGACTCTCCAACTAGTTACTGTTCTTATTGGAATCAATTCATTCTTTTCGTTAGTTACAACAATCATGCCTTCCTTCTTTGGAACAACCTGCACAGAACTTACCCAAGTACTGTCAAAAATAGGATAAATAACTCCAACATCTAGAAGTTTAATTACCTCAGCTTTAACAACTTCCTTCATGTTGGGATTCAATCATCTTTGAGGTTGCACACATGGTTTATATTCATCTTCCATTAAAATATTGTGGGTGCAAAACGATGGACTTATCCCTTTAATGTCAGAAATCTTCCAAGCTATGGTTCTTTTATGCTCTTTTAGTACCTGTAGCAACTCATCTTTCTCTTTAGGTTCCAGTTCTGAAGAGATGATCACTGATAGTGTAGAATTATCTTTGAGGAATGCATACTCTAAGTGATTTGGTAACTGTTTCAATTCCAATTTGGGCGGTTCTTCAATAGAGGATTTATGTTTTAGTTCTTCATTTATGTCAATGCCCTCATCTTTCTTTTGTCATGGGGAAGAAGTTTTAGAATTTAACTCACTTTTTATCTTCCCTAACTCATTGGTATCGTCATCTGCCCGCTCACATTGGGTAAAACACAGTTCCAACGTGTCGTCATGTATGATTTCCTGAAAAGAATCTTGAATAAAATGATCAATGGCATCAGTAAAATAACAGGAATCATCTTGCTCTCTAGAATATTGCATAGCATCGTAAATTTTAAAAATAATTTCCTCGTCACCTACCCTTGGCACAAGTTTACCATCACCTACATCAATAACAGCCCTAGCAGTAGCTAAAAAGGGGCAAACTAAATTAAAGGCACCTTAACGTCCTCATCCATGCCTTATAAATTTATCAAATTTTACCAGAATATCTTCAATAATTCCCCTAGGATATTTAATAGATCTGTCAGCTAATTGAATACTCATCCTAGTTGGTTTTGGTTCCCCAAGATCAAGCTACTTGAACATTTTATAAGGCATTAAATTAATGCTGGCATCTAAATCAACTAGTGCTTTCTCAATATTTAAACTACCAATTAAATAGGGAATAGTGAAACTTTCTGGATCTTTCAATTTGGTTGGTAGCTTATTTTGGAGAATAGCTGAACATTCCTCGTTAAGTTCCACGGCCGATAGCTCTTCAAACTTCATTTTATTTGTTAAAAGCTCTTTTAAGAATTTTGCGTATGTCGGCATATGTGAAATAGCTTCAACAAAAGGTAAGTTAATATGTAATTATTTAAAAAGTTCTAGAAATTTACCATATTGTGCGTCTAAGCGATCTTTCTTTAGCTTTGTCGGATATAGGATCGGTGGTTTATATTCTTTAAGTACCAGTGTTACATTCTCGTTTACTTCCTCACCTTTTTCCTTATCAATCTCTTGTGGCATCTTCTTTTCTGCTTCAACCAATACCTTTCATTCTTTAGTGTTACTGTCTTCACTTGCTCTTTCGGTTTAGGTTTGATATTACTAAGTAAACTACCTGGTTGCCTTTCGAAAATTAACTTGGTCAGCTGTCCTTTTTGATTTTTAAGCCCTTGAATTAACGTTTGCTGATTTTTCAACGCCGTTTCGGTATTCTGAAAATGAGTTTCTAATGCTGAAATAAACTTTGCTAGCATATCTTCAAGAATCTATTTTTTTTCTTGTGGGTAAGGTTGCTGTTGAAAGCCTGGAGGGGGTTGTTGTCTTTAATTTCCTTGGCCACCCCATGAAAATTTTGGATAGTTCCTCCAACCTAGATTGTAAGTGTTACTATAAGGGTAATTTTAAGGTCTAAAATTGTTACCCATATAGTTCATCTGATCGTTTTCTATGCCATGGTTGTAGGGTGGGTATTTTGTATTGTTCGTCCCTCCTCCATTTGTATCGCATTGCATCATTGGATGTACCTACGAAGAACCACACAAACCATCAATATTTTTACTTAAAAGTTCTACCTGGTTTGATAGCATAGTCACTGCGTCGAGGTTGAAAACACTGGCGGCTTTTGTTGGTTTTATCCTCATAACTTGCCACTGATAGTCATTCAATGCCATCTCCTCTATAAACTCATAAGCCGCTTCAAGGGTCTTGTTATTTAGGGTTCCATCAGCAGCTGAATCAATCAATTGCCTAGTTAAGGGGTTCACACCATTGTAAAAGGTTTGAACTTGTAGCCACAAAGGTAACCCATGGTGAGGGCATCTCCTTAGTAGATCCTTATATCTCTCCATGCATCGTAGAGTGTTTCTAGATCCATCTATACAAAAGAAGAAATATCATTCCTCAACTTAGCCGTTTTAGCCAGCGGAAAATATTTAAGTAAAATTTTTTGGTTATTTGGTCCCATGTAGTGATTGATCCTCGTGGTAACGAGTTCAACCACTATTTAGCTTTGTTTCTCAACGAGAAGGGAAACAACCGAAGGCGAATGACATCAACAGAAACGCCATTAATTTTAAAAGTGTAGCAGAATTCCAGAAAATTTTCCAAGTGATTGTTTGGATCCTCATCCTGCAAACCATCAAACTGAACAAATTGCTGAATCATTTGTATAGTGTTAGGTTTCAATTCAAAATTATTTGCAGCAATAGCAGGTCTAACAATACTTGATTTGGTTCCTGTTAAATTAGGTTTAGCATAATCATACATAGTACGAGGGGCAGGATTTTCATTCACCGGATTTGCGGCAACCACGGGAGGTAGAGGATTATTATCAGCCATCTCTTTGGTAATATTGGTTTCGTCTTCTTGCTCTTCTTCTA
Organism: Gossypium bickii; assembly: GCA_025503065.1. Classification (NCBI taxonomy): domain Eukaryota; kingdom Viridiplantae; phylum Streptophyta; class Magnoliopsida; order Malvales; family Malvaceae; genus Gossypium; species Gossypium bickii. The sequence goes on along the minus strand of CP106720.1, from coordinate 19,855,824 downwards.
TGTATTGTAGGCTTCGCCTTATTTCTCCTTTGTTTCTGCGAACGGTATGCTCTATCTCATTGTTAAAAATCAAGGGTCCTGACGGGTTTCTTCTAGTCATAAACTAAAATTACCTGCCAGAAGCAAATAGAAGAACAAATTAGAAAAGTCAAAATAAAATAACAATAAATTGCAAATATATAAAATGGCTAAAGAAATAAAAATTTAGTGTTCCTAATATCTTAGTCCCCAGCAACGGTGCCAAAAACTTGATGAGCTCGAAACTAACTATTATTTTGACAAAGGCAAGCGCACCTATCGAACAGTAGTATAGTTGTGATGAGTCCGGAATATGGTATCCTCAAGGGCTAAAATTACTAGTAATTTTATTATCTAGCCTAGTAATTAAGGGGATTTATTTTTTTATCTAAATTTAACTAACTAAATGATTATGAACGTGACAGAGAGTGAATTGGGAAAATACTTTTAGACAGTTTATATGAGATAGGCAATACCTAAGGAAGAATCCACCTAGACTTCACTTATTACTTTTGATTCATATGATTTATTCACTTGACTTAATCCATAGAAATCCCTGATTTATGTTAATATCTCTTTCAAGACTAAAAACAGCTGACTCTATGTTGATTAATTGAAATCTCTTTCTAATTAAAACCACTATTGTAGCATTAACTCGATCTATGGATTCCCTTATTAGATTTGACTCTAATCTGGCAGATTTTCGTCGCCCTATTTCTAGGGTTGAAATCAACTCCGCTTAATTGTGTTGATCTTCTCTTAAATAGGGACTTTTGCTCCACTGAATAAGCACATTCAAATTTGAATCAATAACCTAGATTATCAAAACAAGAATAAGAACTCATAAGAATAAGAACAACTATTTATCTTATAAATCAAATAATAATAAGATTCATCTTCGGTTTCATCCCCTCAGGTATTTGAGGGATTTAGTTCATACTAATAGAAGGAAACATCTTAAAATAGGGAAAACAACAAAACATAAGAAAACCCAAAAACTTCTAAAGAACTTGATAGGAGATCTTTAGTCATGATGGAGATCCTTCTCCTAAGCTGTTCCCGACAGCTGTCTTGTAGTATTTTCTACCTTCTACTCCGCGTCCCCTTTTAGATTGCCCCATAGGGTGTTTATATAGGCTTTGAGATGCCTTTCTTGGCCCACAAGTAGCCTTTTCCGATTAGAATTAAACCTAGGGTCGGCAGGGACACGCCTGTGGTGGAGTCCTTCGGCCGTGCTTGATTTTGCTCACCACACACGGCCATGTGATCTGCCCGTGGGCGTTAGTCCAGGCCATGTGATTTCTGATGTAGGCCCATTTTGTCCCTTTTTGGCCCGTTTCTCGTTCTTTTCGACTCCCTATGCTCTCTTGAGTATAAAACATGAAATTAAGAGATTAGGAGCATCGAATTCATCAAGTTCAATGGAAAATCATCCAAAATTAAGTTAAGCATGGGGTTAAAATATGTGTAAATTATGGTTTATCAAGCGCTTATTTCAAGTTAATCGAAAAGGAAGGATCATGTCCTGTAAGTTAGGACACAATGCCTTAAATCCCTAAAATCAAGAATAAATGCCACTGGATCGTTACTTAAATCTCGTATTTATATTTTTGAAATGAGCATTCGATTATCTCGATTTTAGAAAGAAACCATATCCCATAAGTTAGGAACACAACTCTTCTAATTCCAAAATAATGAACATTGCCTCGGCTTAAAAATTTTCCTTTTTTTATGCGTTGTGCAAAAATTAATGTAACACTTAAAATGGTATATATATACAAATTATTTGGGCATCGTATAAAAAACGAACAAATATTTGTTAAATGTAATGTATAGTACGATGGTAATGAAATAATGTAAAATAGCTATATGGGTATAATATTAAAATGATAAATAATAAATAATAGAATACTATAATAGTAATAATATAATTATAATAATGATAACAATGTTAATAATCAGATCGCAATAATAAAATAAATAAAGTAACTTAAAATAAAAAATGCAAAATGCAAAAAAAGATAAATAAACATAACATGAAGATATTAAAAATAATAAAAGAAATAATAAAACAACAAGAATAACAAAAGCATTAAAATTAAAATAATAACAATAATAATAAAAACGCATAATTAAAAAAAGTAAGAATAATCTATTTTTTTAGTGCAAAAGGATGAAAAAAAAAATAATAAATAAATAAAATAAAAATTTGTGGAAAGGTTGAAATAAAATAGGCTAAGGATTAAATCGAAATCAGAATGAAATTGAGAGTCTAAGTTGTAATAAATGAATAAAAAAATAAGAACAAAATCGAAATTAAAATGAAATTTAAGGAGATAAATTGTAAATAAAAAAAGGCAAAATCAAGGACCAAGATCAAACGCGCGAAAAAGAGCAGGGATCAAATGGGAAATTATTCCCAGACCCCCCTAAACGCACCGTTCCAAGGGACCAATTGACCAAAGGACCAAAATAAAAAAATAAAATTAAGTGGATAAATTTTAAAAAGAAAAAAATAAAAATAGGACCAAATTGAAAAGCCTTTAAAAAGCGAAAGGACCGAAGTTGGAAACAGCCCACTTTATAAAAACACGCGGATCCCAGGGATCTGGGTTGGGCAATCGCGTCCTACTTCGAAACGACATCATTTTGGGGCATCTGAAGCTAGGCTAAAACGACGTCATATTGATGGCCTATTTAAATTTTAAAAAATTCAACAAAAAAATCATTTTAAAATAATTAAAAAAAAAAAAAAAAACCTTTCTTCTATGTTTCTCTGAAGGCCTTTTTAGGCTGGCCATGGCTCCAGCGCTTCACCGTCGTGCCGGCCATCGGTCTTTGGCTATGGCTCCGCCATCCCCGGTGGTCGAAAAAAACCTAAAATGATCCCTTTTAACCTCCTTTTCATGAGGAGCCCCGTTTTGGAGTTAAAAGCACCAGGATCTTGGCAAAAATCAGGCCAAAAGTGAGAAACCCTTCGGTTTCCTCTTCTCTTCGACGATCGAAGCAGGTGAAAACCTTCCCCTTTTTTATGTTAAATATATATATATATATATAGAATGATTCAGAAAAAAGAATAAATAAAAAGAAAATCAATCACCTTTGAAATCTCAAATTCTGTTGTTTAAAAATTTTTTATTGTTTTTTTTATTGTATTTCTTTCTCTGTTTTTTCAGAAAAGGAACCCCTTCTTACAATCTGCTTTTGGTTTTTTTATAACCATTTTACAATATATTTTTTTATTGTTTTTCTATTATTCTTGTTGCCATTGCGTGTTTGCTGTTCTTGCTTTTTCGTATTTGCAGGCGTCTCTAGAGTCAACGACAGGACAGGGGCAGTTGACGATGGCAAACCTCGGGCAACGAGAGAGGAGCGGTGGCTAGGGTTTTTTGTTTTTTTTTTATTTATTTTTCTGAAAACTTAGTTTAGGTTGTGGGCCACTGGGCCATTAAGGTTTTTTTATTTTATTTTGGGCTGTTTGTAATTGGACTTTATTATTTGGTTTTGTTTTATTATTGGGCCCAGACAAAATTGGGCTTCTAAACAAGGTCATCTCCACATACACTGATATGGGCTATTTTACACAAATGATAAAAATAATTAATTATATAAATGACCCTGGTTAAAAAAATCACCTAAATGACCTTAAATGAACAGTACCCAGGAATAATGGACACTAGATGATCGGCATCCACATAAATTATGACATAATCATTGCTCCATGATTGTGTCAGGGAATAAAAAAATGAATATTTTGGGTTTTGGACATCAGGTTGCCAACACCCTTGTATTGCTTTTCTTAAACTGTATCATATTGGTATACATGTTATACCAGTATTTAAAAAAGAAAATTTGTGGTGCCATTACACCAATGGTCGGCACCTCTTTTCCTGAATAAAAAAATTTATTTTTTGGGTGCTAGGACATTGAGGGCCGACACTCATTTTCTAGATTTAAAAAAATGCACTGATAAACTTTCCAAAAATATATAAAAAATAAAATATGAACATATCAAATTTGGAACAATATTTTTTTCTCATGTTCACAATTTCCTTGCGCGATTCTTTGTTCTTATAATCTTTGTAGAAGTTTGTCGCAATGTGTCGGATGCAATAAACGGACCTCCACGGAACCCTCGAACGTCTTATCGCAGCCAGTATTCCCTTCGATCTGTCCAATATAAGGCAAATGTTGTCTTGCCAGACAACATGCCTTCGCAGATTTGTCAAGAAAAATTCGCAAGACTCGAAGTTCTGACCCTCCATGATGGTGTAACTGATAGGAAGTACATTCCGATTGTCGTCATGTGCAACTACAATCAAGAGTATTTGCGTGTAGTATTTTTGAAATACTACTAGGGTGTCGGTCATTAGTGTCTCAACACCCCAAAATCTGGAAAAGGGGTGTCAGCCATCAGTGTTCCAACACCTTTTTTTTTTTTTAAATTCTGGAAAAGAGGTGTTGGCCATCAATGTCCCAGCACCCAGAAAAGAAATTTATTTAGGAAAAGGGGTGCTGGCCATCAGTGTTATGACACCCCAAAAATTCTTTAAAACACTGGTATGACATGTATACCAGTATGATACAGTTTGAACAAAAATACATGGGTGCTGACAGTCTGATGTCCAAAACCCAAAAAATTCTTTTTTTTTTTTTTTTACTCCTTGACACAATAATGAAGTAATGTTGTCTTAGAATTTATGTGGGTGCTGCTGTCTAGTGTCTATTACCCCTGGCTATTATCTCTTTCAGGTTATTTAGGTGATTGTTTTTGAACTAAAATCATTTATGTGATTAATTATTTTTTGGGGTAATTTATGTAAAATAATCCTGTTATTGAAAAAAATTGTCACATCATCAATCTCAAAATTAAAAATTCTAGATAACAAATTTAACTTACAAATATTTTTAAAAATTTTTATTTTCATCTTTTTTTTAAGGGAATATTTCAGTATACAAAATTTCATATCAATTGTAATTCATTTACCTACTGAAATTAATGATTTTCCGAAAATTGTCAAGATAATTTTTTTTAGAAGATCTACAATTTATTTAGTATAACGAAACAACTAAAAAAAATCTAAATTTGATACAAAGTGATATGGAACAAAAAAAAAATCGTATTCAAATGATTAGATTCAAGAAAGAGGATGCAAAAATAGAAATGGGAAATGATTGAAATTTTGACTTTATGAATGGAAGTAGTTTAAAACTTTGTTGTACATATATTCTGAGTATATTTACATGTATGGTAAAGAAGGCAAACCCTGAACCACTACAGTTACCTTAGGTTTCTACTGGTGCAGTCAAGTTAGTTGGGCCGAGAAAGTCAAACCGAGAGGTTTTAGTTGAATCTGTCGAAACTATTTAAAAATCGAGTTTTCAAAAAATGGGGATTGACTTAAAAATGAAAAATGGAGTCACCACCAATTTTTTTACTTAGGTGTTATTGGATCACCTTGTAAAACGTTTTATTTTAAAACATATTAATTTTGATATACGAAAAAAGAGAAAACGGGTTCGGGGATCAGTTACGTATGAGGAAGGGTCAGCACCCTCATAACGCCCAAAAATTGGTACCTAATCGATAAAATCATGCCCTAATGTTGAAACTTTAAAAAAGGACCTTTTATTTGAAGAAAAACTCTGACTTACCTATCTCAAAGAAATAAAATACCATACCCAGTAAGTTAGGATATGGCATCTCATGACTTTGAAACTAAGCACGTCTTTATTTTAGAAAATTCTTACCTCGAGACGCAAAACGTCGAACCCAGTAAGTTAGGGCACAACACTTTGAATTCCCAAGAATAGTTTTTATTATTATTTGAAATTGGTAAATCTCAATTTTTTTAAAAAAAAAAGGGATAGTAATACCTAAAGTTTCACGAGAAAAATCGAACCCAGTAAGTTAGGGAAAAATTCTTCTCGAAATTTCCCAAATATCACATATCACTGTATTTTGAAAACCATTTGAAATAAATATTTTCATTCGAAAGGTATTTTTATAAAAATGGTTTGAATGAATCATACATTACAACATATATGCCAAATATCAGTTTATCATAACTACAAATTGTATTAACAATCTCTACTAATAAAGAATAATAAGAAATAATAAATGATTTAAACAATTGCAATATCATACTGAAACATGCAATTAAAGAATGAAAATAAATGAACATGAAGTATAGCGCAGTAAATAACCAAAGATAATAGTTATAAGATAATATACATACATATAAATCATGATATTAAAAATAATTATAATAAGTAATATATGTAAAACATATAAATGCAGTAATTATGAAAAATATATGTAATACATAATGAAATATATTACATAATATAAATAATTTTTATACAAAAATAATTTTTTTAAAATAATATACGTATAATATAAAAGTAAAAAAATATATAATAAATAATATATGAATTATAAAATAATATATATAATATATTATCCAAATAAATAAAATATAAGAATAATTAAATATATAAGAATAATATATGTAAAATATATATGAATTTTATACATTACAAAATTAATATATAAAATATAATAATATAAAATTTTAATATAATAAAATAATTAACTATAATATTTAAATAAAATAAAAAGGTTTTAATTATTCGGACCTAATTGAATTTTTGAAAAAATGTGGAAGGGCTTTTGATGCAATTAGACCATTAGTATAAAAAAACACGGATCCTTGTCGGTCATCGGGTCGGCGCGCGGATCCTGTTGCCCAAAACGGTGCCGTTTCCTTTCATCTATAAATTTTAGTTTTATACGTATAATATAAAAGTCAAAAAATATATAATAAATAATATATGAATTATAAAATAATATATAATATATTAACCAAATAAATAAAATATAATAATAATTAAATATATAAGAATAATATATGTAAAATATATATGAATTTTATACTATTTTACAAAATTAATATATAAAATATAATATAATAAAATTTTAATATAATAAAATAATAAAATATAATATTTAAATAAAATAAAAAGGTTTTAATTATTCGGACCTAATTGAATTTTTGAAAAAATGCGGAAGGGCTTTTGATGCAATTAGACCATTAGTATAAAAAAAACGCAGATCCTTGTCGGGTCATCGGGTCGGCGCGCGGATCCTGTTGCCCAAAACGGCGTCGTTTCCTTTCATTAGATTTATATAAAAAAAAATCATTTGGTCCGGGGTTCTTAAAAAAAAAATTCAAAAAACCTCTGAAAATCCTTTTTTCCCTTCGCCTGGCAGTGGCCGGAGGCCTAAAATTTCTGATTTCGTCCTCTACGAAAGGTAATCTTTTCTCTTTTATTCTTTTCTCTTTTTAAAAAAAGTAGTTATATCTGCGCAAATATATATATAAAAAAATATAAATAAACAGAATAAGAAGTCACCTCTGAGAAATCAAGGTATTTTATTCTTCTAAACTTTCTGACAATCTCCACTGTCTTTGTGCAAATCTATGCTTTTTCGTGTACTTGTGTATTGGTGTGTTTTTTTGAGTACTTTCGTGACGGTATCCCCTATTACAAATTTCTGTGGGTTTTTATAACCCGAAGAATGAAACAAGAAAAGGAAATAAAGATTTCATTTTATTTCTTTCCATATTTGTTGTGATTTGCTGCTGCTTTTTTCCTTTCTGCTTTGGTACTTTCCTTTTTTGCAGGTTGAAGGTGGAGGACATGGCGACGGCGCAGGGATTCACACATGCTGCGGCGCGACTAACGGCGTGACGATTGAGGCGTGACTGTTGGCACCGCGCGAAGCAAGCTATCTTGATTCTTTGAAATTGCTATTTTTTGCGCGCGCCTATGGTTTTAGAAACCCTAGGCCACTATCGAGTCTGCTTAAGAGTTGGGCCATTTTGGGCCGTCCTGGTTTGGATTGGGTCTGTTTGGGTAGTGGGTTAATTTCGGGTTTGGGTCTGAGTCATATGTTTTGGGCTAAGGGTGTAAATGGGTTTGTAGGCAGTTTATTTGGGCTTGTAACAGGACATTGGACATTATAATTTTTTGTTTTGGTTTTATTCTAGCCCGGGCAAAAATGGGCCATTACAGCTGCCCCACTTTGCTCAGTGTAGTGTAACGAGAATAGAGCAAAGACGATAAAAGGCCCCAATTTGTCCGGTCTTGTCAAATGGTTGGTATCTTTAATCTGCTCCACTCCTGCTTAGTGCAGATAAAACTGAAAGTATCTTTGATCTGATCACTGCAACTTCAGGAGGATAAGGATGAAAGTGCTTTTGATCTGCTTCCTATTACTTCAGGAAGATAAGATCTTTTATCTTCAGTCTACTCCACTACAACTTTAGGGAGATAAGACTAAAATCTTCTTTTGATCTACTTCCTACAACTTCAAGAAGATAAGATCTTCTCTCTTCAATCTACTCCACTACAACTTCAGGGAGTTAAGACTAAAATCTTCTTTTGATTTACTTCCTACAACTTCAGCAAGATAAGATCTTCTTTCTTCAGTCTACTCCATTGCAACTTCAGGAAAATAAGACTGAAAGTGTTTTTGATCTACTTCCTGCAACTTTAAGAAGATAAGATCTTTTTTTTTCAATTTGCTCCACTGCAACTTCAGGGAGATAAAATCTTCTGACTTTAATCTACTCCACTGCAACTTCAGGGAGATAAGACTAAAATATCCTCGATCTGCTTCCTGCAACTTCAGAAAGATGAGATCTTCTGTCTTCAATCTACTCCGCTACAGCTTTAGAGAGACAAGGTTGAAAGTATTTTCGATCTGCTTCCTGCAACTTCAGGAAGATAAGATCTTTTATCTTTAGTCTACTCCACTACAACCTTAGGGAGACAAGACTAAAAGTGATTTTGATCTGCTTCCTGCAACTTCAGGAAGATAAGATCTACAATCTACTCCACTGCAACTTCAGGGAGATAAGACTGAAAGGGTCTTTGATCTGCTTCCTACAACTTCAGGAAGATGAGATCTGAAAATTCACTGATATTACTACACCGTCCACTGAAGGACATATCCTGTAGACTTGGTTTCATATGTTTCTGTCACATGACTAAGATGTTATGATCAGAATGAATCAAATGTTTCTAGCTACATGTGTTATGAGTGACATGAATGCAACATGTCATGAAAATGATTCCTTTTAAAGGATTAGAATTAGAATGCAATGACTGGAATGAATCAAATGCACCTAATAAAATCTACAAAAATGTTATGAATATGATCCCTACTCTAGGTGTGATCACTCATTAATTCTTCATTCTTGTTCATCAATCACATTGTGCTTAACAAGCTTACCCCAATGTAATTTCCAAGTCAACTTTGTTTGGATCTTGAGAACACAAGGCATGTACCATCCTACCACAATGAGAGTCGAAACTCTTCCTATCCAACTGTAATTTCCAGGGTATAGGGTTTATTTTGAATTCGACCCATTCCACCACAACTCAGGGTTTCTTAGTTCATCACACCACCCCCAAGTGTTATGATCTGATGACATCACGTCCACTCATCAATTGGACAAAGAATTTAGAGAAATAGTCTCTATCCAAACTCTTCTTTCTCAAATGCACATGAAAATTCTAAACAATTGTCCTGTTTTGGTTCCTTGTCTTATCTAGAAATTTCCAAAGTAATATGTAAAACTTCTTTTTGTGAAATTATTAGTTCGTCAATCATTATTTCAATGCAACACATTTATGAATAATGGGTAACAAATAAATTGATCTTAAAAGAAGGATTAAAATTTGAATAAATTACAAAGAAAAATTAACTGGAATATATCTTTAAAGAGAAAAAGAATCCCAAGATAGTAAAATGAATAGGATAAAAATCAGATGCCCTAGATATCACTAATTGAGCTTCTATATACAAACTTTATGAAGACTGCCTTGAGTTCAACATGTGTTTAGAAGACCCAAAGTGTTTTGTTGATGCCCCGATATGCGACATTCTTCCTTTCATTGTTGATTAAGTGTAGCAAGATGAGTGCGTGTCCGTTCAGAATTTGAGTCACCCTTTTCGGGTTTTCAACTCAAAACCCCTTTGGTCTCAAGGCACCCTTTGCGGGTTTTCGCCTTAGCCTCTCTATTTTTTTTTTTTTTTGAGAAACTCAAAGCGCCCTTTGAGGGTTTTCACTTTGGCCCCTTCTCCTTTTCAAGCAAAATATTTTTTGACTGAGTCAGAGTTCACAAGATTGGGTAAACTTTTCCCATCCATTTTGGTCAAGATCAGTGCTCCTCCAGAGAAAGCCTTCTTCACCATATATGGTCCCTCCCAATTTGGCATTCATTTTCCTTTGAAATCCTTTTGTATGGGAAGGATCTTTTTTAATATAAGGTCCCCTTCATGAAACTCTCTTGGGAGAACTTTCTTATTGTAGGCTCGCATCATTTGCTTTTGATACATCTGATCGTGATAAATAGCCCTTAGCCTCTTTTCTTCAATTAAGTTCAACTGATCGTACCGAGTCTGAATCCATTCAGCTTCATCTAGCTTTATTTCTGAAAAAACTCGAAGAGAAGGAATTTCTACTTCAATGGGTAGAACAACTTCCATCCCATAAACCAACGAGAAAGGCGTTGCCCTAGTAGAGGTTCTGACGGACGTCCGATAAGCATAGAGTGCAAACGGTAGCTTCTCATGCCAATCCTTATAAGTTTTAGTCATCTTTCCCACTATCTTCTTGATGTTTTTATTGGCAGCTTCCACTTCCCCATTCATTTTCGGACGATATGGAGACGAGTTATGGTGCTTGATTCCAAATTGGCTACAAATTTCTGCTATCGAGCGATTGTTCAAGTTTAGTGCGTTGTCTGATATGATCCTTTCGGGCATTCTATATCGACAAATAATCTCCTTCTTTAAGAACCGACTAACTGCTGATTTGGTAACATTAGCGTATGAAGCAGCTTCTACCCATTTCGTGAAGTAGTCAATTACCACGAAGATGAACCGATGCCCATTCGAAGCTTTTGGTGAGATCGGCCCAATAACATCTATGCCCCACATGGAAAATGGCCATGGGGAAGTCATAACGTGCAAAAGTGATGGAGGCACATGAATTTTGTCTCCGTAAATCTGACACTTATGACATCTCCTAGCATAATTGATACAATCACCTTCCATGGTGGACCAATAATATCCAAATCTCATTATCTATCTAGCCATTGTGAATCCATTAGCATGTGTTCCACAAACGCGCTCATGAACTTCTTCAAGGATTTGCTTAGCTTCAACAGCATCAACGCATCTCAATAGTACTTGATCTTTTCCTTTTTTGTACAAGATATCCCCATCTAAAACATAGTCAGAGGCCAATCTTCTTAATGTCCTTTTCTCATTCTCAGTAGCATGCTCTGGGTATTCACAATTTTTTACGTATCGTAATATATCCTGATACCGAGGGTGGTCATTTCTTTCTTCCTCTTCTATTTCATAATAATGGGCTGGAACCTCGAAGATACTCATCTGAATAGGCATCATATCTTCTGGTCTATTTACTTTGATCATAGAAGCTAAAGTCGCCAAAGCATCTGCCATCTGATTTTCATCGCGCGGAAGGTAATTGAAAGTAATGTCATCAAATTCCTCAATCAATGCCAAAACTATTTTTCGATAATCAATTAGTTTGGGATCTCTTGTCTCCCATTCTCCTTTAAGCTGGTAGATTACTAGAGCAGAATCTCCATATACTTCTAATACTCTGATCTTACGCTCTATGGCTGCTCGAATTCCCATGATGCATGCTTCATATTCCGCCATGTTATTCATGCAATCAAAATCCAATCTACATGTGAATGGATAATAATCACCACCAAGGGATACCAAGACTGCCCCAATTTTATTTCCCAAAGCATTCGATGCTCCACCAAAATTCAGCTTCCACCGATAATCTTCAGTATTTTCCACATACATCAACTCCTCATTTGGGAAATCAAAGTTCAAAGGTTCATAATCCTCCAAAGCTCTGCTAGCCAAAAATTCTGCTACTGCACTTCCTTCTATAGCCTTTTGGCTCACATAGACTATATCAAATTCAGATAGCAAAATCTGCCACCTAGCCATCCTCCCATTTAAAGCAGTGGACTCTATCATATATTTTAACGGATCGAGCTTAGAAGTTAACCAAGTAGTATGATATAGCATATACTGTCTCAACCTTCGAGTTTTCCAAATCAAGGCACAACACAATTTCTCAATCGACGAATACCTCATTCACAATCAGTGAACTTTTTGCTAAGGTAGTAGATTGCCTTTTCTTTTTTTCCTATCTCATCGTGTTGTCTCAGCACACATCCCAGGGAGTTACTGAATACTGACAAATACAATATCAATGGTCTATCTGGATTAGGCGGAGATAGTACTGGTGCATTTGACAGATACTGTTTGACTTTGTCAAAAGTTCTCTGGCATTCATCATCCCATACACCTTGGTTGTGTTTCTTGAGAAGACGAAGTATAGGATCACATTTCTCAGTTAATTGTGAAATAAATCGAGCAATGTAATTTAACCTTCCAAGAAAACCTCGGACTTCTTTCTAAGTACGTCGTGGAGGCAATTCTTGTATAGTTTTGACTTTACTTGAGTCAACTTCAATTCCTCTCTCGCTAACTACAAAACCCAGTAATTTCCTTGACCGAGCTCCAAAAGTACACTTGGCCAGGTTGAGCTTCAATTGAAATTTTCTCAGCCTTAAAAATAATTTATTCAAGACCTTAATGTGCTCCTTCTCTGTTCGAGGTTTGGCAATCATGTCATCAACATACACTTTGATCTCTTTATGCATCATGTCATGGAACAATGTTACCATAGCCCTTTGATATGTTGCCCCAGCGTTCTTTAATCCGAATGGCATTACCTTATAGCAGAAGGTACCCCACAGTATTATAAAGGTAGTTTTCTCCATATCTTCAGGGTGCATCTTGATCTGATTGTATCCTAAAAATCCATCCATGAAGGAAAATAATGAAAATCCTGCTGTATTATCCACCAGTGTGTCGATATGCGGTAAAGGAAAATTGTCCTTTGGGCTAGCTTTATTTAGATCCCTGTAATCTACACACATCCAGATCTTTCCGTCCTTCTTAGGGACAGGAACGATGTTGGCAACCCATTCTGAGTACTTGACCACTTGTCGAAAACCAGCATCAAACTGTTTCTGGACCTCTTCTTTTATTTTCAACACTACATCAGGTCTCATCCTTCGTAGCTTTTTGCTGAACTGGCTTGCAATCTTCTCTAATGGGAAGGCGATGTACCACAATATCAGTGCTTTGTCCGGGCATATCTTCGTACGACCATGCAAAGACATCCTTGAATTCTCGTAGTAACTCAACAAGATCTTGTTTCGTCTCCTTAGCTATGCGCGTCTCAATTTTCACAACTTTTCCTTCTTCCAAAGCTATGTTCTTTATTTCTTCCTCATGAGGCAAGATCTGTTTCTCCTCTTGTTTTACCATTCTTAACAAATCTGGAGATAAGCCACAATCTCGGTCATCTTCAAAATCTCGAGATTCCTCTAAACACATGTCTTGCTCAAAATGGACCTCTGGATCCGTATTATTGTTGCTCATGTCATTGATATCTAGGGACCTGTGATGGGTACGAAAGAATGTACAAAGAACAAATGAATTCGAGGAAAACTATTCACATGATAGGAATGAAAAATTCAAAATGAAATTAAAAAGTCAAGAAAATGAAAGAATATTTGCTCCAGTTAATTATCAAAATGTATTTTATTGAAATAACAACTTCTGAACATGAACCTATTTCATAAAAGAAATCTTATTGTTCCTAGGCTAAAAAACAACAAGAGCGTTCTGAATATTACTCTATATAATTTCTAAAAACTATAGGAAGTTCCTCTGCAGTCTAATTTTCCAAAACACTTCCAAGTTCATAAGTGCGAATGCCCAACAGGTTTCTTTGTTCACTTCCCTCCTCATGTATGGCATTGATGTGAGGACTTTCCAATAACCCTCTTTCAGGGTAAATTATCCCTCCAGATACAAAGGTTTGGGATATGTGTGGGAATGTCATTGATTCCCACTGGACTTCTTCTCCATTCAGTCGAGCCCTTCTCCTTTCCTACTTCTTCTCTATTTCCTTTCTTTTTTGTTTGGCATCTGGTTTGAAACCCAAGCCAAAACGGTCTCTCTTCTCCTTCAGCATTGGCATTCTAATTTCCCCTTAGAGGTATCTTCCTAGTCCTTTCCCTGGTAGGGCTCCTCTCCCCATCATCATCTATAAGCCCATTCTCGTGGTCTTGGATATCCTGGGCACTGGGACTTCACTTCCTTCTGAGATGAAGGTTGCGTTGACAAACTCTAAGGACTGAAAAGAAATTCAATGGCCTCCTCATTCGTCTCTACATATGGCACGTCATTGGTAACGGTCACTATGATGTCTTCATCTGCATTTATAGTGACTAGTCGACCATCCGTCACCAGCTTCAGCTTTTGATGAAGAGATGAGGGCACTGCCCCTGCCGAATGAATCCAAGGCCTTCCCAGCAAGCAGTTGTATGAAGGTTTTATATCCATCACCAGAAAGTCTACCTCATATGTACTTGGCCCAGCCTACAACGGTATGTCAATTCTCCCCATCACCCTTCTCTCAGTACCGTCAAACGCTCTCACTATGTTCTGGCACGTCTTCATGTGAGAACTATCTATTGGCAACCTCTTCAGTGTCGACAATGGTAAGACATTCAAGGCTAACCCATTGTCAATCAACATGCTCGGTAAAGTATATCCTTTTCAACGAGTGCTTATGTGTAGGGCCTTAGTCGATCCCATACCCCCAGGTGGAATTTCATCGTCACTAAAGGAAATAAAACTGTCAGCACTTATGTTACTAACTAATCGGTCAAGTTTATTGACATAAATGTCTTTAGTAACATAAGTCTCATTCAACACCTTCATTAAAGCTTCTCGATGAACTTCCGAACTTAAAAGTAAGGCTAGCACCGAAATACGAGCCGTTTGTTTGCGCAACTACTCCACCACATTGTATTCACTGTGCTTTAAGAATTTCAAAAATTCTTTAGCCTCTTTCTCCTTCACAAGTACATTGATAAGGTTATCAAGTCTTTCTTCTGGTTCAATTGATACATCCTTTGACTTTTTTGGTTCTGTTCTGACGTTTACCAAGTCGTAACCCCTCTCATTTCGTGTGTAGAATCCCTCTCTTTGGACCTCCTTAGAAGTACTAGCTAAGATTTCTATTCCGGGTGTCGCTACGTTACAATTATAAGTCCATGGTACCATCTTATTGTCCTTATAAGGAAAGGACACTGGTTTTTGAATTACCACTTTAGGCACGATTTATGCTTCGCCTTCTACATTCCTCGGTCGGGAGATAATGACCCTCGGATAATTGACCTTTTGACTTGTCAACTCTCCTTCGGTTGCATGTATGTGTCCTTCCTCTGAGCCTTTTTCGTAAAATTCCAGCTCCTTATTATCCATAAGGCTCTGTACCATCGCCCTAAACCCAGCACATTCTTGGATTTCATGTCCATCAGCTTTGTGGAACTCACAGTAGTTCCTTGGTTCTTCACTTCTTTCTTCGAGACTTGATTTTATTAGTCCCTTTCTTACCATTTCCCTCCAAATTATTCTTAACGGGGTCTTTACTTCCAAGATATCCCCATTGGTCCTGCTTACAAGATTTTCCCCAATTGCGTTTACTCCCTTATCTCCATGATTAGGCAATGGGTTCTCCGCACTGGGTGTATCATCCAACTTGACAACTCCCAACTTAAGAAGCCTCTCAACTACCTTTTTAAAGGTAGTACAATTTTCTATTGAATGCCCGGTTATTCCTGCATGGTAATCACATTGGGCGTTTGAGTCATACCATTTAGGATACGGGGGTTGTAATGGCTGTAGATAATACGGAGACCCACACATGCCTTTAATAAAGTATGATATAGCTCCTTATACGTCATTGGGATTGGCGTAAATTGGATCTTCTCAGCATTTTGTCTGGGGCCCGATTCTTGTCTTGTTGACCCCTTTTGCCCGACAGTAACTACTTTAAGCTGACTAACAGTAACTACCTTTGAGTACCCTTTATTGTACGTACTCGCATTGTTCACCTCGTTATCTTTTTTCCTAGGAACAGATCTCCTAGTGGTTTCTCCTACTTCGATCTTGCCACCCCTTATGGCATTTTCTATCAGTTCACCTACCATGACTATATCCGCAAAGCTTTTAGTGGTGCTTCCTATCATATGGGTGATAAAAGGCACCTTTAGAGTGTTGATAAACAACATGGTGGTTTCTTTTTCCAAGAGAGGTGGTTGTACTTGCATGGCAACTTCCCTCCATCTCTGCGCATATTGCCTGAAGCTTTCATTCGGTTTATTTTCCATGTTTTGCAACATGATTCTATCAGGCGTCATGTCTGTGACATGATTGTATTGCTTCATGAAGGCTTGAGCTAAGTCCCTCCATGAGCTAATATTAGCGCGGCTAAGTTGATTGTACCACCTAGACGCTGCTCCCGTCAAACTATCTTGAAAAGAATGAATCAGAAGTTGATCATTGTTCACATAGCCCGTCATACGTTTACAGAACATAGTGATGTGGGCTTCAGGGCAACTAGTCCCATTGTACTTCTCAAATTTCGGCATCTTGAATTTATGAGGAAGTACCAGATCTGGGACCAAACTCAAGCCTTTGGCGTCAATACCGTGATGATGGTCAGCATTCTCCAGAGCCTTAAATTTTTCCTCCAACCATCTACAGCGATCTTCTAACTGTCTTGAAGATTCAGTTCTAATCCTCTCTCTCTCCGCCATGTCTAGGTCAGGGATAACAGGATTGGCTGGGTTATCTCCTGGATTAGATCCAGAGCTGACTTGGAAATTTATGGGCTGCCTAATATCATCTTGCCTTGTTGAGGCCTTATTGTGACAGATGGCTTCTAGGGATACTCTTCAGGCTGTGCTGGCGCATGTGGTGGGGTAAAACCAGGGGATTGCCTTCGCTCTCTTCTCCAGTAATGGCCATGGTACTCTTTCTTTTGTCCATCATCCCGCTCATCATCTAGGCCATTTGGGTCATCATCCTCCTTTGAGCCTCCAACATCTGGTCCCTCATTTCTTTCTAGAGCTTTGCCATCTGCTCTTGCATCTGGTCTTGAATGTCTCTTTGAAATTGTTCCATCCTTTGGTCCATTTTCTTGGATTTAGCACGTGTACCGTAAGGGTGTTCAGCTTCCAAATTTTTCCTCTTTTTTCTCCCTCTCTCTCTCTCTCTCTCTCTCTCTCTCTGTGAGTGTGTGTGTATGTGTGTATGTGTGTGTGTGTTATAAATTCAACTAATTAGACTCTTTCTATGGACTTTAATGCAAAATGATATGATGTAATGCAAATGCATGAATGCAAAGAGGCATCGATTCTAACTCAACTTTATTTTAGAAAACTTTATTAGAAAACAAAATCCTTTACATAAAACAGACTACAAATAAGCTTTCACCCTAAGTTCTAAGGTCTTGATTTTCCCAAGCAATGAAGCTAACTCTTGACTACGGTTGGACTAGAGCTCATACATTATGCTCAACGTATCAGCCTGTGATGCCAAAGTCTGTAGATGATCAGCTACCTCTCGAATATGGACTATCGCTTCGCCCATGAGGTAATCCCGACTTCTAACCTGATCATGAGAATGGTGAAGCTCTTCCTTCCAACGCTCTTCTGTCGTTTCAAGCAATTCGATCCAAAGTTCACAGCTATGCAATGCTGATTCTAACTCTTCAATCTTTCCCTTCATTTCCTTAATTCTGTTTAGGCTTGCCTTTAACTCGATCGCGGAATTACAGCTTCGACGGTGATGAAGAGACCGTCCAAGTTCAGCCACTTTAGTTTTTAAGTCTTCCTTTTCGCTTTGGCTTTCTGACAAACTCTTCTCTACAGCCTCATTTTGCGCTTGCATTTCTTGAAACTTTTTCTTCCAATAATCAGCTTTGGCTTTTTCCTCCTGGACCTCTCGTTGCCATTGTTCAAAAGTTTTCCCCAATCCAGCGTTCTTCATCGTCAGTCGCATCTTCTTATACTCTATCTTCAAGCTATTTCGATCTTCTTCAATCTTCCTTTTCTCCTTTCTTACTTTCTTGGCTTCTGATTTCTGAATATCCACATCTAGCCTCAAGTACATCTTTTCTTCTTCTAGCTCCTCTATCCTCTTTCCAAGCTCTGAATTCCTTCTTTCGAAATCTTATTTCATCATCTCCACTTCTGATGGGACCACTTGTAGAAATTCTTCAATCGATCGAGCATCTTCTGAACTTGGCACAGGGATATTGTCGTTGACTCTCTTACTCCACCATCCACGATACTCTGGAGTCATCACTGGGCCCACGTCTACTCTCTTCATATGAAGGGTCTGATTCCAAGCACTAGAAATCTCCTTAACCCTCTTCTTGTAACTATTTCCTTTATACGAAAACTCACTTTGAGCTAATCCGTGTGTAGCCAGTACAAATTGCCTCGATCTGAATTGCCTTAATACAAGCAAATGCACATATCCAATGGCTCCCCAAATTCCAAGTAGAGGGACCCAATCAAAACTCCCACACCGATACAAAACTTCATCAGGAACCATCCAGGGGGTTCTCTATTCAACATCTTTTTCCCTGAGATTTCGTAGAAGCGCTATCCAATTTTCTTCGGCTATGTCATCTCTCCTCGGGGTGGCCACTATTTCCTTTAATGGAGAGTAATTTTCTGAGAAGACCCGGTAAGAAACCTTGTCTACTTTCCAAAAGTGACAATGGAACCAAGCCAATAATAACTGTGCATATCCTATGAATCTGCCTTCCTTAGCTCTCCTACATGCACTCAATGACCAAAATGTTTCCGCCAAGATCGCCGGAACAGGTATGACTTGCTTGTCAAGTCGATAAAAAAGATCTGAGACAGCTTCATCCACATATTCCAATGCCCTCGGAAAGATCATTAATCCATATATACTCAAAGCAAATATATCGACTTTCTTTTTCATGTCAGGATGTTCTAAAACCAAATCATTCAGAGCTTTCCACAAGATGCAGTTATAATCCCCTTTTTGTTTGATTCTGGCTATAACCCACTGCTCGCTCATCCCTGTAATATTTATCAATTTCCTCACGAAGGATATAACATTAGGGGCCCTCGAGTAAACTTTATCAACTTGAATCTTAGGACATCACAAGAGAGCTGTATACTCCTCTATCGTAGGTACCAAATCAACTCTTCCAAAAGTAAAGCAACTATATGCAGAATTCCAATATTGAGAGATGGCTCGAAACAGATGTTCATCTACCTTAATATCCAACAGGTACAGCAAGTCTCCATAGCTGCTGTAAAACAGATGCTTAGTCTCGTTATTCCACTAATCCCATATCTCCCCTAATTCCTGAAGATTGTTCTGCGTCACACTGATGCGAGTGTAGTCCCATAGCTCTGACTTGTACCCTTTGGCTAGGCTATCTCCTTTTCCTAACTGTGTCTGCTCTGACCACCTACGGACGGCTGCATTGCCCTCCACTTTATCAATGAATTCATTCTCCATAACCAGCTTTCTAATTTAGAAACTGACTGTGAACTGATACTTCTTTAAAATATGAAATGACATGCAACAAAATAAAACACAATTGATCAGTAACATGAAATAAAGTATAAAGCAAATAATTCATCGCCTATCTGGGTAATTGCTAAAGTTTGGTATAGATCTACCTAGGGTAATCACTTAGCTTTTCTATATGTGGTTTTAGCTCTAAAGTTGAGGTACCTGAACCAACAGATTCCTCGATTCTCACCCATTATAGGCTCATATGGACCGAGTTCAGTTCAGGGGAATACATTTCCCTATGGCTGCACAGAGATAAAAATCTCACGAAGACATAGGTACGGATGTATCCCGAAAGTGATTCACTATCCTGCACGGAGGTGAAAACCTCACGAAGGAGTAGCTTCTCGCTCCCACTTAAGGGTGCGACCACAACGGTCATGCAAATGCAATGCAAAGATATTTTTAAAAAATGCAATAAAAGGATGATGATTTTTTCAAATCAGAATTTCAAAGTTTCAACAATAGGACATGAAATTATCGACTTTACAGCTTGACTCTCTAATTGGTCCCCAGCGGAGTCGCCCAGCTGTCGAAACCATTTTAAAATCTAGTTTTGAAAAAATGGGGATCGACTTAAAAACAAAAAATGGAGTCGCCACCAATTTTTTTACTTAGGTGTTATTGGATCACCTTGTAAAACGTTTTATTTTAAACATATTAATTTTGATCTACGAAAAACGAGAAAACGGGTTCGGAGGTCAGTTACGTATGAGGAAGGGTTAGCACCCTCATAACGCCCAAAAATTGGTACCTAATCGATAAAATCATGCCCTAATGTTGAAACTTTAAAAAAAGGACCTTTTATTTGAGGAAAAACCCAAACTTATCTATCTCAAAGAAATAAAATACCATACCCAGTAAGTTAGGATATAGCATCTCATGACTTTGAAACTAAGCACGTCTTTATTTTAGAAAATTCCTACCTCGAGACACAAAACGTCGAACCCAGTAAGTTAGGGCACAACACTTTGAATTTCCAAGAATAGCTTTTTTTTATTTGAAATTGGTAAATCTCAATTTTTTTTAAAAAAAAAGGGATATGTAATACCTAAAGTTTCACGAGAAAAATCGAACCCAGTAAGTTAGGGAAAAATTCTTCTCAAAATTCTCCAAATATCACATATCATCGTATTTTGAAAACCATTTGAAATAAATATTTTAATTCGAAAGGTATTTTTATAAAAATAGTTTGAATGAATCATACATTACAACATATATACCAAATATCAGTTTATCATAACTACAAACTATATTAACAATCTCTACTAATAAAGAATAATAAGAAATAATAAATGATTTAAACAATTGCAATATCATACTGAAACATGCAATTAAAGAATGAAAATAAATGAACATGAAGTATAGTGCAGTAAATAACCAAAGATAAAAGTTATAAGATAATATACATACATATAAATCATGATATTAAAAATAATTATAATAAGTAATACATGTAAAATATATAAATGCAATAATTATGAAAAATATATGTAATAGATAATGAAATATATTACATAATATAAATAATTTTTATACAAAAATAATTTTTTTAAAAATAATATACGTATAATATAAAAGTAAAAAATATATATAATAAATAATATATGAATTATAAAATAATATATATAATATATTATCCAAATAAATAAAATATAAGAATAATTAAATATATAAGAATAATATATGTAAAATACATATGAATTTTATACTATTTTACAAAATTAATATATAATAATATAATAATATAAAATTTTAATATAATAAAATAATTAAATAAAATATTTAAATAAAATAAAAAGGTTTTAATTATTCGGACCTAATTGAATTTTTGAAAAAAAATGCGGAAGGGCTTTTGATGCAATTAGACCATTAGTATAAATAAAAAACGCAGATCCTTGTCGAGTCATCGGGTCGGCGCGCGGATCCTGTTGCCCAAAACAGCGTCGTTTCCTTTCATCTATAAAAGTTAGTTTTATACGTATAATAAAGTCAAAAAATATATAATAAATAATATATGAATTAATATATAATATATATAATATATTAACCAAATAAATAAAATATAATAATAATTGAATATGTAAGAATAATATATGTAAAATATATATGAATTTTATACTATTTTACAAAATTAATATATAAAATATAATAATATAAAATTTTGATATAATAAAATAATAAAATATAATATTTAAATAAAATAAAAAGGTTTTAATTATTCTGACCTAATTGAATTTTTGAAAAAATGCAGAAGGGCTTTTGATGCAATTAGACCATTAGTATAAAAAAAACGCGGATCCTTGTCGGGTCATCAGGTCGGCGCGCGGATCCTGTTGCCGAAAACGGCGTCATTTCCTTTCATCTATAAAAGTTAGTTTTATAAAAAAAAATTCATTTGGTCCGGGGTTCTTAAAAAAAAAATTCAAAAAACCTCTGAAAATCCTTTTTTCCCTTCGCCTGGCAGTGGTCGTCGGATTTCTAGCTACGTGTCTCACGCGCCACGCGCGCCTCCATGGCCGGTGGCCGGAGGCCTAAAATTTCTGATTTCGTCCTCTCTGAAAGGTAATCTTTTCTCTTTTATACTTTTTTCTTTTCAAAAAAAAGTAGTTATATCTGCGCAAATATATATAAAAAATAAAAATAAACAGAATAAGAAGTCACCTCTGAGAAATCAAGATATTTTATTCTTCTAAACTTTCTGACAATATCCACTGTCTTTGTGCAAACATATGCTTTTTCGTGTACTTGTGTATTGGTGTGTTTTTTTTAGTATTTTCGTGACGGTATCCCCTATTACAAATTTCTGTGGGTTTTTATAACCCGAAGAATGAAACAAGAAAAGGAAATAAAGATTTCATTTTATTTCTTTCCATATTTGCTGTGATTTGCTGCTGCTTTTTTCCTTTCTGCTTTGGTGCTTTCCTTTTTTGCAGGTTGAAGGCGGAGGACATGGCGATGGCGCAGGGATTCGCACATCTTTGCGCTTGGCCCATTGTGGCGTGCGATTGAGGCATGATTGTTGCTTTGGCGCGAAGCTTCTGTGCGATTCTTTGGATTCTGGCTTGCCGCGGTGCCTAGGGTTTTAGAAACCCTAGGCCACTACCGAGTCTGCTTAAGAGTTGGGCCATTTTGGGCCGTCCTGGTTTGGATGGGTCTATTTGGGTAGTGGGTTAATTTCGGGTTTGGGTCTGAGTCATTTGTTTTGGGCTAAGGGTGTAAATGGGTTTGTAGGCAGTTTATTTAGGCTTGTAACAGGACATTGGACATTATATTTTTTTGTTTTGTTTTTATTCCAGCCCGGGCAAAAATGGGCCATTACAGAATCCATAAGTGAAAGGGGTTCGGGGATCTTCTAAGCCACTTCTTGAGCTTAGATATCTTTGGATAGCCATTGATTGCCTTCAGAAAATGTCAAGAAAGGTGAGATTAAGGAAATCCATAATGAATGGAAGGTTAACCTAGTTATGATTTCAAGTGCGTCATCGATTGAAATACAAGTATCTTAATTATGAATATTGATAGCTCAAACAAAGGATTATATTTTTTACTAGTGGAATAGTATTTAGTTATAACACCGCTATACAGGGCTTATGCCATATAAAATTAATCAAATTACATAAAAGAAAGGACAAGAAAGAGAATTGTTGTCAAAAGAGGAATAATTTTATTAAATTGACTATGGATGATATATATTATTGTTATGAAGAAAGGATTAAGTGATCTACTACCGAAGGAATAAGGTGTTTCAGGGACCAACCTTGAACCTAGATGTTATCAATCCTGAGTAAAAAAGGTTCAATTTAATGAATTATGGTTAACGGGAAATCTAAATATTTCATATCTGTAGTTAAGATGAATCGATATTAGATATGCATTTGGATTGGATGAACTGGACTACTTAGCTTCATCTAAATCGGTTGGGCATCCCTATGATGACAATGTTAGTGATAGACAAACTAGAATAATGTTACGGATGCATGAAGCTAAACATTGGTATGTGAAATAAAGTATTCTGAGTAAAGTTTTAATAAATGACCTGAAGGAAGTTGGAATGATTAGAGTTTAGAAAGATTATGCAGTGAGAATATGGCAATAAGATATTAAAGTCTTGATGATAGTATAAAGATTGCGCTGATGTAGTGAATGAATTTGATGATTACCGAGAAGAAGGATACAACATATCGATTACAAAGACTTCAAACAATTTCTTACCAAAAGAAAGTAATTCTTGGACACTATGAATATATAGAATTTCTCAACCAGTACAGTTGACTATGGATAACCCCTTTAGTAAAGTGAATGTAGTTGATGATATGTTTACCCGAAAGTTCTCACAGATGACACAATTGAAATTAACTTTCTTGGACTAAGTACTATGTGGAAATCAATATGAGTTATAGTGCAACTCCCCCTATTTGTTGTAATACCCTCATTCCTGATCTGATCGCCGGGTCATGGTACCAAAGTGTTACATTCATTGGCAGAGCAACTACTGTTAAGTTCAATCCATTTTATCATTTCTCATTGCCTACAATCAAGTTTATATATCACTATTTAACCAATTTCACTTGGCATATCATCCACATGTATCTTTTTCCAATTTCAACACCATATGATTCTCAATCGAATTTATAAGATTAACACAACTATTAAAGTTTTACAAATAAACCACGGGAGATAGTGAGATGGTATGCATCTCTCCTACCTTAACCAGTGCTCGAGGGTTTGATCCTCGCCTTGGGTATGGAGCAACTTTAAAACTCATGGCCGGCATCTACCCCCTTAATGGGCCTACAGAATGTGGAGGATTAGTTATTGGCTCGCTCCAGTAGATATATTGAGAAATAAAAAAAAAGTTTTATAAAGAAGTTCATTAATACATCATATAACAATTATTCACTTAATGTCTCAACAATTCATTTTAACTTCTCTTATATATCAGCAATTCCATCACTATAACAACTTAAGATTACAACTCTTCTATTACTATTTTTTTTTTCATTTCCTCCTCCTCTCCATTCCACATCCTACAAGTGTATTATTTATACGAGAATTTATGACTTTTAGTATAGCATGCCTATATGCAACATTAATTATGATTTTACTAATTACAAATATACTCTTAACATGGTTGTCTACTTGAGTAGTAGTCACTAAATTCTTTATATCTTAACCTACATAATTTAAAATTTGGGTCCGTTTCTTGCTTTTGAAACTAGACTCAATAGATGTTTTACCATAAAAATTTCATAATTTCTACTTCAGCCAATTAATATAGTATTTGTTTTATAAACTTTCCCCTGTTCTACTGCTAGGAAGTTTTGACATTCTTCACTAAAAATTTATTATCTTTTAGTACAAGATTCGTATAATGTTTCCATTTGTTTCCCTTAAAAATAGATTCATCAATATTTTAAGCATATAAATTTAATCTACTAAACATTTTTTTTTATAATATGTAATAAATTTTCAAAGTTAATGTAGGGGAACCTAAAATCATTCTGACATTGTCTCATAAAAATTCATATATATCATAATCTACAATTCTATTACTTACCCTGTTTCTTTTATGCAAAATTAGACTCAATAAGCTTTAATTACATATTTAATTAAACCTCTAAATTGATTTTTACAAATTTTTTTTTTGTGAAATTTCAAAGTTAAACTACTACTACTGTCCAAAATTGTTTTAATGAATTTATTTACTTATTATGATTTATATCATTCATACCAACACATAACATTTATTTTACTTATAAAGTATTATATTTTATTACAAGATCACTTGATTATTTATATCATCACACTTAAATTATTATTCAATTTAATCCTTTAAGCTCGCATATCATTAATATATAGTTTTATCATAACTTCTCATAACACAAATCATATCACTATCTATGAATTACAATTTATAATATACTTTCCATCACTACTACTGAAATAAAATTCACATATTTAACACTCAATTTATTACATAACCTAATTTAGTACTTTGAAATATCAATGAGATTAAAATGAAAACTTACCTTTTTTGCTTCTCTTCTATTTCTTTCTTAACTTCATCACCATCCTTCTCTTTTCTTCTATTTTTCTTCACTCCCATCTACCAATTTCTTGCTTCTAATTTGATATTCTAAACTCTCTAGTATCTCCACTTCACTTCTCCTTTTGGGTGGCTATGGAAATTTTCAATGGATTTGAAATAATTAATGAGATTTTATAGTAAAAGACCAAATTGTAAGAAAAGGAGAACTTCTCCCCTTTTAAAAGGGTGGTCACGTTGGTACTTGAAAAATATGAAGAAATTTCTTCATACTTTCATACAAATATCTCTTTAATTAATTAATTAATTAATTATTAAAGTATCTTATAATAAAATATTCAATCAATCATATTTCAACACTTTTCTTCTTTAATTATTACACCATATAATTATTTATTTTGAGTAATGATCATTTTACCCTTCTTTTTTCTTCAAAATTCCATCATTGAATCACTTCTCACTTTTGGTAAAATTATGATTTAGTTCATCGTATTTCTCCACTTATTCAATTTGGTCCCTGCAAACCAATCTCATGTAACAAGAAATTGGGTTATTTTCAGTTTTTGTCCTTCAAGTTTCTCATATTTATGCTTCAACCCTTCAAATTTTGAATAATTATACTTGAACCTCAAAACTTTTTACATCTTTATGATTTAGTCCTTACTTTAATTTAGTATACCACGACATATTTCTCAATTCAACTTTCTTTGACATCACTCAACCTTCTCTTTTTTATCACTGTTATTTTCCTTATTTCACTTTATCGAGAAATCAATCATACACAATTTTGATTTATTACTAATTTTACGGTATAACAATTTTAGGGGTGTTATATTAGTAGATTTAAAAGCCATAAAAGTGTGATAAGAGAACATTAGTTAAGAGTAGGTTGACTATTTTTTGAAAATAAAATCAAGTTTGGTATAGTATATAAGTAATATAGACAATGATAGTATTGTGTCGACATAAAGGAAGTATTGAGATGAAAATGAGTCATAACAATTCAAGTTGATTAATATGTGTTTTTTGTCTTTTTCATGAGTTGTATATGTTGTATGATTACAAATTAAGTACTAAAATTTTTCAGAAGATTAAAAATGTATTTCGTGTCCTAGAACGGATAAAATGTAATGAGCTTGTAAAGTGCCATCGTCACTACAGTGTACTTGATGGTCATTGTCTCTACAATACATACTCTAAATTGATGTTACTGTATTTGAAAGAAGTGGGAAGCAAAACCTTCCATGAAAATGATTGGCTCATAATTGTGGCTGCAAAATTATCTTATAGATGATTCAATGTGAAATGTTATGTGATGGAAATGTAGGGCACTATTATAATAAGTTGAGTTCAGTTAAAAGAGTTAAGTAGACTTGGTTTTATTTAAGAAATCGAAGGAAAAAGCATTCAAAGAGCTAAAGGAAAGTAAACTGCTCTTGCCAAAAATATAATATTCCTAATAGAGTTTCAAATGAAAAGATGTCAAATAAAAAGTGATTTAAAAGGTTATTGAAAGTGTTATAAGGGAAAAGATTCTCTATTTTGGCATTTGAGGCTATGTTTTACTGAAACTAACTTCCAGAAAATGATTTCTGAAAAATAATTTTTTTTTTTGGAAAAGTTAATATTTTCTGTTGTTTGGATGAATCTATGTAAAACATTTTCTGTTGTTTGGTAAATTTTTTAAAAATATTTTATAAAAGTTGTTTTCAATTAAACAAATATACATTTGAAATTTTCTTATTTTTTCATTTTTTAATTGAATTAATTTTTATCTATAATTTTATATCTTACATTGTTTTTTTGCATATATTAAAATATTATGTTAAATTCAGATTCATTGCAACGTCATTTTTTAATTACGTGACTACTAAGTGAGTATTTTTTATTTAAAAATGTGACATAAACAAAATTAACAAAAAAAAAAAAACTAACGATATCAATAATTGGACTTGATTTTTAAATTTGAAAAGTAAAGGGACTAAATTCTTGAAAATAAAAATAGAAAGACTAAATTACAAATCTGTGAAGTGTACATAAACTTATGACATATTTTAACCTTTAGACTACAAAATATTTATTATTAATATATTTATAATTTTAATAATATTTATTATTTAAATATTAATATTTTCAATAATATGTGAATAATATTATTTAAAATTATTATTTTTAAAAATTATTATTAAAATAAAATTGAAATATTAAATAATTTATTAAAATAATAAATTATATTTATTATATTAATAATTTACTATATGACTAAATATAAATAATTAAATATGTATGTTTAATAATATTAAAAAATATAATATTTTAAATATTTTTAAAAATAAAAATAAAATTTATTATCAATATAATAATATTAAGCTTGATTTAAGTTAATTTTTATATAAAAAATAAAATTATCTATAGGTGAGCTCTTTTCCGGAAAATGACTTATGCTTTTCTAAAGGATAAGTCATTTTACAGGAAACATAGCTTATTTTACCTTGACTTAGTCATTTTCTGTTGACCAAACTATTTTCTGTGAAACAAATACAGGAAAATATTTTCCCGTAAAACATTTTACGTGTAAATAAACGGACCCTGAGTGAAACTTGAATCTTGGATTTATTGGATTGTGTGAAATTACTAATCTTACAAAACATTGGTTAGAATTGCCACCATAGTTAAGCCATGATGCCTGCCATGTAAAAATGCTTTGAAGGAATATATTTGATTCATCTATGGTATCCTCGTTTTGGAATATGAGGAGAGATTGAACAAAACATTAGCTTGTTAAACAAAAGAAATGAGAAACAAAAGCAGGTCGTTAATCAAGGATCTTTGGAGGAGCCATAACTTTGGGAAGGAACTTGGAAACTTAAAGAGAGCTTATGGGACAATAGTATTCACACTTATCCTGGATGAATTTTAAGGACCAAACTTTTTAAGGAGGGGAACATTGTAACACAACATAATTTCAATACAGTAAATAGTATTGTTTCGAGAATGTAAATAGTAGAATTTTTGAGAAATTAGAATGAGTTTACTAAATAATTTCTTTTATAAGAATTAACTCGTATTGGGAAAGGAGATTAGTAAGAACAAATGTGAATTTGAAATTTTGAAAGAAGGACCAAATTAATTTTTTTTAAGAAGTATGAGGAATAAAGTGAAAGTTGACCAAGCACAGAAAGAGGAGGACTAACAATAATTATTTAGTAAAAAAGACAAGGAGAATTGTTAATAAAAAGAATTATTTAGTTAAAGAATATATTGACAACATTTACTTAAACATTTAGCTGTGTTTTGCTTTTTTGTAGCTATTATGTTCTTTTGAGTTTTTTTTTTTAAGTTGTTTTTGCCATATTTTCGGTACTTTAGAGAAAATCTGCGGAATTCTCACTTTGCGATAGTTAAGCTGACTTAGGCACATTTGAAGCGAATAAATTGCTTAAGGCTGCATGAATTGCAAGACGAAAGGTCTAGCCCCATGACACTTACGCTAGATTATATCCCTTTTTATAATATGTAAATTAAGTCAAAATAATATAATGTTTATAATATTTAAACTTTATAAAAATTAATTTTATAAATTGTTCAAAACTTTCATAACACTTCTTATAAATGATATAATTTTTTGCCATTATATAAAGAAGTTATAAAAAAAAAACTATAATATTTTTTTTTTACGAATAAGTATACTACTTTTATAACATATTGCATGGACACATAAATAAGTTATGTTCATAGTTTGTCATAAATATTTATATATAACTTTTATGACATGTAAATTATTTTCTTATAATAAAATTTTTTGTCATAACTTTAGAAATTTTTTAGAATTTAAATAATATATATATTGTTATAACTTTATAAAATATAAAAATTATTTTTATAATATAATTTTAGGATTTATAATATAAGAAATTTTCGGTCATAACCATTCCAAATACTCAAACATTTCATGCTTATAATAATAATTTTATTACTTGCATAAAAATAATTTTTTAAAAATTAGATTTGGGTGTAATTACTTGTGTAATTGTTCCAATTCTCACCTTCCTCCTAAGAATTGGAAAGTGTAATTAGGGTGTTTCAATTACACCTAACTTGATGGGAGTCACCAATTACAATGGTTACCCAAGCATACCATCCTTGTGTATTCAAACAATTACACTCAAATCCAATTACTAGATGACTTTCCAAACATTACTTAAATTATAAGATAATACACTCTTAAATGCGCTCAAATTAACATTTGTCTAATTATTGCAACAATAATAATATCAACTAAACTAAGATTCAATTAATTTAACTAACACTATTTTCAATTTATGCTTAAATGAATATTTACTATTAAGGGTGAGTATTCGATCGAGTCGAGTCGAATCGAGTCAAAAGTTTTCGAGTTAGTCGAGTTGACAAACCCTATTTTAGCAACCGAACTCAATTTGAATTTTTTTCGAATCGAGTCAAAAAATTTCGAGTCAAATCGAGTCGAGTTAACGAATCCTATTATTTATACTTAATGTTGCGTTTAGATGGACCGTTTATTTAACTAGTAGATGAAGTACAAGATTATTTAACTACATGAACAATATAATGATTTAGTCTTTTAACTGAATTATTTTGAATTTTAACCTTTAAAAAAGTAAAAATTTATCAAAACGACGTAGTTTTGTCTTTTCTTATTCGGATTTTCGGATAACTCGAATATGAATTAACTCGAATTGTGTAATTCATATTCGAGTTAAACCGAAAAATTTAAATTTTTTATTCGAGTTGATCCGAATAACTTGATTAACTCAAATAACTCGAACTATTTAATTCAAAATTTGAATTTTTTATTGAATTTTTCAAATCGAATCGGATTTTACTCACCCTTACATGGAATAAAATTTATATTATCATTTATAATTATTATATGTAGTATAAAATATTTGTGTTTAGAGGTTGACATTGGGGTTTAATGTTTAATCACTTTGAGATAAATATTAAATATATAATATTTTTAATTATTATATAAAAAATAAAGTATTAAATAATTATTTGTATTTGGGTCGCATTAGGTCAAGCTTGGAAATGTTTATCCAAGGCCTACCGGTTTGGGCTGGGCAAAAATCGGTGGAATTCCATCAGATCGACAGAACTGAATCGAATCAATTCAGTTTTTTCAGCCGAATTTGAATGGTTTTGATTTAAGATTGGTTTTGAAAAGTGGTTAATTCGATTTAATTTTGGTTTTGAATTTGCTTACTGTTTTAATCGATTTTAAATACATATTAAATATAATATATTAAACCCAAACCCAATATATTATTATCAACCTAATCCAAGCTCAAGCCAAAACTAAACTTTATTTAAAACCATAACTTAATAAAAAATAAACAATAAAACGAAAAGTTATCGAATTAAACTAATCCCTAAATTCCTAAAATATTAACTAAATATCAAATATTTTGTTTTTTAGGTACAGATTGTAAAAAAGAACTTGTTGAAAGTCGGTTTACGTACCAAAACAATTATAATTTCGGTTTTGGTCGGTTATCCAACCAAAAATGTCAATTGGTTTCCCTGGTTTCTCCTTCAACTCAGTTTGATTTCTGTTTTTAGAGAAAAGATAAGTCATTTAAGTCAGTTTTTCTGCACCGGCCCAACCAATTTCACAACCCTACTAGTAGTTTCTGAAATAGACTTCTTTTCTCTTATTGCTTAAGCTCATATCTTACATCTCGTACTTTATCCAAATCATTTGAAATTTGGGGTAAATTATTGTACTTAAATAGGTTACCCAACCCTAAAATGTATATTTTTAGGGAATAATTAGTAGGGATGGCAATAAGGGAAGGTGAGGGGACTTTTGCTCACCTTGAACTTGACTCAAAATTTGACCAATTTGTTTTGATTTAACTCGATTTGAACTCTTAAGAAAAAAAATTCGTCCGAATTTAAACCCAAAATTTACTAGGAGACCGACTTTGACCCGACCCCATCTGATTTTAATTTAATTGTTTTATTTGTTTTGTTTTGAAGTAAATAAGATTACATTTTTAATTTTTTTTTATATTGAAGCAAATATTTTTTTTAGACTTAAAACTCAATATTTTTAGTGATTTATTGAAAGCAATAATTTAATATATGTTAGGGGAATTGTTTGTTAATTATCTCGAGACAAGGTTGGACAAAACAAATTTATCTCAAACCCAATTTGATTCAACAATTTTTTTTTTAATTCCACTCCACTCGTCTTGCCCGAACACTACTTTCTAAAAAAATCTGACCCTAACAAATTGGGTCGAGTCAAAACCCATCAAATTCGAAATTTTTTATCATCCCTAATCACCGGTTGAAATTTTAATCAATTAAATAAATCTTTCTACCTTTATTTTAAATCAAATTATTCTTTTTAATTTTAAATTAAATTGTTTAATTGGATAAACAATAATATTCTATTATTAACTCAATAAAAATCAAATCACATATTTTGAATAAATAAGGGTTAATATTTGAAGCACTTAGTACTATAAAAATATATATTTAATACATTAATGATGTATAATTTTATGCACAATTAATTAAAGAGATCATCATAGAATTTTAAAATTAAATTAAATTAATTTTATTTCGAATGGTGTGTCAGCATCTAATAAATTATACACCCTAATGTATGAAATATTAATCTAATAAATAATATCTTAATAAAGTGTGAAACACTATATAATATTAAATAAGATTTAAAATAAATTATATGCTTTAATTATCATCGATGTTGATAATCTTGTAATGCTCTTTGTTGTTTAAAATATATAATTGATCCAAATCTAATCTTTATTTAATCAATAAAAGAAGAAAAGATCAAACTTTAAAGTAAACACCAATCCAAAATCAACCTAATCATCAGATTAACGAAAACAGTTAACCTTGAGATAAGCCAACGTAAATCGAATATAATTTAAAATAACTTAATTAGATAAAAATCTAATATAATTTTATAATTATCATTTCGGAGTACCACAAAGGCACTAAGCAATCAATGGTTATAAAGAAATATTTATCTAAAAGAAAAAACGATAGTGGCGCAGAGATATGACTGCAAACTTGAGCAAAATATTGTAATCATCATCATCTTGTAATCTTGAGAAATATAAAATTCATATTTATTCTTTAAAATTACCTATAGTTCTTTTTCAACCCATAAATAGGAGGATAATATGCTCCAACGCACTCAAACTCGTGTCCTCTTACATTGACAACAATACCTAGACCAATCGAGCTAAGACTCAAATGACAATTTTTTTTTATAAATTTAAAATATTAAAATTTTGTATCAATTAATAGAGATAATGATAAGTGATAAAACTAACATATTTTAATCTCATTTTTAATGCATTTTTGGATGATTATCTATACAAATTGGTGAATTTTATGCTCCTAATCCTTTAATTTCATGTTTCTATACTTAGGAGAGTATTTAGGAGTAAAAGGAGTGAAAATCAGACAAATAGCATATTTTAGGAGCTACACGGGCTGGGCCTTCCCACTTAGGCTAGACACATTACTGTGAGAGCCACACGAGCTGGCCCACAGCCATGTGCCAGATTGTGTCGATTTCGCGATTCGCATCCCAAACATGTGGAAAAACACAATTTTTAGGCATTCTGGGCATTTTAAAGCCTATAAATACCAAATAGAAGAAGAGAATAGGGGGCCATCAGAGGTATTGAAGAAAACAACTCGAAGAACACTATTGAAGCTGACTCTGAAGCAGATTTCCATCAAGATTGAAGACCTCCTTTTAATTTTTTTGAAGTTTTTATGAATTTCTTTATTTCTTGTGGTTATACTGTCTTGGATATGTTTTTATTTACAATTATGAACTAATTCTCTAGATACCCAGGGAAGATGAACCCTATGATGAATTCTATTATTTGATTTTTGTTTTACGCGATAAATACTTGATTCTTATTCACAGTTATGTGTGCTTATCTCTTGTTTTAATATTTCCTGAATATTAATGCATGTTAATATGCTTAAATCAGAGGAGGAAAATTCATTGTTTAATAGTAGATCTAGCATAATTGAGTGGAGTTACATGCAATCCTAAAAATAGGACGACATAAATCTACTGGATTATAGTCAAATCTAATAGAGGGATCCATAGATCGAGTTAATGTGATAATAGGGGTTTTAATTAGAAAGAAATTTCAATTAATCAACCTAGAGTCAGTTGCTCTTACTCTCAAAAGAGATATTACATAATTTATGGATTTCTACAGATCAAGATACCAAGTGAATAAATCGTTTAATTCAGATTCATAATGATAGATGAAGTCTAGGTAGATTCTTTCCTGGGTATTGTTTAGCTTCTTGGTTATTATTCAATTATTTTCCTGATTTGTTCTCTCCTGAGTTTTTTTAGTTAATTAATTTTGTGGATTTTAGATTAAACCAATCATTTCAATTGCATGTCTTACTAATATCTTACGGGGTAGAAAAAGGAGTACGGATGGCTAGCTTGGGTTGCATAATTGCATGTCTTACTAATATCTTATGTATGAGTTGTATTTCCAGGTTGGGGATTTATACACTGAGTCTTGGTGACTCACCCCTTCCCATGTCTTTTCGCAGGTGAGTAGATCGCGGAGATGGAGCCGGAGAGGACTCGAGGCGGCCATGCTTGTTCCTCAGTTTTGAAATTTTATTTCGCATCGTTAAATTTTACTATTTACTAAATTTTAGTTTGGTTTGTAATATGGCTGCTAATTACTATTTTGGATGTTTAAGTAGTTGCTTTACTTTACTGCTATTATATTACTAATGAACTTATAAACTGTTGAATCAACCGGTTATAAGTAACGTTTTCAAAATTTTACTCGTACGCGTTTTCAAAGATGTTACCATCGGGTAACAAAACTTACCAAATTAGTTATAACTCTGATGTTCCTCAAAATTAGATGATCAAATGTCTTCGAGGTTTTCAACTCAACCATGTTTATAAAATCGATCCCACCTGAGTTTTAATAAAAACCGTTTTAAAATCTCAGCAAATCCTCTGATTTCTACCGTCAATTCAAATCTTTCAAAATGTTTTTATTCCGTGGCATGCCAAATCCGGTCAAGGCTCGTGGGCCGGGTTTGAGGTGTTACATTTTTGGTATTAGAGCCAGGTTCAAAACTCGGCTGTGGGGGGGCTAAGGCCCAAAAATGTTTTCTAGATAGGCCTCTGTGAAATATTATGAAAATGGTTTGGTTTTGAACAACATGGCATCGAGTCTCCGGCACCAATCCGTTCGGGTAAGTATTTCTAACCTCTGTATGAATGCATTATCTGTAAAAGGGTAGAAATGGGACGTAGATAGTGCGAAAGGTATGTGAACCCTAGGACTAGTTTACCCCAACAATCGCAGAAGATTTTTAATTGCCTAATTAAACAAACCTATGACTAAGTCGCCGAATTGGGATGTGGTAACCCTTGTGCGCATGTCTAGGATTGGATCCGGAAGAGCTTGGTATTTAAGCGGTCCTAGCGACTCACCTCCTCTTCGCGGGAATCCTACCTGGTGCGTAGCTTCGGTTCACCCTAACCGTGAGGACTTGTTCATGGGCTAAACCCAATTACTAAAACCCGAAAGGGAACTAGCCGTATTTTTATAAAAACTCTAGTTTTAAAAACTTTTAAAATTCCCCCTTAAACTTGTGAGCATTATTTTACAAAATTTTTTTTTCAAAAAGATTCTCGATTTACGAAAATTTCAAAATTTCCCCTAGTGGTAAAATTACAAAAATACCCCTAGCTTCTAAACTACTAAGCTGCCCCCAAATTCAACAAAATTTTTCTTATTCTACAAACATACCCAAAACCTAAATTTGCAAATATCAAAAATGCCACGATTTTGGAAAATTACAAAATTGCCCCTAACTTGCAAAAATTACCAAAATGACCCTGATTTTCAAAATTTTTACAACACTGCCAATTTGGAAAAACAATTTCCAAAAAGAACCCCCATGTTGTGTAAATTTTTAAATTTACCCTTTATTTGTCAAGATTTACAATTTTACCCTGGTTTATTACCAAAATACCCCTGTAGGGTAAATGACGAAAATACCCCCGGGATAGGAATTGGACAAAAAGGTGATGGAATAAGTGAATGTGTATCTTTGAATTAGGATAGAAGACTTGAAACTTGTTTGATCGAAAGAACAGCTTTTAAACTCCGTTCATAAAATTTCTTCGCTAATAATCAGTGGAACAATGGCTAACTCATAAAACTCTTTAATCAGATCGCGTGATAAGAGATGAGTTCTAGAGGTCGCGGCCGTCGGGGACGCGGTAGAGACCGGATGGCTGTGTCAGAACCAGTTAGGTCAGGCCAGGGATCTGATAATGAGATACCACCACCCCTAACTTTTGGTGTTGGACATCAGGATCAGACAGGGGGCGAGTCAGTATCGCAGGCCATGCTGCGAGTTCTAGAGATGATGGTTGAGGCTGGTAGAGGTACAGGAGCTTGGAAATCTGTTCCAGAGCGACTCCGGGCGAATGGGGCGGAGATATTTCGGGGCGTATCAGGTGTAGCACCCAGCACGGCAGAATATTGGTTGGAATCCACTGAGAGGATCATGGATGACCTGGATTTTATAGCTGAGGAAAAACTGAAGGGTGTAATCTCTCTACTTCGGGATGAGTCATACCAGTGGTGGCTCACCGTAAGGGACGGAGCGACAGCGGAGGATCTCACATGGGATTTCTTTAGGGCAGCCTACCAAAGGAAATACATAGGAGCTAGCTACGTGGATGTACAGCGAAAGGCCTTCTTGAACCTGGTTTAGGGTAGTAAGACGGTGGCAGAGTATGAGGCTGAATTCCTCCGATTGAGTAGGTATGCTCGCGGTATTGTGAGTACCGAGTATGAACACTGTGTCAGATTCGAGGATGGGCTGCGGGATGAGTTGAGGATGATGATAGCTCCGCAACAGGAAAGAGAGTTCGTTGTTCTAGTAGAAAAGGCTAAAGTTGCTGAAGGGGTAAGACAGTCTTTTAGACGGAATCAGGATAGGAGCTGGAATAAGAGGAGCTCTGGATCTTCGAGGTTTTCTGGGAATCAGCAGAAGAAGACAAAGTATGATGGGTCAGATCGGGCTGCTAGGCCTGCTACTGCTGCTGCTAATACTCAATGGCCGCCACAGTGTGCTCGGTGTGGAAAGTCTCATGCGGGGGAATGTTGGAAAAGAAATCGGGGATGCTTCGAATGTGGATCTGTGACACATCGAGTTAGGGATTGTCTGAAAAAGGCAGCAAGGCTGAGGTCCGAAGGTCAGGATCGTCCACTAAATAGGAGGGATAACCATCAGCCACCGAGAGGTCGTGGTGTTGGCAGGGGAGGTAATGGTGCTCGCAGAGGTCGAGGGACATCGGGTGGAGGTACCGGTGGTACTGAGGCTAGGCAACCTGGCTTGGTTTATGCTGCGAGGTGTCAAGAGGAGGGCGATGCACCGAACGTCATAACCGGTATGTTTTTGATTTTTGGAGTACCTTATAGCACCTTGATTGATGTTGGCTCGACTCACTCATACATTGCAAGTAACGTAGTGGAAACTCTGAATTTAGACTTTGAGCTTACTTCTAAGAAGATGACCGTGTTAAGCCCTCTGGGTCACTCTGTAGAAGTAAATAAACTCTATAGGGACGTACCCCTAGAACTCCAAGGGGTCGTGTTCTTGGCTGACTTGATGGAACTGCCGTTTAGGGAGTTCGATCTGATTCTCGGGATGGATTGGCTAGTAAAGTATCAAGCTAGCTTGGATTGCGCAGCTAAGTACGTGGTGTTAAAGACCGTGAATGGAGATGTGGTGGTGATGATAGGTAAGAGGAGGGATTACCTGTCTAATCTGATTTCTACTTTGAAGGCGAAAAAGATGGTTAAGAAAGGTTGTGAAGCTTATGTAGTGCATGTTTGTGCTTTGGAAGCTAAAGATACATCTATTGGGGATGTGCGGACTGTGAGGGAGTATGTTGATGTGTTTCCAGAAGAACTCCCAGGTTTACCTCCTGATCGTGAGGTTGAGTTTGGTATAGACTTGTTACCTGGAACCGCGCCAGTATCTATAGCTCCGTATCGGATGGCGCCGAAAGAATTAGTAGAGTTGAAGGCTCAGATCCAAGAGTTGTTGGATAGAGGATTCATCCGACCGAGTGTATCGCCTTGGGGAGCTCCAGTGCTTTTTGTCAAGAAGAAGGATGGAACGATGCAGATGTGTATAGACTATCGACAGTTGAACAAGTTGACAATAAAGAACCGGTATCCTTTGCCCAGGATCGATGATTTGTTTGATCAACTCAAGGGTGCATCGATTTTCTCTAAGATCGACCTTAGGTCGGGGTATCATCAGCTGAAGGTGTAGGAAGCTGATGTTCATAAGACGGTATTCTGTACTCGGTATGGGCACTACGAGTTTTTGGTAATGCCTTTTGGTTTGACGAATGTACCAGCCGCGTTTATGGACTTGATGAACCGGGTTTTCCAACCCTATCTGGATCAATTCGTTGTAGTGTTTATAGACGACATTTTAGTGTACTCGAAGTCTGAGGAGGAGCATGACGCACACCTCTATGTGGTTCTGCAAGTGCTAAGGGAGAAACAGTTGTACGCCAAATTCAGCAAATGCGAGTTTTGGCTTGAGGAGGTAACTTTCTTAGGGCATGTTGTTTCAGCTGAGGGGATCAGAGTGGATCCTAGCAAGATTGAGGCAGTGTTGGAGTGGAAACCACCAAAGTCGGTTACGGAAATCCGGAGTTTTCTGGGGTTGGCAGGATATTACAGAAGATTCGTGGAAAATTTCTCCTTAATCGCAGCACCGTTGACCAAGTTGTTGAGAAAAGGAGTTCCGTTTGTGTGGTCTGAGAAGCAGCAAGAGAGTTTCGATAAACTCAAGAAGTTTTGGACAGAAGCACCAGTCTTAATTCAGCCTGAGTGAGGGAAGGAGTTCACTGTGTATTGTGATGCATCGCATGCTGGTCTAGGATGTGTGTTGATGCAAGAAGGAAAGGTGATCGCTTATGCGTCACGACAGTTGAGGCCTCACGAAGGTAACTATCCGACACATGATTTGGAGTTAGCTGCTGTGGTTTTTGCTTTGAAAATTTGGAGGCACTATTTGTATGGAGAGAAGTCAGTGGTGTACTCGGATCACAAGAGTCTGAAGTACCTCTTGACCCAAAAAGATCTAAATCTGAGACAGCAGAAGTGGATTGAGCTACTGAAGGACTACAACTGCTCTATCGAATACCATCCGGGCAAAGCTAATGTAGGCGCTGATGCTTTGAGTCGTAAAGTGGTGACTGATTTACGAGCAATGTTTGCTCACCTAAGTCTCTATGAGGATGGTAGCCTTCTGGCAGAATTACGGTAAAACCGTCTTGGATCGATGAGGTTAAGGAGAGGCAGTTGACCGACGAAGTTTTGAGTACTCGGAGGTTGCAAGTACAAAGTGGTGAGGCCGAAGGTTTCAGCTTGGGCAATGATGGAGTGTTGTATTTTCAGGGGAGAGTATGTATGCCTAAGGACGATGATTTGAGGTAGCGGATCCTTAAAGAAGCACATAGCAGCACGTACGCTATGCATCCTGGAGGCAGTAAGATGTACCGGGATTTAAGGGAGCAGTTTTGGTGGCCGGGTCTTAAGCGAGAAGTAACCGAGTTAGTGGGCAAGTGTCTGACATGCCAGCAAGTTAAGGCTGAGCATCAGTTGCCATCAGGGCTATTATAGCCAATAAAGATCCCACAGTGGAAGTGGGAGGGGATTACGATGGATTTCGTAAGTGGGCTTCCCCTTACGCCCAGTAAGAAAGATTCAATATGGGTGATTGTAGATCGAGTAACTAAATCGGCCCATTTCATACCGGTAAGGGCTGACTACTCGCTTCAAAGGTTAGCCAAGCTGTATATAGCTGAGATAGTGCGGTTGTATGGTGTACCTGTGTCCATTATCTCATATAGAGATCCCCGGTTCACGTCGAGGTTCTGGAAGGCCTTACATCAGGCGTTGGGTACGAAGTTGAATTTCAGCACGGCCTTCCATCCGCAGTCTGATGGACAATCCGAGAGAGTAATCCAGGTGTTGGAAGATATGTTAAGAGGCTGTGTTTTGGACTTCCGTGGTAGTTGGGAGGAGTACCTACCTTTGGCTGAATTCGCTTATAACAACAGTTATCAAGCGAGTATTCAGATGGCAACATATGAGGCGCTGTATGGTCGAAAATGCCGTACTCCTACCTGTTGGACAGAACTGGGTGAGCGTCAGATCTTGGGTCCGGAGTTGGTGGCAGAGACGAAAGATAAGGTTAGGATAATTCGGGCTCGTCTGAAGGAGGCGTCGGACAGGCAGAAATCCTACGCTGATCTTAAGCGTAGAGAGGTTGAGTATGCAGTGGGTGATAAGGTCTTCTTGAGGGTATCACCTTGGAAGAAGGTGCTGAGGTTTGGCCGGAAGGGCAAGCTAAGCCCTAGGTTCATCGGGCCGTACACAGTGTTGAAACGTGTGGGACCAGTAGCTTACCAGCTCGAATTGCCGGCAGAATTAAGTCAGATTCATGACGTCTTCCATGTGTCTATGCTTAGGCGCTATAGATCAGATCCATCACACATCGTACCGATTGAGGATATTGAGGTGAACGCGGACTTGTCTTTTGAGGAGGAGCCGGTACAGATTTTGAATCGAGATGTCAAAGTCCTGAGGAGGAAGTCGGTACCTTTGGTAAAGGTGTTATGGCGAAACCATGGTACGGAAGAGGCCACGTGGGAACCCGAGGACATGATGCGGCAGCAATACCCCCAACTCTTCTGATCCAGGTAATATCGAGGACGAAATTATTTTAAGGGGGTAGAATTGTAACATCCTACATTAAGGGTTGTTTACAATATATTTATTTATTGTGTGTTTGCCTAAATAAATGCATATGTTATGGTTTAGTCAAAATCCCGGGTTAGGTCGGGCTTGGGGTTAAAAGTTTCTTTTAGTGCTTGAGAAGAAAAGGCTAAGTGAGGGAGCTTTATATATATATTGGGGCGAATCATGACACAAGGCAAGCAACTGGTAGAATGGCTTGGGGCGCTGGGTGCAAAAAGGAGGCTTCAGGACGTAAGGGGTTCGAGCCTGAGTGATAACAAAGAGTGTTTTAATTTTTGCGTTAAAAAGGGGTTCGGGCTAGGAAGGTTAAAGAATAAATGATGCGGTTAGTGGACATGAAAGTCAGGGTAGTAAAGTGGCATGGGGGCATGATGAGCAGTTGCGACCTTAAGGACGCGTGTTCGAGTCTTGACAAAAGCGCAAGGTGAGTTTTTAATTTTGGAGTTGATGCGAGGGAAAGCTTAAAGGAAAAATGTGACAAGTTATGTCACAAAAGTCGCCTTGGCCGAGTGGCTAAGGGCGCTGCAGGGGATTTCGGCATGGAGGACTCGAGTTCGAGTCCAAACAGAAGCGCAAAGGTATTTTATTTTTACCTTGGCGCTTATACATGAGGGAGCCAAAGGATGGAAGCTTAAAAGAAATTCGTGACGGATTGTGGCATGAAAGGAGTCAGTGGCCAAGTGGCTGGAGGCTTGGGGAGCTTCTCCAGGTCTCGGGTTCGAAACCCGTATGCAGCACTTGGAGGGGCTATTTATTTTTGCTATGGGCAGCGTGAGATTTGTGGCCTGCGCATGGCTCCAAAATTCATGAAGAGCATGTTATTGTTTTAAAATTTTGAGGGAAGTATGGGTTGGATTCCCTTTTTATTTTTAGTTATTTATTGAAAGTATGGGTTATTTTTCTTTTGTTTGTTATTTTATTTGTTGGCTGAAGAAAGCAAGATGGGTGGCTTTCAAAAGCTGCATGTGCATGGGATAGTTATTATTATTTTTAATATTGTTGAAAGTTGGGTGTTAATTATTTTATTTTAGTTAGATGGGGTAGTGATGGGGGCCATTATTAAATTTTGTTTTATTTTTTTTGGTGTTGGAATTATCATGAAATGGGGAGAAGAGAGAAGCATGGCCGGCCTTGTGATAGCAAAAGTATGGCCGAATGGTTTGTTTTGTTTTGCCTTTCTTTTCCAAATTTTTTTTTGACCGAAAGTGGGACTCCTTAGGGACCTTCATTTCGATTTTCAGGCTAGCAAGAAGGTGCCGAATGCATGCTTTGTTCCCACATTGTTCTTAGCCAAAAAGAGAGAGAGAGCAAAGACTTGAGGTTCGGTTTTGGAAGGAGGTTAGGGGGTATTTTCGGCTTAGAGTTGTGTTCTTTTGGGTGCCAAAAATTGCTTCTTCCTCCCTTCTATTTCATGTGGAGTAGCCAAAACCTTGTTGCCATTGTTCTCCATCATTTTGAAGGAGGCATAACCGAATTCTCCTTGCCATTTGGAGCATAGGCCGAACCCCCTAAAGGAAAGTGCTATCGATGTTGAAGGGTGGTAAGTGTCTCATGTTATCTTTCGATTTCCCTTCTCTCTTTTGGTGTGTCGAAAGCATGAGTTAAGGCCTTAGTAAGGTTGGCCGAATGGTTATGGTGTCTTAATAGTGTATCTTTTGTAGGTAGCCGACACTTAGGGGCTTTGAAGGTGTCTTTCGGGTTTCGTTTCTTCGAGGGAGCTCGACTAGTCAAGTGACAACTTCGGGATTTTGGTATGTATGGAAAAGGGTTGAGCATATTCGGCCAAAGGCAATTTTGGTATGCATGTGGTAATCGCATGTGTGTTTTGATTTTAAGGGCAAATCGGCTAGGGAAAAACAGAGGTTTCCGGGATTTCGGTTCGTTTTGATAAGTAATAGTAAGTTTCGGTCCAAGTATTTCGAGAACGACATATCCTTCGGGATTTATTGATGTGGCCGAAT
This sequence comes from Gossypium bickii, assembly GCA_025503065.1. Taxonomy (NCBI): domain Eukaryota; kingdom Viridiplantae; phylum Streptophyta; class Magnoliopsida; order Malvales; family Malvaceae; genus Gossypium; species Gossypium bickii. The sequence goes on along the minus strand of CP106720.1, from coordinate 19,813,281 downwards.
GGCCTTGTTAATGACCCTACGGTTTGACCGAATGTAGGAGCAAGGAACCTAGTGCGGTAGATCGACTCTACGGGTTTTCATTATCGAATAATTCGGGATTCGCTTAGATCTTCGATTAAATAGGTGTGTAAACTCTTACACACTTTGATAGTATAGACTGCTATTATGATGATATATATATAAATAACCTCTCGTGTAGAAAATTTTGCCTTGAGGGCATAAGCTTGGATTTTGAGTAAGTCCCCTAATACTTGATTTATGATGTATGTTGTGTATGCCATCATATGCTGTTAAATGCTATGCTATGTACAAAGCATGATATATGGGATAATGATACATGTTATGTGAGCATGATGATGGTGGGATTGATGAGAGGAGGGAGATGATCTCTATGGACTGTCACCAGTGGTTTGGCACCACACGATGGGTTGGCCCCATCACTTGATATATTGTGACTTCGGTCACCAGTGGTTTGGCACCACCAGTGGTTTGGTACCACATGGGGTAGAAAAAGGAGTACGGATGGCTAGCTTGGGTTGCATAATTGCATGTCTTACTAATATCTTATGTATGAGTTGTATTTCCAGGTTGGGGATTTATACACTGAGTCTTGGTGACTCACCCCTTCCCATGTCTTTTCGCAGGTGAGTAGATCGCAGAAATGGAGCCGGAGAGGACTCGAGGCGGCCATGCTTGTTCCTCGGTTTTGAAATTTTATTTCGCATCGTTAAATTTTACTATTTACTAAATTTTAGTTTGGTTTGTAATATGGCCACTAATTACTATTTTGGATGTTTAAGTAGTTGCTTTACTTTACTGCTATTATATTACTAATGAACTTATAAACTGTTGAATCAACCGGTTATAAGTAACGTTTTCAAAATTTTACTCGTACGCGTTTTCAAAGATGTTACCATCGGGTAACAAAACTTACCAAATTAGTTATAACTCTGATGTTCCTCAAAATTAGATGATCAAATGTCTTCGAGGTTTTCAACTCAACCATGTTTATAAAATCGATCCCACCTAAGTTTTAATAAAAACCGTTTTAAAATCTCAGCAAATCCTCTGATTTCTACCGTCAATTCAAATCTTTCAAAATGTTTTTATTCCGTGGCATGCCAAATCCGGTCAAGGCTCGTGGACCGGGTTTGAGGTGTTACACATTTCATCACATATACATATTATCTTTTATTTTACCTATTCATCTTAAACTACTTTACATACTACCTTAAGTTTTATTTTTATGTATCGTTTTTTTAGACTTTCTCTTACATGGCTTCTTGTACATGTAGTATTCGTTTCAAACTATTTTAAAGTATTATTTATTCCTCTTATATATATTGCTTATTTTAAATTTTGGTATATATGTAAATATTTTATTTTAAAAGTTTTATATGTATTATTTGGTTCAAACAGTTTTATATGCTATCCCTTGTAAATATTATGTTATCTGTTTTAAACCATTTTATATTTTTATGTATTATGTATCTTAAATTTCTTTTTACATATTATTTATTCTAAACCTTTGATATTATTTTAAATTGCCTTATGTGTTATTTACTCCTTTTTTATGAATTTTTTACGTAAAATCGTTTTCTTAATTATTTTAAATCGTTCTATGTACAATCTCTTTTAAAAATTATTTGATTCATTGGTTCTTAATTATTAACATTAATATTTAGATGTTGTATAATAATATTATTGTTGTTGCATGGATCATGATTCATTTATTTATATTGTCATATTATTATAGTCCATTGTGTAAATTTGTGTTCCTATACTAATCCTTCCATGTTCATTGTCATATCTCTATCTCATGCCACAGTATCGCGGATTAAACCCTAACATATTATTCCAATTTAGATCACTTCATTTTATTTCAAATAAATAAATGTATGTCTTTACATGTTGCACTCGATACTATTCAAAACGAAAATTCTTCAAAATAAGGCAATATTTCACGTTTTGAAAATTCGAGAAAGTCGTGCCCTAACTTACTGGGTTTCGATTCCTCTCGTTTGACCTAAATAGTGGAGTATCCTTTTAAGCAATAGGTTTTAAATAAATAAAAGCTAATTCTCGAGAATTCGATATGTTGTGTCTTAACTTACTAGATGTGACGCTTCGTTATTTCGAGATAAGATTTCCTAAACCAAGGCAATATTTGTGCGTTTGGAAAGTCAGAAAATGATGCCCTAACGTACTGGGTGTTAATTTTCTGTCCAACCAGATAATTAATACCCTTCTTTAATTGCATGTCTTGAAGATCAAAGATGATCTCAGTGTCGGGGTATAAAGGTGTTACGTCCTAACGTACTGGATGCGATATTTTTTATTTCCTTCGAAACGAGTTAATCTTGAGATTCAAATTCAATATCGATTAATTTCCCTTAGAAAATTTATAACTTTTCCAAATTTCCAACTTTCGGCATAAGGACATTAATTAATCAATTTGGTACCAATTTTGGGCGTGACGAGGGTGCTAACCCTTCCTCGCACGTAACCGACTCCCGAACCCGATTTCTCAAAACCTCGTAGACCAAAAACACTGTTTTAGTAAACTGAAACATTTTATTAAAACAAAGGTGATCCGATCACACCAAATAAAGATCGGTGGCGACTCCCGTTTTTATTTTCAAAACCCAAGTTCGATTCCCGCCTTTTCAAAAAGGATGGTTTCGACACCTAAAATATTAACTAAATATCAAATATTTTGTTTTTAGGTACAGATTGTAAAAAAGAACTTGTTGAAAGTCGGTTTACGTACCAAAACAATTATAATTTCGGTTTGGTCGGTTATCCGACCAAAAATGTCAATTGGTTTATCTGGTTTCTCCTTCAACTCAGTTGATTTCAGTTTTTAGAGAAAAGATAAGTCATTTAAGTCAGTTTTTCTGCACCGGCCCAACCAAATTCACAACCCTACTAGTAGTTTCTGAAATAGACTTCTTTTCTCTTATTGCTTAAGCTCATATCTTACATCTCGTACTTTATCCAAATCATTTGAAATTTGGTGTAAATTATTGTACTTAAATAGGTTACCCAATCCTAAAATGTATATTTTTAGGGAATAATTAGTAGGGATGGCAATAAGGGAAGGTGAGCGGACTTTTGCTCACCTTGAACTTGACTTAAAATTTGACCAATTTGTTTTGATCTAACTCGATTTGAACTCTTAAGAAAAAAAATTTGTCCGAATTTAAACCCAAAATTTACTAGGAGACCGACTTTGACCCGACCCCATCTGATTTTAATTTAATTGTTTTATTAGTTTTGTTTTGAAGTAAATAAGATTACATTTTTAATTTTTTTTATACTGAAGCAAATATTATTTTTTTTAGACTTAAAACTCAATATTTTTAGTGATTTATTGAAAGCAATAATTTAATATATGTTAGGGGAATTGTTTTGTAAATATCTCGAGACAAGATTAGACAAAACAAATTTATCTCAAACCCAATTTGATTCGACAATTTTTTTTTATTCCACTCCACTCGTCTTGCCCGAACACTGCTTTCTAAAAAAACTGACCCTAGCAGATTGGGTCGAGTCAAAACCCATCAAATTCGAAATTTTTTATCATCCCTAATCACCGATTGAAATTTTAATCAATTAAATAAATCTTTCTACCTTTATTTTAAATCAAATTATTCTTTTTAATTTTAAATTAAATTGTTTAATTGGATAAACAATAATATTCTATTATTAACTCAATAAAAATCAAATCACATATTTTGAATAAATAAGGGTTAATATTTGAAGCACTTAGTACTATAAAAATATATATTTAATACATTAATGATGTATAATTTTATGCACAATTAATTAAAGAGATCATCATAGAATTTTAAAATTAAATTAAATTAATTTTATTTCGAATGGTGTGTCAGCATCTAATAAATTATACACCCTAATGTATGAAATATTAATCTAATAAATAATATCTTAATAAAGTGTGAAACACTATATAATATTAAATAAGATTTAAAATAAATTATATGCTTTAATTATCATCGATGTTGATAATCTTGTAATGCTCTTTGTTGTTTAAAATATATAATTGATCCAAATCTAATCTTTATTTAATCAATAAAAGAAGAAAAGATCAAACTTTAAAGTAAACACCAATCCAAAATCAACCTAATCATCAGATTAACGAAAACAGTTAACCTTGAGATAAGCCAACGTAAATCGAATATAATTTAAAATAACTTAATTAGATAAAAATCTAATATAATTTTATAATTATCATTTCGGAGTACCACAAAGGCACTAAGCAATCAATGGTTATAAAGAAATATTTATCTAAAAGAAAAAACGATAGTGGCGCAGAGATATGACTGCAAACTTGAGCAAAATATTGTAATCATCATCATCTTGTAATCTTGAGAAATATAAAATTCATATTTATTCTTTAAAATTACCTATAGTTCTTTTTCAACCCATAAATAGGAGGATAATATGCTCCAACGCACTCAAACTCGTGTCCTCTTACATTGACAACAATACCTAGACCAATCGAGCTAAGACTCAAACGACAATTTTTTTTTATAAATTTAAAATATTAAAATTTTGTATCAATTAATAGAGATAATGATAAGTGATAAAACTAACATATTTTAATCTCATTTTTAATGCATTTTTGGATGATTATCTATGCAAATTGGTGAATTTTATGCTCCTAATCCTTTAATTTCATGTTTCTATACTTAGAAGAGTATTTAGGAGCAAAAGGAGTGAATCAGACAAATAGCATATTTTAGGAGCTACACGGGCTGGGCCTTCCCACTTAGGCTAGACACATTGCTGTGAGAGCCACACGAGCTGGTCCACAGCCATGTGCCAGATTGTGTCGATTTCGCGATTCGCATCCTAAACACGTGGAAAAACACAATTTTTAGGCATTCTGGGCATTTTAAAGCCTATAAATACCAAATAGAAGAAGAGAATAGGGGGCCATCAGAGGTATTGAAGAAAACAACTCGAAGAACACTATTGAAGCTAACTCTGAAGCAGATTTCCATCAAGATTGAAGACCTCCTTTTAATTTTTTTGAAGTTTTTATGAATTTCTTTATTTCTTGTGGTTATACTGTCTTGGATATGTTTTTATTTACAATTATGAACTAATTCTCTAGATACTCAGGGAAGATGAACCCTATGATAAATTCTATTATTTGATTTTTGTTTTACGCGATAAATACTTGATTCTTATTCACAGTTATGTGTGCTTATCTCTTGTTTTAATATTTCCTTAATATTAATGCATGTTAATATGCTTAAATCAGAGGAGGAAAATTCATTGTTTAATAGTAGATCTAGCATAATTGAGTGGAGTTGCATGCAATCCTAGAAATAGGACGACATAAATCTACTGGATTATAGTCAAATCTAATAGAGGGATCCATAGATCGAGTTAATGTGATAATAGGGGTTTTAATTAGAAAGAAATTTCAATTAATCAACCTAGAGTCAGTTGCTCTTACTCTCAAAAGAGATATTACATAATTTATGAATTTCTACGGATCAAGATACCAAGTGAATAAATCGTTTAATTCAGATTCATATGATAGATGAAGTCTAGGTGGATTCTTTCCTGGGTATTGTTTAGCTTCTTGGTTATTATTCAATTATTTTCCTGATTTGATCTCTCTTGAGTTTTTTTAGTTAATTAATTTAGTGGATTTTAGATTAAACCAACCATTTCAATTCGTCGATTAAATAATAGGAAAACGGTAATTACTAGTACTTTTTAGTCCTCATGGATACGATATTTCTACTCACCGGAGCTATACTATTTATCGATAGGTGCACTTGCCTTTATCGTATTTTTAGTTAATTTCGTGACTATCAGATAAAAATGAACCATTACAAGATCGTATTTAGCCGAATTTGGCAAAAGTATACTAAAACAATTTAAACACAACTATTCTATCGGAACAAAACGTAAACTAGGAATTTAAGCCCAAAATATCATTATTTTACCAAGTACATTATAGTATTTTGTGAGTATTTTTGTCTTTCTAGATCTTATATATAAAAAATAGAAAAAGTATAAACACACAAGAGGTCTGAACTTGAAACACTATGGTTTTTAACATTTGTACTTTACCCTTTTAACTAAAGCTGCGTTTGGTTTTTTTTTTATATCAAATTTTTGTAAATATATTTGTTACATGATTTTGTTTTTCACCTAATTGTAGGTATTTCATAATCTAGTATATATTAAATTTTTGATTGAAATGATATCATGAATCAACTGAACATCAATCTAATTAGATAATAACTAAAATATCATTGCTTTATAAAGAAAATTATATTATTTTAAAGGTGTTTTTAATTTTTTCCATATAATGTATGTAAAATAATAAAAAAATACCCACTCATAATAGGCTTTGACCATTTCAACTAAATTCAATCTATTTCATGAATTTATTTATTTTTCGATGTGGTGAAAGTGATTTGATAGTGAAAGGAATGTCAAAAGTAGATAACCAATATAATAATAAAACTAAATTTCAATGTTATAAACAAAATAATTCAAACAACTCCACAAATTCCTCTAGCTATTGGATTGGGAAAGAAAACACAACCTTCAATTCTTTTACTGACCAAAAAGGACCCAGTATCCCAATAACTTATGATTAATTATTTATTAATTCATCAAATTTCTTCTTTCAGCATCTATTCACCATTCAGTGTGTGATATCTAAGCAAGATGCATGTACAAAATCACAACATTTACACTCGGAGATACGTATCTACCTTACTGCACATCACATCACTATTTTTTTTAATCAATATTAGCAATTACTTATTGTCGAAATCATTTTTAAAATTATTTTGGAAAACGAGGATTGACTTTAAAAAATGAAAATGGAGTCGCTACCAATCCTTTTTACTTAGGTGTGATTGGATCACCTTTCTAAGACGTTTTATTTTAAAACATTCGATTTTGGTCCATGAAAAACAAGAAAACGGGTTCGGGAGTCGGTTACGTATGAGGAAGGGTTAGCACCCTCATAACGCCCAAAAATTGGTACCCAACCGATAAAATCATGTCCTATTGTCGAAAATTTGAAAAATTTGAAAAATATAATCTTTTTTATTAGAAATAAAACCGAGACTTACCTATCTCAAAGAAATAAAATATTATACCCAGTAAGTTAGGATATAAAATTTCATGGCTTTGAAATTAGGCTCACCTCTATTTAGAAAATTCTTATCTCGAGACAAAAAACATCATATCCAGTAAGTTAGAAAACAACGCTTTGAATTCCAGAGAATATGTTTTGAATTGAAAATTTATGAGTTTTTTTTTTTTAAAAAAAAGATACTTAATATTTTAAGTTCAACGATAAAAACCGAAACCCAATGAGTTAGGGCACAATTTTTCTCAAAATCCCAAATATTAAATATCACCTTATTTTTTAAAAAACTATTTGAAATAAATGCGTCAATTTAAAAGGTACTTTTATAAAAAAATGGTTTGAGTAAAACATTGCATGATTACATTACAACATATATATTTAATAGCAATTCTACATAACTACAAATCATATTAACAATGAATAATATAACATAAATACATAAAGAATTTAAGCAATAATAAATGATCAAAAGAATATAAATAAAAATAAAATAAATAGCAATAATTAAGACTTTCAAGAACAAATGAAAAAGGGAATAATTTAAAAATAAAAAAATAAATAAGAAATGAGAATATTTAAACATCAAATAAAAAATAAGAATGTGGTGATTTTTAAAATGATTTAATATATATATATATATATATAAATGAAAAAAATACTTATAATAAACATATATAATTTAATAATTTAATACCTATATAAAGGGCAATTTACCCAAAAATACCAAAAAATAACAAAATTTACGGAAAAGGGCCGGATTTGGGAAAATTTACGGAAAAGGGCCGAATCCCCCAAAAACGCGGCCACATAAGCGCGTTTTGGGGGGACGGGGACCAAAAATGCGCCCTGCTGGACGCGTTTTTGTCCACATCAGCCAAAAACGCGCCCACGTGGACGCGCGCTTGCGGCGTGGACAAAAACGGCGCCCGGCGGCGCGTTTTGGTCCCAACGATCAAATTTTTTGACCGTTGGCTCCCCCAACAGTCGAAAAAAACAAACTATAAACCCCCACCCTTTATTCTTCACATTTCAATCCTTTCTCAATATTCTCTCAATTTTCTCTCAATTTTCTCTAAATTTTCTCTCAAGGTCATCGGACGTCGGTGACGGATATGCATGTCCCATCCACCAACCGAGTGTCGTGCGGGGTTATGTTTTCCATACTACGACCGCACACGGGCATACGTGTTTGGCCTCCCACTTACAGTGTGTCGGCAGGGCGTCGTATTCCCTCGAGCAGCGGTACATGTCGAGGTCGCAGCAAGATCACTTAGAGATGAAAATTCTACATATACCTCCATATAGGGTGATCCACGGCAATATGAGTCTCCACCATTGCCTCAAAGCCCGAGCACCTTTGATGTCGAGCGACTCATATCTCACCGGATCAACCAAGCGCAAAACCTATACTTAATACATCGAACTTTCATTGGCGTTGTTCCAAATATTTTACGCCTAATTCTTTTGCTAAGTTCAACCAAATCGATGTTCCAATTAAAACTCGATCGTATTTGTGTTCTCCGATAAGAAAACAACGCCATTTTCGATTGTCACGAACTTCACCGTCGTAGTAAATAACAAGCATTAATATCGTTCACTCATTTTCAATTTTTTCCCTTTGCCTCAATTTCCCTTCTCGCTAACCGAGAATGAATTTTTACCGATTTATAGCCTAATTTTGCGGAGGCTATTGTAGCAAAGGCGCGTCCACGTGGGGGCGTTTTTCATTACGCATGCCGACCAGTGCGCCCTGCTGGAAGCGTTTTTGGCCATCGCTTATTGTAAACGTCCCCTCAAAATTATTTCTCCGTAGACTCTTTGTAGCAAAACGCGCGCCCACGGCGGCGTTTTCCAAAGACGCATGCTTATTTTGTTTTGGCCGGTGTTTGTTCAGAAACGTCTCCTCAATATTATTTTGCCGGAGACTACTGGGCCAAAAACTTCAACACGGTATGAAGGACCAAAAACGCGTCCAGCAGGGCGCATTTTTGGTCCCCGTCCCCCCAAAACGCGCTTACGTGGCCGCGTTTTTGGGGGATTCGGCCCTTTTCCGTAATTTTTCTCAAATTCGGCCCTTTTCCGTAAATTTTGTTATTTTTTGGTATTTTTGGGTAAATTGCCCCTATATAAATGATTACATATAAAATAATTACTAAAATATAATATTTTTATATAAAAACATATATATAATATACTAATCATAAAATTAAATAAACAATATAAATAAAATAAATTATATAATATAAATAAATTATATATATATATAAAATTTTAGAATTAATATATAATATAACATAATACTATACGATATATAGAAATTTAAAAAAAAAGTATAATGTAGTAAATAATATACAAATTATAAAATAATATATAATATATATAAATAATATCAAACCAAATAAAATAAATAATAATTAAATATATAAGGTTATATAAAAAAATACATATATGAATTTTTATACTATTAACATAATTAATACATAAATAATAAAAATAATATAACATTTTAATATAATTAAATAATTAAATATAATATTAGAATAATAAAATAAAAAGGTTTTAAAACAAATAAGGATTAAATAGTAATAAAATAAATATAAAAGGACTAAATTGAAAATGCGCGTCGTACTGTAGGGACTCATTAGGCAATTATGCCTTCTTTCCAAAACGACGTCGTTTTAATCTTAATCTTTAAGGAGCCCGAGGACTTAATTGAAACAGAAAGGAAATTTTAGGGCTTAATTATCAAAAATAAAAAATTTAAATTGAACTTAATTAAATAAAATAAAATAGAGGAAGGACCAACGAGGTAATTATCCCTTTTAACAAAAACGTGCGGATCCTCCCCTGGTTATCGGGTCAATGTGCGGATCCTTTGCCCTAAACAACGTCACTTTGTGCTTAATAGATTAAGCAACGGCGTCGTTCCTTCATTACTATATAAATAAAAATTTGGCTGAAAAATTTATTCCGAAACTAGTTTTTTAAAAAAAAAAAAACAGAAACCCTTTAAAAAGTGCATTGCCGTCATCGGTCCTCCGACCTCGGGCATTCATCGCACGCGCCGCACACGCCGTTGTGGTTGGCGGTCAGGGAGCCAAACTCCTTGGTTTTTTAAACCAAAATACAAGTAGCCTTCTTCCTTTTCTTTATTTTTAGTATTCGTACAAAAAAAATAGCATAGATCTAAAAAAAAAATGAAATAACATGAAAATCACCTTTGCTAATTTTTTTTTTGTATTCTGTTTTTGTGTATTTTTTGTTTGTATCCTTCTGTGTATTCGTATCTTTTACAAATCTTATGGGGTTTTTATAACCCTCGAAATGAAAATATAAAAAAGGAAAAGAAATATTGTCCTATTTGCTGCTATTTTTCCTTGTTTGTGTAGGCGATCGACGGAGGTCTCGGCAGTGATGCAGGATTCGCACGCAGACACTGGCGTGGCCAGACCGGCGTAGGCGCGAGGAGCGATTGCGCGGTGAGTTGGTGGAATTTCGCAGCGCCTAGGGTTTCTCCAAAAATCCTAGGTTTGAAACTTGTTTAGTTTTTGGGCCCTTTTGGGCCGTGCTAGCTTGGGTCTTGGGTGGAGTAGTTTTAGGTCTGTTTGGGTATGGGTGTAATTGGGTTTTAGGGTTCAATGGGTTTGTAAAATTTATTTTGGGCCTGTTTGTACTTTGGACTGAAAATGGACACTGGTTTTATTTTTTATTTTTGTTTTTATTTATTTTTTGTTTTTATTTTTTGGTCTGTGTGGGCCTGGGCAAAATGGGGTATTACAGTTATTATATGAATACTCTAATCTGAAATAAGAGGAAAAAAATTATTAACACGTTGTTTATGTTGATTCCCCGTAAAGGATTTATTTCAACAAAAATGAGGGAGGAAAAAAAATATTGAAATTTCTACTCGACATTCTGTTTTTTCCAGAATTTCAATCAAGGTAGCGAATATGATCCACTTGCCCTTTTTATTTTAGTATTAATATATATATATATCAACCGTTTTAAGTTATTGATGTTTTTAAATAATATATATAGTTTTTTAAAAAATTAGATATATATCATATATATATATATATATACAATTACATCTCAATTAAATCTATATAGATATATTTATATGTAAATATAAATTTTTTATCAGTTTCAATAACTTATTTTAGTAACTATTAATTTAAATTTAATTATAAAAAAATTAAAATGGTTAAGATAAAACAAATCAAAAGTTATCCAAAAATAAATTTTAAAAATTGATTTAAATTATCAAAATCTTGTAATTATCAATACAAAATGGTACAAGTCAGTATTGATCGAAATAGCCAAATACATATAACGCGTGGTTTGTAATATGTAAATTATTGTCTCTACAGTGACTGTGTATGTTAATCACTTAATTGTAAAATTAAAGTTAACAATTTGGTGAGAAAAACACAATAATTTTTGAGTGATTGATGTAAAGATAAATGACTAAATGTAAGATGATCCCTAATGCAAATTAATCTAAATGCAAAGTATGACATGAAATATATGAGATGAGTTTAGCAACAAAAACATAAACTTCAACAATCAATAACATGAATAGGCTAGAATAATTACATCATTCAATTTTGATTTATTTTTCTCATGTTTAACAGTGTTCGAAAAATATTTCATGACAACTCGATCTTTCACGGGCTTGAAACAAAATTAAGTCATTTTGGAATCTTTTACTTAGTAAAACATGCATTTTAATGATCATATTAAACTTAGGGTTTCTTAGAATTCATGTAAAATGAAAAAATAATGGTACAAATATGCATGATGAAAGAATAATAAATGTATTAATGTGAATAACAATAATAAGGACGAAAATAAAATAAAATAAACAAGTCAAAAATGAAAAGAAAAAAAAAAGTAATAAATACAAAGAGAAAATATAATTATAATAGTAATAATAATAAAAATAATAGCAATAATAATAGTAAAGAAAATAATAATAATAGTAACAAAAATAATAATAGTAATGATAATAATAAATAGTAATAATAATAAACAAATAATAATAGTATAATAATAATAATATAAATTAATTAATTTTAATAATAAAATAGCAAAATAACTAAGAAAGGACTAAATTGAATTTAAAACAGAAGTTCGGGGCAAATCTGAAAATAAATAAAAAGGAAAAGGACCCCATTGAACGCGCGAATAACAAGGAGGGACTAAAAGGAAAATTTTCCTTTCTCATCCAAAATGCACAGCATTAGGGTGGACCAAATTGAAAACCGAAGTAAATTATTGGGCAAAATTAAAAAATAAAATAAACTTAATTGCAAAACCATAAAAAAGCGGAAGGGCTAAATGCGCAAATATCCAATGCAGCAAAAACACGCGGATCCTAGGTGGTCCTGGGTCGGGTTGAATCGGGTTATGCGAAACGAAGCCGTTTTGGGCATCTGAGGTCAGTTCCAAAATGACGTCGTTTTGGGGCCTATATAAGTCAGTTTTTTTTTTTTAAAAAAAATCTCATTCTTCTCCTCTTTTTCAAAAAAAAAAAAAAACAAAAATTCTCTCAAAAAAACAGAAATTCTAAAAAGGTAATTTTTTATTTTTTATTTGCTATATTTGCTATATTTGTATATATATAAACTGTTTTTTTACAGAAAAATAAAGAAAATATATGTGTATATAATAGATTCAAAAAAAAAGGAAAATATGAAGAAAATAAAAAAATACCCTTGATGCGTTTTTCGGACCTTTTTGCTTGCTGTTTTTTGTGAATTTTTTTATACGATTGATTGTAAAAAACTTCCCTTTTACATTTGATTTGTAATGGCTTTTATAGCCATTTTACAATGATTTTTTTATTTCTATTGTTTCTCTGCTTTGCATGTCTTTTCTTATTTTGTTTTGCAGGTGCAAGTGGGGGTGCCATAACAGTGGTGGTGGCAGCAGACGGCGCGGAGGCTGCTGGTCAGAAGGCCATAGGTGCGGCGCACCTAAGGTTTGAAAATTCTGATTTTTGTTTAGGGGCTTTAGGTCTAGTTGGGCTTAGGGTTAAGTAATTTGGGTTTGTTTGGGTTTTTGGATTGGGTTGGTGAGTTGGGTGTTAATGTTTTTTGATTGGTTCTGACGTAATGGGATTGGTTTAGTTTTTATGGGCCCAGGCAAATTGGGTTGTTCACAACTGCCCTTCTTTGCTCATTATCATGTAACGGGAATTGAGCAAAAACTTTTAAGAAAGACCAATTTTTCCCGGTCTTGCTGAGTCTTGACTTGTTTTGGTGCCTTTCTTCTTCAAGTAGCTTCATTTCAGTCCATTGCATCTTGTTGCTTTGATCCACTCCACTACCACTTTAGGGAGATCGGACCTTGTAGCTTCAATCTGCTCCGCTGCAACTTCAAGGATATGAGATTTGTGATTTTAGTCTGCTTCATTGCAACTTCAGGGATATGAGATTTGTAACTTGTAGCTTTAATCATCTCCACTGCAACTTTAGGGAGATAAGATCCGCTATCTTTAGTCTGCTCCTACTGCAACTTCAGGGAGAGAAGGCCGGTGGCTTCAATCTGCTCCACTGCAACTTTAGGAAGATAAGATCCACCATAATTTGTAGCTTTAATCTGTTCCACTGCAATGCTAGGGAAATAAGATTCGCCGTCTTTAGTCTGCTCCACTGCTACTTCAGAGGTATAGGATTTTTCATTTTAATCCGCTCCACTACAACTTCAAGGAGATAAGATTAGCTGTTGTAACACCCCCAGACCAGGCCTGGACGTTATGGCCGAATTCGGGAATGTCACATCAAAGGCATAATTCAAAACAATTTTGCTAAGTTAAAATTTAAGACCTAAAAGCCCAAAATCCTTGAATCTTGTTAAGTAATGATAAAAGCCCATTTTATTATTTTAAGTATTTCGAAAACCATGTTTAAACATAAGAAATTTACTCAGGTTTAATAATTAAGTAAACAGATGAAACAAAAACAACAAAACTCAAAATCTAAAGTCAAACCGGAGTACAAGGCCTTATTACAACCCAACCAAAAACAAAGTAATTTAAAACTAAGTCTTTCAAACAAATTAAGAACTACTTGCAGTTTGGCCACCTCCGAGTCCTCTTCCACATCGAGCCATCTACTGAGGATCACCTGAAACATTTAATAAAAAGGGTGTGAGTTTCGAAACTCAGTGTGTACGACCCTTGGTAATCCAATCAGCATACAATTATCACATTGGGCCTAAGCCCTATCAAAACGGTGGTCTTGGGCCTTAGCCCACAATGACCTCAATCACATCAGTATTGTAACAGCCCGATTTAGGGCCTAGTCGGAATACTGGTGCGAAGCCATGAATCTAAGGTGAAATTATGAGTTTTTAAATTTTATGTAATGTTTGCATGCTAGTATAAAAGTCTCATGAAGCAATTTTATTAAATTGAGGTTGATTGGTCCAAAAAGGATTAAATTGCAAAAGTTGCAAAATATGAGTTTCTAGAAGCTTTTTGAATGAAGTAGCTTTAGAATAATAATTAGAAGTCCTCAAATAGAAAATTTCCCAAATTATAACTTTTGGACAAAAATAGACATGAGTTAATAAAATAGAAATTTTTATTAGAGAAGGGCATTTTGGTCATTTACCTATTAAATGATTAATATAGGAAAAAGATGAGAAAAATCATTCATCTTCTTCCTTGTGGGTGCCGAAATTTTGAAGAACCCCATAGCTAGGGTTTGTTCATCTTTCAAGCTTGGTAGTAAGTTCATTTGAGTTCCGTTTTTAATATTCTTCGTATTTTTGAAGCCCTCGTATTATGAATTAGCTATTTTTAGCTATAAAATGAGCTAATTTGCATGTTCAAAAATCTACCTATGAACGACATGCATGTTAAATGATGTTTTATGGAAGTTTATGAGAGTTTAATGTTAGATAAACATCTTTTTCTTAATGAATTTCATGAAAAATGATAGTATGGACCAATTTGTAATAGTTGTAAAAATTGGTCATACATACTAGAAATAGAGAGTATTGATGATTGCTATAGTTGAGCTTATTAATCAGCTAAGCGTATAGATTAAGAAAGTTGCATGAAAATCATTTTACGAGCCTTGGGGCAAAAGTGCAAATAAGAGAAAGTATAGGGGCAAAATAGTAATTTTGCCAAATTATAAGTTATGAGTCAATTTAGTCAATATGATTAAATAATCTATTTATGATTATAGATCAAGAAAAATGAAGCCTAGATCAAAACCGAGGCAAGAACAAAGTCGAGGACTAAATTGCCTATCTACCTACATTTTGTATTTTGAGGTAAGTTTGTATGATTACTAGGCTTTATGATTTATATCATTGAATTGCTTAATATGATGTACACTATCTTCATGAATTGTTTAATGTTATGTTCAGCCAAGAAATCAACGAGATTAAACAAGAGAAAGTCCCGATTGAAAATGAATCTCAGGATACTCGGTCTATAATAAGAGATAAGAAAGTCCGTATAAGACCAAGCCTAGGCATGGCATCGACAATCAAGAACAGGTATCATGTAAGTCCAAGGAAAGCTTGGCATTGAATAGATATCATGTAAGTCCAAGGTAAGCTTGGCATTGAACAGATATCATGTAAGTCCAAGGCAAGCTTGGCATTGAACAGTTATCAAGAAAAAGTGTAACAGTCCGAATTTGATCCTAATCAGAACGGTGGTTTCGGGACCACGAATCCGAGTCTGAAATTTTTTTTAATATTATTTTCGGTGCTAATTATATGTGATTTATGATGTGTGAAAGTTTAGTATAAAAATTTGATCGTTTTCGTGTTTAATTAGACAAAAGGGCTTAATCGCGTAAATTATAAACTTGATAGTTTAAAGTGTAAGGAATAAGTTAAGGTTGTTTTTCTAATTGGGAGCATTTAAAATGCAAATTACCCAATTTAAAGGATAGTGGACGGCAAAAGCTAGTGGTGTATCAGTATATGACATGTTTATTTTAATTATTTAATAATTAAAGTTATATTTTATTTATTATAAAAGTTATGTTTATATTATAATAAAAGAAAGATAGAAAGTGGCCTTATTTTGCATTGTTCTTGCCGAAATTCATAAAAAGAAAAGAAGAACAAGGTTTAGCATTCGGCCAAGAAGAAATTGGTGATTTAAGGTTAGATTTTGATCGGTTTTCAATAATTTTTACGTTTTTGTAATCGTTGCTTTGAGAGCTTTAAAGCCCATGTCTTAATTTTATGAATGGATGATGTTTGTGTAAAATACTATGGATGCTATGTTGAGTTTCATGATGTTTTATGGTGTTAAATGATAGATATATAGTTGATGAACAAACTTTGTTCTTGAACTTTTGATGAATTTGGCTAAATAGGGTTAAATTGAGAAAATAAATTTTTGAAGGGTTAAAATGCAAGATAAATGAAATGTGGGGACTTGTAGGAGCATGGGGAAGATTCGGCCCTAAAGGAGTAGTTTCAAATTATGTGTATTTTGTGTTTTGTGCAATAAGGACTAAATGGTAAAAATTGTAAATGTCAGGGGTAAAATGGTAATTTGCCTATTTATGTGTTTAGGGACTAAATTGAGATGAAATGTGCTTGAATGAGTTAAATTTTAATGTGTTTAGATCAAGAACAAAGAAAATCGGTTTTGGATCGGGGAAAAACGCAAGTTTACGGATAACCGGTCTTCGTCGTCCGACGAAATCCGAGGTAAGTCTTTAAGCAAATTAATTCCATAATAATTGATTATAATTATCGTATATGTTGAATTATGAACTTGTGGAGTTAAACATGTTAAAACCAAATGCGAGGAAGTAATTTAGCATTTTATGTAATCGAACTCATTGAGGTAATATGTGAAAGTGATATTGAATTATATAGAATATATGTAATATTGGTATGGTGTGAAAGTGATATTGAATTATATGAAATATATGTGATATTGATAGTATGTGATGTGAATGAGATGACTCAATAATATGAATGTTGGGCTTCAAGCCCAGCGTGCCTTGTGCTTGGGTGAAAGTTTATCGGGCTAAATGCCTAGCAGGCCTTGTGCCGGTGAAAGTTTTTCAGGCTTATTGCCTAGCAGGCCTTGTGCCGGTGATTTATATCGGGCTTCATGCCTAGCAGGCCTTGTACCGGTGATCTTTATCGGGCTAAATGCCTTGCAGGCCTCGTGCCGGTGAATTATATCGGGCTTATTGCCTAGCAGGCTAAATACCGGTGTTTGAACTACGGACCTTGAGTCTAGCAAGTCTAGTGTCAATATGTGAGATTCGGGTAAATGCCTAGCAAGTTTTATATTAGTGAGTTGAAATCCCAAGCTTAGATTATGTACTAGTAAAGTCATGAAATGAATTAAGTGAGCCTAAGCATTTGAAAATAAAATGGGTTAAATTCGGCTGCAAGGAATGTGTTATTCATATTCATGTATTATACATATATACATGTGATGATAACAAGTAAATGAATTGATGAATGAAATGTGATATACAATTGGTAGATGCAAATTGTTATAAACTAGGTCATGAGAAAATTGGTTATATGAAAGCATAATGTGGTTAAAGGTATTCGTATAAGTATATTGATATTAAGGATACAAATTGAACCTGTATATTTGGCCTTATGCTTATGATTACGTGACATATTGGGATTATTTTGATGCCAGGTATACGAATGTATGAAATGTCAAATGGATATACATACAAATATATGTGAATATATATTCCTTTTATGTGAAGTTACTAAGTGTAAAGTATATACTTATTGTATATACATTAATATGTGATCCTATGGAATTATGTGTATCGAAAATATGAGTAGTTGGAAAAGAGTATTTAATCTATAATATGTGAACTATATAATGAGATTATAAATTGAAGTTTAAAGGTAAAATAGTGATGATGGTTAATCTAAATGAGCATCAGCATTCGACATTAGTAGATCATTTATGTACTAAGCTTTGAAATATTGATGTTAGATGTTTGGGTATATGAGAGTTTAAATGAACATGTATTTATGTAATTGAAAAGGTAATTCGGATGTACATGGCCCTTTACTTGCTCGAATATTTATGTGAATTTATTGAGTTTCATGTATGGGTATTATGATTATATTATAAAGAAAAGATGTTTTATATTTTGAATTTGATGCTGAGTTGGTAAGTTGTATACTAATGGTAAGGAAATGATAAGTGTTATGTTAAGTGAGGTAAAAGTATTTTGTTTTGAAGGACTTTCGAGTTAAGCTATTTTATTCCATATTATTTCTTGAGTATTTTAAAATGCTTGAATGTCCAATTGGTATATTATGATTGCTTAAGACTTACTAAGCTAAGTTAGCTTATTCCGTGTGTTCATCATTCTATTTTATAGATTTTGATCAAGCTACGGGCTCGAGGAATCTTCACTGAAGTCACCCACACTATCAACTTATTTTGGTACTAATAGAAGTTGAATTTTAGGCATAAGGCATGTATAGGCTAACTCTATGTTTGAATATCGTTTTGATAATGTATTTAAGCTATGCGAAAATGGCTTGATTTTGATGTTAATGGTTATGTGTTTTAGTCATGTTTTAAGCTTATATTATATATATATATAGCTTGACATATATGATTGTGATGTTTGGTTATGATTCGGTGATGATAATAAAAATGTTTAAGTATATATTTTGGGTTGATCATTGGAGTTTTAATTCGAGGTCCGAATATATGGTCAAGGGATTTGTTATATTTATGTATTTAGGAGCATGTTCGGCCATGCTATAATGTTTTAACGGCACATATATGAATGGATGTTTAACAGAATATTATGGGTCTATATGTTTTGATATTTGCATGTGCATAAGTTATGATATAATAAGCTGTTATTTGACTAATGAAATAGATGTATTGACACGTAGTTTACATATATAAAGTGAATGATATATGCCTGGATATGTCAAAATGTTTGAATAACATAGATTCAATGGTTAGATGGTTTAGATTTTAGAAGTATGAAACTTGTGTAAATTAGGAGTAATGATGTATTCAAATTTCGTACATGATTCATTTTGTAGGTCTCGAGTAGCATGAGATAAGAGTATAGGTTATGCATGAACTATTTATTGAATATCGAGAATCGAATATGCTTGTTTGGATTAATAAACAAATGGATCGTGATTGCGTATGAGATTGAAAGGTTATGGAGTTATAATTATAACCTGTAACATGAATGATGATGAATGACTGTGATGAACTGAGTCTTGTCCGGCAATGCCTTATAACCCTAATCCGGCGACGGATACAGGATAGGGGTGTTACAAAAAGATTTCATATAAGTCCATGTCAAGACATGGCCTCCAAACCAAGATGAGATTTAGTATCCTCGGTTGTTAATAGAAATTCATCGGGCAAATGAGTAAAGTTAAAATGAGATGACAAGAAAGCTAAATGAGTAATATTTATGTTATGAATGATGAATTAGAGATCATGATTATTATGTTAAAGTATGCTGATCAATGTGATCAAGTGATACAGGAATCTTGTTTACCTTACAAGTATGAGAATATTAAGTATCATGAGACCCGTAAGGATCGATATGAGTAAGTAAGCTCTATAATTGAAACCTATGATACCATTGTTCTGTCAATTGGTTTATATTAAGCAAGTATATTGATATGTGCTTTACATGCAAACTTACTAAGCTAAATGCTTACTTCTTTAATTCTTTCTTTCTATGTAGTCCCACCAAGTTAATTTGTGGATCGTTGAAGTCGAAGCTCGTAGCACACCATCAACTCCTATTTTTGTATAGCCAAGTTATTCTACTAAGTATGGCATGTATAGGAAGCATTCATTTTGAGAACATGTTTTAAGAAGGGTTATGGTATAAGCTATTAAGTAATTATTCTTTTGTAAATGGTTAAGTAATGGGCCATATTGACTATATGTATGGTGTTAAATTCAATGAAGCATGTTGTATAGTTCACGAAATGTATTGTGTTGATCTCAATTTCAGGGTGGCAAATGGCTTGTTAAATAACCTCTAAATGCCCACACGGTTGGACACACGGGCGTGTGTCTAGGCCGTGTGTACCCTGCATCTTATTATTATTAGTCAGATCAGGCCACGGGTAAATCCCACGGCCGTGTGCATGAACCGTGTAAGACCCACGGTTCAGTCATGGGCGTGTGCCCAGGCTGTGTGGATCAAATAAGTAGCTTCACACGTTGAAAGACACGGGCGTGTCAAGGCCGTGTGAATCAAGTCAGTAGCTCCCCACGGTTGGAAGACATAGGCGTGTTAAGGGGTACACGGGCGTGTTCCAAGTCACATGGGCATGTGACCCCTGTTTCTAAGAAAGGTTTTCGATAAAGTTTCGAAAGTTTTCAGAGTTATGCTTAAGGTCTCGTAGGCCTATAACCTATATGAATTTGCTAAGAAAGAGAAGTTTTCAAGTTGGAACGAAATTTTATGGCCCGTAATTTCTTGATTAAGCAAGTTCAAGCATCGTAATGTCTCGTATCCGGTCTAGGCCTCAGACTTGGGTATGGGGTGTTACAAGTATCACATGAATGCAATGCACCCATCCCAAATCCAACCCTGCACTCCACTTCCCTTCCAACCTTACACTCTTGTGGGGATATAAATATCAACCCACCTATCCCTACACTCCAAAGGTAGCACCAACAGCGACACTACTCAAATGTTGCAGCAAAGCTGCTAAGTATATAATGGGCTTAAAGCCACCGGTGGATCCACGTTGTCAAGCGACTATGCGATCCTCAAATCTTCCTCCGTATCATCAAACCCACGCAAGTGCAACATATATTTCATGAATGCAACACATATTTTCACACATTAAGCACTTTGGGGTATTATAGTCATTTCACTACCCAAGGGTATTTTCGTAATTCTACTCTATAGGGGTATTTACGTAATTTTGTAAATCAAAGATATTTTGGTAATTCCGCAAATCAAGGGTATTCTGGTAATTTTACAAATTAGGGGTATTTTAGTAATTTTGCAAATTTAAGGATATTTTGGTAATTTTCAAATCTAAGGATATTTTGGTAATTTTCAAATCAAGGGTATTTGGTCCCTCTAGGTTTTAGTTATGAACTTTGGCCCATTAACAAGTCCTTACAGCTAAAGTGAACAGACACTATGCACCAGGTAGGATTCCAGATAAAAGAAGGTGGGTTGCTAGGACCGCTTAAGTACCAATCTCTCCCTAGATCCAATCCTAGACATGCATATGTCCATTGCCACACTCTAATTCAGCGACTTGTCCACGGACATGTTTAATTATTAGATTAAGTCTTATGCGGTTTAAGAGTTGTTCAGAACTAGACCTAAAATCCATTAAACCCTAGCATACTTGTCTACGTCCCCATAAAGCCCATCAACCCATTTCAAGTTCATATAGCCCATTATGCCCAAATCACATCCTTATGACCTATTAGGCGCAGATCTCATACATACGGCCTATTAGGCCCAAAACAACTCTAGATCATGTAACATGCATGACTAACTCAATTCATATAACCAAATCAATCAACCTTCAATCAATCACCCATACTTAATCAAAATATTTACCAAAAGTCGAAGCCTTACCGTAACCTTACCGTGTGCCACCGGGTTCTAATAGCCCTTCCTTAGCTACTAATCACGAGTATCCTCTAGATTTGCACTCATAAATACACCATCAAACTTCGAGTGACTCATAATCCACACAAGTCACCCCTATAGATCACACTCACATTCGGCCATTTACTTAAACCATAATCGAGAGTTAAGTACACTTACACTTTGCTAACGATCCTTACCACGCTTGCGATCTCTGAACCTTACCCTTATTAATACAAGATTAACGATAATGAGGAGTTAGATAGCCCTTTGGCTTTTAACAAAACACACTAAGGGGTTAACTGAATACTTACCAAATCCACTTTTGATTCTGCAGCCTAGATAGCTACTGAACGAGATTCGACTTTTAACCTTGACTGATAGTAGATAACAATCAATTTGTGATGGAGGAAAACAACAAAGATTCGGCACTAATAGGGATTTCGACAAGAGAAGATGATGATACTTCAGCAATAAAAGAGTTTGGCTATGAGAGAATTCGGCAAAAAGGGATTCGGCTATAGGAGATTTCGACAACAAGGCAAGGTATTTTCGATTGTGAAAGAAAGTAAGGTTTTAGCAAGGAAAAGAAAAAGAATGGAAAATTCAGCATTAACTAGGACCTCAGATTCGGCACATACGCATTTATATAGCCTATAGCCGAAACTTAGCCACCCCTAAAGTCCAATTCAGCACCACTTCATCCACTGCTCATCTCCTAATTTTTCTCCATGATATCTTCCTTATCTTTCTCCTAAATTCTCTCTATTGATCACTTCTCCTTTGAATCCCTTTACACGCCACTTCCAGCCTTCTAGAAGCATAAAATTAAACTTCAAAATAAAACTAAGCTAGCACTCGAACCTTAGACCTCCCTGTATGCATATGTTGCCACCTCCCTACACCCTAGTGGAGTCACTTAGCCACTTCACCACAGGCTTCTTTGTGCCATTTTTCACTTTATTTTTATTTAAAAGCCCACTACTCACAACCCTGATTCCTTAATTAATTAAATTAAGAATCCTCTACCATAAAACTTGAACCTAGAGCTTCTTCAACATACCTAGACACTCCAAATTCATTAAACCCTTAAAACCATCATGTCATTTGTCATTTTCTTGCTCACTTAAAAATTTTATGAGACCCAAAGCCCAAAGTCCAATAGGCCCAATTCTACTAGGCCCAAATTCGTTGCGTTACAACTGTCTTCAGTCTGCTCCACTGCAACTTTAGAGAGATAAGGTTTATTTTATATGCTATACTACAACTTTAGAGAGATAAGATCTGTGATTTATAGCTTTAATCTGTTCCACTGCAACTTCAGGGAAATAAGATTCACTATCTTCAGTCTGCTCCGCTGCAACTTCAGGGAGAGAAGACTTGCAACTTCAATCTGCTCCACTGTAACTTCAGGGAGATAAGGCTTGCCATGATCTTCTCTAATGAAACTTCAAAGAGATAAGATATGTGATTTTAGCTTCAATTTGTTTCACTGCAACTTCAGGTAAATAAGATTCGCTATCTTCAGTCTACTCCACTGCATCTTCAGGGAGATAAGACTTGTAACTTTAACCTGCTCCACTGCAACTTCAGGGAAATAAGGTTTGCTATAATGACTTCAATCCATCCCACTACAACTTCAGGGGTATGAGATTTGTGGATTCATCGATCTTGTTACACTGTCCTCTGGGGAACATGACCTATTGAATCGATTTCATGGGCCTATGCTTATGCCAAATGATTAGGATGTCATGATAAGAATGAATCAAATACTTCTAATTAGATGCGTTTGAATGATATTTGCAAGAATGTATGAGAATGATCCATTTTTAATGTTTGGGTTGTCATTGCTCGTTGTTTATCAAGGTTCTATCACTGATGCAATATCCTGTCTTCTTGTTCAGCTGATATATTTGACAGAAAAATTCAAAGAAATAGCCATAATTTAGACTATTCTTTCTCAAATGTTTCCAACTCTTGGGTTTGGTTAATTCTAAATAATAGTCCTGTTTCAGGTCCCCGTACTATTTAGAAGCTTCCAGAGTAATATGCAGAACTTCTTTAATGAAAATATTATTAGTCCAATAATCATTATTTCAATGCAAAATGCTTGAAAAAGGTCATAATGATGGACAAAGATGAAATTTATTAGGAACAAAATCTGAAAAGAATGAATTAATCGAAGAAAGCAAATATTGCTAGAATATAAAATAGGTGAGAGGAACAATAGGTGCCTCAGATATCACAGCCTGAGCTTCTCTGTACGAACTTCTTGAGGACCTTTTTGAGCTCAACATGTGTTTAGGAGATCAAGAGTACTTTGTTGATGCCCCGAAATGTAGCATACCTCCTCCTTGTTAATTCAGGCATAGCAAGACTACCGCATACCCCAACTTCGATCAAAATTTGAATTGCCCTTTTCTTGGGTTTTCAATTTAAAACCTTTTTGGTCTCAAAGCGCCCTTTTCGGCTTTTCACCTTAGCCTCTCCCTTTTTTTTAAAGTGAAGTATTTCTTAACTGATTTCGAATTCACTGGATTAGGTAAAGTCTTGCCATCCATTTCAATTAATATCAACACTCCTCCAGAAAAGGCATTCTTTACCACATAAGGTTCTTTCCAATTTGGCATCCATTTTCCTCTGAAATCCTTTTGTATGGGAAGGATCTTCTTCAATACCAAGTTCCCCTTGCGGAATTCTTTGTAAGCTTGCATCATTCGTTTTTGGTACATCTGACCATGACGGATGGCTTTCAACCTTTTCTCTCCAATCAAGTTTAGCTGATCATATCGAGATTGGCTCATTCTACTTCATCCAACTTCAGCTCTGACAAGACTCGAAGGGAAGGAATCTCAACTTCGATGGGTAAAATTGCCTCCATTCCATAGATCAATGAGAAAGGAGTTGCCCCAGTAGAGGTCCTGACCGATGTTCGATAAGCATAGAGAGCAAATGGTAACTTTTCATGCCAATCTCTATAAGTCTCAGTCATTTTCCCCACAATCCTCTTGATATTCTTATTAGCCGCCTCAACTGCACCATTTATTTTTGGGCGATATGGTGACGAGTTGTGGTGTTTAATTTTAAACTGACTGCAGACCTTTGCTATCATGCTGTTATTCAAATTCAAAGCATTGTCTGATATGATCTTTTCTGGCATTCCATACTGACATATGATTTCTTTCTTTAAGAACATACTGACTGCTGCCTTTATGACATAGGCATATGAAGCAGGTTCTACCCACTTGGTGAAGTAGTTGATGACCACAAAGATGAATCGATGCCCATTTGAAGCTTTTGGCAAGATCAGTCTAATGACATCTATGCCCCACATAGAGAAAAAGCCATGAAGAAGTCATAACATGAAGAGGTGAAGGATCCAGTGAATCTTGTCCCCATAAATTTGGCACTTATGGCACTTCTTGGCATAATTGATGTAATCTTCTTCCATGGTGGACCAATAATACCCGAATCTCAGATTTTCCTGGCCATTGTAAAACCGTTAGCATGTGTTCCACAGACACCTTCATGGACTTCTTCCAATATTTTCTTAGCCTCGACAGTGTCTACACATCTTTGTAGCACCTGATCCTTTCTTCTTTTGTATAGGATCTCCCCGTCTAAGATGTAGTCGTTGGCCAGTCTTCTCAAAGTCCTTTTATTATTCTCAGTTGCTTGGTCAAGGTATTCACGATTCTTTACGTATTGCAGTATATCGTGATACCAGGGGTGATCATCTCTTTCTTCTTCTTCTTCTTCTTCTTCTTCTTCTTCGATGTTGTGGGAATGAGCTGGAGCTTCGTAAATACTCATTTAGATAGGCTTCACTTCCTCTTGTTTATTTATTTTGACCATGGAAACCAAAGTAGCTAGGGCATCAGCCATCTGATTTTCATCTCACGGGAGGTAACAAAAAGTGATATTGTCAAACTCCTCAATTAACTTCAAGACTAGTCTTTTATAGTCCATCAACTAGGGATCTCTGGTCTCCCATTCCCCTTTTAGTTGATAGATCACTAGTGCAGAATCTCCATATACCTCTAACACTTTGATCTTGCATTCTATGGCTCCACGAATCCCCATGATACATGCTTTGTATTCGACCATATTGTTTATGCAATCAAAATCCAATTTGCAAGTAAATGGATAGTGATATCCATTTGGGGATATCAAGACTACCCCAATTCCGTTGCCAACAGTGTTTGATGCTCCGTCAAAGTTTAGTTTCCAAGGACGATCTTCTAGAGCATCTTCTTCGGTGGTTGCCACTTACATTAGATCCTCATTTAGGAAGTCAAAGTTCAAAGGCTCATAATCTTCTAGAGCTTTACTGGCTAGAAAATTAGCTATTGCGCTCCCTTTTACAGCCTTCTGATTCACATAGACTATGTCAAATTTAGAGAGTAGAATTTGCCATCGGGCCATCCTTCCATTCAAAGTGGTTGACTCCATCATGTACTTTAGAGGGTCTAGTTTCGAGATTAGCCAAGTCGTATGGTACAACATATATTGTCTCAGTCTCTGAGTTGTCCAGATCAATGCAACATAACTTTTCAATTGACGAGTATCTCATTTCACACTCAGTGAATTTCTTACAGAGGTAGTATATCGCCCTTTTTTTTTCTTTCTTTCCTGACTTATCGTGTTGGCCAAGCACACATCCAATAGAATTATCAAATACTGTCAAATACAAAATCAATGGCTTGTCTGGACTAGGCGGCAGACAGGTATTGTTTTACCTTGTCAAAGGTTTTTTGGCATTCATCATCCCATACAGCTGGATTGTGTTTTTTAAGAAGATGGAATATGGGGTCACATTTCTCAGTTAGTTGTGAAATGAACCGGGAAATGTAATTTAATCTTCCTAGGAAATCTCAAACTTCTTTTTGGGTGGGCCGCGGAGGCAATTCTTGTATAGCCTTGACTTTGTCTGGGTCAATCTCAATCCATTTTTCACTGACTATGAATCCTAGCAGTTTCCCTGACCTGGCCCCGAAGGTACATTTTGCTGGATTAAGCTTTAGTTAGAAATTCCTCAACCTCAAGAATAATTTCCTCAAGACTTGCACTTGCTCCTCTTCAATTCGGGATTTGGTTATCATATTGTCGACATAAACTTCAATTTCTTTGTGCATCATATCATGGAATAAGGTTACCATGGCTCTCTGATATGTTGCTCTCGCGTTTTTCAGTCCAAATGGCATCACTTTATAGAAAAACGTTCCCCACATGGTTACAAATGTGGTATTATCCATTTCTTTAGGATGCATCTTTATCTGGTTGTATCCTGAGAAGCCATCTATGAAGGAGAATAGCGAATAACTCGTCGTATTATCCACTAAGGTGTTAATGTGAGGCAACGGGAAATTGTCTTTTGGGCTAGCCTTGTTTAGATCCCTGTAGTCTACACACATTCGTACTTTCCCATCTTTCTTAGGGACGGGGATGATATTGGCTACCCACTCCGAGTATTTAACCACTTGCAGGAAATCAGTGTCAAATTACTTATTGACCTCTTCTTTTATTTTCAGCAAAACACCTGGCCTCATCCTTCGAAGTTTCCGTTGGATTGGCTTACATTCATCTTTTATAGGCAGCCGGTGTACCACGATATCAGTGCTTAGCCGGGCATATCTTGATATGACCATGCGAAGACATCTTTGAACTCTTAGAGTAACTCAATGAGGTCTCGCTTTGTCTCTACAGTAATGCAAGCTCCGATCTTCACTTCTTTCTTTTCTTGTCTGTCTCCCAAGTTCACAATTTCCACTAACTCTTTGTGAGGTGGGATTTGCTTCTCTTCTTGTTCTACCATTCTTAACAAATTCGGAGACAAGTTACAATCTCTGTCATTTTCAAAGTCCTGAGATCCCTCTAGGTATCTTGCTCAAAAGGAGATTCTGAGTTAGTAGAGCATCGCTCATATCATTGATATCTGGAGACCTGTTGTAGGTAATATTCCAAAGGATAAATGATCTAAGAATAGCTACTTATATGGTATGAATATGAATGAAATGAAAGAATAAAAGAATATTTGCTTAGAGTGAGACACAAAAATGCATTTTTCATTGAAATAAAGATGTTGGACATGAGCCTATTTCACAAAAGGATTCTTATTGCTTCTAGGCTTAAAGCAACAAGCGTTTTTTGAATATTACTTTGAATCAACTCTAAAGACTACAAGAATCTCTTCTGTAGTCCAATTGTTTAGAACATTTCCAAGTTCATAAGGGCAAATGCCTAATAAATTTTCTCTTTTAATTCCTTTTTTCGGATATGGCATTGATGTTCAGATTTTCCATCAATCATGCTGGGCTTTTGACATCTTCAATGAATTTCAATTCTCTTAATTAACTAGGTTCCTTTTTTTTTATTATGTGGAATGTAATGGATATGATGTAATGCAATGCAAATGCAATGTAATGCATGAAATGAATGCAACAAAAATGCATTGATTTTGATTCAATTTCATTAGAGTAACTTTTCTAGAAAACAAATTTCTTTACATAAAATGGATTACATTTAAGGCCTCACCCTAATACTTAAGGCCTTGACCTTCCTAAGAAGCCAAGCTAACTCTCAGCCTCGATCTGACTCTGACTCGTACTTTAAACTTAATACATCAGCTTGGACTGCTAAGGTTTGTAAGTGATCCGCCACCTCTCGCACTTGAGCCAGGGCTGTACCCATGACGTAATCCCTATCTCTGACCTGATCTTGTGATTGATGAAGCTGCTCCTTCCACCGCTCATTATTCACCTCAAGGAGTTCAACCTGAAGTTCACAGTTTTACAGCGCGGTTTCAAGTTCTTCTATCTTTCCTTTTAGTTCTTTAATTTTTCTCATGCTAGCCTTCAACTCGATTACAGAGTTACGACTATGATACTGATACAAGGATCTTTCTAACTCTGACACTCGATTTTTTCATCCCTCATTCTCGTTTTGACTTCCTACCAAACTCCGTTTTAGAGTATCTTCTCGAGCTTGAGCATTTCAGAATTTCTTGCTACCAAACCCCGTAGCTTCTTGTAGTCTGTTTTTAAATTGACCAAATCCTCTTCAGCCTTGTTCTTTCCTTTTCTCAACTTTTTGGCTTCTAGTTTCTGGATGTCGACATCCAATCCCAGCTGTATTTTCTCCTCTTCTAATTGCTCTATTCTTTTTTCTAGCTCTGAACTCTTTCTCTCAAAATCTTGTTTGATGATCTCTAGTTCAGATGGGATCACCTGCAAGTGTTCTTCCATTGATCGGGTGTTTTCTTGGTCTGTCGTAGGGATGTTGTTGTTGATTCTCTAACTCCACCACCGGTCATACTCAGGGGTTGTCATCGAGTTGGCAGCAAACCTTTTCATTCTACGAGTTCGGTTCCAGGCGTTCGATATTTCACGAACTTTCTTTTTGTAATTATCTCCTTTATACACAAACTCGCACTGAGCTAAACCCTGTGTTGCTGGCGTAAACTGTCTCGATCTGTACTATCTTAATATGAGTAGAGGGGCATACCCGATAGCTACCTATATTCCAAGCAAGGGAACCCAATCAAAATCTCCACATTGATATAAGATCTCATCAAGAACCATCCAATGGGCTCTCCATTTTATGTCTTCTTCTTATAGATTTTGGAGATCATCCACTTTTCCTCCATAATATCATCCCGTTTCGGCGTAGCTACTAACTCCTTCAATAGAGAATAGCTTTCGGAAAAGATTTGATATGAAACCTTTTCTGTTTTTCAAAAAAGGCTGTGGAGCCATGCTAGCAAGAGTTGTGTACATCTAATGAATCTCCCTTCTCCCGCTCTTCGATATACGTTCAGGGATCTGAAGGTTTCTGCAACATCCTAGATTAGGGGTTATGCGTTTGGAGCATAACTCAAGTGTAAGTAGGCTTTAAGTGTGGTTGAGCATGTTTTAAGGGTTTTGAGAATCCAAGGATGTAGGAGGAAGTCTTGGAAAAGTATTGGAATTTTATTTTTAAAGGAGAAGTTAGGTGAAGGAGGCCTTAAGGAAAATTTTTAGAAGTTTATGGACATGAAAATGGGCTTGTGCATTCTTTCTTAATTTTATGAAATAGCATGTCTATTGTGATATGAATGTGTTATGTGAATTCTAAAAACCTTGGTAATGTAAGGAAAGTGCATTTTTAGAAATGTTGGAAATAAAAGGAAATGTTTTGGAAATGTAGGGAAATGACTTGGAAATGTAAGGAAATGATTTAGAAATGTTAAGTTTCAAAAGAGGAAAGTGAACATTTTGGAAATCTGGAAATGTATGGAAATGTTAAGTTTAAAAATGGAAAGTGAACATTTTTGGAAACTAGGAAATGTAAAGAAATGATTCAAAAGAGGAAAGTGAACATTTCTGGAAACTTGGAAATGTAAGGAAATGTCAAGTTTACAGAGCCGATCGAAAATTTTTGGAAACATAGAAATGACCTAGAAATGACGAGATTTAAGGTTTAAAAGGGGAAATTAAGGCAAGGTGGCCTTAAAAGAAAAAGTTTGTGAAATTTGACACACAAACAGGCTTGGAAAAGTGGCTTGAAGATGCCACTTAGGGCCTATGGAAATGGCGCCATATGCAAGAGGAATGGGCCTGAGTTCGAGTCACTTGGGAAGCAAATAAAGGAGGTTTTATTTTTGCTTCCGTAAGACCGAGGTGGACGGCACATGCTTCTAGAAAGGAGGTGTTTTATTTTCATAAATATTCGATTAAAAAGGTGATAAAAAAAGGATTTTTAAATTGGATTATTTTGAAGAGATAAATGTTGGATTAAACTCTTTTATTTATGATAATTAAAGGGATAAAGCTATCAAAATAGAAGAGTGGTGGCCAAGTAAGGGACTCTAGCTTAGTAATCTCGGCTATAAAAGGAAAAGAGAGGCCATTCTGCATTATTTTCTGTTCTTTGAAAGCCTCTGCCGAATTCTCTTCACCAAATCTTCTTCTTCTTTTATTTTTGCTAAGCCGAAATACCTTGTGTTCTAGCCGAATCCTCCATCTTTATTCTTCCTTCTCTAATCCCTCTATAAGCCAAAAGTTGTGAGATCATCATCTAGCCATAGCCAAATCTCTGAAGATTAAAGTGGAGGTGCAATCGATTTCTTCAAGTAAGGGTAAGATCTCATTCGGATTCATCCTTTTTCTTTTAAGATTTGCCGAAATCTAGGACTAACCCCATTAATATCTTGTTGCCGAAACTTTGAAGAGATCTTTCGGGATTTACTAAGTGTTGACTACAAGGAAGGAGAAGTTCTTTTCCCGAAGGTACACCATAGGCCACGTGTTCCCTAGTTATTTGGTGAGTTTCGAGATTTAAAATCCACAAGGTAAGCATATGAGGGCTTATTTTTTGTATTTAGAATTATTTCTTATTTATTCAAAAGCCGAAAACTGACCTAGTTAAATGATTTGATGGCTAGCCAATTTTTAAGGAAGGAATACTACAAATTTCGGGATTTGATTATTAATCAAATCGGCAAACAAGGTAAGTTTAAGTGTACTAATCCTACAAGGATTCGGATTTATGGCCGAATGGATTTTTAAAGTGATTAATCAAATGTATGGGTTAAGGATCTAAGCGGTAGATCAGATTTCGAGATCTCAAAGAATTTGCTAAGCGAATCAGGTGTGTACCCCACACTATCTCTTAATACGATGTATGGCTTAAACTTGTTATATGTTCTAATATGAAAAATATAAGAATGTGGCTAATGTACCATGTTATGGTACTTTACTCAGGTACATTTTCTACTCCTACTAGGATTACGAAATATGTTATATTTAACATGTGAAAAGTGACATGAATGTGAATTTAAGTATGATATGCATAATATGAATAATATGGGGCATTCGGGTTATATGAGAAAGGGGAAGTGAATGTGGTGACTTGGTCTCACTATCCGAATGTGTGTGACTTTGGTCACATTATCTCGAATGTGGTGACTTGGTCACATTATCGAATGTGGTAACCCGGTTACATTATCTCGAATGTGGTGTCTCATGACACAATTATCCAGTGGCTATGCCACAAATTTTATATAGGCGATGAGCACGCGATCATTGCAGCTGATCGCTTCAATGGTGTGTAGCGGATGGAGGGTTGACTTAGTAGTCCCCACGGTATGACTGGCAAGTACGGGGGTGTGTAGCGGATGGACAATTAGGTTTGGGTTTGGGTTGCATCATCATTTTTATCTGTTATATGAATAAGTATTTGATATGAAAATGCATGCCTGATCTATTGAATTTTAGTGTTGTGTACACATTGAGTCTGTTGACTCACCCCACATTGAGTCTATCCATTTGTGTGATTTATTGTATGATCTGTAGAAGGGTAGGAATGGAACGTAGAAATAGTATGATTGGTACTTGAACCCTAGGATTAGTTACCCCAACATTTACATAAGACTTAAGTGCCTAATTGAACAAACCTATGGCTAAGTCGCCGATTTAGGGTGTGGCAACCCCTGTGCGCATGTCTAGGATTAGATCCGGAAGAGTCTGGTACTTAAGCTGTCCTAGTGACTCACCTCCTCTTCGCTGGAATCCTACCTAGTGCGTAGCTTCGGTTCACCCTAACCAAGAGGACTCGGTCATAGGCTAAACACAATAACTAAAACCCAAAAGGGAACTAGCCGTGCTTTTATAAAAACCCTAGTTTTAAAACTCTTAAAATTTCCTTTTTAATTTGTGAGAAATATTTTTTTTACAAAATTTTCCGAAAAATTTCCAATTTATAAAAATTACCTAAATACCCTAATTGTGAAATTACAAAAAAAAAATGCCCTTGGTTTATGAAATTTTCAAAATACTCACAGTTTTTATCAAAATTTTCATTACTTTATAAAATGTTCAACAAACCCTAATTTACAAAATATCAAAATACCTTGATTTTGGAAAAATTACGAAATTGCCCCTAACTTGCAAATTACCAAAATGACCCTAATTCCCAAAATTTTTGCAACATCACCGTTTTGGAAAACAAATTCTGAAAAAGAATCCTCACAGTTTTGCAAATTTTGAAATACCCCTGAATTATTAAGCTTCACCAATTTACCCTGGTTTATTACCAAAATACCCCTGAGTTTCAAAATTACCGAAATACCCTCGGATTTCAAAATTTCCAAAAATACCCCGAGAACGCAAAATTACCAAAATACCCTTATTGACAAAATTACCAAGGAACCTTATTTTGAAAAATTACGAAAATACCCCCTGTGGGACAAAATTACGAAAATAACCTGGGTAGTGGAAAAACAACGACAACGAAAACTACAACATTTCTCTGAATGAACGAAGGTTCATAATTGTTTGATGGATGTATGAATGGATGGAAAGACTGTGTGCATGTATGAATACGAAAGAACCACTCCTAAAATTCTTTTCATAAAATTTCTTCGCAGGTAATCAAGTGAAACAAGGACTAATTCATAAAATTTCTTAATCAGATCGCGACG
This sequence comes from Gossypium bickii, assembly GCA_025503065.1. Lineage (NCBI taxonomy): Eukaryota > Viridiplantae > Streptophyta > Magnoliopsida > Malvales > Malvaceae > Gossypium > Gossypium bickii. The sequence continues at coordinate 19,780,073 of CP106720.1, read as the reverse complement.
TTAGAAAATGAGTTCTAAGGGACGTGAACTTAGAGATTGTGCATAGGAAGTATGATAGTTTTCAAAGTGCGCAGCAGTAGCGTAGTGGATGTATGATCGTTCGTTAGTAAGTAATTTCGAGGACGGAATTATTTTTAAGGAGGGTAGAACTATAACATCCTAGATTAGGGGTTATGCGTTTGGAGCATAACTCAAGTGTTAGTAGGCTTTAAATGTGGTTGAGCATGTTTTAAGGGTTTTGAGAATCCAAGGATGTAGGAGGAAGTCTTGGAAAAGTATTGGAATTTTATTTTTAAAGGAGAAGTTAGGTGAAGGAGGCCTTAAGAAAAATTTTTAGGAGTTTATGGACATGAAAATGGGCTTGTGCATTCTTGCTTAATTTTATGAAATAGCATGTCTATTGTGATATGAATGTGTTATGTGAATTCTAGAAACCTTGGAAATGTAAGGAAAGTGCATTTTTAGAAATGTTGGAAATGAAAGGAAATGTCTTGGAAATGTAGGGAAATGACCTGGAAATGCAAGGAAATGATTTAGAAATGTTGAGTTCCAAAAGAGGAAAGTGAACATTTTAGAAATCTGGAAATGTATGGAAATGTTAAGTTTAAAAATGAAAAGTGAACATTTTTGGAAACTAGGAAATGTAAAGAAATGATTCAAAAGAGGAAAGTGAACATTTCTGGAAACTTGGAAATGTAAGGAAATGTCAAGTTTACAGAGCCGATCGAAAATTTTTGGAAACTTAGAAATGACCAAGAAATGACGAGTTTTAAGGTTTAAAAGGGGAAATTAAGGCAAGGTGGCTTTAAAAGAAAAAGTTTGTGAAATTTGACACACAAACAGGCTTGGAAAAGTGGCCTGAAGATGCCACTTAGGGCCAATGGAAATGTCGCCATATGCAAGAGGAATGGACCTGAGTTCGAGTCACTTGGGAAGCAAATAAAGGAGGTTTTATTTTTGCTTCCAGAAGACTGAGGTGGACGGCACATGCTTCTAGAAAGGAGGTGTTTTATTTTCATAAATATTCGATTAAAAAGGTGATAAATAAAGGATTTTTAAATTGGATTATTTTGAAGAGATAAATGTTGGATTAAACTCTTTTATTTATGATAATTAAAGGGATAAAGCTATCAAAATAGAAGAGTGGTGGCCAAGTAAGGGACACTAGCTTAGTAATCTCGGCTATAAAAGGAAAAGAGAGGCCATTCTGCATTATTTTCTGTTCTTTGAAAGCCTCTGCCGAATTCTCTTCACCAAATTTTCTTCTTCTTTTATTTTTGCCAAGCCGAAATACCTTGTGCTCTAGCCGAATCCTCCATCTTTATTCTTCCTTCTCTAATCCCTCCAAAAGCCAAAAGTTGTGAGATCATCATCTAGCCATAGCCGAATCTCTGAAGATTGAAGTGAAGGTGCAATCGATTTCTTCAAGTAAGGGTAAGATCTCATTCGGTTTCATCCTTTTTCTTTTAAGATTTGCCGAAATCTAGGACTAACCCCATTAATATCTTGTTGCCGAAACATTGAAGAGATCTTTTGGGATTTACTAAGTGTCGACTACAAGGAAGGAGAAGTTCTTTTCCCGAAGGTACACCATAGGCCACGTGTTCCCTAGTTATTCGGTGAGTTTCAGGATTTAAAATCCACAAGGTAAGCATATGAAGTATTCGGCCAAGGCTTATTTTTGGTATTTAGAATTATTTCCTATTTATTCAAAAGCCGAAAACTGACCTAGTTAAATGATTTGGTGGCTAGCCGATTTTTAAGGAAGGAATACTACAAATTTCGGGATTTGATTATTAATCAAATTGGCAAACAAGGTAAGTTTAAGTATACTAATCCTACTAGGATTTGGATTTATGGCCGAATGGCTTTTTAAAGTGATTAATCAAATGTAGGGATTAAGGATCTAAGTGGTAGATCAAATTTCGAGATCTCAAAGAATTTGCTAAGCGAATCAGGTGTGTACACCACACTATCTTTTAATACGATGTATGGCTTAAACTTGTTATATGTTCTAATATGAAAATATAAGAATGTGGCTAATGTACCATGTTATGGTACAAAGTACTTAGGTACGTTTCCTACTCCTACTAGGATTACGAAATATGTTATATTTAACATGTGAAAAGTGACATGAATGTGAATTTAAGTATGATATGCATAATATGAATAATATGGGGCATTCGGGTTATATGAGAAAGGGGAAGTGAATGTGGTGACTTCGGTCTCACTATCTAAATGTGGTGACTTCGGTCACATTATCTGAATGTGGTGACTTCGATCACATTATCTGAATGTGGTAACTTCGGTTACATTATCTGAATGTGGTGTCTCTTGACACGATTATCTGGTGGCTATGCCACAAATTTTATATGGGCGATGAGCACGTCGACTGCAGCGACTGCCTTCGATGGTGTGTAGCGGATGGAGGGTTGACTTAGTAGTCCCCACGGTGTGACTGGCAGGTACGGGGGTGTGTAGCGGATGGACAATTAGGTTTGGGTTTGGGTTGCATCATCATTTTTATCTGTTATATGAATAAGTATTTGATATGAAAATGCATGCCTGATCTATTGAATTTTAGTGTTGTGTACACATTGAGTCTGTTGACTCACCCCATTGTGGGACTATTTTTCTGAGGACGATCAATAATGGACCGTGTTCGGTAGAAGCTTAGGGATGGCCATGCTCAGCTTGAAGTTTTATTCAATATGGAAATTTAATTTTATTTAAGTATTTTAGAATTTTATTTTGGGATTTTACTTGAGGTAATAAGGCTATAAGTTGCATTTCTTTACTTTTATTTTTAATTACTATGTTACGGATTATTTTCAATTAAAGTTAAGTAAAATTTATTCTTTAAAAATAAACCCTAATTGTTTTGTCACCTTAATTAATTGGATTTTAAAATAAGATAAATGGGATTTTTTTTTAACTCAAGCCCAACCCAAAACAATATTTCTTTCAAAACACACTATTTTTCCCAAAGTAGAAAAGAACTTTGAAACCGGTTTACTTAAGGAACATACCAGATCCGGTTCCGGCTCGTGGGCCGGGTTTGGGGTGTTTCAGGTTCAGCCAGAATTGCAGGAACTGGTGTGACCATTTTGTCAAGTTGGTCAAAAAGATCCGATACTGCCTCATCTACATGCCCCAAGGCCTTAGGAAAGATCACCAATCCATAAATGCTCAACGCGAAGACATCAACCCTTTTCCTCACATCAGGATGTGCTAAGATTAAATCTCTCAAATTTCTCCAAGGGATGCACTTGTTATCAACTTTTTGCTTGATTCACAACCCACTGTTCACTCATTCCCGTGATGTTCATCAGCTTTTTTAAGAACGTTGGGACGTTGGCAACTCTAGAGTAAGCTTTGTCAATATGAATCTTCAGGCAGCGGGGCAAGGTTGTGTACTCTTCCACAGTAGGTACCAAATCCACCTTTCCAAAAGTAAAACAACTATAGGCAGGGTTCCAAAACTGGGCAAGAGCTCGGAATAAGTGCTTGTCTACCTTAATATCGAGTAGATAGGGCAAGTCATCGTAATTACAGTAGAATAGTTGCTTGATCTCATCATCCCACTGGTCCCATATTTCTTTCATCTCTTGAAGATTATTCTAGGTTACGTTGATACGAGTAAAATCCCATAACTCTGACACGTATCCCTCTGTAAGACTATCACCTTTCTCTTGCTCCGTTGTTTCAGCCCATATCCGGACGGTTGCATTATCCTCCACTTTATCAAGAAACCCCTTTTCCATGATAAGTTATCTATTTAGGAACCGAATGTGAATCAACACCTTTTTTGTGATGAAAATGCCATGCAGTTACAATCAAAATGAAACAAAGCAAGTCAGTACTTCATAGACAATTTAAACTAAGCAGAGAATAATAAGTAAAGCATCTACTCAGGTAACACCTAGGTTTTGGCACGGCTCTACCTAAGATAGGCTCCTGAGGCTCGCTATATGGGGTTTGGTTCTAGAGTAAAGATACCTGAACCAACAGATTCCTTGATCTTCAACCATTATAGGCTCATATGGACCGAGTTCAGTTCAAGGGAATACATTTTCTTATAGCTATACGAAGATGAAAATCTCATGAAGACATAGGTACGGATGTATCCCGAAAGCGATCTACTATCTTATACGGAGGTGAAATCCTCACGAAGGAATAGTTTCTCACTCCCACTTAAGAGGTAAAATCGAGCGGTCATATAATGCAATGTGCAGAAACATATCAAAAATTCAAACCAGTAAAGCAATTATAAACCAAAATGATGAAGATCGTAACAAAAACGGATGAAATGTAACGAAATGATTGTAAATTTAAACCAAATTTTCCATTTTCAATAAAAAGACAAAAAGTAATCAACTCGTGGCTTGACTCTCTTATTTTTAGTCCCCAGTGGAGTCACCAAGATGTCAAAACCATTTTTTTTTGAAAAAACGAGGTCGACTTTGTGATTTTGAAAACGAAAAAAAAAGGAGTCACCACTAATCCCTTTTGATGAGGTGTGATCGGGTCACCTCGTAATTCAATCATTTTAATAAAAAATTTAATTTACTAAAACGACGATTTTTGGTCTACAAAATCTAGAAAATAGGTTTGGTAGTCGATTACGCACGAGGAAAGGTTAGCACCCTCGATACGCATAAAATTGGTACCTAGTTGATTAATTAATGTCTTAGTGTCGAAAATTGGAAATTTGAGGAAATTTTAAAATACGATCCTTTGTGATAAAAAAATCGAGAACATGGCATGTTTCACGTTAATCGAGAAAAAGAATTACATCCCGTAAGTTAGGATACAATGTCTTAAATTCCCGATACGAGAATAAACGATGAAACACTTATTTATTTTGAAAGGTATTCGATTATCTCGGTTTTTAGAAAGAAATCATATTCCATAAGTTAGAACACGATCTTTTCGTAATTCCCGAGGTTATTTTAAAAATTTTAAAAACGTTCGTTTGTTTGGAATTATTGAGAGTGTCGGAACCCCGTAAGTTAGGGTACGACCTTTCGAATCTCAAAATACGATATATTGCTCATTTTTAACAAAAAAAATTTATGTATTGGATAAAGATTAAAGTAACGTAAATTGGTAGTAAAATGAAAAAATAATGGTACAAATATGCATGATGAAAGAATAATAAATGTATTAATGTGAATAACAATAATAAGGACAAAAATAAAATAAAATAAACAAGTCCAAAACGAAAAGGAAAAAAAGAGAGTGATAAATACAAAGAGAAAATATAATTATAATAGTAATAAAAATAAAAATAATAGCAATAATAATAAAGAAAATAATAATAATAGTACCAAAAATAATAATAGTAATGATAATAATAATAAATAGTAATAATAGTAAACAAATAATAATAATAATGAATTAATTTTAATAATAAAATAGCAAAATAACTAAGAAAGGACTAAGTTGAATTTAAAACAGAAGTTCGGGGCAAATCTAAAAATAAATAAAAAGAAAAAGGACTGTAACACCCAAAACCTGGCCTAGGCGTTACGACCGGATCTGGCATGTCACATAAAAGGGTTGTTTAAAACTGCGCGTTTGTTAAAAATTTCGAGTTTAAATATTTATTGATTGTTATCCTTTTTGTTAACATTTTGAAAAAAACAGTTATTAAGGGTTTAGGAAAATCTCGTATCGCACATTGAATAATAATAGGCAGTAATCAAATTAAAAGCTAAACCAAAGAAAATACCAAAATTAAAGTTATAGTGGCCTTATTACAAAATAAAATCCTGAATTAAAATAAGTTCAAATTAAAACAAAGTTTACGAAAGAAATCATAATGCATGGCCACCTCGAGTCCGCCCCAGCTCCAAAACCTGCGATCTAAGAATTACCTGCAATAATTTAAGCAGAAGGGGTGAGTCAAGAAGACTCAGTGTGCAATCACTCCACACCAACCATAGCTGGGCCCGAGCCTATTCAAATACCAACTGGGCCTTAGCCCTTATAAATCACTTTGGGCAAAGCCCATACAGAATCAGACTGAGCCTTGGCCCATTTAGCAGAGAATAATAGATAGTCAGATATCAATGCAATGTGATGCAAAACCCACCCCAACCTCACGAGATCGTGGCAGAGCCACTACAGCAGATCGTGGCAGAGCCACTACAACAGGTCGTAACAGAGCCACTACAACAGGTCGTGGCAGAGCCACTACAACACTTCCCCTTTCATCATATCCCAAGCCCATGCAACATGTCGTGACATAATAATTTGTGTATGCAGTATGACATGTATGCAAATCATATATCAAATATAACATATGAACCGGGTTACCATCATAATCAGAATAACAAATACAACATAATCAAGCTAATCAACCTCTAAGGGTATACAGTAATTTTACCTTCCAGGGCTATTTCCGTAATTTACCTATCAAGGGTATTTCAATAATTTCGTGCCTACGGTGGCCTTTCCGAAGGCCTAATGTTGCCTCGAGCGACTCAACTACCATTTTCGGTCGTACCGAACTATTGGGCCTAAAACCCGCTTTCGACCCGCTCGGGCCTACACGCTCGTGTGGCCCACCTAACACAAATCTAGCCACGTATATGAGATTCACCTGGTCTAGTTTACTATATACTACACCCTATACCCAAACACCCTCCAAGGTGTATTCATCCTCCTCCTAGAATGCTATATATACAGCTAGCTTCTCACCTTCATTCTTTGTACCTTTCCGATGTGGGATCCCTTCGTCAGTAGAGTTTAAATCCAACTCAAACTCTTCCCGTCCAATCCACAAAATAAATACTCCCTTGCTTCTCATGAGATTCGAACCCAGGCTCCCTTGCAACATAATCCACGCCGCTAGCCACCAAGCCACAAGCTCCTCTTGTGTCTAAAACCATGCGCAACTAAATATAAATCTAATGCCAAATTCTAAAGTCCATTTAAAAAGGAAAATCAAAATGTAAGAGCCAAGACTTGAACCCTGGACCTCCTTCCTTCCTTGTGGCGTCACTCCCTTGCCCCCTAAGTGGCGTCACTTTGCCACTACACCACACACTCCACTTGTGTCATTTTTCTCCATATTTTATTCTTAAAGTATACCTACTAACTCCCAGGGTTTTTTCTGCCTAAAACCAAAATTTCCCTAAAACCAAAGTTTGATCCCTGGACTTCATAGAAGCCCTCTAATCTTCCAAAATCACTCACTTAGTAGGTTCAACTTGCGCTAAAGCTGATCTCTTGTTCTCCCAATTTTAAACGCTACTACTCTCAAGGCCCATTGGGCCCAATCCTACTAGGCCCAATTTTGGGATGTTACAAGGACCCCATTGAACGTGTGAATAACGAGGGACTAAAAGGGAAAATTTCCTTTCTCCTCCAAAATGCACAGCATCAGGGGGGACCAAATTGAAAACCGAAGTAAATTATTAGGCAAAATTAAAAAATAAAATAAACTAATTGAAAAACCATAAAAAAGAGAAAGGGCTAAATGCGCAAATATGCCATGCGACAAAAACACGCGGATCCTAGGAGGTCCTGGGTCGGGTCGGATCGGGTCATGCGAAACAACGCCGTTTTGGGCGTCTGAGGCAAGTCCCAAAATGACATCGTTTTGGGGGCTTATATAAGTCAGATTTTTTTTTTTTAAAATCTCATTCTTCTCCCCTTTTTCAAAAAAAAAAAAACAGAAATTCTCTCAAAAAAATCCTCTCCTCCCCCTTTCGCTGCAAGCCAGTGAGAGCTCTAGCACCGATTCACGCTGTTCACATCATGCAGGTACTACACTGAGCCCCAAAAAGGTAGTTTTTTTATTTTTTATTTGCTATATTTGCTATATTTGTATATATATAAACTGTATTTTACAGAAAAATAAAGAAAATATATGTGTATATAATAGATTAAAAAAAAGGAAAATATGAAGAAAATAAAAAATTCCCTTGATACGTTTTTCGGATCTTTTTTCTTGTTGTTTTTTGTGAATTTTTTTGATTCGATTAATTGTAAAAAACCTCTATTTTACATTTGATTTGTAATGGCTTTTGTATCCATTTTACAATGAATTTTTTTCTATTGGTTATCTGCTTTGCCTGTTTTTTCTTCTTTTGTTTTGTAGGTGCAAGTGGGGTGCCATAGATGATGTGATGATGGTGAGAGATGGCGCGGAGGCTGCTGGTTAGAAGGCGGCTGGTTAGAAGGCTCTAGGTGCAGCGCACCTAGGGTTTGAAAATTTTGATTTTTATTTTGGGGCTTTAGGTCTAGTTGGGCTTAGGGTTAAGTAATTTGGGTTTGTTTTGGTTTTTGGATTGGGTTGGTGAGTTGGGTGTTTATGTTTTTGGATTGGGTCTGATGTAATGGGTTTGGTTTAGTTTTTATGGGCCCAGGCAAATTGGGCTGTTCACATTTGTAATTAAGCATAATATAATTAAAACAAAAGCCAAATTTGCTAGCATCTTCTTGATATTTCTTTTCAAAAGCTGAAACACCATAGCTAGGGGTTTGGAAGCTTCAACCAAGCTTAGGCCCTTTAATTTGGTGAGTAAACTTTGCCCATTTTTAGTGATTTTTATGTTTTTGAGCTTGTATTAGCTCGATCTAGCTAAACCGAAGACTAATTTGTAGAACTTTTATAGCAGATTATTAAGCTTGGTTGTTAAACATGACTATTTTGTAAAGTAGTTTTTGTTAATTTTAATGCTTAAGGACTAAAATGTTAAATTGATAAAATTACAAGGACTTGATGTGAAACAACATCAATTATGGGCTATAGAGAAGTATATTGTAATTTTTCTGAATTAGTTTGGCTAGAAATTGGTTGAATTGCGGCTTTGGACTTAGGGACTAAATTGCATAAAAGTAAAATGTCGGGGGTAATTTTATGAAAAATTCAAAAAAAGGACTTAATAGCATAAAATGAGTTAATTTTGCTGATGGAATTGGTTAATTGAATAAAAATATTATTCTAGATCAAGAACGAGCTGATAATCGAGGAAAAGAGAAAAAATGTTGAATAGTCCCTAAACTTTCGTTATTGCTGTAGTTTAGTCTGTTCAGTTCGTTTGGTTTAATTTTAATACAATTTAAATGTATTTTATATGAATTTAATTGTTGAATGTTGAATAATGTATTGATGCTTGTAATTGAGAATGGAAGTAATGAATCGTTATAGCATTAAGTATTGATGATATCCTAAGCCAGATGAATATAGGATAGATTACGACTGGCATGTCAATAGGTTATTTTGTGCACGGTACGAGATTGGTATGAGATGTGATGATGATTCTTGTATATCTCTTGTTCACTGAATATACCGAGGTCCTGCATCTGTTGCGGACTATCGTGTTATATTACAGTGTTTTCTGGTGTGTTATCGGGGGCGGATGTTAGCCTACGGGCTAGGAACTTAGTGCTGAGGTGTGTTATCAGTTGGATTAGCTTGTATGAGCGTTTGGTGTGTTCTCAGATGATTAATTGTGTACTAATATCCATATATCATTTGTCGGGCTATGTTCTAGTGAAAATGGATCATTATTGAATTGGAAAAAGTTGCTCATAACCTTCTGATAGCTTTATGAATCGATAATGAATAATTGTATTCTTGTTGAGTATTACTCAATTGTTTTGAATTGTGATGGACAGGAAAGTCCGTTTAATAATTTTTTTATTTGAATTATTATGTTTTATTCAATAAGCTTTATTGTTTCTAACCATCGAACTTATTAAGCTTTGTAAAAGCTTACTCGTGTTATTTATCTTGCTTCTTTGTAGATAGTGTTTAATGGAGAATCAAGCTATCCGATTAACTAAGAGAAATCACACTATCCAACGACCTTTTGGTACTAATGTATTGTTCATTGTGGGTTATATGGTATGTAATAGGTGTTTTGTAATGTTTTGAGCTTGTATGCTTATTTATGCCTTGGCTTGTAATTGAAAATTTTTTTATGTATGTGCTTGTCATTCTGATTCATGCTACATGTGAATGGCTAGACTATAGTTATAAGTTAAAGTAGATTGAATGAATGGGTTGAAATGGTAAGTTTAGCATGAAGTCATGAATGGTGCTTTGGAAATGAGTGCAAGTAATTTAGAAGTTGTGTTAGTAGCTTGAATATCTAGCTAAGGTAATGAATTGCTTAAGTATTTGAATTCTGGTGTCATTGATGGCATATTGGTTAGGCCTTAGGTTGATTGTTTGGCATGCATTTGAGTGTTTTGAAATGTATTTTAAAGTCTTGAAATAATGTGTTATTGAGTATATTTAGGTACCTATGCATTTGGAGTGAAAATGGCATGTTTAGGGTCACTTTTGGGTGCACACGGCCTGGGACACGGGCAACCCACACGGGCGCGTGCCCCTATTGTGCTAGGTGTAGGGTTCACATGGGCTGACACAAGACCTGCGACACGGCCATGTGACCTAAGTCAGTAGCTAACACGGGTAGACACACGAGTTGGGACACGAGCATATGAGCCAAGTCAGTGAGCTCCAAGGCCCAAGCAAATGAGCATTTAGAATAGCGACAAGGGTGTGTAGGATAGCGACATGGCCATGTCATGAGCCACATGGTCTGGGCTCTGCCACACGACAGTGTGTCCCCTGTTTTGAAAATTTTCATGTTTTCCCTAAAACTCCTGATTTGTTTCAAATTGGTCCCTGATTGTTCTAAATTATTTTTAAGGCCTCGTAAACTCGATTTCAGGCCCATGAGTGTATGTTTCACTTTGGTTTAAATGATATTATGAATGCTGATAAATTAGTTAGAAAATTTGATGTTATTTGATACTGATTGTTCTGAATTGTACTGTAATACTCTGTAACCCTACTACGATGACAGAGATGGGTAAGGGGTGTTACATACACCATCACAAAATTTCAATTTACCTATAACAATCAACCATTTTACTAGCAAGGTGACAAGTCTCCAATTTTCCATCAAGTTTAGTACAAATGTCTTCGACGAATGGCCCATACAGAAGGTATTGCTGAATATTTTCGGCTCGAACTGCTATCCCTCGACACCACTTCTCTTCCTCTGTATCCGACTGATCTCGAGGTTCTCTTGTTTACCTTCTCTGATGTCTTTTCCAAACTCTAGGTCTTCAATGTGCCAATCCAAATGATCATGCCATCCACTTGTTTCCTAACATAGGAGCCGTCCAAGTTTGACTGTATCAATGTCCCCACTTTCAGAAGAGGGAAATGGAGAAGGTAGTTCAAGAAATGTTACACGATGGTGTAATTAGACCTAGTAACAGCCCATTTTATTCTCCCATATTGTTGGTGTGCAAAGAAGATAGTACGTGGAGTTTTTTTTCTAGATTATCGCGCTCTCAATACCATCACGATTAAAGGCCGATTTCCTATTTTGTCGATCGACGAATTTTTGATGAGCTACATGGTGCCCAATGTTTTTCCAAGTTGGATTTGTTGGTGGGTTATCTTCAGATTAGAATCAAGGCTGGTGACAAATGCAAGTCAACCTTCCGAAATCACAACCTCCATTACAAGTTTTTGGTTATGCCATTTGGCTTAACCAATGCACTATTGACATTTTAGCACTGATGAACAATGGTTTCCAACCTTTTCTTTGTGTCTTTGTTCTGGTTTTTTTACGATATATTGGTCTACAGTTCAACTTGGGCCACTTATCTTAATCATATTGAACAGGTCCTTCACTGAGTTCGAGCCCATCAGATTGTGGCTAAACAGTCCAAATGTTTAGTTGGCCAAGATTCCATTGGCTATTTAGGACACATTATTTCGACCCACGGAGTTGCTGTCCACCTTGCCAAAATTCACACCCTCTTCTAGTGGCCAACACTGACCACCGTCAAGGAGGTCCAAAGCTTATTGGGTCTTGTCATTATGCTACCATTGTGGGCCTCTTACGGATTTACTAAAGAAAGACAACTTTTATTGGACTTCCCAAGCGACAGATGCTTTTTCCCTTTTGCAATAGCTACTTGCTTCTATTCTAGTTTTGTAATTGCTGAAATTTAACAAACCTTTTGTTCTCAAAATGAATGCTTCCAGAGTAGGTATTGGTGCCATCTTATCCCAAGGTTATCATCCAATTGCTTATTTAAGCCAAAAGCTCAATCCTCGAATGCAATCTGCTTCCACTTATCAAAGAGAGATGTTCACCATTACACAAGAAGTTGCGAAATGGCGCCAGTATTTGTTGGGTCACTGATTTTCCATTATCATCGATCAATAATCTTTGAAGTTGTTCACCAACCAGGTGATACAGACACTAAAGAAGCTGTAATGGTTTGGGAAACTCATGGGACATGATTTTAAAATTTGATGCCGCCTAAGAAAGACCAACCTCACTGTCGATACATTATCTCGAGTTCCATCGACATCCCTTGCGCTCTCATGACCTATTTTTATTGTTGTAGAGACTGTACGTCTTGCTAGTCAATCTCATCTAGAACTCTAAGAATTGCGTTGTCGCCTTTAGTCCAATCCACAATTACTGCCTGACTATGCCTACAATGATGCTAGTCATTCCATCGAATTTTCCATTCTGTCACCAACTATTGTCAGAATTTCATTCGTCTTCAATTGGTGGTCATGCCGACATTGCAAGAAGATTCCATAGATTATCTGAAACACCCCAAACCCGGCCCACGAGCCTCGACCAAATCTGGCATGCTCCTTGAGAAAAACATTTCAAAAGCTTGTTTGTCATTTCAGAAAATTTGGTCATTTTGAAGAGAAACCGATTGTGTTGAAAACATTGTCATTTTTGAAATCTATATCTATTTAAAACATTATTATCATACTTGTAAACGACAAGTTAAAAGAAATGCCAAATTTTAGAGTTTAACATTAAGTTGAAAATCGTTGGTGGTTAAGTGTCAAAACATTTAAAATTTATTTTAAAGAGAAAATATTTAACCTTTGATTTAATAATAATCGTATCATAATAAAAACAAATAAAAATGCATGCATAAAATAGTTTAATAGTAATAGCCTTATTACAACAAAGCAAAACCTGAAATAAATCCAAAACTTAAATATAAAAACTCAAAATAAAATAACACTGAGCTGAGCATGGCCACCACTAAGTTCCTGCCGACCCGGTCCAATTACTGAGTGTCACCTGCAAAATGTTAGCCCACGAAGGGTGAGTCAACTGACTCAGTGTGTAACAACCAACACAAACTCCCAAACGATTTAGGCATATCAAATCACATATAACAAATATAAGCAGTGATGCAATCCCAACTCCACCTAAATATCCATCCTCTACACATCACCCGTACCTGCCAAGCACACCATGGGGATTACTAAATCAACCCTCTATCTGCTAGACACCATCGAAGGCAGTCGCTGTAGTCAACTGCACATCGCTTTATAATCGTGGCATAGCCACCAGATAATAATATGTGACATTAGTCACCAGATTCAGATTTTGTGACATAAGTCGCCAGATAATGTGGTAAAACCACCAGATCACTTCCCCTTTTCAATATGACCCATATGCCCATGCGTCATACAAAACATGCAGAAATCATGCCATATACCTTATTCCATATTCATAACGAATTCACATATGTGTCATATTCAATATTCATAACATTATTAACATAATATTAAAGGTTGACGTACCTGAATACTCTGTACCACTTAATTGTACTTTAGCCACATTTTTTATATTTCCATTAACACATGTATTAAATCAATACCATAAATCTATCAAGAATTAGTGTAGGGCTACACACCTGGTACTAACATGCTCACTGAATCCCGAAAGTCTACCAAAAACAGATTGTACTCCTTCCTAAAACCCAAAGTTTAAAATCAGTCAACATTTAACAAACAAAAAGGCCCTTGGCCAAATATCAAGACTCCCTTACCTTGATTGTCTAGATCCCGAAATTAATCCTTGCTCCTGGTAATGTCGAAATTCCTATAGGCACATGTTAGATCCGATTCTAACACTTAGTAAACACCATAAATGGCCTTTAGCCCAAGATTACATTCACTTACCTTAGATCTTAAAATCCCGAAAGTCCTCCCCTTGTAATCGGCTACAACCAAATCCCGAAATCCTTCTTCATGGTTTCGGCCAAAGAAAGTAAAAGAGAATAGATTCCAACTTTCAGCTAACCTAAAAGAAAGAGGAAGGAAAATCGAATAATATTTGATCTTACCCCTAATGATGAAATCGACTGCACCCTTGCCTGACCCCACAGAGAGATTCGGCTATATAGGCTAGATGTTGATCAATAGGTTTCGGCTTTTGGGGTTTAATGAACAATCGGCTAGGGGTTATTTGTGTATTCGGCTTTTGATGGATTTGTGAAAAGAAGAAGAAGCTTTTGGCTTTGACAAAATAAAAGAAGAAGAGAAGATTCACTTTTGGTTTTTAGTCAACAGAGAAAAAGAATTTCGGCAGAGGCACAATTGAAAAGAAAAGAAGGAAAATAGCCTCACTCCCCTCCCTTTGGTTGAAAATACCACACCTAGACCCCTCCATTCGGCCAACTCTTCATCTCTCTATCCAATCCCTTGTTATTCTCCTATTTTTCCTCTTCTTTACCCATTCAAAATAATTTGAATAAATCAACAATTATCTTCCTACCTTAGCCGAATTTTCAAGTGGATTTGATCAAGTCTAATCCTCCTGTATTTAAAGTCCCTGTGCCGTCCATTACTACTCCTTTTGCCGAAAAATAAAAGCCCCAAAATGTTGCTTGTGCTGCTCGAACCTAAGCCCTGCACACTGCTTGTGGTGTCACTTCTTAAGGCTTTAAGTGGCGCCTCCTTGCCACTTTAACAAGCCCATTTTTACGTCCAATTTCCCCTACAAATTTCCTTAAGGCCTCCTTTGCATTCTCCTTTAAAACACTTTCAAAACACACATAGGCATGCTTCCACATATATTTAAGCAAAAATGCACAAGCCCCAAATTTCGGATATTACATTATCTTCCAATTTTTATCGGAAAGGTATGTGTCAAGTTGTTCATCAGTTTGTTTCCAAATTCCAGATATGCCAACAAATGAAGGATTCTTTCCTCTATCCAGCGAGCCTCTTACATCCTCTGCCAATTCCCAACTTGGTTTTTGAAGGTATTTCGATGGACTTTATCACGGGACTTCCTCCGTTGAAAGGGAAAACGACAATCGGGGGTAGCCGATAAGCTATATAAATACGACAATTTTATTGCCCTTCCTGGTAATTTTTCTAGTGAAATTGTCGCAACTACTTTTTTGAATGACATTATGTATCTTTATGGCATTCCCATGACTATCATCATGGATAGATACCCTCGTTTTATGCATACTTTCTGGCAAGAGCTCCACCGCTTGCAAGGCACTAAATTGGCGATGAGTACCCCCTACCATCCCCAAACGGACGGTCAAACAAAAGCTCTTAATAAATGTTTAGAAATGTACCTCAGGTGTTTTATCGCTGACACTCCTCATGCTTGAGTACCCATGTAGCCTTGGGCTGAATATTGGTATAACAACATTTATCAGACAACAACACGTATGACCCCCTTTGAGTTCCTTTGTAGGCATCCACCACCAACAATTTCCAATTATATTCAAGATATGCCAGTCTCTCCATTAGTCGATGTGTATATGTGTGATCAAGATGCTACACTTCATCTCCTCAAGAATAATTTACTGCGAGCATAGGCTACGATGAAGGCGTAGGTTGATAAAAACCATCGCGATCTTTTATTGGAAGAGGGTGATTGGGTATATCTCCACCTTGTAACACCCTTAATCTGTATCTGTCACCGAAATAGGGTTACAGAGCATTACCGAAACTTTCAGAACATTTATAAACAATTCATGTAAATTACTATTCACTAACCGAGATTATTGATATCGTCCCTTAAATGGACCCTCGAGGCTCAATACAAGCATTAGAACCGAGTCGGGACTTAATCGAAAACTCTAAGAATTTTTCACGAAATTACAAAAATTTTCTAAGTTACATGGCTCACACGCCTGTGTGGTCTAAGGGACACGCCCATGTGACCCTAGGACAAGCCCGTGTTCGACCCCGTGTAACTCTTTGACTTGTGCACACGGCCATGCCACACGCCCGTGTGGTAGGCCATGTAGCACACACGGCTGAGACACACGCCTGTGTCTTTGCCCGTGTACTCAATTTTGAGCATTCTATTTCTCAAAATTTAGGTGCAGGCGACACACGGCCTAACCACACGCCCATATACCAGGTTGTGTGTCACATATGGTCTAGTCACACGCTCGTGTGTCTGCCCATTTGGACAAAATAAAGCCATTTCTAGCTTCATTTCTCACCCAAAATCACACAATTGACCTGCACTTAAAACTTACATCCAAATACCAACCATTTCAAGCATTCAATTTAAGCATATTCCATCATTCAATATGGCATACCATTACATGCATAGATGTTTACCATCTTACCTTGGTTAAATCCATATGTTAGACATAATTTGATCAACTACTTAACATATATGTAGCTACCATAATATAACATTATAAGTATATAAAAACAACCATTACTAGCCATTCCAATGGCTAGATTACAAACATCATTATCAAGCCACTAATGGCCAAGTTGTCCTATACATGCCATTATACCAAAATGATTTTACTATGTATACCCAAAATAAGCTTGTAGATAGTGTGATGATGTTCTAATAATCTCCAACCTTCGCGAGCTTCCGAGCACTATAAAACAGGAGAAAATAAAATAAAGTAAGCATTACATGCTTAGTAAGGTCGTATAATGAAAAACTAAACTTACCGATCCTGTTTATTAAATGTAAGCATACAATAACATGTTTTCCATCAACTTGGAAAAATTGCCTAAATACAAACATTCAATCAAACATGTTAGTCACAAAATTTTCATATACATCAAGTAAACATAGATGAGCTCGTCATGCCATATTGTAACGCCCCAAATTTGGGCCTAGTAGAATTGAGCCTATTGGGCCTTGGGCACAGGAGGGTTTAAAATTTTTGAGAACAAGAGAACGGCACTAATGCAAGTTGGACCTATTAGGTGAGTGATTTTGGAAGGTTAAGGGGCTTCTATAAAGTCTTGGGATCAAACTTGGGCTTTAGGAAAATTTTGGTTTTAGGTGAATAAAACCCTGGGAGTTAGTAAGTAGGCTTTAAGAATAAAATGTTGAATAAATGACACAAAAGGAGTTGTGGTTTAGTGGCAAATGACGCCACATGGGAGACAAGGAAGTGACGCCACACAGGGAAGCAAGGAGTCCAAGGTTCGAGTCTTGGCGCTTGCATTTCGTTTTGATTTATTTTTAAGTGAACTTAGACTTTACATAAGAGGAGCTTGTGGCCTAGTGGCTAGCGGCATGGATTAAGTTACAAGGGAGCCTGAGTTCGAATCTCATTGCAAGCAACAAGGGATATTTATTTTGTTATGTTGGGACAGCCAGAGTTTGTGTTAGGTTTAAACTCTGCTGAAGGAGGGATCCCACATCGGGAAGCTAGCGAAAGGGAAGGTAATAAGCTGGCTTTAAATAGAGCAATCTATGAGGAGAGTAAGCATACCTGGGTTGGCGTTTGGGCATAGGAGTGCTCGGAGCGCGGATCAACTCCAGATTCCTATCAGATGTGTATTTCGCCCTACTCTAGCTGTAGAGCAGCAAATGCCGAAAAGTTGGTCACACGACAATGGTAGCCACACGAGCGTACGAGTGCATGTGTGGGAGCTTCGACGCGATAGTTGAGGCCCTCATGAGTGTTCTCATGAGTCTAGGCTGCATTGGGCCAAGTGGGCCCAATGGGCCCGTGGGCCCATATGAATAAATTGTATGATCGTGTAGTAGATAGTGAACTGGTCTATGTGAATCTCATATTTGTGGATAGAGTTGGGCTAAATGGGCCACACGAGCGTGTGGGTCCATTTGGGCCGATGTTGGGCGCTAGGCCCATTCGTATCTTATCTCTGTTTAGAATACATTGGTTTACAATATTACTGAAATACCCTTAATTTGTGAAATACCGAAATACCCCTGATTTATGAAATTACTAAAATACCCTTAATTTGTGAAATTACCAAAATACCCCAGATTTGTGAAATTACTAAAATACCCTTGGTTTACAAAATTACTAAAATACCCTTAATTTGTGAAATTACCAAAATACCCCTAATTTGCAAAATTATCAAAATACCCTAATTTTTGAAATTACTGAAATACCCTTAGATTGCAAAATTACCGAAATACCTATGATTTGTGAAAGTACCGAAATACCTTTAGATTGCAAAATTACTAAACTACCCCTAATTTGTGAAATTACCAAAATACCCTCGGATTGTGAAATTACCGAAACAACCTCTATGGGTAAAGTTACCGAAATACTCTTAGTTGGTAAATTACCAAAATACCCTTAGTAGGTAACTTATCGAGATGCCCTTAGTGGGTGAATTACTAAAATACCCTCGATGGGTAAAATTACCGAAATACACCAAAGGGGTGAAAAATTACCATTATACCCTCGATTGTGGTTAAATATCGTGTATGTGATTTATATATATATGTTTACAAAAGTTTTACGCTGCATTCATACCATGCTAAGTGGCTTTGCCACATACCGTTTTAGTGGTTATGCCACATATCGTTTTAGTGGCTCAGCCACATATACCGTGATTAGCAGCTTGACTGCAATATTGGTGCGTTTGGCGGGGTGGGTTGACTTGATCCCCACATGGTGCGATTGGTTGGTACGGGTGGTGTGATGGTTGGATTGGGTTGGGCTGCATTTTTGTTGGCTATCATGATTTTGGGGATTAGGCCCAGCTTGCTTTCGAATAGGGCTTAGGCCCAGACCGACACCGTAAGGGCTCAGGCCCAGATAGTGACCGTTATAAGGGATTACACACTAAGTTCTCATAACCCACTCCTTTCTGTTAACCGTGCAGGTAATCCCCAACATTAGAGGATTTGGAGTTGTGGAGGACTCGGAGATGGCCATCCGTCGGATTTGCTTCTTAACAAAATTTAGTAACTTTGGTTTTATCCTATTTCATTTTATTATTTATGGGTTAATATTTTGTGTAATAAGGCCATTGGATTTTCCTTTTTAAACTTTAGCTTGGTAATTCTGTTAGTTATGAATTGTTAAACGGTTAAACACGGGTTTTTTAAAATATTCACAACCATTTTCAAAATATCACGATTCTGTAACTATTTAAGTAAAACCTCTACAACAAACAAAGTTTTCGAACATAGTAACATCTTTGCAAGAATATACTTTGAGCAAATCTTGTTTTTGTAAGCAACGAAATTCGGAGTTTCAAAAAGTATACAAAGTTTTTAACGAATGCGTAGTTTTCTAAACAACCTTTTGGGGTGTTAAACATATTCTTTCAAGACATTATCATTCCATCTCATAATTTCTCATCCTGCCAAGAGTTTTGTCCGTTGAACCATTGAAGTTTCGATGGATGCTCAAGTGGTACACTCGAGGTGTACGATTTAATAACCCGTCAATTCTTTTTCAAGAGTACCCATTAGGGCACTTAATCAAGGAATACACTCTCGAGCCACATATCGTATAATAGGATTACTAGTGCAGGCTAAATCCTTTATTCAACGTATGTTTAGAAGAGCTCAATTAGGATTACTAGTCCAGTCTAAATTCTAATTGTAACGTATACTCGAGAGGTATTATATGAGGATTACCCGTCCGGGCTAAATCCTTTCTATAATGAGGTCAATAGGACTACTCGTCTGAGCTAAATCTGTCAGCAACAAATGTAGGACCTTATGCATTTTTGGAAAGCACATATATTCATCGGAATTCAATATTCAAACTGATCTTAACCCTTTTTCAACCATTTCAAGCATGTATTCATTCTCATATCGTAACATCCAAGCAATTCACATAAATAATAATCACATTTCATACAAAACAACATTTAATTTAACATAATTACATGCTCGATTAAGTTACACGAACTTACCTCGACACTTGTTCGCGTATAAAATCTACTAATCTGAAACCTTTTCTTTTCTTCGGTCTAACCTCAAATTTGTGTTGTCCAGATCTATATAAATAACTTTAATCATCAATTTCACACATTTCATATTCATTTGGACTAAATTTACGTCTTAGGCAAAATTACCATTTTGCCCTTAACTTTTCCATAAATTCCAATTTCATCCCTAGGCTCGAAAAATGAAATTTATGCAATTTACTCCCTATTCCAAGCCTAAGCAAAATTTCAATATAGAATATTGCAGCACATATTTTCTATAAATTTCAAAATTTTTCATCAGTTTTCACAACTTTACATTTTAGTCCCTAAATCATGTTTTCATTAAAGATCACTTTGTAAAAGTTGTTTATCTATCAACAACCGTTCATTTTCTACCATAAATTTCTAATTTTCAGCATATTCAACCATGACCCAAATTTCATACTTTGATAACTCTTCAAATTGATCTCCTAAATAGATAGATTAAACAATCCCGGTTTCAAAAATATCAAAATTACTAAAAGCTGAACAAGAAAATTTACCCCATTAAGCAATGAAAGTTTCTTTTCTCTCTCCTAGGGTTTCCATGTATTTTAGGTTGAAGATGACATAAAAATAAGATGATATCTTTTATCATTTTTTAATTAATTTAATTATTTCAATTTCCAATTTAGTTCTTGTCTTTTTTCTAAATTTCCATGGATGAGTCACCAAAATATCTACATACTTTCTTTAATGGTCTAAGTACCATATAAGGACCTCAAGTTTTGAATTCCATAGCTATTTAATCCTTATAGCTACTAGAATTCAACTTTTGCATTTTATGCGATTTAGTCATTCTCGTAATTAAGCACATAATTAGTAAAATTTTCTTATTAGAATTTTCACATGACATTTCTAACATAATACAGACCATGTAATAAAATAAAAAGAAAATTTATTTTCGGATCGGTTTTGTGGTCACGAAACCACTGTTCCAATTTCACTGAAAATGGGCTGTTACACACCTTTAACCATTCCGTTGGAATTCCATCCAACTACAACAACACCACAAACATAGTCGATGTTTCTTTAGTCCATTTCAAGTTCTCCTGCATATCGGCATGGTGGCTTATAAATTGGATTTTCCAACCACGACAATGGTTCATCCTATCTTTCATGTTTCACTCCTTCGCATTTGTATTGGCACTCCTAAGCAACAAGTTACTCCCCTTCATCTTGTCGACTCCATAAAAAAACTACTCCTACAACCATCAGCTATCCTTGACACTTAGAATGTCCAGCGCTTTGGACAAACTACATTCCAATACCTCATCCAATAGGATGGTTTTCCCTATGAGGCTGCTACTTGGGTGGACAAGGCTCACATGCTTTGCAGGTTTCTCGACTAGAACCTTGAGGACAAAGTTCTTTCCAAACAAGGGAGTAATGTTGTGAATGGGCCACACAATGAAAGGACCAGCACATGAGAAGACAAATTAGACGGGCCATCAGTGTAACTGAGACCCCTTTGCAACTACAAGGCACGTCAGAAATTTACTGAGTTTGTTATGGGATCTGTGTCAGTAGGGAAATAACAGTCTAGAGTATAAAGAGAATAAGCAAAATGATGAAATGCATGTTGTTTCTTTTCAAAAATTCTGAATTTTGTTACCTCATCTCCTTCCTTTCTAATTTCTGCAATTTTAGAAATACCAGTACATTCTAATTTCTGCAATTTTAGAAATACCAGTACATTCCATCATATACATACAAATATATCTCAATTAAATCTATATAAATATATTTATATGTAAATATAAATTTTTTTATCAAATTCAATAACTTAATTTAATAATTATTAATTTAAATGTAATTATAGAATAATTAAGACTATTAAGATAAAACAAATTTAAAGTTATCTAAAAACAAAACTTTAAAAATTGGTTTAAAATATCAAAATTTTGAAATAATCAATACAGACCGGTACAAGTTAGTATTGATCAAAATAGCCAAATACACCAAAAGGGTCAAAACGGCCTGAGTTCACCACACGGCCGTGCCACTTTAGTAGACTCAAACACGACCCTGGGCTCGATTCACACGAGCGTGTCACACAGGCGTGTCCCTGCCGAAATAAAGATGAATTCTATTCGGATTAGGATACTTGTGGGCCAAGAAAGGCATCTCGAAGGCTATATAAACACCCTAGAGGGCAACAGAAAAGGAGAGTTCAACAGAATGCCTCTGTCAGGGCTTTTGACAGAGAGCGAAGCCAGAGAGGGCTGGATATAGGGAATTACTCGAAGGAAGCCAGTTGATCCATCTCAAAAGTCGGAATCACGCTCAAGACTGAGGATTTTCCCTTCAATTTTCTTTAGGAGGTTTTAGGGTTTTTCTTTATGTTTTGTTACTTAATTTCTTCTGAGATGTATTTTTTATAAACATGAACTAAACCCCTCAAATACCTGAGGGGGATGAAATCTAAGAAGGATCTTGTTATTGTTTTCTCAACTGTATGATAAATACTTAATTTGTTCTTAATTATGTGATCTTAATTCTTGCTTTAATATTTTAGGATATTGATTCAAGTATTGATGTGCTTATTCAGAGGAGCAAAAATCCCTGTTTAAGAGTAGATCTAACATAATTAAGTGAAGTTGATCGCACTCCTAGAGATAGGACGACGAAAATTTGCCGGATTAGGGTCAAACCTAATATGGGAGTCCATGAATCGAGTTAATGCAACACTAGAGGTTTTAATTATAAAGAGATTTCAATTAAT
This sequence comes from Gossypium bickii, assembly GCA_025503065.1. Taxonomy (NCBI): domain Eukaryota; kingdom Viridiplantae; phylum Streptophyta; class Magnoliopsida; order Malvales; family Malvaceae; genus Gossypium; species Gossypium bickii. The sequence continues at coordinate 19,757,340 of CP106720.1, read as the reverse complement.
CAACCTAGGGTTAGACGTTAGTAGCCTCGAAAGAGGTATTAATAATAAATTAGGGAGTCCTGCGGATCAAGTCAAGTGAATAAATCGTCTGGTTCAGAGTTAAATAACAAGTGAAGTCTAGGTGGATTCTTCCTCGGGTATTGTCTTAATCAATTGATTTTCTCAAAAGTATTTTCCCAATTCATTCTCTGTGTCTTAGCATCCTTAGCTTAGGAATTAGTTAGATAAGCATCAATCCGTTTTATTTTAGGCTAGATAATAGAAAGAAAGTTATACTAGTACTTTTGGTTCCCTTGGGTTCGACATTCCGGTCTTGCCACTAAGCTATACTACTGTTCGATAGGTGCGCTTGCCTCAATCGTGGTGATAGTTAGTTTCTAGGCTCGATCATTCATTATATAAATATTAAAACTCTCAGACACGATCAAGTTTTTGGGGCCGTTTCCGGGGAACTGAAATATTAGGAACGCTCAATTTTTATTACTTTAGCCATTTTTATTTAATTTATTTATTTATTTCTAATTTATATTTTTAGTTTTCTAATCTCTCTATTATTTGTTCTGATAGGTTTTTCTAGTTTATGACTAGGAGGAACTGTTCAGGACAGTTGCTTTTTTACAGTGAAATTGAAACTACAGTTCATTGAAACTGGAGAGAAATAAGGCGAAGCCTATTGTACATAGAAGAAGAGTAAGAAGACAAAACCAACACTACCGAAGAGATGGCTGATAACAATCCGCTACCTCCTATGGTTACCGTAAATCCGATGAATCAAAATCCTGCTCCTCGTACTATGTATGATTATGCTAAACCTAATTTTACAAGAACTGAGTCAAGTATTGTTAGACCTACTATTGCTGCAAATAATTTTGAACTGAAACCTAATACTATACAGATGATTCAACAATTTGTTCAGTTTGATGGTTTGCAGGATGAGGATCCAAACAATCACTTAGCAAATTTCCTAGAATTATGCGATACCTTCAAAATTAATGGTTTTTCTGATAATGCCATTCGCCTTCGGTTGTTTCCCTTCTCGTTGAGGAACAAAGCAAAATAGTGGTTGAAGTCGTTACCACGAGGATCAATCACTACATGGCAACAAATGACCAAAAATTTTTTGTTAAAATATTTTTCGCCTGCAAAAACGCCTGCAGATGTATTTAGAGACACTTTACGATGCATGGGAGAGGTACAATGATCTACTGAGAAGGTGCCCTCACCATGGGTTACCTTTGTGGCTACAGGTTCAAACCTTTTACAATGGTGTGAACCCCTCAACTAGGCAGTTGATTGATTCAGCCGCCGGTGGAACCCTGAATAACAAGACCCCTGAAGCGGTTTATGAGTTTATAGAGGAGATGTCACTGAATAACTATCAGTGGCAAGTCACGAGGACAAAGCCAACAAAATCTGCCAGTGTTTTCAACCTCGATGCAGTGACCATTCTATCAAACCAAGTAGAACTGTTAAGTAAATAGATTGATGGTTTGTATGGTTCTTTGCAGGTACATCCAGTGATGCAGTGCGATCCAAATGGAGGAGGGACGAACAACACAAAATATCTACCCTACAACCCTAGCATAGAAAGCGAACAGATGAACTATATGGGTAATAATTCTAGACCTCAAAATAACCCTTATAGTAACACTTACAATCCAGGTTGGAGGAACCACCCCAACATCTCATAGGGTGGCCGAGGAAATCAGAGACAACAACAACCCCTCTCAGGCTTTCAGCAGCAACCCTACCCATAAGAGAAGAAGCCGAACCTTGAAGAGATGCTAACAAAATTCATCGCGGTGTCAGAAGCTCGTTTCCAAAACACTTAGACAACATTTAAAAATCAACAAGCATCAATTCAAGGGATCGAGAACCAATTAGGATAGCTTGCTAAACTGATCATTGAACGACCACAAGGTAGCTTGCCAAGCAACACTGAAACAAACCCAAAGGAGCAACTTCAAGCCATAACAGCTCATAATAGTGAAAGGTTAGATGAACCAGAATTGAGGCAAGAGAAAGTGGTAGAGGAAGGTAAGGTTGAGGTAAGCCATGATAAACCAAAACCGGTAATTACAGAGTACCTACCTCGTGTGCCATACCCCTATGCGATGAAGAAAGACCACACAGATGAACAATTCGGTAAATTTCTTAAACTTCTAAAGAAATTACTCATGAAGCTCTTTCCCAGATGCCAGATTTAAGGAAATTTTTAAAAGAGCTTTTGACAAACAAATGGAAGTTAGACAAGGCGTCGAATGTGGAACTAAACACAGTGTGCTCAGCAATTCTAGAAAATAAACTACCACGAAAGTTAAAAGATCTAGGGAGTTTTACAATTCCATGCTTAATTGGTAGTTTATCTATTGATAATGCTTTAGCTAATGTAGGGACAAGCATCAAAGCCATGCCTTATAAAATGTTTAAACAGCTAGGTCTAGGGAAACCCAAACAAACTAGGATAAGCAATCAATTAGCTGATAAAACTATTAGAATTCCTAGGGGTATAATCGAAGATGTACTAGTAAAAATTGATAAATTCGTATTCCCAGTAGACTTTGTCGTTTTAGACATGGATTAGGACAATAATATTCCATTAATTTTAGGAAGACCATTTTTTGCAACTGCTAGAACTAAAATTGATGTTGGTATAGGAGAACTCATACTTCGAGCAGGTGACAACTCAATCACTATTCAGGCTCTTGACATGGCTAGGACATCGGGCAATAAAGGTGAGAACGTAAATTCTATTAATGACCATCCGGTTCAACCTTCTTTTCAAGAAGTACCACAAAATTACACAACTGAGCCATATCCTAGACCTCGTGCCAACAAAGAAATAACTCATGAGGAATGACGACTTCAGATCGATGAACTAGACGAGTGGAAGACACATTTCAAGGAGAAACTAGGAACATACGAACAAAAAACAAAGTGACTCCATGAGCCAAACCAATTTCAAATCGGGGATCAGGTATTGTTGGATAAGACAGACCCTCGAATCGCCACTTCACACCTTAATACAAACGAAGAAATCCCTCTTAAGGTACTCAATGTCTTCCCATATGGAACAATCGAGGTAACTAATCCTAAATTCGACACTTTTAAGGTAAACACTACTCGAATCGAACTATATAATGATCATAAAACTGATAGCAGGGGAGAGGAGTTTCAACTCCTTAAACCACCATGAATATGCGAATGAGAGGTAAGTCTAGCTTAAGACTTTAAACGAGCGCTTCTCGAGAGGCAACCCGAACACTAACCCCATTAATTTTCATATTTTTATTTTTATTTTTACTTTTAGAACCTAACTACAAACTAACCAAATAAAACGTAGGTTTCCCTACCAGACGACCTTGCACACGAGCATGGTCGTGGCTGTGTGTACACCACAGATTTGCAAAATGGCGTGGCAGAGATCGTATGAACCAAGGAAGAAAAATCCCCAAAGCACGGGCTATGATAAAATGCCACGGCCGTGCGATATGGCCGTGGTCGACACTGAAAAAGTCACACGGATGTGAGACTTGCCCGTTCCCTAGGCCGTGGCTGACCGTGATTAATCAACATGGGCGTGGAAACATCTACACAGGCGTGGGAGAAATGAACAAAGCACCACACGGTCGTGCAATACGACTGTGGGAAGCCACTAGATCCCTATTTCCTACTTAAACCCCCTTTTCTTTCTCACCTTCTCCCCAATTTCTTCTTCTCCCAAAACCCAGCCACCACACCCTTTGACTATTATCTCCCCCCTTCATTTTCCTTTCCCTCTTTCCTTCATTCTTTCTTTACACCACCATTCCCATGTAAAAGAAGAAAAAGGACCCTAGCACAGTCTCCCCGTGCAAGACCAATCCGATAAGCCAAGGACATTTGAGTCCATTTAATTTTTCTTATTCTTTTCTCTTCTCCTTTATTTTCCTTCCCTTTATCTTTCTTGTCTTTAATTTTTATTATTACATTTTGATTTCTTTGATTTAGGTTCTAAAGGCTGCTTGGGAATCACCACACCATGACCATAGACACTACCACCACATTCATCTTTGCCCAACTTACCGTTTCTTTTCCTTGACTGCATCTAAAATTCAGGAAGTTCACTTCTCTCCTTATCGTATGATTTTATATATTGTAGATATCTATCTTTGTACATTGAGGGCAATGTACATCTTAAGTGTGGGGGGTGAATTTTATTCAGAAAACTTTTTGCATTATTCTCAAATCCCTAAGTTTTGTCTTTTCTTTCTCATATCACTATTAGAACAAACTCTGATTGATTTATGATTTTTATTGATATTTCTTCAATTTAAACATAAGTAGTTATGCATTGATTGTTTAAACTTGAAGGCTTTAGAGAATCAATCATGATAAGTTGATTTTTGAAAATTAAAAATTTGCTAGTTTGTTTCCCCAAGTTTAGGTATTATCTTGAAATTTGAAGTTCACAAGGTTGACATCAAAAACCATAATTTCTGTGGGATCTTGAGCCTTTGAGAGCATTTTCTTTGCTCACTTCTATTGTTGCTTTGAGTGAGTCAATATTGATTTGTTATTCTAGAACTTGCTTCGATTATGCATGTCAAGACCACACTTTTGATTTGATAGACTGAGATGATAAAGGCACCTAGGATTTAACCCACTTACTTCCCAAAAGGCCTACCTTCATAATTAACCCCTAGTGAACCCCTTTGATCTTAATAAACCATTCATTGGTTTACCCTTAATATTAACCCAATACTTACTCTTTTTGATTCTTAAGAATTTTTCCTATTGTATTAACCTTTTTATCGAGATTTGATTTGAGAAGTTGCCTAACTATGTTTTCCATTTTAGTTGTTAAATTCTTACTATTGTACTTAATGATTTGTTCTTAAAAAAAGTTGAAAGTATATCCATTATTAGTTCTATGTTTATGAGCTTAAACAGTAAATCTCACATCTTTAGAAGAAGCTCGTATTATTAATGTAATTTTTCATTATTAGTCTATTTATCTAGTTAGGTAATTTGTCAATTTGATCTTGATTCTAACCTCCTCTTTCAGCCTGTGACCATGCCCCCTAACCAGCCACGTTACAACCCTTGTTAAAGACCTTTTGATCGATGTATCATCTCAATTTATAGAGGTGGGGATTTGATTTTCATGCAAGCCTATGGTAATAACTTTTCATGTTGACTACTGAGTGCTTAAATTTATTGTCCCTTAAACACTTTGATTGATTCGAGTGAATCCTTAGTAAGGATGTTAACTCTGTGATATTTTGAATCAAAGGTAATTACTTAGATAAAGGGGAATACCTATGTTTTCATGAATAAAATGCTCAACTTGGATTGTTTGAAACTTTGATGTTCTTTTAGTTGAATTCTCAATGTATGATTACCTATGGATTATTTTAAAACATTATTGATAGGAGTTATAAGTTGAGAAGAATGAATTTTAATTGTAAGTTGAGGATTTTGCTTGAGGACAAGCAAATGCTTAAGTGTGGGGGTATTTGATAAACCGTAATATATACATATTTTAATCCCACATTTGACATACTTTTGGATGATATATTCCTTGAATTATGGAATCTGATGCTCTTAATCTTTTAATTTCATGTTTTATACTTAGGAGAGCATAGGAGGATGAAAAGAACGAGAAATGGGCCAAAAATGCAGAAAATGGGCCAAAGTAAGAAATCAACACGGCCTGGAGTTCACCACACGGCCGTGCCACTTTAGTAGACTCGAACACGGCCCTAGGCTCGATTCACACGGGCGTGTCCCTGCCAAAATAAGGATGAATTCTATTCAGATTAGGATACTTGTGGGCCAAGAAAGGCATCTCAAAGCCTATATAAACACCCTAGAGGGCAACATAAAAGGAGAGTTCGACAGAAGGCCTCTGTCAGGGCTTTTGAGGGAGAGCGAAGCCAGAGAGGGCTGAATATAGGGAATTACTCGAAGAAAGCCAGTTGATCCATCTCAGAAGTCAGAACCTTGCTCAAGACTAAGGATTTTCCCTTCAATTTTCTTCAGGGGGTTTTAGGGTTTTTCTTTATGTTTTGTTACTTAATTTCTTCTGAGATGTATTTTTTTTTTAAACATGAACTAAACCCCTCAAATACCTGAGGGGGATGAAACGTAAGATGGATCTTGTTATTGTTTTCTGAACTATATGATAAATACTTGATTCGTTCTTAATTCTTGCTTTATTTCAGGATATTGATTTAAGTATTGATGTGCCTATTCAGAGGAGCAAAAGTCCCTGTTTAAGAGTCGATCTAGCATAATTAAGTGAAATTGATTGCACTCCAAGAGATAGGACGACGAAAATCTACTGAATTGGGGTCAAACCTAATATGGAGTCCATGAATCGAGTTAATGCAACACTAGGGGTTTTAATTAGAAAGAGATTTCAATTAATCAACCTAGGGTTAGACGTTAGTAGCCTCGAGAGAGGTATTAATATAAATTAGGGAATCCTATGGATCAAGTCAAGTGAATAAATCATCTGGTTCAGAGTTAAATAACAAGTGAAGTCTAGGTGGATTCTTCCTCGGGTATTGTCTTAATCAATTGATTTTCTCAAAAGTATTTTCCCAATTCATCCTTTGTGTCTTAGCATCCTTAGCTTAGGAATTAGTTAGATAAACATCAATCCCTTTTATTTTAGGCTAGATAATAGAATTAGTACTAGTACTTTTGGTTCCCTTGGGTTCGACATTCCGATCTTGCCACTAAGCTATGCTACTATTCGATAGGTACGCTTGCGTCAATCGTGGTGATAGTTAGTTTCTAGGCTCGATCATTCATTATATAAATATTAAAACTCTCAAATACGATCAGTTTATCAGTTACAATCAATATTTTCAGCTTAAACCTAATTTTCCAGAAACATGCAATTGAAAATGGTTCTAAAGTCCATATCTTCATTTCATAAATTTTACATACACAAAAGGTCTAAGATCTTACCAGCTTTTTAGTTTCCCTACTTTTCTAGCTCCATCCTCATGATGTCTGCTCTATGTAGAACCTTCCATGGCCTTATTGTATTAAAAACTTCCAAACAAGGTTGGGAAGAAAATCATCCCTAGGAATCCGTTTGCCAGCTATTTATAGCCCTTCCTGTGCTATTACCAACCTTACGAGAACAATCCATCGGTAACCATTATGTCTCTCACTAAGGAATCGGTTGGTTCCATTCTAACCAAACTAGGTTTTGTTCTCAACCATGTCCAATTTTGTTTCCAGCTTTCCCATTTCTTCCAATAGCGGCTGCCAGTTTGCGGTCTCTTTCAATTTGGTCCTCCTATTATTTCAAGTTTCTAGGTTCTTTGGAAACCAGGTGTTACAACTCCTCTGCCTTAAAAAGAAATTTCGTCCTCAAAATTTCCCGTCACGCCAACATTGGAGGCGGAGTTAGGAAACCCTTCATTATTGTTACCCTCATATAGTTCACATACATTTTCACCCATCATTTTCACCAATTCCTGTCACTAGCTTTCCCCTTGTTGTACATTGTTCTGCTTCTCTGTTTTGGCAAATCGTTCTATACTTAATGACATATGGGTACTTGCACCTTGGCGAATACCTGGTCACTTCACTACTGGGTTCTTCGCCCTATAGCATCTTCTTACTACCTTAATTTGGAGGGAATTCCATGGCGAACACTGCCCATCTACAAACTCTTTGACCTTCTCATTGGCGGATGCTCTCGCAAACCCTATATTTGCTTATGCTCTAACTTCATCTATCTTGTGGATCCTTAATAATAGCGAATCTCGATCGCTAACTGGTTGTTGGCTTTTAATCCTTCTACTACGCTACTTTGATATATAATCCTTTCTTTAGTTCTCTAGTTTGGCGGATGCTCGGAAACAAGTACCACTTAACTAACGCTTATTCTATTCCTGGTGGAATATTTCAAAATCTCTAGGCTCATTCTGTAACCCTCCAAACCTGACCTAGATGTAATGGTTGAATCTTAAGGAATTACATAAACTTTTGAATTCGAATGCATGTGTCTTGATAATGTTAATTTTGGCAAATCACTTACTAAATTTTAAGAAAACGCTAGTTTAAATCATTTAGTTTTATAGAAATCACTTATTTAACTACTTAATCTTCACAGGGGAAATTTCAAAGTCTTAATTTTGAAAACCAAATTCTAATTTGATAAATCGTACGATTTTGTAGTTTTACTTTAAAAATACCAAAATCCGATAAAATGAACAAACCAGTAAACAAAGTCTAAAAACAAATTTATAGTCCCAAAAGTCCAAAATTAAGTTAAATCATAAATTGTCTTGTTATATTAACCAGAGAATCAATTCGAGCTCCCATGCGCCACCCGATCCTAAGTTTGCTGATTTCTTGAAAAGTCAGAAAAATTGGATGTGCTTGTAAAGCTTAGTGTGTAACTTAGCCCATAAAAGTAGAACATATAGCACAATTCACACAAAAGTCAGATATTGAACAAAATACACAACATTGCATATAATACAATGCAACATAATTACCAAATCAGATACGAATGGCATGGTATATCATACGATGCAACACTAATTACAGAATAGATATAGATCTTACCCCCATCCGCTACACACCATCTCTGTCAATCCCTATACACCAATAAGTGATTGTATGCCACTATATTGAATAGTGTAGTCAAAGCTGCCATACAATAATGCGGTAATCCACCAAAATCAGATAAGTGCAACCAAGCCACAAGAATATATATGTGGTTAAAATCACTAGATAAGGTAGATCATTAAATTTTCGTCACTTTCTTCGTTACATCATAATCCCACCCCGATGCATATGCTAAAATATAAAGCATACTCAAATGTACACAGATGTATCATGCTTAAACAGATTTCTCAGTATTCACATTTCAGATGCAAAATTAATACTTTTGACATATTATAGATATTACACATTCAATATCAAAATCACATATTTCACATACAGAAGTCGTACAAGTCACATTATAGACCATACAAAATAGCTAACCTAGAAGCATACATCAAACACAACTATAACTAGTTTTTACAAAAATTGGACCCATATGCCCGTGTGGCGCACACGACCAACCTGGCCCAACCCGTGAGGCTTACATAGTCTAGCACACAGCCTGAAAATTGGCCATGTGGCATTGATAGTGAGTTTTTTGGCTTCGCGCCGTTCACTATTTTTACGAGTTTGAGTCACACACCTGGTCATTTGTCGATGCAAGCACAACAACGAGGATTCCAAAACCTAAAAATACATTTAGAACGAACAATTTAGCAATGATACACTAAATCTAAAACACTAATTCTACCACAATCATTAATAATTGGCCTTAACAAACCTAGTTAGCCTCTAATTAGAAGCATTAATAACTTACCCTTGAAAGAAACAACAACTCTTAATAGCACCTAGAACCCTAGAGGATTACTCATTACCAAATTCTTACCTAAATCCAGGATTTCACAAGGTTAAAACATCACAAACCCAAAACATGAAATCCTTATAACAAGATATGAAACTTAAATCGACAACCTTACCACACACGACCTGCAGCGATACAGAAGAAAACGTTGATACGAAAAAACTCAAAAGTAGAGAAGAAGGAAACAAAAGGAAGGAAAATGACATGTGGATATCTTGTGGCAAAAATTTTGAAAAAAAGAACAGAAAAGAAAACTTAAAAGAAAAGTAAACAAAATGTGAAAGTGAGGGCAAAGAGATATAATGAATGGACGGTTGAGGGAGAGAATATTGAGGAATATTACAAAATGTTTTTCTTTAAAATAAAAATGAGTGTTATTTATCCAAATCCTATCAGATTTCCAGAATTTGAATTTAACTCAAATTCTGACCACAGGGTGACACAAACAGAGAATAGCAAAAATATTTTCACTTTGTACGTAAAGGATTCGAACACAAGACCTTTGGGTAAGCTGAAGCCTTACCACTGAATTAGTAGACTCAATCTTTTCAACAATTGACCAAAAAATATATAAGCTAGATGTTCAAAGATAGGGTTTGGAATGAAACTAACAAAAATTCAATGGAAAGGATTTGAACACAGGACTTCTCACACATAAACACAACACTTTAACCACTAAACCAAATCAACTCACTTAACATGTTTAACAATTCAAAAACATGAATTTTGGGGTGTAACACATTCTTACACTAACCTGATAATCTTTAGGTTAACAAGTATATAAGCATATCATTGTCTTCACCGAAAATCTTTAGGTTTTATTTATATTCATCTTCCTACTTTATCTTCTTTGCATTTTTTTTAAAACTAAAGTAAAAAAATCTTGTCTGAAGTTGGTTCACTGTAGTTGGATTTGTGGTTTCAAAACCACTATTTTCGACACCACTGAAAATGAGCTGTTACACATTTTTCCATAGCCTTCTTGTAACAGCTTGTTTTTAGTCAAATCAGAATAGTGGCTAAAGTAAATTGCAAAAATAAAAATGGCTAAAGTAATAAAAATTGAGCATTCTTTTTAGTTCCCCGGAAATGACGCTAAAAACTTAATCGTGTGTTAGAGTCTTAAAAATTTATATAAAAAGAATGATCGAGCCTAGAAACTAACTATGACAACGATTCAGGCAAATGCACCTATCGAATAGTAGTATAGTTTAATGGCAAGACCGGATTGTCGAACCCAAAGGAACCAAAAGTACTAATACTAACTTTCTTTTTATTATTTAGCCTAAAATAAAAGTGAATTATTTATTTAATCTAAAATTAACTAACTATTAAGCTAAAGATGCTAAGACAAAAAGAATGAATATGGGAAAATACTTGTGGGAAAAACCAATTGATTAAGACAATACCCGAGGAAGAATCCACCTAGACTTCACTTGTTATTTAACTCTGAACCAGACAATTTATTCACTTGACTTGATCCGTAGGATTCCCTAATTTATATTAATACCTTTCTTGAGGCTGTTAACGTCTAACCTTAGGTTGATTAATTGAAATCTTTTTCTAATTAAAACCCCTAGAATTGCATTAGCTCGATCTATGGACTCCCATATTAGGTTTGACCCTAATCCGGCAGATTTTTGTCATCCTATCTCTAGGGTTACGATCAACTCCACTTAATTATGCTAGATCTACTCTTAGACAGTGTCTATTCCTCCTCTTCTTAAGCACATCAATACTTGAATCAATATCCTAAAATATCAAAGTAAGAATTAAGAACACATAATTAAGAACAAATCAAGTATTTATCATATAGTTCAGAAAACAATAACAAGATTCGTCTTAGGTTTCATCCCCCTCAGATATTTGAGGGGTTTAGTTCATTATTATAAAAGAATACATCTTAGAAGAAAATATAAAACAAAACATAAGAAAAACCCTAAAACCCCTTGAAGGAAATTGAAGGGAAGATTCTCCGTCTTGAGTATAACTCCGGCTTCTTGAGATGAATCAACTGGCTTTCTTCGAGTAAATTCCGCAATTTTGGCCTCTCTGGCTCGGTTCTTCAGCCTAACTGGACGCCGCATGAAAGTTGGCCTCTAGGTTGTTTATATAGGCTTTTGGAATGGCTTTCTTTTCCTCTAAGTACCCTAATCCAGTAAAATTCCTCTTTGTCACGGTAAGGACACGCCCATGGCACACGCCCGTGTGAATCGTGGCCAGGCCGTGTTTGGGTCTGTTAAGATGGCACGGCCGTGTGGCTTGGGCCCAGGCCGTGTTGATTTCGTGATATGGCCCATTTACTCCGTTTTAGGCCCCTTTCCTATTTTTTTCATCCTCCGGTGCTCTCCTAAGTATAAAACATGAGAAAAAAGGATTAAGAGAACCAAATTCCACAATTCAAGGCTTAAATCATCCAAAAGTATGCTGAATGTGGGATTAAAATATGTTCATATTACGGTTTATCAGTTCAACCTGAGTCGGGTAAAGAATTCGTGATTTTCAGCGACGTGTCATTAAATGGTTTGGGTTGCGTTTTGATGCAAGAAGGAAAAGTGATAGCTTATGCCTCCAGACAATTGAAGCCGCATGAAAAGAGTTATCTGACGCGTTATTTAGAGTCGGTCGCCATTGTATTTGCATTGAAAATTTGGCGATATCATTTATACTGTGAAAAGTATCACATCTTTACCGATCATAAGAGCTTGAAGTACCTAATGACCTAGAAATATCTGAATTTGTGACAACGAAGATGGCTTGAGTTGCTAAAAGACTATGAGTTAGTTATTGATTATCATCTGGGGAAAGTGAATGTAGTCGCAGATGCTCTGAGTAGAAAATTAGTATTTGCTTTGAGAGCGATGAATACTTAGTTAACCCTATCTGATGATGGTTCGATTATAGCAGAGTTGAAAGCTAAACCAGCATTTCTTAAACAAATTTGTGAAGCTCAGAAGTGTGATAATGATTTGCACTCCAAAAGAATGCAATGTGAGTCGACTAGTGATTCAGACTATTAGATCAGATTCGATGATTACTTATTGTTCCGAGGTAGAGTTTACATACTAAGAGATCCGGAGCTTATACAGAAAATTCTAAATGAAGCACACTGTGGTTGTCTATCTGTTCACCAGGGAGTACTAAAATGTACAATGATTTGAAACAGTTGTATTGGTGGTTGGGTATGAAATGAGACATTTCAAAATTCGTATCGAGATGGTTGGTTTGTTATCCAGTAAAGCCAAACATCAGGTGCCTTCGAGATTACTACAGCCTGTGATGATTCCAGAATGGAAATGGGATAGATTTATGATGGATTTCGTATCAGGAGTACCCCTGTCTCAAAAGAAGAAAGATGTTATTTGGATTGTCGTTGATCGACTGAAAAAATCAATACATTTCATTTCGGTACGTACAGACTATTTGCTTGATAAATTGGCTAAATTGTACATTTCTGAGATTGTTAGAATGCACGAAGTACCAGTTTTGATTATTTCAGATAGAGATCTGAGGTTTACATCGCGATTTTGGAAGAAATTACAAAAAGCTCTAGGTACAAAGTTGAATTTAGTACAACATTTCATCAACAAATTGACGGTCAATCTGAGCGAGAAATATAGATTTTCAGAGATATGCTTCGATGTTGTGTTTTAGAATTTGAAGGCAACTGGGGGAAATATTTATCATTTGTTGAATTCACGTATAACAACAATTTTCAATTGAGTATAAAGATGGCACTGTACAAAGCTTAGTATGGTCGAAAATGCCGAACTCCATTGTAGTGGACTGAGTTGAGTGAGAAAAAGATTCACGGGGTTGATTTGATCCGAGAGATTGAAGAAAAAGTGAAAGTAATTCACGACAGTCTAAAAGCAGCTTCAGATCGACAAAAATCGTACGCGGATTTAAAACGAAAGGACATTGAATTTTAGATCAGTGAAAAAGTATTTCTAAAAGTTTCTCCGTGGAAGAAAATCCTTTGATTTGGTTGTAAAGGTAAACTAAGTTTGTGTCTCATCAGACCGTATGAGATTATCGAAAGAATTGGACCATTAGCATATCGATTAGCTTTACCGTCAAAATTAGAAAAGATCCACAGTGTATTTCATGTGTCGATGTTACGCCGTTATAGATCAGATCCATCACACGTAATTTCTCCGTTAGATATTGAGATTCAACCTGATATGACATACGACGAAGAACCGATCAGAATTTTAGCTCGAGAGGTTAAACAATTGAGAAATAAAAGCATAGCTTTAGTGAAAGTGTTATGGCAATGTCACAGAGTCCAAAAGGCTATGTGGGAGCCCGAGGAAGCTATGAGATAACAATACCCTAACCTTTTTGCTGGTAAGATTTTTAGGGACGAAAATCCCTAAGGGGTGGAGAGTTGTAACAACCTATTTTTAGTCAAATTGAAACAGTGGTTTCGAGACCACAAATCTGAAGTCAAAATATTTATTTTATTAATATTTTAATGTCTACAACATGAATATATGATTGTGTGAAATTTTCATTAAGAATTTTTATCGTTTAAACGCTTAATTTTATAAAAAGGACTAAATCGCGTAAAGTGAAAAACATGTGTTCTAAAAGGTAAAGGTATCTAATAGCCATGGAATTTTAAATTAGAGGTCCTTATCTGGTAATTATACCATTATTAGCATGAGTGGCCAATTATGGACAAGCATTAATTGATTTTGTTGTTTTTTAACCAAGGTTAATTTTGTAATTTGGTAAATAAAGGTTAATTAAAAAAACAAAGCCAAGTATCATCTTTTATTCTCCATCTTCAACCGAAAAATAGGTCTTTCGAAGCCATTGTTGAGCTTTTACATTTGGCCAAGCTTTCTAGCTCAATAGATCAAGAAAAGCGAAGCTCGAATCTAGATCGGGGGAAAAATAAAGTAATCACTAATCGACTTGTTTCATTGTTTTTACATTCGAGGTAAGTTCGTATGTAATAAACATAATTATATTTGTGTTTTAAATGCTTTGATATTGTATAAATTGTGAATTACGAACTTGCAGACAAATTCGATGAAGATTCGGCATTGGAAATCCTGGTTGAACCTTAGGAATAGATTAAGATACAAATTCATTGAGTTGGCTTCGTGCCATGATATTAGCACTTCGGGTGCGAGTTACATTAATTTCGCTTCGGGCCATGATATTGGCACCTAGGGTGTGAGACTTCCAAGTACCTGAATTTTATTTTGAATGGTTCAATTGGTGTATTGAAGATGTGAAATGGTGAGAAATAGATACATATCGGTGTAGGTATGTACGGAAAACTATACGAGCAATTAGTTAAAGAAAGTTGTGAGTTTATGATCAAGTATGTGGTTAAGTTCATGTTAGCTTGAGATTAATGTATTGTTGCATATTATGTCATTTAATTTGAATGGTAAATGAATGTTGAGACTTGCTTATTATTTTCATACGAGCTTACTAAGCTTTATAGCTTACTTTTTTTATTTTACTGTGTTTTATAGTGACTTCAAAGCTAGCTCGGATTCGGGGATCGTCAGAGACTACGCACACTATCCTACTATCACTTTGGTACTATTAAACTTATGTTTTGAGTATATAGCATGTATAGGAACTTTGGTCATTTTGATATATGTGTTGTTCATGACTTTGGTCATTTGAAATGGCTTGTAAATGTTAAGTGCTTGGTTTGTATATAGAGCCATGAGAGTTGGCTTATTTTGGTTGTGTATGTAATTGTACAAATGGCTCTTTTTAGATGCTTGATTATGGATATGTGATGCTAGTTGGTATTTGGTAATTAGGAGTACTAAATGGTTATAAATTGAGTTTGGTATGTTTGTGAGATTTGGCTAAATGATGCATGATTGAAAATAGTCATATTGGTGATTTGAATTTATGAGTTTTTGGTTTAATTTGAATGGCACTTTGTGGTATTTATATGTTTGATATTGATTAGTATTGAAATGGTATAAATGAAGCTTGGTTGAGGTTGATTTGAATGCTTATTTTTGTCTTGTTTTGGTTCCATTTGACTTGATATAGGTATATACAAATTTGGGTGGCAAAATGGCTTGGTAAATAGCCTATTTTTGTCCACACGGGCAGAGACACGGGCGTGTGTCTCAGTCATGTGTGACACACGGTCATGTACACAGTTGTGTGTCTCATTGTGTTGAATTAGAAGCCAAGTTAGTATGCTCCACACGGCTTTACACATGGGTGTGTGACTTGGCCGTGTGGCATTAGTCGGTATACCCTACAGCTTTGGCACGGCCTAGCACACGGCTTGGCACACGGTCGTGTATGGCCATTTTTAAGGCACATGGGCTAGCCACACGGGCATGTGTGTTGGCCGTGTGACCCAAGTCAGAGAGTTATACGGGGTCAGACACGGGTTGGGACACGACCATGTGCTCCTAGTACGAATGTCCACATGGCCTGTGACACGACCATGTCTTTGGCCGTATAAGACACACGGTCGGGGCATACGGGCGTGTGTCCCTTGTTTTTGGAATAATTTTCTAAGTGTTTGAGAAGTTTTTAAAGTTATCAGTTTAGTCCCAAACCACCCAGAATGCATGTTTTTGAGCGTCGTAGGCTCATATTAGGGACAATATGAATGTTGTTGATTGATGATTACATGAATTTGAAAATGTATGAGAAATGTATGTTTAAATGTGTGATATGTTTGATAACGCTTCGTAAACCTATTTCGGCATTGAATACAGGTGAAGGGTGTTACATATCTACTCAAGACGCTATAGAAGGTTCGAGTGACAAAGACAAATGACCTGCTATTTAGAATTTATTATTTTTCTGCTGAGTTC
Source organism: Gossypium bickii (assembly GCA_025503065.1). NCBI lineage: Eukaryota > Viridiplantae > Streptophyta > Magnoliopsida > Malvales > Malvaceae > Gossypium > Gossypium bickii. The sequence goes on along the minus strand of CP106720.1, from coordinate 19,741,098 downwards.
CTTCTTACTTTCATGTGTTTTGAATATCTTTACTTTATAACATTATAAGGTAAGTAATCTTACTCTATAAAGGATGGTCAGTGTATGTGTGTGTGAATAATGGTTGTTTATCTAGAGTCATTAGTCTGAGTTAATTATGGTCTGAGATAAGAAGTATGGGTCATTTTCATGTTAAGCCACTACCATTTTCTTCATAAATGAGTGATTTGGTATGAATTGATCTACCGGATTGGAGTTAAAGGAAACATGTTTTGTAGCCTCTGATAGGGCACATATATATTACAAAAATGATTGGCATAACACAATTAATCATGCTACTTAATGACTCTGAAATGGGAGCTATAAGGAAAGAATATATATGAATGACATGAAAACTTTTAATATGAATCTGACTCTAAACTCTGGGTATGTAGCTAGAATGAAAAAGGAATGTCTGAGTTCTATTATGTTGGCATATAGTATTCGCCCATGTAGCACGCCATTGGCATACCGAGTCTGTCTGAGTTCTGTATATGCCACTGGGTGTACTCTGTAAAGTGGAATGATTTCTTAGAAAGATTGGTTTGTGCTATTAGTATTTTGCTTAAGATCTGTATGGGACTCATTAAGTTCTTTTGAACTTACCTTGTTACTATTGAAGGAAGACTTTTTGAAGGACTATGCAAAAGGACATTGACCGCCTTCAAATGTACCAATGTCCAGAATGTGAATACTGTAACTAAAAGATATGGAATTGAAGCAGTGTCCGCAAGTATACGAGTCAGATTCTAATATAGTTACAATGACGTAGGTAAGGACTCTGAGGATTGTACCCAATGGAGACGAGTACTAAATTAACTTTAACCTAAATGAAAATAAATAAAATTAGTACTTTAAATAAATCATATTACGAATATATAAAAATAGGATATTTTTGGGTTTTTATAGTAAGGAAAAATAAAAATAGCAAAAGCAAAGTGAACTTCGGGTGTATGAATTCTAACTTAATTAAATCAAAGCATGGGTGATTAGTTTGCTTTGATGATCAAAACTAATTCCTATTTCGGGTTTGTACTCAATCAACTAGTCACTACCCCAGCAAGATCTTTCAATCTTCCGCTAAACTAATGAGTCGGCAAGAACTACTTATCTCTTGACCTCACAGTCCAGACCGGTTTAGGGCTAAGGTGTTCATGGATAGGCCATACAAATTTTAAGTTAATTCCCAACTAATTGATTTCCTAGGGTCGTCAAGCCTAAGGTTTAAGTTCTGCCTCTCCCAAGCAGCTGATCCGCTAAGGAAACCCTGCATAATAATTAATTAATCACACCTCCACTCACTAATCCCCCATAGAAGGATTAGTTTTTCAAGGATCTCATGAACATAATGAATTTGACAATAAAGATAAACATAAATAATGAAACAAAAGAAAGGTTTAAGAGAATCTTAAATTGTATTGATTGAAGCATAGAATCCATGGTAGTTTGATCACGGTTACAACCCACGTTCACTAAAGAACACAAAATAGAGAATAATTGCAATAAACCTAAAGACTAAAAGAAAGGAAAACTAAAAACAAAATTACAAAGAAAACTTAAAGTATCAGATTTTTTCCTTAAACACATGTTTTAAGAGCCTATTTATAGAGTTAGGGTTGCCATCGTCCTCAACTCTAGGTCTGCTGACATCCTCGTGTGTAGTTTCCATTGTGCAGACCAAAATGCCTCTAGCTCGTAAGTGTTTCCCGTACAAGGTCGATGTCGCGACACCCTTATATTCGTGTCACGACATCGAAGGTAGTATGCATGATTCAGGGGTATGCCGCGACATCCCTGAGTTATTTTGCGACATCCAAGGTAGTGTAACAATTCTAGCATTCTGCTCCCTATGTTGTGACATCAAATTCCCTGTGTTGCAACACAGTGACCAACTTTGAGTTCTTATGCCTTTGAATGGTCTTAAGCACACTTACTAAGTACGTTAGCTCGCTTTTAGGCCTCATTCGGCCCCTAAGGTCAATAAAAGACTCAAAATAAACTTTTTATTGAATTTAAATACAATAAGCAAACATAACTAAAACATACTAAAATTTCTCGTTTTCAAGCTCTTCAAGTACGAAAACTAGTTTAATCTACTACATCAAATTATGACAAATCAAAATCCTCCACACTTAAGTAATTGCTTGTCCTCATGGAAAGCAAAATAAATAAAAAAAAATAAAGGACGAGCCTTGAACAAGTATAGTACAAAGATTGGTTTTGGAGTACATAATTAGGTATTTTCATTTTTACACATAATCCTAGCATGATATATACACGACTTACCACTATCAATATTAAACACCTAAGTTTAGTATATTACAAAGACATTAACGTTGTCAAATATATGCATCCATAAATAAATCATGTAACACCCCTTACCCATATTCAACGTTGAAATAGAGTTACAGAGTATTACCGGATTTGACATACAATTACACATACATTTCTAAAACATTTGCACATTTCATGCATTCATCTTTCAATCTCAATCAATTTTTCCCTAATATGAGCCTATGAGGCCTTAAACATGCATTGGGAGTGGCTCGTAACTAAACCAATAACTCTGGAAACTTTTTAAACACTTGGAAAATTTTTCTCAAAACAGGGGACACACCCCGTGTGGCCCGTCCTTGTGTCTCACACGGCCAACAAACACGCCCGTGTCACAAGCTGTGTGGACATTCGAAATGGAATCACATGGCCGTGTCCTAGCCCGTGTCCGACCCCGTGTAACTCTCTGACTTGGGTCACACTATAACACCCCTAACCCGTAACCGTCACCGGACAAGGGTTAAGAGGCATTACTAATCAATTCCGAACATTCCATATCATTTTCAACACAAATTCATTCAAACCACATAATTTACAATCATATAGTCCCTTAATGAGGTCCACGAGACCTTAAACACGTGTTAGAAAGGGGTCAGTACTAAACCGAACTCATACGAAAATTTCTAAAATTTTAACATTTTTCTAAGTTACAGAGGTCACACGCCCATGCGTCCAAGCCGTGGCAAAACAGGGCATACATACTGACTTGTTCACACGGCCTGAGACACGCCCGTGTGCCTCACCCGTGGTCGACACTGACCTGCACCACACGGCCAGTCACACGCCCTTGTGTCCAGCCCGTGGTCGAGTCTGACTTGAATCAAATTAAAAATTTGAAAGACACGATCGAGCCACACGCCAGTGTGCTCAACCGTGTGGGCAATTATAGGCCATTTTCAAGGCCAAATTACAATCCACACTTTGAAATCACCTATAAGCATCAAACCAATACCAATTCATACCTCAAATGCAAGCAAGATATACCAACACATGCCCTAAATAATCATCAACTACATCATTTATTTCCATACTCAATTCCTACTCAATAAATCCATCCAAAACACTAATTTTCACAACTCAAATCATATAAGCTAAGCATCATTTAGTCATGCCACAAATTCACACTTAAAGCACCATTCTCATCAACTAATTCAAGCATGAAATATACCAATTCCAATCTCACTATATCATACCACAATCATCATTTTCATAGTTTAAGGTATAAATCAACAACATTCAACTTCCAAGCCATATCACATGGCAAGGTTTATACAACTCAAAACATGCCACATTAACTAGCCTATACATGCCATATTCAAATGTACACATCTTTCAAAAGTACCAAAATAAATAGCTAATACTGTGATTGAGTCGCTGACGATACCCGAATCCGAGCTAGCTTTACTGACACTGTAAAACAAAGAAACACATCACACAGTAAGCTTAAGAGCTTAGCAAGTTCGGAATATAATACAATTAAGTCAATAATTCAAATCAATATATAAAACAAACCATCACATAGATCGATTTCCATGAATTCACAATTTCAACTATAGCCATATGCTCTCAACACAATTCATTTATCATCTACAAGTTCATCAACCACTTAGGTTTTCATACATACCTTTGCCAACACCTAGTTTACAACCAATTTTGGTACTCAATGCTTGATTCCGCATTTTGATTAATCTTCATTATTTCTTCTATATAATCGCACACTTAGTGCAAATTTCATAACCGAAACTTAAATGATATCACACACTTAGTTCCTTTATATAAAATCGAGTATATCTCGGTATCGAACACACAGTGCCGATTAATAAAGCCGAAGCTTCCATTACTTCGTACACATAGTGCTATTCATCTGTGTCTCGATTCCAATTACGCACACTTAGTGCCACATTTCTCAGTTTCATTTATAACATTTCTAATTCAATAACTATATATTAATTCATTTCATATCACATAGATATAAATTCAACAACTTGTATTATATCCGAACTTACCTCGGACGTCGAAATACCGAAACTAGCCGATCAATCGAGTACCTTGACTTTGCCTCGATCTCGATCCGAATATCTCCTTTCTTGGTCTATACATATTCAAATTTAGCTCATTCAATTTAGTCCAAACACACATATTTGTGTATTTTACAAAATAGCCCTCACATTTTCACATTTCGACACTTTAGTCCCTAATTCACAAAATCACAAAATACAAAAAATTTTACTAAACCATGCTTAGGCCAAATTATTCTTAGTCTCATACAAGCCCTTATATTTCATTTATTTCACATTTTAGTCCCTCAAAATATTATTTTCACAATTTAGTCCAAATTACTCAATTTCACCAAAAATACAAAGACAAAACATGTTAATCTTTCACATATCTTTCATATTTCATCATCAACTATCACAAAACTCATGTGTTCATCAATTGCATATTTCAAATTCATCATCAATTCACAAAATTGAAGCATGGGTTTTGAAGTACTCGAAGCAACGATTACAAAAACGTAGAAATTATCAAAAACTGAGCAAATTACATACCTTAATTTTGCTCAACCAATGCCAAATATAAAAAAGATCAAACTCTTTCTTCTTCTTTCAATATTCGGTGGAAAAGATGAACATTAGTGGCTTATTTTTAGCCTTTTGTTTTATTATAAAAGCTTTAATAATTCATTTACCAAATTAACCTTTTAAATTAACATTAAAATCTCACTATCTTATGTCCATTACCGTGCATCTATCATGCTAATGGCATATTTCCATTTGAAGGACTTCACATAATAAGAACAATGACAATTTGGCACTTATTAATTTAATAGGATACTTTTACTTTTTATTCGATTTAGTCCTTTTCTCAAATTAAGCATACAATCGATTAAATTTTCACACAGAAATTTCAAAATGCTCAATCACATATTATAAACACCAAAAATAATATTAAAATATTTTTCTAACCTCGAATTTGTGGTCTCGAAACCACTGTTCTGACTAGGGTCTAAACCAGGCTGTTACAACTCTCCCTCTTAGGGATTGACGTCCCCGAAAATCTTACCAGTGAATAGGTTTGGATATTACTCTCTCATAACATTTTCGGGCTCCCACGTAGCCTCTTCAACTCCGTGTTTGTGCCACAACACATTCACTAAAGAAATCTTCTTATTTCTCAACTCTTTGATCTCACATGCCAATATTCGAATCATTCTTCACTATACGAGAAATCTGACTGAATTTGAACCTCAATAGGAGCAATCACATGCGATGGATTAGATCTATATCATCGAAGCATCGATATGTGAAATACATTATGAATTTTCTCTAATTCGGCTGGCAACAACAACTTATAAGCAACCGGTCCAATTCGTTCAATAATCTCATACAGCCCGATGAATCTTGGACTCAACTTGCCTTTTTGGCCAAATCAAAGTATCTTTTTCCACGGAGACACTTTCAAAAACACTTTGTCACCAACGTCAAATTCAATATCCTTCCATTTTAAGTCTGCATAGGACTTTTGACGATCTGGCGCTGCTTTCAAACTGTCACAGATTACTTTTACTTTCTGCTCAGTCTCTTTTATCAAATCAACCCCGTAAATCTTATTCTCACTTAGCTCAGTCCAATACAATGAAGTTCGGCACTTTCGATCGTAAAAAGCTTCATATGGAGCCATATTGATACTAGATTGAAAACTATTATTGTACGTAAACTCAATCAATGATAAATGCTTTTCTGACATACTTTCAAATTCAAGAATACAACATCTCAACATATCTTCAAGAATCTGAATGATCCGCTCAGATTCTCCATCCATTTGCGGATGAAATGCAGTACTAAAATGCAACTTTGTACCTAGATCCTCTTTTAATTTCTTCCAAAACCGCGAAGTAAATCTCGGATCTCTGTCAGATACAATAGATAGTGGCACCCCGTGCAATCTCACAATCTCAGAGATATACAATTCAACTAACTTATCAAGTGAGTAATCTATTCTCAATGCAAAGAAAAGGCTCATTTCGTCAATCTATCAACTATTACTCAGATTGCATATTTCTTTCTCGGAGTTAGAGGTAGTCCCAACACAAAGTCCATGTGATTCTCTCCCATTTCCACTCAGGAATCACAATCAGTTGTAACAAACTGGATGGAACCTGATGTTCAGCTTTAACTTGCTGAAAAACCAAACATCTCAAAACAAGCTCTGGGATGTCTCGTTTCATACAATGCCACCAATAAAACTGTTTCACATCGTTATACATTTTCTTACTCCCCGAATGAACAGTCAAACGACTATTGTGAGCTTTGTTCAAAATCAATTGAATTAACTCTGAATTTTTCGGACCACAAATCTGATCTCCGAATCTCAAACAATCATCACTATCAACTCGAAATTCCGAATTGACATTCAATCCACACTGATCTCGTTTAGCCATCATTTCAACATCACTTTTCTGGGCATCACAAATCTGACGTACGAACATCGACTTCACTTTCAACTCAGCCAAAACTGAATCATCATCACATAGATCTATCTGAGTACTCATTGCTAGCAAAGCACATAAAGACATTCGACTCAAGGCATCAGCAACAACATTAGCTTTGCCTGGGTGATAATCAATCACAAGTTCGTAACCTTTCAACAATTCGAACCATCCTCTCTGTCGCAAATTCAATTATTTCTTAGTCATCAAATATTTCAAACTCTTGTGATCAGTAAAAACATGACATTTCTCACCAAACAAGTAGTGACGCCAAATCTTTAATGTAAATACAACCGCGACTAACTCAAGATCGTGTGTTAGGTAATTCTTTTCATGCGGCATTAACTGTCTTGAGGCATAAGCTATAACTTTACCTTCTTGCATTAGCTCACAGCCCAAACCATTCAACAATGCATCACTGTGTACTATAAATTCTTTACCTGATTTCGGTTGAACTAACACTGGCGCTTCTGTCAATAATGTTTTCAACTGTTCAAAACTCTGCCGGCACTTTTCTGACCATTCGAATTTAACATCTTTCTGTAGCAACTTTGTCAATGGAGTCACAATTGAAAAGTCTTTTACAAACCGTCTACAGTATCCCGCTAGTCCCAGAAAACTACAGACTTCAGACACAATCCTCGGAGGCTTCCATTCTAAGATAGCTAAGATCTTACTCACATGAACTCGTATTCCCGCAGCTGATACAATATGCCCCAGAAAACCAACCTCACGCAACCAAAACTCACATTTGCTAAAATTTGCATACAATTGCTTCTCACGTAAAGTCTATAACACAATTCTCAAATGCTCGGCATGTTGCATCTCATCACATAAGTAAATCAGAATATCTTTAATGAACGCCACAACAAAACGATCCAAATACAATTTGAATATCCAGTTCATCAAATCCATATATACTGCAGGAGCATTCGTTAGTCCAAAAGGCATAACTATGAATTCATAATGTCTGTACCTCATTCTGAAAGCAGTTTTCGGTACATCTGATTCTTTGACTCTCAACTGATAGTAACCCGATCTCAAATCTATCTTAGAAAACACTGTAGCTCATTTCAACTGATCAAACAAATCATCAATACGTGGTAGGGGATACTTATTCTTTATCGTCACTTTGTTCAACTATCGGTCATCAATACACATCCTCATAGTGCCGTGTTTCTTTTTCACAAACAACACAGGAGCACCCCAAGGAGAGAAACTCAGTCGTGCAAATTCTCTATTTGTCAACTCTTGCAACTAAGACTTCAACTCTTTCAATTCTGTCTGTGCCATTCTATACGAAGCTATTGAGATAGGAGTTGTTCCCGACACTAAATCAATTCCAAATTCAACTTCTCGTATTGGAGGTAATCCCGATAGTTCTTCAGGAAACACATCAGGGAATTCACAAACCACAGCCACAGATTCAACTTTCTTTTCTGTCACTTTTGTATCAATCACATATGCAAGATAAGGTTCGCAACACTTTTTCACATAATTCAGAGCTTTCATCAAAGATATAACAGCCAGTAACCCATTTAAATCACTGGATTCAATTCAAACTATCTCACCATTCTGGCTTCTCAAATCAATACTCTTTCGTTTACAATTCACAATAGCATTATGCAAAGTTAGCCAATCCATACCCAGAATGATATCAAATTCATTAAAAGGTAGCAACATTAAATTAGCCAGAAAGTAAATATCCCGAAACATCAACGGACAGTTCTTGCACACTTTATCAACCAAGACACACTAGCCTAAGGGGTTCGATACTCTAATCACAAATTCAGTAGACTCAACAGGTAGAGTCTTACTTGATGCTAGATTCACACACACATAGGAATGAGTAGAACCTGGATCTATCAATGTAATCACATCAGTATCAAATAGAGTAAAAGTACCAGTAAGAACGTCTAGAGATGACGCTTCTTCTCGTGCGCGTATAGCATAGGCTCGGGCAGGTGCTCTCGCCTCGGATCTCACAGCTATATCCGTCGTCCCTTTTTGACTACCACTCACATTTTCGGTGTTTCTGAGAGGTCTACCCCTAGCTGTCATATTACTTGGTCTTGCACTCTGAACATTGTGTAACACCCTAAACACGGCCTAAAAGTTAGGCCCGAATCTGGCATGTCACATTGAAGTGTTTTTGCGAAAACCTTGTTTTCGTTGAAAACCCTTCTTAAAGAATTTGGATTAAAAACCAAGTTCTTAGTTGTCTTCCAAAACAGTGTGTATTAGGAAAACTGTCTTTATGATTGTAAGTTAACAATTATTTAAAAATAAAACTTTTTAGCAGCGGAAGCTTAATTTTGAATAAAATAATTATTTTCAGAAAAATTTAATATAAATTTTAAAAGAGATAAAGTAAAACATTCAATGTAAAGTTAAGCAGAGGGGAAGCCTTATTACAATCCAACTCAAAATGATCAAAATACTTAAGACTATAAAGAAAATCAAGTAAAACGAAATGTCTTGCTAGCTGGCCACCTTCAAGTCCCTCCATTCGTCGAACTGCCTACTGGGGATTTCCTGAGAAAATAAAAGAGGGGGTGAGTTTCGAAACTAAGTGTGTACAACCCTCAGCAAACAATTAGCATACAAGCAATCAATTAGGCCTAAGCCCTTTTCATAATAATAACAAAGCAACATCATACATGCAATGCTGTGCAACCCTCCCCAAATAACCCATCCGCTATCATCTCCGTCCCCAATACACATCATGTGGGGATGGCCTCATCCGGGACACATCAATGATAGCCCAATTGCGGTACTACCTGCGTTGCAGCAAAGCTGCTAATAGGCTTAAAAGCTATCGGTGGATCCACAGTCGTCAAGCAACCATGCGATCCTCATATACTTTCTCCATTCCATAATTCCCACCCATATGCAACCTAGGCAGTATATCATATGAATGCAGCATGTAACATCCACAAATCCTAAGTTAAACACATAGGGGTATTTTAGTCATTTTCACCCTTAGGGGCATTTCAGTCATTTTTAAGTATTATGGATTTAGTACTTACCTGGGTCCGTTAGCAAATCCCCGTTGGCCAAAGTGAACAGGTACTATGTACCAGGTAGGATTCCACAGAAGAGGAGGTGGGTCATTGAGACCGTTTAAGTACCAAGCTCTCTCTAGATCCAATCCTAGACATGCATATACCTATTACCACACTTCAACCTTAAGACTTATCCACGGTTGCAATTATGTCCTTAAGTTTTATGTATCTTTTAGCAGTTATCAGATACTAAGACCAAACTCATATACAAAGCCCAAATAAGCCTACATACATGCAAACGGCCCACTAAGCCTGGCTCATGAGGCCCAAATCACTTTTATATTGCCCGTTAGGCCCAAATCTCATTCATATAGCCCATTAGGCCCAAATCACATCTATATGGCCCATTAGGCCCCAATCAATTCCAGAGCATGTAACGTGCATGACCAACTCAAATCATATAACCAAACCAACAATTTCACAAAACTTAGCCTCATGGCCCACTGGGCCCATTTATCCACTTTTGGCTTTTCGGCTTTCCGGCATTGCCGATATCATGTGTGTGTAGTTTTTGTACACACCTGGTAATAACGCATGCTATGATTTCCTCTTAGTCACGAACCTACATTTGATATTACTTAACAATTAATCACAGGCTAAACACAAACTTTATCAAAAACCTGAGCCTCAGCGTAACCTTACTGTGTGCAACAAGCCCTAATAGCTTATTTCTTTAACAACAATCGTGATTAGACCCTATATCTGTACCAACTTAATCATTAGAGCCTAAGTAATAGATGACTTGTATCCAACACAAGTCACCCTCACAATATATATGACCATTCGGCCAACCCTTAAACCGAAGTAAAGAACACTTACCCAAAACCTAAAATGCAACAAGAGTGAAATGGTAACGACCTTGGAGGGAAGAGATCGATGCTAAATCCCAAGAATCAATCGGCCAAAACTGAAGAAAAAGCACAAAGAAGATTCGGGCAAGGTGTATTTGGCCTAAAAATCGGAGTGGTGTAAAGGGATATTCAGCACCTAAATGCAAGGTAAAGGAAGAAGATGAAATCACAAAAATCAAAGAAGAACCTTGAGGGAGAATAGATGTTATTCGGTTTGTCAAGGAAGAAGAGAAGAATCGGCTAAGAAGCAAGAATAAAGGTTTAGAAGGTAGGAGAAGAGTGAAGAATCGACAACAAGGCAAGGTATTTTCGATTGTGGAAAAATAAGGTTTCGGCAAAGAAAAGAAAAAGAATGGAAAATTCAGCATTACCTAGGACCCCAAATTCGGCACACACATACTATAGCTGAAACTTAGCCACCCCTAAAGTCCAATTCGGCACCACTTCATCCACTGCTCTATCTCCTAATTTTTCTCCATGATATCTCCCTTATCATTCTCCTAAATTCTCTTTACTGATCACTTCTCCTTAGAGTCCCTCTACACGCCACTTCCAGTCTTCTAGAAGCCTAAAATTAAACTCCAAAATAAAACTAAGCTAGCACTCGAACCTCAGACCTCCCTGCATGCATATGTCGCCACCTCCCTACACCCTAGTGGCGTCACTTAGCCACTTCACCATAGGCTTCTTTGTGCCATTTTTCACTTATTTTTGTTTAAAAGCCTACTACCCACAACCCTGATTCCTTAATTAATTAAATTAAGAATTCTCCACCACAAAACTTGAACCTAGAGCTTCTCCAACACACCTAGACACTCTAAATTCATTAAATCCTTAAAGCCATCATGTCATTTGTCATTTTCTTGCTCACTTAGAAATTTTATGAGACCTAAAGCCCAAAGCCTAATTCCACTAGGCCCAAAATTCGGGGCGTTACAAATTGTTTTTTTCAGCTAACTCTGGGCAATCTCGAATGAAATGATCTCGCGATCCACATTTATAACAAGTTCTATTATTGTACTTGCCCCAGCATTCTCCAATGTGTTGTCTTCCACACTGTCTACACTCAGGCTTGTTGCTTTTGATACTTCTAATGCTTGATTCTGTCGGAATTTGATTTCTTGGACCAGCACTTTGTCTTGCACGATCTCTACCAGAATGTCCAAATGAAGCATTCGAACGATTGCTTGCATCTCTAAATCTCTTCGTCGAAGGTTGAGACGACTTACTCATCAATCTTTTTCTTTCATCATGTCATTTGTCATTTTCTTGCTCACTTAGAAATTTTATGAGACTTAAATCCCAAAGCCCAATTCCACTAGGCCCAAAATTTGGGGCGTTACAAATTGTCTTTTTCAGCTAACTCTGGGCAATCTCGAATGAAATAATCTCGTGATCCACATTTATAACAATTTCTATTATTGTACTTGCCCCAACATTCTCCAACGTGTTGTCTTCCACACTGTCTACACTCAGGCTTGTTGCTTTTGACACTTCCAACGCTTGATTCCGTCGGAATTTGATTTCTTGGACCAACACTTTGTCTTGCACGATCTCTACCAGAATGTCTAAACGAAGCATTTGAACAATTGCTTCATCTCTAAATCTCTTCGTCGAAGGTTGAGACGACTTACTCATCAATCTTTTTCTTTCTCTCTAGCCTCAGAATATGCTTTCTTCTTTTCTTTGCTAAGCTCCTCGGCTTTGCAGGCTCTTTCAACTAACACAACAAATTCATTTATGTCAAGTATTCCAACCAACAATTTAATGTCTTCATTCAGCCTTCAATGAAAGGTTTGCACATAATAGCTTCAGTCGAAACACATTCACGTGCATACCAACTTAATCTCACAAATTCCCACTCATACTCAGTAACTGACATACGGCCTTGTTTCAACTCTAGAAACTCTTTACGTTTCTGATCTATGAATCGTTGACTGATATACATCTTTTGGAATTTAGCTTGAAAGAAATCCTAGGTGATTCTCTCTCTCGGAACCATGGATATCAATATTTTCCACCAATTATATGTCGTATCTCTCAACATGGAAACATTCCATTTAATGCATTCATCAGGAGTCAACGACATCTCATTAAACACTCGAAAGGTATTCTCGAGCCAGAACTCAACTCGCTCGGCATCATCATTAGCTGTGGCCTTAAACTCTTCGGCCCTATACTTTTAAATTTTATTTACAGGAGGTTTATTCCATTGGATCGGATCTGTCTCTTGTGGCGCAACATGTACTTGTGGGGGTGGAGGTTGTGGAGCAGCCGGATTCGTTTGAACAACCTCTGAGAACCACTCACTCATCATTTGGAAGAAGGCTTGATTAGCCTCTCCCTCATGGCTACTAACAATCAGCCTAGACTCGACCAGCGCTGTCCCTTGAGTGAGAGCAGGCGCATTGCTCTCTACATCATCAGCAACTGCTCGATCGGGATCCATTTACTATTTGAAAACACATTTTTAACTATCAAGATTTATCACACTATCGCAATTATATATATGTCATGTCTAGCTAGACTTATACACACTACGTTAGTCCTATAATCGACTAAATCGTAGCTCTGATACCAATAAAATGTAACACCCCAAACCTGTAACCGTCACCAGACTAGGGTTAAGAGGCATTACTAATCAATTCCTAACATTCCATGTCATTTTCAACATAAAGTCATTCAAACCACATAATTTACAATCATATAGTCCCTTAATGAGGTTTACGAGACCTTAAACACGTGTTAGAAAGGGGTCGGGACTAAACTGAACTCATACAAAAATTGCTAAAATTTTAACATTTTTCTAAGTTACAGAGGTCACACGTCTGTGTGGGTAGGCCGTGTGCCTCACACGGCCTCAGACACGCCCGTGCGTCCAAGCCGTGGCAAAACAGGGCATACATACTGACTTGTTCACACGGCCTACGACAAGCCCGTATGCCTCACCCGTGGTCGACACTGCTTGCACCATATGGCCAGTCACACGCCCGTGTGTCTAGCCCGTGGTCGAGTCTGACTTGAATCAAATTACAAATTCAAAAGACACGGTCGAGCCACACGTCCGAGTGCTCAACCGTGTGGACAAGTATAGGCCATTTTCAAGGCCAAATTACCATCCACGCTTATAAATCACCTATAAGCATCAAACCAATACCTATTCCTACCTCAAATGCAACCAAGATATACCAACACATGCACCAAATAATCATCAACTACATTACTTATTTCCATACTCAATTCCTACTCAATAAATCCACCCAAAACACTAATATTCACAACTCAAATCATATAAGCTAAGGATCATTTAGTCATGCCACAAATTTACACTTAAAACACCATTCTCATCAACTAATTCAAGCATGAAATATACCAATTCCAATCTCACTATACCATACAACAATAATCCTTTTCATAGTTTCAAGTATAAACCAACAACATTCAACTTCCAAGCCATATCACATGGCAAGGTTTATACAACTCAAAACATGCCACATTAACTAGCCTATACATGCCATATTCAAATATAGACATTTTTCAAAAGTACCAACATAAATAGCCGATAGTGTGATTGAGTCCCTGACGATACTTGGACCCGAGCTAGCTTTCTGACATTGTAAAACAGAGAAACACATCACATAGTAAGCTTAAGAGCTTAGTAAGTTCATGATAAACCGTAATATAAACATATTTTAATCCTACATTTAGCATACTTTTGGATGATTTAAGCCTTGAATTGTGGAATTTGGTGCTCTTAATCCTTTGTTTTCATGTTTTATACTTAGAAAAGCACTGGAGGATGAAAAAAATGAGAAATGGGCTTAAAACGGAGTAAATGGGCCATATCAAGAAATCAACATGTCTTGGGCCCAAGCCACACAGCCGTGCCACCTTAACAGACCCGAACACGGCCTGGCCACGATTCACACGGGCGTGTGCCATGGGCGTGTCCCTGTCATGACAAAGAAGAGTTTCATTCAGATTAGGGTACTTAGAGGCAAAGAAAGCCATTCCAAAAGCCTATATAAACACCCTAAAGGCCAACCTTCAAGGAAAGTGGAGTTAGGTGTCCAGTTAGGCCGAAGAGCCAAGCAAAGAGGCCAGAATTGTGGAATTTACTTGAAAAAAGCCAGTTGATTCATCTCAAGAAGACGGAATTATACTCAAGATGGAGGATCTTCTCTTCAATTCCTTCAGGGGGTTTTAGGGTTTTTCTTATGTTTTGTTTTATATTTTCTTTTGAGATGTATTCTCTTATCATTATGAACTAAACCCCTTAAATACCTGAGAGGGACGAAACCTAAGACGAATCTTGTTATTGTTTTCTGAACTATATGATAAATACTTGATTTGTTCTTAATTATGTGTTCTTAATTATTGTTTTGATATTTCAGGATATTGATTCAAGTATTGATGTGCTTAGGCAGTGGAGCAAAAGTCCCGGTTTAAGAGTAGATCTAGCATAATTAAGTAGAGTTTATCGCAACCCTAGAAATAGGATGACGAAAATCTGCCGGATTAGGGTCAAACCTAATATGGGAGTCCATAGATCGAGTTAATGTAATTCTAGGGGTTTTAATTAGAAAGAGATTTCAATTAATCAACCTAGGGTTAGACGTTAGTAGCCTCGAAAAGGGTATTAATATACATTACGGAATCCTACGGATCAAGTCAAGTGAATAAATCGTCTGGTTTAGAGTTAAATAACAAGTGAAGTCTAGGTGGATTCTTCCTCGGGTATTGTCTTAATCAATTGGTTTTTCCTACAAGTATTTTCCCAATTCATTCTCTTTGTCTTTACATCTTTAGCTTGATAGTTAGTTAATTTTAGATTAATTAATAATTCGCTTAATTTTGAGGCTAATAATAGAAAGAAAGTTAGTATTAGTACTTTTAGTTCCTTTGGGTTTGACAATCTGGTCTTGCAACTAAACTATACTACTTTTCGATAGGAGCGCTTGCCTCAATCATTGTCATAGTTAGATTTTAGGCTCGATCATTCTTTATTAAATTTTTAAGACTTTGACACACGATCAGTTCTTAATACAATACAATTAAGTAAATAATTTAAATGAATATATAAAACAAACCATCACATAGATCGATTTCCATGAATTCACAATTTCAACTATAGCCATATGCTCTCATCACAATTCATTTATCATCTACAAGTTCATCAACCACTTAGGTTTTCATACATACCTTTGCCAACACCTAGTTTACAACAAATTTTGGTACTCAATGCTCCATTCCACATTTTGATTAATCTTTATTATTTCTTCGATACAATCGCACACTTAGTGCAAATTTCATAACCGAAACTTAAATGATATCGCAAACTTAGTGCCTTCATATAAAATCAAGTGTATCTCGGTACCGCACACACAGTGCCAATTAATAAAGCTGAAGCTTCCATTACTTCGCACGCATAGTGCTATTCATCAGTGTCTCGATTCCAATTACTCACACTTAGTGTCACATTTCTCAGGTTCATTTATAACATTTCTAATTCAATAACTATCATTTCATATCACATAGATATAAATTCAACAACTTGTATTATATCTGAACTTACCTCGGACGTCGGAATATCGAAACTAGTCGATCAATCGAGTACCTTGTCCTTGCCTCGATCTCGATCCGAATCTCTCCTCTCTTAGTCTATACATATTCAAATTTAGCTCATTAAATCACCAATTCATTCAATTTAGTCCAAACACACATATTTAGTGCATTTTACAAAATAGCCCTCACATTTTCACATTTCGACACTTTAGTCCCTAATTCAGAAAATCACAAAATACACAAAATTTTACTACACCATGCTTAGGCCGAATTCTCCTTAGTCTCATATAGGCCCTTATATTTTATTTATTTCATATTTTAGTCCCTTAAAATATTATTTTCACAATTTAGTCTAAATTACTCAATTTCACCAAAAAATTCAAAGACAAAACATGTTAATCTTTCACATATCTTTCATATTTCATCATCAACTATCACAAAACTCATGTGTTCATCAATGGAATATTTCAAATTCATCATCAATTCACAAAATTGAAGCATGGGTTTTGAAGTACTCGAAGCAACGATTACAAAAACGTTGAAATTATCAAAAACCAAGCAAATTACATACATTAATTTTGCTCAACCAAGGCCAAATATAAAAAAGATCAAACTCTTTCTTCTTCTTTCAATATTCGGTGGAAAAGATGAACGTTAGTGGCTTATTTTTAGCCTTTTGTTTTATTATAAAAGCTTTAATAATTCATTTACCAAATTAACCTTTTAAATTAACATTAAAATCTCACTATCTTATGTCCATTACCGTGCATCTATCATGCTAATGGCATATTTCCATTTGAAGGACTTCACATAATAAGAACAATGGCAATTTGACACTTATTAAATTAATAGACTACTTTTACTTTTTATGCAATTTAGTCCTTTTCTCAAATTAAGCATACAGTCGATTAAATTTTCACATAGAACTTTCACACATGCTCAATCATATATTATAAACACCAAAAATAATATTAAAATATTTTTTCAACCTCGGATTTGTGGTCTCAAAACCACTGTTCTGACTATGGTCTAAACCGGGCTGTTACACACACGGCCAACACAGACGCCTGTGTGGCTAGCCCGTGTGCCCTAAAAATGGCCATACATGGTCGTGTGCCAAGCCATGTACTAGACTGTGTCAATCCTGTAGGGTATACTGACTTATGCCACACGGGCATATCACATGCCCGTGTGTGAGGCCGTCTGGAGCATACTGACTTGGTTTTAAAATCAACACTAGGGAACACACGGCCGTGTAACCTGACCGTATGTCACACACGGCTAAGACATACGTCCGTGTCTCTACATGTGTGGACAAAAATAGGCTATTTACCAAGCCAATTTGCCATCCAAATTTGAATATACCTACAACATATCATTTTGCACCATCTCATAGCATACATAGACATTTAAACCAGCCAATTCAAACCTAATTCATGCATATTCTAAACCATATTTCTCAATACACACAAGTTGCAAAATAGACCAATTCATTTATACCCCAAATCTCATAAACTTGGATCATTAATATGACTACTTAAAATATTCATTGTTTACCTTGATTCACAAACAAATAACATCACCAAAATCAACATTCAACTTCCATAATACCAACTATTAATAATCATCATAAAACCAACCTTAATTTACATAACATAAACTTATATGCACATACACATATAAACAAGCAAATTAACTCAAAATAAGCTAACTCTCATGGCTATTATATACAAACCAAGAAATATACATTTATAAGCCAATTCAAATGGCCAAAGTCATTACCAAATATAACCAGAATGACCAAAGTCCCTATACATGCCATATACTCAAAACATAAGCATAAAAGTACCAAACTGATAGTAGGATAGTGTGACAAAATCTCTGACGATCCCTGAATCTGAGCTAGCTTTAAATTCACTATAAAACATAGAAAAATTTAATGATGTAAGCTATAAAGCTTTGTAAGCTCGTATGAGATAAACTCATAAACACATAATTCAACAATTGATTATAAATACATGAATTCACATAAACTAACAAACCCTTTAATTACTCATTCACAAAACTATATATTTGCTTCATCATTTCTTCGATTCAAAGATATTATGGTTTATGCACATGCCTGTACCATCTCGTACCAATCTCATTCTCAACTACATCATTCGTTTACTCGTTGAACCATTTGGAATAGAAGTTGGATACTCAAGAATCTCGTATAATAAGTACCTATACCACGGCCCGAAGCTAAATCAATGTAACTTATATCCAAAGTACTAAAATCATGGCTCGAAGCCAAATCAGCCAATGTTCATGGCCTGAAGCCAAATTGTTATAACTCGCACTCGAAGTGCTAATATCATGGCCCGAAGCCAACTGAATGTATCTCATAATGACATGTCACTAGTATCTTAAACTATTCCTAAGGTTCAATAGGGATTTCGAATGTCGAATTATCATCGAGTCATTGTTGAATTTGTTCGAAGTCTCGTAATCACAATCTATGCAATATTAAAGCTTTTAAAATACATTTATAATGAAATTTATGACATACGAACTTACCTTGATTCACAAATACGATGGAATGAACCGACTAGTCTGATACTTTATTTTCCCCCGATCAAGATCCGTGTTTCGCTGTTCTTGATATGCACCAAGATTGATGGCTGAAACTTAGAAGCTCTTTTAATGGTGTTTTTTTCCCCAATTTCAGCTAGATGAAGAAGAAACAAGATGATACCTTGTTTTTCTTTAATTAATTTATCATTTAATTACTAAATTACAATTTAATATAGACCATTATAAACACCTAATGGATGTCCATAAATGTTCATTCATGATTCAAATGGTCTAATTACAACATAAAGACCTTAACTTTAAAGTTCTATAGCTATTTAATACCATTAGCTATTAGAACATCACTTTTGTACTTTACGCGATTTAGTCCTTTTCGCCAAATTGACCAATCAAATGATAAAATTTCTTAATGAAATTTTCACACATACATATTATCATGCCACAGACATTAAAATAATTATAAAATAATTATTTTGACTTCAAATTTGTGGTCTTAAAACCACTATTCCTATTTGACTCAGAATGGGCTGTTACAAATCATACACGTAATTTTGATTATCCTAGCAGAATACAAACATTCGTAAATGCAATATATGAGGTTAATTCATGAATAACTCTACGTAGGTCACATAGGGCTTTTTGACTTGTAACGTAACGAGGATTAAGACAGGAATGAAATTCAAGAACATGAAACATCAAAATAGTTTCAACCACGAAAATAGTTTGACACATTGTAATGTTCCCTATTCTCTCCTTTAGTAACCCTTGCTCGCTCACTGCCTTATTTCTCCTTCTCTCACCTTCCTTACTTCTCTACATAGGAAACCACAACATAATATAACAATTACAGCCAGATCATGAGTTTTTATGTATAAATGATTGGTTTTTTCTACTTTTGTGACTTTGTGACTTTTTTCATTATCTTTTTTTGCTACATCTCACTCACAATGCTTTTTCTTTCCAAGTACTTTTCTACTTGTTTTGATTTTCTTTTTGTACTTTTTTTGTTACACGTATTGGCTAATCTATAATAACTATATCACACTGATCTTTCCTATTTCACTATGTTTTTACAAAATCCGCCGTGGTGTAGCTATTTAACCCTCAATACGAATGACCATATGTATATAGTCATGCAGTTTAGGATCAAGGAAAAAGGGTAAATACAAATTAATGTTTTGGGCTCGAGTTTTGTATGACGGTTCATCAAAAAGTGTTTTCTGGATCAAAATAGGTACTAAAGATGAAGAAACAGGTTTAGCTTTTTGTCTTTTGATGTATACCAAACAATGTCTTAGGTCATCCCTAGGTATCACATTATTCAAAAATTTTAATCAATCAAACATTCACAAATTCAACTATTTATCATACATACTAGCATGCTCGTTTTCATGTATTCTCTATATCATTTAATATATTCAATTACTCAATGTCTATTTATGGCGTAATATATAGGACTTGTATTTCAACAAGCTCAAGCACACACTTGAAATAAAAATTAAAAGAAAAGTGCAAAAATTAACAACGAATTTCCTATGTTACCCCCACACTTTAGATAACACATTGTCTTCAATGTGTAACCCAGAGAAGATAAGGAAAGAAGTTACCCGATTGATCGTGACATTGCTCAAATATACTATTGGGTTCTTCCTTCCTTTTTTGTTGTTAGCTCAAAGAATGTTGTGCTTCTATCATGTGGGATTCCTACATAGAAAACTTAAAACAAAGAAAAAAAAAGAATCCATTGTTAATCATACTCTTAAAATATTATCCAAAATTAGTTACTATATCCAAAAAATTCAACTATAAATTATCCTAATGTATCTATGTATTAGCCTAACATATACTTATGCAGATTTTTTTAAGAGAATACTCCCTTATTCATCTCCCTCATAGAGTCCACATTTTTTCCTCTATTTCTTTTGCTTTCAGTGAAGTATTACAAATCGTTTGTATAGGTCATCTCCTACTAATTTCTTTGGAGGATTAATCTTTTTGTCTAGTCAATCCATGGGTACTCTTGCTCTTTTGCATAATTTTGTTATTAAATGTGGGAAGAATGTTCCTTTGGATTGATTCTTTACACACTCAATAATACTCTGACAAATCCAAGTACCAATACATATTTGCTTCTTTTCCAAAATGGCATATACTAGAATAGCCTGTATCAGGTTGATATCAGAGATATCTGCTATGCGCTAGATTCTTAATCATACGAACTTCATCCAAATTTTTACTGTTGGAGTCATTATTGCTTGATTGAATGATACGAGCTCACCTACGACGCCTGTGATGGACGTCAATCATGACCCGATAAGGCTACCTAATGGGCCAATTACGCGTTTCCGAGCCAAGCAATTCAAAGATGCCACAATGGTGTTGGTGGCACAAATTTGGAATGACGATAGAAAAGAGTCCAAAAACATGCTGAACTATTACAATTTCTTTGGAGTTGAATATACTAGCTAGTCCGACTGCTAGAATATTTAGCACTTTGAAATACGCATGTTTGATTAATTTTCAGAAGTTGTTACATTTTCTTAAATTCTCATTATTTTGTTTAAATAGCACAAGTTTTTAATAAATCCTTTGTCATAGTGAATGATAGTGTGTTTTACCTAGTATTTAAATAAAAGTGATTAAAATTTGTGTTAATTTATGTTCAACCAAAATTTTACTAATGTTGGTTTATATTTTATAGGTGATTCACGTTATTTTGGATGACAACAATGGAAGCCATAAACAAATAAAAGCTTGTGGTGTGGACGGCTTAGAGTGGGAATTAATTAATTAAGCATGAAACACTTTGGAGACTTGATGACAAATAATTGGAATTAACAAATGCTCAAGTGATGGATTAAAGAATGATTGAAGCAAAGTGGAGCTTTTGGGAATATGGCATGGGACGGCACACAAGGAAAGATAATGGAGGGCCATGATAGAAATTGGAGTTTGAATGGAATGAATAAATAAAATTTGGGAGTGCAAAAAAACCATCATGAATAAACAATTGATGCTAGTGGGCGGCAAAGTCAAATGCATGGATTACCTAGGTGGACGGCAATGTTGATTAAACAAATAAAAGGTGAAAGTGTATGAGTATGAAAGCAGTTGCACGGCAAATTGGAGCAAGTTAATAAGCACATGGAACATAAATGGAATGCATGAAATAATGGGCGGCATAGTGGACGGCATGAAGAATTGAAATTAACATTTGAGTGGCTGAAGAAGTCAACTAATGGGACGGCTCAGGCATTTTAAATTAGGATAATTCAAGTGTTTTATTTTAATTGCAAATGGCCACTCCTTCTCTTGACCGATTGTTCACAAAGGCCTATCCCAGTCACCTATTCGACTATCATTAACAAGGCCTATAAATATTACACATTTACATTCTTGTAAAAAACAGAACTTGAATTTGAATGAAAGAAAATTTTCTTTTGGTGAGTATTCACTCTCCTAAATTCTCGAGGTTTGAATTGACTTATCTAGTTTTCTAGTGGCGTCGATCTTTCCTTATTTGAACTTATCATCCTTTTGGGTGTGGCGTTCATCTACCTATACCGTTGGTTCCTATCTCGCTAGATAGTGGGTCTCGATTTCATTTCGAAATACCATACCGTTGGTTCCTATCTCGCTAGATAGTGGGTCTCGGTTTTATTTCGAAACTCATTCCATCAATTTGAAACTTATAAGATTCGGGTCTTTAATTTTTATTAAAGGTTCTTTCTTGTTTCAAATACGTATCCATTTCAATCCACCACCTATCTTTTCATTTCAAAGATATCATTTCCAATAAAATTATCCCTTTTGTTAGTTGAACGAGAAACTGTCTAATTTACGATCGGGCAACATTAACGATTCGTCTCCTAACCCGAGATGGCCCGTTATCATCTGGTATCAGAGCCAATTAAATTAGGCACATTTTGATCGTCTTGAGTTTTTCCGAGTAAGTTTCAAAAAAAAATCCAAAAAAAAAAGCTGTATTTTATTTTCATTGTATTTAGCATATTTGAAGTTAAAAAAAAAAGAACCCTCTTCCTACCTTGGCCTGTTTAGATTGTCAAGTTCTTCTCTAAAAAGACGAACGACATTCGCTTGCTTATATTCAAGTGTTTTACAAAGTATACTAACCGAGACGAGCCCTTGTGCAGTATAGTTAGTTAGCTCTATAAGATGTTGGGAATCAACTATAGTTGACTTCCATGCAATTGTTACCTCCTCCAACATATCTTGGTCATCTCTTGGCTTTTCTACATTAAACCGCTTCCTGACTTCATGCTCAATTAGCTTGATTCGCACCTTTCTTCAAGTCGATTTAGTCGTGTTAGCTTAAGTTTCATTCGGTAATCAACTAGCCTAATACCTTTTGGTGGTGAAAAAAAAAATTAAAAAATTCGAGTTAAAAAAAAAGTGTGAAAGTTTGCAAGTTTTGTTTCATTACTTCTTTTCCCGATCTTCACCACCCTTCTTCACTCCAACGGCACTATACCAAATTTTTTTTTTCAGCTGACCTCCACCCCATAACATCATTTTCCCTTGTATCAATTTTAAAAGCCGACCCTCAAGCAGTAAATAAGTCTTTTGAAAATGAAATACGAATTTGTGAGAAATATCGGTAAAAGGCACGAGTGATTCATCAAAGAAAAGCCTTAATACGAGTGAAACACGAGTTTGAGCGAAATTTCTTTGTGAGTGACTTGTGAGATTTTGTGGTAAGGTATTTTAATTTTGTCAGTTTATTTCCCTTTGTTATAATAGTTTATTTTTCAGCAACAAATATGTCTCAAGAAGAGTTCTCATCCAATGACTACCCATACTTGTTGAATGAAATGCGAAGAGCCATAAACAAGTTGAAAAAGCACTTGGATCGGATCGAGGAACGAGACCAACGAGATCGACCTTCTTCAAGTCAAAGGACGAAGTCAAGATCATCCCGAAGACACACTTTTGAAGAATATTCGAGAAGAGACTGTGATCGAAATTCTTATTCCTCAAGAAGTTCGAAACAGTATTCATCCATGAAAGATTATCCTCAAAGTGGTACATATTATGATTCTTATTCCCTCTAAGAAGACATGCGAGTTGATCGGTATATTCGTTCAGGAATTTCCAAGAAAGCGTCCATGGAGTATTCTCCCCGAAGAACTCATCAAGATATCTTTGAGAACGCTATCCCTTCTCTTGAACAAAATTTTACTCATTTTGATTCTTTTGTATCGTCTTCTTGTCATAATGAAAGGAAGAGAGAAAAAGAATTAAAAAGAAAAGAAAGACAAGAGAAGATCATGAGAGAAAACGAGCGAATATGGAATGAACTCGAGAAAAGAAAAAAAGAGAAAGAAAAAGAAAAGAATTTTAAAAAAAAGAGGGACAAGAAAATAAGTGATAAAACGAGAGAGTGTGAACAAAAAGAAAATGGAAAAATGAGTGTTTTTACAAAAGCAAGAGATATTCGAAAAGCTTTGTATGTGAGACAACCTATGTATGTCTTACTATACAAAGAATCGTTTTTGAACACTAACGACTTACCCAAGAATCTTTCTCTTTACGTGTTGTCTACGATTCAGAATTCAAGGACATATTTCGGAGGAGATACCAAGTGGTTTACCACCCATTCGAGGCATAGAACACCAAATTGACTTGGTGCCGGGAGCATCTCTACCCAATCGACCTGCGTACCGGAGCAATCCTGAAGAAACAAAAGAGCTCCAAAAGCAAATCACTGAACTGCTAGAAAAGGGATATATCCGAGAAAGCCTTAGTCCATGTGCAGTACCGGTGCTACTAGTACCAAAGAAAGATGGTTCGTGGTGAATGTGTGTCGACTGTCGCGCCATCAACAAGATTACCATCAAATATCGACACCCGATACCCCGACTCGATAACATGCTCGACGAGTTAAGTGGGGCTCGAATCTTTACAAAGATTGACCTCAAAAGTGGTTATCACCAAATTAGGATGCGAGAAGGCGATGAGTGGAAAACGGCTTTCAAAACAAAGTTAGGTTTGTATGAATGGTTGGTGATGCCATTCGGACTTACAAACGCTCCGAGTACTTTTATGCGACTTATGAATCATGTTTTATGAGCTTTTATTGGCAAATCATGTGTTGTTTACTTTGATGACATATTAGTGTACAGCAAATCTTTGGAGGATCATCTCCAACATCTACGTGCGATCTTAGAAACATTGCGAAAAGAGGTATTGTACGCCAATCTCAAGAAATGTTCTTTTTGTACTGACAAGGTTATTTTCTTAGGCTACGTCGTAAGTGCAAATGGATTAGAGGTGGACCAAGAGAAGGTTAGAGCAATCCAAGAATGGCCCCATCCTACAACGGTTAGCCAAGTACGAAGTTTCCATGGGTTGGCTAGTTTTTACCGCCGATTCGTGCCCAACTTCAGCACGATAGCCGCTCCTTTAATGAGCGTGATCAAGAAGAATTCGGCTGTCTATTGGTCCAATGAGCAAGAACAGTCTTTTAATGCCATTAAAGAATTTCTTGTTAAAGCTCCATTGTTATCCCTTCCCGACTTTAATAAAACTTTTGAAATTGAATGTGATGCATCAGGTGTAGGGATCTGAGTTTGTTCTAACTCGAATGGAGACCCGGTGCGTACTTACTTGAGAAATTGAAGCGGAGCTGCACTCAATTACCCGTGTATGACAAAGAGATGTACGCTCTAATAAGATCGCTTGAAACATGGCAACATTACTTGAGGGCGAAAGAGTTTGTTATTCATTCAGATCATGAAGCACTCAAGTATATTAAAGGTCAGCACAAGCTTAACAAACGACATGCAAAATGGATCGAGTATTTAGAATCATTTCCGTACGTAATTAAGTACAAGAAAGGTAAGGAAAATGTAGTAGCGGATGCGTTATCACGAAGGTACAATTTATTAACCTCTCTTGATTCTAAAGTACTTGGTTTCCATCATATTAAGGAATTGTATGCTAACGATGCTGATTTTGGCAATGTCTATAATGCTTGTGAGAGTGGTGCTTTTGATAAGTTTTACAGGCATGAAGGATTCCTTTTCAAGGAAAACAAGATTTGTATACCGCAAGGTTCTATACGAGACATGCTTGTGATAGAAGCACATAGTGGAGGCCTTATAGGTCACTTTAGACGAGACAAAACATTGTCCACTCTTCAAGAACATTTTTTCTGGCCAGGAATGAGCAAGGATGTTGAACGAATTTGTGAACGTTGCATTGCTTGCAAACAAGCCAAATCACGGGTCCAGCCTCACGGTTTATATACGCCCCTTCCTATTCCAGACACTCCGTGGGTTGACATTTCCATGGATTTCGTCCTTGGATTACCAAGATCAAAAACTGGGAAGGACTCGATTCTTGTTGTAGTTGATCGTTTTTCTAAAATGTCCCATTTTATCCCATGTTCTAAAACTGACGATGCTGTGCATATTGCCAACTTGTTTTTTAGGGATATCATACAATTGCATGGAGTTCCGAAGATGATCGTATCTGATAGGGACGTAAAATTTTTAAGTCATTTTTGGCGAACTCTGTGGGGAAAGTTAGGGACAAAACTACTATTCTCGACCACATGTCATCCTCAAACGGATGGACAGACCGAAGTAGTAAACCGAGTTCTCTCAACCTTGTTGCGAACCTTGGTGCAAAAAAATCTCAAAACATGGGAAGACTGTCTACCCCACATCGAATTTGCTTACAATCGAACTGTTCATTCTGCAACTAAATTTTCGCCTTTCGAGATTGTTTACGAGTTTAACCCTCTCACTCCTCTTGATTTATTGCCACTGCCTTCAGATAAATTTATCCATCCTGATGCTAGGAAAAAGGCGGAATACATAAAGGAGCTGCATCGAAAGGTGCGCGAGAATATTGAAGCAAGAACCAAGCAATACGTCCAACGAGCTAACAAAGGTCGTAGACGCATTCTCTTTGAACCAGGGGACTGGGTTTGGGTTCATATGCGAAAAGAAAGATTTCCCAAGCAAAGGCGATCTAAACTTTTCCCAAGGGGGGACGACCCATTTCAAGTCATTGAACGCATAAATGACAACTCGTACAAATTGGACTTGCCAGGTGAATATAATGTGAGCGCAAGTTTTAATGTTTCTGATCTTTCTCCTTTCGATGTAGGTGATGATTCGAGGACGAATCAACTTAAAGAGGGAGGGGATGATACGAGCTCACCTACGACACCTGTGATGGATGTCAATCATGACCCGATAAGGCTACCTAATGGGCCAATTACACGTTTCCGAGCCAAGCAATTCAAAGATGCCACAATGGTGTTGGTGGCACAAATTTGGAATGACGATAGAAAAGAGTCCAAAAACATGCTGAACTATTACAATTTCTTTGGAGTTGAATATACTAGCTAGTCCGACTGCTAGAATATTTAGCACTTTAAAATACGCATGTTTGATTAATTTTCAGAAGTTGTTACATTTTCTTAAATTCTCATTATTTTGTTTAAATAGCACGAGTTTTTAATAAATCCTTTGTCATAGTGAATGATAGTGTGTTTTACCTAGTATTTAAATAAAAGTGATTAAAATTTGTGTTAATTTATGTTCAACCGAAATTTTACTAATGTTGGTTTATATTTTATAGGTGATTCACGTTATTTTGGATGACAACAATGGAAGCCATAAACAAATAAAAGCTTGTGGTGTGGACGGCTTAGAGTAGGAATTAATTAATTAAGCATGAAATACTTTGGAGACTTGATGACAAATAATTGGAATTAACAAATGCTCAAGTGATGGATTAAAGAATGATTGAAGCAAAGTGGAGCTTTTGGGAATATGGCATGAGACGGCACACAAGGAAAGATAATGGAGGGCCATGATAGAAATTGGAGTTTGAATGGAATGAATAAATAAAATTTGGGAGTGCAAAAAACCATCATGAATAAACAATTGATGCTAGTGGGCGGCAAAGTCAAATGCATGGATTACCTAAGTGGACGGCAATGTTGATTAAACAAATAAAAGGTGAAAGTGTATGAGTATGAAAGCACTTGCACGGCAAATTGGAGCAAGTTAATAAGCACATGGAACATAAATGGAATGCATGAAATAATGGGCGGCATAGTGGACGGCATGAAGAATTGAAATTAACATTTGAGTGGCTGAAGAAGTCAACTAATGGGACGGCTCAGGCATTTTAAATTAGGATAATTCAAGTGTTTTATTTTAATTGCAAATGGCCACTCCTTCTCTTGACCGATTGTTCACAAAGGCCTATCCGATCACCTATTCTTGCTATCATTAACAAGGCCTATAAATATTGCACATTTACATTCTTGTAAAAAACAGAACTTGAATTTGAATGAAAGAAAATTTTCTTTTGGTGAGTATTCACTCTCCTAAATTCTCGAGGTTTGAATTGACTTATCTAGTTTTCTAGTGGCGTCGATCTTTCCTTATTTGAACTTATCATCCTTTCGGGTGTGGCGTTCATCTACCTATACCGTTGGTTCCTATCTCGCTAGATAGTGGGTCTCGGTTTTATTTCGAAATACCATACCGTTGGTTCCTATCTCGCTAGATAGTGGGTCTCGGTTTTATGTCGAAACTCATTCCATCAATTTGAAACTTATAAGATTCGGGTCTTTAATTTTTATTAAAGGTTCTTTCTTGTTTCAAATACGTATCCATTTCAATCCATCACCTATCTTTTCGTTTCAAAGATATCATTTCCAATAAAATTATCCCTTTTGTTAGTTGAACGAGAAACTGTCTAATTTACGATCGGGCAACATTAACAATTCGCCTCCTAACCCGAGACGGCCCGTTATCATTGAATGTCTCTGTTATTGTCATTTCAGGTCGACACATCCATTTTACCTTTCCTTCTGTTAACAACCTCAAGACCTCTTTTATGTCTATGTCTTTGAATTGTTAAAGATCTGTTTTGAACATGTAATCACGGTAATAATAAGGAGCATCATAAAATTGACAAGTGCTTCTTTCCATTACTAGAACGTTGACTCCTTTACCTTTGACATGTGTTCACAACTCATAATATGGTCTTGTCGCTTCTCTTTCTTTTAATCAGAAGTTAGTCCATTCACATTTGGTTGAAGCTGTAATAACCCATTTTTCCCAGGCCCATAAAACATAATAAAAAAACAAAAAAATATACCAAAGTGTCCTTTTAAAGTCCTTTACAAAGCCCAAATTAAATTTACAAATGGCCCAAATACTAAAACTACTCAGCAACCCAAATTTAATACACCTGATTAGCCCGACTAAACTAACCCAGATGTGGCCCAAATGAGCTCGAATCTTCAGCAGTCTGGAAACCTAGGGTTTCCTAGAAATATTTGCGCCGCAAGGGCCAGTATCCGAACTGTCGCACTGCAAGCTTTGTGCCGCAAGCAGTAGCCCCTCGATCACTCCGCCATCAACGCCCACGAACCTCGCGCCATCGTCAAGATCTTCGTCCACCTGCAAAAGAAAGGAAACAATCCGCAGCAAAAATGGCAAAACAGTAGCAAATTCCCTTTTTATTTTTCTATTTTCAAGGCTATAAAAGCCTGATTATTTTGTAACAAAAAGACACTCAGATATATGCAGAGAAAAAAACTCAATACACACAGAACTAAAAAAAAGGATCAAAACAGAATACAGATATTGTTCTTTAACAGAGGTGATTTTCCACTCTATTTTGTGTCATTTTTTATTTCGATTTATGCATATTTATTATAAAATAATACTATAATAAAAAAGGGACGAAATTTCATACCTGAGAGCCGTCGTGGGCGACGGCGCGTAAGCGCGTGGAGGCGGAAGCCCCTAAGCTCGATGACCAGGCTTTGTCAAAGGAGCTAAGGGCCCTTGAGAGCGTTTTTGAATTTTTTTTTAAACAGGTTACTGAATGATTTTTTTACCTAAATATTAGTTTATATAATATTATAAAACGACGTTGTTTTAGCTTAAACAAATAAGCGTTGAAACGACGCCGTTTAGAAGAATAGGATCCGCGTGTTGACCCGACCCGAGGAGGATCCGCGCGTTTTCTTTGAATGGTCTAATTGCCATTTTAATCCTCCCGCATTTTTATTATTTTTAATTAAGCTTTTTTTATTCTTAATTTAGCCCTAAAATTTCCTTTCTGTTTTAATTAAGTCCTCGGACTCTTTAAAGGCCAAAATTGGAACGACGTCATTTTGGAAAGAAGGCAGAATTGCCTAATGAGTCCCTATAACACGATGAGCGATTTTAATTTAGTACTTGTCATATTTATATTTATTATTTAATCCTTATTTCTTTATTTATTCTTAGAATTTTTATTTTATTTTATTTTTAAATTATTCTAATATTATCTTCAATTATTTTCTGAAACCTTCTGTAGATGTAAATGTCGATTGTGCTATTTTTCCAATCTTTTTCGATTTTTAGAGACCATAGCCGAATGGCTACATGGTGGACTGATCTTGTGTTTTCTTTCATGGGCGGCATTCCATGATTTGAAGGAGATTTAATCGCCTCGGATTCTAAGTTAGAAATCAGTAGCACTCGAATCATACTACTTTTGGGATTTAATCAATCTAGAGTCGTAGGCAGAGAGCGGTGGTTCCGATTAGCGAGAGTATAGTACTACGTGTTATCAGGTGTGTAATTTCTCACACCATCTCTGTTGTCTGATATATATATATATATGAATCTGTCTATATTCTGTTAAAAGCCGAAATCCCAGCATGGTTGTTGAAAACCCGTGGAGGGTAAGGGCGACTCATCAAGTTTGTGATTTCTGTGATTTTCCTTAAGTAAAATGATTTTGATGAGTTGATATGATATGCATGTATGCCGTTTCCCATGTTTTCTCGGGGTTGGGCGATTGATGTATATGAAAGGGGAAGTGTTCTGTTGTAGTGGCTCTGCCACGATCTGTTCTGGTGACAATGTCACAAATCTGACGATGAGCAGCTAACTGCAGCATGACTGCCATCGGTGGTGTATAGCGGTGAGGATGATTGCAGAAATCCCCAATGGTGTGGTTGGCAGGTAAGGGTGGTATGTAGCGGATGGATCTAGGATTGGCTTGGGCTTTGTTTAATTCTGATATGTGATATTTTGTTATTCTGTTCTGTGGGGCTAAGGCCCAGTCTGATGGTGCACGAGGGATTGCACACTGAGTCTTGTGACTCACCCCGTTGTTTAAATACAGGTAGCACTTAGTACATCGGACCGGGTTGGAAAGGAGCGTAAGGTGGCCATGCATGGATTTATTTTGATTCAATAAAGGACGTTGTTTTAATTATTTTCCCTTAGTATTTTCAATTTTTCTGGTTTTATATTTTATTGTAATAAGGCCACTGGCTATTGTTTATTGGTTTTATGTATTGGTTTTTGGGTTTCCATATATTTAGATTTTATGATTAATTGAAACTAAGGTATGTGTTTAAAATATAGAACTCAGAGGTAAAATTTCGGTTTTTATTCATTAAGGCATTAATTAAAATTTATTTCTTCTACGAAATTATCAAATTATTAAGTTTTTCCCATATAAACGTTTAAACTATGTTTTTAAAAAAAATAAGAAATGCGACAAGTTTTATAAAATCTTCTTAGTGACATGCCAGATCCGGTCGGGGTGTTTGGGCAGGGTTTGGGGTGCTACAAATTGGTATCAGAGCCCGGTTCAAAACTCGACTTTGGGGTTTTGGGCTCAAAACATTTTCTAAAGATGGGTTTTGGAAACATGCATGTTTATAAATAACACAGGATGGTTTTCTCGGCATGGGACCTGCGTCTCCGGCCCAAGTCTGCCAGGTAAGTATTCAGAACTCACTGTGTGTTATATATGTATGTGGGCTTGATGGGCTTTAAGGGACGTAGATTATTTTAATTAGAACTTGATGGACCTTAGGCCTAGTTAAACAACTCTTCAATTCCATAAGACTTAATCTATCCAAACAAACCTGTGAACAAATCGCTGGGTTAGGGTGTGGCAACAGGCATACGCATGTCTAGGATTGGATTCAGGGAGAGCTTGGTACTTAAGCAGTCCTCGTGACTCACCTCCTCTTCGCTGGAATCCTACCTGGTGCGTAGTGATTGTTCACCCTAGCCACGAGGATTTGTTGATAGGCCAAAATCTATAATTAAAACCCGAAAGGGACCAGCCACCCTATTTCGCAACCAAAACACCCCCAAGTTTTGTAAAAGTTTCGAAATACACTTGATTTGTGAAAATTCCCAAAACAACCGTAGTTTTATAAAATACCCATGTTTTGCAAACTTATCCGAAAACCCCTAGATTTACAAAAGTAACTCGGTTTGCGAAATTAAACTGTCCAAAGTACCCCGATTAAAAAAAAACAACAACACCACCACCAAAATACCCTATTTTGAAGAAATTACCAAAATACCCTCGCCTTTACAAAAATGTACCTCTAGTTCGAAAAAAAACTACCAAGATACTTTATTTTGAAAAATACCCTGCAGGATAAAATTATGAAAATACCCCTGGGTAGTGAAGTGACGAAAATACCCTATGTGTTGAATGTGGGTTCATGGATGTCGTCTGTATGTTGATGGTTGATGTGTGTGGTTCCTAGAACTAGGAGACAAACTTGAGACTGAAACTTGTAGATGTAATTTCAAATTCGAAAGAACTGGTCTTAAACTACTGTTCATAAGACTGTTCGTGGTTAATCAGTGAAAGAAAATTAATAATTCATAAAATTTTTAATCAGATAAACGCCAATCGGAAGAATGAGTACAAGGGGTTGAGGACGTCCGCCGCGTGGTCATGGTAGGGGTAGGAGGACCGTGTCAGAGCCTGTAGGGTCTGGCCACGGGTCAGGAAACGAGATGCCGGATCTGCCAGCTGTGGAGGGAGAATTTTGGGACCAAATGACCGGAGATGATGCATTATCTCAGGCGATGTTGTAGGTCCTTGAGAGAGTTACTGGAGTAGGCACGGGTTTAGGAGCTCGAAAATCTGTGTCTGAATGACTCCGAGCCAACGGAGCGGAGATGTTTAAGGGTGTTTTTGGCGTAGCCCCTAACACAGCTGAATATTGGTTAGAAGCGAGTGAGCGCATAATGGATGACCTAGACTTCACGGTGGAGGAGAAGTTGAAAGGGGTCGTGTCTCTCCTTCGAGACGAGGCTTACCAGTGGTGGCTCACGAAAAGAGGAGAGGGCATCGCGAGACCGGATTGGTGGGATTTCTTTAATGAGTCATTTCAGGGAAAGTACATTGGGGCCAGCTATGTGGATGCACAGAGGAAGGCATTCTTGAATTTGGTACAGGGAAGTAAATCTGTGTCTGAGTAAGAGGTGGAATTTCTGCGTTTGAGCTGTTACGCTTGAGGAATTGTAGCGACTGATTATGAGCACTGTGTACGATTCGAAGATGGATTACGGGATGAGTTGAGAGTGTTGGTAGCACCGCAGCGAGAAAGGGACTTTGCCGTTCTAGTCGAGAAAGCTAAAATATCTGAGGAGGTGAAGCGGACTGAGAAGCAAAATAAGGATAAGGATCGGAACAGGAATAAGAGAAATTTTGGGTCGTCAAGATCATCTAGGAGTTTTCAGAAAAGGCCTAGGTTTGATGGGCCAGCTAGTGCTCCGACATCTGCTACTGGGAGTCAGAATCGATCATGTAACTTGTGCGAGAAAGTACATTATGGGGAGTGCAGAAGGAGAACTGGTGGATGCTTCAGGTGTGGGTCTATGGATCATATGGTGAGAGACTATCCACAGGTGGAACAGGTACAGCTAGCTGGACGAGGTTCTGATCAGGTTAGGAGGGGTGGTCAACCATTACCGAGGGGTCGTGGCACAGTCAGAGGAGGAAATGGGTTTGGTCGGGGTCGTGGAGCACCTGGTAGGGGTACAAGTAATGTAGACGCGAGACAGCCATGTCTAATTTATGTAGCTCGTCGGCGGGAGGAGGGTGACGCACCGGACATCATAACTGGTACGTTTCTTATTGTTGATTATCCATTTCTTACTTTGATTGATATTGGATCAACCCACTCT
This sequence comes from Gossypium bickii, assembly GCA_025503065.1. Lineage (NCBI taxonomy): Eukaryota > Viridiplantae > Streptophyta > Magnoliopsida > Malvales > Malvaceae > Gossypium > Gossypium bickii. Next base: position 19,707,200 of record CP106720.1, on the reverse strand, counting down.
TACGTTGCAAGCTCGGTATCTGAGACTTTAAGTATAGAATCTGAAATAACTACTAGGAAGATGATTCTGGTTAGCCCGTTAGGACAAACTAGGATAGTGGACAAACTATTTAGGAGTGTACCTTTAGAGATTCAAGGAGTAGTGTTTCCGACGGACCTAATGGAATTACTGTTTGGGGTGTTTGACCTTATCTTGGGAATTGATTGGTTGGCTAAGCATCGTGCTAAGCTGGATTGTGAGACTAAGCGCATGGTATTGAGTACCCCGGAAGGCGGGGAGGTGGTTGTGCTGGAGGGAATAAGGGATTATTTGTCCAACGTAGTATCTGCATTAAAGGTTGTTAAGATGATTCAGAAAGGATGCAATGCATTTCTAGCTCCTATCAGTGCGTTGGACGCTAGGGAGGTGACTGTCGATGAGGTTAGAATAGTAAAGGATTTCGCGGACGTCTTTCCTGAGGAGCTGTCAGGATTACCTTCGGATCGCGAAGTGGAGTTTGGGATTGAGCTACACCCGGGCACAGCTCTGGTGTCTATTGCTCCCTACAGAATGGCGCCGAAGGAGCTGGTGGAACTCAAAGCTCAGATCCAGGAACTGTTGGATCGTGGTTTTATCTGACTGAGTGTGTCTCCGTGGGGAGCGCCGGTCCTATTTGTGAAGAAGAAGGACAGATCCATGCGTTTGTGTGTGGACTACCTTCAACTGAATAAGTTAACGATTAAGAACAAATACCCACTGCTGAGAGTCGACGATCTGTTCGATCAGCTCAAAGGAGCTTTGGTTTTCTCTAAGATAGATTTAAGGTCGGGTTATCATCAGTTAAAGGTAAAGGAAGGGGATATTCATAAGACGGTGTTTCGAACTCGCTACAATCATTATGAATTTTTGGTGATGACGTTCGGGTTAACGAACGCGCCAGTAGCATTTATGGATATGATGAATCGGGTGTTCCAGCCATACCTTGATCAGTTTGTTGTGGTGTTCATTGATGATATCCTGGTTTATTCCAAGTTCGAGGAGGAGCATGATGCACGTCTTCGTGTGGTGTTGTAAGTTTTGAGGGAGAAATAGCTATTCGCTAAGTTCAGTAAGTGTGAGTTCTGGCTAAGGGAAGTAACTTTCTTAGGACATGTGGTTTCTGCAGAGGGAATTAGGGTTGACCCTCGGAAGGTAGTAGCTGTATTGGATTGGAAACCGCCGAAGTCAGTGGCAGAGATTCGAAGTTTCTTGGGATTGGCAGGGTATTACAGGAGGTTTGTTGACAGGTTCTCATTAATTGCGGCACCTTTAACTAAGTTGTTGAGGAAGGGAGTACCGTTTGTTTGGACCGATAAACAGCAGGAGAGCTTTGAGAAGCTGAAGAAAATTTTGACAAAAGCACCGGTATTAATTCACCCAGAGGCGGGAAAAGAGTTTACCATCTACTGTGATGCGTCACACACGGGTTTAGGATGTGTGTTGATGCAAGATGGAAGGGTTGTTGCCTATGCGTCTCGACAGTTAAGACCGCATGAGTTAAACTACCCCACTCATGATTTAGAATTAGTTGCGGTAGTGTTCGCTCTGAAGATCTGGAGACACTACCTGTATGGGGAGAAGTCTATTATTTACACCGACCATAAAAGTCTGAAGTATCTCCTTACCCAGAAGGAGTTGAATCTAAGACAACGTAGGTGGATTGAACTTTTGAAGGACTATGACTGCTCGATCGAATATCATTCGGGTAAGGCTAACGTGGTGGCAGATGCGTTGAGTCGGAAGGCAATAGCAGATTTAAGGGCGATGTTCACTCGTCTCAGCCTGTATGAAGATGGCAGTTTGGTAGCTAAACTCCAAGTGAGACCAGTGTGGACTAGTCATATCAAAGAGAAGCAGCTTCTAGACGATGTCTTGAGTGCTCGACTACGGCAAGTGCAAAGTGGTGAAGGAGATGACTATAGTTTGAATGGTGATGGGGTTCTGTGTTTCCATCAGAGAATTTGTATGCCAAAGGATGTTGAGTTAAGGCAGATGATTCTACGGGAGGCGCATGGTAGCCTATACGCTATGCATCCTGGAGGAGTTAAGATGTATCGGGATTTACGAGAGCAGTTCTAGTGGCCAGGTCTGAAGCGAGAGGTAACATAATTTGTGGGTAAATGTTTGACGTGAACTGCGCAGTGAAGCTAAAAGCTTGATGGTTGCCTTGTGGTTGTTGTAGCCGGTGAAGATTCCGCAGTGGAAATGGGAAAGAATCACGATGGATTTTGTTAGTGGGTTACCTCTTACGCCCACTAAGAAGGATTCGATTTGGGTATTGTTGATCGCTTGACTAATCTCGCTCACTTCATCTGGGTTCGTGTTGATTATTCTCTGCAAAGGTTGGCTAAGTCGCATATGGTCGAGGTTGTGAGACTACATGGTGTACTGTGTCGATCATATCGGATAGAGACCCTAGGTTCACGTCACGATTCTGGAAGGCTCTACATCAGGCAATGGGAACAAGTTAGACTTTAGTACCGCTTTCCATCCCCAGACTGATGGTCAGTCTGAGAGGGTAATCCAGATCTTGGAGGATATGTTAAGAGGTTGCATCATTGATTTCAGGGGTAGTTGGGAGGAGTATTTACCTCTGGCAAATTCCCGTACAATAACAGCTACCAATCTAGTATTCAGATGGCACCTTATGAAGCATTACACGGACGGAGATGTCGTACCTACTTCTTTGGACGAGAGTGGGTGAGCGTCAGGTGTTGGGTCCAGAACTAGGTTTGGAGACGGAAGAAAAAGTTAGGTTAATTCGAGCTCGGTTGAAGGAAGCGTCTGATCGGCAGAAATCTTATGCGGATCTAAAGCGTAAGGAGTTTGAATTTGCAGTGGGAGATCAAGTCTTTTTGAAAGTGTCACTGTGGAAGAAGGTAATGAGGTTTGGTCGGAAGGGTAAGCTAAGTCCCCGATTTATTGGACCTTATCGGGTACTAGAACGTATGGGACCAGTAGCGTATCGACTGGAGTTGCCTCCAGAGTTGGAGTAGATACATGACGTGTTTCATGTCTCGATACTAATACGTTATCCTTCTGACCCATCGCACATTGTGCTAGTGGAAGAGATTGAAGTAATGCCAGACATGTCCTTTGAGCAGGAGCCAGTGCAAATCTTGGATTGACACGTAAAGGTGTTGAGAAGGAAGTCCGTCCCTTTGGTCAAGGTATTGTGGCGAAACCATGGCACAGAGGAAGCAACATGGGAGTTAAAGGATGTTATGCGATAACAGTATCCCCATCTCTTCTGATCAGGTAAATTTCGTGGCCGAAATTTCTTTAAGGGGGTAGAACTGTAACATCCTGAATTAGTGGGCCTGTGCATTTTGTGTCTTGTAGGTTTAATGTGTTGGTTTGAGAATTTGAGATCTGGAACTGGCTCGAGTTTGGTGAGGCCTTGGTTAATTTTCTGTTGGGGCATTATAGGGTTTAAAGGTAGGTATCTGTGTTTAAAAGTAGCAAAATGGGCTTGTGGCCCAAAGTTAGGTGGCACTACAAAGGGGCAGAGGGTAGCGTCACTAGTGGATGGAGAAGGCCTAAGTGTTGGCCACTTGGAGCCCATGTTATTGGGCCAATTTCGGCACTTATAAAGGGGCTAGAGGGGACGGCAACAAGGCTAAAATATAGGAGATTTTTAATGTTTTAAAATATGTGATATTATTTGGATAAAGGAGGGAGGAAGTGGTGTGATGTAGGACACTTTTGGATGTGTGTTTTGATAAAGATAAGGGATAGGATGAGGATCTATCAAGGAGGCTAGTGTTGGCCGAAAATCAAACACAGGAGAGGGGGAAGAATCGGTTTAGTATAGGCAAGGAGTTTGCCGAAAATTTATCTACTGAGTTCTTGTCATCTTTTTCTTTTCCGCCGAAATCACCACTTCATTCTCCCTCTCCACTTTTTTTTCTTTTTCCTTCTAGTCAAAACCCTCTGAAGTCTCATCAATTGTCGAAACACTGTTATTTTCTGTCTCTTCTCTTTCAAACACATTGGCCGAATATCGCTTGTAAGACAGCATTCTTCTTGTTCATCTTTTTTGGGATTTTCTTAAAAGCCAAAATTCCTAGATCTCTAATCTTCTATGCTTCAATCTTCTTCTGCGATTGCCGAATCTGTCTACAAGGGGTAGCCGAAACCTTCTGTAGAGGTAAGTGTCGATTGTGCTATTTTTCCAATCTTTTCCAGCTTTTAGAGACCATAGCCGAATGGCTACATGGTGGACTGATCTTGTGTTTTCTTTCATGGGCGGCATTCCGGGATTTGAAGGAGATTTAATCCCCTCGGATTCTAAGCTAGAAATTCGTAGCACACAAATCATACTACTTTCGGTATTTAATCAATCTAGAGTCGTAGACAGAGAGCGGTGGTTCCGAGTAGCGAGAGTATAGTACTACGTGTTATCAGGTGTGTAATTTCTCACACCATCTCTGTTGTCTGATATATATATATATATGAATCTGTCTATATTCTGTTAAAAGTCGAAATCCCGGCATGGTTGTTGAAAACCCATGGAGGGTAAGGGCGACTCATCAGGTTTGTGATTTCTGTGATTTTCTTTAAGTAAAATGATTCTGATAAGTTGATATGATATGCATGTATGCCGTTTCCTATGTTTTCTCGGGGTTGGGCGATTGATGTATATGAAAGAGGAAGTGTTCTATTGTAGTGGCTCTGCCATGATCTGTTCTGGTGACAATGTCACAAATCTTATGATGAGCAGCTAACTGCAGCATGACTGCCATCGGTGGTGTGTAGCGGTAAGGGTGATTGTAGAAATCCCCAATGGTGTCATTGGCAGGTAATGGTGGTGTGTAGCGGATGGATCTAGGATTGGCTTGGGCTTTGTTTGATTCTGATATGTGATATTTTGTTATTCTGTTCTGTGGGGCTAAGGCCCAGTCTGATGGTGCACGAGGGATTGCACACTGAGTCTTGTGACTCACCCCGTTGTTTAACATTTTACAGGTAGCACTTAGTGCATCGGACCGGGTTAGAAAGGAGCGCAAGGTGGCCATGCATGGATTTATTTTGATTCAATAAAGTAATGGAACTTCCAGCAAATGTGAAAGCACTTAAGGGCAGCTTGGAGAAAAGAAATCAACAGCTTCCTTTTGGCCTTTGAGGTTCACGAAGGGATACTTGGAGTACTTCAACCGGCAGCATGCCCTATTGATTGTCGTCCATGCACTTACCTGAAAACATATTTAATTTAGCTAGGACAGCTTAAATTCAGCTAGTAAATTAACTCAACCAACTAATTAATTTGTAATGAGCTAAGACATACTTAATTTCAGCTAATTAAGTTGTAATAAGCTAAGACAAATTAAATTGTTCTACTAGCTAAGACATATTAAATAAGCTTAAGAAAAATTAAATTGATGAATTAATGAGAACACATTAAATAAACTTAAGACAAATTAAATACTTAAACTAAAATAACTAAACATAATTAAAGTTTTATTCCAACCAATCAACTTAAAAATGAAAACCAAAATTCAGCTTTAAGTAAGCTGCATGGGGGGCTTGTTGAGCTGATCCATGAATGGTCGATTAGTCCTGCAACCTCTTCTCCCCAAGCTCGATCAATATAGCTCGAGATAACTTCTTGGAACTTCTTAGCTCGGGATCGAGTGATTGGACCTAGAGGCAGCTCAATTGATTCGGCAACTAGCTTCTTGGCCATGCTCGCATCATTCCCCTCTCTTCGAGGCGATTTGTCCCCAAATTGTCACCTACATCAAAAGGGGATAAGTCAGTAACATTGAAGCTATTACTTACTCCATACTCACCTGAAAGGTCTAACTTATAAGAATTTTCACTGATCCTTTCCAAGACTTGAAAAGGACAGTTTCCCATTGGCAGTTGCTTAGACCTCCATTGTTCGGGAAATCTTTCCTTACGCATATAGACCCAAACCCAATCACCATGTTTGAATATGACTCGCGTCCCTTGTTCGCCTTATGAGCATATTGCTCGGTCCTCCTCTCAATATTCCCCTTAACTCTTTGATGAAGTTGTTTCACCAAATTAGCCTTTCGCTTGCCATCTACATGCACTAGTTGGTTTGAAGGCAAAGGAACTAGATTTAAAGGAGTTAAAGGATTGAAACCGTATACCACTTCAAAAGGAGAATGCTTAGTAGCTGAATGAACCAAATGGTTGGAGGCAAATTTGATGTGTGGCAAGCATTCCTCTCACGTCTTCAAGTTTTTCCAAATGATGGCCCGCAGTAAGGTTGATAAGACCCGATTGACTACCTCTATTTGACCATTCGTTTGGGGGTGGGACGTTGTAGAAATCAAAAGCTTGGTGACGAGCTTGCCCCACAAGGTTCTCCAAAACTGGCTAAGAAACTTGGCATCTCAATCGGAGACAATGGTCCTTGGCACTCCATGCAACCGAACGATTTCCTTAAAAAAAATAGCAATATCTAAAGCATCATCAGTCTTATGGCATGCAATGAAATGAGCCACTTTTGGTTCTAGTAAGCCCTAGAAAAAAATCCATAGAGATATCTACCCACGGTTCTTTTGGAATTGGTAACAGGGCATACAAACCGTATGGCTTGATTCGTGACTTAGATTTCTTACAAGCAATACATCGTCCACACTTCCTCATCACGTCGCGCTTCATCTTAGGCCAATAAAAATGTTTTTGAAGTATAGCCAAAGCTTTGGCTTTACACCAAAGTGGCCCATAAGTCCTCTACTGTGTGCTTCATTAACGAGCTCCTCTCGAACAAAACCATGGGGTATGCACAATTTACCTTCGCGAAATAGGTAGCCATCTTGTTGATAATACCTTTCATGAACACCTTGTATACTAGACTTATATATCTCACCAAAATCAACATCAATTTAGAATCTAATTGATTAATGAGTGCATACCTCTGTGACAATGCGTCACGGCCGTATCGCAAGGAGCGCAAGGTGGCCGTATCGCACGGCCGTGTGATGCGTCGTTCATTTCTCCCACGCCTGTATAGGGGTTTCCACGCCCATGTTGCTTAACCAGTGTTGACCACGACTTCTAGGGACGAGCGTGTCAGACGCCCCTGTCATTTACTCAGTATTGTACATCATCTTAAGGCACGCCCGTGTGGATTTATTCGATTTTCGTATGCTTTAGTTTGTATTGACCACGGCTATATCGCATAGTCGTGGCATTTTATCACAGCCCGTGTTTTGGGGAAAATTTTGTCCCGTGTCTGCATGATCTCTGCCACACCGGTGTGCCTACTAGTGGTGTCCACACGGCCACGACCACGCCCTTGTGTACGGCCATGTGGGTAGGGAAACCTGCGCTTTATTAATTTGGTTAGTTTTAGTTAGGTGCTAAAAATAGAAAATATTGACATTAATGGGGTTAGTACTCGGGTTGCCTCCCGAGAAGCGCTCGTTTAAAGTCTTAAGCTAGACTTACCTTTCATTCGCATTATCATGGTGGTTTGAGGAGTTGAGACTCCTCATTCTTGCTATCAATTTTGGTAAAATAAGGTTTTAGACGAGTACAATTTACCTTAAATGTGCCAAATTGAGAATGAGTGATTGTGTTTGAAAGTCTTAATATTTATATATAATGAATGACCAAGCCTAGAAACTAACTATGACAACGATTGAGGCAAGCGCATCTATCGTTTGGTAGAATAGCTATGGCAAGACCAGAAGTATTGTATCCTCAAGGACCAAGAGTACTAGTAATTACTTATCTTTCTATTATTTAGCCTAATAATTAAGGGAATTGTTGTTTAATCTAAAACTAACTAATCACTAAGCTAAAGATGCTAAGACATAGAGAATGAATTGTGGAAATACTTTTTTAGGAACTCCAATTGATTAAGACAATACCCGAGGCAGAGTCCACCTAGACTTCACTTGTTATTTAACTCTGAACCAGCCGATTTATTCATTTGATCCGTCGGATTCCCTAATTTATATCAATACCTCTCTTGAGGCTACTAACGTCTAACCCTAGGTTAATTAATTGAAATCTTTTTCTAATTAAACCCCTAGAGTTGCATGAACTCGATCTATGGACTCCTATATTAGGTTTGACCCTAATCCGGCAGATTTTCGTCGTCTTATCTCTAGGAGTGCGATAAACTCCGCTTAACTTTGCTAGATCTACTCTTAAACAGGGACTTTTGCTCCACTGCCTAAGCACATCAATACTTGAATCAATATATTGAAATATCAAAGTAAGAATTAATAACATATAATTAAGAACAAATCAAGTATTTATCATATAGTTCAGAAAACAATAACAAGGTCCGTCTTAGGTTCCATCCCCCTCAGGTATTTGAAGGGTTTAGTTCATGTTTATAAAAGAATTCATCTAAAAAGAAAGGATAAAACAAAATATAAGAAAAACCCTAAAACCCCCTGAAGGAAATTGAAGGAAGATCTTCCGTCTTGAGTATGATTCTGGCTTCTTGAGATGAATCAACTGGCTGTCTTCGAGTAAATCCCACAATTCAGCCTCTCTGGCTTAGCTCCTCGACCTACCTGAACACCCCCTTTTAGGTTGGCCTCTAGGGTGTTTATATAAGCTTTTAGAATGTCTTTCTTTGCTTCAAGTATCCTTTTCCGATTGGAATTAAAACAGGCCACCTCAGGGACACGCCCGTGTAAATCAAGGCTAGGCCTTGTTCGAATCTGCTAAAGAGGCACAGCTGTGTGGATTTCTCCAGGCCGTGTAAATTTTGTACTTTGGCCCTTTTTCTCCATTTTTGGCCTGTTTCTCGTTCTTCTCATCTTCCGATGCTCTCCTAAGTATAAAACGTGAAATTAAAGTATTAGGAGCATCAAATTCCACAATTCAGGGGATAAATCATCCAAAAATATGCTAAATGTGGGGTTAAAATATGTACATATTACGGTTTATCAAATACCCCCACACTTAAACATTTGCTTGTCCTCAAGCAAAATTCTCAACTCACAATTAAAATGAACTTCCTCAATTCATAATATTCATCAATAGTGTTTCATCATAAATCATAGATAATTTATACGTTGATGATTTAAGTAGAAGGGGCCTAAAGATTCAATCAATCAAAGTCATAGTTTTTGTAGCATGAAAATATAGGTGTTTCCCCTTATCTAAATAATCACCTTTAATTCAAAATCGACAAGAGTTGACATCCTCACTAAAGATTCACTCAAATCACTTTAAGGTTCAAAATTAAGCACTCAAAAGTCGAACATGAAAAGTTAATTCCATAGGCTTGCATGAAAATCAAATCTCTACCACTATAAAATGAAATGATACACAGATCAAAAGGTCTTTAATGGGTTGTAATGGGGCTTGGTTTAAAGGTGTGGATAAAGGCTGAATTAAAGGGTTAGAATCGAGATTGAATTGACAAATTACCTATCTAGAAAGATGAACTAAGACTTGAATAATTACATCAATTAAAATTTTATAACACGAGCTTTTTATCAATATGTGGAATTTTAAACGTATAAGCTCAATAATCATAGAACTAATAATGAATATACTTCAAAAAAATTTTTTTTAAGAACAAATCAAGTAAATAGATTTTAAGAATGTAGTTAGGTAATTGATCAAATCAAATCTCGATAAAAGGGTAGTCAAGAGAAATGGTGATAACAAATACAAGATGGGTTTGGGGTTAATATTAGTGGGTGAGTCAATAAATGGTTTGTTAAGATCAAAGGGGTTCACTAGGGGTTAATTGTGAGGGTAGGCTTTTAGTGGAGTAAGCGGGTTAAATCCTAAGTGCCTTTATCATTTGAGTATATCAAATCAATGATGTGGTCTTGACATGTATAATCGAAGCAAGTTCTAGAATAACATATCAAATGTTGACACACTCATAATCAATAAAGTGAGCAAGAAAAGAATATATGCTCTAAAAGGCTCAAAATCTCACAAAAATTATGGGTTTTTTATACTAATTTTTGTAAATTTCAAACTTCGAGGTAATAATTAGGTTCAGGTAGATAACCTAACAAAATTTTAATTTTTGAAAATAGATTCATCATGCTTGATTCTCTAGTTCCCTAAAGTTTAAATTATCACTGTACAATTATCAATGACTTAATCCAAAACATATCAATAAAAATCATGACTCAAAGGAAATTTCGTTCCAATAGTAACATGAGAAAATTACTTAAGAATAAGACATAATTTAGGGATTTGAGAATAATGCAAAAAGCTAGGAACTTTTCAAAATAAAATTCACCCTCCACACTTAAGATGTGCTTTGCCCTCAATGTACAAATATATATATAGCATGAAATTAATAGCATTTATTATAATAGATAAGGGGAAGTGAAAACTTCCTAAATTTTGGATGGATCTTTGAGTTGGCAATGGTCGTGGTGTGGTGATTCCCAAGCAGCCTTCAGAACCTAAATCAAAGAAATTGAAATGTAATAATAAAAATTAAAGATAAGAAAGATAAAGGGAAGAAAAATAATGGAGAAGAGAAAAGAAAAACAAAAATTAAATGGACGCCAATGTCCTTGGCTTGGCGAATCAATGAAGCGGCTGGCATGAACTCATGTAATTCGGTCTCGCACGGGGAGACTGTGCTATGGTCCTTTCGCTTCTTTGACATGGGAATGATTTCGTTGGCCTTGCCTTTGCGCATTGAGTGATAGTAGTAAGGATGGTGAAGAGAAATTATGGTGGCTAGGTTTGAGAAGAAAAGGGGTTTGGTGGAAAAAGTGAGCAGAAAAAAGGGGTTTATATAGAAATGAGGATCTGGTGATTTTCCACGCCCGTGCACCTTAAGCGTGTTGGGACACATGGCCGTATCGTACGGTCATGTTGTGCTTTGATCATTTCTTCCACGCCCATGTCGTGGTCGCAACGCCCATGTTTGATAAAACAATGTCGACCACGGCTGTGTCGCACGTCCGTGGTGTTTAGTCGGAGCCCATGGCTCCGAGATATTTTTTGTCCTGCTTCGTACTATCTCTCCCATGCTGGTACGAAAATTCGTGGTGTCCACATGGCCACGGCCACTCCTATGTGCAATGTCGTGTGGGTGGAAAAACCTACGCTTTGGTTAGTTTGTAGTTAGGTGCTAAAAAGGGAAAATAAAAGTAAAAATAAGAAATGTAAAAATTAATGGGTTTAGTGCTCGGGTTGCCTCCCAAGAAGCACTCGTTTAAAGTCTTAAGCTAGACTTACCTTTCATTCGCATAATCATGGTGGTTTGAGGAGTTGAAAATCCTATCTCAAGCTATCAGTTCTATTATAAGTAAATAGTTCGAGTCGAGTAGCGTTTACTTTAAAAGTGCCGAATATAGGATTACTTACCCCGACTGTTTCGTATCGGAAAACATTGATTACCTTAAAAAGGATTTCTTCGTTTGTATTAAGGTTAGAAGGAGGTACTCAAGGGTCTGTCTTATCTAACAATACCTGATCTCCGATCTTAAATTTGTTCATCCAATGGAATAACATTGGTTCTGCTTCGTGTATTCCTAATTTCTCCTTGAAATGTGTCTTCCATTCGTCTAGTTCATCTACCTGAAGCCGTCGTTCCTCGTGAGTTATTTCTTTTTTGTCATGAGGTCTAGGATTTGGCTTAGTTGTGTGGTTCCGTTGTGCTTCTTGAAAAGAAGGTTTAACTAAATGGTCATTAATAAAATTTATTTTCTCACCTTGACTACTTGATGTCCTAGTTGAGTCAAGAGCCTAGAGAATTCATCACCTACGCGAAGTATGAGTTCTCTTGTACCAACATCAATTTTAGTTCTAGAAATTGCTAAAAAGGGTCTTCCTAAAATTAAAGGAATATTATTGTCCTCATCCATGTCTAAAACGACAAAGTCTACTGGGAATACGAATTTATCAATTTTGACTAGTACATCTTCGATTATACCCCTAGGAATTCTAATAGTTTTATCAGCTAATTAAATGCTCATCCTAGTGTTTGGGTTTCCCTAGACCTAGTTGTTTAAACATTTTATAAGGCATAACATTTATACTTGCCCTTAAGTCAGCTAAAGTGTTATCAACATATAAACTACCAATTAAGCATGGAATTGTAAAACTCCCTGGATCTTTTAATTTTCGTGGTAGTTTATTTTGCAGAATTGCTGAGCACACTGTGTTTAGTTCCACATGCGACTCTTCGTCTAACTTTCGTTTGTTTGTTAAAAGCTCTTTTAAAAATTTTCTATCTACGAAAGAGCTTCAAGAAACGGTAAGTTAATATGTAATTTCTTTAAAAGTTTAAGAAAGTTACCAAATTGCTCATCTGTGTTGTCTTCCTTCACCATATTGGGGTATGGTATATGAGGTTGGTACTCTTTAAAAACCGGATTTGGTTTGTCATGGTTTACCTCAACCTTACCTTCCTCTACCACATTCTCTTGCCTTAATTTGGACTCATCTAACCCTTCACTGTCATGAGCTATTATGGCTTGAAGTTGCTCCTTTGGGTTTATTTTAATGTTGCTTGGCAAACTGCCTTGTGGTCATTCTGAGATCAACTTAGCAAGCTGACCTAATTGGTTCTCGATCTCTTGAATCGATGCTTGTTGATTTTTAAGTGTTGTTTCGATGTTTTGGAAATGAGTTTCTGACATCACGATGAATTTTGTCAGCATCTCTTCAAGGTTCTGCTTCTTCTCTTGTGGGTAGGTTTGCTGTTAGAAGCCTGGAAAAGGTTGTTGTCTTTGGTTTCCTTGACCACCCCATGAGAAATTTGGGTCTGGAATTATTACACATATAGTGAACTTGCTTGTTTTCAGTGCTTGGGTTGTAAGATGGATATTCTGTATTGCTCATCCCTCCTCCATTCATATCGCACTGCGTAACTGGATGTACCTGCGAAGAACCACATAAATTATAAATCTTTTTATTTAACATCTCTACCTGATTTGATAACATGGTCACTGCGTCGAGGTTGAAAACACTGGCGGCTTTTGTTGGCTTTGTCCTCGTGACTTGCCACTGATAGTTATTCAATGACATCTCTTCTATAAACTCGTAAGCCGCTTCAGGGGTCTTGTTATTCAGGGTTCCGACAGTGGCTGAATCAATCAACTGCCTGGTTGAGTGGTTCACACCGTTGTAAAAGGTTTGGACCTGTAGCCATAAGGGTAACCCATGTTATAAGAACCTTCTCAATAGATCTTTGTATCTCTCCCATGCATCGTAAAGTGTTTCTAAATCTATCTACACAAAAGAAGAGATATCGTTCCTCAAAGTAGCCGTTTTAGCCGGTGGAAAAAATTTTAAAAAAAATTTTCGGTCATTTGTTCCCATGTAGTTATTGATCCTCGTGGTAAAGAGTTCAACCACTGTTTAGCTTTGTTCCTCAACAAAAAGGGAAACAACCGAAGATGAATAGCATCATCAGAAACGCCATTTATTTTGAAAGTATCACAAAATTCTAGGAAATACGCCAAGTGATTATTTCGATCTTCATCCTACAAACCATCAAACTGAACAAATTGCTGTATCATCTGAATTGTGTTAGGTTTCAGTTCAAAATTATTTGCAGCAATAGCAGGTCTAACAAGACTTGACTTAGTTCCTGTTAAATTAGGTTTAGCATAATCATACATAGTACGAGGAGCATGAATTTCGGCCACCACCGGAGGTAGCGGATTATTATCGGCCATCTCTTCGGTAGTAATAGTTTCGTCTTCTAGCTCTTCTTGTATGTATTGTAGGCTACGCCTTATTTCTCTTTTGTTTCTGCGAACAGTACCTTTTATATTGCTGTCAAAAATCAAGGGTCCTGATGGGTTCCTTCTAGTCATAAACTAGAAAAACCTATCAGAAGCAAAGAAAAGAAAATAAAAATTAAAAATAATAAAAAAATAATTTTCAAATAAAAAATAATGGCTAAATTAATAAAAATCAAGTGTTCTTAATATCTTAGTCCCCGGTAACGGCGCCAAAAACTTGATCGTGTCTGAAAGTTTTAATATTTATATATAATGAATGATCGAGCTTAGAAACTAGTTGTAATAGGCCAATTTAGCCCGGACCCATACAAAAAATAATAAACCCAAAATAATAAAAAAAAGTCCAAGTCTAGTCCAAAATATATCATTTGGCCCGATCAGAATGGCCCATTACTTGAAAAGATTGAAGGTCCATCTACAAGCTTGAGGTATATGGGAACACAATCTTCAAGGATATGCATATCTTAGATATAATAGGCATATCTTAGATATGATATGCAATCCTAGAAGATATGGTATGCAATCTTAGAAGATATGATATGCAATCTTAGATATGATATGCAAATCTTAGATATGATATGCAATCTTAGAAGATATGGTATACAATCTTAGAAGATATGATTTTGTAATCTTAGAGATTTAATTTGTAGATATCTTTTAATCTTAGCCGTTGGTGTAATTGATCTGTACCGTTTGATTTGGGGAGGCTGATAAACCGTAAAAGTAACATTTTTTAATCCCACATTTAGCATACTTCTGGATGATTTATCCCTTTATTTATGTAAAAAGGTGCTCTTAATCCTTTCTTTTCATGTTTTATACTCAGGAAAGCACCCGAGGATATAAAGAACAAGAAACGGGCCTAAAACGGACCAAATTGGGCCAAAGTGGAAATCGACACGGCCAAGACTTAAGCCCACACGGTTGTGCCTCATTGAGCAACTAGAACACGGCCTAACCCCGATTCACACTGCCGTGCCTCATTAAAGAAATCTAAACACAGCCTAAAGACGATTCACACGGGCGTGTGCCATGGTCGTGTCCCTGTCGCTGGAAAGAAGAGTTTCACCCACAAAAGGATACTTAGGGGCAAAGAAACCTATTTCAAAAGCCTATATAAACCCCCTAAGTGCATCCTTAAAAAGGGCGGTTAGCTAGGCCAAGGAGCCGAGCCGAAAAGGTTAGATTTGTGGGAAACCACTCGAAGATAGCCAGTTGATCCATCTCAAGAAGCCGAAGTTATACTCAAGACGGCGGATCTCTCCTTCAATTCCTTCAGGGGGTTTTAGGGATTTCTTACGTTTTGTTTTATCTTTCCTTCTAAGATGTTTTCTTTTATAGTTATGAACTAAACCCTTTAGATACCTGAAGGGGATGAAACCTATGATGAATCTTGTTATCGATTTCTGAACTATATGATAAATACTTAATTTGTTCTTAATTATGTGTGCTTAATTCTTGTTTTGATATTTCGCGAATATTGATTCAAGTATGATGTGCTTAGGTGGTGGAGCAAAAGTCCCTGCCTATTCATAGATCTAGCATAATTACAGTGGAGTTGTTCACGCGCCTAGAGATAGGGTGATAAAATTTTGCCAAATTAGGGTGAAACCTAATATGGGAATCCATAGATCGAGTTAATGCGATTCTAGGGGTTTTAATTAGAAAGAGATTTCAATTAATCAACCTAAGGTTAGTCATTATTCGCTTCGAGAGAGGGTCTAATGTACATGAGGGAGTTCTACGGATCAAGTCAAGTCAATAAATTGTCTGGTTTAGTGTTAGATAACAAGTTAAGTCTAGGTGGATTCTTCCTAAGGGTATCGTCTTAATCAACTGAGTTTTCCTCAAGTTATTTTCCCCAATCCATTCTTTTTGTCTTTGCGTCTTTAGCTTAGTGGTTAATTAAAATTAGATTAAACAACTACTTCACTTATTTTAGGCTAGATAATAAAAAGAAAGTTAGTATTAGTACTTTTAGTTCTTTTGGGTTCGACATTCCGGTCTTGCCTAAGCTATACTAGTGTTCGATAGATGCACTTGCCTTAAGTCGTTGTCAGAGTTAGTCTCTAGGTTCGATCATTCTCTTTTTATAAATTTTAAGACTCGACAACCACGATCAAGTTTTTGGCGCCGTTACCGGGGAACTAAAATATTAAGAAACTCTATTTTTATTACTCTAGCCACTTTTTGATTTTTATTTTTAATTTTCCGCAATTTACTCTTATTTTTATTTTTATTGTTTTATTTTTTTTTTTTTACTTTGCTAAATTTTCTTTCTTTCTTTTCCTAGTAGGTACCTCTAGTTTATGACTAGGAGGAACCCGAGAGGACCGCTAGTATAAGAATAGTGATATTGAAGCTACTGCTCGCAAGAATCACAGAGAAATTAGGCGAGCCCTAAATTACATAGAAGAAGGGCGCGAAGGCAGATCCAATCCTACTGAAGGGATGGACGAGAACAATCCACCACCACAAGATGTAGCAGAAAATAATGCTCTACGTACTATGTATGATTATGCTAAACCTCATTTAACAGGAGCATAATCAAGTATTGTTAGGCCTTCTATAGCTGCTAATAGTTTTGAATGAAAGCCTTACACTATACAAATGATTCAACAATTTGTTCAGCTTGATGGTTTGCAGGATGAAGACCCAAATACTCATATAGCTAATTTTTTAGAGTTCTGTGATACCTTCAAAATAAATGGTGTTTCTGATGATATCATACGTCTTCGGTTATTTCCCTTTTCATTAAGGAATAAAGCTAAACAGTGGTTAAACGTGTTACCACGAGGGTCAATCACTACATGTGTAACACCCCTATCCCGAGTCTATCGCCGGATTAGGGTTAGGAGCATTATCAGACAAATCAAAAAGCATATACAGAAATTGATACATACATTTATCATTCTCGAACATAATGTCCCTTAATACGGTCAACGAGACCTTAAATATGCTTATAAACTGAGTCGGGACTAAATTGAAACACATACGAAATTTCTCAGAAATTTAAAACTTTTCTAAGTTTCAGGGGTCACATGCCCGTGTAAGCAGACCGTGTGCTTCCCACGACTTCAGGACACCCCTGTGGACCTCTACTGACTTCCCTACCATGACCACCAAGCACGCCAGTGTGCCATGGCCGTATGCTCTTAGCTAGCTACTGACTTGCACACCACGACCAGCTGACATGCCCGTGTCGAGGCCATGTGATACTAAGCTACATCCTCCGATTCACCCATGGTCATTAGGCACGCCCGTGTGCCTCGACTATGTAACATTATAGGCCATTTACAAGGCCAAATTGCCACCCACTTGAGTCATACCTACAAGCAAGGACATACCAATTTATCCATTCAACCTATACATTCAAAACCAATACCAAACATACCAATTTGCATGACTAAACTTCAAATATGCCTAAGCACCATTCATCTATATCCTTACTATATCACAACCATTTCATATATTAACTAAACATAGCAAAACAACTTCACATATCACATTCATTTAAGCATATTACCAAAACATAACTAGCCAAATCACATGGCTTAGTTCATTTAACAACTCATACCAAAAACTAGCCTATACATGCCATATTTAGCTATATACATTTTCAAAGTGTACCAAAATGAGTTTAATAGTGTGATGATGATCCTCAACAGTCTCTAGCCTTCAGTAGCTATAACGACCTATAAAACAGAGAAAACACATACAAAGTAAGCTTTCCAAAAGCTTAGTAAGTCATAATATCAATAAACTTAGCATAAAAACACTCAAAACATATAATCAATCTAACTTCACTAATAGCTCAATTGCACCATCATAATTCTTCTTAGTACATTCACTTTATTAGCTCATAGCTTTTCTATCCATATAACGTACTTACATTCCCATATTCAAATACATAATTCATTTAGGTAAGTTTAAGGAATTACTTACCTTCTTATACACACAAGGTGTACTTATCAAACTTATCTGAAACAAATATACAACTTACATATTCCTTGTTTCTCGAACTTGACCATTGAACCGTTTGTAATCTAATAGAATAGGTAGGGTGTCCGAAATAGTTATACAATGCCAATGTCCCAGACGTGGTTTTAAATGTAATCAAATATTGATGCCACTGTCCCAGACAGGGTCTTATATGAATTAATACGACGCCGATGTCCCAGACAAGGTCTTACACGTAATCAGATATCGATGCCACTGTCCCCGATAGTCTCTTACTTGTAATTAGATATCGATGCCATCGCCCCGCATGTGGTCTTACTCGTAATCGATATCGATGCCATCGTCCCGCATGTGGTCTTACTCGTAATCGATATCGATGCTCACGCTCGAGAGTGGTCTTACTCGTAATCGATATCGATGTCTTTGTCCCGCATGTGGTCTTACTCATAATCAGATATCGATGCCACTGTCCCAAACAGGGTCTTACACGTAAAGTTCATATCAATGCCAACGTACCAGACGTGGTCTTACATGATAACCCAGAATAGATACCTTTGTATTCCTAAGTTCATACGGGAGTTCTCAGAATTATCACTATATGGACCTTATCCCAAAATTCATATACATAGCATCTCATAAGCATTCATTATCATTTACAGTCATGTAAATACATTCAATTAAATACAATTACATTTATTTGCAATATGACTTACCTCGGATTTGATTTATCGGAAATGAAAGTGGCTACTCAGTTACTTTTGCTTTCCCGCGATCTAAGTTCTCCTCGATTCTTGATATAAACATATTCATAATTAACCCTTTTATTTAAGAACATATTCAATTCAACCCAAAAACATGTATTTAGGGCAATTTACAAATGAACACTCATATTTGCACAATTTATCAATTTAGTCCATTTTTCTCAAAACATCAAATTCACAAAACCAATACACAACCAAGCTTAGCTGAATGGATATATACAATATACAAGCCCATACTTTTCATCAAATTGGCAATTTAGTCCTCCAAAATAATATTTTCTCAATTTAGCCCTATTTAGCAAAATTCATCAAAACTTCGTGAACAAAACATGTTCATCTAGCTCAATTATTTCCTTTAACACCATAAATCATCATACAACTCAACATATCATCGATGGCATATCACACAAACATTATCAATTCACAAAATTAATACATGGGTTTTGTAGCTCTCAAAGCAGCGATTGCAAAAACGTAGAAATTATTGAAAACGAATCAAAAACTAACCTTGAATTTAAGCTTGAAACCAACCGAAACCCTTAAGCTTTTATTCTTTCTTTTTCTTTAAAACATTCGGCTGAAGATGTTGAAAACAAAGCCACTTTCCTTTTTTGTTTTCTTTATATTGATATAATATAATAACTTATAAAATAATATAATAATCCAACATATATTATAACTTATGAAAACATATAATATAAAAATATATATAATTATAAAACCACATTCAATGCCGTCCACTTACTATAGTAATGGCTTTATTGCCACATAAGTCCTCGCAATTATAAAGCCACAACACATAGGCACTTTAGCATATAGCAAGCAACTTTCACATTCAATGCAATTTCATCCTTTTTGTCAAATTAAACGCACAGACGGACAAATTAACTTACGGAAATTTAACACTTGCTTAGTCACATATCAATGACACAGAAAATAATATTAAAATATTATATGGACTCGGATTTGTGGTCCGAAAACCACTGTTTTGACTAGGGTATAAACTGGACTATTAGAACATGGGACCAAACGGCCAAAATTTTTTTATTAAAATATTTCCCATCGGCCAAAATGGCCAAATTACGAAATGGTATCTCTTCTTTGTGCAGATGGATTTAGGGACATTATACGACGCATGGGAGAGATATAAGGATCTCTTGAGAAGGTGTCCACACTATGGTTTACCTTTATGGCTCCAAGTCCAAACTTTCTATAACGGTGTAAACCCCTCAACGAGGCAACTAATTGATTCAGCCGCCGGTGGAACCCTGAATAATAAAACTCCTGAAGCAACCTACGAGTTTATCGAAGAGATGTCACTGAATAACTATCAGTGGCAAGTTACAAGGACAAAACCAATAAAATCAGCCGGAGTTTACAACCTCGATGCAGTGACCATGTTATCAACACAGATGGAGATGATGAACAAAAAGATTGATAGTTTATGTTCTTCGCAGTACATCCAAAGAATGCAAGATCTGACGCAAGTGGAAGGCGTATAATCCTCGAGTACCCACCCTACCAACCAGCATGAGAAAGCGAACAGATAAACTATATAGGTAACAATTTCAGAACTAACAATAACCCTTATAGTAATAATTATAATCCAGGATGGAGGAACCACCTAAATTTTTCATGGGGAAGTCAAGGAAATCAAAGACAACAACCTCCTTAAAATTTCCAAAAGCAGCCCTATCCTAAGGAAAATAGGCCAAACCTCGAAGAGATGCTGACAAAATTCATGGCAGCCACAGAGAACTGTCTCCAAAAGACTGAGACAATGCTTGATAATCAACAAGCATCAATTAAAGGGATTGAGAGCCAAGTTGGAGAACTTACTAAGTCAGTCGGACAACTTACTAAGATAGTTTCTAAAATTTGATCAGAGATTTCCGAACGACCACAAGGGCATCTACCAAGCAACACGGAGATTAACCCAAAGGAGCAAATCCAAGCCATCACAACTCATGATAGTATAGGGTTAGATCCACGTAATCCAATACAAGAAAATAAGGCAAGGGAAGGTAAAGTTGAGGTAACACAAGAAAAGCCAAAATCGGTAATCAAGGAGTACAATGAAGAGAGACGATACAGAGGAACAATTCGGTAAGTTTCTTAAAATTTTAAAGAAATTACATATTAACTTACCACTTTTGAAGCTCTTTCACAGATGCTAGATTCGAGGAAATTTTTAAAACAACTCCTGACGAACAAGCATAAGTTAGACGAGGATCCACATGTGGAATTAAACACAGTATGCTCAGCAATGCTAAAGAATAGACTACCACAAAAGCTAAAAGATCCAGGGAGTTTTACAATTCCATGTTTAATTGGTAGACTAACTGTTGATAATGCCTTACAAAATGTTTAAACAACTAGGTCTAGGGAAACCCAAACAAACTAGGATGAGCATTCAATTAGCTGATAAAAATGTGAGAATTCCTAGGGGTATTATCGAAGATGTTCTTGTAAAAATTGATAAATTCGTTTTCCCAGTAGATTTTGTTGTCGTAGACATGGATGAGGATAATTCTATCCCCCTAATTTTAGGAAGACCCTTTTTAGCAACTGCTAGGACTAAAATTGATGTTGGTACAGGAGTACTCATCCTTCGTGTAGGTGACAAATCAATAAGTTTACAAGCTCTCGACTCGGCCAGAACAACAATTAACAAAGGTAAGAAAGTAAATTCAGTTGATAACCAAGTTGTTCAACTTTCACCACAGGAAACACCACAAGCTTACAAACCTGAGCCGAAGCATGGACCCCATGCCAACAATTGAGAATTACATAAAGAACGAAGCCTTAGGGTTGACAAACTAGAAGAGTGGAAAACACAATTCAAAAAAGAACCAAAGCCACACGAAGTAAAACCAAAGGAGCCCCCAGAAGAGCTCACCGGAACATCAAACCACTTCAAAATAGGAGACCAGGTATTGTTAGATAAAGCAGATCCTCACATCACCACACCAGACCTAAACACAAACAAGGAAATCCCTCTTGAGGTACGCAATATCTTCCCATACGGAATAGTCCAGGTAAGCAATTCAACATTCATCACTTTTAAGGTAAACACTTCTCGACTTAAACTTTACAGTGAAAATAGAACTAAAAGCATGAGGGAAGATATTCAAACCTTTAAACCACCCTGATTTTTTTACGAGGAAAGTCTAGCTTAAGACTATAAATGATCACTTCTCGAGAGGCAACCCGAGCACTAACTAATTTATTTTCACATATTTCTTTCATTTTATTTTTCTTTTCTTTTTTTCTTTCAAAATACCTAGTTTTAAAACTAACCAAAAATGCAGATTTCCAGGCCACACGGCCTTGCACACGACCGTGGTTATGGCCATGTGGACCTCAAGAATCTCTGTACTGACGTGGCAGGGATGGTACAAGTCAGAGGAAATCAAATTTCAGAATCACGGACCCCAATCACCCTACCACGGGCGCCGACAAAACGCCACGGTCGTGCGACGCGGCCGTGGATGACACTGACTTATCACAAATGGGCGTGGCAATCTATAAAATGGGCGTGGGTGAATCAACACGCCTTGACACTCGGCTATGCGAAGCGGCCGTGTGAATCAACACGCCCTCAGTCCACACGCGTGAAGGAGCATCAGACTCTAAAACTCTATTTAAACCCACCACCATCCCCATTCTTCTCATCTACTTTCCACTTCTTTTCTTCCTTTTTTCTCTCAGAATTCTGCCCTTTCCATAGCAAAGTCTCCAACCTCTTGAGTACGCATATCCATGTCAAACAAGCGGAAGGATCCAAGTACAGTCTCCCTCATGGAGACCGATATACATAAGTTCATGCCGGCCGCTTCATCCAAACAACAAGCCAAGGGTCTTTGAGCCATTTATCTTTTGTTTCACTTTTATCTTATCCTCTTCTTTCCTTGTCTTTGACTATCTTATGCTTAATTTAGTTTATTTTATTTTAGTTTCTTAGTGTCAGGTTCTAAAGGCTGCTAGGAAGTCACACCTTGGGAACCACGACCACCACCATCGCAGCCCTCAGGTTCTAAAGGCTACCTGAGAATTATGCCACTTCCACCACCGCCAGCACCTCCATAGCCTTAGAAGTCACACCCACCTCTCGAACCATCCACCAATAAGGATTCTCAAGCCCCTTTATCTGTTAGACTTAGTTTAATTTCGTTTTTATTTCCTTTCTCTTTATCATTCTTGTCTTTATTTATATATTTAGTTTATTTTAAATGTGTCTTAATAACTCCTGGCTAATTCTCTACGAGCTCCCCAATTTCTTAATCTAGCACAGAACTCGGTAGCAGAAACCAGCCCTATCGACTTCCAACTCCGGGAAACCATCCAAATTCAGGAAGCTTCACTTCTCCCTCTCTCTTAAATTTCTTATCTATCTTTGTACATTGTGGGCAATGTACATATTAAGTGTGGGAGGGTGAACAATTATTTCAAAAAAATGCCTAACTTTCTGCATTATTCTCAAATTCCTGAATTATAACTTGTTCTTAAGTGATTTTCTCATATTACTAATTAGGATGAAATTTCTGATGATTTAAGATTGTTATTGATATGTTTTTGAGTAAGTCATAGTTAATTGTGCATTGATGATTAAATTTGAAGAATACTAGAAATCAAGCATGATAAGTCTAAATTGTTTTTCAAGAATTAAAATTTTTAGGTTGTCTACCTGAATCTGAATGTTATCTTGAAATTTGAAATTTACAAGGTTGACATCAATTACCCATAATTTTTGTGAGATTTTGAGCCTTATAGAGCATATATTCTTTTTCTTGCTCACTCTACTGATTATGAGTGTGTCAACATTGAACTGTTATTCTAGAACTTGCCTTGATGATACATGTTGAGACCATACTTATGATTTGATATACAGAGATGATAAAGGCACCTAGGATTTAACTCACTTACTCCACTAAAAGGCCTACCTTTATAATTAACCCCTAGTAAACCCATTTGATCCTAACAACCCTTTTTATTAACTCACCAGCTAATATTAACCCAAAACCCTTTTGTATTTGTTATCACCATTCCTTTTAACTACCCTATATCGAGATTTGATTTGATTACCTATGTAACATCCCGGTTTAGACCCTAGTCAGAACAGTGGTTCGAGACCACAAATTCGAGGTCGTAAAAAATATTTTAATGATATTTTCTGTGTGAATGATATGTGACATAGTCTGTGTGAAAATTCTGTGTGATAATTTGATCGTTTGTGTGTCGAATTAAGAAAAAGGACTAAATCACATATAGAGTAAAAGCTATATGCTGAATTATAAGTACCTAAGTGTTGATGTCTTTATATTATGGGGGCCTTATAAGGCAAATATGCCAATATTTAGATAGTGGATGGTTAAATGACTTATAAACCATAATATTAATTTGTCCTATATGATAATAAAAAGGTTAGATATGTCATTCATGTATTAAAACGTTATAATATGATAAAACATAAAAGAAAAATGGTCATTTTTACTTATCTTTTGACCGAAAACAAGAGGAAGAAGAAAGGGTTTTATTCTTTTGATTTTCGGCACTTGCAAGCCAAATTCAAGGTATGTCTTTAGTCGATTTTTGATAAATTCTACGTTTTCGTAATCGTTGCTTTGTGCTCTAGCTAACCCATGTTGTAATTCCATGAATTGATGATGTTTTTGTGATGTGCCATTGATGAGTATGTGAGCTTGGGGATGACTGTTGGTGTTAAATGAAAGATATGTGTTTAATGAACATGTGTTGTTCTTGAATTTTTGCTGAATTTAGCTAATTAGGGATAAATTGTAAAAATAGTATTTTGAAGGACTAGAATGTGAAATAAATGAAAATGTGTGGGCTTGTATTAGCATGGGAAGAATTCAGCTAAGCACATGTGTATTGAAATTTTGTGTATTTGATGATTTTGTGAAAGAGGGACTAAAGTGTCGAAATGTGAAAATGTGAGGGCTATTTTGTAAAATGCCCTAAATGTGTGTGTGTGGACTAAATTGAATGAGTTAGTGATTAAGTAGATTGAGTTTGAATGTATATAGACCAAAAGAGGAGTGGTTCAGATCGAGATCGAGGCAAAGAGAAAGTGCTTGATTAATCGATCGTGTCGGTATTTTGACATCCGAGGTAAGTCCGGATATAATACATGTTATTAACATATGTTTTGTATTATGAAATGAATGTGTATATGTGTATGAAATTGAGATGCTATGTGCAAGGTTTAGTTAAGTGCACTAAGTGTGCGATATTAAAATCGAAACAGAATTGAATAGCACTGTGTGTGCGATGTTATGAAAGCTTCAGCTTATAGAATTGGCACTGTGTCTGTGTTATCGAGATAAGTCGGTTGAAAGATTAAGCACTAAGTGTGCGGTGACTAATATGAACCGACCATGTATATAGCACTGAGTGTGTGATTAAGTTGAATGAATATCAAAGGATGACCAACAAGTAATATCGAGCATTGGGTAGCTTGGAAATTGAAAACTATGTGTTAGCTAAGGTATGTCTTGAACCTTTGTGGTTAATGAATTTGTAGATAAAGCTATAAATGGATGAATAAGTATCTTGGCTAGGGATGATATAGTATGGATAAGAGAGAAATGATCTATGTGATGATTATTGATTATATTGGTTACGCTTAATGACACGATTATATTGTATATCGAACTTACTAAGCTTTGTAAAGCTTACTGTGTGATTTGTTTCTCTGCTTTGCAGTGTCAGTAAAGCTAGCTCGGATCTGGGAATTGTCAGCATCTCAATCACACTATCGGCAATCTATTTTGGGGTATTTTGGAAAGATGTGCATAGTTAAAATACGGCATGTATAGGCTGATCATTTGAATCATGTTTGATATTTGTAAGTGGCCAAGAGATGTGGCAAGATATGTGCTAGTTTTAGCATGAATGGTTTTGGTATATGGGTAATGTATCTTTTGGCATGGTTTGTGACTTGAGAAATTGACTTATTAATGGAAATCTTTGCGACGGTAAATGCTAATATGATTTAGTGAAATTGGAAAAGAATGATGTTTAGTATTGAATGTGTTTAAGTTGTACATGTTAGTTTATGAGTTAATATGTTAGAAAATGAGATTGTATGAATTGATAGATAGATCATATGATAGGAAATGGTTGCCAAATTGTGTGTATAATGATGCTTATGTGTGCTTATAAGATTGACCATAAATGGTGGCAATTTGGCCTTGAAAATGGCCTATATTGTCACACGGTCAAGGCACACGGGCGTGCCGAAAGACTGTGGGTGAATAGTAGGATGTAGCTGTAACAGCCCGATTTAGGGCCTAGTCAGAATACTGGTGCGAGACCATGAATCTAAGGTGAAATTATGAGTTTACAAAGTTTATGTCATGTTTGCATGCTAGTATGAATGTTTCATAAAGTAATTTTATTAAATTGTGGTGGATTGGTCCAAAAAGGACTAAATTGCAAAAGTTGCAAAATATGAGTTTCTAGAAGCTTTTTGTGTGAAATATCTTTAGAATAGTAATTAGAAGTCCTTAAATAGCAATTTTTCCAAAAATATTATTTTGGACAAAATTGGCCTTGAGATGGTGTTAAATAGAAACTTTTAAAAGGAAGGGCATTTTGGTCATTTGCCTAATTAATAATTAAAATAGGAAAAAAGATGAGAAAAATTCACTCATCTTCTTCCTTGTTGCTGCCGAAAAAGTGGAGATACCATAGCTAGGGCTCTTCATTTTTTTCAAGCTTGCTAGTAAATTTATCTTAGTCCCGTTTTTAATATTCTTCGTATTTTCGGAGTTTTCGTATTATGAATTAGCCATTTCTAGCTATGGAATGAGCTATGATGCATGTTCAAAAATTTACCCATGATTGCCATGCATGCTAAATGATGTTTTATGGAAGTTTATGAAGGTTTGATGCTTGATAAACCTCTTTTCCTCAATGAATTTCATGAAAAATAGTAGTATGGACCATTTTGTAATAGTTATAAAATTGGTCATACCTGTAACAGACCAATTTTGACCCTAATCGGAACGGTGGTTTCGGGACCACGAATCCGAGCTTGAGGGATATTATAATATTATGTTTCGTGTTTGTTATGTGTGATTTAGTGAGTGCAAAAATTTCGTAGAAAATTTTTGCTATCTAAGTGTCTAATTTGCTAAGAAGGCTTAAATTGCAAGAAGGATTAATGTAGTGGGCATTATAAAAAGGGAGCTAAATGAATTGTCCATAAAACATGGGAATTTGCATGTCAAATTCCCCCACATTTGAACAAGGTGGAATGGCAAGCATGCATAGATGCTCTCTTTTTTTTTTATTTTATTTTTGTATGATATTTAGGCATTATTAAATTGAAGCATGCTATGAATATATGCTTTTTAATTACACATATATTGATTTTAGTAATATTGTAAGAAAAAGCATGCCATATTTTTTTTGTTATGCTAAAAAGATAAAAACAAAAGGAAAATAATTTCCCTTCACTCATCCTCTCATACCCGATTCCTACTTTGAAGAGAAGGAAGAGCTTCATCCCCTATTCGGCCTTGCATGCACTAGGATAGGTAAGAGCTTGATCTTGATTTTGAAAACTCACCTTGATATGGCTTAAATTCTTAATCTCTTCTTTTGAAACAAGCAAAAAGACTTCGTTAATATGGGTAGGAGGAGATTCGGCCATGGGTGCTAATGTTGTAGCTTCTTGAGTTGATAAGTTAGATAGTATGAAAAGAAATGGCATGAATAGGTGAGAAGATTATGTTGATTGGCTTGAAACTACCCTACTAGTTGGCCGAATAATGGGATGAATATTCATGAAAATGTTTCTTCATGTGTTTTGATGTTAGGCCATTCCTTTATAATGAAATTCACCATAGAAGACTTTTATTTGTGATGTTAAAGTATTGGGGGAGGGGATTAAGTCCAAGACTTGATTACTTGAAGTAAATTAGTGCAAGGGGTAAAATGGATGGAAAGAAGAGCTAAAAAGAATTCTAAGAACCTAAGGGCCATTCGGCCATGTAGAAGAAATCCACATAGGTCGAATTGGAGTAGTTAAATGCATGAAATTGGAATGGTTATTTAGCTTGTTGCTAGGTTGCATGTTGAAGAAAATGCATGGGGGTTATTGACATATTCGGCCATATGAGAGAATGAATTTGAGCTATTGTATTTAGTGATATATGTATAATTACATAAAATTTATGTATGGCAATAAATATGAAAGTAGGTTGTAAGTTAAAACATATCAAGGAAAGCACTACCAAGGTGTTCCTTAATAATTTTGAATGTATTTGAACAAATAGAGGATAAATGCCGAATGTAAATGTTTATGTCTTGGGATTATTATTTTTATGATTTTGCTTTGAATTAAATGGAAGTGTGGGTTAATTGGTTTAAATTGAACCAAATTAGATCAAGATCAAAAGGAGAAAAAGTTGGAGCGAGGAAAAGCTAAGCTAAACGAATAGTTGAAGATTTTGAATCTATCTACTCCTAAGGTAAGTCCTTAAGTACTTATATGTTAAAGAGTTAATTATGAACATGTTAAAGGATGAAATTTAATAATGTTGACTATAAAACTTTGTGTTAGCCGAATGTAAAGGTGCTAAATTGGGTTAAATATATTTTGTTAATGTGATTTGAACAAGTATATGTTTTCGATATGATATGTGAATGTAATATGATGTATATGATTTGGTTGTGATGTTAGCATTAATAAATATGTATTGAAGGTTTAATTATGTTGTAATTCGGGCTTGAGCCTAGCAGCCTTGAGCCGGTGAGTAATTCGGGCTTCGAGCCTAGCGTGCTTTGTGCCGGTGAAATAATTCGGGCTTTTAGCCTAGCAGCCACGTCTTTGAAACAATTCGGGCTTATTGCCTAGCGGGCTTAATGCCGGTGATATACTGCCGGACCTTAAGTCCAGCGAGGCCTAGTGCTTGGTGAATGTATTTGAGCTCTAAGTGCATGAAAAATCAAGTTATGAACATATCAAGAAATTTCGGTTTAGAAGCATGATTCGTATAAATTCGACAGAGAGGTGCGCATTTTATAATTGTGTTACTCAATAAAATGACAAACAAGTATTCGAGTAAGTGAAAGTTTTATACATTAATTTATTAGAGATGAATGAATATGTATATGCAAATCATATCATGTGATAGTAAATATTTGGAAGCATGAATGTATTTAGTTGATTGGATAAGCATATGATATGTACATAAGTCTGTGATATACTTGATGATTGATGTATGTGAATAAGAAAGGTAAAGCTTAGTATTAAGTGCATCAATGATATTAAGTTGTTTCGCTTTATAAATAAAAGAGGTTATGTATTATTTATGTTCGGATTAGTGATAGAAGATATTAATTCGAATGGTTGTATGTATTTTACTTAAATAAGTATATGTTTAATTAGGACTTACTAAGCTAGCAAGCTTATCGTGTGGAATGATTCCTTTGTTTTATAGATTTTGGTTACGTAGCGGGCTCGTGAAGGATCGTCAAGAAGTTCATCACACTATCGCCTTCCTTTGGTATTTTAAATTTTGGTTACGAATTAGAAGGCATGTATAGGCTAGATGAAGTCTTAGAAATATGCGATATTTAACCTTGTAAGTGTTTATGATAGCCATGCGAGAATGGCTACAATTTTTCTTAGTAAATATGATGTTGTGTTACGATATGTATGTTGGTACATGACGGCAATGTTCATGAAATTTTAAATACAGGTTTAATCGTTTTTGCTAAGAAATATTTGCATACATATAAATCCTTGAATTTGGGAAGTAGGTAGGTTCGGCTAGAAGTTTAACTTTCATAAAATTTAGCAGAACAGCTTGTAGTGGCAGCATTGATGTAAATTAGAAAAATCACTAAAAATTGGGTACATTGAATTTGAAAGTGAATGAGATATGAGATTAAACCTTATTGTGTCTATTTTTATATGAAAGAAACAGAGTAGGCAAACGATTTATATATTATGAGATAATTGAGTTCTAGTGAAACCTGCTCTGAATGCATTCGTGAGTCACTGTTCAGTTTTGGAAAAATTGCCATAAATTGTATAAAAATAATCAAGAAGCATGGTTTATATGTGTAGAATCCTAAATGAGTCTATTTTTCATTGGTATAAATAAGAACACCATTGGAAAATTGTGCAATCTGATAACTGCAGTTTTATAGGGACAGGTCAGAACTGTCCAGCAGTGTAATAAGGGTAACTTTGAAGAATAAACTGTACAAATTGGCCACATGAAAAATTCTAGAAAAATTATGGTGAATAGATATATGAGTCTACTTTCAAGGAAAATTTACGGATCTGAATTTCGAATTTTGTAACTCGAGTTATAGCCAAATTAGTCGGCACAACGCAGTTTGACAGCTTTAAGATTTTTCATGTTTTGAACTTGTAGTCAAGTCTAGTAATGCCTCTTACTTAATTCCGCGATGGTCTCGAGTAAGGGTGTTACATTTGATTGGTATCAGAGCTTACGGTTTAGTCGATTCTAGGACTACCGTAGCGCGTGCGAGTCTAGCTATACATGCCTTATTATATGTTGATAGTGTGGTGACTTCTGACAGCCTGAACTTTGTTTTATATAGAAAATGGATACTGATCCTGAAAGAGCCGTAGCTGATGATGTAGAGAGCGTGGCACCTGACCGTACCCACGGATCAGCGCCGATAGACTCTCGACCTGTTTCGGGTAGCCACGAAGGAGAGACTAAACAAGCCTTTTATCGGATGATGAATGAGTGGTTTACCCAATTTGTTCAAAATAATCCCATTGCACTACCACAACCTCCACTCCCGAATAATCCAACTCCGATTCCTTCACTCCCCAATGATAGATCCGATGAGATCTAGTAGGCCCCCAATTGATAAAATCCAAAATTCGGGGTAGAAGATTTTAAAGCTAATGATGATGATGATCTTTGAGAGAGAGCGAAATGTGGTTTGGATAACACTATTCGGGTACTTGATGAAATGTCTTGTACTCGGATGAATGCTTGAAGTGTGCTATATCTTTCTTTGCGAGACTTTGCAGATATCACCGTGGAATACACTAGTATCGTGGTTCCGAAAGAAAAAGTGACATGGGACTTCTTCCGAATGAATTTCGTAAGAAGTACATCGATCAAAGATTTATTGATCAAAAACGAAAGGAGTTCTGGAGTAAAAACAGGGACGAATGATCAGAAACGGAATATGAAAGAAAATTTGTCGGGCTCGTGAGATATGCGAGAGAGTGTGTTACCACCAAGCGATTATGTGTAAAAGATTTGAAGATGGTTTGAATGAAGATATAAGGATGTTTGTTGGCATTCTTGAAATTCAAGAGTTTGTGACCTTAGTTGAGAGAGCTTGCAAAGCCAAGAGCTCGGGAAGGAGAAAAGAAAGGTCGAGACAGAAGCTAGAGACTTTCGTAAAAGATCTTGGGTAAAGTCTTTCATACCACGAACAAGAAGCCCGAGAGATGACTACGATCGATGTAAAGTCGCTCTGGATCGGCCTAGACAAGATCGACCTCCTATGAGCTCCCGAGCTACCTCGATAGCTTGATGTTGGTAATGTTCCACAAAATAGAGTCGAATGCAAAATGGCATTGTGGGAAATGGCACTCGGGAGTTGTAGATTCCGTGATCGATCTTGCTATAAATGTGGGTCGTCGATCATTTTATCGAGAGAGTGTCCGGTTAAGCGAGCGAATGCAATCCGAACACTACACCGAGCAGCAAAGTGCCAATGCGAGGTAGACCACCCGCACATTCGGGCAATGTAGGTGGTAGTAGAGAAGGAACAAAGAACACTACTGATCGATCGAGGCTAGAGCTCCGGCTAGAGCTTATCTTTGCACGAGCCGAGAGAGGATGCTTCCTCCCCGACGCCATTACGGTACTTTCACTCTTTTTGATACTACGGTGATTGCATTAATTGATCTGGTTCGACTCATTCTTATGTTTGTGAAACTTTAAAATTTGGTAAGACTCGCTAGTTGAGTCTACCGAAGTTCGTAATCGTGTGTCCAACCCTTTGGGTAGATGTGTGCTTGTAAATAAAGTGTGTAGAGGTTGCCCGTTGATGATGCGAGATTATTGCTTTCGGTGACTTAATGTTGTCCCTTCTTCGATGAATTTGATATGATCTTGGGTATGGATTGGTTAACTTCACATGAGGCGGTGGTGGATTGCAAAAGAAAGCTTATTAAATTGAAATGCCGAAGCGGTGAGACAATCGAGAATAAAATCTGGTGATGTAAATGAGTTGCCTACTGATGATATCCTCAATGATAGCCCAAAAGTATGTGAGAAAGGGGTGTGAGGCCTATCCGGCTTATGTAATTGGATAATAAACCGTCCAGAAACTAATGGAATCGGTATCAGTTGTATGTGAATACACCGATGTGTTTCTGAAGAACTACAAGGCTTACCCCCGAGACGAGAGATTGAGTTTGGCATTGAATTAGTGCGGGGTGCGACCCCAATTTCGATAGCTCGCACCGAATGGCGCCACCGAATTGAAAGAATTGAAAGCGCGATTGCAAGAATTTGTGAGAGAGGGTTTCGCAGACGACCGAGTTTTTCTCCGTGGGAGCACGGTCTTATTTGTGAAAAAGAAAGAGCGGGACAATGCGAATGTGTATCGACTACGAGCAACTAAATAAGGTGACCATAAAGAATAAATACCGTTACCTCGGATCGATGATTTATTTGATCGGTTAAAGGGGCTTGAGTGTTTTGAAAATAGATTTGAGATCGGGCTATTATCAATTACGAGTCGAGATTCCGATGTGCCAAAGGCGGCATTTGAACGAGGTACGGCACTATGAGTTTTTGGTTATGCCTTTTGGGCTTACCAATGCACTGCCGCTTTTATGGATCTCATGAACCAAGGTCTCCGACGGTTTTTGGATCGGTTTGTAGTAGTGTTTATCGATGATATATTGGTCTACTCCAAAAGTGAAGCGGAACACGTTGAGCACTTGAGAGTAGTACTACAAACCTTGAGAGATCATCGTTTATATGCAAAATTCAGTAAGTGTGAGTTTTGGTTGAGCGAAGTCGACTTCTTGGGACATGTGGTTTCGGTGTCGAATCGGGTGGATCCAAACAAAATAGCAGACCATACTCGAGTGGAAACCACCAAAGAATGTTTCGAGATCAGAAGTTTCCTAGGCTCTGCGAGGATATTATAGACGATTTGTAAAAGGTTTTTCCGTGATAGTTGCACCTTTGACGAGGCTACTACGAGAAGGATGTCAAATATGAATGGTCGGAAAAATGCCGGAAGAGTTTGAGCGGTTGAAAGCCCTTTTAACCGAGGCTCGGTGTTGACTCACTGAATCGGGTAAAGAATTCATTATTTTTAGTGATGCATCTTTAAGTGGGTTGGGTTGTGTTCTAATGCAAGAAGGCAAGGTGATAGCCTACGCTTCAAGACAATTGAAGCCACATGAAAAAATTATCCAACTCACGATCCGGAGTTGGCGACCATTGTGTTTGCATTGAAAATTTGGCGACATTATTTATTCGCGAAAAATGTCATGTTTACTCGGATCACAAAAGTCTAAAATATTTAATGACACAGAAAGATCTAAATTTGAGACAACGCCGATGGTTAGAATTCTTTGAAAGACTACGAATTAGTGATTGACTACCATCCGGGAAGGCTAATGTTATTTGCGGATGCGTTGAGTCGAAAATCATTATTTGCTCTGCATTAAACGCACGCGGATGGCGATATGTCGAGGATGGTTCGATCATAGCCGAGCTACAAACAAGGCCGATGTTTATTCAAGCAAATTTGCGAGGCACGAAAGTCGACGAAAAGTTAGTAGCTATTTGGACTCGGTGTGAAAACGCTACGAATCGATTTTCGATCGATGCGAATGATTGTTTGAATTATAAAGGCCGATTGTGTGTTCCTAAGAACTCGATTTGATCTGAGATGATTCGAGTGAGGCCCATAATGGCCGAATGTCGATACACCCGGGTAGCACAAAAATGTATAACGATTTGAAGCGATTTTATTGGTGGCGGCATGAAAGCGGGACATATCCGAGTTTGTCTCAAGTGCTTAATCATCAACAAGTGAAAGCGGAGCATCGGTACCATCCGGTTTACTTTGACCAATCATGATACCGAATGGAAATGGGATAGAATTACCATGGATTTTGTATCCGGTCTCCCTATGACACCTAGTAAGAAAGATGCCGTGTGGGCTATCGTTGATGATTGACAAAATCAGCTCATTTTGTACCGTGCGACGCACCGACTATTCACTTGACAAACTTGCCGAATTGTATGTGTCGCAGATCGTAAGATTGCACGGTGTCAAAACCGAGTTCCATTGTTTGAGATAGGGACCCAAGATTTACATCGCGATTACGGAAGAAATTGCAAGATGCTTTAGGTACTAAACTTCATTTTAGTACGACCTTCCATCCTCAAACGGGACGGTCGATCCGAGCGAACTATTTTGATACTTGAGGACATGTTGAGGTGTTGCGTTCTCGAGTTCGAAGGCACGTGGGAGCGATACCTACCCCCGATTGAGTTTGCTTACAATAATAGCTTTCAATCTAGCATAAAAATGGAACCTTATGAAGCCTTATATGGTCGAAAATGTCGCACACCATTGTATTGGGTGAGCTCGGTGAGAACAAGATACGGGGTTGATTGGATTAAAGAAAGCGAGCGAGAAGGTGGTCGTTATTCGGAGTAATTTGAAAGTCGCCGGATCGTCAAAAGTCCTATGCCGATTTAAAGCGTAAGGACATTGAATTTCAGTCGGAGATCGAGTGTTCTTAAAAGTTTCTCCGTGGAAGAAAATACTCCGATTCGGTCGAGAAAGGCAAGTTGAGCGAGATTTATCGGACCGCTGAAGTTATTGAACGTATTGGACCGGTTGCTTATAGATTAAGATTGCCCTCCGAGTTAGAAAAGATACACAATGTATTTCATGTTTCGATGCTTATGAAATACAGATCGGATCCGTCCCATGTGATCACCCCGCCGAGATTGAAATTCGATCGACTTGACCTATGATGAGGAGCCGATCCGTATCTTGGCTCGGGAGACCAAAGAGTTAAGAAATAAAAGAATTCCATTAGTAAAGATTCTATGGAATCGTCACGGAGTGAAGAGGCTACGTGGGAGCACTCGAAGAGTCAATGAAGCAACAATATCCGAACCTTTTTAACGGTAAGATTTTCGGGACGAAAATCCTTAAGAGGGGAGAGTTGTGCTGACCAATTTTGACCCTAATCGAACGGTGGTTTCGGGACCACGAATCAGAGCTTGAGGGATATTATAATATTATGTTTCGTGTTTGTTATGTGTGATTTAGTGAGTGCAAAAATTTCAGTAGAAAATTTTTGCTATCTAAGTGTCTAATTTGCTAAGAAGGCTTAAATTGCAAGAAGGATTAATGTAGTGGGCATTATAAAAGGGAGCTAAATGAATTGTCCATAAAACATGGGAATTTGCATGTCAAATTCCCCACATTTGAACAAGGTGGACGGCAAGCATGCATAGATGCTCTCTTTTTTTTTTTATTTTATTTTTGTATGATATTTAGGCATTATTAAATTGAAGCATGCTATGAATATATGCTTTTTAATTACACATATATTGATTTTAGTAATATTGTAAGAAAAAGCATGCCATATTTTTTTGTTATGCTAAAAGATAAAAACAAAAGGAAAATAATTTCCCTTCACTCATCCTCTCATACCCGATTCCTACTTTGAAGAGAAGGAAGAGCTTCATCCCCCCTATTCGGCCTTGCATGCACTAGGATAGGTAAGAGCTTGATCTTGATTTTGAAAACTCACCTTGATATGGCTTAAATTCTTAATCTCTTCTTTTGAAACAAGCAAAAGACTTCGTTAATATGGGTAGGAGGAGATTCGGCCATGGGTGCTAATGTTGTAGCTTCTTGAGTTGATAAGTTAGATAGTATGAAAAGAAATGGCATGAATAGGTGAGAAGATTATGTTGATTGGCTTGAAACTACCCTACTAGTTGGCGAATAATGGGATGAATATTCATGAAAATGTTTCTTCATGTGTTTTGATGTTAGGCCATTCCTTTATAATGAAATTCACCATAGAAGACTTTTATTTGTGATGTTAAAGTATTGGGGAGGGATTAAGTCCAAGACTTGATTACTTGAAGTAAATTAGTGCAAGGGTAAAATGGATGGAAAGAAGAGCTAAAAAGAATTCTAAGAACCTAAGGGCCATTCGGCCATGTAGAAGAAATCCACATAGGTCGAATTGGAGTAGTTAAATGCATGAAATTGGAATGGTTATTTAGCTTGTTGCTAGGTTGCATGTTGAAGAAAATGCATGGGGGTTATTGACATATTCGGCCATATGAGAGAATGAATTTGAGCTATTGTATTTAGTGATATATGTATAATTACATAAAATTTATGTATGGCAATAAATATGAAAGTAGGTTGTAAGTTAAAACATATCAAGGAAAGCACTACCAAGGTGTTCCTTAATAATTTTGAATGTATTTGAACAAATAGAGGATAAATGCCGAATGTAAATGTTTATGTCTTGGGATTATTATTTTTATGATTTTGCTTTTTGAATTAAATGGAAGTGTGGGTTAATTGGTTTAAATTGAACCAAATTAGATCAAGATCAAAAGGAGAAAAAGTTGGAGCGAGGAAAAGCTAAGCTAAGCGAATAGTTGAAGATTTTGAATCTATCTACTCCTAAGGTAAGTCCTTAAGTACTTATATGTTAAAGAGTTAATTATGAACATGTTAAAGGATGAAATTTAATAATGTTGACTATAAAACTTTGTGTTAGCCAGAATGTAAAGGTGCTAAATTGGGTTAAATATATTTTGTTAATGTGATTTGAACAAGTATATGTTTTCGATATGATATGTGAATGTAATATGATGTATATGATTTGGTTGTGATGTTAGCATTAATAAATATGTATTGAAGGTTTAATTATGTTGTAATTGGGCTCGAGCCTTAGCGTGCCTTGAGCCGGTGAGTAGTCGGGCTTCGAGCCTAGCGAGCTTTGTGGTGAAATAATTCGGGCTTTTAGCCTAGCGGCCACGTCTTGGTGAAACAATTCGGGCTTATTGCCCAGCGGGCTTAATGCCGGTGATATACCGGACCTTAAGTCTAGCGGGCCTAGTGCCGGTGAATGTATTTGAGCTCTAAGTGCATGAAAAATCAAGTTATGAACATATCAAGAAATTTCGGTTTAGAAGCATGATTCGTATAAATTCGACGAGAGAGGTACGCATTTTATAATTGTGTTACTCAATAAAATGACAAACAAGTATTCGAGTAAGTGAAAGTTTTATACATTAATTTATTAGAGATGAATGAATATGTATATGCAAATCATATCATGTGATAGTAAATATTTGGAAGCATGAATGTATTTAGTTGATTGGATAAGCATATGATATGTACATAAGTCGTGATATACTTGATGATTGATGTATGTGAATAAGAAAGGTAAAGCTTAGTATTAAGTGCATCAATGATATTAAGTTGTTTTGGCTTTATAAATAAAAGAGGTTATGTATTATTTATGTTCGGATTAGTGATAGAAGATATTAATTCGAATGGTTGTATGTATTTTACTTAAATAAGTATATGTTTAATTAGGACTTACTAAGCTAGCAAGCTTATCGTGTGGAATGATTCCTTTGTTTTATAGATTTTGGTTACGTAGCGGGCTCGTGAAGGATCGTCAAGAAGTTCATCACACTATCGCCTTCCTTTGGTATTTTAAATTTTGGTTACGAATTAGAAGGCATGTATAGGCTAGATGAAGTCTTAGAAATATGCGATATTTAACCTTGTAAGTGTTTATGATAGCCATGCGAGAATGGCTACAATTTTTCTTAGTAAATATGATGTTGTGTTACGATATGTATGTTGGTACATGACGGCAATGTTCATGAAATTTTAAATACAGGTTTAATCGTTTTTGCTAAGAAATATTTGCATACATATAAATCCTTGAATTTGGGAAGTAGGTAGGTTTGGCTAGAAGTTTAACTTTCATAAAATTTAGCAGAACAGCTTGTAGTGGCAGCATTGATGTAAATTAGAAAAATCACTAAAAATTGGGTACATTGAATTTGAAAGTGAATGAGATATGAGATTAAACCTTATTGTGTCTATTTTATATATGAAAGAAACAGAGTAGGCAAACGATTTATATATTATGAGATAATTGAGTTCTAGTGAAACCTTCTCTGAATGCATTCGTGAGTCACTGTTCAGTTTTGGAAAAATTGCCATAAATTGTATAAAAATAATCAAGAAGCATGGTTTATATGTGTAGAATCCTAAATGAGTCTATTTTTCATTGGTATAAATAAGAACACCATTGGAAAATTGTGCAATCTGATAACTGCAGTTTTATAGGGACAGGTCAGAACTGTCCAGCAGTGTAATAAGGGTAACTTTGAAGAATAAACTGTACAAATTGGCCACATGAAAAATTCTAGAAAAATTATGGTGAATAGATATATGAGTCTACTTTCAAGGAAAATTTACGGATCTGAATTTCGAATTTTGTAACTCGAGTTATAGCCAAATTATTCGGCACAACGCAGTTTGACAGCTTTAAGATTTTTCATGTTTTGAACTTGTAGTCAAGTCTAGTAATGCCTCTTACTTAATTCCGGCGATGGTCTCGAGTAAGGGGTGTTACAATACCTACTAGAAATACAAAGAAATTATGATTGCTATAGTAGAGAAAATGATTCAGCTAAGCATGAGGTTTAAGGAAATTGAATGAAAATCATTTTACGAGCCTAAGGGTAAAAGTGCAAATATTAGAAAGTATAGGGGCAAAATAATAATTTTGCCAAAGTATGAGTTATGAGTCAATTTAGTTAATGGGAGTATTAAATGATCTATTTGTGACTATAGATCAAGAGAAATAAAACCAGATCGAAACTGAGGCAAGAACAAAGTCGAGGACTAAATTCCATATCTACATACATTTTGTATTTTGAGGTAAGTTTGTATGATTTCTGATCTTTATTGATTTCTATCATTAAATTGTCCATTGTATTCATGGAATACTTATTGTTTTGTAAATAAAGAAATCAATGAGATTAAATATTGAGCAAGTCCCGATTGATGAAGAAATGCCCAGGATACTCTATCTATCACATGAGACAAGAAAGTCCGTATAAGACCAAGTCTAGGCATGGCATCGGCAATCAAGCAGATATCATGTAAGCCCAAGGAAAGCTTGGCATTGAACAGATATCATGTAAGCCCAAGGCAAGCTTGGCATTGAACAGATATCATGTAAGCCCAAGGCAAGCTTGGCATTGAACAGATATCATGTAAGTCCAAGGAAAGCTTGGCATTGAACAGATATCAAGTAAGTCCAAGGCAAGCTTGGCATTGAACATTTATTATGTAAGCCCAAGACAAGTCTTGGCATTAAAAAGCTATCAAGAGAAAGAGATTTCATGTAAGTCCCAGCCAAGGCTCTGCATTGACCAGTTCATGAGTAAAAACTTCATATAAGTCCATGTCAAGACATGGCCTCGAAACCAAGACGAGATTTACTATCCTCGGCTATTCTCAGAAATTCATCTAGCAAAAATGGGTAAAGGTAAAATGAGATAACAAGAAAATTTAGAGAGCAAAGTTATTATCAAGATGAATCTGGGTATCAGCTATGGTATGAATGATGAATTAGAGACTATGGTCATTATGTTAAAGTATATTGATCAAGGTGATCAAGTGATACAGGTACCTTGTTTACCTTACAAGTAAGATAATAGTAAGTATCATGAGACAAGTAAGAATCATGTATAAGTAAGTAAGCTTATTTCCCGAAATTATGAAACCATTGTTATGTCAAGTGGATTATATATTAAGCAAGTATGTAGATATGTGCTTTGTATGCAAACTTACTAAGCTAAATGCTTACGTCATTTATTTCTTTCTTTTTATGTAGTCCCGCCAAGCTAAATTGGGGAATCGTCAGAGTCGGAGCTCGTAGCACACTATCAATCTTCTTTTTGGTATATTCAAATTATTTTACTAAGTATGGCATGTATAGGAAACATTCATTTTCAGTATATGTTTTAAGAAGGGCCCTTGTGTAGACTATCAAGTTATTATTCTTTTGTATATGGTTAAGTGATTGGCCAAATTGACTATGTATGAATGTTTATTGAGGTTAATGTAGTATGTGGTATAGTTTATGAAAAATATTTAGTTGATTTTGTTATCAGGATGGTAAATAGCCTCTAAGTGCGCACACGGTTAGACACATGGGCGTGTGTCTAGGCCGTGTGTGCCCTTCACCCCGTTATTATCAGTTAAATTAGGCCACGGGTGAACCCCACTGCCGTGTTCATAAGCCATGTAGGACACATGGTTTGTATATGGGTGTGTGCTCAAGTCGTGTGGATTAAGTCAGTAACCTCACACGGTTGGTAGACACGGGCGTGTCTAGGCCGTGTGAAAATTGGCAGTAACTCCCCACGGTTGATGACATAGGAGTGTCCAAGGGTACACGGGCGTGTCCCAAGCAACATGGGCGTGTGGCCCCTATTTTGGGGAAAAGTTTTTGATTGAGTTCCGAAAGTGTCCAGATATGTGGATGAGGCCTTGTAGGCTTATGATATGTACGAGTTGGTTAAGAAAGATAAGTTTTTAATTCGGAACAAAATTTTAGTCAGTAAGTGCAGGTTTAAGTGAGTTCAAGCATGATAATGTTCCGT
Source organism: Gossypium bickii (assembly GCA_025503065.1). NCBI lineage: Eukaryota > Viridiplantae > Streptophyta > Magnoliopsida > Malvales > Malvaceae > Gossypium > Gossypium bickii. The sequence continues at coordinate 19,667,027 of CP106720.1, read as the reverse complement.
ATCTAGTCTTAACATCGATCTCGGGTACGAGGTGTTACAGTAGCTTAGTAGCACACGGCCTCGACACGGGGGTGTCAGCTAGCCGTGGTGTACAAGTTAGTAGCTAGCTAAGAGTATACGGCCATGGCACACGGGCGTGCTTAGTGGCCGTGGTGGGAAAGTCAGTATATGGCCTAAGAGTACACGGCCTGAGCACACGGGCATGCCTGGTGGTCGTAGAGGTATAGTCAGTATATGACCATGGGAGTACACACGAGGGTGTCTTGAAGCCATGGAGGGCACACGGTCTCCTTCCACGGGCGTGTATCCCCTGAATCTTATAAAAATTTTAAATGTTCGAGAATTTCTGTGTGTGTTTGGTTTAGTTTCGACCCCTCTTTAGCATGTGATAAAGGTCTCATAGACTTCAATAAGGGACAATATGATTGTAAATGAATGTGATTGAAGATGATTGACTTTGTGTTGTAAATTTAGATGTTAAATGTTCTGATTGATCGGTAATACCTCTTAACCTTATTCCGGCGATGATCTCGGGTTAGGGGTGTTACAAGCTACCTAATTATATTATTTCAGTGGTTGAATTTATCCTTTATTATTTGTTCTTAAAAAAAATCAAAGTATATTTATTATTAGTTCTATGATTAGCTGAGCTTATATTTGTAAATTTCAATTCTTGAAGAAAAAGCTCGTATTATCAGTTTTCAATTAATGTAATTATTTAATACTAGTTCATTTTTCTAGTGAGATAATTTATCAGGTCAATTCTAACCTTCTAATTCAGCCTTTATCCACACCTTTAACCTAGCCCTGTTACAACCCTGTAAAGACCTTTTGATTTATGTATCATCTCATTTTACAGTGGTGGTGATTTGATTTTCAGGCAAGCCTATGGGATTAACTTTTCATGTTTGACTTTTGAGTGCTTAATTTTGAACCTTAAACAGTTTGAGTCATTTGAGTGAATCTTTAGTGAGGATATCAATCCTTGTCGGTTCTGAATTAAAGGTAATTATTCAGATAAGGGGAGACACCTATGTTTTCGTGTTACAAATCCATGTATAAATTATCTATGAATTATGATGAGACATTGTTGATAGGAATAATGAATCATGGAAAGTTCGTTTTAATTGTAAGTCGAGAATTTTGCCTGAGGACAAGCAAAAGCTCAAGTGTGGGGGTATGTGATAAACCGTAAAAGTAACATATTTTAATCCCACATTTAGCATACTTCTGGATGATTTATCCCTTGATTTATGTAAAAAGGTGCTCTTAGTCCTTTCTTTTCATGTTTTATACTTAGGCAAGCACCCGAGGATATAAAGAACGAGAAACGGGCCTAAAACAGATCAAATTGGGCAAAAGTGGAAATCGACACGGCCTGGACTTAAGCCCACACGGCCGTGCCTCATTAAAGAAATCCAAACACGACCTAAAGACGATTCACACGGGCGTGTGCCATGGCTGTGTCCCTGTCGCTGGAAAAAAGAGTTTCACTCGGAAAAGGATTGTTAGGGGCAAAGAAACCTATTTCAAAAGCTTATATAAACCCCCTAAGCGTATCCTTAAAAAGGGCAGTTAGCTAGGCCAAGGAGCCGAGCTGAAAAGGTCAGATTTGTGGGAAATCACTCGAAGATAGCCGGTTGATCCATCTCAAGAAGCCGAAGTTATACTCAAGACGGTGGATCTCTCCTTCAATTCCTTCAGGGGGTTTTAGGGATTTCTTATGTTTTGTTTTATCTTTTCTTCTGAGATGTTTTCTTTTATAGTTATGAACTAAACCCTTCAGATACCTGAAGGGGATGAAACCTATGATGAATCATGTTATAATACTTGATTTGTTCTTAATTATGTGTGCTTAATTCTAGTTTTAATATTTCGCGGATATTGATTCAAGTATGATGTGCTTAGGTATTGTAGCAAAAGTCCCTGCCTATTCATAGATCTAGCATAATTACAGCGGAGTTGTTCGCGCGCCTAGAGATAGGGTGACGAAATTTTGCCGGATTACGGTGAAACCTAATATGGGGATCCATAGATCGAGTTAATGCGATTCTAGGGGTTTTAATTAGAAAGAGATTTCAATTAATCAACGTAGGGTTAGTCGTTATTCGCTTCGAGAGAGGGTCTAATGTACATTAGGGAGTCCTACTGAAACAACCCAAACCCGGCCCACGAGCTTTGACCAGATTTGGTATGTTCCTCAAGAAAATCGGTTTCAAATTCTTTTGTTACTTAGAGAAAACTTGTGCGATTTTAAAAAAAATATTGTTTAGGTTGGGCATGTGTTGAAACAGACTCGATTTTATTTTGGAAACCCCTTTTTAATATTAAGTGATAAAACATTTAGGATTTAGTTTAAAGAAATTTTTACTTCAACTTTAATAAATAAGGTTCCTAAACATAATAAATCATAATAATTGTAAAATGATTCAACTATGGCCTTATGGCCTTATTACAACAAAAAAAAAAATTTCCAAATAATTCAAGTACTTAAAAACTAATAGTTCCATAAAAATAAAGACTTCATGTTGAGCATGGCCACCACAAGTTCTCGCTAGTCTGGTCCATCATTGTTCATCACTGAAACATGGTCCTCAACGGGGTGAGTCAAAGCAGACTCAATGTGTACACGACACTAAATCATAATAGAATTAGGCATACAAGAGTTACACATTCAAAACATAGAATACAAGTTCTGATGCATTCCCAAACCCAAACCTAATTGTCCATCCGCTACACACCCCCATACCTGCCAGTCACACCGTGGGGACTACTAAGTCGACCCTCCTTCCGCTACACACCAATTTGCAGTCTTAGGTCACCGCATTCGTGGTCTTAGGTCACCACGTTCGATTCACGCGTGGTCTTAGGTCACCACTTTTCAGATATCACGGTCTTAGGTTACCGTGTTCGTGGTCTTAAGTCACCACATTCACTTCCCCTTTCAAACAAACCCATATGCCCCATAATAATAATATGCATAATATGCCAAAGTTCACATTCTTATCATATTCTCATGTTACAACCAACATATTTCGAAATCTTAGTAGGAGTAGGAAACGTACCCGAGTATTTAGTACCATAACATGGTACCTTAGCCACTTTCATATTATTAATATTACATATTTTAATTAAACATAGCCGTAAAACATATTAAGAATTAGTGTGGGGTACACACCTGATTTGCTTAGCAAATTCCTTGAGATCTCGTAATCTGATCTACCGCTTAGATCCTTAATCCCTACATTTGATTAATCACTTACTAATTTAATAAAAAGCCATTCGGCCATAAATCCAAATCTTAGTAGGATTAGTATACTAAAACTTACCGCGTTGCCGATTGACTTAAGAATCCAGTCCCGAAAACTTGTATTCTTCCCCTTTGAAATCGACTAATCACTAGATCCCTTGAATCGGTTAGTTTTCGGCTTAAAACACATAAAAATAGATCTAATACTAAAATAGGCCTTAGCCGAATATTCATAGTCACTTACCTTAAGGATCTTAAATCCCGAAATTATCCCTTGGTTATAGCTTCTGTCGAAATCCCTAAAACCACATGTTAGATCAACTTCTAACCTTTAATCACAATCAATGGCCCTTGGCCGAATGTCAGATATGACTTACCTTGATGGTCAAATCCCGAAGATCTTTTCCTTTATAGTCGACTATGGAAAAAAATCTCGAAAGAATCCTTCCAAATTTCGGCAAATAAGAATATTGATGGGATTAGTCCTAGATTTCGACAAATCTAAAAGAATAGAAATCAAAACTTATTCTTACCCTTTCTTGGAGAAATCGACAGCACCTATGCTTGAAGCCCTTCCAAGATTCGTCTTTTGAATGGATTGGTAAGAAGAAATAGGAAGAAAAGAAAACTTGAGAATTTTGACAATGGTGGACTATAGATTTGGCTTGACAAAAGAAAAAGAGAAGAGAAGAGAAGAGAGCACTCGAGAATTCTACAGAGAGAGAAGAGGAGGAAGAAAAATTGATGAGTAGCCCTATTTTCTTCCTTTTATAGCCGAAACTACTACTCATAATCCCTTACTTGGCCACCACTCTTCTTTATTGATAAGTTTATCTTCTTAATTTAAAATAATTAGAGAATAATCCTTTATTATCTCTTCAAAATAATCCAAATTAAATCCCTTATTTATCACCTTATTAATCGAATATTTATGAAAATAAAACTCCTCCTTTCTAGAAGGCTTCTGCCATCCACCTCAGGCTTCTGGAAGCAAAAATAAAACTTCCTTTATTTGCTTCCCAAGTGACTCGAACTCAGGCCCAACACCTTGCATGTGGCGCCATTTCAGAGGCCCTAAGTGGCATCTTCGTGCCACTTTTCCAAGCCTGTTTGTGTGTCAAATTTCACCAACTTTATCTTTTAAGGCCACCTTGCCTTAATTTCCTCTTTTAAACTTTAAAACTCGACATTTCTAAGTCATTTCTAAGTTTCCAAAAATTTTAGTTCGACTCTGTAAACTTGACATTTCCTTACATTTCCAAGTTTCCGAAATGTTCACTTTCCTCTTTTGAATCATTTCCTTACATTTCCAAGTTTCAGAAATGTTCACTTTCCTCTTTTGAATCATTTCTAAATCATGTCCATACATTTTGAGTTTCCAAAATGTTCATTTCAGATCATTTCCATACATTTTCGGGTTTCCAAAATGTTCATTTCCAAATCATTTTCATTCATTTTCGGCTTTCCAAAAATATTCAAAATTTATTCATAACACATAAAACACGTCATTTTGTACAATTAAACCGAAAATGCATAGGCCCTTTTCAGGATCTTACAGTTCTACCCCCCTTAAAAATAATTTTATCCTCGAAATTACTTACTAACGAACCATTGTACGGTCTAACTCACCCCGCTACGCTATTGCTGCGCACTCTGGTCTTAAATAACTATCTTACCTTCTAGGCACAGTCTCTAAGTTCACATCCAAAGTTTCAAACAGTTCACTTGTAACACAAGATTGAACTATCTCTAAAACAATAAATAGTACTCCAAAAACAAGGAACTTAACCGCTATCATATCCTTGGTTGTCTCACATCTGAACCTTCAGCACCTCTACCGGGTGTTCCATGACCATTTCCTCCATGGTTTAAACCACAAACCTTTGTTGCCTGAGGGCAATTCTTAACCAAATGAGCCTTAGACTTACATCTAAAACATTCCCAATCTCGGTTCCAACACTCGCCAACATGATACCTTCCACGCTGAGCACACGGACGGTCCGGATTTTTAGTAGTTGGCTTAAAAACACGAGCAGAATTCTCAACCTTCGGTCTTTTCTAAAGACCCTTAGACGATTCTGACGGTCCAAGACTCCTCTTATCCCGTCCACGACGACCACGTCCCATAGAACTCATTTTCTAACGTCGCGATTTAATCTGGTTAACGAGTTTTATGCATCAAAACTTTTGTTTCACTAATTAACCGCGAACAGTTTTATGAAAAGAGATGTTTAAAAGTGGTTCTTTCGATCAAACAAAGTTCTCAGCTCAAGTTCACTATTCAGAAAGTCACGTTCACATTCATCAACCAATTATGAACTTTCGTTCATTCAGAGAAATGTTGTAGTTTTCATTGTTGTTGTTTTTCCACTACCCAGGGGTATTTTCGTAATTTATCCTACAGGGGTATTTTCATAATTTGTCAAAATAAGGTTCCTTGGTGATTTTGTCAATAAGGGTATTTTGGTAATTTTGAAATCACGGGCCTTTCGGTAATTTTGAAATTCCAGGGTATTTCGGTAATTTTTCACAAACTAGGGTAAATTTGTAAAGTTTAATAATTCAGGGGTATTTCAAAAGTTGCAAAACTTGGGGTTCTTTTTGAGAACTTGTTTTCCAATTCGGTAATGTTGCAAAAATTTTGAAAATCAGGGTCATTTTGGTAATTTTTTGAGTTAAGGGCAATTTCATAATTTTTTCAAAATCAAGATATTTTGATATTTTGCAAATTAGGGTTTTTGGACTTGTCATAAAGTAAGGAAATTTTACTGGAACTGTGGGTAGTTTGGACATTTTATAAACCAAGGGCATTTTTTGTAATTTCACAACCAGGGGTATTTAGGAAATTTTTATAAATCAGAAATTTTTCGGAAAATTTTGTAAAAATAGTTCTCACAAATTAAAAGGGTCATTTTAAGAGTTTTAAAACTAGGGTTTTTATAGAAATACGGCTAGTTCCCTTTCGGGTTTTAGTTATTGGGTTTAGCCTATGAATAAGTCCTCATGGTTAGGGTGAACCGAAGCTACGCACCAGGTAGGATTCCAGCGAAGAGGAGGTGAGTCACTAGGGTTGCTTAAGTACCAGGCTCTTCCGGATCCAATCCTAGACATGCGCACAGGGGTTACCACACCCTAACTCGGCGACTTAGCCATAGGGTTGTTTAGTTAGGCACTTAAGTCTTATGTAAGTGTTGGGGAAAACTAATCCTAGGGTTCAAGTACTTATCATGCTAATCTACGTTCCATTCCACTTCTACCCTTCTACAAATCATAATATAAATCACATAATAGATAGAGGTACTTACCTGGTGGACTGCGGGTCGGAGACTTGGGTGTCATGCCAAAAAAACCTGCTGATTTCATAAAATATTTTTATAAAACTTGTTTGGGCTTGATTCGAAAACATTTTAGGCCTTAAACCCAAGGCTGAGAGTTTAAAACTGGGCACTGATACCAAACTGAAACACCCCAAACCCGGCTCACGAGCTTTGACCAGATTTGGTATGTTCCTCAAGAAAACCGGTTTCAAATTCTTTTGTTACTTAGAGAAAACTTGTGCGATTTTAAAAAAAATATTGTTTAGGTTGGGCTTGTGTTGAAACGGACTCGATTTTATTTTGGAAACCCCTTTTTAATATTAAGTGATAAAACATTTAGGATTTAGTTTAAAGAAATTTTTACTTCAACTTTAATAAATAAGGTTCCTAAACATAATAAATAATAATAATTGTAAAATGATTCAACTATGGCCTTATGGCCTTATTACAACAAAAAAAAAATTTCCAAATAATTCAAGTACTTAAAAACTAATAGTTCCATAAAAATAAAGACTTCATGTTGAGCATGGCCACCACAAGTTCTGCCGTCCTGGTCCATCACTGTTCATCACCTGAAACATGGTCCCTCAACGGGGTGAGTCAAACAGACTCAATGTGTACACGACACTAAATCATAATAGAATTAGGCATACAAGAGTTACACATTCAAAACATAGAATACAAGTTATGATGCATTCCCAAACCCAAACCTAATTGTCCATCCGCTACATACCCCATACCGGTCAAATACACCGTGGGACTACTAAGTCGACCCTCCTTCCGCTACACACCAATTTGCAGTCTTAGGTCACCGCATTCGTGGTCTTAGGTCACCACGTTCAGATTACTGTGGTCTTAGGTCACCACTTTTCAGATATCACGGTCTTAGGTCACCGTGTTCGTGGTCTTAAGTCACCACATTCACTTCCCCTTTCAAACAAACCCATATGCCCCATAATAATAATATGCATAATATGCCAAAGTTCACATTCTTATCATATTCTCATGTTACAACTAACATATTTCGAAATCTTAGTAGGAGTAGGAAACGTACCTGAGTATTTAGTACCATAACATGGTACCTTAGCCACTTTCATTTCTTAATATCACATATTTTAATTAAACATAGCCATAAAACATATTAAGAATTAGTGTGGGGTACACACCTGATTCGCTTAGCAAATTCCTTGAGATCTCGTAATCTGATCTACTGCTTAGATCCTTAATCCCTACATTTGGTTAATCACTTACTAATTTAATGAAAAGCCATTCGGCCATAAATCCAAATCCTATTAGGATTAGTATACTAAAACTTACCTTGTTGCCGATTGACTTAAGAATCAAGTCCCGAAAACTTGTATTCTTCCCCTTTGAAATCGGCTAATCACTAGATCCCTTGAATCGGTTAGTTTTCGGCTTAAAACACATAAAAATAGATCTAACTACTAAAATAGGCCTTGGCTGAATATTCATAGTCACTTACCTTAAGGATCTTAAATCCGAAATTATCCCTTGGTTATAGCTTCACGCCGAAATCCCTAAAACCACATGTTAGATCAACTTCTAACCTTTAATCACAATCAATGGCCCTTGGCCGAATGTCGAATATGACTTACCTTGATGGTCAAATCTCAAGATCTTTTCCTTATAGTCGACTATGGCAAAAATCCCGGAAGAATCCTTCCAAATTTCGGCAAAAAAAAATATTGATGGGATTAGTCCTAGATTTTTACAAATCTAAAAGAATAGAAATCAAAACTTGTTCTTACCCTTTCTTGGAAAAATCGACAGCACCTATGCTTGAAGCTATTCCAAGATTCAGCTTTTGAATGGATTCGTAAGAAGAAATAGGAAGAAAAGAAAACTTGAGAATTTTGACAATGGTGGACTATAGATTTGGCTTGACAAAAGAAAAAGAGAAGAGAAGAGAAGAGAGCACTCTAAATTTCGGAGAGAGAAGAGGAGGAAGAAAAATTGATGAGTAGCCCTATTTTCTTCCTTTTATAGCCGAAACTACTACTCAGAATCCCTTACTTGGCCACCACTCTTCTTTATTGATAAGTTTATCTCCTTAATTTAAAATAATTAAAGAATAATCCTTTATTATCTCTTTAAAATAATCCAAATTAAATCCCTTATTTATCACCTTATTAATCGAATATTTATGAAAATAAAACTCCTCCTTTCTAGAAGGCTTCTTAGTCCACCTCGAGCTTCGGAAGCAAAAATAAAACTTCCTTTATTTGCTTCCCAAGTGACTCGAACTCAGGCCCAACACCTTGCATGTGGCGCCATTTCCAGAGGCCCTAAGTGGCATCTTTAGGCCACTTTTCCAAGCCTGTTTGTGTGTCAAATTTCACCAAATTTTTCTTTTAAGGCCACCTTGCCTTAATTTTCTCTTTTAAACTTTAAAACTCGACATTTCTAAGTCATTTCTAAGTTTACAAAAATTTTCGTTCGACTCTGTAAACTTGACATTTCCTTTCATTTCCAAGTTTCCAGAAATGTTCACTTTCCTCTTTTGAATCATTTCTAAATCATGTCCATACATTTTCAGGTTTCCAAAAATGTTTATTTCCAGATCATTTCCAAACATTTTCAGGTTTCCAAAAATGTTCATTTCCAAATCATTTTCATTCATTTTCGAGTTTCCAAAAATATTCAAAATTTATTAATAACACATAAAACACGTCATTTTGTACAATTAAACCGAAAATGCATAGGCCCTTTTCAGGATGTTACACCTACGGATCAAGTCAAGTGAATAAATCGTCTAGTTCAATGATAGATAACAAGTGAAATCTAGGTGGATTCTTCCTAAGGGTATCGTCTTAATCAACTGAGTTTTCCTCAAGTTATTTTCCCTAATTCATTCTTTTTGTCTTTGCGTCTTTAGCTTAGTAGTTTATTAAAATTAGATTAAACAACAACTTCACTTATTTTAGGCTAGATAATAAAAAGAAAGTTAGTATTAGTACTTTTAGTTCCTTTGGGTTCGACATTCCGGTCATGCCTAAGCTATACTACTGTTCGATAGGTGCACTTGCCTTAAGTCGTTGTCAGAATTAGTCTCTAGATTCGATCATTCTCTTTTTATAAAATTTAAGACTCAACAACCATGATTAGAGGCTCAACTATAAATAGAGGCGTCTCCCTTCATTGTAAAACACACTTGAGTTTTGAGTAAAAAAATTCTTGAGAGAATTCACTCAAATTTCTCTCTCTTTTGCATTCTTATTTTCTGTGGCTTGTTCTTATTTTGTTTGTAACACCCCAAACCCGGCCCAAACATTACGACCGAATTTGGGTTGCTACTGAGGAAACGTTTTGAAATCTTTTTAAAACCAATTTAAATTTTGTTAAAAACCTGCATTTTCAAGTTTCTTGTTAAAAACCATACTTAGTGTTGATTAGAAATATTTATTAAGTTGGGTTGTTTATAGATTGCAAAGGTGTGCCCGATGGCACATTAAAATACTTCGCAAATTAATTTTAGAAAACATGTGTACTTGATTGAATATTAATAAAAATAGTTTTACCCAAAATCTTCCAAAACATAAAATAATAAAATATATCTAGGATTTGTATTACTTACCTTGTTGCCGAATTGATTAAATCCCGAAATTGTGGTATTCCTCCCTTAAATTCGGCTAGCCACCAAAAACATGTATTTTCATCAGTTTCTGACTTTTGGATCAAAAGGAAATACTTTTAGATACCAAAGTAACCCTTGGCCGATTAGATCTATACACTTACCTGGCAATTTCCAATTCCTGAAAATATTCCTTGCCTTGTATGTCTGTCGAAATCCCTATAATTATATGTTAGATCCGATTTCCATATCTCTTAATAATCTTAAATCAATTGGCCTTTCGCCTAAACAATGCTTTTCTTACCTTAAATCCTTAGATCTGAAATCCCGGAATTCCTCCTTTATTATTCGGCCAAAAGACAACCAAAAGAATCGGTTCCCAAATCTTGGTTGAAAGAGAATAAACAACAAGAATCCATTATTCTTACCTTATCACCACAGTCGATGGCACCCTTGATTGAAGCCACAGAGATTCGGCTATGGAGACTTAAACAGGAATCAAAGAGGTTTCAGCTTGACAGTAGAAGAGAAAAGAAGAAGAAAAGAGAAGAAGAAAAGAAAAGAGAAAAAGAGAATAATGGCAGAGAAAATTCGGCAGAGAGAATAGGAGAAATTTTAGAGAATTTTGGCAGAGGTTTTCTTGAAGAGAAAAGAATGAATGAAGAATAGCGTTACTCTTCCTTTTATAGCCAAAATTACTAGCTAGAGTCCTTTACTTGGCCACCACTCTTCTATTTTGATAACTTTATCCTTTAATTATCATAAATAAAAGAGTTTAATCCAATATTTATCTCTTCTAAATAATCCAATTTAAAAATCCTTTATTTATCACCTTTTTAATCGAATATTTATGAAAATAAAACACCTCCTTTCTAGAAGGCTTGTGCCGTCCACCTCAGTCTTCTGGAAACAAAAATAAAACTTTCTTTATTTGCTTCCCAAGTGACTCGAACTCAGGTCCATTCCTCTTGCATGTGGCGCCATTTCCATAGGCCCTAAGTGGCATCTTCAGGCCACTTTTCCAAGCCTGTTTGTGTGTCAAATTTAACCAACTTTTTCTTTTAAGGCCTCCTTGCCCTAATTTCCTATTTTAAACTTTAAAATTTGACATTTCTAGGTCATTTCCAAGTTTCCTAAAATTTTCGATTGCTCTGTATACTGGCCATTTTCTTACATTTCCTAGTTTCCAGAAATGTTCACTTTCCATTTCCCATTTCCATTTCCATGCATTTCTAGGTTTCCAAAAATGTTCATTTTCCTCTTTTAAACTTAACATTTCTATACATTTTCAGGACATTTCCCTACATTTCCAAGACAAGACATTTCCTTACATTTCCTTACATTTCCTTGCATTTCCTTACATTTCCATACATTTCCTTACATTTCCTTACATTCCCATACATTTCCATACATTTCCTTACATTTCCTTACATTCCCATACATTTCCATACATTTCTTTATTTCTAGAATTCACATAACACATTCATACATGATTCATAAAACATGCCATTTTACCACATGGTTCCTTGTGTCATGCTTCACACGGAGTTTCTTTTCAAGCCTCATTTACCTAGCTCCCCTTTTTACTTAAAAACCAATAATTTTCCAAAGCTTTCTCTTCCATCCTAGAATTTTAAAAACCCTTAATACACTTCCAACACTGCCAAAACCTACTAACTCATGAATTAGGCACGAACGCATAACCCCTAATCTAGGATGTTACAGTTCTACCCTCCTTAAAATAATTTCGTCCTCGAAATTACTTACTAACTATCGTACAATCCTTCTCACCGCACTATGCTTACGCTGCGCACTCTGATCTTAATAGAGCCATCATACCTTCTAGGCACAATCTCTAAGTTCACGTCCCCTAGAACTTATTTCTAACGTCGCGATTTAATCTGATTTAAGAGTTTTATACATTAGTACTTTTGTTTCACTGATTAACCGCGAACAATTTTATGAAAAGAGATGTTTAAAAGTGGTTCTTTCGATCAAACAAAGTTCTCAGCCCAAGTTCCTAATTCAGAAAGTCACGTTCACATTCATCAACCAATTATGAACTTTCGTTCATTCAGAGAAATGTTGTAGTTTTCATTGTTGTTGTTTTTCCACTACCCAGGGGTGTTTTCATAATTTGTCCTATAGGGGTATTTTCATAATTTGTCAAAATAAGGTTCCTTGGTGATTTTGTCAATAAGGGTATTTTGGTAATTTTGAAATCTCGGGGCCCTTCGAAAATTTTGAAATTCCAGGGGGTTTTCGATAAATTTTTTTTTACAAATCGGGGTAAATTTGCAAAATTTAATAAATCAGGGATATTTCAAAAGTTGTAAAACTTTGAGGGTTCTTTCTGGAAAATTGTACTTTCCAAAACAGTGATGTTGCAAAAATTTTGAAATCAGGGTCATTTTGGTAATTTTGTAAGTTAGGAGCAATTTTGTAATTTTCCAAAATCAAGGTATTTTGGACTTCCATAAAATAGGGTTTTTAAATACTTTTACAAAGTAAGGAAGTTTTATTGAAATCGAGGGTAATGAGGTCAATTTTAAAACCAAGGGTATTTTTGTAATTTTGTAAATAGGGGTATTTTAGTAATTTCCACAAATCAAGAATATTTCAGAGAATTTTATAAAATCGTGTTTGCAATTCAAAAGGGTAAATTTTTTTTAAGAATTTTAAAACTAGGGTTTCCATAAAAAATACAGCTAGTCCCTTTCGGGTTTTAGTTAAGGGTTTAGCCCATGAATAAGTCCTATTGGTTAGGGTGAACCAAAGCTACGCACCAGGCAGGATTCGAGTGGAGAGGAGGTGAGTCACGCTTGATCGCTTAAATACCAAGCTCCCACGAAACCATTCCTAGACATGCGCACAGAGGTTGCCACACCCTAACTTAGTGACTTAGTCATAGGTTTGTTTGAGTAAGTATTAAGTCTTATGTATTTGTGTTTGAGTAGACTAGTCCTAGGGTTCAAGTTCCTATCATGCTATTCTACGTTCCATTCCTTTTTCTACTCTTCCATAATATAATATAAATCACATAATCACCCAAATGGTTAGGGGTACTTACCTGGTGGACTGCGGGTTGGAGACTTAGGTGCCATGCCAGAAAACCTGCTCATCTTCAAAAATACTTTCATAAAACTCATTTGGGCTCGATTTGAAAACTTTTTGGGCCTTAGCCCACAGGCCGAGAGTTTAAAACTGGGCTCTGATATCAAACTAAGGAAACGTTTTAAAATCTTTTTAAAACCAATTTAAATTTTGTTGAAAACCTTGCATTTTCAAGTTTCTTGTTAAAAACCATACTTAGTGTTGATTAGAAATATTTATTAAGTCGGGTTGTTTATAGATTGCAAATGTGTGCCCGATGGCACATTAAAATACTTCGCGAATTAATTTTAGAAAACATGTGTACTTGATTGAATATTAATAAAAATAGTTTTACACAAAATCTTCCAAAACATAAAATAATAAAATATATCTAGGATTTGTATTACTTACCTTGTTGCCGAATTGATTAAATCCCAAAATTGTGGTATTCCTCCCTTAAATTCGGCTAGCCACCAAAAACATGTATTTTCATCAGTTTTTGACTTTTGGATCAAAAGGAAATACTTTTAGATACCAAAGTAACCCTTGGCCGATTAGATCTATATACTTACCTGGCAATTTCCAATTCCTAAAAGTATTCCTTGCCTTGTATGTCTGTCGAAATCCCTATAATTATATGTTAGATCCGATTTTCATATCACTTAGTAATCTTAAATCAATTGGCCTTTGGCCTAAACCATGCTTTTCTTACCTTAAATCCTTAGACCTGAAATCCCGGAATTCCTCCTTTATTATTCGACCAAAAGACAACCAAAAGAATCAGTTCCCAAATCTTGGTTGAAAGAGAATAAACAACAAGAATCCATTATTCTTACCTTATCACCACAATGACGTGGCACCTTGATTGAAGCCACAGAGATTCGGCTATGGAGACTTAAATAGGAATCAAAGAGGTTTCGGCTTGACAGTAGAAGAGAAAAGAAGAAGAAAAGAGAAGAAGAAAAGAAAAGAGAAGAAGAAAAGAAAAGAGAAAAAGAGAATAATGGCAGAGAAAATTCGGCAGAGAGAATAGGAGAAATTTTAGAGAATTTCGGCAGAGGTTTTCTTGAAGAGAAAAGAATGAATGAAGAATAGCCTTACTCTTCCTTTTATAGCCAAAATTACTAGCTAGAGTCCTTTACTTGGCCACCACTCTTCTATTTTGATAACTTTATCCTTTAATTATCATAAATAAAAGAGTTTAATCCAATATTTATCTCTTCTAAATAATCCAATTTAAAAATCCTTTATTTATCACCTTTTTAATCGAATATTTATGAAAATAAAACACCTCCTTTCTAGAAGGCTTGTGCCGTCCACCTCAATCTTCTGGAAACAAAAATAAAACTTTCTTTATTTGCTTCCCAAGTGACTCGAACTCAGGCCCATTCCTCTTGCATGTGGCGCCATTTCCATAGGCCCTAAGTGGCATCTTCAGGCCACTTTTCCAAGCCCGTTTGTGTGTCAAATTTCACCAACTTTTTCTTTTAAGGCCTCCTTGCCCTAATTTCCTATTTTAAACTTTGAAATTTGACATTTCTAGGTCATTTCCAAGTTTCCTAAAATTTTCGATCGGCTCTGTATACTGGCCATTTTCTTACGTTTCCAAGTTTCCAGAAATGTTCACTTTCCATTTCCCATTTCCATTTCCATGCATTTCTAGGTTTCCAAAAATGTTCACTTTCCTCTTTTAAACTTAACATTTCCATACGTTTTCAGGACATTTCCCTACATTTCCAAGACAAGACATTTCCTTACATTTCCTTACATTTCCTTGCATTTCCTTACATTTCCATACATTTCCTTACATTTCCTTACATTCCCATGCATTTCCATACATTTCCTTACATTTCCTTACATTTCCTTACATTCCCATACATTTCCATACATTTCCTTATTTCTAGAATTCACATAACACATTCATACATGATTCATAAAACATGCCATTTTACCACATGGTTCCTTGTGTCATGCTTCACACGGAGTTTCTTTTCAAGCCTCATTTACCTAGCTCCCCTTTTTACTTAAAAACCAATAATTTTCCAAAGCTTTCTCTTCCATCCTAGAATTTTAAAAACCCTTAATACACTTCCAACACTGCCAAAACCTACTAACTCATGAATTAGGCACGAACGCATAACCCCTAATCTAGGATGTTACATTGTTCTTCACTCATCTTCGTTTCTTTTTGAGTTACTTCCGTTCGAGTTAGATTTTGGTGAAGGAATTTCGCTGAATCCTCATATTGTGGGAGTTAGGTTGACTTATGCATTTTTTTAAACTTTTTTTTATTTATCCATATCATTTTTATACTTCTATTATTTTTTTAAAATTATTATAATATTCATTAATTGTTTTGAGTATATTATTTACCTTATATTATTATTTTTTTATACATGAATTTAATCTTGTGAATAATTTTTTTTTATTTTTTCATATATTCTTTTAAAATTGATATTATCTACTCTATATTTTTTTTATTTTGATTGTTCATTTTTTTAAATTTTTTTTTTGAATCCACTACCTTTGTTTACCTTAATATTATTATTGCTTGTCATTTTTTTCTTAATTGTTTATGTTAGTGCTAATTGTGAATATAACCTGTAACTTTAGTAAATTGCACTTTTTGTAATAACTTAATGTTATTTTTTTTAAAATCTTCGTTGAAAAATATCTATCTCCTTTAATTACTACATTTTATCCAAAAAAATTTATTAAATAAGGCAATGTTTTGTGTTTAGAAATTCGGGAAATAGTGCCCTAACGTGTTGGGTTTCGATTTTCTGTTTGACTAAATAACTAAATATCCTTTTAATGAATTTTGTAAATCATGAGATGATGTTGGCTACGAGGGTTTAAAACATCATGGCCTAACGTGCTGGAGGTGATGTTTGTATTCTTTCGGAACAAAGGAATCTCAAGTTCCAACTCAAATTGCTCAAGCTTTTAAAGAAATCATGTTTTCAAATCTTTTCGAATTTTCGACATTAGGACAATAAATAATCAATTCGGTACCAATTTTGGGTGTTACGAGGGTACTAATCCTTTCTCGTACGTAACTGACTCTCGAACTTGTTTTCTTGAATTTCGTAGGCCAAAATCAATGTTTTGAAATAAAATGTTTTATAAGGTGATCCGATCACACCTAAGCAAAAAGGGATTGGTGGCGACTCCATTTTCGTTCTTAAAGTCGATCCCCGTTTTAAAAAAAAAAAAAACTTAAAAATGGTTTCGACAACTAGGTGGCTCCACTGGGGACCCAATAAGAGAGTCAAACTGTAAAATTGATTATTTCCTGTCCTTTTGTCTAAATTTGAAAATCCGATTTGAAAAATCATGATCCTTTTTATTGCATGTTGTTTTAATCTTGTAAGGTATTTCTGCATTGCATTGCATGACCGTTGTGGTCACACCCTTTTAAGTGGGAGTGAGAAGCTACTCTTTCGTGAGGCTTTCACCTCCGTGCAGGATAGTGGATCACTTTCTGGATACATCCGTACCTATGTCTTTGTGAGATTTTCTTCTCCGTCCAGCCATAAGGAAATGTATTCCCCTGAACTGAACTCGATCTGGATGAGCCTATAATGGGTGAAGATTGAGGAATCTACTGGTTCAGGCACCTTTTCTTTAGAACTAAACCGTATATAGTGAACCTATGGGCTTACCCTAGGTAGAACTATGCCAAACCCTAGTGGTCACCCAGATAGGTGCCCTATTTTGTTATTTATTTCTCTTGTGCTAACGTGTTCTCTTTTGTTTTGATTGCATTGCATTCACATCATAGAAAAAGAGGTGTTGATTCAAATTCGATTGCTAAATAGAAGAGTTTGTCATGAGAAAATATATTTCTTAATAAAGTGGATTATAATACAGTCATCCGAATATGGTCCAAGTAAACACAACGAGAGAAGACTGATAGTCCGTGAGGGAATACAAGACTTTATTGCCCAAGGATTCAAGCTGACAAAGACTATTCAAGAATCACCACATCTTGGCTTTCTTAAAGAGGCTAACGAGCATTGTGGAAATAAGTGAGCAGTGAGTCGCGGTCCAGATCAAGTAAAAAGAGCTAGTAGAGACATTTATTAGAAAGTTCGCGAGATTGGACCTTAATATCCAGATAAGAAGAAAGGGATCAATGTGTTCGCTTGGAATATTAGGGAAAGGCCGTATAAATATCTGTTTTATGTAAAGGAATTTATTTTCTAGAAAAGTTGTTCTTATGGAATTGAATTCATAATCAACGCCTCTCTTTCTTTTTGCATTCATTTTATGCATTTGCATTTCATCGCATTATATGCATTAAAATCCATAGAAGGACCCTAATTAGTTGAAGTTATTTCAGAAAAAGAGAGAAAGAGAGAAAGTTAATCTGAAAACTAAACATCGATATGGTACTCGAGCTAAGACAAGAGATATGGATCAAAGATTAGAAAGACTCGAACAATTCCAAAGAGACATGCAAGACCAGCTGCAAGAGAAGTTGGCAAAGATCCAACAAGATATGAGGGAACAAATGATGGAAGCCCGAAGGAATATGGTGGCTCAAATGACTCAGCTACTGAGTGGGGCAATGGATAAGGGAAAAGGCCCCATGACTAATGCTGGAGAAGATAATGAAGACTATCTTCCGGGTTTCACTCCACCACATGCACAGATACAACCTGAGGTGTATCCTAAAAGGCCATCTGTCATGATTAGGCCTCAACAAGATCAAGCTGATACTGGAGTGCCCATGAACTTCCAAGTTGGCTCAGGATCTAACCTAGTAGATAACCCAGTTAATCTTGTTATCCCTGACTTGGATATAGTAGAGAGAGAAGGGGCAAGAACTAAATTGCCAAGGCAGTTAAAGGACCGTTGTAAATGGTTGGAAGAAAAATTCAAAGCCTTGGAAAATGTTGATAATAACAATGGAATTGATGCTAAACACCTGAGTTTTGTTCTAGATTTGATGCTTCCTCACAAGTTTAAAATGCCAAAATTCGAGAAGTACAACAGGACTGGCTGCCCTAAAGCCCATATTACCATGTTCTGTAGACGGATGACTGGGTATGTTAATAATGATCAATTGCTGATCCACTGCTTCCAAGATATTTTGGTGGGGGCAGCATCCAAGTGGTATAATCAACTGAGCCGTGCTAGGATTAATTCGTGGAGAGACCTAGGCAAAGATGGAGGGAAGTTGCCCTACAAGTTCAGCCTCCGCTTTTAGAATAGGAGATCACAATGTTCTTTATTAATACTTTAAAAGCCCCATTCATTAACCATATGTTGGGAAGTGCCACCATAAGCTTTTCACATATAGTAATGCCTGGCAAGATGATTGAAATGCGGTAAGGAGTGGGAGGATAGATACGGGAGAAAGTGCCAAAAGATTAGCCCCGAGAAATAAGGAAAATGAAGTGAGTATCCTAAGCATGCATCCCAAATCAGTCATCGTAGGCCAGCCGAAGGCTATAACCACTAGCTATCAAGGCTCTTCAAGGCAGGAATCTAATTCGAGGCCAAATACAGAAAAGCTCCAGTTCACACCCATCCCGATGACATACAAGGAGCTGTATAAGAATTTGTTTGATGCACATGTGGTGTCTCCGTTTTACTCGGAACCCATGCAACCTCCGTTCCCAAAATGGTATAATGAGAATGCCCAATACGAGTACCACGCGGGAATAACGAGTCACTCAATTGAAAATTGTACTACGTCTAAAAAGTTGGTCGAAAGGTTCATTAAAATGGGATTTGTGAAGTTCAACGTTTCATTAGAACCTGATCACTTTGACGAGGTAGTAAATGCGATAATTGAAGGAGGAGACAAGAAAATTGTGACTCCTTGAAGAAGTCAAAAGCAAAGAGGGAACAGGGGATCGAAGTTTCCAAGCCCTTGCATACTTGGGAGTGTTTTGAATAACGGGACTGTGGAAGAGATCCCTATATTTTTAGAGCAAATCTAGAGTAATATCCAAAACATGCTTGTTGCCTTAAGCCTAGAGGCAATAAGAATCCTTTTGTGATATAGGCTCATGTCCAAAATCTTTATTTCAATAAAATGCATCTTTTTTAGCAAATATTCTTTTATTTTTTCCATTTCATACTGTACAAACAATTGTTCTTATTTTTTTTTTCTTTTATTTGTTCTTTGGACTTTCTTTCAAGTATTCTTTCATTCTTCATTCATGACCATACAAATAATCATTCTTTGAATCATTTGTTCTTTGGAATCTTGCTTCGAACCTACAATAGGTCTCCAGATATCAACGATGTAAGCAACGTTGCTACTGACTCAGAGTCTCCTTTCAAATAAGATATGTGTCTAGAGGTATCTCAGGACTTTGAATATGACAGAGATTGTAACCTATCTTCTGATTTGTTAAGATAAAAAATAGGCCCTACTCTACAAAAGGTCAGTGGGTATTATGAGCTTAGAAAAGAGGTAAAGATTATAGCCTAGCTCACCACAAAAATAAGGCGAGACATCATTGAGTTATTTTCAAGAATTCAAAGATGTTTTCGCACGATCATATCAGGACATGCCTGGGCTACTAAGACATAGGCTAAACGTGATGATTGGGCACTGTTGGTCTACCATGGAAGAGGATTGCATCAATTATACCGCAAATACTAAATTGAATATGACGAGATTTATGTGACTCCTCTATTTTCTTCACAGACTTTACTCAATGTAAGGCATGGATGTTATGAGGCCGATCTCGTCAAAAGCTTCTAGTTGACATCGAATTATCTTTGTGGTCATCGATTACTTCACTAAAAGGTTGAATGTTGCTTCATATGTCAATATTGCAAAGTCAACAGTCATCAAATTTCAAAAAAAAAAAAGAGAAAAAAAAAGATCAGGTGCCGACAAAAAGTGCTAAAAATGGACAATTTCAAAAGTTTGTAAGATCAGACACCATATCATAGTGCAGTAAAGGAAGAAAAAAAAAGGAAAAAATTAAAACAAAAACAACAAAACAAGGATCATGGGGAAGATGACTGAAACATGTAAATATTGACATAAGAAGTTACCATTTACTCTCTATGCTTATCAAACATCGATCAGGACTTTCGTTGGGGCAACACTTTTCCCATTGGTTTATGGAATAGAAGTGGTTTCGAACATGAAAATCGAGATTCCTTTGCTCCTAGCTTTTATTGAGTCAAGAATTGGATGAAGTAGAATGTCTCCAGTGAACTTGGTTGAAGAAAAGAGTTTGAAAGTATTCATCATAGTCAAATGTACCAAAAATGGATGATGCTGATTTATGTTGAAAATGGTCCACCCAAGGGAATTTCATGATGGGCACCTGGTATTGAGAAAGATCCTTCTTATACAAAAGGATTTCAGAGGAAAGTAGATGCCAAACTAGGAAGGACCTTATGTAGTAAAAAAAAGGCCTGTTCTAGAGGAGCATTGATATTGACCGAGACAAATGGTGAAGACTTGCCCAATCCAGCGAATTCAGGTTCAGTCAAGAAGTATTTTACATGAAATGGAAAAGGCTAAGGTGAAAACCCTAAAGGGCGCCTTGAGATAAAAAAAAAAGGAGAGGCCAAGGCGAAAACCTGCAAAGGGCCCTTTGAGACCAAAGGGGTTTTGAGCTGAAAACCTGAAAAGGACGACTCAAATTTTGATCAAAGATAGAGCATGTGGTAATCTTTCTATGCTTGAATTAACAATAATGAAGTATGCTACGTCTTGGGGCATTGAAAAAGTACTCCAGATCCCTTAAACATATATTGAACTCAAAATGGTCCTCAAGAAGTTTGTACAGAGAAGCTCAGGCTGTGATATCTGGGGCACCTAACTTCTATCTTACCCATTTTGAATTTGCTATCTTTGGTTACTTTATTCTTTTCAAGATACACCCCAATCAATTTTCTTTTATGGCCTTGGCTATCTTTGATTATTTTACTCTTTTCACGATACACCCCAATCAATTTTCTTTTATTGCCTTGGTTATCTTTAATTAACTTATTTGTTTCGAGCTATGCTCTTGATTAATTTCTTTCTCATCCATTGTTGTGATCCTTTTCAAGTATTTTATATTGAAATAATGATTAATGGACTAATAATACTTTCATGAAAGGAGTTTCGTATATTACTCTGGAAGCTTCTAAATAATATGAGAATATGAAACAGGACTATTGTTTAGAACTCACCAAGCCTAAGGCTTGGAAATATTAAAAGATGATTATCTCTTTAGATTTTTATCGGTTGAACAAAAAGACAAGACATTTCGTCAATGATACCATCTCGGCAAATAACGAGCAATGTCAACCCAAGTGAAAAAAGTGGATCATTTCTGGGAAAAGAAAAATGATACTCTGCATTCATACAAATTTCAGGCACATACGTCTGGTCATTACACCCAGGGAATGGTGTAACAGATCAAATTGATTGAAGATAATACAAATTTTATACCTCTGAGTGGTAAGAGGATGGAGGGAAGAAACCAAATGTTATTCCCCTAAAGTTGCAGTGGGAGGTACAAACTTTTTGTCCCAAGATTCAAGTGGAGTGGACTCAGAATTACCATGGGGCAAATCATT
Organism: Gossypium bickii; assembly: GCA_025503065.1. Lineage (NCBI taxonomy): Eukaryota > Viridiplantae > Streptophyta > Magnoliopsida > Malvales > Malvaceae > Gossypium > Gossypium bickii. Next base: position 19,645,225 of record CP106720.1, on the reverse strand, counting down.
TGAGCAGAATATGATTGATACTTCGAGAGGAACAAGTATGATGAATAAATGAGTGATGACACCTGAAATAGGAATCATACTTATAGTATTTTTGCTTTCACATATCATAGCATGTCTGAATAGGAGCATTTGACTCATTTCGTTCAGGGCATCCTAAGTATTAGGCAAAAGCATATACCCATTCTACAGGTTATGTCCTCTAGAGGACAATGTAGTAAGGTAGATTGAAGATAGCATATCTTGTCTTCCTAAGATTGCAGTGAAGCAGATCGAAGATACTAGCCTGTCTCTCTCTCAAGTTGCAATGAGAGCATCGAAGACACAGAGATCTTATCTTCCTGAAGTTGCAGGAAGCAGATCAAAGATATTAGCCTACCTCCCTGAAGTTGCAGCAGAGTAGACTGAAGATAGTAGATCTTATCTTTCTGAAGTTGCGGGAAGCAAATCAAAGATATTAGCCTGCCTCCCTGAAGTTGCAGTGGAGCAGAATAAATATAGCATATCTTATCTTCCTAAAGTTGGAGGAAGTAGATCGAAGATATTAGCCTACCTTCATAAAGTTGCAGCGGAGCAGATTGAAGACAGCAGATCTTATCTTCTTGAAGTTGCAGGAAACAGATCGAAGATATTAGCCTGCCTCCCTAAAGTTGCAGCGGAGCAGATTGAAGACAACAAATCTTATCTTCCTAAAGTTGCAGGAAGTAGATCGAATATATTAGCCTGCCTCCTGAAGTTGTAGCGGAGCAGACTGAAGATAGCAGATCTTATCTTCCTGAAGTTGTAGGAAGCAGATTGAAGATATTAGCCTGCCTCCCTGAAGTTGCAGCAGAGTAGACTGAAGACAGCATGTCTTATCTTCTTAAAGTTGCAGGAAGCAGATCGAAGATATTAGCTTGCCTCCCTGAGTTTGCAACGGAGCAGACAGAAAATAGCAGATCTTGTCTTCCTAAATATTATAGTGAAGCAAGATCAAAGATACTAGTCTCACTTTCCTGAAGTTACAGTAGGATGGATTAAATCTACAAGAGCAGGTCTTATCTCCCTGAAGTTGTAGTAGAATAAGATTAAAGTTACAGATTCAATCTTCTTGAAGTTGCCATTGGGTTAGAGACTACTTGAAGAAGATGAGGATCAAGAAGTTAAGTCTCGGCAAGACCGGGCAAAATTGGTCCTTTTATAGTCTTTGCTCCATTCTAGTTACACGACAATGAGCAAAGAGGGGCAGCTGTAATAGGCCAATTTAGCCCGGGCCCATACAAAAAATAATAAACCCAAAATAATAAAATAAAGTCCAAGTCCAGTCCGAAATATATCATTTGGCCTGATCGAAATGACCCATTACTTGAAAAGATTGAAGATCCATCTACAAGCTTGACGTATATGGGAACACAATCTTTAAGGATATGCAATCTTAGATATGATATACAAACCTTAGATATGATATGCAATCTTAGAAGATATGGTATGCAATCTTAAAAGATATGATTTTGTAATCTTAGAGATTTAATTTGTAGATACCTTTTAATCTTAGCCGTTGATGTAATTGATCTGTACCATTGGATTTGGGGATGCTCAACTATAAATAGCGGCCTCTACCTTCATTGTAAAACACACTTGAGTTTTGAGTAAAAAAATTCTTGAGAGCATTCACTCAAATTTCCCTCTCTTTTGCGTTCTTATTTTCTGTGGCTTGTTCTTTTTTTTTCTTTACTCATCTTCGTTTCTTTTTGAGTTGCTTCTGTTCGAGTTAGATTTTGGTGGATGAATTTCATTGAATCCTCATATTGAAGGAGTTAGGTTGACTTATGCATTTTTTTAAACTTTTTTTATTTATCTATATCATTTTTATACTTTTTTTTATTTTTTTAAATTGTTATAATATTCATTAATTGTTTTGAGTATATTATTTACCTTATATTATTATTTTTTTAATACATGAATTTAATCTTGTGAATAATTTTTTTTTTATTTTTTCATAGATTCTTTTAAAATTGCTCTTATCTACTCTATATTTTTTTATTTTTGATTGTTCATTTTTAAAAAAAAAAAATTTGAATCCATTATCTTTGTTTACCTTAACATTATTATTGCTTGTCATTCTTTTTCTTAATTGTTTATGTTAGTGCTAATTGTTAATATGACCTGTAACTTTAGTAAATTTAACTTTTTGTAATAACTTAATGTTATTTTTTAAAAATCTTTGTTTAAAAATATCTATCTCCTTTAACTACTATATTTTGTCCAAAAGTTTTTCTTAAATAAGGCAATATTTTGTGTTTAGAAATTCGGGAAATAGTGCCCTAACGTGCTGGGTTTTGATTTTCCGTTTGACTAAATAACTAAATATCCTTTTAATGAATTTTGTAAATCATGAGATGATGTTGGCTACGAGCATTTAAAACATCATGTCCTAACGTGCTGGATGTGATGTTTGTATTCCTTCGGAACAAAGGAATCTTAAGTTCCAACTCAAATTGCTCAAGTTTTTATAGAAATCATATTGATTGTCGAAATCAGAGCTTTAAAATTTATAAAGAGAATGATCGAACCTGGAATCTAACACTGACAATGATTAAAGGCAAGTGTACCTATCCAACAGTAGTATAGCTTAGGCAAGACCGGATTGTCAAACCCAAAGGAACTAAAAGTACTAATACTAACTTTCTTTTTATCATCTAGCCTAAAATAGGTGAAGTTGTTGTTTAATCTAAATCTATCTAACCACCAAGCTAAAGACACAAAGACAAAAACGATGAATTGGAGAAATACTTTTAGAAAAACTCAGTTGATTTAGATGATACCCTTAGGAAGAATCCACCTAGACTTCACTTGGTATCTAACAATGAACTAGACGATTTATTCACTTAGTTTGATCCGTAAGACTCCCTAAAGAACATTAAACCCTCTCTCGAGGCGAATAATGTCTAACCCTAGGTTAATTAACGGAAATCTCTTTCTCACTTAATAACCCCCTAGAATAGCAGTAAATCGATCTATGGACTCCCATATTAGGTTTCACCCTAATCCGGCAAATTCTCGTCACCCTATCTCTAGGCGTGTGATCAACTCCGCTTCATTATGCTAGATCTACTCTTAAGCAGGGACCTTTTCTCCTCCACCTAAGCACATTAAATTTGGATTAAGCTCACATAATTAAGAACAAACTAAGTATTTATCATATAATTCAGAAAACAATAACAATATTCATCTAGGTTTCATCCCCTTCAGGTATCTGAGGGTTTAGTTCATAACTTTAAAAGAAAATATCTCAGAAGAAAAGATAAAACAAAACATAAGAAATCCCTAAAACCCCCTGAAGGAATTGAAGGAGAGATCTGCCGTCTTGAGTAGAATTTCGGCTTCTTGAGATGGATCAACTGGCTATCCTTGAGTAATTCCCACAACTCTGACCTTTTCGGCTTGGCTCCTTGGCCTAGCTAACCGCCCGTTCCGGCTTCTGCCGAACTCCCTTTTAAGTTGCCCCCTTTGGTATTTATATAGACTTTGAGATGCCTTACTTGGCCCCTAAGTATCCTAATTCAACTTGAATTCCTACTAGGGTGTTTGAATAGGCTTTGGAATGTGTTTCTTTGCCTCCAAGTATCCAAATCTAAGTAAAACTCCTTTCCTGTGACAGGGACACGGCCATGGCACACGCCCGTGTGAGTCGTGGCAAGGCCGTGTTCAGACTTTTAATGAGGCACGGCCGTGTTAGCTTTGGGCCAGGCCATGTCGATTTCTCTCTTGGCCCAATTTTGTCCGTTTTAAGCCCGTTTCTCGTTTTTTTCATCCTTGGGTGCTTTCCTGAGTATAAAACATGAAAACGAAGATTAAGAGAACCTTTTTACATAAATCGAGGCTTAATTCATCCAAAAACATACTAAATGTGGGATTAAAATATGTTACTTTTACAATTTATCAAATACCCCCACACTTAAGCTTTTGCTTGTCCTCAAGCAAAATTCTCAACTTACAATTAAAATGAACTTTTCGTAATTCATAATTCCTACCGACAATGTCTCATCATAATTCATAGATAATTTGTACATGGATAATTTAACTCAAAGAGTCCTAAAGATTCAAAAAATTAAAGTCATACATTTGTAGCACAAAAACATAGGTGTCTCCCTTTATCTAAATAATTACCTTTAATTCAAAACTGATAAGGATTGACATCCTCATAAAGATTCACTCAGATCACTCAAAGTGTTTAAGGTTTAAAATTAAGCACTCAAAAGTCAAACCTGAAAAGTTAATCCCATAGGCTTGCCTGAAAATCAAATCTCCACCACTATAAAATGAGATGATACACAAATCAAAAGGTCTTTGACAGGGTTGTAACGGGGCTTCGGTTAAGGGTATGGATATAGGCTGAATTAAAAGGTTAGAATCGAGATCGAATTGACAAGTTACCTATCTAAAAATACTAAGATGATAATTACATTAACTGAAAAGTAATAATCCTAATAGTACGAGCTTTTCTTCTGAGAAATAGACTTCAACTGTATAAGCTCATTTTTTATAATATTAATACTGAATATACTTTGATTTTTTTTAAGAACAAGTCAAATATTAATAAAAGATGAATTCTACTACTGAAATAATATAATTAGGTAACTAATCAAATCAAATCTTGACATAAGGGTAGTTAAAAAGGAATGGTGATAACAGATACAAAGGGTTTTGGGTTAAAATTAGTGGGTGAGTCAATAAAAAGGGTTGTTAGGATCAATGGGGTTCATTAGGGGTTAATTATGAAGGTAGGCCTTTTAGTGGAGTAAGTGGGTTAAAACCTAGGTGCCTTTATCATCTCTGTATATCAAATCATAGATGTGGTCTCAACATGTATAATCAAGGCAAGTTTTAGAATAACAGTTCAAAGTTGACACACTCATAATCAATAAAGTGAGTAAGAAAAAGAATATATGCTTTATACGGCTCAAAATCTCACAAAAATTATGGGTGTTTATGACATCAACCTTGTAGATTTCAAACTTCAAGATAATATTCAGATTCAGGTAGACAACCTAGAAATTTTAATTCTGGAAAATCAGACTTATCATGCTTGATTCTCTAGTATTCTTCAAAGTTAATCATCAATGCACAATTAACTATGACTTAATCTAAAACATATCAATAGAAATCACAAATTATCAGAAATTTCATCCTAACTAGTAATATGAAAAAAATTACTTAAGAACAAGATTAAATTCAGGGATTTGAGAATAATACAGAAAGTTAGGCATTTTCTCGAAATAACTATTCACCCCCACACTTAAGATGTACATTGCCCTCAATGTACAAAGATAGATAATATCAAAATAATCATAAAATCATAGGATAGGGAGAGAAGTGAACCTTCCTGAATTTTGGATGAAGTCATTGAAAAGAAACCGGATAGGATTGGAGCTGAACGTAGGGAAGCGTCTCGAACTGTTTGAATTTGAATCCTCGAAGTAGCCAGTCGAATTTTATTGTGTCTTAAGCTAAATCTAAATGGTACGAAGATTAAGAATAATATAATAAAATAATAAAATATAAAAATAAAAGTAAATAATGGAAAATGAAAGAAGAAAAAAAACAACTTTAAAAGAGGAAGGAAGAAGGGGGTGAAATAGAAATTATGGATCTGGTGGTTGCCCCCGCCCTTGTACCTTCCTATGGTGGCCAAGGCCACGGCCACGGCCACGGCCGTGTACAAGGCCGTGTGGTATGAAAATTAGTACTTTGGTTAGTTTATGGTTAGGTGCTAAAAGGAAAAATAAAAGTAAAAAACAAAAAAATAAAAAATAAAAAATGTAAAAATGGGGTTAGTGCTCGGGTTGCCTCCCGAGAAGCGCTCGTTTATAGTCTTAAGCTAGACTTTACCTCTCATTCGTATGGTTATGGTGATTTGAGGAGGTGAAAATCCTTTCTCATGCGATCAATTCGGTTATTGATATAAAATTTAAGTCGAGTAATGTTTTCCTCAAAAGTACCGAAATTAGAATGTGTTACCTCGACCGTTCCATCTGGGAGGATTTTGAGTACCTCATCTCCTATCTTAAGCTGGGTTGTCCCATTATTAAGTTCATCACGGAGTTGCCTCGTTTTTGCTTCGTGTGTTATTAATTTCTCTTTGAAGTGTGTCTTCCATCCGTCTAGTTCATCGATCCAAAGCCTTTGTTCCTCATGAATTTCTTCTTTATCGACACGAGGTCTAGGATCTGGCATCTGCGAAAGAGCTTCTAGAAACGGCAAGTTAATATGAAATTTCTTTGAAAGTTTAAGAGACTTACCGAGTTTTCCTCTGTGTGGTCTTTCTTTGTCACATTGGGGTGTGGCACACGGGATTGGTACTCTGTAATTACCAGGTTTGGTAAATCATAGCTTTCCTCAACCTTATCTTCACTTACCACTGGCTCTTGCCTCGAGTCAGATTCCACTAACCTTTTACTGTCATGAGCCGTTACGGCTTGAATTTGCTCTTTTGGGTTAGTTTCAGTGTTGCTTGGCAAGCTTTCTTGTGGTTGTTCTATGATCTCTGATCGAATTTCAGAAACTATCTTAGTAAGTTGTCTAACTGACTTAGTAAGTTCCCCAACTTGGTTCTCGATCCCTTTGATTGATGCTTATTAATTATCGAGCATTGTCTCGATTTTTTAGAGACGGGTTTCTGTGGCTGCCATGAATTTTGTCAGTATCTCTTCAAAGTTCGACTCCTCTTGCTGTTGGTGAGGTGGTTGTTGAAAATATGGAGGAAGTTCTGGCCTTTGGCTATTTTGACCATCCCACGAAAAATTGGGATGGTACCTCCAACCTACATTATAAGTGTCATTATAAAAATTATTTTGTGGTCTAAAATAGTTACCCGTATAGTGAGTTTGCTCGTTTTCCATGCCATATCTGTAGGGTGGGTACTCAGGATTCGCCACTCCTCCTAGATTCGAGTCATATTGCATTACTGGATGAACCTGTGAGAGACTATACAAACCATCAAATTTTTTACTTAAAAGCTCTATCTGGTTTGACAGCATGGTTACTGGGTCAAGGTTGTAGATATCGGCTACTTTTATTGGCTTTGTCCTCATAATGTTCTACTGATAGTTATTCAATGCCATCCCCTCTATAAACTAAAATTACCTGTTAAAAGCAATTAAAAGAAAATTTAGAAAAATAAAAAAAATAAAATTACCTGTTAAGCTTTCTTAATATTTTAGTTCCCCGGCAATGGCGCCAAAAACTTGATTGTCGAAATCAGAGCTTTAAAATTTATAAAGAGAATGATCGAACCTGGAAATTAACTCTGACAACGATTAAAGGCAAGTGTACCTATCGAATAGTAGTATAGCTTAGGCAAGACCAGATTGTCGAACCTAAAGGAACTAAAAGTACTAATAATAACTTTCTTTTTATTATCTAGCCTAAAATAGGTGAAGTTGTTATTTAATCTAAATCTATCTAACCATCAAGCTAAAGACACAAAGACAAAAAAGATGAATTGGAGAAATACTTTTAGAAAAACTCAGTTGATTTAGATAATACCCTTAGGAAGAATCCACCTAGACTTCACTTGTTATCTAACACTAACTAGACGATTTATTCACTTAGTTTTATCTGTAAGACTCCCTAACGTATATTAAACCCTCTCTCGAGGCGAATAATGTCTAACCCTAGGTTAATTAATAGAAATCACTTTCTCACTTAATAAGCCCTTAGAATAGTAGTAAATCGATCTATGGACTCCCATATTAGGTTTCACCCTAATCCAGCAAAATCTCGTCACCCTATCTTTAGGCGTGCGATCAACTCCGCTTAATTATGCTAGATCTACGCTTAAGCAGGGACTTTTGCTCCTCCACCTAAGCACATTAAATTTGGATTAAGCTCACATAATTAAGAATAAACTAAGTATTTAGCATATAATTCAGAAAATAATAACAATATTCATCTAGGTTTCATCCCCTTCAGGTATTTGAGGGTTTAGTTCATAACTTTAAAAGAAAATATCTCAGAAGAAAAGATAAAACAAAACATAAGAAATCCCTAAAACCCCCTAAAGGAATTGAAAGAGAGATCCGTCGTCTTGAGTAGAATTCTGGCTTCTTGAGATGGATCAACTGGCTATCATTGAGTATTTCCCACAACTTTGACCTATTCAGCTCGGATCCTTAGCCTAGTTAACCGTCTGTTCCGGTTTCTGCCGAACTCCCTTTTAAGTTTCCCCCTTGTGTGTTTATATAGACTTTGAGATGCCTTACTTGGCCCCTAAGTATCCTAATTTAACTTGAATTCCTACTAGGGTGTCTGAATAGGCTTTGGAATGTGTTTATTTGCCTCCAAGTATCCAAATTCGAGTAAAACTCCTTTCCTGCGACAAGGACACTGCCATGGCACACACCCATGTGAGTCATGGCCAGGCCGTGTTGATTTCTCTCTTGGCCCAATTTGGTCCATTTTAACCCCGTTTCTCATTTTTTTCATCCTTGGGTGCTTTCCTGAGTATCAAACATGAAAACAAAGGGTTAAGAGCACCTTTTTACATAAATCGAGGCTTAATTCATCCAAAAGAATACTAAATGTGGGATTAAAATATGTTACTTTTACGGTTTATCACATATTTTCAAATCTTTTGGAATTTTCGACATTAGGACAATAACTAATCAATCCAGTACCAATTTTGGGCGTTACGAGGGTGCTAATCCTTTCTCGTATGTAACCGACTCCCGAACCCATTTTCTTGAATTTCGTAGGCTAAAATCAATGTTTTGGAATAAAATGTTCTATAAGGTGATCCGATCACACCTAAGCAAAAAAGGATTGGTGGCGACTCCATTTTCGTTTTTAAAGTCGATCCCCATTTAAAAAAAAAAAAACCTAAAAATGGTTTTGACACTAAGTATGACAACGATTAAGGTAAGCGCACTTATCGTTTGGTAGTATAGCTATGGCAAGACCAGAAGTATCGTATCCTCAAGGACCAAGAGTACTAGTAATTACTTATCTTTCTATTATTTAGCCTAAGAATTAAGGGAATTGTTGTTTAATCTAAAACTAACTAATCACTAAGCTAAAGATGCTAAGACACAGAGATTGAATTGGGGAAATACTTTTTGGGAAAACCAATTGATTAGGACAATACCCGAGGAAGAGTCCACCTAGACTTCACTTGTTATTTAACTCTGAACCAGACGATTTATTCATTTGACTTGATCCGTAGGATTCCCTAATTTATATTAATACCTCTCTCGAGGCTACTAACGTCTAACCCTAGGTTTATTAATTGAAATCTCTTTCTAATTAAAACCCCTAGAGTTGCATTAACTCAATCTATGGACTCCCATATTAGGTTTGACCCTAATCCGATAGATTTTCGTCGTCCTATCTCTACGAGTGCGATCAACTCCGCTTAACTATGCTAGATCTACACTTAAACAGGGACTTTTGCTCCACTGCCTAAGCACATCAATACTTGAATCAATATCTTGAACTATCAAAGAAAGAATTAAGAACACATAATTAAGAACAAATCAAGTATTTATCATATAGTTAAGGAAACAATAACAAGATCCGTCTTATGTTTCATCCCCTCAGGTATTTGAAGGGTTTAGTTCATGTTTATAAAGAATACATCTTAGAAGAAAGTATAAAAAAAAACATAGAAAAAACCCTAAAACCCCTTGAAGGAAATTGAAGGGAACATCTTCCGTCTTAAGTATGATTCTGGCTTCTTGAGATGAATTAACTGGCTGTCTTCAAGTAAATCCCACATTTTGGCCTTTCTGGCTTGGCTCCTCAGCCTACCTAAACACCCCGCTTTTAGGTTAGCCTCTAGGGTGTTTATATTGGCTTTTGGAATGTCTTTCTTTGCCTCTAAGTATCCCTTTCTGGTTAGAATTAAAACATGTCACGTCAGGGACACGCCTGTGTGGCACTCCCGTGTAAATCGAGTCCAGGCAGTGTTCGGATCTGCTAAAGAGGCACGACCGTGTAGATTTCTCTAGGGGGTGTGAATTTCAAACTTTGGCCCATTTTTATCTATTTTTGGCCCATTGCTCATTCTTTTCATCCTCCGATGCTCTCCTAATTATAAAACATGAAATTAAAGGATTAGAAGCATCAAATTCCACAATTCAGGTGATAAATCATCCAAAAGTATGCCAAATGTGGGATTAAAATATGTACATATTACGGTTTATCAATGAGTTACCTCGACTGTACCGTATGGGAAAATATTGAGTACCGTGAAAGAGGTTATTCCATTAGGTTCAGAAGTGGCAACACGAGGATCTGTATTATCCATTAGAACTCAGTCTCCAACCTTGAAGTAGTTTGCTTCATCTTTAAGTTCGTTATGGAGTTACCTCAGTTTTGCTTCGTGTGTTCTTGGTTTCCCCTTGATATGTGTGACATCCTAGATTAAGGGTTATGCGTTCGTGCATAATTCGAGTGATAGTAGGCTTGGAGTATGTTTGGACATGTTTTAAGGGTTTCGGAAACTTTAAATTATAAGGGAAAGCTTTGGAAAAAAATTTGGATCTAAGTGTAAAAAGGGGAAACTAGGCAAGAAGGCCTTAAAAGAATTTTGTGGAGTTTAGGACACAAGAAATTAATTGGCAAAGTGGCTTGGGGCGCTAAGGTGCAAAGGGAGTGCCAAGGAGAAGGGGTTCGAGTAACATGGGAAGCAGATGGGCTTTTATTTTTTTTTTAGCGTTAAAAAGGGGATTGGGCTAAGAAGGCTTTAAAGGAATTTTTGTAGGCATTTTTACCATAAGGAAGGCTTTGGTAAAGTGGCTTCCATGCGCTACTTAAAGGCTTGGGGATAACGCCAAAAAGGGCCTGGGTTCGAATCAAGGCGGCAGCAAGCATGTTTTTATTTTTGGTTTTGGCGTTAAGACAAGGGAGCTGGGGAAAGAGGTGTTAAAAGAAGTTTTGGGTGAATCATATCACAAATAGTGCCTTGGCAAATTGGCTGGGACGTTAGCTACAATTTATGGTTCCAGGAGGTCGCAGGTTCGAAGCTTAATGGCAGCATAAGGGGTGTTTTATTTTTATTTTTATTTTGCAGCAGATTGGAAAGGCAGTGGACGGCACATGGGATCTTCAAATAGATAAAGATTAAGCTAGCTTTTGTTTTTTAAATTCGGCTGGATAAATGTTGTTTTTTTTATTTAGTTATTTAGTTAAGATAGAAGATAAGGGTGGCGGTATTTTAATTGTTTTTGAATGGGTGAGATGTGGATAAAATAGGAGTTTTAATAAGGATTAGATAAGTAGGAAAAAGTGGCAGATTGTTTTGGTTTGAAGCTTTTAAGAAGGGGGTGCCGAAATTGATTTTCCTTTTTACCCTTTTGTGCCGAATTTTTGGTTGTGAGAGTATCCAACTTCTGCTGAAATTTAAAGAGTGTTCATCTTTTCTCTCTTGTTGATTTCCTTGCCGAATGCTCCTAAACTTTTGTCCATTTTTCTATTTCTTGTTTTCTCCAAGCCCTTTCTATTTTCTTTGAAGCCGAAGGTTCCATCACCTTTTTTTTTGTAGGCTTAGCCGAATCTTCCTTGCTACCATTATCGAAATTCTTGTAATCTCTCACTTTCCCTTCTTTTTCTTCCTTTCAATCCAATTCATTATATTTTCTTGAATAGCCGAATGTGCCTTTGTTAATTAGGATTTTAGCCGAATCCGGTAAGTGTCATACTCCCTTTTATTTTAAATATTTTAAAGAGCCATAGCCGAATTATTATAAGTGCCTTATTCTTATTCTTTTGACGCAAGTCTTAAAAGCCGAATCATTAAGAAAGGTGTCGTCGACTACTTCCTTGTAGTCTCTCTTAACAAACATTGGGAGCAGTAAAAGGGGTCTTTCGGGATTTGCAGAGATTAAGGTAAGCAATTGGTAACATTCGGCCAAGGGCCATTATTTTTGGAATTATATTTTAGTTGATTTTAACATATGGAGTATAGGGTTTTCAACAGCTACATAGCTAAGTAGTGATTCGGGATTTTTGGTAAGTAAGGTAAGTGATCCATGGTATTCGGCCATAGGCCATATTTGGTAAATAAGTGATAATCGATTCTGACTGTGGCCATTTAGGAATTTCGACAAAGGTAATCAGAAGCTTCCGGGATTCGATTCGTTGGTAAGGATATTTTATGGCTAAATTTGGTATATTTAGATTACGATGTTATCGGTTAACAGTTTGGTTCTGATTAAGATATCATTAAATGGACATGGATGCTGGTCAAGAAGGTAAAGGGAAAGTCCCTATCCCGAAGTTTAAGAAATGATTTGTCTCGGCAGTTCGGGATTGGCCACCGGGGTGTGGGCCAGCAACAGGAGAAAGCTATAGGCAAATAGCCGTAGTATCGCTTAGTGATAGCATCGGGATCAAAAGCGTAGTTCTTCACGTTATTAGGTGTGTAGTTAGTCTACCATTTTCCGGGTTTTTGTGTTATATCTATATGTGTTAAAATTGTGCTAACTAGTGCAGTGGAAATTGTGATATGGATACCCTCAAGGGGTATGTCGATAAAACGGTAAGTACCGAATCTGATGAACTGTGATTATTGATGTGAATATGTGATAATATGCTAAATGACATGTACATGCATTATCATGGCATTATTTTATGTTGCATGTGCATGGGTGGGATATGAAAGAAGGGACAGTTTGATTTGAAGCACGTGGTTTGATGTTAGCCTTGAGCTACATCGTGGATTGACGTTGACTGAGGTCACATTGTGGATTATTTGCGATTAAGTTCGCGTGGTTTGATGAGTAGCTATGTGCCTCATTGTGGTTGATATAGGCTATGTGCCATATCGTGGTTGATGAGTGACTATGTGTCCCATTGTGGTTTTGGTGTTAGCTACGGCTGCATCGTGGATTGGTGCTGACTGAGGTCGTGATGTGGATTATTGTGCTTAATTGCACGTGGACGGCATTGATTGCCTTTTGGAGGAAAAGGAGAGGTGATTTGATAATCCCCGGTGTGTGGTAAATTTGGATACGGGGTGTGTAGAGGATGGACCCTAGGTTTGGGTTGGGTGCACTTTGCATAATTGTATCCGATATGTGAATTTAATGTGAAAGTGGGCCAAGCCCAATTGATATGTGGATCTCGAATAAGAAATGGGCTAAGCCCGGTATGTGGGATTATGTGGTTAATTACCTGTTGCACACCGAGTGTTATGAATGTGGGCCAAGCCCAGAATGTGTTATTATATGAATATGTTATCTTGTTATCTGATAAATGAATTAATCTGTGGTTAACATGTGGGTGGAATCCAGTGGATTAATTACACACTGAGTCCGTGTGACTCACCCAAATATTTTTATTAAACATCGCAGGTGATCGTGATTTTTGGACCGGGTTGGAGTGGATACAAAGGTGGCCATGCGATATGAGATCTTCATGTAGAAAGATATTTTAATTAATTAAGTATTTATATTTTCAGTATTTTGATTAAGTGTTTATTGTAATAAGGCCCACTAAAGTATCTAAGGTTATTTAAGTATTTTTCATTAAGTATTATATTTATTATGGATTGACATCTTAAATACTAATTGCAAGTGATTTCATTTTTCTTAAGTATATATAATAAAGTTTTAATCCGGGAATTTTGTAACAACTTAATTTATTTCGAAATTTTAAATACACAAGGTTTTCTTTCGTAAAAGACAATAAATTTTTATATACCTTACCTACAAATCTGATTATTTTCAAACGTTTTTCCGCAGTGGCATTTCAAATTCGGTCGTAGTGAATGGGCCAGGTTTAGGGTGTTACAAATTGGTATCAGAGCCCGGTTCAAAACTCGGCTTTGAGGTTTTGGGCCCGAAAACAGTTTTCAAAAATGGGCTTTTCAAAATATGGGCTTTATTTGAGTTATTCGCATGGCACTGTATCTCGGCCCAAGTCCACTGTAAGTACTTCTAATTACTGAAGTGATTTGTTTATGCAAACTGTTACGGGCTTACTTGGGCTCGTAGATTAGAATATTAGGGCTATTGAACCCTAGGGCTAGTGCACTCAAACACATGCATAAGACTTAAGGACCATTAAAAACAAACCTGTGATTAAGTCGCCGAGCTAGGGTGTGGTAACTGTTGTGTGCATGTCTAAGAGTGGATTCAATAAGAGCTTGGTATTTAAGCAGTCCTAGTGACTCACCTCCTCTTTACTCGAATCCTACCTGGTGCGTAGCTACGTTTCACCTTAACCAAGACGACTTATTCATAGGCTAAACCCAATAACTAAAACACAAAAGGGACTAGCTGTATTTCTTTTTATAAAAACCTTAGTTTTTAAATCCTTAAATTACCCCTTCAATTCGTAACAAAATCTATTTTGAAAATTTCTCGAAAAAATTTTTCGAATTGCCAAATTACTAAAATACCCCTGGTGGAAGAATTGCGAAAATGCCCTTGGTTTCTAAAAGTACTATATTACCCTTGATTTTAATAAAATTTCTCTATTTTGCAAAAGTGTCCAAAAGCTCTATTTTGCAAAAAAAAAAATCAATGTACTTTGATTTGGGAAAGTTACTAAAATGCCCCTGTGTTGTGAATTACTAAAATACCCTTAGTTTTTAGGATTCTTAAAAAAAAACCCTCCACTTTTGCTAAAATGTTTCTACTTTACAAAAAAATACCAAAAACTTCTGTTCTACAAATATCAAGATATCCTGATTTGGAGACTTTACTAAAATACCCCTGACTTCCGAAACTACCAAACTAACCCTGATTTCTGAAATTTCTGCAATACTTTTGATTTGGAAATTTTTAAAATACCCGTAAGTTTTGAAAATTTTGAAGTAACCTTGGATTTGCAAAGATTTTGAATTGATCTTGATTTATTACCAAAATACCCCTGGAGTAGAAACGGGCAGAAATGTCTGAATAGTGAATGTGTGTGGTAGATACCACTGAATGAATGTGTTGATGAATGAATGTGTCTCTGTTTATGAACGTGAATGTGACTCTTTGAGTTAGCATAGAGAACTTGAACTGAAACTTTGTGTGATCGAAAGAACCACTTCTAGAACTTCTTTTCATAAAAATTGTTCGCGGTTAAACAGCGGAACAAACACTAATGCATAAAACTTCTTAATCAGATTAAATCGCGACGTTAGAGATGAGTTCTAAGGGACGTGGTCGTCGTGGACGCAGTAGAGGTAGAATGGCAGTATCGGAACCGGTAGGGTTTGGCCATGGGTCAGAAAATGAAGTGCTGCCGCCAGCAGTAGGCGCGGAGGAGCAAGATCAGATAGGAGAAGATGACGCAGTATCGCGGGCCATGTTACGAGTGCTAGAACGTGTGGCAGGAGCTAGTGCGGGAAATGGAACTCAAAGTCGATGATCGGAAAGGCTTAGATCGAACGGAGCCGAGATCTTTAGAGGAGTGTCAGGAGTAGCTCCGAATGTAGCGGAGTATTGGTTGGAGGCAGTCAAAAGAATCTTGGACGATTTGGACTGTACTCTTGAGGAAAAGCTGAAAGGTGCTGTTTCGTTACTCCGAGACGAAGCTTATCGATGGTGGCTCACTATCAGGCAAGGTGTTCTGGCAGGTCGAGTGGATTGGGAATATTTTAAGCTTAAGTTTGAAGGAAAGTACGTAGGAGCCAGATACTTGTACTCGCAAAGGAAGGCGTTGCTAAACTTGGTTCAAGGAAGTAAGTCGGTAGCAGAGTATGAAGCCGAATTTGTGCGGTTAAGTTAGTACGCCAAAGGGATTGTGGCTACTGATTATGAAAGGTGTGTTCGATTCGAAGACAAATTGCGGGATGAGTTGCGAGAGTTGATTGCTCTGCACAGAGAAAGAGACTTCGCCATTTTGGTAGAGAAAGCTCGGATAGCTGAAGAAGTTAAGAGGACTGTAAGAGAAAACCAAGAAAAGAATAGGAACGGGAATAAGAGAAGTTTTGGACCGTCAAGATAAATGCGGAGATGTTCAGAAAAGACCAAGGATCGAGAATTCTATACGTGCACCAGTACCAGTTGCTGAGAATCGGAATCGTTCATGTGCTAAGTGTGGAAGAGCTCATTCAGGAGAATGTTGGGGAAATAGTAAGGAATGTTACCGGTGTGGGTCTAAGGCTCATTTGGTTAAGAAATGTCCTCAAAGGATGGATAGGGCTCGAGGTCAAGGTCATGGAACACCAAGCAGTGGTGCTGAAGGTTCATATGTGAGGCAACCAAGGTATGTTCTTTAACCCTGGAATCTCTTTTGACTTGATTGTTATGAGATAGTTCGTGTTTGTATGTTAGCAAAGTGTATGGAACCTTGAATGCGAATCTTGAGATAGTATCTAAGGAATGTGTTAGTTTTGTTAAGATCAGAGTGCGCAGCGGTAGAGTAGGGTGAGGAGTTAAGAATGCACGATTACTTGATAGTAAGTAATTTCAAGGACGAAATTATTTTAAGGACGGTAGAACTGTGACATCCTAGATTAGGGGTTATGCGTTCGTGCATAATTCGAGTGATAGTAGGCTTGGAGTATGTTTGGACATGTTTTAAGGGTTTCGGGAACTTTAAATTATAAGGGAAAGCTTTGGAAAAAAATTTGGATTTAAGTGTAAAAAGGGGAAACTAGGCAAGAAGGCCTTAAAAGAATTTTGTGGAGTTTAGGACACAAGAAATTAATTGGCAAAGTGGCTTGGGGCGCTAAGGTGCAAAAGGAGTGCCAAGGAGAAGGGGTTCGAGTAACATGGGAAGCAGATGGGCTTTTATTTTTTTTTTAGCATTAAAAAGGGGATTGGGCTGAGAAGGCTTTAAAGGAATTTTTGTAGGCATTTTTAGCATAAGGAAGGCTTTGGTAAAGTGGCTTCCATGCGCTACTTAAAGGCTTGGCGATGACGCCAAAAAGGGCCTGGGTTCGAATCAAGGCGGCAGCAAGCGTGTTTTTATTTTTGGTTTTGGCGTTAAGACAAGGGAGCTGGGGAAAGAAGTGTTAAAAGAAGTTTTGGGTGAATCATATCACAAATAGCGCCTTGGCAAATTGGCTGGGACGTTAGCTGTAGTTTATAGTTCCAGGAGGTTGCAGGTTCAAGCTTAATGGCAAAGCATAAGGGTGTTTTATTTTTATTTTTATTTTGCTGCAGATTGGAAAAAAATGGACGGCACATGGGATCTTCAAATAGATAAAGATTAAGCTAGCTTTTGTTTTTAAATTAATTTGGATAAATGCTTTGTTTTTTTATTTAGTTATTTAGTTAAGATAGAAGATAAGGGTGTGATATTTTAATTGTTTTTGAATGGGTGAGATGAGGATAAAATAAGAGTTTTAATAAGGATTAGATAAGTAGGAAAAAGTGGCAGATTGTTTCGGTTTGAAGCTTTTAAGAAGGGGGGTGCCGAAATTGATTTTCCTTTTTACCCTTTTGTGCCGAATTTTTGGTTGTGAGAGTATCCAACATGTGTTGAAATTTAGAGAGTGTTCATCTTTTCTCTCTTGTTGATTTCCTTGCCGAATGCTCCTAAACTTTTGTCCATTTTTCTATTTCTTCTTTTCTCCAAGCCCTTTCTATTTTCTTTGAAGCCGAAGGTTCCATCACCTTTTTTTTTGTAGGCTTAGCCGAATCTTCCTTGCTACCATTACCGAAATTCTTGTAATCTCTCACTTTTCCTTCTTTTTCTTTCTTTCAATCCAACTCATTATATTTTCTTGAATAGCCGAATGTGCCTTTGTTAATTAGGATTTTAGCCGAATCCGGTAAGTGTCATACTCCCTTTTATTTTAAATATTTTAAAGAGCCATAGCCGAATTATTATAAGTGCCTTACTCTTATTCTTTTGACGCAAGTCTTAAAAGCCGAATCATTAAGAAAGGTGTCATCGACTACTTCCTTGTAGTCTCTCTTAACAAACGTTGGGAGAGCGATAAAGGGGTCTTTCAGATTTGCGAGAGATTAAGGTAAGCAATTGGTAACATTCGCCAATGGCCATTATTTTTGGAATTATGTTTTAGTTGATTTTAACATATGGAGTGTAGGGTTTTCGACAGCTACATAGCTAAGTGGTGATTCGAGATTTTTGGTAAGTCAGGTAAGTGATTCATGGTATTTAGCCATAGGCCATATTTGGTAAATAAGTGATAACCGATTCTGACTGTGGCCATTTAGGAATTTCGACAAAGGTAATCAGAAGCTTCCGGGATTCGATTCGTTGGTAAGAATATTTTATGGCTAAATTTGGTATATTTAGATTATGATATTATCGGTTAACCGTTTGGTTCTGATTAAGATATCATTAAATGGACATGGATGCCGGTCAAGAAGGTAAAGGGAAAGTCCCTATCCCGAAGTTTAAGAAAAGATCTGTCTCGGCAGTTCGGGATTGGCCACCGGGGGGTGGGCCAGCAGAAGGAGAAAGCTATAGGCAAATAGCCGTAGTATCGCTTAGTGATAGCATCGGGATCAAAAGCGTAGTTCTTCATGTTATCAGGTGTGTAGTTAGTCTACCGTTTTCTAGGTTTTTCTGTTATATCTGTATGTGTTAAAATTGTGCTAACTAGTGTAGTGGAAATTGTGATATGGATACCCTCAAGGGGTATGTCAATAAAACGGTAAGTACCGAATCTGATGAACTGTGATTATTGATGTAAATATGTGATAATATGCTAAATGACATGTACATGCATTATCATGGCATTATTTTATGTTGTATGTGCATGGGTGGGATATGAAAGAAGGACAGGGTGTACTTCGAGTACGTGGTTTGATGTTAGCCTTGAGCTACATCGTGGATTGACGTTGACTGAGGTCACGTTGTGGATTATTTATGATTAAGTTCGCGTGGTTTGATGAGTAGCTATGTGCCTCATCGTGGTTGATATAGGCTATGTGCCATATCGTGGTTGATGAGTGACTATGTGTCCCATCGTGGTTTTGGTGTTAGCTACGGCTGCATCGTGGATTGGCGCTGACTGAGGTCGCGTTGTGGATTATTGTGCTTAATTGCACGTGGACGGCATTGATTGCCTTTTGGAGGGAAAAGGAGAGGGTGATTTGATAATCCCCTGGTGTGTGGTAGGCTGGATACGGGGGTGTGTAGAGGATGGACCCTAGGTTTGGGTTGGGTGCACTTTGCATAATTGTATCTGATATGTGAATTTAGTGTGAAAGTGGGCCAAGCCCAATTGATATGTGGATTTGAATAAGAAATGGGCTAAGCCCAGTATGTGAGGATTATGTGGTTAATTACCCTGTTACCTGATAAGTGTTATGAATATGGGCCAAGCCCAGAATGTGTTATTATATGAATATGTTATCTTGTTATCTGATAAATGAATTAATATGTGGTTAACATGTGGGTGGAATCCAGTGGATTAATTACACACTGAGTCCGTGTGACTCACCCAAATATTTTTATTAAACATCGCAGGTGATCGTGATTTTTGGACCGGGTTGGAGTGGATACAAAGGTGGCCATGCAGAAGCAGATCTTCATGCAGAAAGATATTTTAATTAATTAAGTATTTATATTTTCAGTATTGTGATTAAGTGTTTATTGTAATAAGGCCCACTAAAGTATCTAAGGTTATATAAGTATTTTTCATTAAGTATTATATTTATTATGGATTGACATCTTAAATACTAATTGCAAGTGATTTCATTTTTCTTAAGTATATATAATAAAGTTTTAATCCGGGAATTTTGTAACAACTTAATTTATTTCGAAATTTTAAATACACAAGGTTTTCTTTCCTAAAAGACAATAAATTTTTATATACCTTACCTACAAATCAGATTATTTTCAAACGTTTTTCCGTAGTGGCATTTCAAATTCGGTCGTAGTGAATGGGTCGGGTTTCGGGTGTTACAATATGTGTCCTCCACTCGTCTAGTTCATCGATCTGAAGCCTTCCCTCCTCATGAGTTATGTCATTGTTGGCACGAGATCTAGGGTGTGGCTCAGTTGTGTATTTTCGAGGTGCTTCCTAATAAGAGGGTTGAACCGAATGGTTATTAATAGAATTTATGTACTCGCCTTTATTACTCGATATCCTAACCGAGACATAAGCCTAAAGAGTGACCGTTTCATCACCTACACGAAGTGTGAGCTCACCTGTACCAACATCAATTCTAGTTTTAGCAGTTGCTAAAAAGGGGTGTCCTATAATTAAAAGAACGTTACTATCCTCATCCATGTCTAAAACAACAAAGTCCACTGGATATGAATTTATCAATTTTTACTAGTACATCTTCAATTATACCCCTAGGAACTCTAATGGTTTTATCAGCCAATTGAATGCTCATCCTAGTTTGTTTGGGTTTCCCAAGACCTAATTGTTTAAACATTTTATAAGGCATAAAATTGATAGTTGCCCCTAAATCAGCTAAAGCATTATTAATAAATAAACCACAATTAAGCAAGGAATTGTAAAACTCCCTGGATCTTTTAACTTTCGTGGTAGTTTATTTTGTAAAATTGCTGAGCACTCTGTATTTAGCTCTACATGTGACACATCGTCTAACTTCCGTTTGTTTTTCAAAAGCTCTTTTAAAAATTTTGTTGAATTGGGCATCTGCGAAAGAGCTTCAATAAGTGATCAGTTAATATGTAATTTTTTTAACATTTTAAGAAATTTACCGAATTGTTCATATGTGCGGTCTTTCTTCGTCGCAATGGGATATGGGACACGAGGTTTGTATTCTGTATTTACCAGTTTTGGTTTATTATGGCTTACCTCAGCCTTACCTTTATCTACCACATTTTCTTGCCTCAGCTTTGGTTCGTCTAACCCTTCACTTTCGTAAGCAGTAATGGCATGAAGTTGCTTATTTGGGTTATTTTCAGTGTTGCTTGGCAGGCTGCCTTGTGGCTGTTCAGATATGAGCTTAGCAAGTTGTCCTATTTGGTTCTCGAGCCCTTGAATCGATGCTAGCTAATTTTTTAGTGCTGTTTCGGTGTTTTGGAAATGAGTTTATGACACCGCGATGAATTTTGTTAGCATCTCTTCAAGGTTCAACTTCTTCTCTTGTGGGTAGGGTTGCTGTTGAAAACCTGGAGGGGGTTGTTGTCTCTGATTTCTTTGACCACTCCATGAGAAGTTGGGATGGTTCCTCCAACCTGGATTGTAAGTGTTACTATAGGATTATTCTGAGGTCTAGAATTATTACCCATATAATTCATCTGTTCACTTTCTATGCTAGATTGTAGGATGGATATTCTGTATTGTTCGTCTCTCCTCCATTTGTATTGCACTACATCACTAGATGCACCTGCGAAGAACCACACAAACCATCAATCTTTTTACTTAAAAGCTCTACCTGGTTTGATAGCATGGTGACTGCATCGAGGTTGAAAACTCCGACTACTTTTGTTGGCTTCGTTCTCATTACTTGCCACTGATAGTTATTCAGTGACATCTCCTCTATAAACTCATAAGCCACTTCCGGGGTTTTGTTATTTAGGGTTCCATTGGCGGCTGCATCAATTAACTATCTAGTTGAGGGGTTCACACCATTGTAAAAGGTTTGAACATGTAGCCATATAGTAACCCATGGTGACGGCATCTTCTCAATAGATCCTTGTATCTCTCCCATGCATCGTAGAGTGTTTCTAAATCCATCCGTACAAAAGAAGAAATATCATTCCTCAACTTAGCTATTTTAGCCGGCGGAAAATATTCAAGTAAAATTTTTCGGTCATTTGTTCCCATGTAGTGATTGATCCTTATGGTAACGAGTTCAACAACTATTTAGCTTTGTTCCTCAATAAAAAGGGAAACAACCAAAGGAAAATGACATCATCAGAAACGTCATTAATCTTAAAAGTGTCGTAGAATTCCAGAAAATTTGCCAAGTGATTATTTGGATCCTCATCCTGCAAACCATCAAACTGAGCAAACTGCTGAATCATCTGAATAGTGTTAGGTTTCAATTCAAAATTATTTGCAGCAACAGCAGGTCTAACAATACTTGATTCAGTTCCTGATAAAGTAGGCTTAGCATAATCATACATAGTACGAGGAGCAAGATTTTGATTCACCGGATTTACGGCAACCACAGGAGGTAATGGATTATTATCAGCCATCTCCTCAGTAGTATTATTATCGTCCTCTTACTCTTCCTCTATGTATTGTAGGCTTCGCTTTATCTCTCTTTGATTTCTGTGAGCTTTACTCTCAATCTCACTGCTGTAAAGCAAAGGTCCTGATGTGTTTCTTCTAGTCATAAACTAGAGACACCTATCAGAAGCAAAGAAAGTGCAAAATTAGAAAAGTAAAAATAAAAATAAAAATAAATTTCAATAAAATAAAATGGCTAAAGTAATAAAAATTTAGCGTTCCTAATATCTTAGTCCCCGGCAACGACACCAAAAACTTGATGTGTCTCTAACTAACTATGATCACAATAAAGGTAAGCGCACCTATCGGTTAATAGTATAGTTATGGTAAGACCGGTAATATCGTATCCACAAGGACTAAGAGTACTAGTAACTACTATCTTTTTATTATCTAGCATAAGAACTGGAGTGATTTCTTTTTAAACTAAACTAATTAAAGCACGACAGAGAATGAATTGGGAAAATACTTTTAGACAACTTTATGAGATAGGCAATATCTAAGGAAGAATCCACCTAGACTTCACTTATTACTTTTGATTCATACGATTTATTCACTTGAATTAATTCTTAGAAATCCCTTATTTATGTTTATATCTCTTTCGATACCAAAAACAACTGACTCTAGGTTGATTAATTGAAATCTCTTTCTAATTAAAACCCCTATTTTCGTATTAACTCGATCTATGGATTCCCTTATTAGATTTGACTCTAATCCGGCAGATTTTTGTCGCCCTATATCTAGGGTTGCAATCAACTCCGCTTAATTGTGTTGACCTACTCTTAAATAGATATTTTTGCCCCTCTGAATAAGCACATTCGACTTGAATCAATAACCTGAATTATCAAAACAAGAATAATAACTCACAATTAAGAATAAGAACAAGTATTTATCTTATAAATCAAATAGTAATAAGATCCGTCTTAGGTTTCATCCCCTTAGGTATTTAGGGGATTTAGTTCATACTGTTAGAGGAAAACATCTTAGAATAAGGAAAACTACAAAACATAAGAAAACTCGAAAACTTCAAGAGAAGTTGATAGGAGATCTTTAGTCTTGATGGAGATCCTTCTCCCAAGCTGCTCCCGATGGCTGTCATTGAGTATTTTCTGCATTCTACTCCGCGTCCCCTTTTAGGTTTTCCCCTAGGGTGTTTAAATTGGCTTTGGGATGCCTTTCTTGGCCCACAAGTGGCCTTTTCTGAATGCAAGTAGACTTGGATTCTGCAGGGACACGCCCATGTTTGATAGCCTTAGGTCGTGCTTGATTCTGCTTGTCACACACGGCCGTGTGGTCTGCACGTGTGAGATAGTCCAGGCCGTGTTAATTTCAAAAGTAGGCCTATTTTATCCCATTTTGGTCTGTTTCTCGTTCTTTTTGACTTCCTAAGCTCTCCTGAGTGTAAAACATGAAATTAAAGGATTAGGAGCATCAAATTCATCAAATTTGATGAAAATTCATCCAAAAGTAAGCCAAGCATGGGGTTAAAATATGTATAAATTATAGTTTATCATTGGCACTAGTAAAACGGGCACTGCACATGGGCTCAAGCTTTCTCGGATGTAGCCCTTCTCCATCAAGTCAGTAACTTGTCTTTGCAACTCATTAGTTTCTTCGGGGTTGCTCCAATAGGTTGGTCAGTTCGGGATCGTTGCTCCAGGGATGAAATTGATTTGATGCTCAATGCCTCGAATGGGAGTCAAACCACTCTGCACTTCCTCTAAAAATATGTCTTCAAATTCCTGAAGCAAGGAAACAGTAGAAGAGGGTATATTTTCATCAAGCTGGTTAGTTTCGGAAAGACATTCTTTGTACATGAGCACAAGAATAGGCTTTCTCATTAAAAGCAACTTCCGCACTTCTCTTTTCCTCGCAAAGACGCTTATTTTTCCATTCTAACTCTCCTTTTGTTTTTCTTTTTCCACTTGAGTTTTGAAATCATTTTTCTCATTTTTTCTTCACTTTTTTTCTTGTTCTTTTTCTTTTGATTTTTCGAAAGATTGTTTCATCTTGATTTGATCTTCATACACTTGTTTTGGGGTGAGGGGCGTTAAAGTTACATCTTTCCTAAGTGTTTAAATGTGTATCAGTTTGTATATCTGCCGTGGATTACTCGTCGGTCAAATTGCCAAAGATGCCCCAAAAGAAGATGTCCCGTGTGTATCGGCACCACATCACACACCACATCATCTTGGTACTTGCCTATCAAAAATGCCACTACAGCTTGCTTGGTTACTTTGAGTTTGCCACCATCATTGAGCCATTGCAATTTGTAGGGGTTAGGATGTTTTGTTGTGGCTAAACCAAGTTTCTCCACTAACATGATGCTTGCAACGTTGGTGCAACTTCCTTCATCGATTATCATGCTGCACACGTTGCCTTGAACGTGGCAACGAGTGTGTTCCCGTTGCTGCTCGTCTTCAACACTTTGAACACTTACGCTTCTTTTGACAACAAGAATCTTACCTTCAACAAGATATTTTAGTTCTTCTTCTTTGTCGGTAGGGTTTTCAGGCTCTTCCTCCCTTTCTTCTTCAGACTCGATTTCACCGTTTGGCCTAACCACCATAAATTGACGATTGGGACATTGACTGGCTATGTATCCCCTCCCTTGGCATTTAAAACATTTTATACCCCTAGATCGATTAAGGACATGATCATTCTTACCTTTACTTGTCTCGCCACTTAGCTAATTGGGCTTGGTAGCTACAATGGGCTCTTTGGAACGAATATGGGCTTTCTTAGTTCCTTGACTCCACTTAGTTGTAGAGGAAGTGGAATAAGGATGGCTGACTCCCTTCCACTTTAATTGCTTTTCCACCTTACTGGCCATATGGACCATGTCCATCACTTCGACATGGTGTTGTAATTCCACTATGTTGGCGATGTCGCGGTTTAAACCAGTGAAAAATCTAGCCATTGTTGCCTCGCGATCTTCCTCAATGTCGGCTTGGATCATGGCCACTTCCATTTCTTTATAGTAATCCTCGACACTCCGATTGCCTTGGGTAAGGTTTTGCAACCGATGGTACAAGTCTCAATGATAGTAAGATGGAATGAAACGTTTCCTCATAACTGCCTTCATTCTCGGTCCAAGTAGAGATGGGTCTATCCCTGTTCCTCCTTGGACTCATCATAAGTTGATCCCACCATAAAATAGCATAATCCGAAAATTCTATAACTGTGAGCTTCACTTTCTTGCTCTCCGAGTAATTGTGGCACTTGAAGACGTTCAATTATCTTCTCCCACTCCAAATACGCCTCGGGGTCGTTTTTCCCTTGGAAAGGGGAATGGCCATCTTGATGTTCTTGAGACTATCGTCTACATGATCTATTTCTCTATGTTCTCAATTTATATGGCGCCTCCGCCGTTCACTTCGGTTTGACCCTTGGTTGCTTTCCACGTCGCTCGGATCGTCAAAATCATCTTGATTAGGTCTCAGTCATCCTCGCTCCCTTATTGGACCTTAGCTAGTTCTTTCTCGCTGACCTCGTTCTTCGACACGATCCAAACGTTCATGTATAGATTCAAATTCTCCTCGAAACATTCGTTGTATCTCGCAATGAGTGCTTGTTGCGCCAAATCGGGTACTCCACTACCAGGAGCAATGTTCCTAACAGGGCGTAATCCTCCGCCGTCCATAGGATTCCTTTCCGGACTCCTTGACAAATCTTACAACTTCTTTCACAAAGAAATTTCACACTTTTTTTTTTTTTTGGCTTTTATACACTCTAATAGTCTCACCGCACTCTTGCCTTTTTTCCACTCAAGTTCATCTCTCTAAGTTCTCAATGGACTACTTAGACTAATCAGCAATCATTGTGGAGTCGGCTTGCCAAAGTGATGTTCAGTTTTGGGTAGGAATTCATATTAGGATAAAGGGTAGGCTAGAAAACAAAAAATGAAAGAATAGAAGTGTGGTCGAATGGTATTGTGGAGAACAAGAATGATTTCGGGCAGAAAACTTTGTAAAACTAGCTTTTTTATTTTTTTATTTTTTTTATTTTTACACTTCAAATATATATATATTCTTTGTCTTTTTTTTTTTACGATGTTTTTTGAAAATTTTTTAACTAATCACAACCCGAGAATGCTAAGAAAATCAATGCTTACTTAATTTTCATCGACTTTGATACCAAATGATACGAACTCGCTTCTGTGATGACTCGAGTCGTTTAGATTGCCCGATCGTAAAATTAAGTAAAACTTGAGTTGTTTTGAAATGGGCTGGAATAGGTTGAAAGATAGGTTCAAAAACAAAGGGTTAAGGGATAGTTGAGAGGATAGATAGGTTAATTCGGCTAAGGACAAGATTGAACCAATGATATAGGTAAAGGTTGACCCGATTCTTAAATGACACTTAGGTGAGAAACAACTTGAAAAGCTAAAGAACCCTGACCCACTATCTATGAAAGATAGGAACCAAAGTTATAGATGAACACCACACTTGAACAAGTGATAAGTTCAAATAAAAGACGAGATTGACGCCACAAGACTCGTCTTGATAAGTCAAATCAGTCTAGAGAGAACTATGAGAGTTAAACACTCACAAAGTAATATATTTTCATAAAATGAGAAAAAGTCCTTCCAAAGTGAAATGAACTAAGTATTTATAGCTATTACATAATCTAGATGAATGGTCACTAAGATAATTGAATGGACAGCTTTGTGTTCAACTCTATTTGGCTGGAAACTTTCTTGAACCTTCCAAAACATCCCTTGATGCTTCCTAGGCCAACTTGATTAATTGAAGCTCAAAATGAGCTACATAGGCTCTTTAGATTCGACAAGAGGGAAGAACAAGCTTTAATGTGCTGTTTTCATTAGCTGAACAGTCTTGAGATATTAAAATTAGCTTGGGCTCTTCAATAGACTTTAGGTGTGAACAGCTGAATATGAGCAGCCATTGTAATGCCAAAGCTGAAAACCGAATGGACTTATGTGTGAATGGAACCTCCAACAAATGTGAAAGCACTTAAGGGCAGCTTCGAGACGAGAAATCAGCAGCTTCTTTTTGGCCTTTGAGGTTCATGAGGAGATGCTTGGAGCACTTCAACTAGTAGCACACCCTATTGATTGCCGTCCATGCACTTACCTGAAAACATATTTAATTTAGCTAGGATAACTTAAATTCAGCTAGAAAATTAACTCAACCAACTAATTATTTTGTAATGAGCTAAGACATACTTAAATTTAGCTAATTAAGTTGTAATAAGCTAAGACAAATTAAATAGTTGTACTAGCTAAGATATATTAAATAAGCTTAAGACAAATTAAATTGCTGAATTAATGAGAACACATTAAATAAAATTAAAAATTAAATACTTAAACTAAAATAACTAAACATAATTAAAGTTTTATTCCAGCAACCAATCAGCTAAAAAATGAAAACTAAAATCCAGCTTTAAATAAGCTACGTGGGATGCTTGTTGAGCTGATCCATGAATGGTCGATTAGTCCCACAACCTCTTCTCCCCAAGCTCGATTAATATAGCTCGAGATAGCTTCTTGGAACTTCTTGGCTCGGGATCGAGTGATTGGACCCAAAGGTAACTCAATGGGTTCGGCAACTAGCTCTTTGGCCATGCTCGCATCATATTTGTCATCTAATCGTTTGAAATGAAACGATGGTGCAGGTGGTGGAGGGATATAGGTCTGGGAGAAAAGCTACCCTTTGCAAGAGACAGGTTGATGGAGAACTTTCTATGGACTGTGGGCCTTGCATTTGATCCTCATTTTGGGAGCCTTAAAAGAATTCTAACAAAGGTTAACGCATTAATAACAAGTATTGTTGATGTGTATGATGTGTATGGTATATTGGATGAGTTAGAGCTTTTCGCTCAAGCTGTTGAGAGGCAGGATATGGCTTTTCTATAGTTTAATATTATTTTCCCCCCACTTCAGTAATTGGATATAAAGTTGAATATAAAGTGACAAAAAAAAATTCAAATCTAAGAAAATTATAGACAATAGCTTTTAAGTTGTGTTTAATATTTTTTTGGTATAATGTTGTAATTTTAGATGGGATACAAATGCGATGGAGCTTCTCCCAGAATATATGAAGATATGTTTCCTTACTCTTTACAACTCCATAAATGAAATAGCATTTGATACACTTAAGGAACATGGATTTCGTACCATTCTTTTCTTGAAGAAAGCGGTACTAAGTTCTCATCTTAGTTTTGATTCGTAACCATTTTCCTTCAATTTTTACATGTTAAAATAGAGTTATTATGTGTTCAGTAGGCAGAGTTATGCAAATCTTATTTAGTGGAGGCAAAGTGGTATTACAGTGGATACATTCCAACATTTAAAGAGTATATCAAAATGCATGGATTTCTATTTCAGCTCTCTTAATACTATCACATGTTTTTTTTTTCTCATCAAATATAAAAAAAAAGAGTGTTTGGAGTACTGGAAGGATGATTCTAATCTAATTTATGGCTCTTCTATGATTTTACGAGTTGCTAATGATCTTGGTACATCATTGGTATGCAATATATGTACACTTAATTTATTTTTTTGTTTGATTCATGTAACACCCCAAACTCGGCCTACAAGTTAGGCCCGAATCTAGCGTGTCACATTGAAATGTTTTTCGAAAATCGTGTTTTCATTTGCATTCATTTATTTTTAAAACGTGGTTTATATAAAAACTATTCCCTTTTCAAACTGTTATTAATCACTTAGTAAAATCTTTTTAATTGCGGAAGCTTAATAAAAATAAATGATTTATGGAAACATGATATTTAAAAATTTGGTTGCGGAAACGTAGTGTTTGAAAGCAGTTATTGTTTTGGAAAACCCATGTTTTCTAGCCTCGCAGATTAAAAAAAATAGAAAATAAAAGTTTAAATCCCAAATGGCCTTATTACAAAAATATCAAAACTAAAGTAAATTATTTGAAAGGCTAGCCATAAAGAAAAACTTTAGAACATGTGGCCACCTCTGAGTCCCTCGCAGCACCAATCCGCCTAAGGCTGGGGATTACCTGCACAGTTAAAAACAGGGTGAGTTTATGAAAACTCAGTTTGTAATCCCATTACGAGTAACGATCAAGATATCACGTAATCAGAAATCTAAATGATGCAGGCCAAAGCCCTTTAACAAAGATAACGATGCAGTCTAGTTCAAAGCATACGTGGGTCAAAGCCAACTACAATATCATTTGGGTCACATCCCATAACAGAATCAATTGGGCCTAGCCCAAACCAATAACAGAACAAGTGGGCCTAAGCCCAGTACAATAATAGATCTCATAAACAAGCATGCAACAATATGAGGATGCAGCCCAACCCAATCCAACTATCACACCACCCGTACCAACCCTACACACCTGTAGGGACCAAGTCAACCCACCTAGCCCTACACACCAAGATCGCAGCCGAGCTGCCAATATCAACATAGCAAAGCTTCCAGTAATAGTATATGTGGCTGAGCCACTGAAATCAGTATTTTGTGGCAGAGCCACTGAATCAGTATAACGTGGCATAGCCACCAGTACAGTACGTCCTCCATAAGCATAACCCAACCCAATGCTGTATGTCATGTATGTCATGCTCAATCATTACACATGTATGCAAAATGGCCATGCTTAGTAACACTCATTTCAACACATATTAATAGCAAATCAGACACACGCCTACAGTCAAGTTGGTTAAACCATAGTATACAATCACAGTCAAATCATGGCACCAAAATCAGTCTTTTACCTTCAGGGGCAAAATAGTCATTTTACCCTACAGGGGAAATTCGGTAATTCTACTCATAACTAATCCATGTATGCAGTGCATCTCAAACATAACCAATCATATAATTAACACATACAACCCTAGTACTACCCTGAGGGTACAACGGTCATTTAATCGGTTAGGGGTAAAACGATCATTTCACCCCGTAAGGGCATCTCGATAATTTTACCCGTCGAGGTATTTTGATAATTTTGCATTCCGAGGGTATTTCAATAATTTCACAAATCAAGAGTATTTCGATAATTTTACAAACTAAGGGTATTTCGGTAATTTCATTAATCAAGGGTATTTTAGTAATTTTACAAACCGAGGGTATTTTAGTAATTTTGCAAACTCAGGGTATTTCGGTAATTTTGCAAACTGGGGGTATTTCGATAATTTTGCAAACTGGGATATTTCGATAGTTTCGCGAACTAGGGGTATTTCGGCAATTTTGCAAATTAGGGGTATTTCAGTAATTTTGCAGTCCGAGGGTATTTCAGTAATTTTGTAAACCAAGGGTCTTTCAGTAATTTTGTAAACCAAGGGTATTTTAGTAATTTTGTAAACTAAGGGTATTTCAGTAATTATGTAAACTAAGGGTATTACAGTAATTTTGTAAACTAAGGAATTCTAAATAGAGATAACGATGCGAAGGGCCTAAAGCCCATTCTCGGCCCAAATGGACCCACACGTTCATGTGGCCCATTTAGCCCAAATCTACCCACAGGTATGGGATTTTCATGACCAGTTCACTATCTACTACACAATTATACAAATTATTCCTATGGGCCCACGGCCCCGCATGGCCCATTTCGGCCCAAAGAGCCTAACCCACAAGAACACTCATGATGGCCTCAACTATCGCGTCAAAGCCCCCACACGTGCACTCGCACGCTTGCCACTCTACAGCTAGAGTAGTGCGAAATACACACCTGATAAGAATCTAGAGTTGATCCGCGCTCCGAACACTCCTATACCCAAACACCAACCCAGATATGCCTACTCTCCTCAAAGATTGCTCTATTTAAAGCCAACTTCTCATCTTCCCTCTTGCTAGCTTCCCGATGTGGGATCCCTCCTTCAGCAGAGTTTAATTCCAATACAAACTCTGGCCGTCCCAACTTAGCAAAATAAATATCCCTTTTTTCTTGCGATGGAATTCGAACTCAGGCTCCCTTGTAACATAATCCATGCCGCTAGCCACTTTACCAACTAGCTCCTTGTTGTCTTAAAACATGCGCAACTAAATATAAGTTTATGGCCAAAGTCTAAGTTCATTTAAAAAGGAAATCAAAATGAAATGCAAGCTCCAAGACTTGAACCTTGGACCCCTTGCTTCCTTGTGTGGCATCATTCCCTTGTCTCCTATGTGGCGCCATTTGCCATTAGACCACAACTCCTTTTGTGTCATTTTTCTCCACATTTTATTCTTAAAGCCTACTTACTAGCTCCCAGGGTTTTATTCGCCTAAAACCAAAATTTTTCTAAAGCCCAGGTTTGATCCCGGGACTTCACAGAAGCCCCCTAACCTTCCAAAATCACTCACCCAATAGGTCCAACTTGCATTAGAGCCGTTCTCTTTTTCTGTAACACCCCAAACTCGGCCCATACGTTATGATCAGATCTGACATGTCACATGAGAAAATGTGTTAAATCCTTTTAATTCGTACTAAATAGGTATTATAATCAAGAAAACAAGTTTGACTTGAAATGTTTGATAAAATACTACTAACCTCGAAGGTTGATTGATAAATCGATGATTTGAACTATAGATCTTTTAAACTATGACTTTTGAAAATATTGTTGATAATTTGAGAGAAAATTTCCGAGTTAAAATACTTGTAAAAGTTTGTTATGAAATCCATTAGTTAATCTATGTTGGAAAAATCTTTATTTATGTTTTTAGAAAAATTCCCATTTAAAACAATTTCAAGCAAAATAATAAGTATGTCAAACGTAAAGCAAAAATAAAATAAAATATTCCAGAGGCCTTATTACAACACAGGATAAACCCAAAACAGTAAAAGTGATAAAGTGAACGGAAATAGAAAACTAAAGCTCAATAAAAACCATTTCTGAAGTGTGGCCTCCACTGAGTCATCCATTGCCCAAGTACCACATTACTGAGCATTACCTGCATGCGTTAAGGAAACGGGGTGAGTTACTAGAACTCAGTGTATAATCTCCTTACCGTTGTCCACTAGGCCTGAACTCGCTTAACATCATCTTGGGCCTCAGCCCATTTACAAATAATAAATAAATAAAATGAATGCAACCCATCCCATCCAGCCAAACTCTCCCCCGACCAGCCAATCTCTCCTGTGGGAATCAAGTCAACCCACCCTGCCAGTCTCTCCAATTTGTAGTCAAACTGCCATTTAATATTTTTGTGGTTGAACCACCAGAGTCATAATTAAACACATTAATGAACAATTTGTGGCAATGCCATCGGGCTACACTTCTCTTCATTCAATTTTCCCATCCCATGAGATATGTAGAGATGCAACATACATAATCACATAAAATATATGAATACTTTTTATGAATCAATCCATTAAAGCAATATAATGATTCGGCCCACTAAGGCATTTAAACAAATCGGCCCATAGGGGCATTTCGGGAAATCGGCCCATAGGGACATTTCAGTATTTCTAACAATTTTAATGCCGATTTTGTAAAATCTATAGAAATAATGTACTTTAAGCCAATTTCTCGTTTTGTGCTAACTTTTACGATTTTTAGCCGTATAATAATAACAATCTATTATCAAACATGTTACCGTATCATGGATCTACGGAATTACGGTGTGAGATTACACACCTGATTACGGTAAGTACTAGGCCTTCTTGATCGTCGACACCTATGATATCATAACACTCGATTAATCGATATATGACATATTATTAATCTAACTCTAAAACAAACGATCTAAATGCTTACCCTTAGAATCGTGAACGATCACGATTTGTCTATTTTCACCGGATGATGGTCCACAACCCGGTGGAAAATCCCGAACCGCTGATACCGCTCTACGCTTGAACTTAGGAGTAGGAGTCGCGAATCTGCTCCTTTTGTGATCTCCAAACGCTTTCCCTTTCGAATTGGTACTACTTGCCTCCATTGGATAAAATCTTAGTCAAAACAATATTACGTTGATATGAAATGATTGACTAAGGAAAACGGTTCGGCTTACAACTAGAATCATATGATCAACAAGTGGATAGATCAAGTGATTTATTCCCTTAACGATATTGGATCCGATTTCCACCGTTCGACTTAAGGCTAGAATGATATTTAGCCACCCACTTAGAACACGATTTGGTCGAAGAAGAAAGTGTCAACACAAATGAGAAAGAAATTCTAAAGGAGGGATTATGGGTTGAATGGTTCTGCTATGGAGGAAAAATGAAAAAGAAAATTCTGCTATAAGAGTATGACTTAGACAAGAAGAAAAAGGGTTGAAGAATTTTGTGAAAAACAAAAGAAAGATGGAGAAGAAGTGCTTAACTAGTTTCGGTTTTCAAAGGGAAGATGAGCAATAGTGTGATGAGTGTTGCGACAAAACAAAAAAAAAATGAGATGAACAATTAGGCTAGGTGTTTCGGCTATCAAAGAGAGAATGACCAAAATGCATTGAGGTTTCGGCCAAAACAAAGGAGAAACATGTACGAATGGACTAGGAGGTTTCGGCCAAAGTAAAAAGGAAAATATATTAGCAAGGAAGAGTACCCAAAATGCTAAAAGAACCAAACCTTAGCATGCACAAAACTTTGCAAAATGACCAAAGAAGATTTTAGCTCTCTCTATTCCTTCAACAAAACCGTGTATTGTTTTGCCAAAAGGATAAGTGTTGACCAAAAACACTTTCCAAAACATCACCCATGAAAAAGGCCAACATGTTCCCTTCTCTTGCCTTTTTCTTTTGATTCTTTCCTTCATTATCCCCTATCTCCCTCCTTACCATAATCCTTAGCCACCTTTCCATAATTTAAAAAGTCTTCCTTGCCTTAAATAATATCATGGCCGACATTATGGATGAATAGCATAAAAAAATAATCAAAATTTTGCACCAAGTGGGATTCGAACCTCTTCCCCTAAAGCCCTTCATGTGACGCCACATCCTCTTTACCATATGCTCATTTATGCTGGCAATTTACTCACTTATCTCTATATGCATTGATGCCACTTACTATCTCTCCTTAAAGTGTTACACCAAATTTTTACTAAAGCCCAATTAAACCCTGAGCTTTCTTAGGACCTTAGAACATACACAATTAATATTTTAACTACCCTATCGCATGGTATAATGCAACACATAAAATCTAAATTTCAGGATGTTACAATTCTACCCCCTTAAAGAAAATTTCGGCCTCGAAATTTACCTGATAAAAAGAGATGAGGATATTGTTGCCGAGTTGCGTCCTCAGGGTCCCATGTAGCTTCATCTGATCCGTGATTACGCCATAGAACTATGACTAACAGTACCGACTTCATTCTCAGCACCTTAATGTCCCGATCTAAAATCTGTACTGGCTCCTCTTCAAAAGACAAGTCAGGTCTTAACTCAACTTCCTCCACTGGCACAATATGAGATGGATCCGAACGATAATACCTTAACATAGAGACATGAAATACGCTATGTATCTGACTTAACTCTGAAGGTAACTCAAGCTGATAAGCCATTGGCCCAACACGCTTCAATACACGGTATGGTCCGATGAACCTAGGGCTTAACTTGCCCTTCCGTCCAAATCTAAAGATCTTCTTCCAAGGTGAGACCTTTAAAAAGACCTGATCACCCACTGCAAATTCTATATCCTTACGCTTCAAATTCGGGTATGATTTCTATCTGTCCGAAGCTTCCTTTAACCGTGCCCGAATTACCTTTACTTTTTTCTCCGTCTCCGAGATCAACTCAGGACCCAACAACTGTCGCTCCCCCAGCTCAGTCCAGCAAGTAGGGGTACGACACCTACGACCATACAACGCCTCATAAGGTGCCATCTGGATGCTAAATTGATAGCTGTTGTTGTATGCAAACTCTGCCATAGGTAGAAAATCTTCCCAAATACCCCTAAAATCAATCCCTTAACATGTCTTATAGAATCTGGATCACTCTCTCCGACTGACCATCAGTTTGCGGATGAAATGCCATGCTGAAATTTAACCTTATTCCTAAAGCTTCATGCAAAGCCTTCGAAAACCGCAATGTAAACCTAAGGTCCCTGTCCGATATAATAGACACTGGTAGCCCTTGCAACCTCACGACTTCTGCTATATACAACTTGGCCAACTTCTGCAACAAATTATCAGTCCGAACAGGTAGAAAATGAGCAGTCTTCGTTAACCGATCCACTATAACCCATACTAAATCTTTCTTAGTAGGGGTTAAGGGTAACCCACCAACAAAGTCCATCGTTATCCTTTCCCATTTCCATAATGGAATTTTCACCGGTTGTAGTAACCCTGACGGTAGTTGATGTTCCGCCTTTACCTGCTGACATGTCAAGCATTTGCTCACGAAATCAATAACCTTCCATTTCAACCCTGGCCACCAATACTGCTCACGGAGGTCTTGGTATATCTTATTTCCCCCGGGGTGCATAGCATATGGGATACTATGCACCTTACGCAGAATCATTTGTCTCAATTCCGAATCTTTGGGCATACAAATTCTTTCACAGAAACACAATACACCATCACTATTCAATCCAAAATCCCCTATCTCACCACCTTCCACTTGTTGAAGTCGAGAACCCAACCCTTCGTCTATCAACTGCTTTTCCTTAATCTGACTTATCCATGCAGGCTTCACCTGAAGTTCAGCTAATAGACTACCATCTTCATAAAGGCTAAGATGAGCGAACATCACTCTCAAATCTAATATCACCTTACGGCTCAACGCATCTGCCACTACGTTAGCCTTTCCTGGATGATACTCGATTGAGAAGCCGTAATCTTTCAACAGTTCTATCCACCTTCGCTGTCTTAAGTTCAACTCCTTCTGGGTAAGGAGGTACTTCAGACTCTTATGATCCGTATAGATAATCGACTTCTCCCCGTACAGATAGTGTCTCTAAATCTTTAGAGCGAACACTACTGGAGCTAACTCCAAGTCATGAGTGGGATAGTTAACCTCATGCAGCCTTAAATGATGAGATGCATAAGCCACCACTTCCCCCTTGCATCAACACACATCCCAAGCCCGTGTGTGACGCATCACAATAAACAATAAACTCCTTACCAGCTTCAGGTTGAATCAAAACTAGCACTTCTGTCAGAATCTTCTTCAATTTCTCAATGCTCTTTTGCTGTTTATCTGACCACACAAACAGTACTTCCTTACACAACAACTTAGTTAGGGGTGCAGCAATTAACGAAAACCCCTCAACGAAATGCCTGTAATACCCAGCCAAGCCTAGAAAACTCTGAATTTCTGCCATTGACTTCAGTGGCTTCCAATCCAGCACAGCCTCGACCTTTCGAGGATCAACTCTAATTCCTTCGGTAGACACAACATGCCCCAAAAAGGTCACTTCCTTCGGCTAGAATTCACACTTACTGAATCTGCAATACAACTTGTAGATGCGAATTATGCTCTTCTTAAGTCTTTGAGTACACCAAGATGTAATCTATGAACACCACCACAAACTGATCTAAATAGGGTTGGAAGACCCGGTTCATCATATCCATAAATGCAGCTGGTGCATTAGTCAACCCAAACGGCATCACCAAGAACTTGTAATGCCCATAACGAGTTCGAAACGCAGTCTTATGAATATCTGCCTTCTTGACCTTAAGCTGGTGATAACCCGATCTCAAATCTATCTTCGAGAAAATTGAAGCTCCTTGCAGTTGATCGAACAGGTCAATGATCCTCGGCAACGGATACCTGTTCTTGATCGTTAACTTATTCAACTGTATATAATCGATGCACATATGCATCGACCTATCCTTCTTCTTAACGAACAAAACCGGCGCTCCCCACGGTGACACACTTGGTCGAATGAATCCGCGATCCAACAACTCCTGAATTTGAGCTTTAAGCTCCGCTAACTCTTTCGGCGCCATTCTATAAGCAGCAATGGTCACAGGAGCTGTTCCTGGCAACAACTTAATGCCAAACTCCACCTCTCGATCCAGCGGTAATCCTGGAAACTCTTTCACCATTCTAACACTTTCTACCGATAACTCTTTGGCATCCAAAGCGCTGATAAAGGCTAAGAACACTCCATACCCCTTTCGCACCAACTTTTCTGCCTTTAAGGTAGATACCACATTAGACAGATAGTTTCTTCTTTCACCTATTATTATCACTTCTTTACCCTCCGAAGTTCTTAACACCGTCTGTTTTGCAGCACAATCCATGTTCACATGGTGTTTCACCAACCATCCATGCCCAAAATAAGATCGAACTCGCCGAATGGCAGTTCCATTAAATCCGCCAGAAATATTTCCCCTTAAACTTCTAAGGGCACATCCCTAAATAATTTATTTATTACCATCGACTGTCCTAAAGGACTAATCACAGTTGTTTCTCTAGCAGAAATCTCAGGTCTAATGTTCTAGGTTCCAGTCACAGCACAAGCAACATACGAATGGGTGGATCCAATATCAATCAAAGCCGTAACAGGTACATCAGTTATGAAAAATGTACCGGTTATGACATCTGGTGCATCGCCATCCTCCCGATGTCTGACCGCATGGACCAACCCTGGCTGTCTCGTCTCCATGTTACCCCTATTACCGGTACCTCTACCCGGTGCACCCTGACCTCGTCCTACGCCATTAGCACCTCGACCTGGCCCATGGCCTCTTGGCGGCTATTGGGCGCCTCTAACTAGCTGCGCAAACTCGTTACGAATCCCTTGAGTATGAGCAGGCTGTCGGGGACAATCTCTAAACCGATGGTCCTTGGAACCACATCTGAAACAACTACCGATTTTCTTCCAGCATTCACCAGAGTGAAGTCTTCCACAATCCGCACAGGGCTGCAACTGATTGGTAGCAGCTGGAGCACCCACTCGAATTGGTCCCTCACTTCTAGGCCTTTTCTGAAAACCTCTAGCAGGACCTGAGTACCCAGAGTCTCTCTTATTCCTGCCCCTATCCCTGTCTCAATTTTGCCTCTCCGAGTGTTTAAGCTCTTCAGCTATCTTGGCTTTCTCCACCAGTGTGGCAAAATTCCTTTCCTTCTGTGGGGCTATCAGTACCCGCAACTCATCACGCAACCCATCCTCAAAATGTACATAGCGTTTGTAGTCAGTCGGCACTATTCCTCGGGCATACCGACTCAGACGCAGGAATTTCGCCTCGTATGCTGCCACAGACTTACCTTCTTGGACCAAATTCAGGAATTCCTTCCTTCGGGCATCCACATAGCTAGCCCCAACATACTTTCCCTGGAATGCCGTCTTAAAGAAATCCCAGGTAATACGATCGGCCTGAGTGCCTTTCCAAACAGTGAGCCACCACTGATACGCCTCGTCTCTCAGCAACGACACAACCCCTTTCAGCTTCTATTCAGCGGTGCAATCCAGGTCGTCCATAATCCGCTCCACCGCCTCAAGCCAATACCCCGCTACATTAGGGGCTACACTCGAAATACCCCTAAAAATCTCAGCCCCATTCGATCTGAGTCGTTCTGATATCGATCCATGAGTTGCCGACCCAGTTCTCACCCTAGCAACCCTTTCCAGAACTCGTAACATTGCTTGGGACAGAGCATTGTCCTCTCTCATTTGGTCATGTGACCCAGCTTCAGTCACAGGTGACGCAGGTGCGTCCATTCCAGGCTTATGTCCTGATGCCTCGGATACAACTCTAGCACCTCGGCCTCTACCATGGCCGCGTCTACCGCATCCACATCCTCTAGCGCTTATATTTGCTAATTCGATATAATCTGATTAAGAGTCTTATGAATCAGTATGTTATTTCAATGTTTATTAGACAATATTTTATTGAGTATAAGAAGTAAAGTTGTTTTCGCAAACGCATCCTGTAGTCTCAATCTCTATAGTTTCAACTCCTAAAACTAAAAGTTCTAGAGTGTTTCTACAGTCATACCATAATAATCATACTCATACAATGATAACATATACTTACTTGACTTGGTGCCGGATACCCGTGGTGCCATACTTCCTTTAGAACATGCATGTTAAAATTAAAATTTTAAATAGCTTTGAAAATGTTTTTGAACCCAAACCACAACCGAGTTTTGAAACCGAGCTCTAATACCATAAAATGTAACACCCCAAACCCGGCCCATGCGTTATGACCGGATCTAACATGTCACATGAGAAAACGTGTTAAATCCTTTTAATTCGTACTAAATAGGTATTATAATCAAGAAAACAAGTTTGACTTGAAATGTTTGATAAAATACTACTAACCTCGAAGGTTGATTGATAAATTGATGATTTGAACTATAGATCTTTTAAACTATGACTTTTGAAAATATTGTTGATAATTTGAGAGAAAATTTTCAAGTTAAAATATTTGTAAAAGTTTGTTATGAAATCCATTAGTTAATCTATGTTGGAAAAATCTTTATTTAAGTTTTTAGAAAAATTCCCATTTAAAACAATTACAAGCAAAATAATAAGTACGTCAAACATAAAGCAAAAATAAAATAAAATATTCCAGAGGCCTTATTACAACACAGAATAAACCCAAAACAGTAAAAGCAATAAAGTGAACGGAAATAGAAAACTAAAGTTCAATAAAAAACCATTTCTGAAGTTTGGCCTCCACCGAGTCATCCATTGCCCAAGTCCTACATCACTGAGCATTACCTGCATGGGTTAAGGAAACAGGGTGAGTTACTAGAACTCAGTGTATAATCTCCTTACTGTTGTCTACTAGGCCTAAACCCACTTAACATCATCATGGCGCTAAGCCCATTTACAAATAATAAATAAAGAAAATGAATGCAACCTATCCCATCCAGCCAATCTCTCCCCCCGACCAGCCAATCTCTCCTGTGGAGATCAAGTCAACCCACCCCGCCAGTCTCTCCAATTTGCAGTTAAGCTGCCATTTAATATTTTTGTGGTTGAACCACCAGAGTCATAATTAAACACATTAATGAACAATTTGTGGCAATGCCATCGGGCTACACTTCTCTTCATTCAATTTTCCCATCTCATGCGATATGTAGAGATGCAACATACATAATAACATAAAATATCC
Source organism: Gossypium bickii (assembly GCA_025503065.1). Taxonomy (NCBI): domain Eukaryota; kingdom Viridiplantae; phylum Streptophyta; class Magnoliopsida; order Malvales; family Malvaceae; genus Gossypium; species Gossypium bickii. Next base: position 19,605,252 of record CP106720.1, on the reverse strand, counting down.
ATACATAAATAACAAACATTAATTTATTGAATACTTTTTATGAATCAATCCATTAAAGCAATATAATTATTCGGCCCACTAAGACATTTAAACAAATTGACCCATAGGGGCATTTCGGTATTTCTAACAATTTTAATGTCGATTTTGTAAAATCTATAGAAATAATGTACTTTAAGCCAATTTCTCATTTTGTGCTAACTTTTACGATTTTTAGCCGTATAATAATAACAATCTATTATCAAACATGTTACCGTATCATGGATCTATGGAATTACGGTGTGAGATTACACACCTAATTACGGTAAGTACTGGGCCTTATTGATCGTCGACACCTATGATATAATAACACTCGATTAATCGATATACGAGATTTTATTAATCTAGATATACGAGATTTTATTAATCTAACTCTAAAACAAACGATCTAAATGCTTAGCCTTAGAATCGTGAACGACCACGATTTGTCTATTTTCACCGGATGATGGTCCATAACCCGGTGGAAAATCCCGAACTACCGATACTGCTCTACGCTTGAACTTAGGAGTAGGAGTCGTAAATTCCCTCCTTTTGTGATCTCCAAACACTTTCCCTTTCGAATCGATACTACTTGCCTCAATTGGATAAAATCTTAGTCAAAACGATATTACGTCGATATGAAATGATTGACTAAGGAAAAAGGTTCGCTTACCACTAGAATCGTATGATCAATAAGTGGATAGATCGAGCGATTTATTCCTTTATCGATATTTGATCCGATTTCCACCGTTCGACTTAAGGCTAGAATGATATTCGGCCGCCCACTTAGAACATGATTTGGTCGAAGAAGAAAGTGTCAACACAAATGAGAAAAAAATTGTGAAGGAGGGATTATGGGTTGAATGGTTCGGCTATGGAGGAAAAATGAACAAGAAAATTTGGCTATGAGAGTATGACTTAGACAAGAAGAAAGAGGGTTGAAGAATTTTGTGAAAAACAAAAGAAAGATGGAGAAGGAGTGCTTAACTAGTTTCGGTTTTCAAAGGGAAGATGAGCAATAGTGTGATGAGTGTTGTGGCAAAACAAAAAAAAAATGAGATGAACAATTAGGCTAGGTGTTTCGGCTATCAAAGAGAGAATGACCAAAATGCATCAAGGTTTCGGCCAAAACAAAGGAGAAACATGCACGAATAGACTAGGAGGTTTCGACCAAAGTAAAAAAGGAAAAGATATTAGCGAGGAAGAGTACCAAAAATGCTAAAAGAACCAAACCTTAGCATGCACAAAACTTTGCAAAATGACCAAAAAAGATTTTGACTCTCCTTATTCCTTCACCAAAACCATGTATTGTTTTGACAAAAGGATAAGTGTTGACCAAAAAATACTTTCCAAAACATCACCCATGAAAAAGGCCAACATGCTCCCTTCTCTTACCTTTTTCTTTTGATTCTTTCCTTCATTATCCCTTATCTCCCTCCTTACCATAATCCTTAGCCACCTTTCTATAATTTTAAAAGTCTTCCTTGCCTTAAATACTATCATGGCCGACACTATGGATGAATAGCACAAACAAATAATCAAAATTTTGCACTAAGTGGGATTCGAACCTCTTCCCCTAAAGCCCTTCATGTGACGCCACATCCTCTTTACCATATGCTCATTTATGCAAACAATTTACTCAATTATCTCCATAAGCATTGATGCCACTTACTATCTCTCCTTAAAGTGCTAAAACACCAATTTTTTACTAAGGCCCAATTAAACCCCGAGCCTTCTTAGGACCTTAAAACATACACAATTAATATTTTAACTAGACTATCGCATGGTATAATGCAACACATAAAATCTAAATTTCAGGATGTTACATGTTCTCAAAAATTTTAAACGCTCCCGTGCCCAAGTCCCAATTCTACTAGGCCCAACTTCAGGTCGTTACAATTCACATATCTAGATACTTTTTCTATGTATATGTTCATTGATTAGGGTGAACTGAAAAGAGGCGATGTCCCCAAATCAATTCAATGCTACATGCATGAAACTGATTGTTCTGAAGAGGAAGCTCGTGAGCAAGTAAAGACGTTAATTGATGCAACATGGAAAAGGATGAATGAAGAATATCTAATGTCTCAATCCTTCTTATCTCTTCCATTTAAACATATTGCATTAAACCTAGCAAGGATGGCTCAATGCATGTACCAATATGGTGAAGGTCATGGGGTTGAGGATCAAGAGACCAAAGATCATGTATTATTATTACTTGTTTCATCTATTCCTTATTTGTCGTGAAAAACATTAACTAGAAGATGAAATTGCAAATAACTGTAACAAAAAAATTTACATTTTTCGATAAATAAAAATGTGTTTTTGATATTTATTATAATGCCTATTATTTTGTTTGGAGGCCTGGTCGAAAAAAGAGCAACATATTTGTCGTCAAAGCAACAACAACCGATCAAACATAAAGTTAAAAATGCATATAAACTTGAGTTTTATTCAAAGTATAAATCATTTCAAGCAACAACAAACCATACCAAACAAAACATGTTTCGAGACAATATATCAATACATGGGCCCTTGTTTATTAGGGGCCAAACTGTAAAATCTGCAAGTTATGTCTCTATACATGGGCCCTTGTTTCGAGACACAAGGGTTAAGTCTTGAGACTTGCCTTTTTTGTACTCAAATTTGGATACTAACTTTGAATGTCTCAAGATAAAGGGATCCATTTCTCAAGACTTAAACATAAAAATACACCAACCAAAGTAAAATAAGAACCAATTTTTGAGACATGTTCATTCCATCTTGAGACTTATGTCAAAATTTGCAAAAAAAAAAAAAAAAATCTATTTTTTGTATCATGCTCCAAAGTGCATTCAAATGTATTAGTCATTAAACCAAACTTATGTCAACAAATTTTGTAATACCAAAATAAGATCAAAATAAGTAAATTTAAGTTCAATCAACTTCTAAATCATAATTTCCCATTCAAATGGTAAGGATCGAATCCAATCAAATGGTCGGCAACCTTGTATTGACTTCTTAGCAATGTGATTAGCTAAAACATTACCTTTTTTAAGAAACATACATTAACTTGATAGATGGAATAAGAGAAGCAACGCATTTTATATCATCAATCACAATCGTTGTCCTCCAACCATAGTTAGCCGTAGAAGAATTAGTTTGTTCAATAACACCCTTGGCATTAGATTCTAAAATGACATTAAGCCATCTATTGTTTCAAATCAATTTACAGGCCTCACGTATTGCAGACGCTTCAGCCAAGTTAACAGGCCCAACATTGAGAACTAATTTTTTTCCATCAACAACCCATCCTTCACTATTTTTGCATACAATCATAATACCAGCTACATCATTATCCATACCCAATGAGCCATCATAGTTGACTTTAATAAAATTTGGAGGTGGCCTCTACCAAGAACACACGATGTTCAGATCTTTGAGCTTGTTCATTACTAGTAAACATTGAATCAGAAAAGAAGTTGAACACTTATTGCCAAACCTTCATAGGATCCCCAACTTCATTATTAAAAACCCAAATCATGTCAAGCTTTCCACATAAACTAACAAAGGACAACAATCAACGCTTATAAACAAAACGTTCCAAAGTCTGGAAACAAAGAAATAATACCTTCCGACCATAATCAAAAGTTTTGAAATCCCCCCTTCTTGGGTTGTAGTTAAAACTAGAGGCTTCCCACTGCCTTAACAAATTAAGGGATAAAAAAACATAACGTGTTCCATAGATTCATCTTCATTGTAGCCCCTCGGGCACTTCGTATCATTATGCTTCGTTCTTTTGCCAAATTCTCTTTGGTAGCTAGAGCATTACGACAATTTATCCAAATAAATGATTAAATTTGGGCGTTGTTTCAAAATCACTTTACATCTTGCGTATAATATAAGCCTCAACTTATATCTAAAATATAAGCATCGTAAGCTACCAATAGTGTCAATAGCATGTACCATTGATGGGTGTCAAATCCACGAAAAATAACATTCTTCACCTAAACGGTAAATAAATAATAGTATATGGAGTAAGGTTGATCCCACAAATACTGTAATATTTAAAATTGTCGTTTCAATTTAACTAGGTTGTGCGTTTAGGTAGTTGTTGTTCCCACGACACGTGACAAATTGTGCAAAAATAAAAATGGGGGATTTAAATCTAATAAAAGTAAAAATAATATAAGTAATTGAAATAGAAATAATAGTGAAAGTGGGGAAAAACGAAATTATATTTAATAAACTAATATGATGAAATTTTAGCTTTAGGTTTGATTTTGCTCTGGTTTCAAACCAATCCTTGATGTTGAGATTGACTAACAAACAACAAGAAGGAAACAAGGAATAATAGAAAATGATCTACTTGTTTTATTCATTGACTCTAATAATTCAAGAGGACCAAGTCTTGTTATTTATACATGCGAAGCTAATAAACTCAAAATGTTTACCTTTCGATCCTAGCACAGAGAATGAGCAACTTAATTATATGGGTAACAGTTCTAGACCTCAAATAACCCTTATAGTAATAACTATAATGCTGGTTGGAGGAACCATCCCAATTTCTCTAGGGGTGGTCAAGGAAATCAAAGTAACGCAACCCTCTCCGAGAGCTTTCAATAACCTTATCAGTAAGAGAAGAAACTGAACCTTGAGGAGATGTTGGCAAAATTTATCTCGATGCCAGAAACTCATTTTCAAAACATTGAGGTAGCACTGAAAAATCAACAATCATCAATTCAAGGACTTAAAAATGAAATAGGAAAGCTTGCTAAATCAGTTTTGGAAAGACCACAAGGTAGTTTGCCTAGCAATACTGAAACTAACCCAAAGGAGCAGCTCCACGCAATTATTGTTTGAGATGTGGAAGGGTTAGTTAAACCTGAACAAGAATTGAGGCAAGAAGATGTGGTGAACAATGATGAGGTTGAGGAAGGTAGAAAGGAACAAAAGTCGGTTGTCAAATAATACAAACCTCAAGTTCCATATCCAAACGCATTGAAGAGAGACCACAAAAATGGACAATATGGTAAATTTCTTAAGCTCTTAATAAAATACACTTTAGCTTACCGTTTGTTGAAGCTTTTTTGTAGATGCCAAATTATGTAAAAAATTTAAAGGAGTTGTTAACAAACAAGAGGGAGATAGACGACTCATTGATTGTGGAGCTCAATGTAGTTTGTTTTACAATTTTAACAAACAAACTACCCAATAAACTTAAAGATTTAGATTGGTAGTTTAAATATTGAAAATGCTTTGGCTGACTTAGGGGCTAGTATTAATGTCATGCCTTATAAAATGTTTAAACAACTTCGTCTTTAACAAGAACTAGCTACATACTAGTTAGCTAGTACTATTGCATTCGTCAATAACAGTAAGCTAACACTACTACATTATTTAACAAGAACTAGCTACATATTAGTTAGCTAGTATTGTTGCATTCCTCAATACTTGATAACAAATTTTCTCCTTCAATCGATAAGTTAGTTATAGTGATCGAGGATGCCATAGACCACAAACCCTTCTGTGTGTGAACTAATTGCAGGAAAGCCCAACAACTAACCCTTACCGAACGACTAACCATGAAACATGTGTCCACGATTTAGCTATTCGGTAGCCTTACAAACTAGAAGGGCCCAACTCGAACCAACAACATCAACCACACGGGTTATTTAAATCTGATTGTTATTTCCCTCGACAGAATCCAGCTAACTACTTAACTGGACACACCAATGTGTTCTTTGATACACCGAGTACGACAAACGATCAACTTAGTACTTCCAACTGTACACCTATCAAAAGTAAACCAATGAGCTCTTTTTGACTTAGTGTTAATGCAAATGTGTGAGATGAAAATGTTTATCTCTTAAATCAGAGAAACAACAAGTACCAGAACAATAATTTTTAAGTGCGGGTATAGATCTTACGGCTCTCTACCAGATTATTTATTAGCCTAAAGCTTGATAGGAGCTCTTTGTAAATGTAGAAGTTGGTATGGAGGGTTTGATCTATTCTGCCCTTGATTACCTCCCCACTTGAAATTCAAATGATCCATCGAATCGGGATTATACGTGTTTGAATAGGCATTTCCACCCCTATTTCCTATATAACTCACCTCATTTGATTGGTTTTCCTAGTATAGCTCCAATCTCATTGGCTTCACATTCGCCTTCAAATAGTTCAGCTTCTCTAAATTATTTTGATATTTATCCTCTTTGTTGATTGCTTTCACCATTGGAGGTTTTGGTTTGTATGTGAACCTTTTGTTTAGCCACATGAACAAGTTCATGGCCATGTCGTTTATAATTTGACATGCTCACTCGTAAGTATGGTGCATTAAAGACCCTCCAACTGCTCCATCTATGACATACTTGATGTTGTTATCTATACCATTATAGAAAATCTGAATTTGAAGCCACTCTTGTAGTCCATGGTGAGGGAACTTTCGTATCATTGACCTAAAATGCACCCATGCCTCGTATAGTGTTTCTTCTTCAAATTGCTTGAAGTTGGCAATATCTCGTCTAAGTTGGATAGTTCTTCTGATAGCGAAATTTTTATGTAAAAATTATTTTCTAACTCATGCCACATGGTTATAGAACCTAGTTCTAGTCAATCCAATCAAGTAGGCAACGTTATTCCATAAAGAGAATGGAAATAAATGAAGTCTAAAAGTGCCATCGGCCACTCCATTATACTTGAAGGTATCGCAAAGTTGAATGAACCACTTCAAATGTGGATTTGGGTCCTCTACTATATTTCCTTTGAACTACAAGGTGTTTTGGATCATATGGATAGTAATCACCTTTATCTCAAAATTATTGGTATTGATCGTCGGTCTTTCAATATTGCCTCGTACATCATCAAGTGTAGGTAATGAGAACTCGCGTAATGGTCATTTAGTCATATGTTGTTCTCCACGAATTTATTCTTATTGTTCTAGTGGATTGTTAAATAAAGGTGTTCTTTCGAGGTAACGTTGGAACATTTTCAAATATTTATAGTGTTCCAATAACTATAAATGAATGGGTGTAATAAATCAAAAGATAAATCTTTTAGTCATTCGTCAAAAGTTATATAATTTGACTTTGAAAAAGAATTATAACTATTCAAACAATATTATTTGAACAGTTATAATATTAAATGAAAAATTATGTGTATTTTTAAAGACATTATTATTCAGAAAAGACACCTAATGAAAGATATCTCTATGAAAAGACATGAGAATTCCTATAAATAGGAATGAGATTTCATTTGGAAAACACACCAACAAATTCTAAAATTCTTTCTTTCCTTCCTCCATTTTCTAATATTATTAGATTATTCTATAAAGTATTACTGCAAAAAGCCCTGGTAGAAATTGAGTTTCTGATGGTCACTAAACTAATTATAAATATGAAACACCCCAAACCCGGCCCACGAGCCTTGGCCAGATTTGGTATGTTCCTCAAGAAAACCGGTTCAAATTCTTTTGCACTTTGAAAATCTTCAAATGATTTTTGGGAGAGAGTTCGAGTTAGGTTGGGCTTGAGTTGAAAACAAGTTTAATTTATTATTTAAAATCCTTTACTTTAGGTGACAAAACGTTTAAGCCTTATTTTAAATTAAATTGACTTAATCCTTGATAAATAAAAATTTGAAATACAATAAATAAAACCGAAACAAAATAGTTCACTATGGCCTTATTACATCAAATATAACTCAAATTTAAAAGAAATATACTTAAAATAACAAGAGTCCAAAATAAAGAAAATTTGAACTTCGCATGGCCACCACTAAGCTCCTGCCGACTCGGTCCATTACTGTTCGTCACCTGAAACATGTTCACACAACGGGGTGAGTTAACAGACTCAATGTGTACACAACACTAAGTCCAAATAGATTTAGGCATACCATACATAACATATTCACATAATAATTCAAGATAATGATGCAATCCCGAACCCAAACCTAGTTAGCCATCCGCTACACTTCCCCGTACCAACCTGCAAACCGTGGGGACTACTGAGTCAACCCTCCATCCGCTACACACCATCAAAGGCAGTCGCTGCAGTCGACGTGCTCATCGCCCTTATGAGTATTCGTGGTCTTAGGTCACCACATTCGGATATCGTGGTCTTAGGTCACCACATTCGGATATCGTGGTCTTAGGTCACCACATTCAGATCTCGTGGTCTTAGGTCACCACATTCACTTCCCCTTTTCAATAACCCGTATGCCCCATATCATATTATGCATTAATATGCCAAATTTCCCATTCTTATCTTTATTCACATGTTACATATAACATATTTCATATTCCTAGTAGAAGTAGGAAACGTACCTGAGTACTTTGTACCATAACATGGTACCTTAGCCACATTCTTACACGTTCGTATTCTTAATACCATATACATATATTTATTAAACATGCCATAAAACTTATTGAGAAATAGTGTGGGGTACACAACTGATTAGCTTAACGTGTTCCTTGAAATCCCGAAAAAACCGATCGACTGCATTAGATCTCAAGTTCCTACATTTGATTAATCACTTGCTATTTAGTAAAAGCCTATTTGGCCATAAGACTAAATCCCGAAGGATTTTTGCAACCAAAACTTACCTTGTTGCCGATTGGATTAGAAATCAAATCCCGAAACCTTACTGAGTTCCTTCTTGTATTCGGCCAAACACTAGATCTCTTCATAGGTTAGTTTTCCGGCTTGTGAGTAAATAAGAAACAGTTTTGAATACCAAAAATAGGCCTTGGCCGAATACCTTATATGCTTACCTTGTGGATTCTAAAATCCCGAAAAGATTCACTTGCTTAGGAAGTTGTCGAAATACCTATAGACTCATGTTAGATCCGATTTCATCCTTAAACATAATAAATGGCCTTTGGCCGAATATTCACATGTCTTACCTTGAAGCTTTAAATCCCGAAAAATCCTCCTTTTAGTCACCTACTCTGATAATCCCGAAAGATCCTTCCATATTTCGGCCAAAATCAATAATAGGGATTAGTCCCTAAATTTCGATAAGTCTAAAATATAAAAGAATGGAAACCAAACTTGGATCTTACCCTTATTTGAAGAAATCGATTGCACCTTCACTTCAACCTTCAGAGATTCGGCTATTGCTAGATGATGATCTCACAACTTTCGGCTTTTGGAAGGTTGAGAGAAAAGGAAAAGGAAGAGAAGAAAGGTGAAGAAATCGGCTTGCTTTGCTAGAGATTTCGGTTTTGACCAAAATAGCAGAGAAGAGAGGATTTTGCTAGGAAAATTTGGCAGAGAGAAAGAGAATGAATGAATGGCCTTAGTTCTCCTCCTCGTGCCGAAATTACTAGGCCAAGACTCCCTTACTTGGCCACCACTCTTCTATTTTGATAGCTTTATCCCCTTAATTATCACTTTATTCAAATTAAAAGCATTTAATCCAACAATTATCTCTTGAAAATTAATAATAAATAAATCCATTATTTATCCCTTATTTATCCACTATTTATCTCTTAAAAATAAAAGAATAAAGGCTCCTAAATTATAGCCTTGTGCCGTTCCTTGCTGCTACTCTCTGCTGCAAAATAAAATTTTTTATTTTGCTTCCCCTGCAGCTCGAACCTTGGTCCAATACCCCAGTATGTGGCGCCATTTCCTGAGGCCCTAAGTGGCATCTTCAAGCCACTTTTCCAAGCCCGTTTGTGTGTCATATTTCACATACCATTTCTCTTAAGGCCACCTCGCCTTAGTTCCCTCTTTTAGACTTTAAAACTCAACATATTCTAAGTCATTTCCTTACATTTCCAAGTTTCCAAAAACGTTTGTTTCCCTCCTTTAACTTAATATTTCTTTACATTTTCAAGTTTCCAGAAATGTTCACTTTCCTCTTTTGAATCATTTCTAAATCATTTCCTTACATTTTCTAGTTTCCCAGAAATGTTCACTTTCCTCTTTTAAACTTAACATTTCCATTCATTTCCAAGTTTCCAAAAATGTTCAAAATACATTCATAACACATAAGACATGTCATTTCGTACAATTAAACCGGAAATGCATAGGCCCTTTCCAGGATGTTACAGTTCTACCCCCTTAAAATAATTTCGTCCTCGAAATTTCCTAGCTAAAATAATTGAGGGTATTGCTGTCGTATTGCCTCTTCTGGCTCCCACGAAGCTTCTTTCGATCCATGATTGCGCCATAACACTTTGACTAGAGGAACTGACTTCCTTCGTAGCACTTTCACATCACGTTCCAATATCTGAATCGGCTCTTCCTCGTAGGATAAGTTTGGCCTTAGCTCCACTTCTTCAATTGGTACTACATGAGATGGATCTGATCGGTAACGACATAGCATGGATACATGGAATACGTCATGCATCTGCTGCAACTCTGGTGGCAAGTCTAACTGGTATGCCACTGGTCCAACTCGCTTCAACACTCGATAGGGCCCTATAAACCTTGGGCTTAACTTCCCTTTGCGACCAAACCTCATCACCTTTTTCCAAGGCGAGACTTTCAGAAATAGTTGATCTCCCACTCAAATTCTATTTCCTTCAGTTTAAGGTCTGCATACGACTTCTGCCTATCAGAGGCTTCCTTTAACCGTGCTGGGATTATCTCAACCTTCTCTTCAGTTTCTGCCACTAACTCGAGACCCAAAACTTGAGGTTCTCCTAACTCAATCCAACAAGTAGGAGTTCGGCACTTCCGACCGTACAATGCTTCATATGGTGCCATCCGGATGCTAGCCTGAGAGCTGTTGTTGTAGGCGAACTCTGCTAAAGGTAAATAGTCTTCCCAACTTCCTCAGAAATCCATCACACAGCCTCTCAACATATCCTCCAAAACTTGTATAACCCGTTCAGACTGCCCGTCTGATTGTGGATGAAAAGCCATAGTGAAGTCTAACTTAGTGCCTAAAGCTTGATGAAGTGCCCTCTAAAACTGAGACGTAAACCTTGGGTCTCTATCAGAGATGATCGATACCGGTACTCTATGCAACCTCACAATTTCCGCTACATATAATTTGGCCAACTTCTGAAGAGAATAATCAACTCTTACCAGGATGAAGTGCACGGACTTGGTCAAACGGTCCACTATTACTCATATCGAGTCCTTCTTAGTAGGCGTAAGAGGAAGCCCACTAACGAAGTCCATGGTAATTCTCTCCCACTTCCACTGCGAAATCTCGATTGGCTGAAACAATCCCGATGGAACCTGGTGTTCAGCCTTAACTTGATGACACATCAGACATTTTCCCACGAATTCATTAACTTCCTGTTTAAGATCAGGCCACCAAAACTGTTCCCTTAGATCTCTATACAGATTAATGCCTCCAGGATGCATAGCATAAGGGCTACTATGCGCCTCCCGAAGAATCCTCTGTCTAAACTCCTCGTCCCTCGGCATACAGACTTTTCCTTTGTAGCACAATACTCTTTCATTATTAACGCCATAATCCTCTAATTCTTCGTTCTGTACTTGCTGCAACTTAGCACCTAGGTTCTTATCAGCCAACTGCCCCCTTTTCACCTTATTCAGCCATGTGGGCTTGACTTGCAACTCTGCCAATAGGCTTCCATCATCATACAGACTCAAGTGTGTGAACATAGCCCTTAGATCCGACACAGCCTTCCGACTTAGGGCATCAGCCACTACATTCGCCTTGCCCGGGTGGTACTCTATCGAACAATCATAATCCTTCAATAACTCCACCCACCTTCGCCGCCTCAAGTTCAACTCCTTCGAGTCAGCGAGATACTTAAGGCTCTCTTGTGGTGCGTGTAGATTATCGACCTTTCTCCATAAAGGTAGTGCCTCCAAACTTTAAGAGTGAAAACCACTGCTGCCAATTCCAAGTCATGAGTTGGGTAGTTAACCTCATGCGGCCTTAACTACCGAGACGCATAAGCGACTACTTTTCCATCTTGGATTAGAACACACCCTAATCCCGTGTGCGAAGCGTCACAGTACACCACAAAATCCTTCCCTACCTCCTCATTTGAATTAACTGGAGTTCTTTGTCAACACCCTTTTAAGCTTTTCGAAGCTCTCCTGTTGCTTTTCCGTCCATTCAAAGGGTACTTCCTTCCTTAGCAACTTTGTCAAAGGCGCGACTATTGACGAGAATCCTTCCACGAACCTTCTGTAATAGCCTGCCAAACCTAAGAAACTTCGGATCTCAACCACTGACCTAGGTGATTTCCAATCCAACACTGCTTCGATTTTCCTAAGATCCACCCTTATTCCCTCTGCGGGTAACACATGTCCTAAGAATGCCACCTCCTTAAGCCAAAATTCACACTTGCTGAATTTGGCATAGAGCTTCTTCTCCCTCAATACTTGTAACACTATCCGTAAGTGCTCATTATGCTCCTCCTCCGACTTCGAATACACAAGAATGTCATCGATAAACACGACAATGAACCTATCCAAATAGGGTTGGAAAACTCGGTTCATCATATCCATGAACGCGGCTGGCGCGTTTGTTAATCCAAATGGCATTACTACAAACTCGTAATGGCCGTATCTTGTCCTAAAAGCGGTCTTATGGATATCTGCCTCCTTCACCTTTAACTGATGATGTCCTGACCTCAAGTCTATCTTTGAGAAAACTGCGGCCCCCTTCAGCTGATCAAACAAGTCATCGATCCTTGGCAAAGGATACTTGTTTTTAATGGTCAGCTTATTCAACTGACGGCAATCTATGCACATCCGCATAGTTTCGCCTTTCTTCTTTACAAACAGGACCGGTGCTCCCAATGGAGACACACTGGGTCGAAGGAACCCACGATCCAGCAATTCTTGGATTTGAGCCTTGAGCTCAACTAACTCCTTCGGCGCCATCCGGTATGGAGCAATTGACACAGGAGCTGTTCCTGGTATCAAGTCTATTCCAAATTCCACCTCCCTATCCGGGGGTATTCCTAGTAATTCCTCCGAAAACACATCTTCAAAGTCCTTTACCATTCTAACTCCACTAACTCCCCCTTCTTTTGCGTCTACAGCACTGACGAAGGCCAAAAATGCCTTGTACCCTTTCCTAACCATTTTCTCAGCCTTCAACGCCGAAACTATGTTAGACAGGTAGTTTCTTCTTTCTCCGATCATTACTACTACTTCATCCTCTGGGGTCCTTAGTTCCATTCGTTTAGCTGCCCAATCCAACACGACTCGATGCTCTACTAGCCAGTCTATTCCAAGTATGAGTTCAAACTCCCCAAAGGGTAGTTCCATTAAGTCAGCCCGAAAGTTCATTCCCTAAATCTCTAGGGGTACACTCCGAAAGATCTTATCCACCACTACAGTTTGGCCTAATGGGCTCACTGCAGTCATCTCCGTATCAGAAAGTTCAGAGTCTAGACCTAGTGTTTCCACTACACTACATGCAACATATGAATGGGTCGAGCCCACATCAATAAGAGCAAAATAGGGCTTGCCATGAATAAGGAACGTACCGGTTATGACGTCTAGTGCGTCTCCATTTTCCTTTCGGTGAACCGCATAAACCAAACCCGGTTGCCTTGCCTCAGCATTGGCAGCACCTCTGCCCTGAGTTCCACGTCCTCTGCCAACACCATTACCTCTGTTACTCGAACCACGACCTCGTTGAGGCTGCTGTCCGCCTCTACTAGCCTGACTAACATTCTGAGCTGCTAGTCGATTCCCGTCTAGTTTCGTAGGACAATCCTTGATCATATGGTCCTTGGACCCACACCTAAAATATCCTCCTGCCTTCTTCCAGCACTCTCCTAAGTGCTTCTTTCCACACAGGTCACAAGGACGATACTGCCCTTCTGTACCAACTTGCTGACCTCGTGGCCCATCAACTCTAGGCCTCTTTTAAACCTTCCCACACGATCCAAAACCTTTCTTTGGCCTATTTCGATCCATAGTTTGCTTTGTAGAGTCCTTAATTCCCTCGGCTACCTTGGCCTTTTCTACTAAAGCAGAAAACTCCCGCTCCTGATGCGGTGCTATCAACAATCTCAGATCATCCCTTAGTCTGTCCTCAAAACGGACACAGTGCTCATGCTCAGTTGCCACTACTCCTCGAGCATACCGGCTCAACCTCAGAAATTCAGCTTCATATTTCGCAACAGACTTGTTCCCTTGAACCAGCCCCAGAAATGCTTTTCTTTGCTCATCAGTATACCTGGTTCCCACATATTTCTTCTGATACGCTTCCTTAACATACTCCCAGGTCAGATCCTCAACTGTGGCACCATCCCGAACAGTTAACCACCACTGGTACGCTTCATCGTGTAGCAGTGCCACTATTCCTTTTAACCTTTCCTCAGGGGTCAGATCAAGCTCATCCATAATGCGCTCAGTTGCTTCTAACCAGTACTCAGCTGTACTAGGTGCCACCCCAGATACTCCACGAAACACTTCAACTCCATTAGCTCGGAGCCGCTCAGGCACAGACTTCCGAGTTCCCGAATTTCCTCCTACACCGGCCACCAACTCCGAACTTCGCAGACGGCCGCTGCTGATGACGACATCATCATCCCGTCCGATCCTGCGCTGCCGTACCAACGGTGGTGGTGGTGGTGGTGGTGGTGGTATCTCATTGTCAGACCCTTGACCCGATCTAACGGGTTCTGACACGGTCATCCTTCCTCTATCGCGTCCACGACGACCACGTCCTCTAGAGCTCATTTCTAACGTCGTGATCTGATTAAGAAGTTTTATGAATTTGTCCTTTTTTCACTTCATTACCCGCGAAGAAGTTTTATGGAAAGAATTTTTTAAAGTGGTTCTTTCGTATTCATACATGCACACAGTCTTTTCATTCATACATCCATCAATCAATTATGAACTTTCGTTCATTCAGAGAAATGTTGTAGTTTTCATTGTTGTTGCTTTTCCACTACTCAGTGGTATTTTCGTAATTTGTCCTACAGGGGTATTTTTGTAATTTTTCAAAAGAAAAGTTCCCTGGTGATTTTGTCAAAAAGTATTTTGGTAAATTTTAATTCCCGGGGGTATTTTGGAAAATTTTGAAATCCAGAGGCATTTCAGAAATTTTGAATCTCGGGGTATTTTGGTAATAAGCCAGGGTAAATTTTTAAAGTTTAATAATTCAGGGGTATTTCCAAATTTGCAAAACTTTGAGGGTTCTTTTTGAGAATTTTACTTTCCAAAACGATGAGGTTGCAAAAATTTTGGAAATCAGGGTCATTTAGGTAATTTTGTAAGTTAGGGGCAATTTTGTAATTTTCCAAAATCAAGATATTTTAATATTCGCAAAATAGGATTCTTGAGTGCTTTTGTAAAGTAAGGAAGATTTTATTGAAATCAGGGTAGTACGGTATTTTTAGAAACCAGGGGCATTTTTGTAATTTTACCACTAGGGGTATTTTTGTAATTCTACAAATCAAAAAAAATTTTCGGAAGATTTTGTAAAGATAGTTCTTACAAATAAAATAAAATAAAAAATAATTTTTAAGAGTTTTAAAACTGGGGTTTTTATAAAAACACGGCTAGTTCCCTTTCGGGTTTTAGTTATTGTGTTTAGCCTATGACCGAGTCTTCTTGGTCAGGGTGAACCAAGGCTACGCACCAGGTAGGATTCGAATGGAGAGGAGGTGAGTCACGCAAACTACTTAAGTACCAAGCTCCCACCGAAACCGGTCCTAGACATGCGCACAGAGGTTGGCACACCCACTGAGTCTTCTTGGTTAGGGTGAACTGAAGCTACGCACTGCAGGATTCAGCCAAGAGGAGGTGAGTCACTAGGATCGCTTAAATACTAGGCTCTTAGGATCCAATCCTAAACATGCGCATGTGGGGTTACCACCCTAACTCAAATGACTTAGCCATAGGTTTGTTTAGGCATTTAAGTCTTATGTATTTGTGTTTGAGTAGACTAGACCTACGGTTCAAGTACCTATCATACTATTCTACGTTCCATTTCATTTCTACCCTTCTACAATTCATAAAGCACACAGATGGTTAGAGGTACTTACCTGGTGGACTGCAGGTCAGAGACTTAGGTGCCATGCCAGAAACCTGCTTATCTTTTAAAAAAATAAAACTCATTTGGGCTCGATTTGAAAATATTTTGGGCCTTAGCCCACATGCCGAGAGTTTAAAACTGGGCTCTGATACCAAACTGAAACACCCCAAACTCGGCCCACGAGCCTTGGCCAGATTTGGTATGTTCCTCAAGAAAATCGGTTCAAATTCTTTTGCACTTTGAAAATCTTCAAATGATTTTTGGGAGAGAGTTCGAGTTGGGTTGGGCTTGAGTTGAAAACAAGTTTAATTTATTATTTAAAATCCTTTACTTTAGGTGACAAAACGTTTAGGCCTTATTTTAAATTAAATTGACTTAATCCTTGATAAATAAAAATTCGAAATACAATAAATAAAACCGAAACAAAATAGTTCACTATGGCCTTATTACATCAAATATAACCCAAATTTAAAAGAAATATACTTAAAATAACAAGGGTCCAAAATAAAGAAAATCTGAACTTCGCATGGCCACCACTGAGCTCCTGCCGACTCAGTCCATTACTGTTCGTCACCTGAAACATGTTCCCACAACGGGGTGAGTCAACAGACTCAATGTGTACACAACACTAAGTCCAAATAGATTTAGGCATACCATACATAACATATTCACATAATAATTCAAGATAATAATGCAATCCCGAACCAAAACCTAGTTAGCCATCCGCTACACTTCCCCGTACCAACCTGCACACCGTGGGGACTACTAAGTCAACCCTCCATCCGGTACACACCATCGAAGGCAGTCGCTACAGTCGACGTACTCATCGTCCTTATGAGTATTCGTGGTCTTAAGTCACCACACTCAGATATCGTGGTCTTAGGTCACCACATTCGGATATCGTGGTCTTAGGTCACCACATTCGGATATCGTGGTCTTAGGTCACCACATTCAGATCTCGTGGTCTTAGGTCACCAGATTTACTTCCCCTTTTCAATAACCCGTATGCCCCATATCATATTATGCATTAATATGCCAAATTTCCCATTCTTATCTTTATTCACATGTTACATATAACATATTTCATATTCCTAGTAGAAGTAGGAAACGTACTTGAGTACTTTGTACCATAACATGGTACCTTAGCCACATTCTTACACGTTTGTATTCTTAATGCCACATACATATATTTATTAAACATGGCATAAAACTTATTGAGAAATAGTGTGGGGTACACACCTGATTAGCTTAATGTATTCCTTGAAATCCCGAAAAAACCGATCTACTGCCTTAGATCTCAAGTTCATACATTTGATTAATCAATTGCTATTTAGTAAAAGCCTATTTGGCCATAAGACTAAATCCCGAAGGATTTTTGCAACCAAAACTTACCTTGTTGCCGATTGGATTAGAAATCAAATCCCGAAACCTTGCTGAGTTCCTTCTTGTATTCGGCCAAACACTAGATCTCTTCATAGGTTAGTTTTCCGCCTTGTGAGTAAATAAGAAACAATTTTGAATACCAAAAATAGGCCTTGGCCGAATACCTTATATGCTTACCTTGTGGATTCTAAAATCCCGAAAAGATTCACTTGCTTAGGAAGTTGTCGAAATACCTATAGACTCATGTTAGATCCGATTTCATCCTTAAACATAATAAATGGCCTTTGGCCGAATATTCACATGTCTTACTTTGAAGCTTTAAATCCCAAAAAATCCTCCTTTTAGTCGCCTACTCTGATAATCCCGAAAGATCCTTCCATATTTCGGCCAAAATCAATAATAGGGATTAGTCCCTAAATTTCGATAAGTCTAAAATATAAAAGAATGGAAACCAAACTTGGATCTTACCCTTATTTGAAGAAATCGATTGCACCTTCACTTCAACCCTCAGAGATTCGGCTATGGCTAGATGATGATCTCACAACTTTAGGCTTTTGGAATGTTGAGAGAAAAGGAAAAGGAAGAGAAGAAAGGTGAAGAAATCGGCTTGCTTTGCTAGAGATTTCAGTTTTGACCAAAATAGTAGAGAAGAGAGGATTTTGCTAGGAAAATTCGGCAGAGAGAAAGAGAATGAATGAATGGCCTTAGTTCTCCTCCTTGTGCCGAAATTACTAGGCCAAGACTCTCTTACTTGGCCACCACTCTTCTATTTTGATAGCTTTATCCCCTTAATTATCACTTTATTCAAATTAAAAGCATTTAATCCAACAATTATCTCTTGAAAATTAATAATAAATAAGTCCATTATTTATCCCTTATTTATCCACTATTTATCTCTTAAAAATAAAAGAATAAAGGCTCCTAAATTATAGCCTTGTACCGTCCCTTGCTGCTACTCTCTGCTGCAAAATAAAACTTTTTATTTTGCTTCCCCTGCAGCTCAAACCTTGGCCCAATACCCCAGTATGTGGCGCCATTTCCTGAGGCCCTAAGTGGCATCTTCAAGCTACTTTTCCAAGCCCGTTTGTGTGTCATATTTCACATACATTTTCTCTTAAGGCCACCTCGCCTTAGTTCCCTCTTTTAGACTTTAAAACTCAACATTTTCTAAGTCATTTCCTTACATTTCCAAGTTTCCGAAAACGTTCGTTTTGTTGGAGCGCCGAAACCCCATGGCGCAGCAGAATAAAATTAGATCCGGCGATCCAAACCATGGATCCATGTGTGAGGAGCGAATCGGGGTGAAATAAAGGTTTCGAAATTTACCAAAAACTTCAATCTGAGTAGACAGCGACACCTTGGCAACAAGAGTTTTTATCTACTGTCGAATCAAGCCACAACCTTTTCGATGTCGGCCTCTACGTGATCCACCCGGTTTGACTATGAACGGAAGAAATCTCCAAAACTTTTCTGGAGGTTTATTTGCTTGACGGCTGCTAGACCTAACAAACACTCTATTAGGTTTTTTTTTTATAAGCTTTGCCTCTTTTAAATACCTTTTATAATGGGTATCCTTTTAATTGGGCCTTTTATAATGGGTATCTTTTCATTGGGCCCATTATTTGGTATCCTTTTAATACCCATTTATAATTGGTATCTCTTGAATGTATCATAAGATTAAATAAATACAATAAAGTTTTTAACCGAAAATATAATTACATTAATTATATCCGAAAATTATAATTACATTAATTATAATAAGGATTTCGGTAAATTATATTTATTTAAATTTATATATGAATCAAATTCATATATTAATAGAATTATGTTGTCATTATGTGTACAACATCCTTGTACATATAATATGTTCAATATTTGATTACCCAATTAAATTAATTCTTTAATTAATTTAATTCATGTGACAACCAAAAACAATACCAATTATATTTTATTCCGTTCATTTCAACCATAGGGTGTGACCATAGTAGGTTCTTGCAACGTTAGCGTAATACTAGAACGATTCTATTATCACGCATAATGAGTGGCATCTAGCAATGCATCATTGCTACCTAAGTTACAAGAAGTCATGATTCGACATAACCTTTTCGTGATTAACCTTTCATACATTAATCCTTAAGTCCTTTATCTCTCGGAATGGACACAAGTCATGGAATAGTCACACTTGTATAGTCCATCCCATGTTTCTTGATATCTTGAGTAGACTATGATATACAAATTAGTATGACATCTCATGTCAACTTATTTGAGCATGGCCATGCATTTCTAGTCTCACTCAATCAAGTGGCCTAAGATATTACTCCCATTATGTAGGAGGGACTTATCCTATATTGATCAACCATATCCTCTACATAGATTGTGGTATATCCAACATCACCTTTATAGAACAACCAATTACGATTATACGTTTGATCGTATCAAAATATACAACTCACGATGTTGAGATAATAATTGTCTCAAGTCCGAGGATCATATACATATTAATCACTATGAGTAATGTTGTGACAATTACATAATAATCCAAAGAAACATACTCATAACTGGTCAATCCAATATGTTGTTCTCTAACATACATATTCATGCATTGATTTTGACAATCCACATCAATGACAACTCTTTATCATCAATCAACTACATGTTAGTCTTAATGCATTATTGTTGTCCTAGTCAACAATAATACTCGACTAAGGATCTTTTAAGAATAATCATATTATTCTTAGGACATTATTATAAAACAGTTTATTTGTATACACAGATAGAAAAACTGAAATAATAATGACAATGCTTTATATTAATAAATATGGTAAATAAAGTATGTTATTACAACCATCTCATGATTGATCTTTGTGCATACTCTTACACGTTTCCCTCCTTTAACCTAACATTTCCTTACATTTTCAAGTTTCCAAAAATGTTCACTTTCCTCTTTTGAATCATTTCTAAATCATTTCCTTACATTTTCTAGTTTCCCAGAAATGTTCACTTTCCTCTTTTAAACTTAACATTTCCATTAATTTCCAGGTTTCCAAAAATGTTCAAAATACATTCATAACACATAAGACATGTCATTTCGTACAATTAAACCGGAAATGCATAAGCCCTTTCCAGGATGTTACAAAATACGAAAAAGGCAAGTGCACCTACCGAACAATAGTATAGCTATGGTGAGTAGAGAATATTGTATCCACGAGGACTAAAATTATTAGTAATTACTATTTTTCTATTATTTAGCCGATAATTTAGGGTGATGTGTTTTAATCTAAATTTACTAAATAAATTTAACTAAGAACGTAATAGAGAAATAATCGAATATTAACCAATGAGATAAACAATACACAGGAAAGAATCCACCTAGACTTCACTTTTTATTATGAATCTGAATTAAGCAATTTATTCAAATGTATCTTGACCAGTAAAAATCCTTAAATTATGTTAATACCTCTTTCAAGGGTAAGAACAACTGATTCTAGGTTGATTAATTAAAATCTCTTTCTAATTAAAACACTTATCATCGTATTAACTCAATTTATGGATTCCCCTATTAGATTTGACTCTAATCCAGTAGATTTATGTCATCCTATTTCTAGGATTGCAAGCAACTCCACTTAATTATGCTTGATCTACTCTTAAACGGGGACTTTTGCTCCACTAAATTAAGCACATTAAACATGAATTAATATCCCATAAATATTAAAACAAGAAACAAACATACATTATTGAGAACAAGAATCAAATATTTATCGTGAAAAAATAGACATTAAATAAAAGGATTCATCATAGGTTTCATCCTCCCTAGGTATCTACAGAATTAGTTCATAATCCTGAATGAAAACATCTCAAAGTCAAAATAACCACAAGACATAAAGAAACTAATAAAAACTTTGAAAGAAATTAAAAGGAGATTTTCGATCTTGAATGAGATCCGCTTTCGAGCTAATTCCGATGGTATTCTTCAAGTGTTTCTTTCGATATTCTCTGATTGCCCCCTTATGTCTTCTTCTAATGGGTATTTATAGACTTTAGAATGCTCAGAAAGCCTAAAAATTGGGTTTTTCTGGGTATTTGGGAAGTAGGATGCAAAATCGACACGGGCTAGCACATGGACGAGTGTCCAGCCCGTGTGGCTCACATGAGCGTGTGCCTAGCCAGTGTGAAAATGTCTAGGCTGTGTGGTTACTGAAAACAAATCTATTTGTTTGATTTTATCTCATTTTTCACTCATTTCACTCCTAAATGCTCTCTTAAGTATAAAAACATGAATTTAAAGGATTAGGAGCATCAAATTCACTGATTTGCATAAGTAATCATTCAAAAACGCATTAAGAATAGGATTAAAATATGTTACTTTTATAGCTCATCAGTTTCTTGTTATACGCTGCTCAATGTTTAGTGGACTATTCTCGTCAGTTCAAAACACAAATAGTCATCGCTTTCATTGTATCGTCGAGGTTAATTTGCTTGAAACTCTTTTGCACACCAAAGATATGTGGGGGCGAATATAACCTTAAAGATAATGGCTTGCTACACGCCTTGGAGCCTTGTCCTATTTCTTCTTTTTCTGTTCGAGTTCCATTCACGTGTTCGGGATTTTCCTCACAAGAGATTTGCACTAACAATTTTAAGGTTATATTTCATTATGATTACCACAACACATGAAAATGAAACAGTAAGGGAGTTGTCTTCCAACTTTGTCAAACTTGATCATTTTGATGGTGGAAATTTCCAACAATGGCAGAAAAAGATGCACTTCTTATTAATAACTTTGAAGATTGTCTATGTTTTGGATACACCAAGACTAGGAGAGAATGAAAACGAATATGTTGCTGCAACCCGAGAAAGGCAAAAATAGGACAATGCTGATTACTTGTGCATAGGCCACATATTGAACGGTTTATCCAATGGTTTGTTTGACACCTACCAAAATAAGGTCACCTCTAAGGATTTATGGGACAAATTGGAGACACGATACATGACCAAAGATGCTATAAGTAAGAAATATATTGTCAGTCATTTCAATAGTTACCAAATGGTTGATGGTTGTTTTGTTATGGAATTATTTTGTGATATTGAAAAAATGTTGAATCAATTTAAGCAATATGATATGAAAATGGATGAAATGATTATTGTATCCTCCATAATAGACAAACTTCCTCCATCTTGGAAAGACTTTAAAAGAAATCTAAAACATAATAAAGAGGAAATATCTCTTGAGGCTTTGGCAAATCATTTTCGTATTGAAGAAGAATATCGAAAGTAAGATTAGAACCTAAATTCTAAAAATGCCAAAGTGCATATTACAGAGGAAGTAAAAACTACTAAACCATCCAATAGAAAGTTCAAACAGACTAATAAAGAACCTAAGTTAAAAAAGAAACAAAAAGGCTCATGCTATCATTGTGGTAAGCCGGGGCATTTCAAGAATGAATGTTGATTTTTAAAGAAGAAATCATCTTCTAAGGCCGATAATAATGAAAAGTTCATTGCAATGATATCTAAAATTAATATGGCACAATATGATAATGCATGGTTGATTGATACTGGAGCAACCAAACATGTCTGCAAAGACAAAAGCATGTTCACAAAGTTCACACAATGTGAAAATGACAATGTCTTGTACATGGGGAATTCTTCCACCGTAACAATCAAAGAAAAAAGGGTCTATTGAACTACAATTTAGTTCTGAAAAGGTTTTAACCTTGAATGATATACTTTATGCACCAGAAGCAAGGAAGAATTTAGTATCTGGGAGTCTGTTAAATAAGTTTGGTTTCAAAATTGTTTTTGAGGTAGATAAGTTTATTTTATCTAAGGGAGAAATTTTTGTCGGGAAAGGATATATGTGTGAGAGAATGTTTAAACTCAATATTATTAATAAGAACAAAGATATTATTTCTGCTTATATGGTTGAATCTTCTTGTTTATGGCATTACAGATTAGGTCATTTGAACTAGAGAAAATTGAATGAAATGTATAAGTTAGATTTAATTCTTATTTTTAAATATAATATTGAAAAATGCAATACATGTATGTTGACTAAAATTACAAGAAACCCTTTCCCTACGGTTAAAAGGAAAACAAAGTTGATTGATTTGATACATACTGATTCATGTGACATACATAATATTCCTACATTAGGCAAAAAGAAATATTTTGTTACTTTTTTTGTTTATTGTTCTAGATATTGCTATTTATATTTATTGCATTCAAAAGATGAAGCGTTTGATAAATTTAAAGTTTATAAATATGAATTTGAACTTCAATGTAAATCATTTATCAAGTGCTTAAGATCGGATAGAGGTGGAGAATACTATAATCCAATTTATTTTGAATTCACTAGGATTATCCATCAACTTTTCGGCCCCTTACACACCATAACAGAATGGTATAGCTACAAGGAAAAATAGAGTCTTTCCTAAAATGGTAAATTCAATGTTATCATATTTAGGTCTTGGACAAGGTTTTTGGGGAGAAGTTGTTCTAACAGCTTGTCATATATTGAATAGAGTTCCTAATAAGGAAACTACAATAACCCCCTATGAACAATGGAAGAAAAGGAATCAAAACCTTAATTATTTGAAGGTTTGGGGCTGTATAGCTATTTTCAAAGTTCCAACACCTAAACGTAAAAAGTTAGGTGAAAGAGGAATTGAATACATATTTATAGCATATGCACATAATAACAAGGCATATAGGTTCATGGTAATTCAACCAAATGATTCAATTTCAATTAATACTATTATTGAATCAAGAGATGCTATTTTTGATGAAAATAGATTTAATTCTATTTCAAGAAAATTACAGCCATAACAATTGATTCATTCTTCAAATGAGAATGAGATTCCATTGGAACAAATTGATGATAATGATGAATCTTTTCAATAATTAAGAATAAGTAAAAGGATTAAAAAGGTCAAAAATTTTGGACCAAATTTCATTATGTTTCTTGTAGAAGGAAAATGTGAAAGTATATGCAATAAGATACCATATTGTTATAATATGGAATCTGCTCCTATTACATTTGAAAAGGTAGTGAAATCTCAAGACTCTGCTTTTTGGAAAGAAGCAATAAATGATGAGATGGATTCAATTATGAGAAATCAAACTTGGATCTTACTTGATCTTCCACTGGATTCTAAACCAATAGGCTGTAAATAGGTCTTCAAAAGGAAAATTAAGGTCGATGGAACCACTAATAAATTTAAATTAAAGTTAGTAGCCAAAGGTTTTACATAAAAACCAAATATTGATAACTTTGATACCTATGTTATAGTAGCAAGAATTGCTACAATTAGACTATTAATATCACTTACCTCAATATATAATTTGGTTGTTCACCAAATGGATGTTAAAACTGCATTTTTAAATGGTGAATTAGTAGAGGAAGTGTACATGGAACGACCAGAAGGATTTGTTATTCCAGGACAAGAGCATAAGGTATGTAAGCTTATTAAATCTCTATATGGACTTAAACAAGCACCACAGCAATGGCACCAAAAGTTTGACAAGGTTGTTTTAGCCAATGGCTATAAAATTAATGAATCCGATAAATGCATATATAACAAATTTGAAAATGGAAAAGGTGTCATAATTTGTTTATATGTAGATGTCATGCTCATTTTTGGCACGGATTTGGAACAAATAGAAAATAGAAAAAAATTCTTGTCAAAAAACTTTTCTATAAAGAATATTGATGTAGAGGATGTTATTCTTGGGATTAAAATACCTGAGATTAAAGCACTATGTCTTTATCACAATCACATTACATTGAAAAGGTGCTCAAAAAGTTTGATCTTTTCAATTGTATACCAGCATCTACTCCTATGGATCCTCAAATAAAGTTAGTATCTAATGTTGGTAGGAAAATTGATCAATTGAAATATGCAAGTCTAATTGGTTTTCTTATGTACATAATGACCTGAACAAGACCAAATATTGCATATGTTGTTGGTAAATTAAGTAGGTACACAAGTAATACAAGTAGTTTGCATTGACAAGCTTTGAATAGAGTACTTAGGTACATAAATATAAATATTAACTATGGATTGTGTTATAATGGATATCTTTCAGTTTTAGAAGGGTATTCGGAAGCTAGTTAGATTACAAGCTTGGAAAATCATGCATATATTAGCGGATGGATCTTCATTATTGGTAGAGGAGCCATTTCTTGAGGTTCCAAGAAACAAACATATATTACTGTTTCCACCATGGCAGTAGAATTTATTGCATTAGCCACTGCATTTAAAGAAGCAAAATGGTTAAGAAATTTTCTTTATGATGTACCTTTATTGCCTAAGCCAATTTCACCTATTTCTATCCACTGTGATAGTAAGGCTACTCTAGCAAAGATATATAGCCAAGTATATAATGGAAAGTCTAGACACATTGGATTAAGACATAGCTATGTCCAACAATTAACCTCTGATGGAGTGATCACTATTAATTATGTGAGGTCAAGTAAAACTTTTGCGGATCCTTTGACAAAAAGTCTTACTAGAGATGCAGTCAAAAAAACCTCAAAAGGGATGGGACTCAAGTCCATTAATTAGAGTCACTCATGATGGAAAATCGACTCAATGCTTGGTATAACATAAAGTCTTGAATTCAATGAGACAAAGTATATCATTAGTATGTGACTGTTAGCACTATAAATAAATGCATCCTAAGATTAAAGTGCTAGGTTCCAGTAATGATAAGGGAAGGATGATTAATGTACTCTTAATAGACCCATAACATAAATATGTTAGATTGTTATAATTACGGGAACACTTTTGATGGGATCTACCTATGTGAGTGGAAGTGTGACCGCTTCTAGGAGCTCAAGGGCTTGGCTCTGACAGTATTCATGAAAATTGGACACAAACCCATGACCATAATAGTGTCCCTAGATAATATGCACTGACCGATGTTGAAATCATTATGTGAGATGTGTTCGGCTAATCAAATGGAATAGTGGGTTCAAAGCTTAGTCTACCATGCAAATTTGATTAACTTTAATATATATTCACTAAGTGAAGGTTCAATCATAAGACACCTTCATTTATGCAAATTGATTTCCAAGAATATCAAAATCTAAAATATATTGAAAATGGGGGGAGATTTTGGAAGATTTTCAAATATTTATAGTGTTTCAATAACTATAAATGAATGGGTGTAATTAATCAAAAGATAAATCTTTTGGTCATTGGTCAAAAGTTATATAATTTGATTTTTGAAAAAGAATTAGTACTATTCAAATAATATTATTTGAATAGTTATAATATTAAAGGAATAATTATGTGTATTTTCAAAGACATTATTATTCAGAAAAGACACTTAATGAAAGATGTCTCTATGAAGAGACATGAGAATTCTTATAAATAGGAATGAGATTTCATTTGGAAAACACACCAACAAGTTCTAAAATTCTTTCTTTCCTTCCTACATTTTGTAATATTATTAGACTATTCTATAAAATGTTACTACCATAATCTTTTGTAGAAATTGACTATCTTGTTATACATTGCTCAGTGCTTAGTGGACTATTCACGTCAGTGCAAAACGCAAATAGTCATTAGCTTCACTGTATCCTCGAGGTTAATTTGCTTGAAACTCTTTTGCACATCGAAGATAAGTGGTGGCGAATATAACCTTAAAGATAGTGGCTTGATACATGCCTTGAAGCCTTGTCCTATTTCTTCTTTTTCATTTTGAGTTTCGTTCATGTGTTCGAGATTTTCCTCACCGGAGATTTGTACTAACAGGTAAATCAACTATCGCAAGTGGATTGTTTTGTCTCAATTGACAATTGCACCTTAGAAGTTGCTCCGAATCGGGGTATGGCTCGATTGGAATGCTTTTGCTTCTAGTCATACACTAAAATCAAAGACAAAAAATATATTAACAATATTTATTAAAAAATCAAAAGTAGAAAGTAAAATAAAATAATTGTATCTATAATATCTAACTTTCCTATTTATCGTATTAATTTTATAAAATAAAATATGATTTAATGTCGAAACCTCCGCGGCAATAGTGCCAATAGCTTAAACGTTGCCAAACACTCACACATTTGACTAGAAAATACTGCATGAGAAATATATTAAATTAAAGCAGCGATCTCTAGAAGTATACAAGTCAAATTGTAATATAGGTGTGCAGAAAGAAAAATGGGGAAATATTCTGAGGATCGTATCCAAGGGAGGATGAATTAAACAAAACATTACTTCTACAATAATAGATCTTATAAAAAATCATAAATAAATTAAACTAAATTAAGTAAACAAAAAATTATCAAACAACTAAATCAGAATAATAGGCAAAAGATTAACTCCTTTCAGTAGTTGTAATTAACTTTAGAATTCAGGTTTAGATTGAATTAGCTATTAATTAACTATTATTACGTCTCAGTCTCTACTAACAAACTAATCAATAGATACTCATTTATCTCCCTACCTTACTTTCTACATTGGGATAAATTATGACTTACTCAGTAAACTTACCTCCCAACCTTGTTTAGCCTAGATTACTACCAAGGGTCTTAAATCCTAGGGATTAAGCATACATAATTTAAACCAACTAATTATTGTAACGAAGCCTTATTCTTTTGTTAACTACTCCCACATCCACTTGTTAATCTCCCTAGAGAATTAAACTCTCATGGATCTAGATGTCATAACTCTTAGAATTAATTTACATGCAAAAGAACACAATTAAATTAAACAAGAGAAATGTTTAGAAATTGATTTATTGGATGATTTGAATGGGCTTGGAATTGCGAAACCTCTTGATTGCAAAACTTATATTAATGCTTGCAAAAGAAAAGTAAAAGAAAACTACTAAAATATTTAATAAAAATAACTTACGTTCAAGTTGAACCAAGTCAAAAGAACAAAGAAAACTAAATGGTTTGGGAACTGAAAGTAAAACTAATTAAAAACCTAAATATATAATTACGGCTCCTAAAGGCTTTCTTACTAATTAGAAATAACTGTAACTTTTGAGAAGAGGGGTCGAGGTGCAGCTAGGGGTAATGGTAATGGTAACGGGCGTGGTCGAGGTGCTGAAGGTGCAGAGGCGAGGCAACCAAGGTTGGTTTATGCAGTTGGCCATCGTGGACGCAGTAGAGGAAGAATGACCGTGTCAGAACCCATTAGGTCGGGACAAGGGTCTGATAATGAGATGCCACTACCACCACTACCCCCAGCTTTTGGTGTTGAGCAGCAAGATCAAACGGGGGGTGATGCTGTGTCGCAGGCTGTGCTGTGGGTTTTGGAGTTGGTGGCTGGTGCAGGAGGAAACTCGGGAGCTCGGAAGTCGATACCCGAGTGACTTCGAGCCAATGGAGTTGAGGTGTTTCAGGGTGTATCAGGTGTGGCACCCAGTACGGCAGAGTATTGGTTGGAATCAACTGAGAGGATCATGGATGATCTAGATCTGTCGGCTGAGGAGAAACTGAAAGGAGTGGTGTCGCTCCTCAAGGATGAGTCATACCAGTGGTTGGTAGCGTATATTATGTTGCAAGGGAGCCTAGGTTCGAATCTCGTGAGAATCCAAGGATGTAGGAGGAAGTCTTGGAAAAGTATTGGAATTTTATTTTTAAAGGAGAAGTTAGGTGAAGGAGGCCTTAAGGAAAATTTTTAGGAGTTTATGGACATGAAAATGGGCTTGTGCATTCTTGCTTAATTTTATGAAATAGCATGTCTATTGTGATATGAATGTGTTATGTGAATTCTAGAAACCTTGGAAATGTAAGGAAAGTGCATTTTTAGAAATGTTGGAAATGAAAGGAAATGTCTTGGAAATGTAGTGAAATGACTTGGAAATGTAAGGAAATGATTTAGAAATGTTAAGTTTCAAAAGAGGAAAGTGAACATTTTGGAAATCTGGAAATGTATGGAGATGTTAAGTTTAAAAATGGAAAGTGAACATTTTTAGAAACTTGGAAATGTAAGGAAATGATTCAAAAGAGGAAAGTGAACATTTCTGGAAACTTGGAAATGTAAGGAAATGTCAAGTTTACAGAGCCGAACGAAAATTTCTGGAAACTTAGAAATGACTTAGAAATGTCGAGTTTTAAAGTTTAAAAGAGGAAATTAAGGCAATGTGGCCTTAAGAGAAAAAGTATGTGAAATTTGACACGCAAACAAAGCTTGGAAAAGTGGCACTGGAGATGCCACTTAGGGCCTCTGGAAATGGCGCCACATGCAAGGGGATTGGGCCTGAGTTCGAGTCACAGGGAAAGCAAATAAAAGAAATTTTATTTTGCTTCCAAAAGAAGTGAGGTGGACGGCACAAGGCTATAATTTAGGAGCCTTTATTCTTTTATTTTTAAGAGATAAATAGTGGATAAATAAGGGATAAATAATGGATTTATTTTAGATTATTTTCAAGAGATAAATGAGGAATTATTCTTTAATTAGGAAAATAAGGGAGAAGTGATGGCCAAGTAAGGGTCTTTGAGTTTAATAATTTCGGCTAAGTAAGGATAGTTGCAGAATTATCTTTTATTTTAGGAGATAATTAAAGAGATAAAGCTATCAAAATAGAAGAGTGATGGCCAAGTAAAGGATTCTGAGTAGTAATTCGGCTATAAAAGGAAGAATACAGGGCTACTCATCAAATTTCTTCTTCCTCTCCTTTCTGCCGAAATTCTTAGTGCTCTCTACTCTCTGCCAAAATTCCTTAGTGTTCTCTTCTCTTCTCTTTTTCTTTTGTCAAGAAGAATCTATAGTCCACCATTGTCAAAATTCTCAAGTTTTCTTTTCTTCCTATTTCTTCTTACCAATCCATTCAAAAGCCGAATCTTGGAAGGGCTTCAAGCAGAGGTGCTGTTGATTTCTTCAAGGGTAAGAACAAGTTTGATTTCCATTCTTTTCTTTTAGATTAGCCGAGAGATAATCTAACCCCATACATATTATGGTTGGTGAATATGGAAGGATCTTTTGGGATTATCAGAGTAGTCGACTAAAAGGAGGAGTATTCGGGATTTCTAAGATTAAGGTAAGACATGTGAATATTCGTCCAAAGGCCTTGATTTATGTTTCGATGATTAAGATTAAGTCTAACGTAAGGTTTTAGGGATTTCGACATTCCTAGGGAAACAAGGAACAGTTTCGGGATTTGTTGGTGTTCCAATCGGCAACAAGGTAAGAATACTAATCCTACTAGGATTTGGAATCTTGGCCGAATGGCTTTTTATTAAGGTAATAAGTGATAAATCAATGTAGGGATTAAGGATCTAAGCATAAGATCAAGCTTTTCGGGATCTCAAGGAAATTTTAAGCGAATCAGGTGTGTACCCCACACTATCTTTTAATACGACGTATGGCTTAAACTTGCTATATGTTCTAATATGAAAATATAATAATGTGGCTAATGTACCATGTTATGGTACTTTACTCAGGTACGTTTCCTACTCCTACTAGGATTACGATGTAACACCCCAAACCCGGCCCAAACATTACGACCGAAATTGGTTTGTTACAGAGGAAAATATTTTGAAAACCCTTGTTAACCGATTCCATTTAAGGTAAAAGATATTGTATTGTTTTAAAACCGTTGTATTGTATGAAGAAAACCATACTTTGTTTCGTTTAAAAATTTATTAAGTCAGGTTGTTACAAATTTCAAATGTACCCGATGGCACAATAAAACATTTTTAAGTTTGATTTTGAGAAAACATGTGTACCCATGTAAATAACATTTAATAGTTTAAACAAATTATCCAAAACAGATAAAATAATAAAAGTGGTCTTAGGAGGCCTTATTACAACTTAAATAAAATAAAACCAACAATAAAATAAAAATGGTTCAAAATTCATTTAGTCCACATTTTCACTGCATGGCCACCTCGAGTCCATCCGGCTCCTCATCCGCGATCTACGTGTCACCTGAAAAATGTTAAAAAGGAGAAGGTGAGTCACCAAGACTCAATGTGTAGCCCTTCCCCCGGTTTAATGCCACAGCATACACAATTTTTAATGAATAATCATGCACTAAGTTTAACATGCACTAAATCATGTACCCAACCTAGCCATCCAAACACCTTTCTCTACCCCGTGTGGTACCAAACCACTGGTGGTGCCAAACCACTGGTGACTTATAGTCACGATATCCATCATATTGTGGTGCCAAACCACTGGTGTGGCCAACCCACGTGTGATACCAAATCACTGGCGTCAATCCCATAATATAAATCGTGGGGCCAACCCACTGTGGTGCTAAGCCACTAGGACGAGACGCTATGAGGTGCCAAACCTCTGAAGGTGCCAAACCTCTGGTGACCGAAGTCACGAAATATGGTACCAAACTACTGGTGTCCGTTGACACGAATATCACTTCCCCCTCCACTCGTTTTACCCACATCAATCAAGGATATGCATTTTAACAGAAATCATGACAACATGTTTATTATCTACCATCATACACTGAATTTATCATCGGCCACATATTATAAGCCACGTGTCCCAAATATGTCATGCTTCCCAAAAGCATCATAACAACAAGGACTTACCTGAATCCTTGCTTATACCATGATGGTATTAAATCCAAGTCTACACAAACCCGATTTAGCACACACAAACACTTAGCACATTAATTAGTTATAAAGTGTGTATGTACACACCTATTTCTACCGAAATTCCTAGATCCCGAAGATCAGATCTACGATGCTAAATCCCTTGACCTATAATCGGCCAACAACATGATTAGGGACTTAGGCCTATTAGGCCTAACCAAATTAATACCAAAGGCTCTTTTGCGGACTTACCTTGAACGGATTTGATTCCCAAACAAATCCCGAAATTGTCACTTGATTAAGACTCTGCCGAAATTCCTTTAGCAACCCACAAAAAGATCAGTCACCACATATATTACCTAACATGGCCTTTGGCCGAAAGTCATAGCCTACATACCGAGCTTACCTTAAATCCCGGAAGACCTCTCAATTCTTCTTAATGCTGACTTTCTAAAAGGGTTACAAATCCAAGATCCTGAATAGGTTTAGTCATACAAAAATTCATGGTTAAACCTCATGGTTTTAGCTATAACAAGAATAAAGATTAAACACCGAGAGTGCCCTTACCACACTTATTGGAATCGGCAGCACCTTGCTTTAGGGAGGATTTGGCCTTGCCCACAAAGAAACCTTAATTTCAGCACACCCAAGGAGTATATTCGGCTAGAGAGGAAGAAAGAAATAATGGAAAAAAGGAGATAGGGGTTTCGGTTTTGAGAAGAGAAAAAAAAATAAATGGAAGATGAGAGTGCAGGGACGTTCGACTTATTGCAAAAGGAAAAAGAAAAATAAAAGATGACTAAGTGCCTTAAGAAAATTCGGCACAAGGAACACGATTAAAAAGAAAAAGAACTATCAAAAGATGGCCACCCTCTAAATATGCTGCACTATTCGGCACTTATCCTCCCCACATGGCCGAATTTCAACTACCAAAGACATCCAAAATAATCTCCTAATTTACCTCTTCAACATCCATTCAAAAAAAAAAATTTAAAATAAATAATCCTTATCCCTTCACCTCTTCAAATAAATAATAAAAAATAAAAGAAACCATGTGCTCATCAATTTCTTCCAGCCGAATTTTAAAAACAAAATCAGCTTGATCCTTATCCCAATTGAAGATCCCATGTGCAGAGCCAATTCCTTTCTCTCCTTTTCACGCCAAAGCATTGAAAAATAAAAACCCCAATTGCAGCTCCCTTGGTTCGAACCTAGACCCTCACTACCGCAGCCCTTTCTTCCAACGCCCCAGGCCACTCTTCCCAATGGACTTTCATGTCATAAAACCCCATCATTTAATTTTAAACCCTTCCTAATTAAGCCTATCACCGCATATAAAAAAATAAAACGCAAAATGCTGCTCCAGCCATTCGAACCTGCGCCCATCTTCACCTCCATCTCCTAAGTGGCGCACGGTAGCCACTTAGCCAATTAATTCTTTGTGTCATGCCTCTCCCTAAATTTTACTAAACCCCTAACTCACCTAGCTCCCTTCTTTAAAACACTTAGAAAGAAATTTTTAGTTCTAAGTCAGGCCTAGCTCGGGGTTATTTCTAGACCCTAAAACATGCCAAATGATCCTAGTATTTAATTCTTCAAGCACACACATGGAAAATTAATTAAATTTTAGACAACCCTAATTCAGGATGTTACAATTCTACCCCCTTAAAATAATTTCATCCTCGAAATTACTTACTATCGTCCAATCGTGCATCCTTAACACATCACACTACACTACTGTTGCGCACTCTGATCTTAAAGAACTATCATACTTTCTGGACACATTCTCTAAGTTCATAATCCAAGTTCCATACACTTTACTAGCAACATAAGAATGAACTAACATAACCACAACCAAGACAATTGAGGGTATTCCGGAAATAAGACCGTTGTCATATCTAGTACATCTTCCTCCTCGCGACGGCCAACTGCTTAAACCAACCTTGGTTGCCTCGCCTCTGCACCTTCAGCACCTCGGCCACGCCCGTTACCATTATCATTATCTCTAGCTGCACCTCGACCCCTCTGTGGTTTCTGGCCATCCCTCTTGAATTGACAACGTCCTTGATCCTCCGCTTGAGTCCTAGCCAACTTCCGCGGACAATCCCTTACCCGGTGCTCCATTGATCCACACTCAAAGCACCCTCTACTTCCAGCCAAACATTCTCCCAAGTGGGATTTCCCGCATCTAGCACACTGAGGTGGCCACTGAGTAGGCTTTGTGGCTCTTTCTGGTTCCCCAAATCTAGCCCTCTTCTCCTCATTACTGCCCGATCCAAGCGATCCAAAGCCTCTCTTCTGTTTATTCTTTTCGTGATTCTGTCTTACCGACTCCTTGACCCCTTCGGCTACCTTAGCCTTTTCTACCAGAACAGCAAACTCACGCTCCTGCTGTGGGGCAATCAACAACCTTAAATTATCCCTAAGTCCATCTTCAAAGCGGACACACTGTTCGTGCTCAGTAGCCACGATGCCTCTAGCATATCGACTCAGCCCTAAGAACTCTGCCTCATACTCAGATACTGACTTATTTCCTTGTACCAATCCCAGAAAGGCTTTCCTCTGAGCATCAGTGTAGCACCGTTCGTGCTCAGTAGCCACGATGCCTCTAGCATATCGACTCAGCCTTAAGAACTCTGCCTCATACTTAGATACTGACTTATTTCCTTGTACCAATCCCAGAAAGGCTTTCTTCTGAGCATCAGTGTAGCTGGTGCCCACATACTTCTTCTGATAAGCAGCTTTGAAGTACTCCCTAGTAAGATCATCTGCCGTAGCACCATCCCGAACCGTGAGCCACCACTGATATGACTCATCCTTTAGAAGCGACACCGCTCCTTTTAGCTTCTCCTCATTTGTTAGATCGAGATCATCCATGATCCTCTCAGTCGATTCTAACCAGTACTCCGCCGCACTGGGTGCCACGCCCGACACACCCCAGAATACCTCAGCTCCATTGGATCGGAGTCGCTCGGGTACAGATTTTTGAGCTCCTATACCTCCACTAGCCCCAGCCATCATCTCAAGAACTCGCAACACAGCTTGCGATACTGCCTCACCCCCTATCTGATCCTGTTCCTCAGCTCCAAAAGTTGGGGGGGTGGTGGCGGTGGTACCTCATTCTTCAACCCCTGACAGGGTCATCCTGCCCCTACAGCGTCCACAATGGCCACATCCTCTAGAGCTCATTCTAACTATTGCGCTTTTAATCTGATTAAGAAATTTTTATGGATTAGTACGTGTTTCACTTTGATTATCCGCGAAGAAATTTTATGAAGAAAGTTTGATAGAGATTCTTTCGATCAATCAAAGTTTTAAGTCCTCTACCCTAGTTCACACAGAAGAGCACATCCATTCCCTAATACATTTCATACCTATTCACTCTTCGGGCATTTCTGTCCGTTTCTACCCTAGGGGTATTTTCGTCATTTTCCTACAGGGGTATTTTTGTAATAAAAGGAATTTTGAGAGCTTTTAATAAATCAAGACATTTTAAAATTCCCAAAACTGGAGGGCATTTTCAAAAATTTTCCAAATTAAAGGTATAGTAAAATTTCGAAAACCAGGGGTATTTTGGTAATTTTGTCAATCAGGGGTAATTTTGTAAATTTTGAAAGTCAGGGTATTATTTTGAAATACAAAATTTTGGATACTTTTGCAAATTTTGTTGAAATCGGGGTAATACGGTAATTTTGGAAACCAAGGGCAATTTTGAAATTTTGCCACTAGGGGCATTTTGGTAATTTTGTAAGTCGAAAATATTTTGAAAATTTTTCAAAAATAAATTTTTGCTATTATTTAAAAGAGTATTTTAATAGTTTTAAAACTAAAGCTTTCATAAAACATGGCTAATCCCTTTCGGGTTTTAGTTATTGGTTTAGCCTATGACCGAGTCCTCTTGGTTAGGGTGAACGGAAGCTACGCACCAGGTAGGAATCCCGCGAAGAGGAGGTGAGTCACGAGGACTGCTTAAGTACCAAGCTCTTCCAGATCCAATCCTAGACATGCGCACCAGGGTTACCACACCCTAACTCGGTGACTTGGTCTTAGGTTTGTTCAAGTAGGCACTTAGAGTCTTATGTCTTTTGTTGGAGTACACTAGTCCTAAAGTTCAAAGCACCTATCATACTATCTACGTTCCATACCTACCCTTCTACAATTAATAAATCACACAGAAGTTAGAGGTACTTACCTGGGCGGATTGGTGCCGGAGACTCGGTGCCATGCTGTTCAAAATCAAAAATATTTCTCAAAGGCCTACCAAAACATTTTTGGGCCTTGGGCCCCCACAGCCGAGCTTTGAACTGGGCTCTGATACCAATTTTGTAACACCCTAAACTTGGCCCAAACATTACGACCGAAATTGGTTTGTTACAGAGGAAAATATTTTGAAAACCCTTGTTAACCGATTCCATTTAAGGTAAAAGATATTGTATTGTTTTAAAACCGTTGTATTGTATGAAGAAAACCATACTTTGTTTCGTTTAAAAATTTATTAAGTCAGGTTGTTACAAATTTCAAATGTACCCGA
Organism: Gossypium bickii; assembly: GCA_025503065.1. Lineage (NCBI taxonomy): Eukaryota > Viridiplantae > Streptophyta > Magnoliopsida > Malvales > Malvaceae > Gossypium > Gossypium bickii. Next base: position 19,568,890 of record CP106720.1, on the reverse strand, counting down.
TGGCACAATAAAACATTTTTAAGTTTGATTTTGAGAAAACATGTGTACCCATGTAAATAACATTTAATAGTTTAAACAAATTATCCAAAATAGATAAAATAATAAAAGTAGTCTTAGGAGGCCTTATTACAACTTAAACAAAATAAAACCAACAATAAAATAAAAATGGTTCAAAATTCATTTAGTCCACATTTTCACTGCATGGCCACCTCGAGTCCATCCGGCTCCTCATCCGCGATCTACGTGTCACCTGAAAAATGTTAAAAAGGAGAAGGTGAGTCACCAAGACTCAATGTGTAGCCCTTCCCCCGGTTTAATGCCACAGCATACACAATTTTTAATGAATAATCATGCACTAAGTTTAACATGCACTAAATCATGTACCCAACCTAGCCATCCAAACACCTTTCTCTACCCCGTGTGGTACCAAACCACTGGTGGTGCCAAACCACTGGTGACTTATAGTCACGATATCCATCATATTGTGGTGCCAAACCACTGGTGTGGCCAACCCACGTGTGATACCAAATCACTGGCGTCAATCCCATAATATAAATCGTGGGGCCAACCCACTGTGGTGCTAAGCCACTAGGACGAGACACTATGAGGTGCCAAACCTCTGGAGGTGCCAAACCTCTGGTGACCGAAGTCACGAAATATGGTACCAAACTACTGGTGTCCGTTGACATGAATATCACTTCCCCCTCCACTCGTTTTACCCACATCAATCAAGGATATGCATTTTAACAGAAATCATGCCAACATGTTTATTATCTACCATCATACACTGAATTTATCATCGGCCACATATTATAAGCCACGTGTCCCAAATATGTCATGCTTCCCAAAAGCATCATAACAACAAGGACTTACCTGAATCCTTGCTTATACCATGATGGTATTAAATCCAAGTCTACACAAACCCGATTTAGCACACACAAACACTTAGCACATTAATTAGTTATAAAGTGTGTACGTACACACCTGTTTCTACCGAAATTCCTAGATCCCGAAGATCAGATCTACGATGCTAAATCCCTTGACCTATAATTGGGCAACAACATGATTAGGGACTTAGGCCTATTTGGCCAGACCAAATTAATACCAAAGGCTCTTTTACGGACTTACCTTGAACGAATTTGATTCCCAAACAAATCCCGAAATTGTCACTTGATTAAGACTCTGCCGAAATTCCTTTAACAACCCACAAAAAGATCAGTCACCACATATATTACCTAACATGGCCTTTGGCCGAAAGTCATAGCCTACATACCGAGCTTACCTTAAATCCTAGAAGACCTCTCAATTCTTCTTAATGTTGACTTTCTAAAAGGGTTACAAATCCAAGATCCTGAATAGGTTTAGTCATACAAAAATTCATGGTTAAACCTCATGGTTTTGGCTATAACAAGAATAAAGATTAAACACCGAGAGTGCCCTTACCACACTTATTGGAATCGGTAGCACCTTGCTTTAGGGAGGATTCGGCCTTGCCCACAAAGAAACCTTAATTTCGGCACACCCAAGGAGTATATTCGGCTAGAGAGGAAGAAAGAAATAATGGAAAAAAAGGGATAGGGGTTTCGGTTTTGAAAAGAGAAAAAAAAATAAATGGAAGATGAGAGTGCAGGGACATTCGGCTTATTGCAAAGGGAAAAAGAAAAATAAAAGATGACTAAGTGCCTTAAGAAAATTCGGCACAAGGAACACGATTAAAAAGAAAAAGACCTAACAAAAGATGGCCACCCTCTAAATATGCTGCACTATTCGGCACTTATCCTCCCCACATGGCCGAATTTCAACTACCAAAGACATCCAAAATAATCTCCTAATTTACCTCTTCAACATCCATTCAAAAAAAAATTTAAAATAAATAATCCTTATCCCTTCACCTCTTCAAATAAATAATAAAAAATAAAAGAAACCATGTGCTCATCAATTTCTTCCAGCCGAATTTTAAAAACAAAATCAGCTTGATCCTTATCCCAATTGAAGATCCCATTTGCAGGCCAATTCCTTCTCTCCCTTTTCACGCCAGCATTGAAAAATAAAAACCCCAATTGCAGCTCCCTTAGTTCGAACCTAGACCCTCACTACCGCAGCCCTTTCTTCCAACGCCCCAGGCCACTCTTCCCAATGGACTTTCATGTCATAAAACCCCATCATTTAATTTTAAAGCCTTCCTACTTAAGCCCATCACCGCATATAAAAAAATAAAACGCAAAACGCTGCTCCAACCATTCGAACCTGCTCCAGCCCTAAAAAAATTGATGTTCTTTAGGAAATAATATAATTTCTTTTTCTAACTTTCCATTTGTTTCTCTAATAATAAGGGAATAATTCTATTTTTTTATATTGGATATCAAAGAAAATAAAAGGAATATGATTCTTTAGTGTGATAGGGTTACCAAGAAAAGCAAAACTAATCAAATGGTCTAGCAACCATTTTTTATTTTTCTCTCTGAAATGTTCAAGAATTTTTTTTTGCTCTTTGACTGAGCGAATTACGTAGAGTTTGAGACATAATTGTTGTGGCTTGGAATTGACATCTCTGAAAGGGATCCGATCAACAACATTATTCGTCAATTTTCAGTTTCAAAAGGTTTATTTTCTACCCTTGTTTCAACTTGACTCGTTCCTTGTAAATGGATCCATGGCTGATGATCGCCGAAATATTTTTTTCGCTACACCACGAGGCGTACTAACGATCCAACATAATATACACTCTAAGTCTCACATAGGCATGTGGATACCGTCATGGTCTCACCTGTCTAAACATTTTACTAAGGTCGTCACTTCCTAGTATACTAAGTACTTCTTGAATAAAAACCCAATTTTAGATTAATAATTACTAAACCAATAAACAGTTCCATATCTGAACCGTGCAAGATATAAAATATGCACAATAATTTATCCCAATATTTATACAAACGTTAGCTGATCAAGTTAACAAAAGATAAATAAAGGAATCTGTAACATCCCGAAATTGGGCCTAGTAGAATTGGGCCCAATGGGCCTTGGGTGTAGGAATGTTTACAATTTTTGAGAATATGAATGGTTGTTATTGCAAATTGGACTTATTAGTTAAGTGAATTTGGAAGGTTACGAGGTTTCTAGGAAGTTCCGGGTTCAAGATGGGCTATAGGAAAAATGTTGTGTTTAAGCATTTAAGGAGAGTAGGCAAGTAGCATCAAGACTTAAGGAAATAAGTGTGCATTTTACAAGCACAAAGGAGCTTATGATAAAGGGGATATGGCGCCACATGAAAGACTTTGAGGGAGGGGGTTCAAATCCCATCAAGTGCAAAATTTTGACCATTTTTTGTGTTCTTCCCTAAGTGTCGGCCATGGTGGTATTTAAGACAAGATGGACTTTTTAATTTTGGCAAGGTGGCTAAGGAAATATGGAAAGGAAGAATAGATGGAAAGGAGTAAAAGAAAAGGGAAGGAATAGGGAACATGTTGGCATTTTTCGTGGGAGATGTTTTGGAAAGGTTTTATTTGGTCTATGTTCATCTTTTGGTAAAGATGATAATGGTTTGGGGAAGGGAGAGGGTAGCTGAATTTTGATGGGAACCTTTTGATTGTTTTTGTAACATCCTAAAAATTTGAGTATCAATATGTTGTTTGTCTTTGGTGTTATCTCGGGTATGATTTTATTATGTGCTAAATATAGTCTTGAGAAGGCTCGGGTTTACTTGGAATTAGAATAAATTTTAGTAAAGAGTACTTTAGTGTAGAGAAATCAGGTGACCATGTAGTTGAGTTAATAAAGTGATAAAAGATGGCATAAGATGAGCAATTGGCAAAGTGGTGATGGCTCCAAGCTGGACTTGAGGGGACAGGTTCGAAACTCCTAGCATGCAAATTTGGAGCTTTTATTTTTGGTTTTTCCTAGCATGTGTCGGCCAAGCATCAATTATGGATAAGATGGACTAAATTTTTATGGTAAGAAGACTTAAGGTTATGGTAAGCATGAATTAAGGGATAGAATTGCTTGATTTTGGGGATAGGATTTTTAAAGCTTTGGAAAGTGGAGGAACACAAGGCATGATACAAGGAAGTTGTCTTGGAAACTTTTGCATGGCCATTTTGACCATGTATTTGGACGGCATTATGGACAAAAGGGGGAGCTGAAATTTGGTGGATAGTTTGGGGTAGGATGGTAGCTTGTTAGAATTTTTTTGGTCATAATTTTTACTCATCCAAAATATCTTTCCTAACAATTCCTTTCTCTCATAGCCGAATGTGTCTTTAGCTTGGAGAAAACAACTTTGTTGGGTTTCATTTAGGCATTTCTGTTTGACCATTTGGTCATTTTTGCTTATCACTCTAGTATCCCATTGTGTGTCTTTCTCATAGTGCCGAAACTACCAACACAAATAGCCATTTCTTTTTCCTTCTCTTCCCCCATTGTCGAATGCATATTGTTCCTAAAATCATCTCTTTTCTTTCCCTTTTCCCCTTTGAAAGCCAAATCATCATCATCTCTTTCTTCCATCTTTTATTTTCTTTTCAACCATACCTTCTTCATTATTTTTCTCTCATGGCCGAATGTTAGTTTACCCCATTGCCGAATCATTTTTCTTTTCTTTGATTATTCATAGCCGAATCTCCCATTATACATGAGTATTCTTATCAATCATTTCTTTTTCAACCGTGGACAATAGGTAAGAGTTTCTTTTTAGTTTATGTGGTTATTAGTTGCTTTGACCGAATTTTTATGGTGGTAAGAAGAATCTTTTTGATCAAAATCATCGTTCATTCTATTAAACGTTTTCTTCGTTATATTTTAATGTGGTAGTGGAGAACCGAAACTCAAGTGTTCGTAAGCATCGTGAATCGTTGGAATCAATCTAAAGAGTTAAGGTAAGGAGTTTATTCAAGGATTCTCATATTACTCGTCATATTGATATAGATGGATTATAACTCGATTTCAATATAGGGGACATTATCGCTCGATTTACATATTGTGGAACAAGGATATTTTATGGTAAGGCAATCTCACCCTTAAAACCGTTAGTCATAATTTTGATATATTATTAGTCGGACTCATGATCTTTTGTCATTAGAAACAATCAAGATAGGGACGAAAAGGGTAGTGAATAGTGTCCAGAAAAGGGGTGGTTCTGCTATTCCCCCTAAGTTTAAGCGAAGGGCTATTTCGAGAATCCGAGATTTCCCACAAGTTGTGGACGCTCATCCGAGGAGAATTAGTTGTTTGAAGTCATTTGTACTCCCGAACCTTTGTTTGTTCGTGGAGTTTCATCAGGTAACGAACCATCAATCAGGGAAAACCCGCATATAGAAGTGGTTCGAAATTCTGAGGGTAAAGCCTAGATCATTATTTCTAAGATTCGATTTGTAAATAAATTTTAGTGTCCTAATTTATCGTGATGCGTTTAGGTATCGACGAGCGTGAAAGTCTAGTTCTCACAGTAACCAGGTGTGTAACTTCACACTTATCGCGAGTTAGATATTATACCGAAAGTATTGGGTTAAAATCGTAAAGATGACAAAATTAGAAAAGTACGTAGAAATTAACACTTTTGTGTAAATGAATGAAAACAGTTAAAGTCGTGGAATATATGAAAAACTGCTAGATCGTTAAATGGGCCGAAAAACCGCTAGATCGTTAAATGGGCCGAAAAACTGCTAGATTGTTAAATGGGCCGAAAAACTGCTAGATCGTTAAATGGGCCGAAAAATTGCTAGATCGATATATGGGCCAAAGTTCGCTAGATTGCTAAATGGGCTAAATGCTATTTTATCTTATGGGCCCAAATGAAAATTTAAATATAGACTCATATGTATTGTGGGCTTCTTGTTAAATTATTATATGGATATAGATTGTTATGCATACATGATTGCATGGGTTGGGATAATTGATGAAGAGAAGAAAGGCCTGTTGCCAAAAATCTAGTTCGGTGGCTCTGCCACAAAATTTTAATGGCTGAATGCCTCTAGTTCGGTGACTTTGTCACAATCTAGTTCGGTGGTGCACCACAATATTAATTAAAATGGCTTTATGCCTACGATTGGTGTGATGGCGGGGTAGGTTGACTTGATCCCACAGGTGTGTTGGTTGGTACGGGGGTGTGTAGCGGATGGAAATTAGATTTGGTTGGGAAATTTCATTTTTCATGCATCTCATTTATTATAATTTTAAATCCGTAAATGCGCTAGAAGCCCAAAATAATATCTCGGTGAACTGGCTCAATGAATGTGGTAAGTGAGTTACACACTGAGTTTTGAGTAACTCACTCTGTTTAATTATCCATCTCAGGTAATGGCAATTGACAGAGGCTTGGGCCGGGGATGACTTCATGGAGGCCATACTACGAATATGAGTTTTATAAACTATGAACTTTTATTAAGTTATTTCTTTTGATTACTATTTTGGGTATGATGTAATAAGGCCTTTATTAATATTTTATGGATTTTTATGTGTGGATGGATTTAGTTTTGTTTTAAAACATTGGAAATGCTTTAACTATTCTTGTTTTCAAATTCTTTTGAACTCTTTGAAAAAAATTACTTTCAGGTTTTTAACAATTAAATACTAAATGATAAGATTTCAATCTAGTATTTCTTAATTCATAAATTTTAAATCATTTTTCTTAAATTCAACTAAACATCATTTTCAAAAGGTTCTGTAGAATTGTTTTAACTAAAACATCAGAGAATTAAATGAATGATAGATCTCTGTAACAAACCAAATCTCGTCTTAACGCGTAGACCTGGTTTGGGGTGTTACAGTTTTGGTGCTTGTTAGGCCTAATTCCTTTTGGCATCCTTTGTGTTCATTCTTCCAACTGCTCCTCTCATTGCTGCAACTTCAAGACAATAGTGGGCATTTTCTCTTTTCTTTCTTGTCTTGTCGAAAACACCTAGCCTTTGTGACCAATTATTTTCACTCATATTCTCTTGAAAACCGAAACTACCGATCCTTCTTTGTTGTCTTGCTGCTGGTGCCAAACTGTGTTCTTTATTTCAGTTCATCCCTATTATTAAGGTAAAGATTCTTTCTTCTTATTTCATATTGTTTGTTCTTTCTTCTCTTGACTTGACTAAGCCGAAACTCTCACCCCTTGGCTAAGCTGAACCTAGCTACTTGTTGTTATTTTAAACTCCTCTTATTCTCTTTTGATGAAGGACGAATCAAGCCATCCTTTGCTGCTACTTATCTTTCTATTAGCCTTGGTTTCGAAAGTTGATTGGAACTTGTTGCAATTGCCAAGGTGCAAGACCGAATTTTAGAATCTAGTAGAGAAGGAACGTGATTATGGTAAGTGACTCTTGTGAGTGAGTACTTTTGGACTTTTGGAACCTTTAAGAAACCGAGGCTAACTTTTGATCGATTTTATTTTTAAGGGCCAACGAAGAGTGGTTCTTTAGGGAATCCGAACATGTAACATCCCCAAACCCGGCCCATTCACTACGACCGAATCTGGTTATGTTAGTGCGGAAAACGGTTGAAAAACTTTTGCCTTGGAATAAACATGGAAATATTCTAACTTTTAAATATAGGGTTTATTGGGAAAAGTATAAGTAAATCTTTTGTTGTTATAAAATATTATAAAAAGCCCAAAATTAAACTTTAGCATATAAGCAAGCTGTTTAAAATGAAATCATCCTTCACAAAGTATTTGATTTAAACAAACCATAATAAAAATAATAATAAAGAAATTCCTAAAATAAATGAAACAAACCAAAAGGCCTTATTACATCAATATTTAACAGATCAAATACTTAGTATAAATAAACTTAAAATATTTGAATTCCTCTTTTCTGCATTGGCCACCTTGTGTCCTCTCGAACCCGATCCAACTACGCGTCACTGAAATGGTTAATGAAAAGGGTGAGTCCACCGACTCGATGCATAATCAAAACACATATTTCCATCCGTATGGGCTTGGCCCATACCCACCACTGACCATCGAAACAAATCATGCAAGAATGCATCTCGCCCAACCCATTGTCCAACCGTGACACCAACCTTAGCAGACTCTTCGCCTTCAAGGCGTGGGAAACTCTCCCACCGATCACATAGTGATCCATAACATCTTACCTTGGCAAGCTCGCATTGCTCACGGCCGTGGTGAGCCACCGATCAACCCAAGTGATCCAATATCGTAAACCGTCTCACGGTGATGCACATAGCCATCAACCGCCGAGATGGGCACCGAGCCACACCTCCTTGAGGTAGCACAAAGCTAACCATCAAGCGCCATCGTAGCTCGAGCTATCATTAGACCACGTACATCCTGTGTACACTTCTCCCTTCTTCAATCCAATCCCATGCCCATGTGTCAATAAATCATGCAAGAATGTCATATAGAGTGAGTAGTTATTAACTACCAATACCACATCAAACATATATAAAATATATACAACATAACCAATCTTACCAATCATCGATTCACATCACTTAAGCCATTATAATCAGCCTCACACATAATACACATGTAATCACATTAAACAAACCAACAATCACGAAATAGTGCGTTGATTACGCACGGCTTAATAGCACCACCGATCAAACCTCAAAATGCTACTTAATGCCTCCGCAATAACCGACTAAACCACTCCAAAGAAAGTCTCTGCGTTGGGCTCTTCTCCCCTATAATCGGCCTTAGCACAAAACAAAGGGACACTTAGGGCCATTCGGCCAAGTCAAGAAACTATAGCACAAGAAACAACTAAACACACCCTTACCTTGCTAACCACTACCCTTTGTTCCAACAAAATCGGCCACCACCAAGGTAGTAAGGTTTGGCTAAAAAAAAAAACAAGGAAAGGGAATAGGGGTTTCGCCAAAAAGGTTTGAGAAAGGGGAAAGAAAAGATGTGGGGGTGTACTTTGGTTTAGCCAAGATGGAAGAAAAGAGATGTGAGAATGGGTGGTTTGGCTAAGGCTCTAAAAGAAAAGAAAGAAAGATTGGCAATGGAGATTTTGGTTTAGGAGGAGTGGAAGAACAATGGAGAATTGTGAAGCAATTCGGCAGCAAGCAAAAGGAAAAACCAAAAGATGAGCACCCTTCCCTATTTATAACATTCGCCAAGCTCCTCCTAAAAGAAAGAAAAATTCGGCCACTACTCAACCTCCCCACCAAATCCTCAAATCTCTCCTAAACCTCCTCCCTACCACCCATTCAAAAGTTTGAATGAGTCAAACTATATCCTAGCCGAATTTTTAAATGGAAGACCAAGTCTTCCTCCATCCTTTAAGCCTCCCAAAACCGTCCAACACCTCTCCTCCATGACGCCAAAAAAACAACCTACAATGCCATCCTTGCAACTCGAACACTGGCCCCTTCCCCTTCAAGTGGCGTCACCTTCCAAGCTCTAGAGTGGTGCCTCCTTGCCACTCTGCCACACCAATCTTTGTGCCTCATTTCCACCAAAAATTCTCTTAAGGCCCCCCGCTATCCAAGCTCTCCTTTTAACCCCTAAAACTAAAAATTTTCCAAATCATTCCACCACTACCTAGGGTTCTCAGGACCCCTAAAACTTACCCAACCACACACTAAAGTGTGCCAACACCCGAGCTAAGCACCAAAAATCTAACCCCTAAAACCAGGGTGTTACAATTCTACCCTCCTTAAAATAATTTCGTCCCCGAAATTACTTGTCTAAACTAACAGCTCAATTCCTCCCACCACGCTATAGCTGCGCACTCTGATCTCCAAGAGCTAACATACTTCTAAGCACAGTATCTACCATACACAAGGTTCCACATACTAACATCCTGCCTCTACCACGTCCACGAGTGTTGCGACCACGCCCCCTAGAACTCATATCTAGCGCCTCGATTTAGTCTGTTTAAGAAATTTTATGCATTAGAAATTATTGTTTCACTGTTTTATCCACGAGCAATTTTATGAAAAGAAGTTTCCGAGAGAAGTTCTTTCGAGCAATCAAGTTTCCTTCCCTACCCAGGGGTAATTTCGTCATTTTCCTATAGGGGTATATAGGTAATAACTCTGGGTCAATTTTGAAAATAATTTTCCAACTTAAAGATATCTCAAAATTCACAAATCTCAGGGGTCATCTTGAAAATTTTGTTTTTCGAACAAAATGTGTTGCACAAATTTCAGAAATCGGGGTTATTTCAGTAATTTTGGAAATCATGGGCCTTTTCGTAAATTCTCAAAAATCAAAATGTCACAACATTTTACAAAATAGAATTTTCTGATATTTGGTCAAATAGGAATATTTCAGTAAAAGTTGAGAGAAACCTGAAAATTTAGAAACCAAGGGCTTTTCTGTAATTTTATCAACTGTGGGTACTTTCAGTAAATTTCCACAAACTTAATATTCGAAACCTCAAAATTTTGGTATTTTGTAAAGTGAAAATCATTTTATCAAAATGTGAGGGTAGTACGAAAATTTTATAACACAAGGGTATTTTTGTAATTTTGCCACTAGGGGCATTTTGGTAATTTTGTAAGTCGAGAAAACGTCTTTCAAAATAAAATTTAGGGTTTATAGACCAAAGGGTAAAGTTGAAAATTTTAAAACAGGGATTTTAAAACAATCGTGCCACATCCCTTTCGGGTTTTAATAATCAGTTTAGCTTATGAACAAGTCCTCTTGGTTAAGGTGAACCGTAGCTACGCACCAGGTAGGATTCCTGCGAAGAGGAGGTGAGTCACAAGGACTGCTTAAATACCAGGCTCTTCCAGTTCCACTCCTAGACATGCGTACAGGGGTAACCACACCTTAACTCGGCGACTTACTTCACAAGTTTGTTTAAGAGATTTAAGTTTTACGCATATGTTTGAGTAGTCTAGTCCTAGGGTCCAATAGTCCTAACTTTCTAATCTACGAGCCCAACTAAGCCCAAATCAATTCATGCAAACAATTCACTTCAAGAAAGTCCGAAGCACTTACAGTGGACTTGGCGGAGACACACAGTGCCATGCCGTAAAAACACGAAAACTTTTATAAAAGCCCACATTTCAAATGACCCATTTTGAAAATCAAGCTGCCTAAAACCCTCAAAGCCGAGTTTTGAACCGGGCTCTGATACCAAACTGTAACATCCCCAAACCCGGCCCATTCACTACGACTGAATCTGGTTATCTTAGTGCGGAAAACGGTTGAAAAACTTTTGCCTTGGAATAAACATGGAAATATTCTAACTTTTAAATATAGGGTTTATTGGGAAAAGTATAAGTAAATCTTTTGTTGTTATAAAATATTATAAAAAGCCCAAAATTAAACTTTAGCATATAAGCAAGCTGTTTAAAATGAAATCATCCTTCACAAAGTATTTGATTTAAACAAACCATAATAAAAATAATAATAAAGAAATTCCTAAAATAAATGAAAAAAACCAAAAGGCCTTATTACATCAATATTTAACAGATCAAATACTTAGTATAAATAAACTTAAAATATTTGAATTCCTCTTTCTGCATTGGCCACCTTGTGTCCTCTCCGAACCCGATCCAACTACGCGTCACCTGAAATGGTTAATGAAAAGGGTGAGTCCACTGACTCAGTGCATAATCAAAACACATATTTCCATCCGTATGGGCTTGGCCCATACCCACACAGCCATCGAAACAAATCATGCAAGAATGCATCTCAGCCCAACCCATTGTCCAACCGTGACACCAACCTTAGCAGACTCCGCCTAAGGCCGTGGAAACTCCCACCGATCACATAGTGATCCATAACATCTTACCTTGGCAAGCTCGCTTGCTTTCAAGGCCGTGGTGAGCCACCGATCAACCAAGTGATCCAATATCGTAAACCGTCTACGGTGATGCACATAGCCATCAACTGCCGAGATGGGCACCGAGCCACACCTCCCTTGAGGTAGCACAAAGCTAACCATCAAGCGCTAATGTAGCCTGAGCTATCATTAGACCACGTACATCCTGTGTTCACTTCTCCCTTCTTCAATCCAATCCCATGCCCATGTGTCAATAAATCATGCAAGAATGTCATATAGAGTGAGTAGTTATTAATTACCAATACCACATCAAACATATATAAAATATTTACAACATAACCAATCTTACCAATCATCGATTCACATCACTTAAGCCATTATAATCAGCCTCCACACATAATACACATGTAGTCACATTAAACAAACCAACAATCGCAGAAATAGTGTGTTGATTACGCACCTTAATAGCACCACCGATCAAACCTCAAAATGCTACTTAATGCCTGCGCAAAACCGACTAAACCACTCCAAAGAAAGTCTCCTGCGTTGGGCTCTTCTCCCCTATAATCGGCCTTAGCACAAAACAAGGGACACTTAGGGCCATTCGGCCAAGTCAAGAAACTATAGCACAAGAAACAACTAACACACCCTTACCTTGCTAACCACTACCCTTTGTTCCAACAAAATCGGCCACCACCAAGGTAGTAAGGTTCGGCTAAAAAAAAATAAGGAAAGGGAATAGGGGTTTCGGCCAAAAAGGTTTGAGAAAGGGGAAAGAAAAGATGTGGGGGGTGTACTTTCGGTTTAGCCAAGATGGAAGAAAAGAGATGACAGAATGGGTGGTTCGGCTAAGGCTCTAAAAGAAAAGAAAGAAAGATTGGCAATGGAGATTTCGGTTTAGGAGGAGTGGAAGAACAATGGAGAATTGTGAAGCAATTCGGTAGGCAAGCAAAAGGAAAAACCAAAAGATGAGCACCCTTCCCCTATTTATAACATTCGGCCAAGCTCCCTCCTAAAAGAAAGAAAAATTCGGCCACTACTCAACCTCCCCACCAAATCCCTCAAATCTCTCCTAAACCTCCTCCCTACCACCCATTCAAAAAGTTTGAATGAGTCAAACTATATCCTAGCCGAATTTTTAAATGGAAGACCAAGTCTTCCTCCATCCTTTAAGCCTCCCAAAACCGTCCAACACCTCTCCTCCATGACGCCAAAAAAAACAACCTACAATGCCATCCTTGCAACTCGAACACTGGCCCCTTCCCCTTCAAGTGGCGTCACCTTCCAAGCTCTAGAGTGGCGCCTCCTTGCCACTCTGCCACACCAATCTTTGTGCCTTATTTCCACCAAAAATTCTCTTAAGGCCCCCCGCTATCCAAGCTCTCCTTTTAACCCCTAAAACTAAAAATTTTCCAAATCATTCCACCACTACCTAGGGTTCTCAGGACCCCTAAAACTTACCCAACCACACACTAAAGTGTGCCAACACCCGAGCTAAGCACCAAAAATCTAACCCCTAAAACCAGGGTGTTACAGAACAAGGTGTGCAATCCCGTATTTTCCAAATACATGTTTGAAATGGTATGTAATCTCACACTTCTCTGAAAATTTGCATCAAATGTTCTGTTATTTGGTCAAAATACCAAAGAAAACCGGAAACCAGCATCCGTAATCACTCGGGCATGCTTCAGCTCGTAGTGGTAACCATATTTTGCAATGAAACAGTTTTGGTTAGTAGCAGTGATGTGACTTTGAAAAATCACGGAAAATAGGATAAAAGGGATTAATAAATGAATAAGATATCAAATTAAATCTTACTGTGTCTATATTTATATGGAAGAAGCGGAGAAGGAAAAGGAATTTTAAATTCTGTGATATTTTAATTTTAGTGAGATTGGTTCTGATTGACTTTGTGGTTCCCTATTTTATCTTGGAAAAATCGTATAAAATTGTACAAAGTGAATTACGAGTTATAATTTATATGTATAGATTCCTTAATGAGCCTATTTTCAATAGAAACAAGTGGGAGCAGTATATGAAAACCGTACAGTGAGATATTTGAAATTAAGGTAAGAGAGGTCAGAATTGTTAGACAGTGAAACAAGGGAAACTTTAAGGAATAAACTGTACTAAATGGTTTAGCCAAAAATTCTGGAAAAATTGTAGTAAGATGATATATGAGTCTAGTTTCAAGGAAGATATATAGATCTAAATTTTGAGCTTCCTAACTCGGGTTATAGTCAATTTAGTCAGTATGACGTGGATGGACAGTTTCAGTTTTTATGCCCAAATTAGTAGTTAAGTCTAAGTTGCGAAATTACCAAAATACGCTTGGAGGGTAAATTACCGAAATACCCCTGGGTTGCGAGACTACCAAATTACCTTAGTGGGTAACATTTCCAAATTATGATAATGCTCTTATGGGTCGAATTACGAAAATGCCCTTACGGGTCGAATTACGAAAATGCCCCTAAAGGGCCAATTTGATAGATTGCCTTAATGGGCCGATTTGATAGATTGCCCTAATAGGCCGATTTGCAAGGTGTTATAATGGGCTGAATTTTTGTAATGAATCTCTGAATTAATGAATGTTGTTTATATTTGTGGATATTATGCTTTATTATGATATGTGTTTTGCATACATGACATTCTACTTTGGATCGGGATATTGATGATCGGAGGAAGTGTAATATGGTGGCTCTGCCACATATTCTGGTGGCTCTGCCACAATTTGTATAGTGGCTATGCCACGCATAATTCTGATTCTAGTGGCTCAGCCACAAATATTATAAATGGCAACTTGCCTGCAATTGGTGTGTTTGGCGGGGTGGGTTGACGTGATCCCCATAGCTGTGATGGGATGGTACGGGTGGTGTGTAGCAGATAGATATCTAGGATGGGTTGGGTCGCATACATTCATACATTTCATTTTAAAATTGTTATGTAAATGGGCTTAGGCCCAAGATATTGCTATATGGGTTCAGGCCCAGTGGAAGACGGCAAGGGGATTTCACACTAAGTTCTTGTAACTCACCCCCTTTCTTTTCTTAATCCCTGTAGGTAATGCTCAATGACGTGGACTTGGGCCATGGATGACTCGGTGGATGCCATACCTTAGAAATAGTGTCTTATTTTGGAACTTTAGATTTCTATTTCTATTCACTTTACTATTTTGGATTTTTATGTTGTAATAAGGCCTCTGGAGTATTTTATTATTTGCTTTATGTTTGATATACTTATTATTTTGCTTAAAATTTGTTTTAAATTAGAATTTTTCTAAAAACTTAAATAAAGGTTTTCCAAAATCGATTAACAAATGGATTTCAAAATAAATTTTTGCAAATATTTTTAACATGGAAATTTTCTCTCGAACTATTAATGATATTTTCAAAAGTCACGGTTTATAAGATCTCTATTTCAAATTTATCGATTTATCAATCAATCTTCGAAGTTAGTAGTGTTTTATAAAATGTTTCAAATCAAATTTGTTTTCTTGATTTTAACAAATCAACACCTATTTTAGTACGAATAAAAAGAATTTAACATGTTTTTCTCATGTGACATGTCAGATCCGGTCATAACGCATGGGCCGGGTTTGGGGTGTTACAGAATCAAAGAATAAAGGAAAAAAAATGCTCGTAATAAATAATGAAAGCGTGGTCTCAGAACAATCCCCGCTCACAATCGTCTTCACATCAAAAAAGAAAGATTCTAGTTAAGTAAACATAAGAAAACTAGAATAAAAATTAAAGAAGAACAAAAATTAAAAAAAATATGAACTATGGTTTGACAACTCCCTAAGGCAATTTCCTAGGTCGACTCCCTCTAATGAGGTTATAATGACGTTGAAATAGGCCACAATTGAGAGGTTTAGGTACCTAAAATATCCTTGAACTAATTAGGGGTTTAACGAGACAAATACGCCCTAGACGACTATCAAAATTCAACTCTGCATATCCAAAATTTCATCGCGTCGTCGTGACGTGGGAGAAGCCATCGCCATGACATCTTCCCTATTTTAGCCCAGGAATGCTTTAATGTTCTGTAACATTCCAAACCCGGCCTAGAAGTTAGGCACGAATCTGGCGTGTCACATTGAAGTGTTTTTGTGAAAACCTTGTTTTCATTAAAAATCCTTCTAGAGAAAAATTAAGTAAAATCCAGTTTGCTTTCAAAACGAGGTGAATCCAAAAAAACCATTTCCTTGTTACTATGTAAAAAAAATTCCTTTGACAGCGGAAGCTCGTTCTTAAAACACAATTATATTCAAAAACTTGAAATATGCTTAAAAGAAATAAATCTAGGTTCCGTTTCAAAATTTCAATGCGTAGTGGAAGTAATGAAATAATAACAAGAGGGAAAGCCTTATTACAATCCGAAATAAAATAACTTAAAGTAGATAACTTAAAATCTAGAATTTAGATATTAATAAAAACAGGTCTAATCATCTTGCTAATTGGCTACTTCTGAGTCCCTCCATCAGTCGAACCGCCTACTGAGGATCACCTGAGGAAAATAAAAGAGAGAGCGAGTTTTCGAAAGCTCAGTGTGTACGACTCTCGTCAAACAAAAAAAAATACGTATCATATTATTAACATAACAATATCATACATGCAATGCAGTGCAAACCTTCCCCAAATAATCTATCCGGTACACATCGTCTCTATCCAACTGAAACACTTCCGTGGGGATTTCTAAATCGACCCACCCATCCGATACACTTCAAGGGTAGCTCGGTTGTGGCCCTACAAAAAGTTGCAGCAAAGCTGCTTACCATATAATAGGCTTAAAAAGCCATCGGTGGATCCACAGTTGTCAAGCAACCATGCGATCCTCATATACTTCCACCATTCCATAATTCCCACCCATATGCATCCTAAACAGAATATTATATGAATGCAGCAAATGTACATGTAACATCCACAAATCTTACATTCAACACATAGGGGTATTTCAGTCATTTTACAAATCAAGGGTATTTCGGTAAACCTACCCTACAGGGGTATTTCAGTAATTCTAAATAGTATGGGTCTTAATTACGAACCTTGGCACGTCAACAAGTCCTTGCGGCTAAAGTGAACAGACACTACGCACCAGGTAGGATTCCAGAGAAGAGGAGGTGGGTCACTAGGACCACTTATGTAATATCCCGGGTTAGGGGTTATTTTGTTATGGCATGTTTTGCATGTGTTTTGTGTGCTATGTTGTTGTTTGTGTGGTTTCGGGGCTTAGTTACGAGCTAGAAGTAAGCCGGAATAGGTAGGAAAATTTTAGTTTTTGGGCTTAGGTGAGAGGAGCTGGGGAAACTGGGGTTTAAGAATTTTATTTGTTGTTTTATTGCACAAATGAGGAGCTAGCAAAGTGGCAAGGGGGACGCCACATGGAGCTTGGGTGTGACGCCTTTGACAAGGGGTGAGGTCCACGAGTTCAAGCTGCAGGATCCCTATTTTGTCACTCATTTTGGACGGCATGGAGGAAGAGGTTGAGAGCAATTCAAATTCCTCCTTGGACTTGGTCAAATGGTGACTTGGATGGTGGAGAGCAAATAGTGGAGTAAGACTTGGTAAACTCATTTGAAATGAGTGGTGGGGAGCTATTGGGGGGATTATGGCCGAATTTTTGGGGTGTGTGGAGTGGGGGAGTGACGGCTTAGTGTGGGATGGGGGAAGGCCGAATGTACCTTGGCATTTTGGTACATTTTCGGTCAAGCTTTGGTAAGCAAGCAAAGCTCTCATTTTGTCAACTTTAAATTTGAATTCTCAGTGTGTGTGTTTTTTCGTTTTCTTCCTTTTGAAATCGAAAGTCTAAGCATTGGAGTTGCCGAATCTTGCTTTGGGTTTTTCTCTCAATTTTCTTGGTAGCTGAATATCCTCCTATTCATTTTGCTTTTCTTTTGTTCATTTGTGAAGCCGATTTAGCCATTCTCTTGCTTTCATTTTTCTCTTAATTTCTCATAAGTGCCGAAACTTACATTTGTTCTAAATTGAATTCTTCATCCACTTCTCTTCTTCTTAATTACCTTGCCGAAACTTTATTCTCCAAAGCCTTGTTGCCGTGACCCCTATTTCCTTATCATTTCTACTCTTTCTCCTTTTCCATCCAAAGCCGAACATAGGAGTGTCTAACACTCAAGGCCGAATTCTCATCCTTCTTTTGTTTAAGTCTTTAGCCGAATTCTTCATCTGCTACTTTCATTTTCTTTCTCTATACCCTTTAGCCGAAACTCTACTTATTTCTCATCTTCTTTCTTTGCACTCAAAGCCGAATACAAAAGTGTCAAGTATTTGAAGCCGAATTTCTCCCTTCTCCTTGTGGTTATTCTTGGCCGAACATTAGGTGTTGATCTCGTGTTTCTATTCTCAATCGTTGGAATAGGTAAGTAAGGGGTAAGTGATTGGTTGTTGTTAGTTTAATCTTCTGGTTTCGATTAAGTCATGAATGATAAAGGATTAACTGTTATTCTTTTCAAGGTGGTGGCCGATGGTCTTAGAAGGACCATTGTGGTTCGGGGTTGGTTGGAAACCAAGTTAAGAAGTGAAGGTAAGGGTGGAAATGACTCCTCTTGGTATAAAGTCTTTGGCCGAATGGTTTATGTGTACTAACCTCTATGTTGGCCGATTATAGGAACCAGAGAATCGAGGGACTTAGATCGTTTCGTTGGGATTTTAGACTCGTGTATACCAGGTGTGTAACTAACACACCCATACTTAGTGATATTGTTATTAAACCTGCTTGCCTATTGAAATCATGGCAGTTTGATGGATTGATATGATACCCTTTTTGGGTAGGACCTTGGACTCGGGTAAGTCAATATTGTTATGAGCTTACTAATAATCTATATGGTACCATGATTATGGATGTATGTGATATGGGATATGATGTTAAGCATATTAGTATGATGTGTATGACTTGTATGATATGCATGATCATATGAGTATGGCATGATGATGGGTGATATGAGTGGAGGGAGAATGATGATATCCGTGTCTTTGGGACACTGTGTCTTTGGGACACCAGAGGTTTGGCACCTCCAGTGGTTTGGTACCACAGTGAAATTTTGTGACTTTGGGTCACGGAGGTTTGGCACCTCGTCTCGTCCCGGTGGCTTAGTACCACGGTGGGTTGGCCCCATGATTGATTATACGGGATTGACGCCGGTGATTTGGTATCACACACGATGGGTTGGCCCCATCATCGGATTTGTGGATGCGGTCACGGTGGTTTGGTACCACATTGTGTCTTTGGGACACTAGAGGTTTGGCACCTCATTGCGACTCGTCCCTGTGGTTTGACACCACCGTGGGTTGGCCCCACTTGAGAGATACGGGATTGTCGCTAGTGATTTGGTATCACGCGATGGGTTGGCCCCATCGGTGGATTATTCGTGACTTGGGTCACCGGTGGTTTGGCACCACACTTATGGATATCGTGACTTTGGGTCACCGGTGGTTTGGCACCACGGTGGTTTGGTACCACACGGGTAGAAAAAGCGATACGGATGGTTAGGATCGGGTTGCATTAATTGTATTGCTATGTATGATGTGTGTTAGCATATTGTTTTATCGGGAGCGGGATTTATGCACTGAGTCATTCGACTCACCCTCTCCTTTGATATTTCAGGTGACTCGTAGACGCGGACATGGAGCCGGGATGGACTCGGGGTGCACATGCCATGCTTTAATAAAAGTTTTGCTCAGACTATTCAATTTGGGTACTTTAGCTTATCTACTTTATTTGGGTTTTAATTTGGATTTGTAAAAGGCCTTTGATTTATGTTTTATGATGTTTATGTTTTAATTAGATTTTCATATGCCTTAACAAAATAATTTGGTATGAATTGTACTAAAATTTGGAAAGACAATGATTTCAAAATTATAACGCAATGTGTTTTAAACTATACCATCGGGTATCACACTATGTGTTGATATAAAGTAAACTCAAATGATTTCCCAAATCAAACTCGATTTTCTATTAAGTTCAAAAATGCTTTAAGTAATACTAAGAAACTATTGAATTCCTAATGGAATGAACTCGTTTTAACTACACATTTTGCTTAAGTTTTCAAGACTTCCGGGTTTCAAATACACCATTTGATTTCAAACAAGTCTACTCAGATTTTCTTCAAATACATTAAGTTTTCACCCAGCTTTTAAGTGAAAAAAATCTAACCTCTCAAATACGTTTTCCCCGTAACATACCAGATTCGGACGTGGTGTCTTGTCCGGGTTTGGGGTGTTACAACTTAAGTACCAAGCTCTCCCTAGATCCAATCCTAGACATGCATATGTCCATTGCCACACTCTACCCTAGCGAATTGGCCACAGAAATGTTTGATTATTAAATTAAGTTTTATGCTGTTTAAAAATTCATTAGAACTAAGCTTAGAGTCCATTAAAACCCTAGCATGCATTTCTAAACTCCCATAAGGCCCACTAAGCCCAATCATGTCCATATAGCCTATTAAGCCCAATCATGTATATGTACCCCATCAGGCGCGATCATAATCAAATCATACAACCATCCATATCAATCCATCATTCAATTTCACATATCAACTCTTGCCGATTTGGGCCCACGAGCTCGGCAGGCCCATTTAGCCCTTTTTGGCCCGGTTGGCCAAATAGTGGCCCAAGACCATGTGATCGCTCTCTTGGTCTCGGTAATCATATTGGTGTTCCCACACGAATGTTCGGACGCTCGTGTGGTTGCCGGTGCTAACCTTCAAGCTTTTCGACTTTTCGGCATTACAGTTTTTCGGTATTTCAGCTTTTGTCGACTTGTTGTGTGTGAAGTGTATGTACACACCTGGTAAATGAGACATGTTACACTATCTTCAGCCTTGAACCTACAACCAATACCAACCTCCAATCAATCACACACTTAACCACAATATTTACCAAAAATCGAAGCCTTACCATAACCTTACCATGTGCCACCAGTCCTAATAGCCCTTTCCTAGCTACAACTCACGAATATCCCTTAGATGTAGCTCAATCTTAGTCGTTAAAGAAAAAATAATAGGTGACTTGTATCCACTTAAGTCACCCTTTCCCTTACTATAGACTATTCGGTCATCTTATCCCAAAATCAAGAACACTTACCCAAAAGCCGAAACGTATGGATAGCTTTTCGACAGAGACTTGTAGATCAAAGCTTGATTTCGATTTTTCCAAGATCTGATCCACCAAAAATCAAAGGAATGATGACAGCACGACAGAGGTTTGGTCACTAGAGCATTCGGCACAAGGTTTGGGGTGATGAAGAAATCGGCTTCAAGAGCAAAGGTTTTCGGCTTTTGAAGTCACGAATATTCGGTTAAGTAACTAAACAAAAAATGATTGCTTTGATCAAATTATAGAAGAAAAAGGGTGGCACACAAGGGATTCGACAAAAAGGACTAATGGACTTTAGGGACCAAGAATATTCGGCACCAAAGAAATAGACTAGATGCAACAGAAAGAAAAGAGTTTCATGAGAAGGAAGGGAAGAAATCGGCACAAAATAGAAGAGGAAGAATAAGGGATTTTGGCTTTCAGGTATTTGGAGAGAAAAGTAGTTTTCGGCAAAATAAAAAAAAAGAATTTGGCGTTAGCCTAAAACCCCAAAATCGACACCTATTTATAGCCTATAGTCAAATTTCCTATCCCTAAATTCCTAATTCGACTTAACCTCTTCCACATAACTCATCTCCTAATTTTTCTCCCTGATAACTCCCCAATCCTTTTTCTAAATTTTCTCTTTTGATCATTCTCCTTAGAGTCCATCACCACACCACTTCTAACCTTCTAGAAGGCCAAAGTTAAACTCCTAAAAAGAT
This sequence comes from Gossypium bickii, assembly GCA_025503065.1. Taxonomy (NCBI): domain Eukaryota; kingdom Viridiplantae; phylum Streptophyta; class Magnoliopsida; order Malvales; family Malvaceae; genus Gossypium; species Gossypium bickii. The sequence goes on along the minus strand of CP106720.1, from coordinate 19,547,389 downwards.
ACTAAGCTAGGATTCGAACCTAGGATCTCCTTGCTAGCCCACAATGCCACCTTCCTATACCCTAAGTGGCGTAACTTAGCCACTCCACCACAAGACTCGTTGATGCCATTTTTCCCTATTTTTATTAAAAAAGCCCAACTGCTCACCGCTCTGGTTCCTTTAATAATTAACTAAAAATTCCTTCTCCTCAAAGTTTGAACCTAGAACTTCTCCAACACCCTTAGACACTCCAAGTTTATTAAACCCTTAAAGCCAACATGTCATTTTTCATTTTCTTGCTTTAAAAAAAATTTATGAGACCAAAAGCCCAATTTATCTGGGCCTAAAATTTGAGGCATTACAATTCTGCCCCTTTAAAAAATTTCGTCCTCGAAATTTCAAACTAACTATTAATCGCACCGCTCAAGTCATACCACTATGTTTTTGCTATGCACTTTGATTTTAAAAACACTACCACACTTTAACTCTAATTGAACCCTTTTCACTTACCGAAGAAAAACCTACCCACTGGAGCAGATAACATTGCACGCATACAACTTCTATACCCAAAATATCGCATCCACACAAAACATACCCGTTATCACACTTGGGCATCCCTGTCTTTTCGACGACGAGCAGCATAAAGCAAAGTTGGATGCCTCACCTCAGCAGATGAGTGGCCTGGTTCCGACGATCCAGCCCTAAAATTTCCACGGCCTCTGCCACGACCCCTTGCACCTCTTCTAGCGCTTATCGTTGATTTTCGTATTATCATAATTTAGAATTTTATGAAAATTTAGATAGTTTCAGTAATTAAGCCGATGTTTTATGATAGTAGTAAATGGAGAACTATTTTTGCAGTCATAAATCCTTTACAGTCTTAGTTCTCTATGGGCTTTAGTTTTACTCAAGGCATATTCTAAAAGTAGCCCACTATCTACAGTATAACAGTTCAAAATAACTAAGTATCAAGAGAACTTAGTTGGTTCGACGTCAGAGACTCAGTCTGCCACATCACAAGAATTTCCAAAACATTTCGATCCAATCCAAAAATAGTTTTTTTAAACCCAAGTAATAAGGCCCATTTCACAGCCCGAGCTTTACAACCTGGCTCTAATACCACTAAATGTAACACCCCAAACCCGGCCTAGAAGTTAGGCCCAAATTTGACGTGTCACATTGAAGTGTTTTTGTGAAAACCTTGTTTTCACTGAAAACCCTTCTAGAGAAAAGTTAAGTAAAATCCAGTTTGCTTTCAAAACGAGGTGAATCCAAAAAAACCATTTCCTTGTTACTATGTAAAAAAATTCCTTTGACAGCGAAAGCTCGTTCTTAAAACACAATTATATTAAAAAACTTGAAATATGCTTAAAAGAAATAAATCTAGGTTCCGTTTCAAAATTTCAATGCATAGTGGAAGTAATGGAATAATAACTAGAGGGAAGCCTTATTACAATCCGAAATAAAATAACTTAAAATAGATAACTTAAAATAGATAACTTAAAATCTAGAATTTAAATATTAAGAAAAACAGGTCTAATAGTCTTGCTAGTTGGCCACCTCTGAGTCCCTCCATCCGTCAAACCGCCTACTAAGGATCACCTGAGAAAAATAAAAGAGGATGTGAGTTTTCGAAAACTCAGTGTGTACGACCCTCGTCAAACAAAAAGAATACATATCATATTATTAACATAACAATATCATACATGCAATGCAGTACAAACCCTCACCAAATAATCCATCCGGTACACATCGTCTCCGTCCAACCGAAACACTTCTGTGGGGATTTGTAAATCAACCCATCCATCTGATACACTTCAAGGGTAGCCCGGTAGCGGTACTACCAATTGTTCCAGCAAAGTTGCTTATCATATAATAGGCTTAAAAACCCATCGATAGATCCACAGTTGTCAAGCAACCATGCGATCCTCATATACTTCCTCCATTCCATAATTCCCACCCATATGCATCCTAAACAGAATATCATATGAATGCAGAAAATGTACATGTAACATGCATAAATCTAACATTCAACACATAGGGCTATTTTAGTCATTTCACAATTCAAGGGTATTTCTATAACACCCTAAACCCGGCCTAGACGTTATGGCCGGATCTTGAATGTCACGTCAAAAGGTTATTTAAAAACTACGTGTTCATTTAAAACCCCTTCTCAATTTAAATCTTTCTACCATTAAAATAAGATTTGCTCAAAGTTATTTATTTGCAAAAATATTATTATTTTCAAAAACTTTGTTTGTTGCCGAAGTTTGCATTAAATAGTTGCGGAAACGTGATATTTTGAAAATAGTAGTTATTATTTTAAAAACCCGAAGTTTAATAGATTAGCAGTTTATAATCAAAAGAAATACCAAATAGAAGTTAAAAGAAAAATCTCAATGGCCTTATTACATAAATTATTAACCCATTAACTAAAATAAAATAATACTAAAATTAAGTTGCTAAATTCAACCCAAACATATTGAACGAGTGGCCGTCTCCGAGTCCCTCACAGCTTCAAATCCACTATGGCTGGGGATTACCTGCACAGTTAAGCAGAAGGGTAAGTTACGAAAACTCAGTGTGTAATCCCCTATTACGGTCACCATCTGGGCTCGAGCCCATACAGTAGCAGTCTGGGCCTAAGCCCTATTCGGTAATAGTCTGGGCATACGCCTTATTTGGTAATAATCTGGGCCTAAGCCCAATACCATAACAATGCGATGAATATGCATCCCAACCCAATCCAGCCAAACTCTCTACCCGTACAAACCATCTATCCATGTGGGGACCAAGTCAACCCACCCAACCATCCAGTAATGCAGCCAAGTTCCTAATAACGGTAATCGTGGCTGAGCCACTAAAATCAGAACATGTGGCGACGCCACTGTAACGGTATGTGGCGATGCCACTAGAACAGCACTTTCTCCAATCAGCAAACCCAACCCAATGCAATATGTTATGAATGCAATATATCACAATCATATACAGTTATAAAAACATCATACATGCATTATTTAATTATCACTAAGGGAATAACGGTCATTTAAGGGTAAAAAAGTAATTTCACAAATTAGGGGTATTTTGGTAATTTACCCATCAAGGGCAATTCAATAATTTTACCCGTGAGGGGCATTTCGGTAATTTTACCCACCAAGGGTAATTCGATAATTTTATCATCCAACATCTTTTCCGGGGGCCCATCGTCGTCTCGAGCGACACAGATTCCCCCTTTTGTATTACAGTGTAATTGGGCCTAAATCCAGCTACGGCTGAAACGGGCCCATACGCTCGTGTGGCCCACTTTTGGTCTCAGTTCTGCGGACTTCACAGTTGCCTAAGTCATCCGGCACTTTTGATCGATTTCACTCATGTGGGCCCGTTAACCCGTTAGGCCCACTTGGCCCGTCTCGGCTCTCCAAGGCCTATTACGGCCTCAGTTCCACGAGAGAGTTCATGACACTCCCAATGGTCTATCCCCATCACTAGTGGCTCAGCTTATCTTTGTGAGTACTCGCACGCTCGAGTGATCTCAGTTACCGATACTCCGGCTTTTCGGTATTTCAACTTTTGGCTGATTCACAGAGTATTGTATTAACCAAACAAATAATGGTGTGAGATTACACACCTACTTTGGTTTGCTTTTTGAGACTACTCCCCAAGGTACCTACGATTACAAGGATCATTAGTTAGTCTCAACGCCTTTGATACTATTGAAGTACCCTACTCATCCAACATCACTTACCACGAGACGCAATCCCCTACTGAGTAACAGTAAGATCCCTAGAAATGTTTGATGCAAGAAAGAATGTGTTAGTGATAAATATCTCCATGGTAACGGGAATGAAAGCCTTTTTGGCCAAAGAAAACCACGACGAAACAAAAAGATCACCAACCCCAGATTCGGCTATAAACACACTTACCAACCATTTTTTGAGATTCGAAGGCTAAACAAACAGAGAAAAGGATATGCTTAGACCCTAATAGATTCGGCCCTACACTAAAAGGGTCAAGGTTTAAATGCTTCGGCTTATGCTTTGAATGGAGAGGGGAAGAATAATAAGAGGAAGAGAAAGTGTTGTATTCGGCTAGAGGAAAAAAACTGAAAAGAGAAAAGGGATTCAGCAGCACACGAGCAGTAATCGTGAGGTAATGGAAAAGAAGAAAAGAGGGTGGGAGATGAGAGGCTTAATCGTTCACCAATGGTCAAAAAAGTGAAAGAAAAATAGAGGATTAAGGAATGAAATGATTTCGGCAGGGGTCAAAAGATGAGAAGAGCAACCAAAAATAACCCGAAATATCGCTCCAAAAAGTACCCGAAAGAAACACTTTCAAGACAAAGAGAGGTTTCGGTTTCTACACTTACTCAAAAAGATTGAAAATGATACAATGATCCTTCTTCAGCTGAAAGTCCCCCTTAGCTAGACTCCCACTTTCGGCCAACACTCCCTCACACATCAACTTATTGATTTTCTCCATTTTTTCCTCCTACCATTGCTCTCCTCCATCCATTTGAATTATTTGACCAAGTCTCCACTCCCCTTGAAGATTTTGATCCGAACTCTGCTTCCTCCCCTCTCAAGTCACAAAATAAAAGCCTCTATTTGCAACCTGTGGGATTCGAACCCCACTCTCCAAGCCTTCCTAATGACGCCACTGCCACTGAGCTACAAGCTCATATTTTGTTTATTAAACACACACAAATTTACTTAAGCCCTATTGCCAACAGCCTTCTCTACTAAAGGGGCCAAAAACTAAAATTTTTCCGAGGCTCAAACTCGAACCGAGGCCTCCCTAGAACCCATAAACACACTTAATTAGCCAGCTGAACAAGCACAACATGAAATTATGCAAATAAATTACAACCCTTAATTTTTGGGGTGTTACAACTCTACCCCCTTAAAGAAATTTTGGCCTCGAAATTTTCCTGATCAAAATAGATGAGGGTACTGCTGTCGCATCGCCTCCTCAGGCTTCCACGTGGCTTCCTCTGAACCGTGATTACGCCACAGCACCTTGGCTAATGGAACAGATTTCCTTCTCAGTACCTTAACATCACGATCCAAAATCTGCACCGGTTCTTCATCAAATGTTAGACCAGGTCTTACCTCGATCTCCTCCACTGGCACTATATGAGAAGGATCAGAACAGTGTGTACCTCAGCATAGAAACGTGGAATACATTATGTATATGATTTAACACAGGAGGCAGCTCCAGCTGATAGGCGACCGGTCCCACACACTTTTCTATCCAGTAAGGTCCGATAAATCTAGGGCTCAGCTTGCCCTTCTGGCCAAACCTCAGAATTTTCTTTCAAGGTGAGACTTTCAAGAAAACAAAATCTCCCGCCGAGTACTCAATCTCTTTAAGCTTTAAATCAGCGTATGACTTCTGCCTGTCAGATGCTTCTTTGAACCGACCCCGGATCAATTTTACTTTTTCCTCGATTTCAGAAACTAGCTCTAGACCTAATAGTCGCCGCTCACCCAATTCTGTCCAGCAAGTAGGGGTACGACACCTACGACCATAAAATGCCTCGTACGGTGCCATCTGAATACTGGATTGGTAACTATTTTTATAAGCAAATTCCGCTAATGGCAGGTAATCTTTCCAACTGCCCCTGAAATCAATTACACAACTTTTCAACATGTCCTCCAAAATCTAAATTACTCTCTCTAAATGACCATCAGTCTGCGGATGAAACGTCGTGTTGAAATTCAACCTTGTACCCAAAGCTTCGTGTAACACTCTCCAGAATCGTGATGTGAATCTAGGGTCCCTGTCCTAGATGATAGACACTGGTACCCCATGTAACCTCACAATTGCCGCCACGTACAACTTGGCCAATTTCTACAATGAGTAATCGGTGCGAACTGGTATGAAGTGGGCAGATTTAGTCAGCCAATCTACAATTAGCCATACCGAATCCTTCTTAGTAGGCGTTAAGGGTAACCCACTAACAAAATCCATGGTTACTCTCTCCCACTTCCAGAGTGGAATTTTAATAGGTTACAGTAATCTAGAAGGCAGTTGATGCTCTGCCTTCACTTGCTGACATGTCAAACACATACTTACAAAATCGGTAACCTCATGCTTAAGCCCTGGCCACCAGAACAATTCACACAGATCTTGATATAACTTGTTTCCACCAGGATACATAGCGAATAGACTGCCTTAACTCTAAATCCCTTGGTACACATACTCTCCCACGGAAGTATAACACTCCCTCAGTATTCAGCCCAAAATCCACAGTCTCTCCCTTCTTCACCAGTTGAAAATGATGAATTAATGATTCATCCAACAACTTCTTTTCTCTGATTTGACCAATCTAAGTCGGTTTTACTTGAAGCTCAGCTAACAGACTACCATCCTCAAACAGGCTGAAATGAGCAAACATTACCCTTAGATCTGATACAACCTTACGGCTCAACGCATCCGCTAGCACGTTAGACTTTCCCAGATGGTACTCAATCGAGCAATCATAATCTTTAAGAAACTCTATCCATCTTCGTTGCCTAAGGTTCAACTCTTTCTGAGTAATGAGGTACTTGAGACTTTTATGGTCAGTTTAGATAATCGATTTCTCCCCGTACAAGTAGTGTCTCCAAATTTTTAGTGCGAACACCACCGCAGCTAATTCCAAGTCATGAGTTGGATAATTCACTTCGTGTGGCCTAAGCTGACGAGATGCATAAGCCACCACTTTACCCTTTTGCATCAACACACAGCCTAGACCCGTGTACGACGCATCACAGTAGGCAATGAATTCTTTCCCAGCCTCAGGCTGTATTAATACTGGAGCTTCAGTCAAATCTTCTTCAGTTTCTCAAAACTCTCCTACTGTTTATTAGCCCAAACAAACGATACTCCCTTATGTAGTAACTTAGTTAGGGGTGCAGCAATCAGTGAAAACCCTTTAACGAACCGTCTGTAATACCCAGATAGACCCAGAAAACTTCAAATCTCAGATACTGACTTCGGTGGCTTCCAATCTAGTGCAGCCTCAACTTTTCGAGGATCAACCCTAATCCCCTCGGCAGACATGATATGCCCCAAAAATGTCACCTCTCGCAACAAAAACTCACACTTGCTAAATTTGGCATAAAGTTGCTTCTCTCTCAATATTTGCAGCATAACTCGGAGATGTGAATCATGCTCCTCCTCGGTTATTGAATACACTAGAATATCATCTATAAATACCACCACGAATCGGTCTAAGTAGGGTTGGAAGACCCGGTTCATCATATCCATGAAAGTAGCTGGTGCATTTGTTAACCCAAACGGCATGACTAGAAACTCGTAGTGTCCATAACGAGTTCGGAATGCAGTCTTGTACACATCTACCTCCTTAACCCTTAGTTGATTGTACCTCAATCTAGGATCTATCTTGGAGAAAACTAAAGCTCCTCGCAGCTGATCGAACAAATTGTCTATTCTTGGTAAAGGGTACTTGTTCCTAATTGTCAGTTTATTCAATTGACGATAATCAATACACATGCGCATTGACCCATCCTTCTTCTTCACGAACAATACAGGCGCTCCAAAAGGAGACACACTCGGTCGGATGAATCCTTGATCTAGTAGCTCTTGGATTTGAGCCTTTAATTCCACCAGCTCCTTCGGTGCCATCCTATAAGGGGCGATGGACACCGGAGCCATTCCCGATAGGAGTTCAATACCGAATTTGACCTCATGACTTGGTGGCAACCCCGGAAGCTCTTCAGAAAATACATTCAAAAATTCTTTTACTGTCTTGACATCCCCAACAGACAAATCCTTAACATCAGATGTGCTGACATAAGCTAGGAACGCCTCGTACCCCTTGCGTACCAGTTTCTCGGCCCTTAGTGCGGAGATTACATTAGATAAATAATTCGTTCGCTCTCCTATCACGATCACTACCTTATCCTCTGAAGACTTTAATATTATTCGCTTAGCAGCACAATCCACATCCGCACGGTGTTTCACTAACCAATCCATGCTAAAGATGAGGTCGAACTCACCAAACGGCAGTTCCATCAAATCCGCTGGAAAGACAACCCCTTGAACCTCTAGGGGCACATCTCTAAATAGTTTATTCACTCTAACCGACTGTCCCAGTGGACTAACCACTGACAGTTCCCTATCAACAAGTTCAAACTGTACACCCAATGTTCCCGACACAGTACATGCAATATACGAGTGTGTAGACCCAATGTCAATTAAAGCTGTAAATGGTACATCATGAATGAGGAACGTACTAGTTATGACGTTAGGTGTGTCGCCATCCTCTCGATGCCGAGCAGCATAAACCAACCCTGGCTGTCTCGCCTCTGTAGTACTAGCAGCTTTGCCTGGTGCTCCACGACCTCGTCCTAACCCATTTCCCCCTCTACGTGGACAACAACCTCTCGGTGGCTGCTGACCACCTCTCCCTGGCTGCACATAACCCTGGCCTACAGCTTGCATCTGAAAGGGCCTTCGAGGATACTCCCTGAACATATGATCCTTGGACCCACATCTAAAACACCCCCGGTTCTTTTCCAGCACTCTCCTGAATGAGGTCTCCCACACTCAACACAAGGTTGCGGTTGTCTAACAACAACTGGAACCTAGTTTGGGCTGGCACATCAAACTTAGGCCTATTCTTAGGCCTACCAGAAGAACTTGAGGGCCCAAAATCCCTCTTATTTTTGCCCCTTTCCTTCTCACGGTTTTGACGTTCTGTGCGCTTCACATCTTCAACAATATCTGCCTTCTCAATCACAATAACAAAGTCCCTTTCCCTCTGCGGGGCTATCAATACCCGTAACTCATCCCAAAGACCATCCTCATATAGCACGCAGCGCTGGTACTCAATCGCGACTATGCCCCGAGCATACTGGCTTAACCGCAGAAACTCTACCTCATACTTCGCTACAGACCTATTCCCCTGCACCAAATTCAGAAATTCCTTTCTCCTGGCATCCACATAACTTGCCCCGACATACTTCCCTTGGAAGGCCGCCTTAAAGAAATCCCACGTCACACGGTCGGCTTGCGTGCCTTCCCTCATGGTAAGCTACCATTGATATGCTTCATCTAGCAGTAAAGGCACTGCTCCTTTCAGCTTTTGCTCCACTGTGCAGTCAAGGTCATCCATGATTCGCTCAATCGCCTCCAACCAATATTCTGCTACGTTCGGGGCTACACCAGAGATGCCCCTGAAGATTTTCGCTCCTTTTGACCGGAGTCGCTCAGAAATTGACCCTCGAGCCACTGACCAAGTACTCGCTACAACAAACCTTTCTAAAACCTGTAGCATCTCTTGGGACAGAGCATCATCTGCACCGGCTTGGTCATGGGACCCCGTCTCTGTCACTGGTGACGTCGGCACTTCCCTTTCAGGCATATGACCTGATGTTGAGGATCCAGCCCTAGCACCACGGCCTCTACCATGGCCATGTGTACCCCTTCTGGGTCCTCTTGTGCTTATATCGACGTAGCATTTTTTTTCTGATTAAAAGTTTTATGAATCAGCTTATAGTTCCCGTAATTAGTAATAAGTATTTTATGAAAGGCAGTAATTAGAGTTGTTCTCGTAGACTGCATTTACTAGGGTTTTAGTCTCCTACAGTCTCGGTTTCTACAACTAAGGAGTTTCAGTATACTACTACTATCCCTGGTATTTTTGTAGTGCAGTCATATCAGTATATAACAAAGTATAGAGTCAAGAAACTTACAAATTTGGTGCTAGAGACTCGGTGTGCCACACTTTCAGTAATACTATCACTTCCCAAGTTAAAAATTTAAATAGATTGGAAAAAAATTTCAAAACTCATTCCACAGCCGAGTTTTGCAACCGGGCTCTAATACCATAAATGTAACACCCTAAACTCGGCCTAGACGTTATGGTCAGATCTAACATGTCATGTCAAAAGGTTATTTAAAAACTACATGTTCATTTAAAACCCTTTCTCAATTTAAATCTTCCAACCATTAAAACAAGATTTACTTAAAGTTATTTTCTTGAAGAAATATTATTATTTTCAAAAACTTTGTTTGTTGCCAGAGTTTGCAATAAATAGTTGCGAAAACGTGATATTTTGAAAACCGTAGTTATTGTTTTAAAAACCCGAAGTTTAATAGATTAGTAGTTTGTAATCAAAAGAAATACCAGATAGAAGTTAAAAGAAAAATCCCAATGGCATTATTACATAAATTATTAACCCATTAACTAAAATAAAATAATACTAAAATTTAGTCGCTAAATTCAACCCAAACATATTGAACAAATGGCCGCCTCTGAGTCCCTCACAGCTCCAAATCCACTATGGTTAGGGATTACCTGCACTGTTAAGGAGAAGGGTGAGTTACGAGAACTCAGTGTCTAATCCCCTATTACGGTCACCATCTGGGCTCGAGCCCATGCGGTATCAGTCTGGGCCTAAGCCCTATTCGGTAACGGTCTGGGCCTAGGCCTTATTCGGTAACGGTCTAGGCATACGCCCTATTCGGTAACTGTCTGGGCATACGCCCTATTCAGTAATAATCTGGGCCTAAGCCCTATATCATAACAATACAATGAATATGCATCCCAACTCAATCCAGCCAAACTCTCCATTCGTACCAACTATCTATCGATGTGGGGACCAAGTCAACCCACCCAACCAACTATCCAGTAATGTAGCCAAGCTGCTAATAACTGTAATCGTGGCTGAGCCACTAAAATCAGAACATGTGGCGGTGCCACTGTAATGGTATGTGGCGATGCCACTAGAACAGCACTTCCTCCAATCAGCAAACCCAACCCAATGCAATATGTTATGAATGTAGTATATCACAATCATATACAGTTATAAAAATATCATACATGCATTATTTAATTATCACTAGGGGTATAACGGTTATTTAAGGGTAAAACGGTAATTTCACAAATTAAGGGTATTTCGATAATTTACCCATCAGGGGCAATTCGGTAATTTTACCTGTGAGGGGCATTTCGGTAATTTTACCCACGAAAGGTAATTTGGTAATTTTCCCCACCAAGGGTAATTCAGGAATTTTATCATCGAACGGCCTTTCCAAAGGCCCACTGTCGCCTCGAGCGACACAAATTCCCCTTTTTGGTCATTACAGTGTAATTGGGCCTAAATCTAACTATGGCCCAAACGAGCCCAAACGCTCATCTGGCCGATTCAGCTCACTTTTGGTCTCGATTCTGTGAACTTTGTAGTCCCATCAGTCACCCGGCACTTTCCATCAATTTCGCTCATGTGGTCCCGTTAACCCGTTGGGCCCACTTAGCCCGCTTCGGCTCTCCAATGCCCATTTCGGCCTCAGTTCCACGAGAGAGTTCGTGACACACCTAACGGTCTATTTCTATCACTAGTGGCTCGGTTTATCTCTACGAGCGCTCACACGCTCAAGTGATCTCAGTTGCTGATACTCCGGCTTTTTGGTATTCTCGCTTTTGGCCGAATCACAGAGTATTGTATTAACCGAAAAAATAATAGTGTGAGATTACACACCTGCTTTGGTTTGCTGTTTGAGACTACTCCCCAAGGTACCTATGATTATAAAGATCATTAGTTAGTCTCAACGCCTTTGAAGATTCATACTATTGAAGCACCCTACTCATCCAACATCACTTACCACGAGACACAATCCCCTACTGAGTAATTGTAATCGGCCTTGTTCCTTGGCTAATGCTAACGGGTCCCTAGAAATGTTTGATGCACAAAAGAAGGTGTTAGTGATAAATATCTCTATGGTAACGGGAATGAAAGCCTTTTTAGCCAAAGAAAACCACGACGAAACAACAAGATCACCAACCCCAGATTCGGCTATAGACACACTTACCAACCGCTTTCCATGATTCGAAGGGTGAACGAACGGAGAGAAGGATATGCTTAGACCCTAATAGATTCGGCCCTACACTAAAAGGGTCAAGGTTTAAGTGCTTCGACTTATGCTTTGAACAGAGAGGGGAAGAATAATAAGATGAAGAGAAAGTGTTGTATTCGGCCAGAGGAAAAAACTGAAAAGAGAAAATGGGTTCAACAGCACACGAGCAGTAATCGCGAGGTAATGGAAAAGAAGAAAAGAGGGTGGGAGATGAGAGGCTTAATCGTTCAGCAATGGTCAAAAAAGTGAAAGAAAAATAGAAGATTGAGGAATCAAATGATTTCAGAAAAGGTCAAAAGATGAGAAGAGCAACCAAAAATAACCCGAAATGTCGCCCCAAAAAGTACCCGAAAGAAACACTTTCAAAACAAAGAGAGGTTTCTGTTTCTACACTTACTCAAAAAGACTGAAAATGCTACAATGATCCCTGTTCAGCTGAAATTCCCCCTTATCTAGACTTCCACTTTCGGCCAACACTCCCTCACACATCAACTCCTTGATTTTCTCCATTTTTTCCTCCTATCATTGCTCTCCTCCATCCATTTGAATTATTTGACCAAGTCTCTACTCCCCTTGAAGAGTTTGATCCGAACTCTGCTTCCTTCCCACTCAACTCACAAAATAAAAGCCTCTATTTACAACCTGTGGGATTCGAACCCTACTCTACAAGCCTTCCCAATGACGCCACTGCCACTGAGATACAAGCTTATCTTGTGTTTCTAAAACACACACAAATCTACTTAAGCCCTATTCCCAACAGCCCTCTCAACTAAAGGGACCAAAAACTAATTTTTTTTCCAAGGCTCGAACTCAAACCCAGGCCTCCCTAGGAGCCAGCTGAGCAAGCACAACATGAAATTATGAAAAATAAATTACAACCCCTAATTTTTGGACGTTACAATTTCAATAATCCTACCCTATAGGGGTATTTCAGTAACTTTAAACAGTATGGGTCTTAATTATGAACCTTGGCCCGTCAACAAGTCCTCGTGACTAAAGTGAATAGACACTACGCACCAGGTAGGATTCCAGAGAAGAGAAGGTGGGTCACTAGAACCGCTTAAGTACCAAGCTCTCCCTAGATCCAATCCTAGACATGCATATGTCCATTGCCACAGTCTACACTAGCGACTTGTCCACAGACATGTTTGATTATTAAATTAAGTTTTATGATGTTTAAAAATTCATCAGAACTAAGCCTAGAGTCCATTAAAACCCTAGCATGCATTTCTAAACTCCTATAAAGCCCATTCAGCCAAATCACGTATATGTAGCCCATTAGGCCCGATCATAATCAAATCATACAACCATCCATATCAATCCATCATTCAATTTCACATATCAACTCTTACCGATTTGGGCCATGAGCTCGGCAGACCCATTTAGCCCCTTTTGGCCCGGTTGGCCAAATAGTGGCCCGAGACCATGTGATTGCTCTCTTGGTCTCGGTAATCATATTGGTGTTCCCACACGAATTTTCACACGCTTGTGTGGTTGCTGGCGCCAACCTTTCTGCTTTTCAGCTATTCGGTATTCTGGTTTTTCGGTATTTCAGCTTTTGCCGATTTGTCGTGTGTGAAGTGTATGTACACACCTCGTAAATGAGATGTGTTACACTATCCTCAGCCTTGAAACTACAACCAATACCAACCTCCAATCAATCACACACTTAACCACAATATTTACCAAAAACCAAAGCCTTACCATAAACTTACCATGTGCCACCAGTCTTAATAGCTCTTTCCTAGCTACTACTCACGAATATCCCCTAGATCTGCATCAATCTTAATTGTTAAAGACAAAATAATAGGTGACTTGTATCCACTTAAGTCACCCTTTCCCTTACTATAGACTGTTCGGCCAACTTATCCCAAAATCAAGAACACTTACCCAAAAGCTGAAACGTATGGATAGCTTTTCGGCAGAGACTTGTAGATCTAAGCTTGATTCCAATTTTTCCAAGATCCGATCCAACAAAAATCAAAGGAATGATGACTGCACGATAGAGATTTGGTCACTAGAGTATTCGGCACAAGGTTTGGGCGATGAAGAAATCGGCTTCAAGAGCAAAGGTTTTCGGCTTTTGAAGTCACGAATATTCAGTTAAGTAACTGAACAAAAAATGATTGTTTTGATCAAATTATGGAAGAAAAAGGGTGGCACACAAGGGATTCAGCAAAATGGAATACTGGACTTTAGGGGCCAAGAATATTCGGCACAAAAGAAATAGACTAGAAGCAACAGAAAGAAAAGAGTTTGATGAGAAGAAAGGGAAGAAATCGGCGTAAAATAGAAGAGGAAGAATAAGAGATTTCGGCTTTCAGGTATTTGGAGAGATTTCGGCAAAATAAAAAGAAAGAATTTGGCATTAGCCAAGAACCCCAAAATCGACACCTATTTATAGCCTATAAGCGAATTTCCTATCCCTAAATTCCTAATTCGGCACAACCTTTTCCACATAACTCATCTCCTAATATTTCTCCCTGATAACTCCACAATCCTTTTCCTAAATTTTCTCTTCTGATCACTCTCCTTAGAGTCCATCACCACACCACTTCCAACCTTCTAGAAGGCCAAAATTAAACTCCTAAAAAAATACTAAACTAGGATTCGAACCTAGGATCTCCTTGCTAGCCCACAACGCCACCTTTCTATACCCTAAGTGGCGTCACTTAGCCACTCCACCAGAAGACTCTTTGATGCCATTTTTCCCTATTTTTATTAAAAAGCCCAACTACTCACCGCCCTGGTTCCTTTAATAATTAACTAAAAATTCCTTCTCCTCACAATTCGAACCCAGAACTTCTTCAACACCCCTAGACACTCTAAGTTTATTAAACCTTAAAGCCAACATGTTATTTGTCATTTTCTTGCTTTAAAAAAAATTTTATGAGACCCAAAGCCCAATTCATCTAGGCCTAAAATTTGGGGCGTTACATGTTCAGTGTCATGGTGTTGCATGCTGGTGTCGCAACACCAACATCATCTTTTGTGTTCTTTATTCTGAAATGACACCCTACACACTCAAGTAGCACGTTAGTCATTCCTGAGGCCCGAGATGATCTAGCAAGTTGCCGAAACACTAGAAGATGCGTAAAAACTCTTATTTTTCTAATAATTAAGTCTAACCTACTAAAACGAAAAATGAAACAAAATGACATAAAAAAACTTGAAATCAATCTTATTAAAAGTTGAAAGGACTCTAATTTGCCACAACGAATTATGGCAGATTAGTGCCACAATCTATGTAGAGGGATCAAGATAGGATTTGTTCCTCCGACATAATGGGATAAAAATCTCATGAATCCTGATCGAGTGAGACTAGAGATGCATGGTCATGCTCAAATTAGTTAATATGAGATATCACACTATTTGTTATCTTAGTCTACTCAGGAATCAAGAAACAAAAGATTAAACTATACAAGCATGATTATTCCATGACTTATGTTCAATCTAGATATAAAGGACAAATGGATATAATACATAATAATGTTATCACAGAAGACTATGTTGAACCACGACTTCCAGCAACTTGTGTAACACTGATGCATTGCTAGATGTCACTCTCGATTTGTATCATTAGAATCGTTTTAATGTTAATGCCTACATTTTATGATCTTATAGGGTCACACCCTTTAGTTGTGATGATCTAAATACAAATTAAAGTTGGGGTTATATTTAACATGTCAAAAAGTTAATTTGATTATAGAAAAGTTCTAATAATTAATTTAATTGAACAATGTTAAAATTAAACATGATCTGTGTACATATTTATTGCACAAATGAAGAGAGTTGGATTAAAATAATGTGAAAATATATTTCACAAATTTTAATGTAACAAATATGCTTTATCGAATTTATTAAATATAGTATTTGATAAAATTTGATAAATAAAGATATTTAATACATGATTTTATTTTTTATTCACGTGGTGGATGTGATTTGATAGTAAAAAGGAATGTTAAAAATTAGATAATCAACCGTAATGATAAAACTAAATTGCGATGTTATGAAGAAACTAATTCAAACGACTCCACAAATTCCTCACGCTATTGGATTGGGAAAAGAAATACAACATTTGATTCTTTTATTGACCAAAAATGACCAAGTGTCCCAATAACGTATAATTAGTTATTTGTTTATTCATCAAATTGCTTCTTTTCAGCTTCTGTTAAGTAAATGTGATACAATATTTTACCGAAGCAAGCGGCCGTAATTTAGGCAAGTTGCATTTTAAAATGAGTATTTTGGATACAGGCCGTAGTCAGAAAATATTTTTAGGGGATAAATGAAATTTTAATTTTTAAATGATTAAATTAATCTTTTATAAATTTAGGAGTGACAAAAGTATAATTTTAATTTTATTAATTTAAAATTTAAAATTTTTAAAAAGCCTAAATAGTAATTTTTCATTATAGGGGGCCTGGACACCTGCCAGCGCCCCTAGATTCGCCTCTAGTTCGGTATCACATATATAACAAGGGTAATTATATGTTATTATTTACTATTAGAATAGTTTAGTCCAAATTAAAAATTATCTAATTTGGTTAATAGTCATTGGGCTTTAATTATTAAATAAAAGTATGAGTCAAAGATGTGTAGATACTCTAGTAACTAATTTCTAATTAATGATGGATTGGTTAGAAATTAGGTTCAATGTGCAAAAGTTATATATTAGAGTTATGATCCTCGAATTACACATACGTAATTTTTCTAATATCTCATCCTTAGAAAAGAGAGAGTCACCTTCTCTGAATTACTTGTGTGCTAATTTGGAAGATCAAAATCACAAAACTAAGATTCCAAGAAATCAATGGATTCAGCTATGCTTTCGCAGTTAATTTTGTTCATGATTTGTTCTTGATGATTTGACATGACAGATCCTAGTTTATGATTTGTTAAGTTTTATATCAGATATTATTTTATGGTTCTAACAAGTGGCTTCCGAACCTCGTCATGTTGAATCATTGAAAACGAATTGATTCTTTATTATTTTTGGGTTGATTCGTTTTTTAAAATTTATGAATTTGATAGTTGGATTCGGTGTTTTCAATCATACACATATCAAACCTTTTGGATTTATGTTAAATTTTTAGGGTTTGATTTTTCAATTTTTAATTTTGGTGATTTCATTTCTCATTGATTTTGGTAATTTTCTATTGAATTCCGCATATGTTAGAATTGAAATTGATTGAATTCAATATATATATATGATTCGAAGAATTGGTTTGGTATGAATTACTTTGGTGCAATTCATAAGAATTGCTTTGGTTTTTTAATTTTACTTTATGTATACATGTTCATGGAGACAAATATTTTGGTTATAGTAATATTATCATACGTGTATATATATAAGATGATTTGTGCAATTAATTTTTTCCCTACAATTAGGTTGATATACATCAGGTTGAATTGTAATTAAATTTTGTTTCTCAATGTTGTTAAGTTTTAGTTATATTATGAGACTAAAGTTACGATTTTAATGGATAATCCTGGACAATCATTGCCTTTGTTATGAAGAATTATTGTTTTTTTTTTCCATAATCATTATTTTAAAGAGTTTTAAGTATATTGAATCAATTATTGAAGCAAGTTTTGTCTCATTTTAATTTCATAAAATTTAGAGGGTGATTGGTAAATAGAGTTTTAGACATTTTTTAGTTGATTCGGGCACAAACAGAGGATTGGGTAGTCAAACTTTCTAATTGTAGTGTTTAGTGAATAGAGGTTTATAATAGCTTGTTGAGCTAAAACCTCAAAAACAAAAAAATGTTGGATGAACAACTTTTTTCAAGAGCTTATTGGGAATGAGATATGTGGAATGACATGTCTGATCATACTTACTCAAAAATTACTCTATTTTCCACATGCTCTCAACCTTTAGGGGTGCTAAGATATTAGTAGCCTCCATTCTCTCATTTTCAATTTCATCTCCAAAGTCTAAAGTAAATCTCAAAAAAAAAAAAAGAAAGAAAAACTGCACTGCAATTCTACAAAAATTAGAATTGCCGCGAAAAATTTTCAACCGAGTCCAATCATCTTTGAATATTTATGTATTCTTAATTTATTTTCAATTAACTTGTGTAAAATGATTTCTTACGCAACTTTATATTAATTGAAATATGTTACTTGACAAATATATTCAGAGTGTGACATAATTATCACTAAGAATATAGTTTACAATTATATTTATACACTATTAATATTTATCAATTTCCACAAGGTTAATATTTACAAATAAATAACTTAAAAAATTGTTTATTTAGAATTTCAAAAATATTCACTAATTAATTTTCCTAATATATGTTTTAATTCCTTGGTAATAGTGGTTTATTTCTATAATTGTGCACCCAATAAAGACTAAAGTATTATAAACAAATAAATACTTAATAATAAAATGTGTAATGTCCTGATAGGCGTCGAAACCACCAAAAATAATTCCTAAAAAAATAACTCTAAATAGTAGTAAAGAGTGGTAGTAAGGTTGACTCCACAAAGCTTGGTGTTATAATCAACTTTCGCGTTTAACTTGTGATCAGAATTTCTATCGTGACGATAGTCGTGGCTATAGTCATGCCCACGACTCCAAACGGACCTACTAAAAATAAACAAATAAATCAGGGGAGTTTTGAAATGTTTAGAAACTAAATAATTGAAACAGCATAAATAAATAATTGAATAAATTGGAAATTAAATTCAGATTTTGTAATCAAAGATAATAAGCCTCAGCCCTAGACTCGTGGATTTCGGATTTTTAAATTGATCTTTGGAAATTAATTTTCTCCTCAAAATAATAAGCTGGTTATAGCAGTTAAGAACGTCCTAACCACCAATTCTTCCTCTCATAGCTGGTCCCAGTACGACCTACAAACTAACCCTTACTGATTAACTAACCGAGATACACGTGTTCCCGATTCATGATTCTAGTAGCCTTGCACTCTGAAGAACCCAACTCAAATTAACGGCCCCAATCGCGTGAGTCGTTTAAACTCGATCACTTCTTCTTTGATTTGTTCTCGAAGATCCGAATATAACACGGCCGACTCGTTTCTCCAACTGTCAGCAAACATGACTCCAACCCAACGTGCACTTTTTGACTTGAAATCTAGTTAACTTTAAGGGTTGAGTTGTCAATCCCGATACTTAGGAAAAATGTGAATACCTATTGGAAGGACTTTTAGTATGGATACGTACCTCACGATTCCCAGTCGGAAAGAACACTGGCCTAGAGCCAAGATGGAATTTAGTGAAGCATGGATTTAATCATGCTTATAGGTTATAAAAGGTGATTTGATGATAATGGAGGGAATTTATAACACCTCTTACCCATATCCGACGCCAGAATAGGGTACGAGGCATTACCGGACTTATTCACAAGCAAACATTCAAAACCGAGACATGAATTTCCACTCAAATTTAAAACTTTTCAAAAACATTCATATCGTCCCTAAAACGAGCCTACGAGGCCCAAAACATGCATCGAAAGTGGTTCAGGACTAAACCGAGAACTGTAGAAACTTTTGGAAAACTTAGAAAATTTTTCATTAAAAAGGGGTCACACGCCCGCGTGGGTTCGGGACATGCCCGTGTTTCAGGCCGTGTTCAAATTAAGGAGCATTCTGTTTTTGACGTCATCATCAAATTGAAGTCACACGGTCAAGTCAAATGCCCATGTGCTTAGGCCGTGTAATCGATTAAATTTTTATAATTTTTCATAAAATAGGTGCAGACTTCACACGGCCAGGGCACACGCCCAGGGCACATGCCCGTGTTCAAGGCAGTGTCGTCCACACGGTTGAGACACACGCTCGTGTCTCTGCCCGTTTGCTCATTACTGAGCATTCTGTTTTGCAACAATTAAGGTGCAAAGGGACACACAGCTTAAACACATGCCCATGGAGCAAACCGTGTGTCACACACGGCCTAGACACACACCCGTGTGTCTACCCGTGTAGAAAAATAAAAGGCTATTTACCAAGCCTTTTTGCCACCCTTCCATGCACCAACCTACACAACAAAATATAGCACCAATCCAAGCATATACTTTCAACCCAATCAGCCATACACAAGGCATCCACATATCATTTACATGCTATGATTTATCACATACAAACATCACATACTTAGCATCTCAAACCATGCATTTTCCCACATTCATGAAAACTTCATCATATATATATTCTTAACCAATATTAGCCAATATCAAGTGGCCATTTACAAAATCAATTATCAACTATTAAAGTCATCATTTATGGCCAAATCTGTAACGACCCGAATTTGGGCTTAGTAGAATTGGACCCATTGGGCCTTGGGCGTAGGAGTGTTTAAAATTTTTGAGAACAAGAGAACGACATTATTTCAAGTTGGACTTATTAGGAAGGTGATTTTAGAAAGTTACGAGGTTTCTAGGAAGTTCCGGGTTCAAGTTAGGCTTTAGGAAAATTTCAAGTTAGGCTTTAGGAAAATTTTTGTGTTTAAGCACTTGAAGGAGAGAAGGTAAATGGCATCAAGACTTAAGGAAATAAGTGTGCATTTTGCTAGCACAAGGAGTCTATTGGTAAAGGTGGAAAGTGGTGTGTGGAGTGTACTAATGGTCTGAGGTTTGAATCCCATCTATTACATTTTTGATTAATTTTTGTGCTTCATTTTCAATGTGTCGGCCATGGTTTTATTATGGTAAGGAAGACTTTTTATTGATGGTAAGAAGAATAAGAAAATAAGGTAAGGAGGAAAACAAGGGGAAAAAGAAGGAAAGAAATCAAAGAAAAAGGTAAGGGAGGGAACATGTTGGCCAATTTTGTGGAAGGTGTTTTGGAAAGAGTTTTTGGTCAACCAAGACCTTTTTGGTGCTTAGGATGCACGATTGGTATGGTAAAGAGGGGAGCCGAATTTCTTTATGCATTTGGCAAATTTTGGTGCATGAGAGGTTGTTTTCTTCTTAGCATTTTTGTGTCTCTTTTCCAATTTCTTTTCCCTTGTTTTGGCCGAAATCCTCAATGCATTTTTGGTCATTTTCTCTTTGATAGCCAAAACACTCACCTTATTGCTCATCTTCCTTTTGTTAGCTGAAACAATCTAGAACTCTTTTCTCTATCCCTTCTTTTCTTTTTGCCATTTCCTTACCTTTCTCTCTTTCTCTTAAAACAGCATTTCCTTGTAGCCGAATATTTTTGCTCATTTTTCCTCCATAGCCGAGCTTTTGAACCCTTCATCTCTTCTTCATTATTTCTTTCTCATTCGTGTTGAAACTCACTTCTCTGATCGAACCGGTAAGTGGCTCTATTCTATCCTTTTATTTTCTTTTTCCTAGCCAAATGTGTGTTTGATATCATTCGGATGTTCACTTTTGATCAAAACTGAAATATCATTCTCTAATAATCCTTCATTTCGTGATCATCTTCTTGTTATAGCATTATAGTAGAAAGCTGAATCTTTTGTCCTTCTCTCATCCGTAACCATAAGTCAATCGGTGGAAATCGGATTCATCATCTTTAAGGTAAGGAGTCTCTTCTTGGATTTTTCGTTATATCTCTACTCGATTATGTTGCAAATCGGATTGAAGTTTCAACTAATCGATTGTTTTAGGGACAAAATCACTCGATATTCTCTACTTGTTAATCCCTCGGGAGTAGTGGTAAGCCGAAACCTCTCCTTAGATAAATACGTTCACTTATCATAGTATTTTTTTTCTAACTGAGACTTTTCAATAGATACAAGTGGTATCGATTTGAAAGGAAAAGCGATTGGAGAACACAAAAGGAGTGGATTTACGATTCCTACTACTAAGTTCAAACGAAGGGGGTATCGGTAGTTTAGGATTTTCCACTGGGTTGTGGACCATCATCAGGTGAGAATAGACAAATCGTGGTCGTTCACGATAATAAGGGTAAGAATTTTATTAGATCGTTAGATTTAAATATTTGGATTAAGAAAAATCTCCTTTGTTCGTTCATTGAGTGTAATGGTGATTTAGGTGCTGACGATCAAGAAGGATTAATCCTTATCGTAATCAGGTGTGTAATCTCACACTGAAATCCCGTAGATTCATGATTAGATATCACGTTGGAAAATAGATCGTTTTTATTTATATGGCTAAAAAGCGTAATATGGCACAAATCGAGAAATTTTCTTAAATTACATTATTTCTATAGATCTATCAAAATCGGTATTAAAATTGTTAAAATTATGTAAATGCCCCTATGGGCCAATTTACGAAAATGCCCCTATGGGCCGATTTACGAAAATGCCCCTATGGGCCGATTTACGAAAATGCCCCTATGGGCCAAATTGCTAGAATGCCTTAGTAGGCTGAATTACAAAGTTCTATAATGGGTCGATTCATCGTAATAAATTATTGGATTAATTATTGTTGACATTTATTGGTCCAGTCAAATTTCACGTCTTTTTGTAATAGCCGTGTCATCGGTGAAGCTATCATCAAGAATCCTTGTACAAACCACTGATAGTAACCAGCTAATCTTAGAAAACTTCTGACTTCAGACACATTTTTCGCTGGATTCCAGTTAACAATTGCTGAAATTTTATTCAGATCCACCCTGATGCCTTCAGTAGATACTATATGTCTAAGAAAACCAACTTCTCAAAGCCAAAATTCACATTTACTAAATTTAGCATACAACTATTTTTCATGTAGAGTTTGCAGAACGATTCTCAAATGATCAGCATGCTCATTTTCATCTCGGGAATATAGCATAATATCATCAATGAATACCACCACAAACCTATCCAGATACGGTTTGAAAATTCTATTCATTAAATCCATAAATACTGCAGGTGCAATTGTCAAGCCAAACGACATCACAAGAAATCCATAATGCCTGTACCTGGTTCTGAAGGCTGCTTTTTGGTACATTTGAGTCTTTTACTCGTAACTGATAATAACCAGAATGAAGATCAATCTTTGAAAATACTGTAGCATCTTTCAACTGGTCAAACAAGTTACCAATGCGAGGCAGTGGATACTTATTTTTGGTGGTGACTTTGTTGGGTTGTCTGTAATCAATACACAATCTTAAAGACCCATATTTTTTCTTAACAGACAAAACTGGTGCACCCTAGGGTGAAGAACTAGGTTGAGTAAAACCTCTGGCAGTCAGTTCTTGCAACTATGCTTTCAACTCTTTTAATTCTGTAGGGGTCATTCTGTATGGTGCTATAGATATAGGTGTTGTCCCTAGAATAAGATCTATAGAAAATTCCACTTCTTTAACTAATGGTAATCCGCGTAATTCTATTGGAAACACAACAGGATACTCACAGACTACTGGCACTAATTTAATCTTGGATTCATACACTTTAGTATCCAATACATAGGCAAGATAAGCATCATAACCCTTTCTGACATATTTTTGTTGTGACATGGCTGAAATCACATTAGACAACCCATTCAAACTATCTGATTCAATACAGATCATTTCACCATTCTAGCATTTCAACACAATATACTTTTGTTTGCAATTTACTACAACATCATGCTGAGTTAACTAGCCTATACTTAGAATTACATCAAACTCATCAAACGGTAATAACATCAAATCGATCAAAAAAAAAATCCCGTATCATTAATGGACAATTCTTACAAATTTTATCCACCATCACATATTAGCCTAGGGGGTTTGATACTTTAACCACAAATTTAGTGGACTCATAGGTAAATTTTTAATAGACACTAAATTCGTGCAGATATATGAATGAGTTGAACTAGGATTAATTAAAGCAATTATATCAGTATTAAGAAGAGAAAAGTACCAGTAATAACATCGGTGCAGAGGCATCCTCACGTGCTCGAATAGCATATGTCCTTGCCGATGCTCGTGCTTTAGATTTAATAGTTGAATCTTTTATCGTACCTTGACTACCATTGACATTGTCGGGGTTACGAGGAGGTCTACCTCTTGTAGCAGAGTTACTTGGCTTTGCAGTCTGTATAGTATCTTTCTCAGACTTTTCTAGGCAGTCTCTGAGATAGTGGTCAAAAGAACCACATCTAAAACATGCTCCGCTTCTCATGCGGCACTCACCAAAATGGAATTTATTACAGTGTTTACACTTGGGTTTGGTGTTTCTGACATTGCCTACATTCACTGCAGATGTAGCCTGAGATCTCAGATTAGAACGTTGAATACTTCTGTCTTTCCTAGAATACCCCGTAGAACTGGTAAAACAGTCATGATATTTCTTCGATTTCTTTGAAGCTGACTGTTGTGACTTTCCCATAAATCTTTTACATGAAGTTTCGGCTTCCATCTCAGCCTATTTCTTTTCTTTACTCAGCTCTTTAGCTTTATGTGCTCGGTCAACCAATACCACAAATTCTTTTAATTTTAGAATCCCAACTAACAATTTTATGTTTTCATTTAAACCCTCTTCAAACCACTAACAAATTCCCGTTCATACTCAGATACAGTCATACGACCCTGTTGAAGCTCCAAAAATTCTTTCCATTTCTGATCAAGAAATCTCTGACTAATATATTTGTTTTTGAATTCAGTTTAGAAAAATTCCCAAGTGACCCTTTCCTTTGGTATGACAGAAATTAATGTGTTCCACCATTGGTAGGTTGAGTCTTCTAACAAGAATACAATACATTTCAGACATTCAACTAGTGTACAAGACAATTCATCCAAAACCTTGATAGTATTTTCTAGCCAAAATTTAGCCCTTTCAGGATCATCTTCAACCGTTGCTCTGAATTATTCTACCCTATATTTACGAATTTTATCTACAAGAGGCTTACCAGTTCTAACAAGTTCTGTACTTTGTGGCATATCGAGAACCAGTTGAGAGACATAAGGGGGTGGAGGTTGTTATACAGCCTGAAACAACCCGATTTTAGGGCTAGTCAGAATAGTGGTATCAAGACCACTAATTCGAGGTTGAGGAAATTTATTTGGTATTATTTTATGTGTTATGGTATTAATATATGACTATATGAAAAATTGGGTGCTTTAATTTTAGCAATTGAATGCTTAATTGTAAAAAAATGACTAAATTGCATAAAGTGCGAAAGTTTCAAATTTCAAGCTAGAGGTGTCTAATAGCTAAAGGATATCAAAATGGAGGTCTTTAAAGTGAAATTAGGTCAATAGATGTATGTTGGTCAGCCATATAGCTTAAGGAGACAAGAGCATTAAATTTTGGTCAACTTTGGTAATATTAAGTGACTAAAATGAATAAAATAAAGCAAAGAAAGATGAGATATCATCTTTTACTATTCACACTTATTCTCCACCAAAAATTGAAGAGAGAATAGGGGTTTTTGAAGTTCAAATTTTTAGCTACATCTCATCCTTGCAAGTAAGTCATTTTGATGATTATTTTTGATGATTTTTGTACTTTTGGAGTCCCCAAAGCTTAAGCTAGTTAATAAGGGGACTAATTTGTTAAATGGCTGAAAGTTTAGAGACTTGCCATGAGAGATTTTATGTTGTTAGCCGAGTTTTTATGGAATAAACTGTAGGTTACTGAGATGAGAAACAACTTTTGTGAAGGGTGTTGCCATGGAAACACCTAAATAGGACTTATTTGCAAAGATTGAAATTGTGTAATAAATGCATGAAATAAATGGTTTGGTAAGTTGTTGTAAGAGAAATACATATTCGGTTAGGCTTGTTTAATGAGAAAATGCGGTGAAAAATGATTTACGAGCCTAGGGGCAAAATCATAATTTTGCCATAGTATAAGGGCAAAATGGTCATTTTTTCCTAAGTAGGGGCTATGATGCGTTATGATTATAAAATGATTGAATGAGTAAAATTTTGTTGTTATAGGTCAAGAAGAGCACGGAATTAACCTTGACCGGGGAAAAGGCAAAGTTTTGGATTAAACCGCAAATTAACGCATTTTGCACCAAGGTAAGTTTATGTGTAAACGATGCATCTTAAATACATATGTTGTTTCTTATTGGTGTATTGGATGATTGAGAACACTTACGATTTAAATGGATTGAATTTGGTAGAAACTAAATAAATTCTGTATGAATGTTGAAATAGATATATAAGCGTGGAATATTATCCGTAGTAAATAATGGTGGGTTGTGTGCAATACCACCTTAATTATTCTTGTTGGTGGGCTATATGTGATACCACCTATTTACTTATTCATGATGGCTGTATGTGATACCATTGTTAATATTATCATTTAGTAGGCTATGTGTGATACCACCGTAAATATTATTGTTGGTGGGCTATGTGCAATACCGCCCTGTTAAAGATAAATGGTGGGCTAAGTGTGAAACCACTGAGTGTTTGGTATTACTAAGAATGATTTATTTTGAAATTGTGATGTGTTGTTTCATATGATTGTGTGGTGATAAGTGCAGGGATGTATGTTAAATAATAAGAGCATTTGGTTTGTGATATGGTTGGAAAGTGGTAAGAGATGAATGAGTAAACAAGATCTTGGATTGTGAAATGTTCTTACTTATTGTGAAATGCTATTTATTGACTAGCACATGTTATGATATTTATTGTTTACATGAAAACTTACTAAGCTTAGAGCTTACTCCCTTTCTTTTCCCTTGTTTTATAGTGATAAAGAGTTAAGTCGGGATACAAAGATAATTATAAGATTACCCACACTATCAGCTCATCTCGGTATATTTAGAACTAGCATTTTGAGTTTGGCAATGGCATGTACAGGGGCTAGACTAGGTGAATTGCTTTGTTATTTTGGCCAAATGTGTTGACTCTTTATAGGTGAATTCTTCTGTATATTGCCATTTTAAATTGCTCTTATCAATCAATGGAATGAAAGATTATTCATAAGTGTGTAGAGTATATGGTTGGGTTGTTTGGTTATGAATATGTATGAAAGATTTGATAGTAGAGGAGGAATTAAACTTGAGTGAATTAGGGTGATGAAAGAGCCTGGCAAATAGCCATGTTCCTGTCTACACGGATAGGCACACGGGCGTGTGTCTGGGTCGTGTGTGACACATGGCCAATTCCATGTGTGTGTGACCAGGCTGTGTATCCCCTGCATGTTAGTTTTACATGTCAGTAAGCTCTATAGTAAACACATGGGCAGAGACACGGCCGTCTGTCTCAGCCGTGTGGAAGGCATGGCCAGGGACATGGGTGTGTGCCCAGGCTGTGTAAAGTCTGCAACTAAATTTGGGATTTAATTCGCCACACGGTCGAAGGACACGAGCATGTGACTGGCCATGTGATACAAGTCAGAGGCGACCATGGGCCAAACACACGAGCGTGTGATGCAAGTCAGTGTCGACCACGAGTGTCAAACATGGGCGTGATATGTCACACGGGTGTGTCCTTCCCCCATATGGGCGTATGGCCCTGTTTCATGTCAAAATTTTCTAAGTGCTTGATTGTTTCCAGTAGGGTTCCGACACGTTCCAAGTCTAGGTATAGGGCCTCGTAGGTCCATTATAAGGATGTTAGATATGTGAATGGCAAAGTTTTAATTTGGAATGAAATTTCATAGCCCAAAGTTATATGACCATGTGAGTTAAGTAGTAACGCCTCGCACCTTGTTCCGGCATAGAATACAGGTAAGCGGTGTTACATTTAGTGGTATCAAAGCTATGATTTAGTTGGTTCTCGGACTACCGTAGCGTGTGTTAGAGTCTAGCTATACATGCCATAGGCGTATATTGATAGTGTGGTGGCTTCTGACAATTCTAAACTTTGTTTTTATATAGTAAATGGATCCCGATCGAGTGGTTGCTAATGATGCAGGTAGTAATATGCCGGCTCCCTTGCAAGGGACCGCGCCTGTAGAGAGTAGACCTGAGGCTATTGTTCGAGGAGAAGAGGCCCGGGAAGCCTTTCCACAAATGATGAGTAATTGGTATACGGAGTATGTACGATACGAGCAAACCCTAATGCCCAACCTCCTCGACCCCCTCCTATACCTCAACCAGTTCTAGTGGCTCCTCAAGGTATAGATTTAGTGAGGATAACCAAACCCCCGGTAAACAAGATTCGGAAGCAAGGGGCTGAGGAGTTCAGAGATAATATAGACGATGACCCTGAGAAGGCGGAGTTCTGGCTTGAAAACTTGATGAGAGTATTTGATGAACTCTCCTACACACCTGAGGAGAGCTTAAAATGCGCCGTGTCCTTGCTGAGGGACTCGGCATACTATTGGTGGAAAATGTTAACGTCAGTGATTCTAAGGGAGAGAGTGACGTGGGCTTCTTTTTGGAGGAGTTCTGAAAGAAGTATATAAGCCAACGATTTATGGACTAGAAACGGAAAGAATTCCTTGAATTGAAGCAAGGAAAAATGACCGTGGAGCGTGAGTTTGTTAGGCTCAGCAAGTATGCACAGGAGTGTGTGTCTACAGAAACTATCTTGTGTAAGAGGTTTGAAGATAGGCTGAATAAGGATATTAGACTGCTAGTTAGGATTTTGGAGTTAAAAGAGTTTGTGGTGTTGGTTGACCGGGAATGTAAGGCTGAAGAACTGAATAAGGAAAAGAGGAAAGCCATGAGCAAGGCCCGAGATGCGAGAAAAAGGCCAATGAGTAAATCATACCAAGCCTAATTGAAGAGGTCCAAGGAAATGAACCCCCAGACGACAACATCAGTTGGACATTCACATCGAGATCAAGGTAACACATACTCGAGCTCGAGAGTTCAAGCCACTTCGATGGCAAGTGTGGGCAATCCGAAGTCCAAACCAGAGTGTCCAAATTGTGGTAGGCAGCACACTGGGAAGTGTTGGGGAAACAATCAGAATTGTTACAAGTGCGGTTCACCCGACCATTTTATCCGAAATTTTCCAGAGAGGAAGGAGAAGGAAATAAAGTAAGAAGTGAGGTCAAATAATGTATCTTCGAGGGGTAGATCACAAAGGAACCTAGGAGGTGGAACTAGTAGTAGAGGTGTGCCTCGAGAATCTGCTGTGAGACTAGAGGGTCGTGCGCCGACAAGGACTTATGCCATTCGCGCTCGCGAAGAGGCATCATCTTCAGATGTGATAACAGATACTTTTTCTCTTCATGACACATCTGTTATTGCTTTGATTGATTCGGGATCTACCCATTCATACATTTGCATGAAATTAGCATCTAGTATGAGCATGATTGTTGAGTCTAAAAAATTTGTAGTAAAAGTGTCAAACCCGTTAGGCAAACATGTGCTAGTTGACAAGGTGTGTAGGAATTGTCCTTTGATAGCTACAGGTTGACTGCCCATAATGTTTTAGTGAATTGTGGTAGCAAGTTTATTGAATTGAAATGTGAAAATAGGGGCGTCATTCGGGTTGAATCAGGTAGAGCGGATAATCTGCCAGTGATAATTTCAACTATGGTAGCCAAGAAATATTTGAGGAAAGGATACGAGTCTTATCTTGCTTTTGTGCTAAATACTCAAGAGTCAGAGGTAAAGATTTAATCAGTGCGATGGTATGCGAATATCCAGATGTGTTCCCAGAGGAGTTACCCAGATTACCTACAGTTAGAGAGGTCGAGTTTGGAATTGAGTTAGTTCCGGGAACGACACCTATCTCGGTTGCTCTGTATAGGATGGCACCATTAAAGTTGAAAGAACTGAAGGTTCAGCTGCAAGAGTTAACAGATAAGGGTTTTACAAGACCAAGCTATTCACCGTGGGGTGCCCCTGTACTTTTTGTAAAGAAAAAAGATGGGTCGATGAGGTTGTGTATAGACTATAAACAGCTCAATAAGGTGACATTGAAGAATAAGTATCCTTTGACAAGGATAGATAACTTGTTTGACCAACTGAAGGGAGCTACAATGTTTTCCAAGATAGATCTAAGGTCTGGTTATTATCAATTGAGGGTTAAGGAACACGATGTGCCGAAAACTGCATTTCGGACAAGGTATGGCTATTATGAGTTTCTTGTCATGCCATTTGGCCTAACGAATGCTCCTGCAATTTTTATGGATTTAATGAACCGCGTCTTTCGACCGTATTTGGACAAGTTTTTAGTTGTCTTTATTGATGATATATTGATTTATTCTCGGGATGAGAGTGATCATACAGAACATCTGAGAATTATTTTACAGACTTTAAGAGACAACCAGTTGTATGCTAAATTTAGCAAGAGTGAGTTTTGGCTCACGAGGTCGGATCCCTAGGACACATTGTCGGGTGACGGTATTAGAGTTGATTGTGTCGGGTGACGGTATTAGAGTTGATCAGAGTAAGATCTCGATAATTGTAGAGTGGAAATCGCCAAGAAATGTGTCGGAAGTCAGAAGCTTTTTGGGTTTGGCGGGGTACTACAGACGGTTCGTAAAAGGGTTTTCCATGATTGCTACCCCAATGACGAAACTGTTGCATAAGGATGTCAAGTTTGAACGGACTAAGAAATGCCAACAGAGCTTTGAGAGATTGAAAACCTTGTTGACTGAAGCGCTGATTTTAGTGCAACATGAGTCGGGCAAGAAGTTTGTAGTATATAGTGATGCATCATTTAATGGTCTTGGCTTTGTGTTGATGCAAGAGGGTAAGGTAGTCATTTACGCCTCGAGACAGTTAAAACCACATGAAAAGAATTATCCGACTCACGACTTGGAGTTGGCTGAAATTGTTTTCGCTTTGAAGATCTGGCACCATTATTTATATGGTGAGAAGTGTCGAATCTTTACCGATCATAAGAGTTTGAAGTACTTAATAGACCAAAAGGATTTGAATTTGTGACAACGGCAGTGGCTTGAATTATTGAAGGACTATGAGCTAGTAATTGATTATTACCCAGGAAAAGTAAATGTAGTGGCGGATGCCTTGAGTAGAAAATCTCTGTACGCTTTGAGAGCCATGAGTACGAGCTTAGCGTTGTCTGATGATGGTATTATATTAGCCGAGCTAAAGGCTAGACCATTATTTATTCAACAGATATGTGAGGCTCAAAAGAAAGATGATAAGATGTAATCTAAGAGAGCTAAGTGTGAATCGGGAAATGATACTGATTTTCGGGTGAGTTCGGATGGTTGTCTGATGTTTCACGACAGGATTTGTGTACCAAAAGATGATGAGTTGATCCAAAAAATTTTACATGAAGCACATAGTGGTTATTTGTCCGCATATCCCGGTAGCACGAAAATGTACAATGATTTGAAGTAATTTTATTGGTGGCCAGATATGAAAAGAGACATCTCTAAGTTCGTGAAAAGATGTTTGATCTGTCAGCAAGTGAAAGCCGAGCACCAAGTACCCTCAGGATTGCTTCAGCCAGTTATGGTTCCCGAGTGGAAGTGGGATCGGATCACCATGGATTTTGAAACGGGGTTGCCTAAGACTCCGAGAAAGAAAGATGTTGTGTGGGTTATTATTGATAGACTAACGAAGTCAGCTTACTTTTTATCGGTACGAGTAGATTATTCAATTGATAAGCTGGCTGAGTGGTATATTACTGAGGTGGTAAGGTTACATGAGGTACATGTATCTATTATCTTGGATAGAGATCCGAGATTTACTTCGAGGTTTTGGAAAAAGTTGCAAGAAGCCTTGGGTACAAAGTTGAAATTTAGTATCGCATTCCATCCTCAAACCGACGACCAATCTGAAAGAGTGTTTCAAGTTCTTGAGGATATGTTACGCTGTTGTGTGTTAGAGTTCGGAGGTAGTTGGGAAAGATATCTACCCTTGGTGGAGTTTGCCTACAACAATAGTTATCATTCGGGTATACAGATGGCACCGTACAAAGCCTTATATGGTCGTAAGTGTCGGACTCCATTATATTGGATCGAGCTTAGTGAAAAGCAAGTTTGGGGGGTCGATCTTGTTAAAGAGACCGAGGAGAAAGTGAAAGTGATCTGTAATAGTCTGAAAGCTGCTTTGGACTGACAAAAGTCGTATGCAGATTTCAAAAGAAAAGAATTTGAGTTTCAAGTGGGCGACAAGGTATTTCTAAAAGTATCCCCGTGGAAGAAAAGATTGAGATTTGGTAGTAAGGGGTGTTACATAGAAAGTCTCTATTTTCTTTACGACAAATGAATACCCGATTGTCACTATCTGATGATGGTTCAATCTTAGCTGAGTTAAAAGCTAAGCCGACATTTCTACAGCAGATTTGCAAAGCTCAGAAAAGTGATAATGATTTACAAGTTAAACAGGTACAGTGTAAATCGACTTCCGATTTAGAATTTCAAATTGGATATGATTATTGTCTGTTGTACAAAGGCAGAATATGTGGATCAAGGAATTCAGAGTTTGTACAGAAGATTTTACACGAAGCTCATAATGGTACTATGTCTGTTCATCTAGGGAGTTATAAAATGTATAATGATTTGAAAAAGATGTACTGGTGGCCGAGAATGAAACGCGATATTTCTGAAGTTTTATCCAAAGGTTTGATATGTCAGCAAGTTAAAGCTGAACATCATGTACCTTTAGGATTATTACAGCCAGTGACAATACTGGAATGGAAATGGGAAAGAGTTACCATGGACTTTGTACCAGGATTACCTCTATCTCCGAAAACGAAAGATTCCGTTTGGGTAATCGTTGACCTTTTGACGAAGTCTGCACATTTTATTCCAATACGTATGGATTCCAATATGTTAGGTTACATGAAGTGCCATTCTCCATTATTTCTGATAGAGATCCTCGGTTTACATCCCGACTCTGGAACAAATTACAAGAGGCTCTGGGCACACAACTACATTCAGTATTGCATTCCATCCTCAGACATATGGTCAATCTAAACATGTGATACAAATTTTAGAAGATATGCTTCGGTGTTGTGTTTTAGAATTTGAAGGCAATTGGGAAAATTATCTGCCTTTAGTTGAATTCGCATATAATAATAGTTATCAGTCAAGTATTAAAATGGCACCGTACGAAACTCTGTGTGGTAAAAAATGTAGAAGTCCGTTGTATTGGACTGAGCTCAGTGAGAAAAAGATACATGGAGTTGATTTGATTTGTGAAACCGAAGAAAAATTGAAAGTGATCTGAGACACCTTGAAAGTAGCTTCTGATCGTTAGAAATCCTATGCAGACCTTAAACGGAAAGAAATAGAATTTCAAGTTGGCAATAAGGTATTTTTGAAAGTTTCACCTTAGAAGAAAATTATTCGATTTGGTTGTAAAGGAAAATTGAGTCCACGATTTATCGGGCCATATGAAATCACTAAGAGAATTGGACCTGTTGCATACTGATTGGCTTTACGACCAGAACTAGAAAAGATTCATAATGTCTTTCACGTGTCTATGATACGATGATATCGATCAGACCCTTCACATGTTATTTCTTTGACAGATATTGAAATTCAACCTGATATGACTTACAGTGAAGAATTGAGCAGAATTCTGGCACATGAGACGAAAGATTTAAGAAATAAAAAGCTAGCTTTAGTAAAATTTCTTTGGCAATGAAACGGTATAGAAGAAGCTACTTGGGAACTGGAGGAAATAATGAGGAAGCAATATCCGAATCTCTTTAGGTAAGATTTTCGAGGACGAAAATTATTAACGGGGAGAGTTGTAACAACCCAATAGTGGTTTCAGGACCACAAATTCGAGTCCAAAAAGAAAAATTATTTTAATATTATTTTATGGTCTGAATTATGATAGAAATATCGTATAAAAACTTTGTTAAGAAAATTTTACCGATTACACGTCTAATTGATAAAGTGACCAAATTGCATGAAATGCAAAAGATGAGTTATAATAGCTATAAGTATCAAATAGCTATGAAATTCAAATTTGGAGGTCCTTATATGGAAAATAGACCATTTAGAGGAGTTAGTAGATAAGCATGATTAGTCATCCATTGAAAATTAAATAAAGAAAAAGACAAAATTGGAAATAAAAAATAATAAAAGATGATAAATGATTTAATAAAGAAAATATCATCTTTTTCATCATCTTTTCCAAATAGTTTTACATGGAAACCCTAGTTAGAAGAGCTTGAAGGTAGCAAGCTTATTTTTCTCAATTAGGTGAGAATTCAAGTCTCGTTTTTAGTAATTTTTATGCTTCCGAGATCGTAATAGCTTAATTTAGCTATCCCAGGGATTAATTTGCAAAGTTATCATAGTATAGGATTTTTCTATGGATGAATATGTATGAATTATGAAATTTATGGTAGAAAATGAAAAGCTGTTGATAGATAAACAACTTTTGTAAAGTGAATTTCGATGAAATTATGATTTAGGGATTTAAAATTTATGGAAAAATTCTGAATTTTATGAGTCATTTGGGTTGTAAATGCTACATATAAAAATTGGTTAGGCTTGGAATAAGGATTAAATTGAATGAATTTCATTTTTCGAGCCTAGGGACGAAATCATCATTAATTTAAAAGTATAGGGGCAAAATGGTAATTTTGCCTTAGATGTGAATTGAATTGAATTGAATGTGTATTATATTAAATTGAGATAAAGTTACTCGTATAGATCTGGATAGATCAAATATAGAACTAGATCGAGGCAAAGAAAAAGTAACTGACTAGTACACAACAAATCAACGAACACTTGCCAAGGTAAGTTCGTGTAACTAAATTGTAAAATTATATGTTTGAGTTGAATGTTATGTATGTGTATTGTATAATTGACATGTATGAAAATTGGTCACATATCCGATAATGCCTGACAAATATTAAGTTCCATTTGAAAAAATGAAATTCGATGGATACAGGGTTCTCGAATCGGTTGTGGTCCTGCATATGTTGCGGACACACCATAACTCGAAAGAGCGTCCTATTATTAGCTCTCATAAGAATCCTGATATTTGGCCCTCTCTAGCTTCCCATTATATGGTTCTTGTGAGCTTCCCGTTAATAGCTCTTCGGAGCATCCCGATCAGTAGTGATCCTACATGTGTTGTGGGCACACCGCAGCTCTTATGAGCGTCCCATTATATGGCTCTTTGTGAGCTTCCTAATTAATGGCTCTTCGGAGCTTTCCGATATGGCTCGCTTGAACTTTCTGATATATGGCTATCCAAAGCTTCCTGTTAATGGCTCTTCGGAGCTACCTGTTATTGGCTCACATGAGCTTCCCGATTATGGGTCTTATGAGCTTCCCATTATATAGCCTGGATAAGCTTCCTATTATACAGCTTACATGAGCTTCCCGTTATATGGCTGGAGAGAAGGCTTCCCGATTATGTGCTTTAATGAGCACTCCCGAATATGAATTAATGGATTACAGATACATACACTTTGTGTGTATTACCGTGTATCCATCGATATTTCAAATAATTCAACGGGCAAAGTTCTGATATAAGTTAAGATGAATTCTGAATGAGATACTACCTGTATACACCTGAAAACACATAGAAATTTGATATTTGATGAGTTCATCCCTGATTCTTGATATTCACTTGAAATACATGACTAACATGTTGATGAAGTTGTGTGTTTAGGCTATTAGCCAAATTGCTTGGATGCATTTTGTATGCTTACCTTAAATGTAAATGAATGGTAACTTTATTTCTTGTTATACGAACTTACTAAGCACTAAATGCTTACTCTATTTTATTTCTTCTATTTTATAGTAGCTCAGAAGCTCTTTAAGGTTGGAAGCCGGTCGGAGACACATCACACTATCCATCGGCTCATTTCGATATAAATAGTAAATTAATTTTGGTTATAATGTCATGTATAGGTTTAAAAAGCCAATATTGGCATATAAATGCTTTGGTTGTAATTAGCCATTGGAATGGCTTATGATGAATGTGTTTTGATGTAAATATATAAGGTAATGTCATGTTTGATATGAGTGTTTAGTATGGTTAATTGATAGTAAACTTCATAAGTATAACTATATGCATTTTTGGTCAAATAAGTAAGTTTGGATATATAGATTTATGAAATGATATGTCATGCATAAGACTAGATTTTGGCTTGGTTTAAATGTCTTGGATTGGCTTGAGAATATGTTTAAGCTTTTATATTGGTGGAAAGAAAGTTTGGGTGAGAAATAAGGCTTGGAAATGGCCTTATTTTGTGCACACGGACAGAGACACGGGCGTGTGTCTCATCTAGCACATGAGCATTTGTTTTGGCCATGTGTTCCCTGCATCATTAAAGTTCAAAACAAAATGCTCAGGATTTGTCACATGGCCTAAGACACGGGCGTGTGGCTTGGCCGTGTGACCCTTGCACTTACACACGAGCGTGTGACATGGTCGTGTGACCTAAGTCAGAGAGTTACACGGGTATGGAAACAGACTGAGACACGACCGTGTGCCCTATTTCGATTACCCACACGGCCTAAGGCATGGGCGTGTCTCTTGACCGTGTGAGCCATACGTCCTGACCACACGGGCATGTATACCCTGTAATATGGAAAAATTTTGAGATTTTGTGAAAACTTCTTTAAGTATCCGGTTTAGTCCCGACTTATTTCTAATGTATGTTCTGGGCCTCGAGGGCTCATATAAGGGACTTTAGAAAAAATATCTGACATGAATGTTAAATAATATGAAATGTTTATATTTGGCCTGTTTATTCTGGTAATGCTTTGTAACCCTGCTCCGGCAATGGATATGGGTTAGGGGTATTACAGTAAGCTCCAGAGTTGTTGTTGAGCACTAAGAGCTTAAGAGTATGAGGAACCTGTATAAGACTTAATTGTCTTTAAGATTGCACCAAACATGAGTCACCACCAAGATATAGTACGCCTGATTTGTATGAGTACTATCCAATTGGATTTTGTATTGGGTTTAGTTTTTACAACAATAGAAACTGAGAGTATAGTAGCAAGATGTGTGAAAGATTGCTTGTACACTAAAACAAGCCAACTAAACAAATCATCACAAGTAATATAGCTGCCATTTTTCAACAAGAGCCAATTAGATTGGTTTGACCCTCCCCATGACTTGTCAATAGTATGGTAAAACTTCACCAAATTTTATTTTACTTATCTTGGATTTGGTAGGAAAATTAGGGGGACCAAGAGTATATCAATAGGAGGGGAACATTTTAGATGATTTCTCTTTCTACTTAACGATCAGGTTTTTCTTTTAACCTCAAAATTATCTTCTTCTTCTTTATGCTCAAACTAAGATCTTGTTTAATCGATAGATGATTCAACCTCTTAGTAAGTTCAATAGCTCGACATGTTGTGATAGTAAGGAGTAGGGTTGCGCAAAGTTTGGAAAACAATATGTTTTGAGTGAACGACCCCACAAGAGGGTCATGTATGGATGAAATGTTAGTAACATATCAGTAAATAGGGTTTTAATAGAAGTTTTATGATCTTTTGAGTAGTTGCTGCTAGATCGAGAAGGATGATTAAAATAGACGTTTTGAACCGAGGTGAAGGCCAGTCTCTAGTGAGTCTCTAAACATAACTCTTACATCTCATATAATTATGTGTATGTGTATTTTATGAGATGTATCTAGAAATACGTAAATGAGGTGAAAAACATGCGACATAATATGATGTTGTGTAAGATAAGATATTGTTATTGGCGTGTGTGTGGTCATTGCCTAATACTTTCCTATTATATGATTCCAATACCAAACAAATCTGGGTTATGTAAAAAGGTGAGAAACATATAAGTTTGTGTAGCCTCCAATAGGGAAGATATATTGTTGACCGGATAGGCATATCACTATGAAAATAAAGATTTATTGTGCAGCCTCTGGTGAGATAGCTATAATGATAACCAAACTGGAAAATCACTAAATAAATCTATGGAAAGTCCATGGCCATGGAATCATATGATAACACACCAAGAGGGCGTGAAAGTATAAGATATGTGAGAGAAGCCCCATGGCATCCACAAAGATGGTCTGTCGGGACAATGAAAATGGATTAATTGGAAAGCCTTTGTGCCATAATATTTGGAAAGCCTTTGTGGTTAATCTTATGAAAAGCTTTTTTGGAGTATTGTCTAGAAAGCCTTTGTGGCTAATCTTATGAAAAACCTTTGTGGCGTATTATTTGGAAAGCCTTTGTGGCGTATTATCTGGAAATCCTTTGTGGCTAATTTTATGAAAAACCTTTATGGTGTACTATCTAGAAAGCCTTTGTGGCTAATATTAAGAGAAGCTTTTGTGGTGTATTGTCTGGAAAGCCTTTGTGGCTAATCTTATGGAAAGTTATTGTGGCGTATTGTATGGAAAGATTGCTGATGAATTCTGTAGAGCCTAAATGGCAACTGGTTAGACCTCCCTTACCATGTAATTTGGGCATGTCTTGGAATCAGATTCTTAGAGAGTTCTCAGTATTGTATCTGACTAAAGGATCCACTTTAGTAATCCACAAAAAAAGTGAGCTTGTCGTATGTGGATGTACGATAGTGCAAGAGTATGCCAAACCTGGGAATCCTCGTGTTATGTATCAAGCTATATGGTATTCTATCGGGTGATCAAAACCTTACATTCATCCAAGTATGTTTGCCTGGGTTAACTGGAAGATTTGGTGTGAATGGTTTTGGTGACCACCAAAATCAGTAGGAGAGTTAGTTAAAGAGTAGTACCCATAAGAATATTATTTTGGAGAATGAATTCAATTGTTATCTTCAAAGGGATAGTGAAAAAGGATTTAGAATATGGGTGGAGTTGCAATCCACCAGTTAGATGAATTGCCTATAGGTGTTCAAGAGTATAGGCAGGCGTATTTTTATTCACCAAGCATCAGAAACATATTCTCCAAAGTCTGAAAGGAGGTTTAGAATTTTTAAGTTAATGACTCCAACATCATTATTTCAAGGTAAAACTAGTTGAGATTCACTAAGTTCAATTGAACTTATGGATGTTATTTTGAAATGCAGCTTTTTAAGTTTGATCTACTCCGCTAGATGGGGCCAAGCCAGGAATACGCCAATGTGGATGATCACAGAGCGATATTATGAATATCGAGGGACACTTATAAAATATGCTTTCCAAATGACAAATAGTAATACACGCTATGAATATGTCGATTTTATCCAAAATTTTATTGTAAAGTTTTATTCTACCTTTGAAAGTTTATAATGTAACACCCCAAACCCGGCCCAAACACCCCGACCGGATCTGGCATGTCACTAAGAAGATTTTATAAAACTTGTCGTATTTATTATTATTTTTTAAAAAAACATAGTTTAAATGTTTATACGGAAAAAACTTAATAATTTGATAATTTCGTAGAAGAAATAAATTTTAATTAATGCCGTAATGAATAAAAACCAAAATTTTGCCACTGAGTTCTATTATTTAAACACATACCTTAGTTTCAATTAACCATAAAATCTAAATGTATGGACACCTAAAACCAATAAACAATAGCCAGTGGCCTTATTACAATAAAATATAAAACCAGACAAATTGAAAATACTAAGGGAAAATAATTAAAACAACGTCCTTTATTGAATCAAAATAAATACATGCATGGCCACCTTGCGCTCCTTTCCAACCCAGTCCGATGCACTAAGTGCTACCTGTAAAATGTTAAACAACTGGGTGAGTCACAAGACTCAGTGTGCAATCCCTCGTGCACCATTAGACTGGGCCTTAGCCCCACTGAACAGAATAACAAAATATCACATATCAGAATTAAACAAAGCCCAACCCAATCCTAGATCCATCCGCTACACACCACCCTTACCTTCCAATCACACCATTGGGGATTTCTACAATCACCCTTACCGCTACACACCACCGATGGCAGTCATGCTACAGTTAGCTACTCATCATCAGATTTGTGACATTGTCACCAGAACAGATCGTGGCAGAGCCACTACAACAGAACATTTCCCCTTTCATATACATCAATCGCCCAACCCCCAGCAAACATAGGAAATGGCATACATGCATATCATATCAACTCATCAGAATCATTTTACTTAAGGAAAATAACAGAAATCACTAACCTGATGAGTCGCCCTTACCCTCCACGGGTTTTCAACAACCATGCCGGGATTTTGGCTTTTAACAGAATATAGACAGATTCATATATATATATTAGACAACAAAGATGGTGTGAGAAATTACACACCTGATAACACGTAGTACTATACTCTCGCTAATCGGAACCACCGCTCTCTGTCTACGACTCTAGATTGATTAAATCCCAAAAGTAGTATGATTTGAGTGCTACTTATTTCTGGCTTAGAATCCTAGGTGATTAAATCTCCTTCAAATCCTGGAATGCCGCCTATGAAAGAAAACACAAGATGAGTCCACCATGTAGCCATTCGGCTATGGTCTCTAAAAGCCAGAAAAGATTGGAAAAATAGCACAATCGACACTTACCTCTACAGAAGGTTTCAGCTACCCCTTGTAGAAAGATTCGACAATCACAGAAGAAGATCGAAGCATAGAAGATTAGAGATCTAGGAATTTCAGCTTTTAAGAAAATCCCGAAAAAGATAAATAAGAAGAATGCTGTCTTACAAGGGATATTCGGCCAATGTGTTTGAAAGAGAAGAGACAGAAAATAACAGTGTTTCGGCAATTGATGAGACTTCAGAGGGTTTTGACTAGAATGAAAAAGAAAAGAAAGTGGAGAGGGAGAATGAAGTGGTGATTTCGGCAGAAAAGAAAAAGATGACAAGAACTTAGTAGACAAATTTTCGGCACACTCCTTGCCTATACTAAACCGATTCTTCCCCCTCTCCTGTGTTTGATTTTCACCCAACACTAGCCTCTTTGATAGATCCTCATCCTATCCCTTATCTTTATCAAAACACCCATCCAAAGTGTCCTACATCACACCACTTCCTCCCTCCTTTATCCGAATAATATCACATATTTTAAAACATTAAAAATCTCCTATATTTTAGCCTTGTTGCCGTCCCCCCAGCCCCTTTATAAGTGCTGAAATTGACCCAAGAACATGGGCTCCAAGCGGCCAACACTTGGGCCCTCTCCATCCACTAGTGATGCCAACCTCTGCCCCTTTGTAGCGCCACCTAAATTTGGGCCACAAGCCCATTTTGCTACTTTTAAGCATAGATACCTACCTTTAAACCGTATAATTCCCCAACAGAAAATTAACCAAGGCCTTAGCCCAAACCTGAGCCCAATTCGCATATCAAATTCTCAAACCAACACATTAAACCTACAACACACAAAATGCACAGGCCCACTAATTCTGGATGTTACATGTAACAAATGATAGAGATATTATTCAAACATAGTCTTGGAAAGGATTTTAAATAAATATGAGGCACATTAAGTATGCTTTTTCGCAGATTACAAAATTTTAGTTAAGTATTTAAGTATTGTGACATTTTATATTCGGATCTGGTAAATCGGGTCGAGTATAGGGTGTTACATGTAAACCAGGTGACACCCTTGCCGCTAAAAGAGACAAATTTAGTATTACTCAATGCTCTAAAAGTAACCTTGAATTTCAAGAATTGCAAAAGATTTCATATACATCAGCTGTTAGGAGTCTAATGTATGCTCAAGTATGTATTAGTCCATATATTGCCTACATTGTTGGGATGTTAGGTAGATATTTAAGCATCCTTGGTTTGGACCATTAGATAGCAAAAAAGAGGATTATAAGGTATCTTCAGAGAAAAAAAAGATTACATGCTCACTTACAAGAGATTAGACCATTTGGAGGTCGTAGGGTATTCTGATTTTGATTTCGTTGGGTGCCAAGATAGCAGGAAATCTACATCAGACTATACTTACCTATTAGTTGGAGGAGATATATCCTAGAAAAGTGTCAAACAGACACTTGTAGCTTTTTCCACTATGGTAGCAGAGTTTGTAGCATGTTATGAGGCATCAAACCATGAATATGACTACGGAACCTTGTCACTGGGCTACGCATTTTGGAGAATGTAGAAAGACCACTCAAATTATTTTGTGACAATAAGTCAACAATGGTGTATTCCAACAACAATAGGAGTTCATCTAAGTCAAAGCATATTGACATAAAGTTTCTAGTTGTGAAAGAAAGAATGAAAAATGGATAAATATCCATAGAGCACATTAGGACAAAATCCATAATAGTGAATTTCCTCACAAAAGGTTTACCACCCAAGGTTTTTGAAACACCCCCAAACCCGGCCCACGAGCCTCGACTAGATCTGGTAGTTCCTTGAATAAAACATTTTCATAATTCGTTCGTTGCTTTGGAAAACATTGGATGATTTTGGAGAAAAATTTGATATGTTGAATTTTTTTAAAGTTTATTTGGAAATCGTTGTGTTTAAGTGTCAAAACATTTAACATTTTATTTTTAAGAAAAGTCATTTAAAGTTTAATTTAATAAAAATCGTATCATAATATAATAATTGAAATGCATGCTTAAACAGTTAATAGTAAAGGCCTTATTACATCAAAGCAAAACCCGAATAAATCCAAAATACTTAAAATATAGAAAGTCCAAATAAAATAAAGTCTGAGCTGAACATGGCCACCACTAAGCTCCTGCCGACCCGGTCAATCACTGAATGTCACCTGGAAAATATCCCACAACGGGGTGAGTCAAACAGACTCAATGTGTAACCAACACTAAGTTTCAATGATTCAGGCATATCATATCATATCACACATACATATATATAACAGATAGAAATAGTGATGCAACCCGAACCCAAACCTAGATAGCCATCCGCTACACATCACCCGTACCAACCATCACACCGTGGGGACTACTAAGTCAACCCTCCATCCGCTACACATCATCGAAGGCAGACGCTGCAGATCACGTGCTCATCGCCCTTATAAATATTGTGGCATAGCCACCAGATAATATATTTTGTGACATGAGTCACCACATTCAGATATTTGTGGTATAAACCACCAGATCACTTCCCATTTCCATATAACCCATATGCCCCATGTCATACAAATATGCATAAACCATGTCATATTCCTTATTCACATTCTTATAATTTTACATATGTGCTGTACAGATCATATCATACTCATAGTAGGAGTAGGAAAACGTACCTGAGTACTTTGTACCATTGCATGGTACCCTTAGCCACATCTTACATATTCATATTAACACATTTATTAAGACATAACCATAAATCTATTTAGGCTTAGTGCGGGGTACACACCTGATTTACTTACGCTTCACTGAAATCCCGAATATCCTGATCTAATGTTCTAGATCTTAGTCCCTACATTCGACCAACATTTAATATTTAAACAAAAGCCTATTCAGCTATAAAATCAAATCCCGAAGGATTAACGCAACCAACTCCTTACCTTACTGCCGTTTTGACTACTAATCAAATCCCGAAATCTTGTGATATTTCTTCCTTGAAATCGGCCAGCACTGAATCACTTTACAGGTTAGTTTTCGGCTTTTGAATAAATAAAGTATAGATCTAAATCATTATTTATAGCCTTGGCCGAATATCAGATTCACTTACCTTGTGAATCTTAAATCCCGAAAAGTGCTACTTGCTCTTGATGCTGTCGAGATTCCTATAGATACATGTTAGATTCAGCCTTTTACACAAAATCTATTAAAATGGCTTATGGCCGAATATCACCTTATAGCTTACCTTAAAACTTGAAATCCCGAAG
Source organism: Gossypium bickii (assembly GCA_025503065.1). Lineage (NCBI taxonomy): Eukaryota > Viridiplantae > Streptophyta > Magnoliopsida > Malvales > Malvaceae > Gossypium > Gossypium bickii. Next base: position 19,504,154 of record CP106720.1, on the reverse strand, counting down.
ACCTTCTCCTTATATTCGACACAAGTAGAAACTCGAGACCCTCCTTCAGAGTTTCGGCCAAGAACATTAATGGGTTAGATTCCTATTTTTGATTAATCTAAAATAAAGAGAGAAACAACATCAAGTGATTCTTACCCCTAATGATGAATTTGGTTGTACCCTTGCTTGAATCCACAAGATATTCGGCTAAAGCTAGTTGATGATCACTCAAGTTTCGGCTTTTGGGGTCTACCGAACAATCGGCTAGAACCACCTTGAATATTCGGCTTTTGAGAGAACTTTCAGAATAATAGAAAAGATCAATTTCGGCAATGAAGAGGGATAAAGTTTCGGCTTTGGATGTTATGAAGAAATCGGCTATGACTGCTTGTGTTTTCGGCTTTTGACAAAATAAAAGAGAAAGAGAAGAGTGGCTAGAGAATTCGGCAGAGGCTTCAAAAGAGAAAAGAATAATGGCCTTACTCCCTTCCTTAGCCGAAAATATCACCCTTAGACTCCCCTAATCGGCCAACTCTCCTTCCCCCTATCTCATCCCTTCTTTTCCTCCTATTTTCTCTCTTTTTGCTCATTTAAAATTAATAGAAATAATCCATCATTTATCCCTTATCTTAGCCGAATTTCTAAAAGGATTTAATCACAACTAAAGCTCATCCCTTTAGTGCCTTAATACCGTCCACCACTGCACATCTTAGCTGCAAAATAAAACCTCCCTTTTTGATTCCCTTGTGATTCGAACCTAGGCCCCTTTTAACTGCTTGTGGCGTCACTTACTGGGCTTTAAGTGGCGCCTTGTTGCCATATTAACAAGCCTATTTGTGTGTTATATTTCACCTACAATTTCTCTTAAGGCCTCCTCTGCCTAGCTTCCTCCTTTAAACTTAAAATCCGAAAATTTCTAAAGCACTCTCCTATTTTCTAAAGTTCACAAAATTCATACAACACATACATAACACACAAAGGCATGCTTTCACATATATTTAAGCACAAATGCATAAGCCCAAAATCCAGGATATTACAGTTTTTCATGAGCACACTATTTCTATGGGTGTTACATTATTTGAGGACATCATGGTTTAGTGAGAGTTTGTATTTTATTTTCTTTATGGTTATTTTCAAACATTTATGTATTTGGTTATTTTTGAAAAGAAATGAAGTATTCAATTTATTCACTCTGTTTGATACTGACCTCACTTAAGTTTAAGGAGGACCAGTTGGAAATAGGCATGTCTAGTTCGCATTGCATGTAATTTCCATGTATAGGTCCATACTTGGTCTATGTCATTCGATTATGTTAATAAATGTGATCAGGGATGGATTTAGTTACGATATATATGTAATGAAAGTCACCTTGGTTGTTAGTTAACATAATTACTAGACGAGATTGTTCGAAATACCTTTTTGGATATGATAATAAAGTTTTGAGCTCATAAGGTTATATAATGACATGTAACGATAGTAAAGTTTGCATATGTTAACATGTAATTACTCTTATTATGTATGTGATGTCGTTGTGGGTCGTTACATATACTTTTGTTGTCTAGAGTATACGCAACAACTTTACCATTAAAAAAAAAACAATTTTTAATTATATATATTGCAATGACTTTTGTCATTTTCAAATTTAATGATTTTTTAGCAAAGACTTAATTATTTATGTAAAAATATTTTAGTTACAATAAAATTGGTTACAAAATCTATAACTCAACGATAATATATTTCAGTTACAAAAATTATTACGTAACAACAATATATTGGTCACAAAATAGAATTCAAAGAAAACATAAATTTAGATGCTAAATTTTTTATGTAACTATAATGTAATGGTTGTCAAATATTATTTTGTGATGACATTTTAGTTGGTTGTGTATTACATTATTCAACAACTAAATGTCATTCCCAATATAAATTGTTTTAAAAACTATAAGAAATGGTTGCCAAATTGTTTACGTAACAATAATACTATTGGTTGTCAAATATTATTTTACAATGATATTTTAATTGGTTGCCTATTAAATTATGAAATGGTAACAACTTGACCGCGTCTCGATGTGCGTGCAACGAGGCTGAGAATGAATACTAAATCAATCAATAATAATGCGGTATTTTGCAAGTGTGACAGGTCAGTTGTAATATTTATAAGTGTACAATAGAACACTTCAAGTATTCTAAAGGTTGAACCCGAGAGAGTTTTGAGACTAGGCGATTCCTAAGCAACAAACATGCAATTAAAGAGGCTAGCTAACTACTCACTAAAATTCATAGTATGAAAATCATGATCAAAATTAATAAAGTTAATTGTCTACCGAACGCTAAAAAGAACTAAATTGTAAAACAGTTGAAATTACACAATTAAGAAATTGGATAAAAAAATAGTGGTTGGTTGACTTCCATGTTGTTAATCAATCTTTGGATTAGGGATATAAACCATTTAATTCCCAAATTGGATCAATTTTACCTCTCAATCTCTACTTTACCAAGTTACACAAATTAGTTCAATTATCTCTTGGCCTCACCAAACTAACTCAAAACTATAGAATTCGTGCTAAATAAGATCTCTTCTCAGTCTCACTTATATGTACTTTCCCTTAGGGTGTCCATCCTAAGTTTTGAAGTCTATTCAATTTAGTCTAGTTTTTTTACGATTTAGCCCATACACCAAAAACTAACTAAACAATACTTCCATCAACCAACCACCTAAGATTTAGCTACTCATATTCATTTCCAAACAAGCAGTAACCCCATATAGCAGCCAAGCATACATCCAAATAGGCACAAGAAGAGTTTAAAGAAAAGCTTGAAATTTTCTTAATATATATTTGAAGAAAATTAGAAGAGCAACAATGGTGATGGAGAAAAACATAAAAATATCATTTTTTTTACTAAAGGAATAGAAATAGAACTGAGCTATATTGCTAACACTAGATTCAAATGAAAATACAAAAGAAGTTTAAGTAATCAAACAACAAATAATACCTCGGTATAGTATACTTAACTAACTAACTATCTACCAAAGTAACTAAAAAACAAAAAAGTACACAAAACCCTAGAAAAATGGAAAAGAAGACAATTCAAACTTAAGCTAAAAGATGATAAAAACTAAAAGTAGTCCTCTTTTCTACAACCAAAAGTGGCTTTTTGCAATTGATATCAAACCAAAAATGTTGACCAAAATGCCCCTAACCATCTAAATTTGATTGGGGTTGAGGTTGGACAAGAACTACCATTGCAATCATCTTTTGTATCCATTTGGTAGTAGTGTCACAATGCCTACTTGGAGTTGGGCTCAATTCTCTTAACTTTAGCACTGTTAGAGGTATCATCACTTCCACTCTTCAATTTTGTGATACCCCCTTCTAGCTGATGATTTCTTCAAGTTTGGGCCGTTATAGACTCCCTACAACACTCAATCAATTTGTTAGGTTCCCCATGGTGCATTTTATCACATCCCAAAAACTAGGTTTGTAGGTATTAGATTAGTAAATCAAGAGTGGTCATGCCCTGGTTTTCATAAGGTTATTTTAGTGTATTTGATAATAAATAAGTATCTAGTGTAGTGGTTAAATGGTGGAGGAGTTGCCCTTAAAGTTTTGTGTCCGGTTCCCCTCCCTTAAAATTTTGATTATTTTTATCCCTATATCTAGCTAGCCACACCTAGATTATCTTTATTTTTTATATGTTTGTTGACAAGAATTAGCTTGTTGGTTTAGTGGTAAGGCCTTAACTTACCCATAGGTGCTAAGTTCAAATCTTATTGTGTGTAGAAGTGGAATTATTTTTGTTTCTCCATATTATGTCGGCCAAAGCTTTCAGGAACTAAATCAAAATCAAATTCTAAGAAATCTGATTAGGATAATAACTAACCAAATTAGTTGGGATATAATCTCTTCTTTTAAAGATGGAGAGATTTCTTCACACTTTTCCTATCGTTTTTACCCTTTTGCTACTCTGTCTGTAACCTCCCAAAATTGGGCCTAGAAAAATTGGGCCCAATGGGCCTTGGGTGTAGAAATGTTTAAAATTTTTGAGAATATGAGAATGGTGTTATTGCAAATTAGACTTATTAGTTAAGTGAATTTGGAAGGTTACGAGGTTTCTAGGAAGTTCGGGGTTTAATTGGGCCTTAGTAAAAATTTGGTATTTTAGCACTTTAAAGAGAGATAGTATGTGGCATCAAGGCTTATGGAAATAGGTGGGTAATTTACTTGCATAAATGAGCAATTAGTAAAGAGGTTATGGCATCAAGTGAAGGCATTGAGGGAAGAGGTTCGAATCCCACTTAGTACAAAAATTTTGACTATTGTTTTGTATACTTTCTCTAAATGTCGGCCAAGATGTATATATGGCAAGGTGGACTTTTTAATTTTGGCAAGGTGGCTAAGGAAATAAGGAAAGGGTGAAGGTAAGGTAAGGAAATAAGGAAAGGGTGAAGGTAAGGTAAGGAATCAAAAGAAAAAGGGCAAGTAAGGGGAACATGGGGCCTTTTTCAAGGGAAGAGTTATGGAAAGTGTGGTTGTCCAAATTTTGACCATTATGGTCGTGAATGTGGACGGTTTTGGGTGTAGAGGGAGGTAGCCGAATTTTTCTTGGTCTTTTGGTAAAGCTTTAGTGCTTGTTTTGGTCAAAATTCCTATAGCATCAATTGTGTCATTTTCTCCAATTGCTATTCTCTTTGCCGAATCCTCCTAGCACATTTGTGCAGTTTTCTCCTCTTTTATTGGTCAAAACATTCATCTCTTGTTCATCTTCCTTTGATAGCCAAATCACCTAGCCTCCATCCAACCTTCCATTCCTTTCTTTTAAACATTCTTTCAATCTTTCCTCTTATCTAAATCGACACCACCAAAAGATCACATCTTCTTGTTTGATTATCCCCCATAGCCGAATATCAATATACATTTTCCTCTATAACTGAACTTTCATCTCTTCTCTATCTTTTCTTCTCATCCGTATTAACACCTATTCCTTGATAAATCGGTAAGTGGTTCTCTTGAACATTTTATTTTCTTTCTCTTAATGCCGAATTATGCCTTGGTTTGGGATGGTCATATTGACCGAGACCATCATTTTATTCTACTCTCTCAAGCAAGATCACTCTCCCTTTTAGAGTCGAACGGAGAAATCAGAGAAATCGGACGGAGAAATCGGATCCAATATTAATAAAATAAGGAGTTCTTATGGATTATTGATATTATTCAATATTCGATTGGTTGCTAATGGAGTAATAATTTGAAATAATTGACTATATGTTTTAGGGACAAATAACTCGATATATTCTACCTTCGGACATAGTGGTAAGTGATTCAAGTGTATGTGATACGAAATCTTTTGGAAATCTGAGGCTAACTTTTGGTTGGTATTGTTCTAGGTCATCGACAAGTGGTTCTTTAGGAAATCAAAATCAGGTGTGTAATCCCATACCTTCCGAATACATATCTAAAATGGTGTGTAATCTCACACTTCTCTAAAACTTTGTATGAAATATTCGGTGAATCGGTCAAAATACCGAAGAAAACCAAAAACCGGCATTCGTGATCACTCGGGCGTGCATATCGTAGTGGTAATCGTATTTTGTAATAAAACAGTTTCGATTAGAAGCAGTGGCGTGTCCTTGAAATATCACGAAAAATAGGAGAAATGGAATTAGAAAGTGAATAAGATATCAAATTAAAGCTTACTATGTCTATTTTGATAATGAAGAAATAGAGAAGGAAAAGAAATTTTATATTCTGTGATATTTTAATCTTAGTGAGACTGGTTCTAATTGACTTCGTGGTTCCCTGATCTATCTTGGAAAAATCGTATAAAATTGTACAAAGTGGATTATGAGTTATAGTTTATATGTATAGATTCCTTAGTGAGCCTATTTTCAATAGAAATAAGTGGGAGAAGTATATGAAAATCGTACAGTGAGATATTTGAAATTAAGTTAAGAGAGGTCAGAACCATTGGACAGTGAAACAAGGGAAACTTTAAGAAATAAACTGTACTAAATGGCTAAGCCAAAAATTATGGAAAAATTGTACTAAGAAGATATATGAGACTAGTTTCAAGGAAAATTTATGGATTTAGATTTCGATATTCCTAACTCGAGTTATAGTCAATTTGGTCAGTATGACACAGATGGACAGATTCAATTTTTATGCCCCAAATTAGTAGTTAAGTCTGGTCTGTGAAATTTACCAAAATATCCTTGGAGGGTAAATTACCGAAATACCCTTGGGTTGCGAGATTACCAAATTACCCTTAGTGGGTAAATTACAGAATTATGAAAATGCCCCTAATGGGCCGATTTGAAAGATTGCCCCTCATGGGTCGAATTATGGAAATGCCCCTAACGGGCCGATTTGATAATTTGCTATAAGGGCCGATTTGATAATTTGCTATATGGGCCGATCTGATATTTTATTATATGGGTCGATCTGATATTTTGTTATATGGGCCGATCTGATATTTTTCCATATGGGCCTAATTGATAATTTGTCATAATGGGCCGTACTTTTGATAAAGAATATCTTAATAAATTACTGTTGTTATATCGTAAAAATCATGAATTGTTATGCGTTATATACATGATTTTGCATGGGATGGGAATATTGAAGAGAAGTTCTGGTGGCTCGGCCACAAATCTGTATAGTGGCAATGTCACGTAAATTCTGTTATTCTGGTGGCTTGTCCACAATTATATTTGTTATAAATGGCTTAATGCCTGCGATTGGTGTGTTGGTGGGGTGGGTTGACTTGATCCCCATAAGTGTGTTGGTTGGTACGGGTGGTGTGTAGCGGATGGATTACTAGGTTTGGTTTGGGAATTGCATTTCATGCACATGATATAATTGATACATTATTATTATTGTAAATGGGCTTAGGCCCAAATTATTGTTAAATGGGTTCCGGCCCAATGGATAACGGTAAGGGGATTACGCACTGAGTTCATGTAACTCACCCCCCTTTCTCTTACCCCTTTCAGGTAATGCTTAGTGACGTGGACTTGGGCCATGGATGACTCGGTGGAGGCCATACTTCAGAAATGGTTTATTTGGACTTCAGACTTCTTTCTCGTTTATTTTATTACTTTACTATTTTGGGTTAAATGTTGTAATAAGGCCTCTGGACTATTTTTATTTTTGCTTTATGGTTGGGATGTTTGTATTATTTTTCTTAAATTGTTTAAAAAGGGAAATTTCTAAAAACTTAAATAATGGTTTCCAAAATCGATTAACAAGTGGATTTCAAAATAAACTTTCACAAATATTTTTAACACGGATATTTTCTCTCGAACTATTAACGATATTTTCAGAAGTCACGGTTTTGTAAGATCATTAGTTCAAAATTATCGATTTATCAATCAAATCTTTGAGGTTAGTGGTATTTTAATCAAATCAAACTTGTTTTCTTGATTTTAACAAATCAATATTTTAGTATGAATAAAAAGGGTTTAACATGTTTGCTCGTGTGACATACCAAATCCGCTCGTAACGCATGGGCCGGGTTTGGGGTGTTACACTATTCTTTTCTTTTCTTTTCCATTTTTCTTGCCTGGCAAACCCTTTTTCTTTCTTTGTCTCTCTCTCTTTTGTCATTTCTATATGCTATCTTATTATCGTTCAGACCTCAAGTTTCTGTGTTGTCATTCTTCTGATTCGTTTTGGGAGTGTGAGGTAGGGAATTTCGGTATAGTAACCATTATCTTCTTAGGATTTCTATTTATTTGTTTATTTTCAATGTGTTACGAGGGAGGTTTTTGGTGGAGGTTTTGCCTTAATGGTATTGGTCTACTCATTTTGATTCTGTTTAGGTGAGGATCAGGAGTCGAGTCCTCCTCCAATGAATTGACGATCTAGATTGGTGATCTTTGATTCTTGGTTTAAGGTGTGTGTTTTATCTTGTATGATAAGTATATGACATGTTTTGATTTTTGATTAATTTAGTAATGTGAAAATTTGTAAGAAATAGAGTGGCCAAATGTGCTAAAGGATTTTTGTGTTGAAAGAAGGTAAGTATTCTGTTTAGATTTGTCAAGTGATTCTTATACAATTATTGATAAGTTGTGTTTTGTTCTAATTCTCATGACCTATGACATTGTGGCTATTCTAATTAAATTGACTTGTTATTATTGAAATATGGGATATATGTTATGCAAAGCATGAATTACCATGTCTACTAATTTTTTTTTCAATATACGATTGCATGGTCAACATGCTTATTGTTCTGATTTTTTTATTTTCTGCCATGTCACATTACATGGGGTTGGGACATTATGGTAAGGAGGAAGTTTTGGCATTTTAATGATTTGCACTATCTTTTGGTTTAACAACATATTTGTTCTGGCCACTTGACTACAATTCTAGTGGCACTATCCTCAATTATCTGTTGGTGTGTTTTGGATGGTCAAGTTCTAAGGGAACTCTATTTGTTTTGTAGCACAGCTGGGTAGTAAATTTCTAATATATCTGCATTATCATAACACGCATATTGAAATCTGCAAATTTAATATTTGTAAGTTCTTTATAATAAATTGATCTGTTTGATATGCTAATTGTTTGTATACTAAAGTTAAAATCACACTAGGCTTCTAGCTCACCCAATATTTAATCATCTCAGGAATTTCGTAGACTTAAGATCGGGCGTTACACGGGAGCTCGGGTTGAATTATCAATATGAAACGATTTCTAAGAGACTTTTCGTTTAAATATGGACTTTTGGACAGTTGGTAACTTTTGGACTATCTCTTTTGTTTTGGGTTTGTCTGTTGGATTTTTCAATAATATTTTAAATTATGTATCTGATTTTCTGGTTATTTAAAAGATGACCGATTTTCAAAATAAAAGAAGTTATGGATTTTTCGACTGTAAAATTTTGAAATGAGCAGCTATGTTTTTTAAAAAATAATGTAGTTAATAATATGTCTTTTATGTTAATTCAGTAGTAAAGAGCAGTGGATTTGGGAAAACTCTACTGGATAGATGGTTAAGTTTTATAACTAATAAATTGAATCAAGATTTTCAGAATTTACGATTACGGAAAACAAGTAAAAGTTTTAGAAAGCAACAACCAAGTTTTCAAGTAGTCATTTGACCTTCAAGATTCGATCATAACTTGTAGGTCGAGTTTGGGGTGTCATTGTAACACCCCAAACCCGGTGCAATTGGTACGACCAGATCTGGTATGTTACGGGTTGAACTTTAAAAACTTTGCTCTGAAGGGTATTGAAATCTCGGTTGATTTGTAGAAGTATTCATTGAATAAGTGTCAATTGAAGAAAACCTTTGTAGCGAAAATCTCTTGTTTGAAAAGCCCATTTTATTTCTTTTTATAAATAAAACTTTGAACATAAATTTATAAATGTAAACATCATTAAATATGAATCAAAACACTAAGCTAGGGAAGCCTTATTACAAGAATAGTCCCAAATTCAAACTTAAAGAATAATAAAAAAACCGAAAATAGTTTAAGAAATTAAATGGCGTGATGTCCCCTCGAGTCTGTCTCGACTCCCATGTCCACGATCTACTGCTCATCTGAAAGAGTAGAGAAAAATGAAAGGGTGAGTCACCAAGACTCAGTGTATAAATCCAGAAACACAATGACCTGAGGCCCACAAACACATTATGAGCCCTGGCCCATACATGAAGGCAACAATCATAATTACATGATAAATAGTAAATGATGAATAGCCCAACCCATCCTAGAATTCCATCCTCTACACACCAACCCGTACCAACCATCATACCTCAGGGATTTCTACAATCAACCCTCCATCCGCTACACACCATAACGACAGCCGTACTGCCTATTCCTCTTAATCAGGAATCATTAAACGTGGCATAGCCACCGATCACTATATGACCTAACATTTGAATTTGTGGTTTAACCACCGATCACCAAGTGACCTATCATGCACTTCCCCTTCATTATCATAATCCCACCCCATGCAAACACACGTGAAAAATTGAAAACATCATACCATCTTTAAGAAAACAGGCATAAATATATATATCAGTACGCATAGAGAGATTTCTTATGATTACTTACCTGGCATCTTGTGCCTAACCCTTTTCGGGTTTTACGACTGTCCATACAGCCTTTTTTCGGCTTTTAGCCCATAAAATATATTTAGTCTGATTACTATCTGACCTTTTTAGGCTTTTAGCCCATAGCATATATTTAGTACAGATTAATTTGTGTGTTAGGGATCTACACAATTGCTATGTCGATGTTGTCCGTAGCCGACATAATTGCTATCTGCCTAAGGTGTTGTTCAGAAGCCGTCCACAACCCGGTGGCCAATCTCGAACCGCTGACACCGCGCGTTTCTTGAACTTAGGGATTGGGTTTACAAAAGTCCTTGTCAGAACTATTATAACGAAATAGAGTTGTTAAACCATAACATATGGTTAAGATCTCAAATGTGATAGCGAATGTAACGGAAATCTAAAGAAAACCCTCTTACCTTAAAATCCCGAAATTAGAGCCTAGCAATTTCTGGCTTTTAGATCTAAACGATCAGGTTTCCTTCAAATCCCGTAATGCCGCCCAAAACGAAAAAAAAAAGAGAGAGAGAAGGTATTAGCCTCAATCAAAAGCCTTAACAAACCAAGTGGCCATTCGGCCTTGTCTCCTAAAAACCGAAAGAGATCTTAAGGAATGGCAAGAGTCTATACTTACCTTAATAGAGAAAATTCGACTACTCCTAGAGAATTCAAGCTTTTGAGAAGATCAAAAAGGAAAGATGATCTCAAGATATCTATGAAGATCCGGCTTTGATAAAGAAACCGGCAAGGAGAAAACAATAACAATGACTATCCGGCTTATAGGAAAAGAATGGAGAAGAGAATTAAAATCAAGAGTTTTGGCTTTTGCATAAAAGTGAAGATGAGAGAATGGGATTTAGGGATTTCAGCTTTTGCAGAGAATGGGAGAAAAGCTTTAAAAGAATAGGGTTCAAATGCCAGAATTGAAGAGATACCCCCTATTTATAGAGAATTTTGGCACTTACCTATCAAAAACCGAAAGTGCGCTTCCTGATAACTAACAACTAATCCAATAGTAGGGGAAATTTCGGCACCCCTCCAAGAGATGGAAATTCGGCCAACACTTCACTCAGCAGATAATTCCTATCTTTTCTCCTCTATCTTCATCTGATCACTCATCCTTAAGTGACATGGATAACACCACCTCTTCCTTCCTTTATCTGCCACATTATCATCCATATTATCCACATTATCCATCAATTATTCTTCTTAATTTCAAGCATTCTAACTGACTCCAACTCTGCTCTCCCTTGACGCCAAAATTAATTAAAATATATGGGTAATGCGACTCGAACCTTGGACCTCCCTTACTGCTTATCATTCCACCTCAAAGCCCCTATGTGGCGCCACTTTGCCACTGGGCCACAAGCCCATTTGTGTCTTAAAACACAGATAACATCTTTTAAGCCCTATCCTATTGGCTTTCCACTAGAGTGCCCAAGCAGAAGATTTTTAACTAAGGCCTCGGCCCAATCTTGAGCCCGATTTGGACCCCTTAAACACTCTAATTAGCACATTATACGTAACACACAACAAATGCAAAGGCCCGTTAATTCAGGATGTTACAGTTCTTCGTCCTCGAAATTTCCAACTAACTATTAATCATACTACCTAAGTCTCACCACTATGCTTTCGTTGCGAACTCTGGTTCTGGCACAACCATTCTACCCCTACCACGATTACGCGGCGGACATTCACGACCCCTTGTACTCATTCTACCGATTCGCGTTTATCTGATTAGAAATTTTATGAATTATTAATTTCTTTCACTGATTAACCACGAATAATCTTATGGACAGTAGTTTCAAGAGTAGTTCTTTCGAATTCAAAATTATATCTACAGGTTTTAGTCTCAAGTTTGTCTCCTAGTTCCAAGAACCACATACATTCAACCATCATACATCAGCATGCAAATAGCATCCATGAATTCACGTTCATCAAGTAAGAGTATTTTTCGTCGTTTCACTACCCAGGGGTTTTTTCGTAATTTTGTCCTACAGGGTTTTTTTCGTAATTCCTCAAAATAGGGTATCTTGGTGATTTTTCGGAATAGAGGTATTTTTTTCTGTAAAGCAGGGGTATTTTGGGAATTCTTTTTTTTGAAATAGAGATATTTGGATGGTGTTGTTTTTTGTTTTTTTTATTATTATTACAGGGATACTTTGGAAGATTTATTTTTGCAAACCCAGGGTATTCTAGGGAATTTTCACAAATCAAGGGTATTTTTGAAATTTTACAAAACTAGGGAGTATTTTAGTAATTTTTGTAAAATAGGGTGGCTGGTCCCTTTCGGGTTTTAATTATAGATTTTGGCCCGTCAACAAGTCCTCATGTCTAAGGTGAACAGTCACTACGCACTAGGTAGGATTCCAGCGAAGAGGAGGTGAGTCACTAGGGCTGTTTAAGTACCAAGCTCTCCCTGAATCCAATCCTAGACATGCGTATGCCTGTTGCCACACCCTAACCCAGCGATTGTTCACAGGTTTGTTTGGATAGATTAAGCCTTATGAATATAAAGAGTTGTTGAAACTAAGCCTACAATCCATCAATGCCTAACATACTAGTCTATATCCATCAAGCCCATCAAGCCCACATATATATCACATCCAAAAGTTTAGAATACTTACCTGCGTGGATCGGGTGCCGGTAGACTCGAAGGCCATATCTCCATCCAAGACATTTTCCTCAAATTCACATCAAATTTTCAAAACACTACTAGACCCATTTCACAGCCTGAGTTTTGAACTGGGCTCTGATACCAAAATGTAACACCCCAAACCCCGCCCAATTACTACGACCAAATCTGGTATGGTACGGGTTGAACTTTAAAAACTTTGCTCTGAAGAGTTTTGAAATCTTGGTTGATTTGTAGAAGTATTCATTAAATAAGTGTCAATTGAAGAAAACCTTCGTAGCGTTACTTTTTCCTATAAAAATCTCTTGTTTGAAAAGCCCATTTTATTTCTTTTTATTAATTAAACTTTGAACATAAATTTATAAATGTAAACATCATTAAATATGAATCAAAACACTAAGCTAGGGAGGCCTTATTACAAGAATAGTCCCAAATTCAAACTTAAAGAATAATAAAAAAATTGAAAATAGTTTAAGAAATTAAATGGCGTGATGGCCCCTCGAGTCTGTCTCGACTCCCATGTCCACGATCTACTGCTCATCTGAAAGAGTAGAGAAAAATGAAAGGGTGAGTCACCAAGACTCAGTGTATAAATCCGGAAACACAATGACCTGAGGCCCACAAACACATTATGAGCCTTGGCCCATACATGAAGGTAACAATCATAATTACATGATAAATAGTAAATGATGAATAGCCAAACCCATCCTAGAATTCCATCCTCTACACACCAACCCGTACCAACAATCACACCTCGGGGATTTCTACAATCAACCCTCCATTCGCTACACAACATAACGACAGCCGTACTACCTATTCCTCTTAATCAGGAATCATTAAACGTGGCATAGCCACCGATCACTATGTGAGCTAACGTTTGCATTTTTGGTTTAATCACCGATCACCAAGTGACCTATCATGCACTTCCCCTTCATTATCATAATCCTACCCCATCCAAACACACATGAAAAATCAAGTACCATCTTTAAGAAAACAGGCATCTATATATAAATATCAGTACGCATAGAGAGATTTCTTATGATTACTTACCTGGCATCCTGAACCACCCCACACCCGGCCCACAAGCCTGGACCGGATCTGGTATGTTCCTCGAAGTAAACCGGTTAAAAATTCTTTTATTACTTTGGAAATCATGCGTTTTGAAGATAGTTTCTTTGGTGGGTTGGGCTCGAGTTGAAAACAAATTCATTTTATATTGAAACCCATTTAATTTCAAGTGACAAAATATTTAAAGTTTATTTTAAATTAAATTGACTTAATCTCTAATAAATAAAATTTCGTAACATAGTAAATAAAATAGGAAATAACATAGTTCACTATGGCCTTATTACATCAAATAAAAACCCAAAATTAAATTTAAAGTACTTAGCAAAATAAAGAGTCCACATAATAATTTCCTTGCTGGGCATAGCCACCACTAAGCTTCTGCCGACCCGGTCCATTACTGATCATCACCTGAAAAATGTTCCCACAACGGGGTGAGTCAACAGACTTATTGTGTACCACAACACTAAGTCTTAACAAATTCAGGCATTTCATAGCATACATATTCATATATCATTAAATTAAAATGATGCAACCTGAACCCAAACCTAGATGCCATCCGCTACACATCACCCGTACCAACCTGCACACCGTGGGGACTACTAAGTCAACCCTCCATCCGCTACACACCATCGAAGGCAGCCGCTGCAGTCGACGTGCTCATCGCCCTTATAAATATTCGTGGCATAGCCACCAGATTAAATAATTGTGACCGAAGTCACCACATTCAGATATCGTGGTCTTAGATCACCACATTCACTTCCCCTTTTTCAATAACCCATATGCCCCATATCATACATATTATGCATTAACATGCCAAATTTCACATTCTTATCTCTGTTCACATATGAGTCATAACATATATTCATAATCCTAGTAGGTGTAGGAAACGTACCTGAGTACTTTGTACCATAATATGGTACCTTAGCCATATTCACATTCTTATACATACTTAAATGAAATATTGCCATAAATCGTATTAAAAGATAGTGTAGGGTACACACCTGATTCGCTTAACAAATTCACTGAAATCCCGAAAAGCTTGATCTAATGCCTTAGATCTTAAATCCCTACATTCGGCCAATCTTAATATGTTAGCAAAGAGCCTATTCGGCTATAAGACCAAATCCTATTAGGATTGTTGTAACTCAAACTTACCTTGGTGCCGATTGATGTCTAATCAAATGCCGGAAACTTTGTATCCTTCTTCCTTGAAATCGGCAATCACTAGATTACTTGAATAGATTAGTTTCGGCTTTTGAATAGTTAATGAAACACATCTATTTACCAAACATGGCCTTGGTCGAATGCTATAAACACTTACCTTGTGGATTTTAAGTCCCGAAACTCACCAAATAACTAGGGAACACGCGGCCTATGGTGTACCTTTGGGAGAAGAACTTCTCCTTCCTTGTAGTCGACACTTAATAAATCCCGAAAGATCTCTTCAAAGTTTTGACAACAAGATATTAATGGGGTTAGTCCTGGATTTCGGCGAATCTTAAAAGAAAAAAGGATGAAACTGAATGAGATCTTACCCTTACTTTAGAAATCAGCAATCCTTGCTTGAACCTTTAGCAATATTCGGCTATGGAGACTAGCTTGTTGTGGATCAATCAACTTCGGCTTTTGGACTTAATGGAGTAATCGGCTAGAACACAAGCAAACTTTCGGCTTTGAAAAATAGAAGAGAAGAGAAGAAAAGAAGGACTTTGGAAGAGGAAAAGAATCAACGAAAAGGGAGGCTATTTGGCTAAGTGAAATTCGGCTATCCCTTTTCCTAGCTTAGCCGAAATTACCAAGCTTAAAGTCCCTTACTTGGCTATCACTTCTCCATATTTTGATAGCTTTATCTCTTTAATTATCACTTTATTCAAATTAATAAAAAATTTAATCTAATAATTATCTCCCATCTCTTAATAAAAATAATACTAATAATAATCCATCATTATCTATCTATTTGCTGAATTTTAAAGAGGATAAAACTCCTCTTTTAAGAGCCTTAATGACGTCCACCTCTCTGCTCCTTGTAGCAAAAATAAAATTCTTTTATTTGCTTCCCATGCGACTCGATCCTTGGCCCATTTGCCTATGTATTTGGGGTCACTTGCTAGGCCCTTAAGTGGCGCCTTGTAGCCATTTTACCAAGGCTATTTGAATGTCATATTTCACATACATTTTCTCTTAAGACCACCTTGCTTTATGTCCCTCTTTTAAACTTTAAACTTGACATTTCTAAAGCATTTCCTTACATTTCTAAGACATTTCCTTACATTTCCAAGACATTTCCTTACATTTCCAAGACAAGACATTTCCTTACATTTCCAAGTCATTTCCTTACATTTCCAAGATTCTAAAAATGCACACATCATATCCATAACACACAAGACATACTAATGCATAGGCTATAATCCAGGATGCTACAGTTCTACCCCCTTAAAAATAATTTCGTCCTCGAAATTACTTGGCTAACTGCATTCCTACTCACCACACTACGCTTATGCTGCGCACTCTGATCTTAATAACACTATCATACTTCCTAGGCATAATCTCTAAATTCACATGCAAGGTTTCAGGCACTTTACCAGCAGTACAAGAATGAGCTAATTCATAGCAAGCAAAGTGATAAAGGGTATTCCAGAACAAGGAACGTACCCGTTGTCACATCTAGTACATCTTCCTCTTCGTGACGGCCAATTGCATAAACCAATCTTGGTTGCCTCTCATCAGAACCTTCGGCACCTCTATTTGGTGTTCCACGACCTTGGCCGGAACCATTCCTTCCATGGTTCAGACCACGACCCTTGTCGCTTGTTGACCACCTCTGCCTGTCTGCTCATAACCTTGACCTGCTGTCCGAGACCTATTCGGATCCTGCGAACAGTCTTTAATCATATGATCCTTGGACCCACACTTAAAGCATCCTCCGGTCTTTTTCCAACACTCTCCTAAGTGTTTTTTCCCACACTGGTCAGAAGTGCGATACTGCCCTCCTGTAGCAGCTTGCTGGCCTTGCGGCCCATCAACTCTAGGCCTTTTATTCCCAGATGATCCTGACGATCCAAAGCCTTTGTTCGGCCTGCTCTGACCAGAGTTCTGCCTCACGGAGTCCTTAATTCCCTCAGCTACTTTTGCCTTCTCTACTAAAGCAGAAAACTCCCGCTCCTAATGCGGTGCTATCAACAATCTCAGATCATCCCTTAGTCCGTCCTTAAAACAGATACAGCGCTCATGCTCCGTTGCCACTACTCCTCGAGCGTATCGACTCAACCTCAGGAATTCAGCCTCATATTCCGCATCGGACTTGTTCCCTTAAACCAACCCTAGAAATGCTTTCCTTTGCTCATTAGTATACCGTGTGCTGACATACTTCTTCTGATATGCCGTCTTAACATATTCCCAGGTCAGATCTTCAGCTGTGGCACCATCCCGAACTATTAACCACCATTGGTACGCTTCATTGTGTAACAGTGCCACCATTCCTTTCAACTTCTCCTCAGGGGTTAGATCGAGCTCATCCATAATGCGCTCGGTTGCCTCCAACCAATATTCGGTCGTACTGGGTGCTACACCAGATACGCCACGAAATACCTCAGCTCTATTGGCACGAAGTTGCTCAGATACCGACTTTCGAGCTCTCGAATTTCCTCCTACACCAGCCACCAACTCAAGGACTCACAGCATAGCCTGCGACACAGCATCATCCCCCGTCTGAGCTTGCTGCTCAACACCAACAGCTGGGGGTGGTGGTGGCGGTGGTACCTCATTGTCAGACCCCTGACCCGATCTAACGGGTTCTGACACAGTCATTCTTCCTCTACCACGTCCACGATGGCCACGTCCTCTAGAACTCATTTCTATTGTTGCGATCTGATTAAAAAGTTTTATGAATTAGTCCTTGTTTCACTTATTAACCGCGAACAGTTTTATGAAAAGAGATGTTTAAAAGTGGTTCTTTCGATCAAACAAAGTTCTCAGCTCAAGTTCACTATTTAGAAAGTCACGTTCACATTCATCAACCAATTATGAACTTTCGTTCATTCAGAGAGATGTTGTAGTTTTCATTGTTGTTGTTTTTCCACTACCCAGGGGTATTTTCGTAATTTGTCCTACAGGGGTATTTTCGTAATTTGTCAAAATAAGGTTCCTTGGTGATTTTGTCAATAAGGGTATTTTGGTAAATTTTTTTTGAAATCCCAGGGCATTTTGGTAATTTTGAAACTCAGGAGTATTTTGGTAATAAACCAGGGTAAATTTGTAAAGCTAAATAAATCAGGGGTATTGCAGATTTTACAAAACTTTTGGGTTATTTTTGAGAATTTGTTTTCCAAAATGGTGGTGTTGTGGGAATTAGGGTCATTTTGGTAATTTTGTACGTCAGGGGCAATTTCGTAATTTTCCAAAATCAAGATATTTTGATATTTTGTGATCTTGAATTTTTGGTCATTTTATAAAATAAGAAAAATTTTATTGAGATCGGGGTAGTACGGTAATAATTTTTTTTTAGAAACCAGGGGTATTTTTTGTAATTTCGCCACTAGGGGTATTTTGGTAATTTTGTAAATTGGGAATATTTTGAAAACTTTCTAAAAATAAGTTTTGTTACTATTCAAAGGGATAAATTTGGGGATTTTAAAACTAGGGTTTCCATAAAAACATGGCTAGTCCCTTTCGGGTTTTAGTTATTGGGTTTAGCCAATGAATAAGTCCTCATGGTTAGGGTGAACCGTAGCTACGCACCAGGTAGGATTCCTGCGAAGAGGAGGTGAGTCACTAGGACTGCTTAAGTACCAGGCTCTTCCGGATCCAATCCTAGACATGTGCACAGGGGTTACCACACCCTAACTCGGCGACTTAGCCATAGGGTTGTTTAGTTAGGCACTTAAGTCTTATGTAAGTGTTGGGGAAAACTAATCTTAGGGTTCAAGTACTTATCATGCTAATCTACGTTCCATTCCATTTCTACCCTTCTACAAATAATTCAATAAATCACACAAATGGATAGAAGTACTTACCTGGTGGACTACGGGTCGGAGACTTAGGTGCCATGCCAGAAAAAACCCTGCTTTTTTCAAAAATATTTTTTGAAAACTCATTTGGGCTCGCTTTCAAAACATTTTGGGCCTTTAACCTCAGGCCGAGAGTTTGAAAGCAGGCTCGATATAAATCGAAACACCCACACCTTGACCCGAGCTGGGCCGGATCAGTATGTTCCTCAAAGTAAACCAGGTTAAAAATTCTTTTATTACTTTGGAAATCTGTGTGTTTTGAAGATAGTTTACTGGTGGGTTGGGCTCGAGTTGAAAACAAATTCATTTTATATTGAAACCCAATTAATTTCAAGTGACAAAATATTTAAAGTTTATTTTAAATTAAATTGACTTAATCTCTAAATAAAATTTCGTAACATAGTAAATAAAACAGGAAATAACATAGTTCACTATGGCCTTATTACATCAAATAAAAACCCAAAATTAAATTTAAAGTACTTAGAAAAATAAAGAGTCCACATAATAATTTCCTTCTTGCATGGGCATGGCCACCACTAAGCTCTGCAGGCCGGTCCATTATCGATCATCACACGAAAAATGTTCCCACAACGGGGTGAGTCAACAGACTCAATGTGTAGCACAACACTAAGTCTTAACAAATTCAGGCATTTCATAGCATACATATTCATATATCATTAAATTAAAATGATGCAACCCGAACCCAAACCTAGATGCCATCCGCTGCACATCACCCGTACCAACCTGCACACCGTGGGGACTACTAAGCCAACCCTCCATCAGCTACACACCATCGACGGCAGTCGCTGCAGTCGACGTGCTCATCGCCCTTATAAATATTCATGGCATAGCCACTATATTAAATAATTGTGACCGAAGTCAACACATTCAGATATCGTGGTCTTAAGTCACCACATTCAGATAATGTGACTGAAGTCACCACATTCAGATATCGTGGTCTTAGATCACCACATTCACTTCCCCTTTTTCAATAACCCATATGCCCCGTATCATACATATTATGCATTAACATGCTAACTTTCACATTCTTATCTCTGTTTACATATGAGTCATAACATATATTCATAATCCTAGTAGGAGTAGGAAACGTACCTGAGTACTTTGTACCACAATATGGTACCTTAGCCATATTCACATTCTTATACATACTTATATTAAATATTGCCATAAATCGTATTAAAAGATAGTGTGGGGTACACACCTGATTCGCTAAACAAATTCACCGAAATCCCGAAAAGCTTGATCTAATGCCTTAAATCATAAATCCCTATATTCGGCCAACCTTAATATGTTAGCAAAGAGCCTATTCGGCTAAAAGACCAAATCTTATTAGGATTGTTGTAACTCAAACTTACCTTGGTGCCGATTGATGTCTAATCAAATGCCGGAAACTTTGTATCCTTCTTCCTTGAAATTGGCAATTTGATGTCTAATCAAATGCCGGAAACTTTGTATCCTTCTTCCTTGAAATTGGCAATCACTAGATTACTTGAATAGATTAGTTTCGGCTTTTGAATAATTAATGAAACACATCTATTTAGCAAACATGGCCTTGGCCGAATGCTATAAACACTTACCTTGTGGATTTTAAGTCCCGAAACTCGCCGAATAACTAGGGAACACGCGGCCTATGGTGTACCTTCGGGAGAAGAACTTCTCCTTCCTTGTAGTCGACACTTAATAAATCCCGAAAGATCTCTTCAAGGTTTCGACAACAAGATAATAATGGGGTTAGTCCTAGATTTCGGCAAATCTTAAAAGAGAAAAGGATGAAACCGAATGAGATCTTACCCTTACTTTAGAAATCGGCAATCCTTGCTTGAACCTTTAGCAATATTCGGCTATGGAGACTAGCTTGTTGTGGATCAATCAACTTCGGCTTTTGGACTTAATGGAGTAATCGGCTAGAACACAAGCAAACTTTTGGCTTTGACAAATAGAAGAGAAGAGAAGAAAAGAGGGACTTTGGAAGAGGAAAAGAATCAACGAAAAGGGAGGCTATTTGGCTAAGTGAAATTCGGCTATCCCTTTTCCTAGCTTAATAAAATTACCAAGCTTAAAGTCCCTTACTTGGCCATCACTTCTCCACATTTTGATAGCTTTATCTCTTTAATTATCACCTTATTCAAATTAATAAAAAATTTAATCCAATAATTATCTCTCATCTCTTAATAAAAATAATACTAATACTAATCCATCATTATCCATCTAGTTACCAAATTTTAAAGAGGATAAAACTCCTCTTTTAAGAGCCTTAATGCCGTCCACCTCTCTGCTCCTTGTAGCAAAAATAAAATTCTTTTATTTGCTTCCCATGTGACTCGATCCTTGGCCCATTTGCCTATGTATGTGGCGTCACTTGCTAGGACCTTAAGTGGCGCCTTGTAGCCATTTTACCAAGGCTATTTGTATGTCATATTTCACATACATTTTCTCTTAAGACCACCTTGTTTCATGTCCCTCTTTTAAACTTTAAACTTGACATTTCTAAAGCATTTCCTTACATTTCTAAGACATTTCCTTACATTTCCAAGACATTTCCTTACATTTCCAAGACAAGACATTTCCTTACATTTCCTTACATTTCCAAGACAAGACATTTCCTTACATTTCCAAGACATTTCCTTACATTTCCAAGATTCTAAAAATGCACACATCACATCCATAACACACAAGACATACTAATGCATAGGCTATAATCCAGGATGTTACACATCCTTTGCCTAACCCTTTTTGGGTTTTACGACTGTCCATACAGCCTTTTTCCGGCTTTAGCCCATAACATATATTTAGTACAGATTACTATACAACCTTTTTTCGGCTTTTAGCCCATAGCATATATTTAGTATAGATTAATTAGTGTGTTAGGGATCTACACACCTGTTTACCGATAAAATGATACTTTCTATGTCGACGCTGTCTGTAGCCGACACAATTGCTATCTACCTAAGGTGTTGTTCAGAAGTCGGTCCACAACCCGATGGCCAATCTCGAACCGCTGACACCGCGCATTTCTTGAACTTAGGGATTGGGTTTACAGACCCAATCCTCTCCTTTGCCTGATCCATATTTGATTCCATCAAAAGTCCTTGTCAGAACTATTATAATGAAATAGAGTTGTTAAACCATAACATATGGTTAAGATCTCAAATGTGATAGCGAATCTAACGGAAATCTAAAGAAAACCCCCTTACCTTAAAATCCCGAAATTAGAGACTAACAATTTCTGGATTTTCGATCTAAACGATCAGGTTTCCTTCAAATCCCGGAATGCCGCCCAAAACACAAAAAAGAAAAAAAAGAAAAAGAGAGAGAAGGTATTAGTCTCAATCGACAGCCTTAACAAACCAAGTGCCCATTCGGCCTTGTATCCTAAAAACCGAAAGAGATCTTAAGGAATACCAAGAGTTGACACTTACCTTAATAGAGAAAATTCAGCTAATCCTAGAGAATTTCGGCTTTTGAGAAGATAAAAAAGGAAAGATGATCTCAAGATATCTATGAAGATCTGGCTTTGATGAAGAAATCGGCAAGGCGAAAACAATAACAATGACTATTCGGCTTATAGGAAAAGAATGGAGAAAATAATTAAAATCAAGAGTTTCAGCTTTTGCATAAAAGTGAAGATGAGAGAATGGAATTTAGGGATTTCGGCTTTCATAGAGAATGGGAGAAAAGCTTTAAAAGAATGGGGTTCAAATGCTGGAATTGAAGAGATACCCCCTATTTATAGAGAATTTTGGCACTTACCTATCAAAAATCGAAAGTGCCCTTCTGATAACTAACAACTAATCCAATAGTAGGGGAAATTTTGGCACCCCTCCAAGAGATGGAAATTCGGCCAACACTGCACTTAGCAGATAATTCCTATCTTTTCTCCTCTATCTTCATCTGATCACTCATCCTTAAGTGACATGGATAACACCACCTTTTCCTTCCTTTATCTGCCACATTATCATCCATATTATCCACATTATCCATCAATTCTTCTTCCTAATTTCAAGCATTCTAACTGACTCCAACTCTGCTCTCTCTTGACGCCAAAATTAATTAAAATAGATGGGTAATACGACTCGAACCTTGGACCTCCCTTACTGCTTATCATGCCACCTCAAAGCCCCTAAGTGGCGCCACTTTGCCACTGGGCCACAAGCCCATTTGTGTCTTAAAACACAGATAACATCTTTTAAGCCCTATCCTACTGGCTTTCCACTAGAGTGCCCAAGCAGAAGATGTAATATCCCGGGTTAGGGGCTATTTCGTTGTTGCATGTTTTGCATGGGTTTTGTGTGCTGTGTTGCTATTTCGGTGTTTTAGGGGCTTAATTGTAGTCTAGGTGTGTGCCTGAGTGTATGGAAAATTTTGGTTTTGGGTGTTAAGTCGGGAGTGATGGGGTGAGGATGTGTAGTTTATGTTGTGTTTCGAGCACAAAAGAGGAGCTGGTGGAGTGGCAAAGCACGCGCGTCACTTGGGAGCATGGTGTGGCGTCAATTCCATGAGGTGGAGGTCATGAGTTCAAGCTGCGAAATTCTCATTTTGGGCTTCCATTTTGTGGCATAGGATGGAAGAGTTGTAAGTGGTTCAAATTCCACTTTGGACCAAGTCAAAAGTTCAAATGGAGGGTGGAGAGAAAAAGGGGAGTATGACTTGGTCCACTCATTTGAAATGAGTGGTGGTGAGTACTTGGGGGATTTGGCCAGAAATTTGGGGAGTTGGAAGGGAGGAGTGACGGCATAGTGTGGGTGAGGGAAGGCCGAATGTACCTTGGCACTTTGGTACATTTTCGGTCAAGTTTTTGGTAAGCAAAATTCCTTTTTCTTTGTTCACTTTGGGAACCGAAAGTCTAAGCATCTCTTTTGACATAGTTTCTTGGTATGTTCGGTCACTTTTTGGGTCAAGAGCAAAAGTTTAGTTAGTAGAAATTCCTTTGGTCTTCACTCATTATTTGGTTTTCTTTGCTTCCTAAAACCGTAAGTCAAAGGTGTGCTTGCCGAATTTCTTTTGCACTTTGTCTTCTACATTTGGGTTGTTGGCCGAATGCTTTCCTTCCTATCTTCCTCTTCTCTATTTTGTGGAAACCAGAAACTAGTATTCCCTCTTCTCATATCTCATATTTTTCCTTTCCTTTTGAAACACTAAAGCCGAAATTTACCTTGCCTAAACCAAGAAAATTCCTATTCATTTCATCCATATCTTTTCATCTCAAACCAGAAAAGCACCTACCATTTTTCCCATTTTTCTTTCTTCCCTTCTTAAGACCTTGACCGAATCTTTTATTTTTCTTTTGGTACAAGTCTTGGCCGAATCTCTTGTGGTTCTCTCCTAGTGTGGTTGGCCGAATCTTGGTTGGTAAGTAAGGGGTAAGTGATTGGTTGTTGCTAGTTTAATCTTGGTTTTGACTAAGTCGGGGTGATAAGGGACTATGATTATTCTCTTTTAAGGTGTAGCCGATTCTGATTGATTAAAGAAGGAACCATTGTGGTTTGGGTTTGGTAGGAAACCAAGCGTGTACAAGGTAAGGGTTCGATATTAACCCCTTTGGTTATTTGTTGATGGCGAATGTCATAGATGCCTAACCCTATGTTTGGCTGATTCTAGGAGCGGGTTAATCAAAGGATTGTAGATCGTTTCGATTGGGATTTTAGACTCGTGATTACCAGGTGTGTAACTAACACACTGATACTTAGTAAGATTATTAATAAACCTGTTGCCTGTTAAAATTATAAACAGTATGACGGACAAATGAATACCCAAACGGGGTATGTGTACGATTCGGGTAAGTCTGTTCTATTATGAGTACTATTGATGAAGCATGATATCATGATTTATGTTATGCATGTTATGAGTTGTAATGCTTGGTATGTTGGCATGATATGCATGGTTAGTATGAGATGCATAATCCCATGAGTATGATATGTATGGGTGATACGAGAGGAGGGAGCGATGATATCTGTGTCTTGTGAGCACACCGAGTGCTTTAGTAGCACAACTTTGTGACTTTGGGTCACAGAGGTTTAGCACCTCGGAGTTTTTGGTACCTCGGCGTCTCATCCCAGTGGCTCGGTACCACAGTGGGTTGGCCCCACTGAGATGATTATACGGGATTGGCGCCGGTGTTTTGGTAACACACGATGGGTTGGCCCCATCACCGATTTGTGACTACGGTCACGGTGCTGCTTTGGTAGCACATTGTGTCTTTGGGACACAGAGGTTTGGCACCTCATTGCGACTTGTCCCTGTGGTTTTAACCACCGTGGGTTGGCCCCACTTGAGATATGGGATCGTCGCTAGTGATTTGGTATCACACGATGGGTTGGCCCCATCATCATCGATTTGTGACTACGGTCACGGTGCTTTGGTAGCACATTGTGTCTTTGGGACACCGGTGGTTTGGGACCACATCGATGGATAATGTGTCTTTGGGACACCAGTGTTTTAGTAACACATTATGACTATACGTCACCGGTGGTTTGGCACCACCCGGTGGTTTGGTACCACACGGGGTAGAAAAGGTGTATGGATGGTTAGGATCGGGTTGCATTAATTATGTTGCTATGTATGATGTGTGTTAGCATGTTGTTTTATCGGGAGCGGGGTTTACACTTTGAGTCACTCGACTCACCCTCTCCTTTGACATTTCGGGTGACTCGTGAGACGCGGACTTGGGCCGGGATGGACTCGGGGTGCACATGCCATGCTCTAATAAAAGTTTTGCTCGATTTATTGCATTTGGGTACTTTAGTTTATTTATTTTTATTTGGGTTTATCTTGGATTTGTAAAAGCTTTCTAAGATGTGCTTTATGATGTTTATATTTTTACATTAGATTTTAATATCAGAATTGAAAATAACTTGGTGCAAATTTTGATTAAAATTTTGGAAAAGGCAGCGTTTTCAAACCAACAAAGCGATATGTTTTTGAACTATACCATCGGGTATCACACCGTTTTTTTTATAATTGAATGAAAAACAATCGGATTCAAACTTGAAACCAAAAATTTTTCTAAGACTGAATGTTCTGGTAACAATATTCAACAACTCGTTTTCGAAAAGAAACAAAGTTTTATCGAGTCTAACTAGTACAACCTCAAAGTTTTCAAATACGTTTTCCCTCGTAACATACCAGATTCGGTCGTGGTGTTTGGACCGGGTTTGGGGTGTTACAGAAGATTTTTAACTAAGGCCTCGGCCCAATCCTGAGCCCGATTTGGACCCCTTAAACACTTTAATTAGCACATTATACGTAATACACAACAAATGCAAAGGCCCATTAATTCAGGATGTTACAGTCACACATTTGGCCAACTCAGGTTGCAAAAGGGTATAAAATGATCAAAATCTCTTATTAATGAGAAAATCTAAAAATAGATAAAACTGTTAAAAAGTCACTTAAATTACTCAAGAATAAGCTCTTTAAGTGTCATGAAAAGCTTAATTTGACGTATTAAATTACGGCAGATCAATATGCCAATGCCAAAATTTTATTTTAACAACCATAAAATGTGGTTATCAAATACTTTTTACAATAATAATAATTTGGTTGTTAATATTTTTACATAATGATATTTACACAACAACAAATTATTAATTTGCAATGACATAATAATTGGATGCATTTTATGTTACACAATATTTAGTCATCATATAAAATAAATTTTAGCAATCATAATATTTGGTTTCAAAAGTGTATACTAGCCAACGACAATCTTAAAAATACTAGTAATTTATTTAGAAATAATTTTTTTAGTTGTATTTAAATTAAAACAAAAAAGCTAAGAAAACTAAAGAATTTATAAGAAATATTGTCACAAAAACTAATTTCACAACTAAAATTGAAATAATCCATAAATTTTAAAGTTTTAAAATTGTAAACTATTGTATCATAATAAAACAGAACTAAATTTTATATAAATTGTTACTAAAATCATTACCAAGCAACGCTTGAATAAAAATTAACGGCAAGAAAAATAATGTTTACACCAGCTAAACAAAAAAGAAGTTTGAAATTTGAACAGATATATGTGTTTTTGTATGTATATATGTGTTTCGAGTCTTGTGGCATGGACCTAGGTTAGCTGGTATGATTTTAAGTTAATATTTGGTACTTTTGGCATTATGACCGATAAAGTATTTATAAGTTAAATTTTATCACTTGATTGTGGTTACCTATGTTTGTTTATATAAGTCTGAATATGTTAGTTAGTAGATTAAATCTTAATGCTTTGGACACTATGGTTTAATGATACTTTATTATGCTTACATGTGTTAAATTGGTTATTTTGCATTGGTGTAATATTTGGGTATGTTTTAGGTACAATTAGGTGAAGCTTGAATGTTGGGAAATGTGCATTTTAGATCATTTGACCATTAAGTCTCGAGACAGTAAGTGCATGTCTCGAGACCGTTAGAACAAAAACTTACAATATTATGCATTCAATTATTTACTATCTCGAGACATGTTAATTTGGTCTCAAGACAAACTCATCTAGGTCTAGAGACTAGTGGACTATATCTTGAGACAAGGGCACATTAAAGCTAAATAACTTTTGCCCTGTTCTTGTCTCGAGACATGAAAACATCGAAGCAAAGATAGGAAAATAATGGAGGTCAATCTTGAGACCCAGTCTCAAGACTTGAGGACTTTTGCCTCGAGACTTGAACTTTATTGTCTCAAGACATATAAAGATCAAAGAAAATTTTCAAAAACTTATAATAAGGCTTGTCTCGAGTCATAGAGTTCTTGTCTCGAGACATAATGTTAAAATTTAAAAAAAGGTGTTTTAATTTGATTCATATGCTCGTATTAAACCTCATTGAGACCCAAATGATTAAATTGTAACAACTCGAATTCTAGTGGAGTCGAGAAATGCAATTTTGAAACCTTATTTGTAACACCCCTTACCCGTATTCAACGTTGGAACAGGGCATGAGGCATTACTAGACTTACACGTAATCAATCATATAATTTCGAAACCTGACTTTCCACTCCAAAGTTAAAACTTTTAATAATACCTCTTAAACAAGCCTACGAGGTCTAAATCACACTTTAGAAATGGTTTGGGATCACGTCGAACTCTTTTAAAAATCACTGTAAAGACTTAGAAAATTTTTACTAAACAGTCCACACGCCCGTCTGGAGGAAAGGGGTACGCCCGTATGACATATTAGATGCCCGTGTTTCACACCCGTGTGCAATTATTTTTCAATTCGAACCTACAGGGGTTTTCACACATTCGGACACACGCTCGTGTCCCTCACACGGCCTCGACACGCCCGTGTCTTAGCCCGTGTACAAAAACCTTAGCATTTTGTTTCTGACATCATCACCATATAAACGTCACACGGCCTAGGCACACTGACACGCCCGTGTGCTTCGACCGTGTGGCGAATTAAATTCCAAATTTCATGTGTAGAGTTCACATGACCTGGGCACACGCCTATGTCCCTGATTGTGCCTTCCACACGGCTAAGACACACGGTCGTGTCTCTGCCTTTGTGTTTACTACTGAGCATATTGACTTATAATCCTAGCGTACAAGGGGACACACGGCCTAACTACATGCCCATGAGGTTAACCGTGTGTCACACATAATCTAGACACATGCCCGTGTGAACTAAAACAAGGCTATTTGCCAAGCTCTTCCTATCACCCAAACTCATACAAACATAATTTACATCAAACCTTCAACCCATTCATGCATATTTAATATAAGTAAACCAATCATGCAACTTGCACATTCTTGAATAACCTTATCTTTTCATACATTAATAAGAAACACCCATTAACTATGGCCTTATACAAAAGAGCTCATCTTTGAATGAGCCAACACATTTGGCCAAAACAATATGACATTCAACTAAGTCTAGTCCTTATACATGCCATACTCAAAATGCTAAGTCTAAATATACCAAGATGTGCTGATAGTGTGGGTGATCCTCTGATTATCCTCGTATCCTGAGTTGGCTCTTCGACACTATAAAACAAGGGAAAAGAGAAAGGAGTAAGCTTTAAGCTTAGTAATTCTACATGTAAACAATAAGCATCATACCACAAATTAATCAGTCAATTATTACATGCTAAGTAATAAAAATTCATATCCTCGTAATCATGCTTACTCATTTCGAGTCTTACCATATCCCAAACACTTATCATAAACAATACCCACAAATACTTGCACTTATACCCTGCACTTATCCCCACAAAGCCACATGAAATATGTAACACCCCAAACCTGGCCTAGACGTTAGGGCCGAATCTGGCGTGTCATATTGAAGTGTTTTTCGGAAACCATGTTTTCATTGAAAACCCTTCTTGAAATTTAAAACTTCTTGCCATTTAAAACTTGTACAAAACCTCAGTTTGTGTTTCTTTATTCTCAATCGTGGTTTATTAGAAAGTTATTCCCTTTTAAAATGTTATTACCTTTAAAACCTTATTTGTTGCGGAAGCTTAATTTAAAACAAATGATTTACAAAAACGTGATATTTAAAAAATGAGTTGCAGAAACATAAATAGCGTTTGAAAATAGTTATTGTTTTGGAAAACTGTGTTCTACTTCTAGCAGATATAAATCACAATCAATAAAATCTCAAATTTAAAATCCAGAAATTATAGAGGCCTTATTACAACCCGACTCAAAATCAAATTGCTTACGTAAATGAGCAAAACAGAATAAAATTTATGCAGTTGTGTGGCCCTCTCCGAGTCCTTCGCAGCTCCGAACCTTCTAACGCTGGGGATTACCTGAAAGGTTAAAAACGGGCTGAGTTTACGAAAAACTTAGTTTGTAATCCCCTTATTAAAGAAACAGTCAGTATACAGAAACATAATCAGTCTGGGCTTGAGCCTTTTAATAGTTACAGTATAATTCCGTTCAGAGTATATGTGGGCCAAAGCCTAAAATAATATCATTTGGGTCACAGCCTATTATAGAACAACACTTCCTCCATAACCACTATCCCAACCCAATGCAGTATGTCATGTATGCAGAATTTCTGGCCCACAAATCATTATATCATTCACAGTTAAGTCAATCAAATCATAGTCATACAATCACAGTCAAATCAGTCAAATCATAGCACAAGTCAGTTATTTACCCTCGAGGAGAAAATAGTCATTTACCCTACAGGGGCATTACGGTCATTTCACCCTACTGGGTATTATAAACATTTTTCCCTTCAGGGGCTTAACGGTCATTTCTCACACCGAGGTCCAAGTATGTGTATCAACTCATCAATAGGTCCACAGTCGATCCGCACGACTTGTGCAACCTTTAGCAATCAAAAGGTATAGTTGGGCCCAAAGCCCAAAGTATGGCCTAAGTGTGGCCCACACGCTCCTAAGCCCAAAACTGCCCTTAGCCATGTGAACAAAATGGTCACGCTCATTATTTCACAAAAATTCATGAAGTTGGCCCATGTGGAGCCTGCGAGCCCATTGGGCCCCCAGAGCTCATTTCGGCCCATTTGACCCAAAAATGACCTAAAAAAATGAGATCGCTCATGATGGCCTTTGTCATTGCATCAACTTCCCCATACGAGCATTCGTTCGCTTGTATGGTAATCGTTGCCGTATTTTTAGCTTTTCAGCATTTCGGCATTTTGGTATTTTTCGATCTACAATTGGAGTGGTCTGTATAAACACACTTTCAGCTTTAAGCCGGTCAACAGAAATAGGGTATATGGTTACACACCCTTTTTGGCTTTTAAGCCGACTATCATTTACGAAAAACAGATACACACCTGTTTGGATTCATGGTATGAATGATCCTGAAATGATTCACACTTCCACTGCTTCAATCGATGTAGTCTTACAACTCCGTAGATAAACCGAGTTCAATACGTTTCGATGCTACCAAAACAATGCGACATGATCTCATGTTAAGAACCTTAATAGATTACCAAATAACACACTACTTACCCCCTTGCAACGTTACTTTTGTCCTTACTGAAATACCTATCCGCCAGAAGCAACTTGCATTGGGCAGAACCAACCGCTAGGAGAAAGACAGTCAATGGAAGAGAAAGAATAAGAATACAAAATATTCAGCCAATGAAATAGAGGAATACTGAAGCCAAATCCTCCTCCTTTAAGAGAAACCAAAAATAGGTGAAGGAAAAAGAAGAAAATGATTTGGGGGTGTAACTCGAAAAACCCAAAGGAATAGAGTAAAAGAGAAAGTGATATTCAGCCAGAGTGGGTGTAACGCCCAAAAAATTAGGGGCTATAACTTTTTGTAAAATTCATGTTGTGCTAGAACGGCTAACTATTTGAGTGTATTTGGGGGTTCCGAGGAGGCCTGGGTTCGAGTCTGAGCCTTGGAAAAATTTTAGTTTTTGACCCTAAAAAGGAGAGGGTTGTTAGTTGTAGGACTTAAGCATATTTATGTGCATTTAGGAGTCACAAAAAGGAGCTTGTGGCTTGGTGGTGTGGCGTCAAGGGGATAGCAAGGAGGTGTAGGGTTTGAATCCCATGAGTAGCAAAATGATAACTTTTATTTTATGTCTTGAGGGAGCAAGAGGTAGAGTTTGGATCAAACTCTACAAGGAAGGTTGAGGACTTTGTCAAATAATTCAAACGGAAGGTGGGGAGCTATTTTTAGGAGACTTTGGTGGAGAAAATCAGGGAAGTGATGTGTGTGGGAGTGTTGGCCGAATTTGGGAGTGTGGCTAACTGAGAAATTCGGCTAGAAGGGTGGCATTTAGGAGCATTTCGACAACTTTGTGTGTATGTAGAAACTGAAAATCTTTTCTTTGCCTTTCGAGTTCTCCTTTGCTCATCTCGATATTTTATTTTGGTAGAGGCATTTTGTGCAACGTTGTTACCATTCGGGTCTTTAACTCGTCCATTATTTCTCTAACTGCTGCCCACTCTTTTCCTACATTTTGTTTCTTTCTTTTGATTCCTTAGCGGAATTCATCACTCTTTTTCTCTCATCTTCCTTTCTATTCTCTTCAGGACAGGTGAACCTATTCTCCCCATTGTTCTCAACACTTTCTTCTTTCCCTTCTAGTGTACTTGCATCTCTGGGGTCACCTTTTCCTCTTGCTAGAAGGAATCTCTTCTTGCCGAATTGAAAAACTAAGTAGTATTGACTCTCTTTTAGTCAATGGTTGAGTAGTACAGTTTTCCCCTCTCCTGTACCGAATCTTCCCTTCTTCCTTGGACTAATGTTGTATGGTATTTAGGTTATCTCGAGGAGTGAAAAGGGGTAAGCGTCTGGAAGCATTTAAAGCATTACTCGGAGTCCTTGATCAAGTAAGTATTCACGCTCTGTGTTTGGTTTGAAGACTGATTGGGCTTAGGGGGTTTGATATTTGTCAAGGGTTGATGTTAACCACATCTATATTCAAACTCCTTTAATAAGGGTGCTTTGTAACGTATGATATCTGCAGGGATTCTTAATCTTCACTGAAATTCAGAAAGAACTTAGCAAAACTCAGTGAAACAAGGTAGATATTAATGGGGTTTCGATTTTGTTATCTATTAGGAGGTTAACCCCCTTGATCGATTGACTAACTGTTGATCATGTCTAACATAGGATCTGTGGTAAGGGATTGGTGGCACGTTCCTAATCAAGGTGTATAATCTTACAACCCTGTTTGTTCTGTTAATGCGATGATCTGTGAACCGACTAAAAGTCGAAATACCGAAAAGCTAGAATATCGGCATCTGAGATCACTCGAGCGTGCAAGCACTCGTAGAAAGAAACTGAGCCACAAGTGTTGGCCAATAGACCGTTGGGAGTACCACGAACTTTCTTGTGGGACTTAGGCTGTAATGGGCCATGTTGGGTCGAAGTGGGCCAAGTGGGCCCAATGGGCTAATAAGCCCACAGGGGTGAAATCTATGGTAAGTACTGGATAATATATGTGGCTGCGAGGTCCGTAAAATCGTGACCGAAAACGGGTTGAATGGGCCACATGAGCCTGTGGGCCCGCTTGGGCCGAAATTGGGCTTTAGGCCCAATTGCACCGTTTTGACCAAAAAGGGAACCTGTGTCGCTCGAGGCAACAGTAGGCCTCCAACAAGGCCTTTAGATGACTAAATTACTGAAATACCTTTAATGGGTGAAATTATCGAAATACCCTCGATGGGTAAATTACTGGAATACCCCTGAGGGGAGAATTACTATTTGAACCCCAACCGGCCAAAAGACCGTTAAACCCTTAGTGATAGAATCATTGATTATGAGTATCAATTATATGACTGACTTTGATTGTGATGCACTGCATACATGAATTAATTATGACATGGCATATTGCATTGGGTTGGGTTATTGATTTTGGAAGAAGCACTGTAGTGGTGGCTTTGCCACGATATACCGATTTAGTGGCTTTTCCCACGGATACTGATTCTAATGGCACAGCCATGTATACTATTATTATCAGCTTTGTTGCGTTGATATTAGCAGCTAGACTGCGTTCTTGGTGTGCTAGTTGGGTGGGTTGACTTGGTCCCCACACAGTGTGTTGGTTGGTACGGGTGGTGTGTTGGTTGGATCGAGTTGGGCTACATGTCTGTTTTGCATATCATAGCACTTAGGCCTAGATTGGTATTGAGTAGGGCTTAGGCCCAGACTGTTACAGAATAGGGCTTAGGCCCAGACCGATACCGTATGAGCTTGGGCCCAGACTATGACTGTGATAGGGGATTACACATTGAGTTCTCGTAACTCACCCTTTGCTTTAACTGTACAGGTAATCCCCAGCCTTAGCGGATTTGGAGCTGCGAGGGACTCGGAGGTGGCCACATGTCCGATATGTTTTGAAGTTAAACTTAGCGACTTTATCTTGGTTTATTTTATTTAATTGATCGGGTTAAAAATTTTGTAATAAGGCTACTGGGATTTTTAACTTTTATATGGTGTTACTTATAATTACAACCTACTAGTCTATTAAACATGGGCTTTGAAAACAATAACTACTGCTTTCAAAATGTCACATTTCCACAATTGGTTGAACTAAACTTCCGCAACAAACAGGGTTTTCAATTTTGATGTTGAGCAACGAAAACTGGGATTTTAAATGTTAGAAAGTTTTAAATTGTAGAAGGGTTTTCAATGAACACGTAGTTTTCAAACAACACTTTGATGTGACACGTTAGATCCAGCCATAATGTCTAGGCCGGGTTTGGGGTGTTACATTTAGTAGTATCAGAGCCAGGTTGCAAAACTCGACTGTGGAATGGGTTTTGAAAATTTTCTAATCTGTTTAAATTTTGGTTTGGAAAGTAATGTTGTTACTAAAAGTGTGGCACATGGAGTCTCCGGCACCAAATTTGTAAGTTCTCTAACACTGTACCCTGTTATATACTGAAATGGCTATACTGAGAAACTGCTAGGGATAGTAGTAGTACACTGAAATGCCTTAGTTAGGGCAAATGAGACTATACAAGATTGAAAATTTTAGTAAACTCGATCAGCAAAAACAACTCTAATTATTGTTTTTTCATAAAATATTTGTTAATAATTATGAAAACTATAAACTGATTCATAAAACTCTTAAATTAGATAAATACGCTATAACTATATGAGCTCAAGGGGTCGCGGAAGGGGTACGCATGGCCGTGGTAGAGTCCGAGGTGCTAGGGCTGGATCGTCAGCATCAAGACACATGCCGTATAGGGAAGCACAAGCCTCACCAGTGACTGAGACGGGGTCTCACGACCGAGCCGGTGGGATGAGCCCTGTCCCAAATGATGTTACGGGGTCTGGAAAGGGTTGTTGGAGTAAGTATTGGGTCAGTGGGCCGAGGGCCAATTTCTGAACGACTCTGGTCAAACGGGGCAAAAATCTTCAGGGGCATCTCTGAGGTAGCCCCAAATGTAGCGGAATATTAGTTAGAGGCTGTAGAGCGAATAATGGATTATCTTGGCTGCACGGTAGAGCAAAACCTGAAAGGAGTAGTATCTTTACTGCGAGATGAGGCATATCAATGGTGGCTTACCGTGAGGGAAGGCACGCAGGCCTACCGTGTAACATGGGACTTCTTTAAAATGGACTTCCAAGAAAATATGTTGGGGCGAGTTATGTGGATGCCCGGACGAAGAAATTCTTGAGTCTGGTCCAGGGGAATAAGTCTGAAGCGGAGTATGAGGCAGAGTTTCTATGGTTGAGCCGGTATGCTCAGGGAATAGTCGCGACTAAGTATGAGCGTTATGTACTGCTAAAGGATGGTCTCCGAGATGAGTTGCGGGTACTGATAGCCCCGCAGAGGGAAAGGGACTTTGCTGTCCTGGTTGAGAAGGCAAAGATTGCGGAGGATGTGAAACGCTCAGAGTGTCAGAACCATGAGTAGGATAGGGGTAGAAGTAAGATGAATTTTGGGCCGTCAAGTTCTTCTGGTGGGCTTAAGAAGAGGCCTAGATTTTATGGGCCAGCCCGAGCTAGGGTTCCTTTGGTTGCCATCGGATCACAGCCTTGCGCTGATTGTGGGAGATCTCATCAGGGAGACTGTTGGAAAAGATCATAGGCATGCTTCTGTGGGGCTAAGATCACCAAGTTAGAGACTGTGCTCAGAAGCCTGTTCAGATACAACCTATAGGTCAGGGCTATGTTCAGCAAGGGAGAAGTGGTCAGCAGCCACCGAGAGGCCGTGGTCCAGCCAGAGGGGGGAATAATCTCAGATGAAATCGTTGAGCACCGAGCACATGTGCTGGTAATACAGAGGCGAGACAGCCAATGTTGATTTATGCTACTCGGTGCCGAGAGGATGGCGACGCACTTGACGTCATAACTGGTACGTTCCTCATTCATAATGTACCATATACCGCTTTAATTGATATTGGGTCTACACACTCGTATGTTGCATGTACTGTGTCTGGAACATTGGGCATATAGTTCAAAACTATTGATAGGGAAATGTCAGTGATTAGTCCACTGGGACAGTCAGTTAGAGTGAATAAACTATTTAGAGATGTGCCCCTAGAGGTCCAAGGGGCTGTCTTTCCGGTGGACTTGATGGAACTGCCGTTTGGCGAGTTTGATCTCATTTTGGGCATGGATTGGTTAGTGAAACACTGTGCAAGTTTGGATTGCACTGCTAAGCGTATGGTATTGAAGTCTTCGGAGGTTGAAGAGGTGGTCGTGATAAGGGAGTGAAGGGATTATTTATCTAATGTAATCTCAGCATTAAGGGCTGAGAAGCTAGTTCGCAAATGTTACGAGGCGTTCCTAGCTTATGTTCGCACATCTGATGTTAAGGGTTTGTTTGTTGGGGATGTCAGCACAGTAAAGGAGTTTCCTGATGTATTTCCTGAAGAGCTTCCTGGGTTGCCTCCAAACCGTGAGGTCGAATTCGACATTGAGCTCCTACCGGGAATGGCTCAGGTGTCCATCGCCCCTTCTAGGATGGCGCCGAAGGAGCTGGTAGAATTAAAGGCTCAGATCTAAGAGCTACTAGATCGAGGATTCATTTGACCGAGTGTATCTCCATGGGGAACATCGTTATTGTTCGTGAAGAAGAATGATGGGTCCATGTACATGAGTATTGATTATTGTCAACTGAACAAACTGACGATTAAGAACAAGTACCCATTACCAAGGATAGACGATTTGTTCGATCAACTGCGAGGAGCTTCGGTTTTCTCTAAGATAGATCTTAGATCGGGATACCATCAGCTAAGGTTTAAGAAGGCATATGTGTACAAGACAGCATTCAGAACTCGTTATGGACACTACGAGTTTCTAGTCTTGCCGTTTGGGTTAATGAATGCACCAACTGCTTTCATGGATATGATGAATCGGGTTTTCCAACCCTATTTAGACCAGTTCGTGGTGGTGTTTATAGATGATATTCTGGTGTATTCAAGAACCGAGGAGGTCCATGATTCACATCTCTGGGTTGTTTTGCAAATATTGAGAGAGAAGTAGCTTTATGCCAAATTCAGTAAGTGCGAGAGAGGTGACATTTTTGGGACATGTCGTGTCTTCCGAGGGGATTAGGGTTGATCCTCAGAAAGTTGAGGCCGTATTATATTGGAAGCCACCGAAGTTGGTATCTGAGATTCGAAGTTTTCTGGGTCTGGCTGGGTATTACAAACGGTTCGTTGAGGGGTTTTCACAGATTGCTGCACCCCTAACTAAGTTACTGCGTAAAGGAGTATCGTTTGTTTGGGTGATAAAAAGAGGGTGTGTTTGAGAAATCAAGAAGATTCGAGTGAAGCCCTCAGATTAATACTGACCAAAAGGTGAAAAGGAATTCATTGTCTATTGTGATGCGTCACACACGGGTTTGGGTTGTGTGTTGATGCAAGAGGGTAAGGTGGTGGCTTATGCATCTCGTCAACTTAGGCTGCAATTCGCACTAAAAATTTAGAGACACTACTTGTACGGGAGAAGTCGATCATTTATACCGACCATAAAAGTCTCAAGTACCTTATTACTCAGAAGGAGTTGAATCTTAGGCAATGAAGATGGATAAAGTTGCTTAAAGGTTATGATTGCTCGATTGAGTATCATCTGGGAAAAGCTAACGTAGTAGCGGATGCATTGAGCCGTAAGGTTGTATCTGATCTAAGAGCAATATTTGGTCGTCTCAGCCTGTTTGAGGATGGTAGTCTATTAGTTGAACTTCAAGTAAAACCGACTTGGATTGGTCAAATTAAAGAGAAGCAGTTGCTGGATGAATCGTTGGTTCCTCGTTTTCAACTGGTGAAAAAGGGAGAGACTATGGATTTTGGGCTGAATAGTGAAGGAGTATTATGTTTGCGTGGGAGAGTCTGTGTACTGAGGAATCCTGAGTTAAGGCAGTCTATTTTGTGGGAGGCGCGTAATAGCCCATGTGCTATGCATCCTGGTGGAAACAAGTTATACCGAGACCTACGTGAACTGTATTAGTGGCCAGGGCTTAAGCGTGAGGTTACCGATTTTGTAGGTAAGTGTTTGACATGCCAGCAAGTGAAGGCTGAGCATCAACTGCCTTCTGGATTACTGCAACCTATTAAAATTCCACACTGGAAGTGGGAGAGGGTAACCATGGATTTTGTTAGTGGGCTACCCCTGATGCCTACTAAGAAAGATTTGGTACGGGTTATTGTTGATCGACTGACTAATTCCGCCCACTTCATACCGGTTCGCACCAATTACTCGTTGCAGAAGTTGGCCAAGTTGTATGTGGCAGAAATTGTAAGGTTACATCGGGTACTAGCATCTATCATTTCAAACAGGGACCCTAGATTCACATCTCGATTCTGGAAAGTGTTACACAAAGCTTTGGGTACAAGGTTGGATTTCAGCAGCGCATTTCATCCGTAGACTGATGGTCGGTCGGAGAGGGTAATTCAAATTTTTGAAGACATGCTAAGAAGCTGTGTGATTGATTTTAAAGGTAGTTGGGAAGACTATTTTTCGTTGGCAGAATTCGCTTACAACAATAGCTATCAATCCAGTATTCAGATGGCACCGCACGAGGCGTTATATGGTCGTAGGTGTCGTACCCCTACTTGTTGGACAGAATTGGGTGAGCGGTGACTGTTGGGTCCAGAGCTAGTTTTTGAAATTGAGGAGAAAGTGAAATTGATCCGTAATCGGTTAAAAGAAGCATCTGATAGGCAGAAGTCATACACTAATTTAAAGCATAAAGAGATTGAGTACGCAATGAGAGATTATGTCTTCTTAAAGGTCTCACCATGGAAGAAGATACTGAGATTTGGGTGAAAAGGCAAGTTCAGCCCTAGATTCATCGGACTTTACCTGTAACATCCAAAAATTGGGGCTATTTGTGATTGTATGATTTTTATTGTGATTGAATTGCTATGGTATTAATCGTGGAATAATACGGCTTAATTAGAGGTCTTGAATAGGCTCGGTTAGTAGGAAATTTCATTTTTGAACTTTAAAGGCATGGAGCCTTAGTAAGTGGGGGTTATAAGAATAAATGGAGGATTATTTGACACTAAAATGGCCTTGGAAAAGTGGCAAAATGAGGGCCACTTAGGAGTTACATGTGACACCACAAGGGGGAAAGGGAGAGCCTTGGTTCGAGCCACGAAATTCTCTCTTTTTGCTCTTTAGTGGGACGGCATAGGGGGGAGAAATTGTCTCTTTTTTTTTAATTGATAAAAGATATTAAGGATAATATTAGCTTTTATCATTGGATTTTAATTGGATTAAATTATGATAAGTTGGCAGAGGAAAAATAGCTTTGTGTTTAATTCAAATCCTTTTTGAATTATTTCAAATTAGTGGCCAAGAGAAAAACAAGGAGTTGGCTAGAGTTTGAACTCCTTGGACGGCAAGCTTAAGGGGGGGCGCCGAATGCCTATAAAAGCATTAACTTTGTCACCTTGCTTTTCTTTTTGTCATTTTTGCTAAATGCCGAAATCCCTAACCCCTTCCTTCTTTGCTTTCTTTTATTTTTTTTTTTCCATTCTCTCAAGACCTTGGCCGAAACCCTCTCTACTTCTCCTTGTCGAATCCTCATCCTCAATTCCTCTTTTCTTTTATTTCCTTGCTGGCCGAATATTCACTCCTCTGTTGCCGAAACGTTAAACACCTTTTCTCTCATTACTTTTCTCTCTAGCCGAACATACATCCTATTCTTGTTGCCGAGATCCCTCCTCTCCTATTAAGATTTATTGTGGCCGAATATTAAGAAGACCGGGGTGCTTTCGGGGTTTCTTTTTTGACAATCAGTTGGTGAAGGTAAGAGATGACC
The DNA here is from genome assembly GCA_025503065.1 of Gossypium bickii. Lineage (NCBI taxonomy): Eukaryota > Viridiplantae > Streptophyta > Magnoliopsida > Malvales > Malvaceae > Gossypium > Gossypium bickii. The sequence goes on along the minus strand of CP106720.1, from coordinate 19,464,736 downwards.
GAAACCTTCTTCTCTATATTCTCTTCTCTGTCGACATCTACAAAGGGTAAGGGCTGATTTTGGTATTTAATAGCAAGGATGCTAATATTTTTGGAACCGATTGGTTATAGGGCCTTCAGGATTTGGAAGCGAGCAAGTGAATCCATCATCGTCTGGCAATCAATTATTGGTAAGTGATAGTAAGATCTATTTTAGTAAGTTATTAGTTAGTGATTAATAGCCGAAGGCTATTGATACAGTCAATTAACCGATTATTTGGTAAAGCAAATCTGTGAATCGAGTGCTGTGGATAGTAGCAAAGAGTTTAAAGGTAAGGATTCGGGTACAAAAGATGACCCCTTTAAATTATTTGTGTTGGCCGATTAGGCCATAGTACTAATCCCATGGTTGGCCGAATATAGGTGCAGAGAGATCTGGTGTGCCCGACCTATCTTTCGGGATTTAGAGCATTCGGTGGTGACAGGTGTGTACATACACACTTATAATAATTAATAAACTGTATTAAATACATGTTGCATGTAAATCTGCTTGATGTAGATACGAATTTAGCACCTTAACGGTACAAGCGAGGATTCCGGTAAGTCTCTGTCAGTATGAGATTGATTATAATGCTTTTGGGAAGCATAGCTTATTTGATACATGTGATAAATGTATGAACTCTGTTTATGTCTGTTTGATATGGGTTGATGAGAGGAGGGGGCAGTGATATTGTGTCGACGGACACCAGTGTTTTGGTAACACATTGTGACTACGGTCACTAGAGGTTTGGTACCTCCAGAGGTTTGGCACCTCATAGCGTCTCGTCCCAGTGGCTTAGCACCACAGTGGGTTGGCCCCACAGATGATAATACGGGATTGACGCCAGTGATTTGGTATCACACGATGGGTTGGCCCCATCAACCAATTTGTGTCTTCAGGCACCAGAGGTTTGGCACCTCCAGTGATTTGGCATCACATCTGTGACTATACGTCACCAGTGGTTTGGCACCACCAGTGGTTTGGTACCACAACGGGGTAGACAGAGGCGTTTGGTTGGCTAGGTTGGGTACATAACCTTATGCATGTTGATTGTTAGAAAGTGTGTATGAAATTGCTTAAACCGGGGGAAGGGTTACATACTGAGTCTTGGTGACTCACCTTCTCCTTTATTTTTCAGGTGACACGTAGATCGCGGATATGGAGCCGGAGGGACTCGAGGTGGCCATGCAATGGGATTTAAATTTTAATAGACTTTGAATTTCGGTTTACTTATTTTTGGATTGTTGTTTTAAATTTTAATTGGGTTGTAATAAGGCCTCCTAAGAATATTTTATTATGGTTACAAGCTTTAATGTTTGTTTAAAATTACTTACTAATAAAAATGAGTTCACATGTTTTCCAAAGCAATCGTAAAGGTTTTAAAAGTACCATCGGGTGCATAAAATATATATATATTAACTTGACTTAACAAATATTTTTAAAATAAATCTAACTATGGGTTTTATACACCTCAACTGTTTTAACAAGACGCTATCTTTTACCAAGAAGTTGAATCGGTTTTTAAAAAGATTTCAAAATATTTTTCTCCGTAGCAAACCAAATTCGGTCATAGTGTTTGGGCCGGGTTTGGGTTGTTACATTACCAAATACTAAAACGTATGAGACCGGTCTACTATTAGCTGGAACTACCTCCTAAGTTAAACCGCATACATGATGTGTTCCATGTCTCCATGCTAAGACGATACCGTTTTGATCCCTCTCATATAGTGCCGGTGGAGGAGAACGAGGTAAGACCTAATCTGACTTTTGAGGAAGAACCGGTGCAGATACTAGATCGTGATGTTAAGGTGCTAAGGAGGAAATCTATTCCATTAGTTTAGGTGCTTTGGCGTAATCACGGTTCAAAGGAAGCCACGTGGGAGCCGGAGGAGGCAATGCGACAATAATACCCTCACCTCTTCTGATCAGGTAAATTTCAAGGCCGAAATTTTTTTAAGGGCGTAGAGTTCTAACGTCCCAAAAAATTAGGGCTGTAATTTTGAGCAAAATTCATGTTGTGCTAGAACGGCTAACTATTTGAGTGTATTTGGGGGTTCTGAGGAGGCCTGGGTTCGAGTCTGAGCCTTGGAAAAATTTTAGTTTTTGACCCTAAAGAGGAGAGGGTTGTTAGCTGTACGACTTAAGTATATTTGTGTGCATTTAGGAGACACAGAAAGGAGCTTGTGGCTTGGTGGTGTGGCGTCAAGGGGATAGCAAGGAGGTGTGGGGTTCGAATCCCATGAGTAGCAAAAGGATGACTTTTATTTTATGTCCTGAGGGAGCAAGAGGTAGAGTTTGGATCAAACTCTACAAGGAAGGTTGAGGACTTGGTCAAATAATTCAAGCGGAAGGTGGGGAGCTATTCTAGGAGACTTTGGTGGAGAAAATCAAGGAAGTGATGTGTATGTGAGTGTTGGCCGAATTTAGGGGTGTGGGTAAGTGAGAAATTCTGCTAGAGCGGTGGAATTTGGGAGCATTTCGGCAACTTTATGTGTATGTAGAAACCGATCTTTTCTTTTCCTTTCCGGTTTTCTTTTACTCATCTCGGTATTTTCTTTCGGTAGAGGCGTTTTGTGCAACGTTGTTACCATTCGGGTCTTTTACTCGTCCATTATTTCTCCAACTGTTGCCCACTCTCTGCCTACATTTTGTTTCTTTCTTTGATTCCTTAGCCGAATTCATCACTCTTTTTCTCTCATCTTCCTTTCTATTCTCTTCAGGACAGCCGAACCTATTCTCCCCCTTGTTCTCAACACTCTATCTTTTGTTCTTTAAGTTGTTTAAGCCGAAACTAACCCCTTCTTTCCCTTCTAGTGTACTTGCATCTCTGGGGTCGTCTTTTCCTGTTGCTAGAAGGAATCTGTTCCTGCTGAATTGGAAAAGTAAATAGTATTGACTCTCTTTTAGTTAATGGCTGGGTAGTACCGTTTTTGTAACACCCCTCACCCGTGTCCAACTCTGGAGCAGGGTTCGAGGCGTTACCGTACTTCAACATTTACAATAATACAAAATCGTTACCAAATTTCGCTCAAAATTAGAACTTTTCAAACACACACATTTGACCTTATCATCTATTTAATCACTTATACAACATAACAAGACATTAACATATACCATAGACAAATAGGCTTATAAGTCAAAATCATTATAAGCCACATCTCATGGATATAATTAACAAATCACTATAAGCCAATACATTTGGCTAATCACAACAACATCCACCATAGAAAAACTAAGTCCCTATACATGCCACTCACTTGAAAACATTTAACATACACATGTCAATACTCCAAGGATAATGGCCCGATAGTGTGATACTGCCTCCGACGATCTCCAACCCTGAGCTGACCTGACAAAACTAAAAGAAATGGAAAGGAGGGAGTAAGCTTTATGCTTAGTAAGCTCACATGAAACTAATAAGCAATGTGATAACATGCTATTTTCATATTCTTCCTATTTATTCAAATTCCAGTTAAGCTATTTTCTTGAGTTACAGTCATTAAATCATTTATATCTGGAGATACGGAACTCCAAATGAAGATCCATTAATTTTTCATGAAACTAGACTTACATATCTTCTTACCATAAAATTTCCAAAATTTTTGGTTTATCCAATCAATAAATTTTATTCATTAAATATTCCCTTGTTTTACTGTTAGACTATTCTGACCTCTCTTCACTAAAAATCAATTTTCTCCTCGTACAAAGTTCATATGACCTTCTTATTTAGTTAATTTGAAAATAGACGCATTCATGATTTCAATAATATAAATTATATCCCACAATTATTGTTTTACAATTTGTAATGATTTTTCCAAGGTAGAACAGGGGATCACGTAATCATTCTGAACCAGTCTCACAGAAATTAAAATATCTCAAAATATATGAATCATTTGTTTGTTATGTTTCTTTTATATGAAAATATACTCAATAAGCTTTAAATAAATATCTCATACAACTTATAATTTAATCTCTACTATTTTTAGTGATTTTTCAAACTCATGTCACTGCTGCTGCCCAAACAATTTTATTGTAAATTTTTGCTCTCTCTTTCACTTTAGTTGTGTTCATCACTTGCTTATACCAGCCTTTCCAATTTCCGATTACATATCAAACATATTGTTCATACGTACATTTGCCACATTTCTCAATTGGTGACATTCACACATGCACTTATTCATAACATGATCACACTAATCCTCATTAGTAAATTATCTCGTTGAACCCCTTCAGAAAACGCCCGATACTCGGTGGTCTCAGCACATAGCTCTACCTACACATAATTCGGCTTTCTTGTACACATGGTGAAGGTCCCTTATCACCCATGTGACCTAGCCATTCCATCTCGTAGCTTTCTTGTCTACATGGTGTCCAACACTAGGAACCAATCATGTGACCTAGCTACTCATAACCCGTAACTTTCTTGTACACATGGTATACACACAGTATTACACATGTGACCTAGTTACATATGAAATTATTATCACGTAGCTTTCTTGCACACATGGTGAAAGCCCCTTATCATCCATGTGGCCTAGCTACATATCAAATTTTGCCATCTAGTAGCTTTCTTGTGCACACGGTGAAGGTCCCTTATCACTCGTGTGACCTAGCTACATATTGTCCGTATCTCCCGATTTTCTGAAGGTTCAATCGAGAATTTCCCATTCCATTCATTTTCATATTTTATTTATCACCCAATGATTTCCATAATATCTAGCAAAATAATTATTGTACAAGTAAAATAAATGCATTATTTACATATAAACTTTCTTGTCGAAATCTCGTCAGGTACAACCGTGTAGAAACTCATACAACCCATGTAATATTAATTTAACATTCAATTCTTGTAACATTAATTTGCCATTCAATTTCACATGACACAACAAACATCACATTTTCCATACCATACGTACCATCCATCAACTTCTACTAAACATATTAAATCATACAATTTATGCCATATCAATATAAAATTACAATTCAAGCATGGTATTGCATTATTATTAACACACGAACTTACCTCGAATGCCGAAACGACCATTTTACCAACTTTCTCGATTTTCAATTTTCCTCCAGTTCTAAGTCCAAATCTCATTTTTCGGGGTCTAAAACATCACATTTCACTTATTTAATTAATGTACTACTCAAAACAGTCCCTAACTCAAACTTTGGCAAAATTACAATTTTGCCCCTAAACTTTTGCATAATTACGGTTTTTCCCCTAAGCTCGAAAATTAAACTTTATTCCTTTTTCTTATGTTTTATGACATGCTGAACATTTTCCCCTTCTATAGCAACTTCAAATTCTTACTATAACACATTATTATGAACAATAACAACTTTTAGCAATTAGTTCGTTTTACTCATTTTCACCGAAAATCACTTAGTAAAAATCGTTCCTCTACTCATAAACATGCATAATCTACCAAAATTCATCAAAATACACAATTATTCAACATGGGTCAATTTTTAAAATTAAACTCTAGCTCAAAATAATGGTAGAAATAGCTAAACTAAGTTACCGGGATTTTAAAAAATCGATGAATATTAAAAATGGGGCTTAGAGACACTTACTATGAAGCTTGAAAAGCTTGAAACCCTTAGCCATGGAGTCATGAAATTTTTGGCAGCAACTTGAAGAAGATGAGCAGATTTTTTTCTTGTATTTTGTCTTTTTTATATTCATTAAAACACTAAATGACTAAAATACCCTTAAGGCTTTTCTTTCAATTTTGTCCTATTCATGCCCATTTTTGTCCATCAAGTTATCCAATGGTCTAATTACCTTTTAAGGACTTCCAATTTAAAACTCATAGCAATTTGACACCTTTAATATATAGAACTCAACTTTTGCACTTTTTACAATTTAGTCCTTTTGACTAAATTAAATGCCCAAACGTCGAAATTTTCGAACGAAATTTTCACGAAATCTTTCCGTGAAATCGTAGACCATAAAAATATAGTAAAAATAAAATTTTCCTCGTCGGATTTGTGATCTCGAAACCACTATTCCGGCTAGGCCCTAATTTGGGATGTTACAGTTTTCCCCTCTCCTATACTGAATCTTCCCTTCTTCCTTGGACTAATGTTGTATGGTATTTAGGTTATCTCGAGGAGCGAAAAGGGGTAAACGTCCAGAAGCATTTGAAGCATTACTCGGAGTCCTTGGGCAAGTAAGTATTCGCGCTTTGTGTTTGGTTTGAAGACCGATTGGGCTTAGGGGGTTTGGTATTTGTCAAGGGTGGATGTTAACCACATTTGTATTCAAACTCCTTTAATAAGGGTGTTTTGTAACGTAGGATATCTGCAGGGATTCTTAATCTTCACTGAAATTTGGAAAGAACTTAGCAAAACTTGGTGAAACAAGGTAGGTGTTAATGGGGTTTCGGTTTTGTTCTGTATTGGGAGATTAACCCCCTTGATCGAGTGATTAATTGTTGATCTCGTCTAACGTGGGATCGGTACTAAGGGATTGGTGGCACGTTCTTAATCAAGGTGTGTAATCTTACACCCATGTTTGTTCTGTTAATGCGATGATCAGTGAACAGGCTAAAAGCCGAAATACTGAAAAGCTGAAATATCGGCATCTGAGATCACTCGAGTGTGCAAGTGCTCGTAGAAAGAAATCGAGCCACAAGTGATGGCAAATAGACCGTTGGGAGTGCCACAAACGTTCTCGTGGGGCATAGGCTACAATGGGCCCTGTTCGGCCGAAGTGTGCCAAGTGGGCCCAATGGGCTAATAGGCCCACAGGGGCAAAATCTATGGTAAGTACCGAATAATAGATGTGGCTGCAAGGTCCGCAAAATCGTGACTGAAAATAGGCTAAATGCACCACACAAGCGTGTGGGCTCGCTTGTGCCAAAATTGGGCTTTAGGCCCCAATTGCACCGTTTTGACCAAAAAGAGAACCTGTGTCGCTCAACGCGACAGTAGGCCTCCGAAAAGGCCGTTAGATGACAAAATTACTAATGGGGGAAATTACTGAAATACCCTTGATAGGTATATTACTGGAATACCCTTGAGGGGTGAATTACTATTTTAACCCCAACCGGCCAAATGACCGTTAAATCCTTAGTGTTAGAATCATTGTTGTATGAGTATCAATTGTATGATTTATTTTGATTGTGATGCACTGTATACATGAATTAATTATGACATGACATATTGCATTGGGTTGGGTTATGGATTTTAAAGGAAGCACTGCACTGGTGGCTCTGCCATGATATACCGATTTAATGGCTTTTCCTACGTATACTCTTTCTAGTGGCACAGCCACGTATACTGTTATTAGCAGCTTTGCTGCGTTGATATTAGCAGCTAGACTGCATTATTGGTGTGCTGGTTGGGTGGGTTGACCTTGTCCCCACACGGTGTGTTGGTTGGTACGGGTGGTGTGTTGGTTGGACTGGGTTGGGTTACATGTCTGTTTTGCATATCATAGGGCTTAGGCCCAGATTGTTACTGAATAGGGCTTAGGCCCGCATTCATCGAATCAGGCTTAGGCCTGCATCGATACCGTATGGGCTTGGGCCTGCATCGTGGATCGTGATAGGGGATTACACACTAAGTTCTCATAACTCACCCTTTTCTTTAACTGTGCAGGTAATCCCCAGCCTTAGAGGATTTGGAGCTGCGAGGGACTCAGAGGTGGCCACATGTCCGATATGTTTTTAAGTTAAATTTAGTGACTTTATTTTGGTTTATTTTATTTAATTGATCGGGTTAATAATTTTGTAATAAGGCCATTGGGATATTTAACTTTTACATGGTGTTGTTTTTAATTACAACCTGCTAATCTGTTAAACATGGGCTTTGAAAATAATAACTACTATTTTCAAAATGTCACGATTCCGCAACTGGTCGAACTAAACTTTCGCAATAAACAGGGTTTTCAATTTTGATGTTGAGCAATGAAAATTGGGATTCTAAATGGTAGAAAGTTTTAAATTGTACAAGGGTTTTCAATGAACGCGTAGTTTTCAAACAACAATTTGATGTGACACGTTACATCCGGCCATATCGTCTAGGCCGGATTTAGGGTGTTACAGTGGGGAAGGTAGAAGAGAGAACTCAAAGAGAGAACAATTTGATTCGACAGGGACTGAAACAGAAGAAGAAGAAAGAGACTTGGAAAATGCAATCACAAAGCTTCGGTATTTCATGAAACAAAGAAGAACAAAAATAACCCAAATGGTCACTTGCCAATTTCGGTACCATAGTGAAAAGGGAGGGATTTAGAGGTTCAAATCATCAAAGAAAGCATTAAGGAAAATACTGAAACTACAATTGGCACAGCCAATCATATCCCCCAAAGCTCTCAAATTGCCGCAAACACACACACAAAAGGACCCCTAGTCAAATTCACCTACTCAAGATACCCAATTCGGTTACAATTCCCCTCACACTTTAAATTCCTTGAAAATCTCCACAAATAACTCCCCTTATCCCTCCTTGAGTAACTCCTTGATATCCTCCACAACAACTCCAAGACCAGTTCAAACTTTCACTCAATAGAGTTCGAACCTTCTTCCAACACTTGTCGTCCCATGTAAGCAAAATAAATATTTCTTTGTTCCAAGCGTGACTCGAACACCATCTCCCTTTGAAGCTTTATCACGCCACTTACCATCAAGCTAATAGGCTCTTTATGTCATAACTTATACTCAATATTTTATAAAGCCTTCATGCCAATATCCAGGTTTAATCAAAGAACAACCAAAACTTTTGCACACACCCTGACTTGAACCTCAGACCACATGCATACTCCTAACGCCACCTTGCCACTAGACCACATGCTTCCTTTTTCATATTTTAACCATAAATAATTATAAGGCCTTCTAGCTAACGACAAGGTTCACTTAAGAGAAAAACTAAAATTTTGCTAGAGCCTAGGCTTGATCTCAGGACTTCTCAGACACTCCAAAACACTCCAGATCACTTAACCACTGAAGCAGACACTCATTTATGTGATTTTCTTGCACACATAATTTTTATATGTTCCCACGCTCAAGACCTATTTCTCTATAGGCCCAAATTCGGGGCGTTACAATTCCCCTCTCCTTAAAGAAATTTCATCCCAGAAATTTCCAAATAACCAGATAGTCGTGCCACCCAGACTACCCTACTACGATCCCACTGCGCACTCTGATCCCAACACACAAATACACTTTTAGCTTAATCTTGAAAGCTCTTGCACACACCCAAAACATTTAACCACAGAAGCAGACAAATATTTATCACACATGCATATAATCCCTATATCCAATCAAAACACACTTGACTTAAAAGGGACTGGACAAACTCGAACCCGATGCTCCTTAGATCCACATCTGAGACATGCTCTTGACTTCCTCCGGCATTCACCTGATGATGCCTTTTACAATGCTCACAGTCAAAAAGTTCAGACGTGTTTTAACTCGCTTCACAGAACGAGGCTCCAACTTCAGAGAACTGTGATCCCTCTTCTTCGAGCAGTCCAAGCATCTAGCCTAAAGCCTCTCACCAATCTCCTTAACTCTGGTCTAAAACACTTCCTATACCACCTCCCTTACCAATCGGGTCAGTGCCTCAGTCCCAAGCTCTAGGTTACTGCTACCCGAAGTTGGCGGACTTACCTCAACCACCGTCTCCTGAACAATCTCATGTTCCTGGGAAACAGGCAACTCCTCGCGACCTTGCTCGCCTTCTGAATCCATCATAGTACTGTTGCTCGCTTAAAAAATTCTGATTGCCAGAAGATACACTGAATAAATACAAAATCTAACTTTATGCACATTCTTATATCTAAACAACTTACAGATTCAGTGCCGAAGACTAGATAAACCACACTTTTCAGAAGAAGTATCTCAAAACACTTCACATATTCGAAAACAACCTTTTGAAATCCAAAAATTTGGAAATCCATTCCACATCCGAGTTTTGCAACTTGACTCTGATACCACTAAATGTAACACCCCAAACCCGGCCTAGACGTTAGGGCCAAATCTGGCATTTCATATTGAAGTGTTTTTCGAAAACCATGTGTTCATTGAAAACCCTTCTTGAAATTTAAAACTACTTGCCATTTAATACTTGTACAAAACTTCAGTTTGCATTTGATTATTTTCAATCGAGGTTTATTAGAAAGTTATTCCCTTTTAAAATGTTATTACCTTTAAAACCTTATTTGTTGCGGAAGCTTAATTTAAAACAAATGATTTACAAAAACGTGATATTTAAAAATGAGTTGCGGAAACGTAGCATTTGAAAATAGTTATTATTTTGGAAAACTGTGTTCTACTTCTAACAGATATAAATCACAATCAATAAAATCCAAAATTTAAAATCCAGAAATTATAGAGGCCTTATTACAACCCAAGTCAAAATCAAAGTGCTTAAGTAAATGAGCAAAACAGAATAAAATTTATCCAGTTGTGTGGCCCTCTTCGAGTCCCTCGCAGCTTCTAACCGTCTAACGCTTGGGATTACCTGAAAGGTTAAAAACGGGGTGAGTTTATGAGAAACTCAGTGTGTAATCCCCTTATTAAAGAAATAGTCAGTATACAGAAACAGAATCAGTCCGGGCCTAAGCCCTTTAACAGTAATAGTACAGTTCAGTTCAGAGTATATGTGGGCCAAAGCCCAAAACAATATCATTTGGGTCACAGCATATTACAGAATCAATTAGGCCTAGCCCATCACAGTAACAGTCTCAGTATGAATGATGCATGATGCATGCAAACCCATCCAACACTGCACTTGCCTCCGTCCAACCCTGCACTACCTGTGGGGAATAAATCACCCACGCCATCCCTACACTTACAATGTTAGCACCGATTGCAGCACTAACCGAAATCGCAGTGAAGCTGCTAGTATATATGCGGCTTTAAGCCTTCAGTAACGGTCTCATAATTGGCACATAGCCATCGATAAGCAATCAAAAAGACCGCACATAGCCATCGCCATTGTAATATAACCGCGATACACGACCATGGGTAAGTATGATCGGCACAAAGTTATCAATAATTATGATCGGCACATAGCCATGGATAAATATGATCGACACAAAGTCATAATCAAGACGGCACAGAGCCATAATTAGGTTGGCACAGAGCCATAATCAGATTAACTAGCTTAAAGCCATCGGTAGGTCCACAGTCATCTCGTGCGACCTGTGTAACCTTAACAGATCATTACTGGGTCCACAGTCATCTCGTGCTATCTATGCGACCCTATTACAACAGTACTTCCTCCATAACCAATATCCCAACCCTATGCAGTATGCCATGTATGCAGAATGTTTGGCCCACAAATCATTATATCATTCACAATTAAGTCAATCAAATCATATTCATACAATCACAGTCAAATCAGTCAAATCATAGCATAAGTAAGTCATTTACCTTCGAGGGGAAAAATAGTCATTTACCCTACAGGGGCATTACGGTCATTTTACCCTACTAGGGTATTATAGACATTTTGCCCTTCAGGGGCTTAACGGTCATTTCTCACACCAAAGTCCAAGTATGTCTATCAACTCTTCAATAGGTCCACAGTCGATCCGCACGGCTTGTGCAATCTTTAGCAATAAAAAGGTATAGCTGGTCCCAAAGCCCAAAGTATGGCCCAAGTGCGGCCCACAGCTCGTGTGGCCCACTAAGCCCAAATTTGCCCTTAGCGATGTGAACGACATGGTTGAGCTCATTATTTCACATAAATTCATGAAGTTGGCCCATGCGGGGACCGCGAGCCCATTGGGCCCACACGGCCCATTTCGGCCCATTTGAACCAAAAATGGCCCAAGACCAAGAGATCGCTCATGGTGGCCTTCGTCATTGCATCGACTTCCCCACACGAGCATTCGTACGCTCGTATGGTAACTGTTGCCGTATTTTCGACTTTTCGACATTTTGGCCTTTCAGCCTTTTGGTATTTCAGCCTTTTGGCATTTATCGATCTACAATTGGAGTGGTTTGTGTACACACACTTTCGGCTTTAATCCGATCAACAGAAATAGGGTATACGGTTACACACCCTTTTCGACTTTTAAGCCGACTATCATTTACGAAAAACAGATACACACCTGTTTGGATTCCTGGTATGAATGATCCTGAAATGATTCACACTTCCACTGCTTCAATCGATGTAGTCTTACAACTCTGTAGATAAATCGAGTTCAATACATTTGGGTGCTGCCAAAATAATGCAACATGATCACATGTTAAGAACATTAATAGATTACCAAAAAACACACTATTTACCCGCTTGCAACGTTACTTTTGTCCTTACTGAAATACTTATCCACCAGAAGCAATTTGCGTGGGGCAGAACTAACCGCTGGGAGAAAGACAATCAATAAAAGCGAAAGAATATGAATCCCAAATATTTGGACAATGAAACAGAGGAATACTGAAGCCGAATCCCCCTCCTTTAAGAGAAATCGAAAATAGAAGAGGGAAAGAGAAGAAAAAATTCGGCTTAAATCAATGTAAGAGGAAACTCGAAAAACCCGAAGGAATAGAGTAAAAGAGAAAGGGATATTCGGCCAGAGTGAGGAAGGTAGAAGAGAGAACTCACAAATAAATGATTCGACAGAAAAAGAAGAAAGATACTTGGAAAATGCAACAAAAGCTTCAGTATTTCACGAAACGAAGAAGAACAAAAATAACCCAAATTGTCAGTTGCTAATTTCGGCACCATAGAGAAAAGGGAAGGATTTAGAGGTTCAAAATATCAAAGAAAGCAATAAAGAAAATACCAAAACTACAATCGGCACAGCCTATCATATCCCCCAAAGCTCTCAAATTGCTGCAAATACACACACAAAAGGACCCCTAGCCGAATTCACCTACTCAAGATACCCAATTCGGCTACAACTCCCTCACACTTTAAATTCCTTGAAAATCTCCACAAATCACTCCCCTTATCCCTCCTTGATTTACTCCTTGATATCCTCCATAACAACTCCAAGACCAGTTCAAACTTTCACTCAACAGAGCTCGAATCTACTTCCAACACTTGCCGTCCCATTTTAGCAAAATAAATATTTCTTCGTTCCAGGCGTGACTCGAACACCATCCCCCTTTGAAGCTTTATCATGCCACTTACCATCAAGCCAATAGGCTCTTTATGTCATAACTCATCCTCAATATTTTATAGAGCCTTCATGCCAATATCCAATTTATTCAAGGAACCAAAAAATCTGCACACGCCCTGACTTGAACCTCAGACCACATGCATACTCCTAACACCACCTTGCCACTAGACCACATGCTTCCTTTGCCATATTTTAACCATAAATAATTATAAGGCCTTCCAGCTAGTGCCAAGGTTCACTTAAGTGAAAAACTAAAATTTTTCTAGAGCCTAGGCTTGATCCCAGGACTTCCCAGACACTACTAAACACTCCAAATCACTTAACCATTGAAGCACACAATCATTTATGTCATTTTCTTGCACACATAAATTTTATGTGCTCCCACGCTCAAGACCTATTTCCTTATAGGCCCAAATTCGGGGTGTCACAAAATATTCACTTAAACAAGTTTCTCGATGAACCCTTCGAAATGATACAAGATACCCGGTGGTTTCGCACATAGCCCACCATTAATTAATAATTAGGTGGTATCACACACAACCCACCAACATTGATAATTACGGTGGTATCGCACATAGCCCACCAAAATGATAATAAATTGCACATAGCCCATCGTTAATAAATAACAAGGTGGTATCGCACACAGCCTACCAAATTTACATATTTACGGATCTTCATCTGTACCAATATTTCTCTTTTGAATGTTCATCCGAGAGTTTTCACATTTTCTACTATTTCAATAATTCTCACCAATAAGCAATTTCATCCACACAATGCATTAATAGTTAAAACATTTCTAATAAAGATGTATCGCTTACACATAAACTTACCTCAGTGCAAAATATGTTAATTTGCGGCTTAGCCCATAACCTTGCCTTTTCCCCGGTCAAGGTTGTTTCTGCGTTGTTCTTGATCTATAATAATAAAATTTACTCATTTAATCACTACATAATTCAAGACACTTCAAAATTTCTCTTTGGCAAAAATGACCGTTTTGCCCTTATACTTTGACAAAATTACAATTTTGCCCCTAGGCTCGTAAATCATTTTTCATCAAATTTCCTCATTAAAAAAGCCTAGCTGAACATTTATTTCTCTTATAACAATTCACAATACCAATCATTTCATGCATTTACTACTCAATTTACAACCTTTACAAATAAGTCCCTTTTAGATGTTTTCATGGAAACACCTTTCACAAAAGTTGTTTATCTAACAATCATAATTCATTTTCTTCCCTAAAAACTTAGTAATAAAACACAAGCACTAGCATGGAAAGTCCCTAAGCTTTCAACCATTTTGCAAAATAGTCCCCTCATTAGCTAGCCATAATAATTCATACTAATATAATCCCTTTAGAAGGTCTACGAGACCTTAAACATGCTTTAGAGACTTCGGGACTAAACCGATCTCATACGGAAACTTTGCAAAATTTAGAAAATTTTTCTTTCTAAACAGGGCACAAGCCTGTGTGCCTCACACAGCTGTGCCTTGGACCATGTCTCAGCCAGTATGCAACACTGACTTGGGTCACACGGTCTGGCACACGCCCGTGCCTCTTGCCCATGTGGCATCCTGACTTGCTTCGAATTGCAACCTTGAAAGACACGGTTGAGACACACGCCCGTTTGCTCAACCGTGTGGGCAAATATAGGCCATTTGCATGGCCAATTTGCCACCCAAAATTGGGTCATACCTATAAGCATCAAACAAGCATCAATTCATGTCCCAAGGGCAGCCAAAAACATACCAAATCAAGCACAATTTGACCCATAACAACATCATTCATTTCCATATACAAATCCGACTCAAACATACTAATTCAAAGTACCAACTTCACATAAAAAACATGTGATTCATACATCATATAGCATTTCTCATTATATCAATTTACCAATTCAACCATGAAACTTACCAAAATTGACCATTTCTTTTGGCCATTCATGAGCACAACAAAACATACCAAATTTTGCATTATACAGTATACACTAAATTCACTCCATAATCACATTCATTATCAAGCCATATCACATGGCTATATTTACACATTTCAAAACATAATCAAAGTTCTCTGGCCTATACATGCCATACTTTAATATGTACATTTTCAAAAGGTACCAAAATAGAGTTCGATGGTGTGGTGATGATCCTCGATGATCCCCGAGCTCGCAGTAGCTTCGATAATATATAAAAAAATTGAAACACACACAAAGTAAGCTTATAAAATCTTAGTAAGCCATATACAAATAAACTTATCACATAAAACAATTATAAACCATTTCATTCATATGAACTATGGCATAACACAATAGCAAATTATATTTCTCATTTAGCTCAATTGTTCATAACCACTTGCTTATAAACATACCACATTTTCATGTAGCTCAAATATCAAAAAATCATATTCATACTCATCTTCCATTGCCAAATTTCATATACATTTCATATGTACCTGAAACGGATACATATTCATATATTCAATCATATCTTGGAATGCCCGTTGAACCGTTCAGAATCAATATGGATACTCGTATAGCTCATAAGGCTCGTAGAATGCCAACGTCCCAGACGTGGTCTTACATGTAATTAAATATCGATGCCTATATCCCAGACAGAGTCTTACACGAAATCATATACGATGCTAATGTCCCAGACATGGTCTTACACGTAAATTTCAGATCGATTCCAACGTTCCAGACATGGTCTTACACGATAAATCATATCAGAATCCTATGTCATGACATATGTATCCTAACTATTCCTATGGTTCGTACGGGGCTTTTCGGACATCATCACATTATCAGAATTTTCTCGGATTTCACATATCCAACTCCAATAGTCAGTCATCTCATTTCATGAACATATAAGCAATAATAATTCAATTCAAATACATTTATTTGTATATAGACTTACCTCGTACGGAAAAGAACCGAAACGAACGGCTATTCAACTACTTTCGATTTCCCTCGATCTAATTTTGTTTTCTTTGGTTCTTGATCTGTACACATTCAAATTTAACTCTTTTATTCACCAAATCATTCAATTCAATCCATATACACATATTTAGGACATTTTACAAATTAGCCCTCATATTATCACATTTTGACATTTTAGTCCCTATTTCATAAAATCACAAAATACACATAATTTAATAATTTCATAGCTTGGCTGAATATTCCTTTAGCTCATATAAGCCCACATATTTCAATTATTTCACATTTTAGCCCCTCAATTTCTCATTTTTACAATTTAGCCCATAATACCCAAATTCATCAAAAATCCAAATACAAAACATGTTAACTCAACACATATCTTTCATTTTTCATCAACTAACTTCACAAAGCTCACAAAATCAACAATGGCATAACTCAAAATCATCTTCAATTTCATAAATTAGAGCACCGGCTTAAGAGAACACGAAGCAACGATCACAAAAAATATAAAAATCATCAAAAACCAAGCAAATTAGATACCTCAATCAAGCAAAATGAGTGCAGAACCTAGCTTAGTCTTTTTCTTTTCTTTTCTTGTTATTTTTGGCCAAATATGAATATAATGGCCTATTTTCATACTTTTGTTTTATTATTTCATCATTTAATTATCAATTACCAATTTTAACCTTTATGATATCATTTAAAATCCACTAAGTAATGTCCAACTTTGTCAGTTAATGCATTCAATGGTTAAATAACCACATAAGTACCTCCTCTTTATAAAGACACATCAATTCGGCCATTATTCAAATAGAAGGACAATTTTGCATTTTCTACAATTAAGCCCTTTTTCACAAATCGGCACACAAACGATAAAATTTTCATACGAAACTTTCACACATATTAATTCACATGCTATAAATACGAAAAATAATATTAAAATTTTGTTTTGACTCGGATTTATGGTCTCGAAACCACTATTCCAACTAGAGTCTAAACTGGGTTGTTACACTAGAAATAGTTTTCTTTTCTTTTGGGGTGAAAACAAAAATTCTCTTCTCAAATAGAAATCGGTAGAATTGTTATTCTAGAAAAATAAATTTAATAGTTAAAAATAAGTTCTTTCTATTTTTCGGCAGAGTAACAATATCTTAAATTTGTGTAAACAACTCTATCAGTGTCATCTCTTTATAAGAAGAGAAGGTAGAATCATTATTGAATTAGATAACTTTATTTCAACTAGAAATGTTCTCTTTTTTAAAATAGGAGTATAGGGGCTTTTGGGCCCCTTTCATATCAGATCAATTACAAGTACTTCTTGGACTTTTCGAATAGTACTTTGTAATTTGATCCAACTTGATTCTTTTTTTTTATATTTCCCAAAATAAACTTCAATATTAAATAATTTTCTCATCCCAATTGTACCTCATTAAAATTATGACTATTTTACCCCTAATAAAATTTTCAATAAAATATATTTAATATTTCACCATTCAACTTGTTCACTATGATCATATGGTTTATTTTCATTCTCAGACTTCAAAATAGCTCAATAACATAAACTCAATCTTACGATCATTTTTGAGAAATACTTGTTATTTCTAAATGAAATCATTTCTCATTTTTATTTCCATTTCAGTTTTCATTTTCATTTTGAGAAAACCACTTTCATTTTCAAATGATTCCATTTTCTCCAATTTCATTTTTATTTTTGGGAAAACCATAATCATTTCTTGAATTTTTTTCATTTTTCCATTTCTATTCATTTTGATTCAACACACAATTCATTTATGGTTTTAACGAGCTAGAAGAGGGACCAATTGAACATATTCAATTGGGCCTCAAATGATTTATAATTAAGTTCTAGCTTTTTGCCTATTAATTATAAACTTATTTAGTCACGAAGTCATTCCAATATAGTATCCTGACTAAGCTCTCCCCAACGGCATACCATTACGAAAGCAACTCGATTAGTGCTCCTCCAATGACCTTGTCATAACTGTGTTACCTTCATAAGATATCCTTAAATCTCTTTAGGATAATATTCATTATATCCTTAAATCTCTTTAGGATAATATTCATTCTCCCATTATGATTCTACTTTATCTCATGATAATCATTACATCTTCTTTAATGAAAAGTCAATAACTATCAAATAATGATCAAATCATCCATCACAAATATGAACGACCCATGACCACGTTTACTTTTAATCAAACATGTAAAGCCAATTAGATGATATCATTTACCTATATTCGTGCTATGAATTCAACTATTGTGAATGACGTTACATATCGCAATGTGGCAGAAACGAACCTGACAGGAACAAGTTGGGAACGTCATACTTAAAGAATGCCACATCAACTTTTGGGCTTAAGTTATCTCTTAGTCAAGTGCTAATAACAATCAAGGACCAGGAAAAAATAGGCTGGGAAAAAATGTTATTTTTAGAAGAGAAAAGAAAATGAAAGTGGTTGACCTAGGAAATCTTATTTTTGGAAGAGATATAAAGATCATATTTTTGGAAATTTTGAAGGCAGCAACCATCAAGTTCAAAGAACATAGAATAAAAAATTTTAGAAAAGAATGCCCATAAAAAGCAAAGAAGGGGAGGAAGAATGGGATACGAACGACTTGCGAAGAACCATCAACTTTCAGCTCAACATCTCTTCGCCTTTCTCTTTATTTGTTATTTTTTTTCTATTGGTTGAAACCATGGCTAAGATATTGCTTGATTGTTTTTAGTTTGACAATTTTGGACTAAACGTTTATTATTTGGAATGATTATGAAACCTTAATATGAGATTATTGGTACTTTGATAAAGATGCTTGTTGAAATTTGATGTTTATTCATTTCTATAACCCCCCCAAAACGCGGCCAAGAAGTTTAGACCAAATCCCGAAGGTTATATTGATCACCGAAGTGATCTGAAATAATTTTACAAAATGAGTTGTTAAAATCTTAGTCGAACACAGTTATTAAAATCGAACTAAACCATTTAGCCCTTTTGGGATTCAAAACAGAGAATTCAAGTCACGTTGAAAGCATATGGAAATAAAGTTCCGAAGTTACTAGAAATCAAAACAAAACTACTTACAAAAATCCAAAGCTAGATTGTACCATAGTCTTTATAGATTTTTACAGTCCAGAACAGTTCACAAATTTTAAAAAAAAATGAAAAGTCCTTTTATTAGTCTGGCTTAAAACATGTCACTTCGAGACCTCCGGCATGCCAAGTCCAGCCACAAAAAACGAGGGTACCTGCAAAGGAAAAAAAAAACTAAAGAGGTGAGCTACACGAGCTAAGTAATAAAAAACTCAATGGCAAAAATAAAAAAAATAAAACTCAATGGCAATCCGATATACGAATAGTCTTCACAAACAAATCAAACGTATCAGTATCGAAACACCTCGATCTATAAACAGTTAGTCTCACAATTAGACAGACAGACAAAATGCAGAATGAATGCAACAAGTAATAAAAAAAAACCCACCCGTCCATCCAAAAACCTTTCTGTCCCCGAATCACACCCCAAAAGAGCTATTTAAGCTCATCCAACCAAACACACCACATAGGACCTCAAAAGGCCCATCCAACCCTACACACCATGTATGTGAACTAAGCCACTCAGATAATAATACGCAGTAAGGCCGGGGTATATGTAATATAGTGCATTGCAGTAAACCGATGTATCGATAAGTTGCAATTAAACTGCCAGATTAGAATCAGTCTTCCTTCTCTTCACAACCCAACCCAAAAAGATTAATGCAAATGAAAATTGCACACCATTCGTAGACAGACTTACAGAAACAGAATACGAAATCAGAAATGCACACATTCAAATGCCCAGTATCAAAATCAGATATAACATAACATCAATTAACACTTAACCTAATCGCTTAATTAGAGCTATGATAGCGAATAATGCACAAGTCCAGGCCGAGACGAAGTCTCGATCACCCTTATAAAGACCTAGCCAAGGGTCAGAACACATAAAATCATAATCAGACCAAAAACAGACACAATACAAAATTTGGCGACATAGGGCCACACAGTCGTATACTCCGGCCTTGTGGAAGTGCCCAAGCCGTGTGAGAGTCTACACTCCCATGTGAAGGCCACACATGCCCGTGCAGAGGGGACACACGCCCGTGTGAGCAGCCCATGTAACTAACTATTCAAAACTGCTAAAAATTAATAGAAGAGGAGACACGGTCGTGTAGAGAGCTCACATGCCCGTTTGGGGACACATACCCGTGTGGCCAGGCCGTATGGTACCAGAAATCATCAAAATCCCTAAATTTCCAATTGCATATAGCCGTGTGGACAGCCCGTGTGTGGCACACCGAAACAGGCTACAAAATGTGCCTTTGATGTCAAAATGATCCCCAACCCTTAATAATAATAAAAAATACACCAAAACACTCAGAATTTCAAGCAAAACCACCACAATCAACACTTTGATTGGTCAATTTAAAAACATACACGAAATATGTCAAATTTCACGGAAACAAATCAGAAATTCGATAACGAAAAGGAAGAGTTTTCGAACACACACCTTAGACGCAATAGCAAACACCAGAATCGTTCGATTCGCTCCTCCAAACCGATTCAAAAACCTCAATTAACATAGAAATTAGTGAAAACTTCAATTAAATAACAAAATAGAAAACAAAAAAGACAATATCTAAACCTCCAACAGCAAAACCTATCTTCTTGTCTTCTCATTTACCAAACACCCGAGAACAAAACTCCCTTGACAACCGACAACAACGATAAAATGGAATAAGCAAAGAATCAAAAGAAACTAAATATTTTCTTTTTAGGAAGAAAGAAAATTGAAAAGTCACAGAGAACAAAATGGAGAAGAAGGGAAGAACGTGTAAGTCTCTTTTTTTTCTTTTCTATTCTCAAAATAAAAATAAATTAAATTAGCTAAAACTAATAAATATTTTAGCAACTAAAAAAACAAATCTAAAATAAAATTACTCCCATAAACACACATGAAGATTCGAACCCATAACCCAGAGGCAAATTAATATACAACAAACCACCAAACCAGCAGGCCCATTTTGACATAAAACACAGCAACAAACCCAATTGTTCAATCTAGCCACTGGTCCTACCTACAAATCTCAAAACTTCTAATCCCAAATTCCGGGGTGTTACAACTTACCCCTCCTTAAAGAAATTTCGTCGCCAAAATTTCCCACTAACAGAGCAGTTGTCTAACACAAACTCTACCACTACGCTCTTGTTGCCCACTCTAAACCCGAGCACAACCATACTATACTTTGACATTAAAAACTCATACACATACCCAAACACTTAACCACTAGAGCAGATACAAACTTATCCATCACACACACAAATGTTATGCAATCAATAAAGATCAATGTCATTCAAATAAATAACACATAGAATCACAACAACCTAAAACCATACATGTCTCAATATCATCGCGGAAACTCCCTAATTCAATGCTCTGTGGACCCGCATCTAAGACACACTCCCAACTTCTTCCAACAGTCGCCCGAATGGTACTTCTTACAGTGCCGACAAACCGGTAAGCTCGTCCTATTACCAGAACCATCCACATAGCCTTTACTAACACCCAACTGCATTTTTATACGCTTCGCAGACCAAGGCTCCAACCTCAAAAGACTACAATCCTTTTTCTTCCCATAATCCACACACCTACCTTGAACTAACTCTCTATTCCTCTCAAAACTAGCCTCGAAGACTTTCTCCAACACTTATCTCACCATTCGAGTCAATGCCTCGGTACCAACCTCTGAGGTATCGCTACCCAAAGCTGGGAAAACCGTATTGACTTCTGACTCCTAAACAAACTCATGTCACAGAGAAGCCAATGACTCTACGAGGTCTCGCCAAATTGACCCTTACGATCATGCTTACCATCAGAATCCATATCGATCTTATGAGTAACTTAGAGTATCTACATTTTTAGAAAAAGATCACAAAATAAATACGAAAATCTAAATTTCTAATCTTACAGTTTCAAATTTCCACCCTGGACCAACATTAGAGTCTCAAACATTTTATCTCTTTAACATTAGTGAAACACACATAATTTCAAAATACTACCGTATGGTTTATCAAAACCTTTTTTTTTTTAAAAAAAAATGAACACGCACGCACACGGATACGTAAAAATAAAGGCTAAGTTTTGCAAACCTAGCTCTAATACCACTAAATGTAACGCCCCAAAAGCTAGCCTAGAAGTTTAGACCGAATCTCGGAGGTTACATTGATCACCGAAGTGATCTGAAACAATTTTACAAAATGAGTTGTTAAAATCTTAGTCGAACACAGTTATTAAAATCGAACTAAACCATTTAGCCCTTTTTGGATTTAAAATAGAGAATTCAAGTCACGTTGAAAACGCTCTGAAATAAAGTTCCGAAGTTTGTAGAAATCAAAACAAAACTACTTACAGAAATCCAAAGTTAGATTGTACCACAGTCTTTATAGATTTTTACAGTCCAGAACAATTCACAAATTTTAAAAAAAAAATCTAAAAGGTCCTTTTATTAGTCTGACTTAAAACATGTCACTCCGAGACCTCTAGCATGTCAAGTCCAGCCGCAGAAAACAAGGGTATCTGTAAAGAAAAAAATAAGGGGGTCAGTGTGAGTTCAAAACCGATAGATAAATAAATCCCAAATTGTCGCAGTAAAAAAAATAAAACTCAATGGCAATATGGTATACGAATAGTCTTCACAAACAAATCAAACGTATCAGTACCGAAACACCTCGATCTAAAAACAGTTAGTCTCACAATCAGATAGACAGACAAAATACAGAATGAATGCAACAAGTAATAAAAAAAAACCCACTAGTCCGATCAAAACACCTCTCCGTCCCTCGATCACACCCCAAAAGAGATGTTTAAGCTCATCCAACCAAACACACCACATAGGACCTCGAAAGGCCCATCCAACCCTACACATCATGTATGTGGACTAAGCAACTCAGATAACAATACGTAGCAAGGCTGGTGTATATGCAGTACAGTGCATTACGTTAAACAACTGTACATGATAAGTTACAGTTATACTGCCATATCAGAATCAGTCTTCCTTCTCTTGACAAACCAACCCAAAAACACTAATGCAAAAGCAAATTGCATACCACTCGTAGATAGACTTATAGAAATAGAATAAGAAATCATAACTGCACAAATTCAAATGCTCAGAATCAGAACCAGAATCAGATATAACATAACATCAATTAACACTCAATCGAATTGCTTAATTAGAGCTATGGTTGCGAATAACGCACAAGTCCAAGCCGAAACAAAGTCCCGACCACCCTTACAAAGACCTAGCCAGGGGTCGAAACAAACAGAATCATAATCAGATAAAAAATACACACAGTACAAAATTTGGCAACAAAAGGCCACACGGCCGTGTGCCCCGGCCGTATGGGGGTCTACACACCCATGTGAAGGCCACACTCGCCCATATGGAAGGGACACAAGCCCGTGTGGTAGCAAAAATCATCGAAAACCCTAAATTCTCAATTACACATGGCCACGTAGACCGCTCGTGTGCAGCACACGCCCGTGTGGTCACGACACCACACCGAAACAGGCTACAAAACATGCCTTTGATGTCGAAACGATCCCCAACCCTCAATAATAAAATATACACCAAAACATTCAAAATTTCAAGCAACTCCACCACAATCAATATTTCGATTGTTCAACTTAAAAAAAACACACAAAATATGTCAAATTTCACGAAAACAAATAAGAAATTTGATAACTAAAAAGGAGAGTTTCCAAACACACACCTTACATTCGATAGCAAACACCAGAATCATTCGATTTGCTCCTCCAAACTGATTCAAAAACCTCAATTAACATACAAATTAACAAAAACTTCAATTCAATAAAAAAATAGAAAAGGAAAGAGACGTTATCAAAACCCCTAAAAGAAAAACCTACCTTCTCTTTTGATGTACCAAACACCTGAGAACAAAACTCCCTTAACAACCAATAACAACGATAAAACGGAAGAAGCAAAGAATCAAAAGAAACTGAATATTTTCTGTTTAGGAAGAAAGAAAATTAAAAAGCTACAGAGAATAAAATGGAGAAGAGGGGAAGAACGTGCAACTCTCTTTTTTTTTTCTTTTCTATTATCAAAATAAAGATAAATTAAAATAGCAAAAACTAATAAATATTTTAGCAACTAAAAAAATAAATATAAAATAAAATTACTCCCATAAACACACATGAAGATTCGAACCCAGAACCCAGAGGCAAATTAACACACAACAAACCACCAGACCAAGAGGCCCATTCTGAAATGAAACACAGCAACAAACCCAATTGTCCAATCTAACCACTGACCCTTCCTACAAATCTCAAAACTTCTAACCTCAAATACTAGGGTGTTACAATTTTAGTGATTTTCATGTTAATACTTTTTATTGACTGATCAACATTAGTGGGTAATTGAGTTAATTGCTAAACCTTAAAGGGTTGTGATTAATGGACATAAAGTTGAATGGTGCATGTTTAATTTCTTTGATGTTAAATTTGCAACGGTGTAAAAATAAATTGTTATTGTGCATAATCTTGTAAGAAAGGTGCTTGCAATTGTAATCTTGGTATTAATTTGGAATAGAATTATGTTAAGTTGATTAAAAGATTGAAGGTAGTGACTTTGAGAAAAGCCTATAACTTGATGTTTCTGGATTAATAAATTGATGTATTGTTGCGGCTTGCAGCAACATTGCTGCCAATAGTTGCATAATAGGGGAAATAATTTTTTTGGCTCTTCATCTTATTTTTATAAATTTTTTATTATTTTTATTTGTTTCACATAATCTTTTGCATTCAATCAATTTTTTTATTTATTTTCAAACTTTTTGTTATTATTTTTTAAAATTATTAGTTTAAATTCAGTTTTTATTGATATGATAACTCTAGCGTTACTACTATATTACTTGTGAGCGACTATGTACACTTGCACAACTGTCGCATGTGAATATGATATGAAAATTGTGCAAGTATACACGTTGGATCAAATAATAAAGTGATAAGTGAGATCGTCTCCACAAGGACCGGATTAGGTATACAAATGGTCAAGTTATTATAACAAAGTTAGATTAATGTTATAGCAAAATAATGATAAGAATGTAATGGTAAACAAAAAGAAATATTAATGTGAACAAAATGTGTAACTGATGAATAATTGAAAATGCTATGGCAATGCAACAGTAAAAATGCAATGGCAATTATGAAAATGATTATATGAGTAATATGTAACTAAACAAATAAACAACTAAGGAGACGATGACAAAGATACTACGGTAAGGGATAAGGGATATACGATGTTGATATGGAAGGTTGGAATTACTAAGAATCTCCTTACTGTTAGAAATGCCTCGAAAAAATTGTAAGCAATCTATTGCTCAGAAGAGTTCTAAAGTGGTCTGCTTCTTTCAAGAGAAAAAAACTCAAGTTACTTTCCCGTATCTATAGGCCTTTAATACGGTACCATGCATTGTTTCCTTCTGTATGAACTCTGCTCTATGTCTAGAGTCTACTACAAGTATCTATCGAGTACTTGCTCATATCATTCAATTTTGGACCAACTAATCAAACCTTTTTAGAATTAAACTTAGTTTATGGGCATACTAACAATCATCTATGTCTAGGGATTGCTCACATAAAACATAGAAATAAAACAATTGAATGAAACAATAAGTTGATTCGAATCTATGCTTCAACCATTAAAGAAAATAAAAGTTTCATCATGTAATCCCAACCCAATGAGATTTAGCTCATGGGTTGGAACATAAAATTCAAAACCAAAATAACATCCAACACTATTTTCATCATTCAATTCACGAAAGAAAAAAGTAAGAAATACGGAAGACTTCGGAAAGACAACTTTCGCGTGTCCAGTTCACATTCTAGTAGCACAATGTCCTGCGATGGCTGAGAAAGACTATTTTCGTCTTCATCTTTCTGTCTCTACTTACTCACTACCCTCTATTTTTGCCTAAGGATCTCTTTTTTTTTCGTTGTTTAGAGCTTCCTTCTTTGGCTTTTTATAGCTTTTTCCCTAGGGTAAATCCAACAACCCATGTTTATCTTCTTCTTTATTTAATTTTGTAACACCCTGGTTCTAGGGGTTATGCATTTAGTGCATAACTCAGGTGTGGCATACTTCGGTGTGTGGTTGGGTGAGTTTTAGGCGCCTTGAGAACTCAAAAAGGTAGTGGAATGCCTTAGGAGAATTTTTAGTTTTTAGTGGTTAATAGAGGAGCTTGGCTTTAGGGGGCCTTAAGAAAAATATTTGGCAAGTTAAGACATAAGAGATGGCTTGGTAGAGTGGCAAGGGAGTGCCACTTAAAGTCTTGGAAGGTGACGCATCAAGGTGCAACGGGGGCCAGTGTTCGAGCTGCAAAGGCAGCATTTTGGTTTTGGATGTTGGCGTCAAAAAGAGGGAGGAGTTGGACGGCTAGAAGGCTTTTATTTAGGTGAGGATAGTGTTTTTATATATATTATTTATCTATTTAGTTATTTTAGAAGTGTAGGATAATTAGTGTATTATCTTTTTATTTTATTTTGTTATTTTGAATAAGCTAGGTGATAAATAAGGGATAAGTGTGGACTTGTTCAACTTATTTTGAATAAGTGTTAGAGAGGAAATTTAGGAGCAGAAAAAGGGATTGGGTGAGGGGAGTAGAGTTGGACGGCAAGGGGGGTGCTCTTGAGGGTAGTTTCGGCCATGAAAGTTAGGGGGAGTGGCCGAATTCTATAAAAGGGGGGTGTGCTCTCCCTTTGTCGAAATTTTTAGTTCTTCTTAAGCCTTCACATTTTTCTTCTCATACTCTAAACCACACTAAAAACGCCCTCCTCCTCACCTATTTGCTTTGGCCGAAACTTTGAGCCGAAATTCTTCACTTGTTTTCTCTCTATTTCACTTGAGCCGAAACCTTTCTCTTCTCTTGACATTTTGCTAAACCGATTCTTGAGTCCGTCAAGTACTCTCTCTCAGTCTCTGCAAACGTGGTAGTAAGTGAGCTCTTCCCTTGTAATCGGTTTTATTTCTTTCTCTTGTGGGGGTGCCGAAACCAAAGGGTGCTCTTGGTTTTTGGTGATGGCCGAATATTCTTAGGGTCTTGACTTTATTGTTTCTTTCATGTGTAGCCAAGGAAGGGAGCGCTAAGGATCTTTAAGGTTTGATTCATCAAGGTAAGGTAATAGTAATATTCGGCCAGAGGCCATAATTGGTTTTAGTGTGAGTCGATTCTGACAAAAGGTTGTGTAGGAGGATTCGACAAGGTTGGGTGCATATCGTTTAGACGTAGAGTTTTGGGATTTGTTCGATTGTATCAAACAGGTGCGTAATCATCGCACTGTTTCTTCGGTTAATTGTTTATTAACATATATACCTATGTATGATGGGTGGTAGCCGACACTAAAGGCTAAAGTAATGGATACCCATGTTTGGGGTAATCGGTTAACAGGTTAGTCATTTGTGATATTAAATTATTTATGGTGCCTGTTTGATATGGTAATGAGCATGTGATTATACTCACTCTATATGTGGATTTGACATGATATGTTGACATATGTGCATGGGGATTTGATTTGAGCAAAGAAGGACGGGGAGTACATATTATGTACATGGTCTAATGTCAGCCTCGTGCTACATTAGCGCTTGATGGGTAGCTGTGTGCTTCATCAAGGGAGATGTTGGCTAGGTGCCCATCTCAGCGGTTGATAGCTGAGTGGATCACCCTAGACAGATTACTGTTGGGATCACGATGTGATCGGTGGCTCAGCCACGGCCTTGAGCAGTAAGTCTGCCAAGGTAGAATATGTGGGATCACGATGTGATCGGTGGTGGATTAGCCACGGCCTTGAGCAGGGAGTCTGCTAAGGTTGGTGTAACGGATGGACCTAGGTTGGGTTGGTTTCGTAATTGCATATCTATTTGTATGATCTGTGTGGATATGGGCCAAGCCCATATGAAGAGGCATGTGTGATAACTATGCACTGAGTCGGTGGACTCACCTTATTTTTTTCTCAACCATTTCAGGTGATTCGTGATTAATGGACCGGGTTGGAGGGGATACAAAGGTGGGCATGCAGAAGGAGATTATTTTGATTATTTTATGTTTTTAATATTAAATATTGGGTTTAAATATTGGGTTGTAATAAGGGCCTTATTTTTATTATTTTTGGTATTATTTTATTATTATTTATGGCTGTTCAAATTAAATTACTAAGTGAAGATAACTTTATTTTAGCAACTTATTTATTCAAATTATATATATATATCGGTTTAATAAGGTTTTAATATGGGCATTGTATAATAACAAAGTTTTATTTATAATTTTAAATGGACATGGTTTTCAAAAGTTAACAATTTTCATGTTTTATCCAAAAGTCAAAAAGATTTTCAAACGTCTTTCCGCATGATGACATAACGAGAGATCCGATCCAAGGCTCGTGGGCGGGTTTGGGGTGTTCTGATTTGGTATCAGAGCCCAGTTCAAAACTCGGCTTTGAGGGTTTTGGGCCCAAAAACATTTTCGAAATGGGCTTATCAAAAATATGGGTTTTTATGAATTATTTTTTGAGTTATTCGCATGGCACTGTACCTCAGGCCAAGTCTACAGTGTAAGTACCGGACTCTTGAAGTGATTTGTTATTATGAACTGTTATGGGCTTAGTTGGGCTCGTAGATTAGTGAACTAGGATCTGATGAACCCTAGGACTAGTCTACTCAAACATATGCATAAGACTTAAGGGCTATTAAACAAACACCGTGAAGTAAGTCGTCGAGTTAAGGTGTGGCAACCATCAGACGCATGTCTAGGAGTGGTATTGATGAAGAGCTTGGTATTTAAGCGATCCCCGGCAACTCACCTCCTCTTTACTCGAATCCTACTGGTGCGTAGCTACGGTTCACCTTAACCAAGAGGACTTGTTCATAAAGCTAAACCTATTATTAAAACCCGAAAGGGACTAGCCGTGCAGTTTTATAAAATTCCTAGTTTTAAAATCCTTAAATTACCCTTTTTACTGTAGTAAAAGATTCTTGTGAAAATTTTTCTAAAGTATCTCTGATTTACAAAATTACCAAAATGCCCCTAGCGGTAAAATTACAAAAATGCCCCTGTACTGTAAAATTACCGTATTACCCTCAACTTTCGTTAAAATGATTTTACTTTGCAAAATACCAAAACCTTTAGTTTCCACAATATCAAGATACTCCGATTTGGGAAATTTACGAAAATACCCCTGTGTTGAAAATTACTAAAATGCCCCTGACTTTCAAAATTTCCGGGTTAACCCCAATTTTAATAAAATCCCCTTACTTTGCAAAAGTATCCAAATTTCTGTATTTCAAAATAATATCCTGACTTTGGAAATTTACAAAATTACCCCTGATTGACAAAATTACCAAAATACCCCTGGTTCTCAAAATTCTGTTATACCCTCAATTTGCGAAATTTTCGAAAATACTCTTTACTTTTGGGAATTTTAAAAAAATATCTTGACTTATTAAAGTTTTCGAAATCGCTTTGATTTATTATTGAAATACCCCTGTAGGAAAAATGACGAAATTACCCCTGGGTGGGGAATGGATAAGAATGCCCATAATAGTATGTTGGATGGTGTGAAAGTGAATGTGAATGTGATTCTTTGAATTAGAGTAGTGAACTCGAACTGAAACCTTGATTGATCGAAAGAACACTTCTGAAAACCTCATTTCATAAAATTTGCTCGTGGATAAATAGTGGAACAAAATTTCTAATGCATAAAATTTCTTAAATCAGACTAAATCAAGGCTCTAGAAATGAGTTCTAGAGGACGTGGTCGTCGTAGACGTGGTCGAGGTAGAATAGCCGTATCGGAATCCGTTAGATCGGGTCAAGGGTCTGAGAATGAAGTACCACCTCCACCACCAGCCTTTGGTAATGAGCAGCAAGAGCAGACGGGGGATGATGCGATATCGCAGGCTGTGCTGTGAGTTTTAGAGATAGTGGCTGGGGCGGGTGGAAGTATGAGAGCAAGGAAGTCTGTACCTGAGTGACTCCGAGCGAATGGAGCCGAGGTATTTTGGGGCGTATCAGGCGTAGCACCCAGTGCGGCTGAATATTGGTTGGAAGCAACCGAGCGAATTATGGATGAGCTCGATCTGAGCCCTGAGGAGAAAGTGAAAGGAATGGTGGCGCTGCTTCGCGACGAGGCATACCAATGGTGGCTAACAATTTGGGATAGTGCCACAGCTGAGGACCTCACTTGGGAGTATGTCAAGACGGCGTACCAGAAGAAGTACGTTGGAACTCATTATATTGATGCGCAGAGGAAGGTGTTTCTAGGGCTGGTTCAAAGGAACAAGTCCGTAGCGGAATACGAGGCTGAATTTCTAAGGTTAAGCCGATATGCTCGAGGAGTGGTTGCTACAGAACATGAACGATGTGTCCGGTTTGAGGACGGATTAAGGGACGAGCTGAGACTGTTGATAGCTCCATACCAGGAGCGGGAGTTCGCGGTGTTAGTCGAAAAAGCTAAGGTAGCTGAGGGAATTAAGGACTTTGTGAGGCAGAACAGAGATAAGGATAAGAACCGGGACAGGAGGAATTTTGGATCGTCGGAATCATCTGAGAGTCTTCAGAAAAGACCGAGGGTTGAAAATTCTATTCGTGTTGCTAAGCCAGCTACAAAAAATCCGGATCGTCCGTGTGCTCGGTGTGGAAGGTACCATGTTGGTGAGTGCTGGAATCGGGATCGAGAATGCTTCAGGTGTAAGTCTAAGACTCATTTGATTAAGGATTGTCCTCAGGATCTGAACAGGACTCGGACTTTAGGCCAAGGTTATGCACAGCCAGGTAGGAATGGTCAGCAAGTGACAAGGGGTCATGGTCCGAACCATGGAGGAAATGGTTCAGGCCGAGGACGTGGAGCACCAAATAGAGAGGCTGAAGGTGCAGACGCAAGGCAGCCAAGGTTGGTTTACGCTGCCAGACGTTGCGAGGAAGAAGAGGTGCCAGATTTGACCACAGGTACGTTCTTTATTCCTAGAATACCCTTCATTGCCTTGCTTGTGGTTAAGTCAGGTTGTTTTCTGTTGTTAGTAAAGTATTTGGAACCTTGAGTATGGACTTAGAAATGTGCCTAGAAAGATGGTAGCTCCTTAAAGATCGAGAGCTTGTGACTATAGCATAGTGTGGTGGATTAGGATGTACGACTGTTAGGCAACCAAGTAATTTCGAGGACGAAATTATTTTTTAAGGAGGGTAGAATTGTAACACCCTGGTTTTAGGGGTTATGCATTTAGTGCATAACTCAGGTGTGGCATACTTCAGTGTGTGGTTGGGTGAGTTTTACGGGCCTTGAGAACTCAAAAAGGTAGTGGAATGCCTTAGGAGAATTTTTAGTTTTTAGTGGTTAATAGAGGAGCTTGGCTTTAGGGGGCCTTAAGAAAAATATTTGGCAAGTTAAGACATAAGAGATGGCTTGGTAGAGTGGCAAGGGAGTGCCACTTAAAGTCTTGGAAGGTGACGCCTCAAGGTGCAAGGGGGGCCAGTGTTCGAGCTGCAAAGGCAGCATTTTGGTTTTGGATGTTGGCGTCAAAAGGGGGGAGGTGTTGGACGGCTAGAAGGCTTTTATTTAGATGAGGATAATGTTTTTATATATATTATTTATCTATTTAGTTATTTTAGAAGTGTAGGATAATTAGTGTATTATCTTTTTATTTTATTTTGTTATTTTGAATAAGCTAGGAGATAAATAAGGGATAAGTGTGGACTTGTTCAATTTATTTTGAATAAGTGTTAGAGAGGAAATTTAGGAGCAGAAAAAGGGATTGGGTGAGGGGAGTAGAGTTGGACGGCAAGGGGGGTGCTCTTGAGGGTAGTTTCGGCCATGAAAGTTAGGGTGAGTGGCCGAATTCTATAAAAGGGGGTGTGCTCTCCCTTTGCCGAAATTTTTAGTTCTTCTTAAGCCTTCACACTTTTCTTCTCATACTCTAAACCACACTAAAAACGCCCTCATCCTCACCTATTTGCTTTGGCCGAAACTTTAAGGTCACTTAGCCGGAATTCTCCACTTGTTTTCTCTCCATTTCACTTGTGCCGAAACCTTTCTCTTATCTTGACATTTTTTTAAACCGATTCTTGAGGCCGTCAAGTACTCTCTCTCAGTCTCTGCAAACGTGGTAGTAAGTAAGCTCTTCCCTTGTAATCGGTTTTATTTCTTTCTCTTGTGGGGGTGCCGAAACCAAAGGGTGCTCTTGGTTTTTGGTGATGGACGAATATTCTTAGGGTCTTGACTTTATTGTTTCTTTCATGTGTAGCCAAGGAAGGGAGCGCTAAGGATCTTTAAGGTTTGATTCATCAAGGTAAGGTAATAGTAATATTCGGCCATAGGCCATAATTGGTTTTAGTGTGAGTCGATTCTGACAAAAGGTTGTGTAGGAGGATTCGACAAGGTTGGGTGCATATCGTTTAGACGTAGAGTTTCGAGATTTGTTCGATTGTATCAAACAGGTGCGTAATCATCGCACTGTTTCTTCGGTTCATTGTTTATTAACGTATATACCTATGTATGATGTGTGGTAGCCGACACTAAAGGCTAAAGTAATGGATACCCATGTTTGGGGTAATCGGTTAACAAGTTAGTCATTTGTGATATTAAATTATTTATGGTGCCTGTTTGATATGGTAATGAGCATGTGATTATACTCACTCTATATGTGGATTTGACATGATATGTTGACATATGTGCATGGGGATTTGATTTGAGCAAAGAAGGACGGGGAGTACATATTATGTACGTGGTCTAATGTCAGCCTCGTGCTACATTAGCGCTTGATGGTTAGCTGTGTGCTTCATCAAGGGAGATGTTGGCTAGGTGCCCATCTCGGCGGTTGATAGCTGAGTGCATCACCGTAGACAGATTACTGTTGGGATAACGATGTGATCGGTGGCTCAGCCACGGCCTTGAGCAGCAAGTCTGCCAAGGTAGAATATGTGGGATCACGATGTGATCGGTGGTGGATTAGCCACGGCCTTGAGCAGGGAGTCTGCTAAGGTTGGTGTAACGGATGGACCTAGGTTGGGTTGGTTTCGTAATTGCATATCTATTTGTATGATCTGTGTGGATATGGGCCAAGCCCATATGAGGAGGCATGTGTGATAATTATGCACTGGGTCGGTGGACTCACCCTATTTTTTTCTCAACCATTTCAGGTGATTCGTGATTAATGGACCGGGTTGGAGGGGATACAAAGGTGGCCATGCAGAAGGAGATTATTTTGATTATTTTATGTTTTTAATATTAAGTATTGGGTTTAAATATTGGGTTGTAATAAGGGCCTTATTTTTATTATTTTTGGTATTATTTTATTATTATTTATGGCTGTTCAAATTAAATTACTAAGTGAAGATAACTTTATTTTAGCAACTTATTTATTCAAATTATATATATATCAGTTTAATAAAGTTTTAATATGGGCATTGTATAATAACAAAGTTTTATTTATAATTTTAAATGGACATAGTTTTCAAAAGTTAACAATTTTCATATTTTATCCAAAAGTCAAAAAGATTTTCAACCGTCTTTCCGCAGTGACATAACCAGATCCGGTCAAGGCTCGTGGGCCGGGTTTGGGGGTGTTACAATTTTTTTTCTAGGATAAAAACAAACGTCCCAGGATTATCTTCTCCTCTTTTTTAGGTAGATTTTTATGGTACAAGTACAGTTGGGCTAAAACTAGTATGAGTTAAGTGTTGACTCGGTCTTCCGAGAATTGCTACGACATTCGTGCTGACAAAATGTCCAACCTTTTTGCCTTGGCAAACGTTCACTCATTTATTTCTCGTTCCTCAACTTGCACCTACCAAACCACCAAACATAACTTTCCACATGCAATTAAAAGTAACAAATAATAATATTTAAGCATCATCCCAGCTTCTTATGCAATGTTGTAAAAATGCTAAAATAATATCCTAAAATGCAACTAAGTTCCCTTAAGTACAAATAATTGACCCAGTCTAAAGGCATGAATTATTACTCTTTTCAAGAGTTATCAACAACATAAGAAAATTTGCGTCAACATCTATAATTCACGATAGATAAAGTATATAAAATATTATGTGAACCAGTTTGAATTGAGCCTTAGGGGCCAAATTTAATACGAATGAGTCAATAGACTCCAAAAAGAGAATCAAATGGTAAGTTGACTGGTCAAATGACATTGGTTGAATATGCAATTTGGATAACCTATTGTCAAAGGTACATATGTTTGGAACTTAAATAGTATTGTATGTTTGAAATGACACATAGTTTGGCACTTGATGAATGGTATGATTTGGTGAATTTAATTGCAAATTTTAGATGAATTGGTATACAACTTGCCATAGGTATATATATTTTTGATGAATTGATAATGAAATTACTTGAAATGATAGGATGTACACTAATTAGACATTGATCATGAATTGATTGTGAACATTTGCTAATGCTAATTTTGTATTATCTTGAATCATAAAGAACCATTGAGTTTTATTGCTCAACGTACAATTTTTTTTGTGTGTGTAGGTATAGGTGGATCTCGAAGTTTTGAGATGTGATTTCAACATCCAATACGTGGTCCTCGACTCAATAATGTTTGTATAGTCTCTTTTTTGTTTAATATATGGCATGTACCTAGGTTGAGTCAGTTTTTACATAATGTTTGATCATGTTAATATTTGAAGTTAGAAATGGTGAATTGGAAATAGTCAAATGGTTAGTTTGTATACTTTAGTTTGGCACATAGTTGAACTGCATGAGATGTTGCAATACTTGTGACTTATATGTATATGTAGATATGTCGAATGCTTAAATGGTTAGTATCATGAAATCGACTGATGTGGTTGAATGAAAATGATGAAATTGATGTGATTCAAATGTATATAAAGTATTATTGTTTATAATTAAACCTATTGGATATGTATTTTTGGTTGGAAAAGTGAATGAAAATGTGAAATAGTTTGTTTAACTATTGCAAATTGGTATCTTTAGGACCATTTGGAAACAAACAATCATATTGCAACATCAAGCCCTTAATGTCACGACGAAATCAAGCCAATGAGTTGCATCACAATGAATAACCCTCTGAGTCGCAAAGTCAACCCGATAATTTGTAAAATTTTATAATTTGGTCCTTATTTAATTTCAAGTCATCTTAAAAACTTTCATAAGCTAGTATAAGACCCGAAGATGTTTGTATAACATGTTGTAATCATGTTTGAACATAAAAATATGCCTTAAATGTTAAAATGAATTGTTTCTTGTTGCAATTGCTCTGGTAATGAATGTGACATCTTGTAGCTTGGACTCGGATCGGGTCGAGTCGTGTCAGGTATAGGGTGTTACATAAATTGTGATTGAAATGTGTTTATGTAGTTTAATTATATAAAATGATATGTTTATTTAATTTGATTTGCTCCAATAACAAATATGACATCTCATTTAAAATCTGACAACCGGGTAGAGTGTGGGAGTGTTACATGTTTGACTATTTTTAAGGTGGAGCAAGCATGTAGCTTTCATTTAATAAAAATGGAGTAAAAAGCAAATGCTCATAGGTTTTAAAAACAAAACAAGAATCAAAGGGGAGAAGAAGAAACCATTAGAAGCAAAGGGATACATAAATTGCCTTTTTTTATGTAGTTTGGAAAATAATTCCAATGTTTTTAATCATTTGGGAAAAGAAATTGGGTTAATGGATAATGATAACACTCTATCCTTGGTTTCATTACCTTCAATACCAAAACCATCGCCATTTTGGTATAACAATAAGGCCACTCTTGTAAAGTCCATAACAATTTCAATAAACATCTGAGAGAAAGGAGATTTGGTCGTTTGTTCTTCATTCATCTTTTTCCATGTTGCATCAATTAATTTCCTTATGTGGTCACGAGCTTCTTCTTTAGATGTGCTGCTTTCGTTCATATAACATTGGATTGATTTTGGAACATCACCTCTTTTAAGCTCATACTAGTCCAAAAATTTATATAAAAAAAAGTCTAACGGGTAAGCATATCACTATTAGACTAATTTAATCGAAATTTTAAGTTTACAACTATATATTTATTAATATATATTTCTTACCGATGATATGCCTAAATCATCTGCTAATCGTACAATTATGCACGACCAATAAATTATATTGGGGTGACATTCTTGGATGTGGTGCAATCCCTCCTCTGTTATACGACCAGTTGCTGAATAGGAATAACCAAGAATTACACAACCCGATACTGAAATCCAAGCATTATTCATATACTCTTGTTGGGTTGGCGTATATCCAGTGTAATACCATTTTGCCTCCACCAAATATGATTTACATAGATTTGTCCACTGAACATTTATATTAAACCATGAATAACACAAATTAGATAGAGCTCATAATGAAAAGCAAGATAGATTCTTAGGAATTGGTTTGATACCAGTTTAATGAGGAAGGGAAGGACATCTATCCATTGTTCCTGAAGAGTGTCAAAAGCCACTTAATTTATAGAATTGTATAGCGCATGGTAAATGTCTTCATATAGTTTGCAAGCTTTTGTATTGCATTTATATCCCACCTGAAATTACACCAACACATTAAAGATTATTAAACATTTTTATGAGATATCAAAAGCAGATAAAATCATATAGTAATACAACAACAAACCTTTCAACAACATCTGTGAACAACTCCAACTCATCTAAGGTTCCATAGACGTCATAAACATCATCTATAATTGTTATTAGTGAATTGACCTTTGTTTGAATTCTTCTACCTTTTCCATTCTGAGGACTAATTATCATTCCCACACTCCATAAGAAGTTTTCCATTAGCCTATCTCTAGCAAAGCTCATCCTCTTGTCAAGAACAAGTTCCTTCCACCATCTAAATAATACAAGTGAAAAAAATCATACTTACATTGGAGCGTATGCGAGTCAACTTTGAACTAGTATGCAATAGGGATACCTACGCAGAAACATATCTAAGATCATCCTGGTGCATAGATTGCACTATGTTGTAATCCAATATAGCAAGCTATAAAAGAATGGGTTTTTTTCCTTGTTTTTCTCATACACATCTATGAACCATCTAGCTTCAAACCTTGGAATCCTCCAATGTAGAGGAAGCTCCAAGGCATGTTCCACAAGCATCCAAAGATATTGATTATCATTATTCTCCTTCGGACATTGTTTGGGAAGTTTAGCTGCTAACTCTCTTGCGTTCTCCAGTATTGTTTCACCTTCTAATAAGTGGTATGAGGCCTCAAACAAGTTGAGCAATCCCTTGTAATCTTGATTAAGGCTTGCCTTAATGTTTCTAACATCATCCATGAAGCAAGCAAAAACATCTATTGCATAAAATAATTCAATGTTATGTATCATTAAATTAGATGTAAACTAAAACATCCAATTTTGAATCGTTTCTTGTGTTGTACCTTGATTTACTTTATACCCATGTTGTCTTAGTAGTCTAAATTCAAGAGTTGTGGCATATAAATTGTCTTTGTCCTATGCAACAGTAGTGCTACGATCAATACTTATATTCTTCAAAGTTTTCTTTATTTCATCTCCAAAGTCATAGGACAACCCGAGTCTTTGTATGGTATCAATAAGCTCAAGTTTCTCCAAAGGATCCACCTCATTTTCAAGCATCATCCTCACTTCTTCCTTTAGTTTGCTTGCTCGTTCATTGTATGATTCATCCTATACGCACAGGTAACAAGTTTTTGTTAGGTTGCTCCAAATTTAGCTATATTAAGGGGAAAAGGGAAAAAAATGGTATCAAGTGCGACATATTTATGCATTAAAAATGTGAAATATACCTATAAAAATTTATTTATGAGTGATTGAATATAATCATAATCTCAAATAGAAGGGTCGTACTTAGCCGATCGTCTAATTACGATATCATCTTCAATAGAAATTTTGTTTGTAGCTTCATATTGTGAGGCAAAAAAAATGATTAACTTATGAAAGCTCCCATTATATGAGAAGCGTTTCAATTTTGAGTGTACGGGGAAACTGTAAATTGGAAATGAACTAAAGAAGCTAAAAGCCATTTTCAAAGCCTTTAACCTACTACTTAAATCTATGGTTATCACTTGATGTGGAGAACATATTATAACAATGCATACTATATATAGAAGAGATTTTTGTTTATAAGGATTAGGGTTTTTTACCAAATTAATACAAAAAAAATTATATTATCCAAAATGGGGTGCCCTTTTCATTATTTACGAAAAGCGCCTCTGTCGGGCCTACCACCTTAAAAAAAACATACTGAAATTTTAAAAAAATACTGAAACAGAATTTAAAAAAAAAACACCTGAAACGGAATGATAGGACCCCGGTCAATGGTCTGCCACAGGCGGCACCAAAGGTGCCATTGCCAGAGGCGGCACCGATGGTGCCAGTGGCAAAGGCGGCACCAGCATGCTGTTTTGGCCTATCTGTGTCTTGGGGACCTTATAATAGTCCCCAAAGTTCATTTCCAGCTGAAAGAGAAGAAGAAGAAGAAAAAGAAGAAGGATACGACGGCAACGGAAAAAGAAAGAGAAAGGAGGAGAAAGAAGAAAGAAAGAAGAAAAAAATAGATGTATGTATAATTTTTTTTAAATAATGGAAGATATCGTTGTTATTGTGTTTATAATTTTTTGTTGTTATTATTATGATATATATATTGGTTTTTATTTTTATTATTTGTTGTTGTTAGTTTAGTTTATAACTATTGTTAGTTATTAGGATTACTAGGTTAATTATTATCTTAGTTAGTTAGTTAGTTATTATTATTGTTAGTTAGAAACCCTAAAATGATATTTTAGTTAGTAGTATATTGTTAGTAACCCTAAAATAAAATATTGTTAGTATATTAATATGTTATTATATTAATATTTTAGTTAATATGTTAGTTAGTATATTGTTAGTATATTAATATGTTAGTTAAAAACCCTAAAAACCCTAAAATAATAATATATTGTTAGTAGTATAATTAAAATGTTAGAATACTATTAATATTTTAGTTAATATGTTAGTTAGTATATTGTTAGTAGACTAATATGTTTGTTAAAAACCCTAAAATAATATATTGTTAGTATATTAATAATATGTTAGTATATTAATATTTTATTTAATATGTAACATAGTTAGTATATTGTTGTTAGTATGTTAATATGTTAGCTAAAAACCCTAAAAACCCTAAAATAATATATACAAGTATAAGTAATATGTTAGTATATTAATATTTTAGTTAATATGTTAGTTAGTATATTGTTGTTAGTATATTAATATGTTATGTTAGTTAAAAACCCTAAAAATCCTAAAATCATATATTGACTATGTTAGTATATTAATATTTTAGTTAGTATATTATACTTTAGTTAGTATTAGTAAATATTGTTAGTAAGAAACCCTAAATATTATTTTTGTTATTATTTAGTTTTGATTTGTTAGTAAGTTTTGTGTTTATATTAATTAATTTTTTATTAATTCAATACCTGTTATAAAGATTGAAGAGCAATAAGATCCCGAGGAATTTTCAAATTAGATTGTAGAAGATGAATATAAAGAGAATCAAGAATTTCTAAATTGGATTGTACAGTATTTCCCAGAGGAAGATACAAGCTCGGAGATGGAATAAAATGTAGAACTGACTTTAAGTGGTTAGATGTAAAGATAAATGTTGCTCATGTACAAAATGATAATTGTAATAGTGTGAGCTTAAGAATGAAAACAATAGCATATTGAAACATTAATTTTTTTATTTAAGAATAGTATATACTGATCAAAATTTTTCTGAGCAATTTTGTTTATTTTTTAACAGATTGAATATTGAAGATGGATGATCAGTTTTTCATATGCGTTTATTTCGATGGAATCATCTTGACAACAACCGTTGGATGCATATTTGAATGTCGGCAACAAATAGCAATGAGATTTAATAGAAATGTCTCGTTGGATGATATGAAAGGAAGGATAAACGCAAAAATTGTTAGACGTTGTGGGAGAACGATTTCGAGAATTTTCTACAAGTTTCCAATTTCGGCAGATCCGATCAAATTCACAGAAATGGAACTTGTAGACAACGAAGACGTGGAGACAATGATCGTTATTTACTATGGGAATGGGAGTAACAAAAATG
This sequence comes from Gossypium bickii, assembly GCA_025503065.1. Classification (NCBI taxonomy): domain Eukaryota; kingdom Viridiplantae; phylum Streptophyta; class Magnoliopsida; order Malvales; family Malvaceae; genus Gossypium; species Gossypium bickii. The sequence continues at coordinate 19,424,505 of CP106720.1, read as the reverse complement.
CACCGATTCACTTATTTGCTGGGTTAGCCAGTATTGAGGCAAATGAAGACATCAATGCATATGGCGAAGAACATGGAGCTCAAGAACCGTGCATAGTGCCTCCAATATCGTATGTTGATGCCGAATCGAATATACATGGGATCAATATCGATCTTAATATTACACCCGGTATTGATGTGGTTGGTGATGATAGACACGATAGTAGTGATCATTGTGAGGAAGAGGTCGATAGTGACAGTGATCCTGATATGGACAATATACCTGATGATATTGGCGATGAAGACATGAATGACGATGGAAACATTAGCGCGTCTTCGATCGGGAACCAGATGCGATGTATTATGATACACAATAATCGTGGGCCACACATGTCACTCATAGACCCCGATGCAGCGCGTGTAGCTGAGTTCCCGGAGTACCCTGAAATATACCCTGCTCACCGGCTGGCCGTAAATTCTAAGCATGAGTTATCCGTAGGCTAGAAATTCGAAAGTAAAGAAGAGTGCGTATCTGCTATTAAATGGTATAGCATGGATATATCAACGGATTACAAAGTCGCAATGTCTAAACCGACGGTTTATATTGGGGAGTGTTGGAAGGCAGCGGAAGGCTGCAATTGGCGGGTACGAGCTGCATTCATTCAAAATTCGCAGATGTGGGAGATACGAAAATTGGTTGGACCTCATACATGCAGATCGACACATATGACAGAAGATCATAAAAAACTTGATTCCAAAACTATCTGTACGTGTATCATTCCAATGGTGAAGGACATGCCGACCATTAAAGTTTTAGTATCGACATCAAATGAAAAAGACGATTTGATGATCGAGTATCATATCGAAAAGCGTGGATAGCTAAATAGATGGCAATGGAGCAACTGTATGGAGATTACGATTCATCGTATAACGAGCTACAGGGACGGATAGCTGCTATGAGGGAGTACGTACCGGGAATTGTGATTGAGTTATAGACACGACCTTATTACGGCCCAGATGACCAATTACAGCCGGGGAAAAGAATTTTCATCAGATGTTCTGGACGTTTGATCCATGTGTGCGGGCATTTCCACACTGCAAGCCGTTTGTGCAGGTGAATGGGACATGGCTATACGGAAAATATACACAGATCTTATTTATTGCGGTTTCTCAAGATGGCAATAGGAACGTGCTCCCAATAGCGTTTTCCATAGTAGATAAGGAGAATATAGAATCCTGGGAATTCTTCCTTACCAATCTGCTGAGGTATGTTATTAGCAACGATAATATTTGCATCATCTCTGATAGAGGGAAAGGATTAATTGCCGCAATTAGGCGTTCCGGTGTGCCATGGAGATCCGTTTACTGCATCCATCACATTGCGGCTAACTTCCTTTGAGAGTATAAGAATGCAGACTGGAAGAGACAAGTGGTGAAAATGGGTAAAGGATAACCTTAAATTTTCAATATAAGTTTAATGTTTTTATGTTATCTAGTTACTGTAATTTATCTTTTATTAAAACATATATAGCGTACGAGTTAGAGCCACATATTTTTCGCCAAAGAATGACTCAACTTGAGAGTGACCTGGAAGGTCAAACAAACAAATCTTTTCAAGAGTGCTTGGGTATAATGGAGTCGTGGCAATGGGCTTAAAGTTTTGACGAGGGCTTTTGTTATGGTCAAATGACCACAAACTTGGTGGAGGGGGTCAACGCTGTGTTGTTGAAAACACGACATCTTCCGATTTCATCTGTCTTCTTGGCTACATTCTATAGGTTGGCAACTTTGATGCCAAGAATGGGTGAACAGCAAGTCAACCAGAGGGATGCGGGACACGTGTTTGTGGAAGATGTCAGGGATACATTGATTGCAAACTGTCGGATTGCAAGGTCAATGACTGTAGAAATATATTCACGACGCCTGGAAACTTTTAGAGTTATGGAGTCCATCGGTCGTCGACCCAATTTGCCTCCTAGGTCTTATAGAGTCGATCTTTGGAATAGACAGTGCGAATGTAGGACGTTCCAAACACTTCATTATCCGTGTGCACATGTCGTGGAAGCGTGTGCTAAAGCGAACCTTAATGTTGAACAATTTGTCGATGATGTGTACACGCTCGAGCGAACGTTGCGTGTCTGGGAAAATGAGTTCCCTGTCCTGCCCGACCTGTCTACATGGGAGGTGCCTCGGACGACTTTCGAGCTTGTCCCAGACAGAGCGCTACACAGGAATCCCAGAGATCGTTCGCATTCATCCAAAATCCGTAATGAAATGGACATTAGGGAGAAATCTGACGATAATCACTGTGGAATATGCAGGTTAGGTGGTCATAATCGAAGTAAATGCCCGCAGCGAAACTATCATGTTGGACAATTGTCACGAGCGAGTGGGAGTTGAGCTTATTCAGATTAACATGTTTTGTATTCAGATTTTTGATGATTTTGATTAATTAGGGCTTAATTGCAAAAAATAAATAAATTTAGGGACTAAAATGCAAAATAAATTACATGTATGGATTTGTATGAATATGGATTTGAATGGATTTCATACACATTCGGACATATAAATATCTTCTAACCTTTATAAATATAGTTCATTTTATAAGACCTAACCGCTTAAATACTAAATCCAAACATACCATACATATTATATATATATCAAAACCTTTACCGCAATATTAACTAATCATAGCAACCATATACCGCATATAAATAAGCCATGGTTGAAATGATAAAGCCAAACACATTAAACACTTAAACATGAACTCATATAATCGAATCTAAATAAAATGATTAAGCCATTTTCGCATGGCTATATATATATATATACATGACCAAAAATAAAACTTAAAGATTCCATCGCATGGTCAAATATTGTTACGAAATTTTAAAGCTACAAATAATCAAGTTAATTTTATACAAACAAAGTACAAACATTGTAATATTTAAAAATACAAAATAGAGGAAAATCAAAACTGCAAGAAACACCTAAAATTGATGGTTCGATGGTGTGGTCCTAGGTGTATACTTCTGCGGTGGTCAACGTTCACGTCGTGGGTGCCCGCGAAGACCAACATCCTCTTCAGGCTCCGGTGGGGGTCCAGGTGGGGGTGTACTAAACATGGCCAAAAAATCATGTGGCTCAAAGGGCATAGATGAACTCGAGCCAGAAGGAGTGCCCTGATGCAGTGAATACGACCGAGGAGGCCTGATGTCCTGCAATGGATACGAGCCGGAAGTGTTGTACTGCGGTGTGTACGATCCAAATATATCAAACTCGTACTGGTATCCACCTCTTGACGAGCCCGGGAAATAGTCATTGCCTCGCACATCTGGATGATTCGAATGTGCATCCGAATGTGAATGTGATTGCTTGGGCCCCGGCTCAGGCTCCAGCTCGAGATCAAGATCTGCAGCTGCCTCGGCCTCCATATCAGCCACTGGGTCGTATGCCCCATGTCGCTGCTGGGGGGACTATAGTCGACTGCCCTCCGAGTATATATGGCTTCCCCACACTAGAGTACCATTGTATGTACTCTAATGGAGGTTGAAAATCAGAAGCCATATCCATCTGGGGTATTTGGGGCATGCGATCATTCCACAACGCAATAAATCCTCGATGCCTAACCCCTCCAATCCAAGCCTTGTTTCCCTCTCCTATTTATGCAATAAACCGCTCCCACCTGGCATGGCGGATCCGGGATATATTGGACGCAACCAAATTGGCGCAGCACTCGATCCCCGTTGAAACACCCCACACCCGGCCCACGAGCCTGAACCGGATCTGGTATGTTCCTTAAGAAAATCGATTTCAAGGTTCTTTGTTACTTAGAGAAAATTTGTGAAATTTTAGGAAAAAAAAATATTGTTTTGGGTTGGGCTTAGATCGAAACCCACTTATTTTACTTAGAAATCATTTAATTACGATGGCAAAATAGTTTAGGGTTTATTTTTAAATAAATAATTTTAACTTGAACTTTAATAAAAAATAGTTCGTAACATAGTCAATTAAAAATTTAACAGAAATAAAGAAATCCCACATGGGCCTTATGGCCTTATTACATCAATCAAAACCCGAAATAAAATTAAAGTACTTAGTAAAAATAAAATCCAAATCTCTAAGTTTCTCCTTGCGATGCATGGCCACCTTTAGCTCCTGCCGACCCGGTCCATTATTGCTCATCACCTGAAAAAAATATTTCCCCAACGGGGTGAGTCAAACAGACTCAATGTGTACACAACACCAAATTGTAATTGAATCAGGCATACAATAGTCATATATTCAATCATAAAATACAAGTTATGATGCATTCCCAATCCCAAACCTAGTTGTCCATCCGCTACACACCCCGTACCTGCCAAACACACCGTGGGGACTACTAAGTCGACCCTCCTTTCGTTACACACCAATTTGCGGGCTTAAGGCTCCACATCTGTGGTTTTAGGAAACCACTTTTCAAATTACTGTGGTCTTAGATCACCACTTTTTGACATCGTGGTCGTAAGTCACCACTTTTCGGGACATCTTGTGGTCTTAAATCACCACTTTTCACTTCCCTTTCAATATACAACCAAATGCCCCATTAATATGCATAATATACCATAGTTCAAATTCTTATCATATTCTCATGTTACGAATAACATTTTTCATATTCCTAGTAGAAGTAGGAAACGTACCTGAGTACTTAGTACCATAACATGGTACTTTAGCCATGCACATATTTCTACTAACATATATTTTAATATATGCAACCATAATTCATATTACAAAAATAGTGTGGAGTACACACCTGATTCGCTTAATGAAGTCCTCGAAAATCTCAAGAGAAGGCAGATTCTGATTTAGATCTCAAATCCTACATAAGTTAATCACTTACTATTTAAAAGACCATTCGGCCATTTTTCCAAATACAACTAGGATTTGTATTACTTACCTTGTGGCGAATTGATTTTAAGAATCAAGTTAGGATCTTTGTATTCCTCCCTTGTGAATTCGGCTAAACACTATATTACTCCACAGGTTAGTTTTCGGCTTCTGATAATAAATCTAAATATTTAAAATAGCCTTGGCCGAATAACTTAAACACATACCTTGTGATTTCAAATCCCGAAAAGTAACCCTTGGCTATGGAGATGTTGAAATCCCTACACACATATGTTAGATCTGATTTCCATATCACTTAATAATCTTAAATCAATTGGCCTTTGGCCTAAACCATGCTTTTCTTACCTTAAATCCTTAGATCTGAAATCCCGAAATTCCTCCTTTATTATTCGGCCAAAAGACAACCAAAAGAATCAGTTCCCAAATCTTGGTTGAAAGAGAATAAACAACAAGAATTCATTATTCTTACCTTATCACCACAGTCGACGGCACCCTTGATTGAAGCCACAGAGATTCGGCTATGGAGACTTAAACAGGAATCAAAGAGGTTTCGGCTTGACAAATGAAGAAAAGAGAAGAAGAAAAGAGGAGAAGAAAATTCGGCAGAGAGAGTTTGTTAGGGAATTTTCGGCAAACACTTAGAAAGATGAGAGAATAGCCTTAATTTTCCTCCTTTAGCCGAAATTATCAATAGGAGAGTCCCTTACTTGATCACTACTCCTCATATGTGATAATATTATCACTTTATTTAAAATAAAAGTATTTAATCCATCATTTATCTCCTCAAATAATCCAGAATAAAAAAAATCCTTTATTTATCAACTTATTAGCTGAATTTTAAAGTGAATAAAATTCCCTTTTTGAGAGCCTTGTTGCCGTCCATCCTTGTGCTTCTGGAAGCAAAATAAAAATCTTTTTTATTTGCTTCCCAAGTGTCTCAAACCCAGGCCCATTCCTCCTGCATATGACGCCATTTCCATAGGCCCTAAGTGACATCTTCAGGCCACTTTTCCAAGCCTGTTTGTGTGTCAAATTTCACAAACTTTTTCTTTTAAGGCCACCTTGCCTTACTTTCCTATTTTAAACTTTAAAACTTGACATTTCTAGGTCATTTCTAAGTTTCCTAAAATTTTTGATCGGCTCTGTAAACTTGCCATTTTCCTACATTTCCAGGTTTCCAAAAATGTTTACTTTCCATTTTTGAATCATTTCCTTACATTTTCAGGTTTCAAAAAATGTTCATGTCCATTTTCATTTCCATGCATTTCTAGGTTTCCAAAAATATTCATTTCCATTTTCATTTCCAAAAATATTAGAAATTTATTCATAGTACTTAAGACTTGTCATTTCGTACAATTAAACCGAAAATGCATAGGCCTTTTCCAGGATGTTACAATTCTACCCCCTTAAAACAATTTCGTCCTCGAAATTTCATAACTAAAATAATTGAGGGTATTGCTGTCGCATTGTCTCCTCTGACTCCCACGAAGCTTCTTCCGATCCATGATTACGCCATAACACTTTGACTAGAGGAACTGACTTCCTTCGTAATACTTTCACATCACGTTCCAAGATCCAAATTGGCTCTTCCTCGTAGGATAAGTCAGGCCTTAGCTCCACTTCTTCAACTAGTACCACATGGGACGGATCCGATCGGTAGCGACGTAGTATGGATACATGGAATACGTCATGCATCTGTTGTAACTCTGGTGGCAACTCCAATTGGTATGCCACTGGCCTAACTCGCTTCAATACTCGATAGGGCCCTATAAACCTTGGGCTTAACTTCCCTTTGCGACCGAACCTCATAACCTTTTTCCAACGCGAGACTTTCAGAAACACTTGGTCTCCCACTTCAAACTCTATTTCCTTCTATTTAAGGTCTGCTTACGATTTCTGCCTATCAGAGGCTTCCTTTAATCGTACCCGAATTAACTCAACTTTCTCTTGGTTTACGCCACTAACTGGACCCAAAACTCGGCGTTCTCCTAACTCGGTCCAACGGTAGGTGTTCTACACTTCCTACCATACAATGCTTCATATGGTGCCATCCGAATCTTTGGTCGATAGCATTTGTTGTTGTGGCGAACTCGACTAAAGGCAAGTAATCTTCCCAACTTCCTCGAAAATCCATCACCTGACCTCTCGGCATGTCCTCCAACACTTGTATAACCCATTCGATCGCCCATCGATTGTGGATGAAAAGCTGTAGTGAAGTCCAACTTAGTGCCTAAAGCTTGCTGAAGTGCCTTCCAAAATCGAGACGTAAACCTTGGGTCTCTATCGGAGATGATTGACACCGGTACTCTATGTAACCTCACGATTTCCGCCACATATAACTTAGCTATCTTTTAAAGAGAATAATCCACTCTTACTGGAATAAAGTGCGCGGACTTGGTCAAAGCGGTCCACTATCACCCATATCGAGTCCTTCTTAGTAGGCGTAAGGGGAAGCCCACTAACGAAGTCCATGGTAATTCTCTCCCACTTCCATTGTGGAATCTCAATTGGTTGAAGCAATCTGATGGGACTTGGTGTTCGACCTTAAGTTCGACGACACGTCAAACATTTTCCCACGAATTCGTCACTTCGTTTAAGATCGGACCACCAAAATTGTTCCCTTAGATCTCTATCTGACTTAATGCCTCGGGATGCATAGCATAAGGGCTACCATGCGCTTCCCGAAGAATCCTTTGTCTCAACTCCTTGTCCCTCGGCATACAGACCTTTCCTTTGTAGTACAATACTCCTTCATCGTTGACGCCATAATCCTTTAATTCTCCATTCTGAACTTGCTGTAACTTAGCACTTAGGTCCTTATCAGCCAACTGTCCCTCTTTCACCTCCTTTAGCCATGTGGGCTGGACTTGTAACTCTGCCAACAGGCTTCCATCATCATACAAACTTAAGTGGGTGAACATAGCCCTTAGATCCGCCACAACCTTCCTACTTAGAGCATTAGCTACCACATTTGCCTTGCCCGGATGATACTCTATCGAACAATCGTAGTCCTTCAACAATCGTAGTCCTTCAACAATTCTACCCACCTTCGCTGCCTTAAGTTCAACTCCTTCTGAGTCAACAAGTACTTAAGACTTTTGTGGTCTGTGTAGATAACTGACCTTTCTCCATAAAGGTAGTGCCTCCAAACCTTAAGGGCAAAAACCACTTCTGCTAGTTCCAAGTCATGGGTTGGATAATTAACCTCATGCGGCCTTAACTGCCGAGATGCATAAGCGACTACTTTTCCTTCTTGCATTAGCATACAGCCTAATCCCGTATGCGAAGCGTCATAGTACACCACAAATCTTTCCCCACCTCTGGCTGAATTAACACTGGAGCTTCCGTCAATACCTTCTTAAGCTTTTCAAAGCTCTCCTGTTGCTTATTATTCCATTCAAAGGGTACTTCCTTCCGTAGCAACTTTGTCAAAGGCGCGGCTATTGACGAGAACCCTTCTACAAACCTTCTGTAATAGCCTACCAAGCCTAAGAAACTTTAGATTTCAGCCAGGACCTAGGTGGTTTCCAATCCAACACCGCTTCGATCTTCCTAGGGTCCATTCTTATTCCGTCTGCGGATATCACATGTCCTAAAAATGCCACCTCCTTAAGCCAAAATTCACACTTGCTAAATTTGGCATAAAGCTTCTTCTCCCTTAACACTTCCAACACCACTCGGAGATGCTCATCATGCTCCTCTTCACTTAGAGTACACCAAAATATCGCCGATGAACACAACGACGAACCTATCCAAATAGGGTTGAAAAACCCGATTCATCATGTCCATGAACGTGGCTGGAGCGTTCGTCAATCCAAAAGGCATCACCACAAACTCAAAATGGTCGTATCTTATCCTAAAAGCGGTCTTATGGATATCAGCCTCCTTCACCTTCAACTGGTGATATCCCGACCTTAAGTCGATCTTTGAAAACACTGCGGCCCCCTTCAGCTGATCGAACAAGTCATCGATCCTTGGCAAAGGATACTTGTTCTTAATGGTCAGCTTGTTCAACTGACAATAATCTATGCACATACGCATAGTTCCGTCCTTCTTCTTTACAAATAGGACCGGTGCTCCCCATGGAGACACACTGGGTCGGATGAACCCACGATCCAACAATTCTTGGATTTGAGCCTTGAGCTCAACTAACTCCTTTGGCGCCATTCGGTATGGAGCGATTGACACAGAAGCTGTTCCCGGTAGCAAATACATCCTGGTAATTCCTCCGGAAATACATCCTCAAAGTTCCTTACAGTTCTAACTCCACGGACACCTTCTTCTTTCCCACCTAACGCACTTACGAAGGCTAAGAATGCCTTGCACCCTTTTCTAACCATCTTCTCAGCCTTCAGCGCCGAAACTACGTTAAACAAGTAGTTCCTCCTTTCTCCGATCATTATTACTACTTCATCCTCTGGGGTTCTTAGCTCCATACGCTTAGCCACACAATCCAACACGGCTCGGTGCTCTACTAGCCAATCCATTTCGAGTATAAGTTCAAACTCTCCAAAAGGTAATTCCATTAAATCAGCCCAAAAGTTCACTCCCTGAATCTCTAGGGGTACATTCCGAAAGATCTTATCTACCACTATAGTTTGGCCTAATAGGCTTACTATAGTCATCTGCCTACCCGAAAGTTCAGAGTCTAGGCCTATTGTTTCCACTACGCTACATGCAACATATGAATGGGTCGAGTCCACATCAATTAGAGCAAAATAGGGCTTGTCAAAAATAAAGAACGTACCGGTTATAACATTCGGCGCATCACCATCCTCCCTCCGGCGAACCGTATAAACCAAACCCAGTTGCCTTGCCTCAAGATAGCAAAGACCGCGACACGTGTTCCACGGCCTCTGCCAGCACCATTACCTCTGTTGCTTGAACCACGACCTCGTTGAGCCTGCGGTCCTCCTCTACCCACCTGACTAACATTCTAAGTTGCCGGTCGGCTTTCGTCTAAGTTCTTAGGACATTCCTTGACCACATGGTCCTTGGACCCACACCTAAAACTTCCTCTTGTTCTCCTCTAACACTCTCCCAAGTGCTTCTTTCCACACACATCACAAGGTCGATACCGCCCTTCTGATCCCGCTTGCTGACCTCGCGGCCCATCAACTCTAAGCCTCTTATGAACCTTTCCAGATGACCCAAAACTTCTCTTGGGCCTATTTCTATCCATAGCCTGCTTTGTAGAATCCTTGATTCCCTCGGCCACCTTGGCCTTTTCTACCAAAGCAGAGAATTCTTGCTCCTGATGCGGTGCTATCAACAGTCTCAGATCATCCCTTAGCCCGTCCTCAAAATGGACACAGCGCTCATGCTCAGTCGCCACGACACCTCGAGCGTACCGGCTCAACCTCAGGAATTCAGCCTCATATTTTGCAACCGACTTGTTTCCTTGGATCAGCCCCAGAAAAGCTTTCCTTTGTTCATCAATGTACCTGGTTCCCACATACTTCTTCTGGTACGCTTCCTTAACGTACTCCCAGGTCAGATCCTCAGCCGTGGCACCATCCCGCACAGTTAACCACCATTGATACGCTTTATCACGTAACAGTACCACCATTCCCTTTAACTTTTCCTCCGGGGTTAGATCAAGCTCATCCATGATGCGCTCCGTTGCTTCCAACCAGTACTCAGCTGTACTAGGTGCTACTCCAGACACTCCCCGAAACATCTCGGCTCCATTAGCTTGGAGCCATTCAGGCACAGATTTTCGGGTTCTCAAATTTCCTCCTGCACCAGCCACTAATTCCAAAACTCACAAAGGCACGACCCTACGACACACGCGACATCTTCCCCGTCTCGAGCTTGTCGCTTTCAAGACCCACGGTGGGGTGGTGGTGGTGGTGGTATCTCATTATCAGACCCCTGACCCGATCTAACGGGTTCCGACACGGTCATCCTTCCTCTACCTCGTCCACGACGACCACGTCCTCTAGAGCTCATTTCTAGCGTCGAGATCTGATTAAAAAGTTTTATGAATTAGTCATTGTTCCACTTATTTACCCGCGAAGGAGTTTTATGAAAAAGGATTTAGGTGTGGTTCTTTCGTATTCATACAAGCATACAGTCTTTCCATTCATTCATCCATCAAACAAGTATGAACTTTTGTTCATTCAGAGAAACGTTGTAGTTCTCATTGTTATTGTTTTTCCACTACCCAGGGGTATTTTCGTAATTTGTCCTACAGGGGCATTTTCCGAAATTTTTCAAAATAAAAAGTTCTTCGGTGATTTTGTCAAAAGTATTTTGGAAATTTCAAAGCGGGTAATTTTGGAAAAATTTTGAAATGAGGTATTTGGTAATTTTTGACCTCGGGGGTATTTCGGTAATTTTCCTCAAACCGGGGTAAATTTATAAAATGTAATAAGTCAGGGATATTTCAAAAGTTGTAAAACTTTGAGGGTTCTTTTTGAGAATTTTACATTTCAAAACGATGATGTTGCAAAAATTTTTAGAAATCAGGGTCATTTTGGTAATTTTGCAAGTTAGGGGTAATTTTGTAATTTTCCAAAATCAAGGTATTTTTGATGATTCACAAATTAGGGTTTTTGGATGTTTATAAAATAATGGAATTTTGGTAAAACTGTTGAGTAGTTGGACATTTGATAAACCAAGGGCATTTTGGTAATTTTACCACTAAGGGCATTTTTGTAATTTTCACAAATCAAAAATTTTTCGGGAAATTTTGTAAAGATAGTTTTCACAAATTTAAAAGAGTAATTTTAAGAGTTTTGAAAAACTAGAGTTTTGTTGTTTTTTTTTTAAAAAAAAAACATGGCTAGTTCTCTTTCGGGTTTTAGTCATTATGTTTAGCCTATGACCAAGCCCTCTTGGTCAGGGTGAACCAAAGCTACGCACCAGGCAGGATTCAAGTGGAGAGGAGGTGACTCACGCGGACTGCTTAAATACCAAGCTCCCACCGAAACCATTCCTAGACATGCGCATGGGGTTGCCACACCACTTGAGTCCTCTCGAGTTGGGTGAACAGAAGCTACGCACACTGTAAGATTCTGCGAAGAGGAGGTGAGTCACTAGGATCGCTTAAATACCAAGCTCTTAGGATCCAATCCTAGACATGCGTCTGAGGGTTACCACACCCTAGCTCAGTGACTTAGCCATAGGTTTGTTTAGTGCATTAAGTCTTATGTGTCTTGTGTTTGAGTAGTCTAATCCTAGGGTTCAAGTTCCTATCATACTATTCTACGTTCCATGCCTTTTCTACCTTTCTAATATTCACAACATAATTCACATAATCACCCAAATAGTTAGGGGTACTTACCTGGTGGACTGCAGGTCGGAGACTTAGGTGCCATGCCAGAAAACCTGCTTAATTTCAAAGGAAATCATTTGGCTCGCTTTGAAAACGTTTTGGGCCTTAGCCCACAAGCTGAGAGTTTAAAACTGGGCTCTGATACCAACTGAAACACCCCACACCCGGCCCACGAGCCTGAACCGGATCTGGTATGTTCCTTAAGAAAATCGATTTCAAGGTTCTTTATTACTTAGAGAAAATTTGTGAAATTTTAGGAAAAAAAATATTGTTTTGGGTTGGGCTTAGATCGAAACCCACTTATTTTACTTAGAAATCATTTAATTACGATGGCAAAATAGTTTAGGGTTTATTTTTAAATAAATAATTTTAACTTGAACTTTAATCAAAAATAGTTCGTAACATAGTCAATTAAAAATTTAACAGAAATAAAGAAATCCCACTTGGGCCTTATGGCCTTATTACATCAATCAAAACCCGAAATAAAATTAAAGTACTTAGTAAAAATAAAATCCAAATCTCTAAGTTTCTCCTTGCGATGCATGGCCACCTTTAGCTCCTGCCGACCCGGTCCATTATTGCTCATCACCTGAAAAAAATATTTCCCAAACGGGGTGAGTCAAACAGACTCAATGCGTACACAACACCAAATCGTAATGGAATCATGCATACAATAGTCATATATTCAGTCATAAAATACAAGTTATGATGCATTCCCAATCCCGAACCTAGTTGTCCATCCGCTACACACCCCCGTACCTGCCAAACACACCGTGGGGACTACTAAGTCGACCCTCCTTCCGCTACACACCAATTTGCGGGCTTAAGGCTCCACATCTGTGGTTTTAGGAAACCACTTTTCAAATTACTGTGGTCTTAGATCACCACTTTTCAGATTACTTTGGTCGTAAGTCACCACTTTTCAGATTACTGTGGTCTTAAATCACCACTTTTCACTTCCCCTTTCAATATACAACCAAATGCCCCATTAATATGCATAATATACCATAGTTCAAATTCTTATCATATTCTCATGTTACGAATAACATTTTTCATATTCCTAGTAGAAGTAGGAAACGTACCTGAGTACTTAGTACCATAACATGGTACTTTAGCCATGCACATATTTCTACTAACATATATTTTAATATATGCAACCATAATTCATATTACAAAAATAGTGTAGAGTACACACCTGATTCGCTTAATGAAGTCCTCGAAAATCCCGAAGAGAACCGATTACAGATTTAGATCTCAAATCCTACATAAGTTAATCACTTACTATTTAAAAGACCATTCGGCCATTTTTCCAAATACAACTAGGATTTGTATTACTTACCTTGTAATCGAATTGATTTTAAGAATCAAGTCTTGAGGTCTTTGTATTCCTCCCTTGTGAATTCGGCTAAACACTATATTACTCCACAGGTTAGTTTTAAACTTACGATAATAAATCTAAATATTTAAAATAGACTTGGCGAATAACTTAAACACATACCTTGTGATTTCAAATCCGAAAAGTAACCCTTGGCTATGGAGATGTTGAAATCCCTACACACATATGTTAGATCGATTTCCATATCACTTAATAATCTTAAATCAATTGGCCTTTGGCCTAAACCATGCTTTTCTTACCTTAAATCCTTAGATCGAAATCCCGGAATTCCTCCTTTATTATTGGCCAAAAGACAACCAAAAGAATCGGTTCCCAAATCTTGGTTGAAAGAGAATAAACAACAAGAATTCATTATTCTTGCCTTATCACCACAGTCGACGGCACCCTTGATTGAAGACACAGAGATTCGGCTATGGAGACTTAAACAGGAATCAAAGAGGTTTCGGCTTGACAAATGAAGAAAAGAGAAGAAGAAAAGAGGAGAAGAAAATTCGGCAGAGAGAGTTTGTTAGGGAATTTTCGGCAAATACTAAGAAAGATGAGAGAATAGCCTTAATTTTCCTCCTTTAGCCGAAATTATCAATAGGAGAGTCCCTTACTTGGCCACTACTCCTCATATGTGATAATATTATCACTTTATTTAAAATAAAAGTATTTAATCCATCATTTATCTCCTCAAATAATCCAGAATAAAAAAATCCTTTATTTATCAACTTATTAGCCGAGTTTTAAAGAGAATAAAATTCCCTTTTTGAGAGCCTTGTTGCCGTCCATCCTTGTGCTTCTGGAAGCAAAATAAAAATCCTTTTATTTGCTTCCCAAGTGACTCGAACCCAGGCCCATTCCTCCTGCATATGGCGCCATTTCCATAGGCCCTAAGTGACATCTTCAGGCCACTTTTCCAAACCTGTTTGTGTGTCAAATTTCACAAACTTTTTCTTTTAAGGCCACCTTGCCTTACTTTCCTATTTTAAACTTTAAAACTTGACATTTCTAGGTCATTTCTAAGTTTCCTAAAATTTTCGATCGGCTCTGTAAACTTGCCATTTTCTTACATTTCCAGGTTTCCAAAAATGTTTACTTTCCATTTTTGAATCATTTCCTTACATTTTCAGGTTTCTAAAAATGTTCATGTCTATTTTCATTTCCATGCATTTCTAGGTTTCCAAAAATATTCATTTCCATTTTCATTTCAAAAATATTAGAAATTTATTCATAGTACTTAAGACTTGTCATTTCGTACAATTAAACCGAAAATGCATAGGCCCTTTCCAGGATGTTACACCCATGGTACCACTCGACTACATTGAAACAGACAATTGGTGCCTTTGTGCACCACATATACGAGTGAATATAGGCTGACGGGGGTATAACGACTGCAATTTCAGGTCTACGATATGGCATCCATATAAACTGCATGATTAATAACATTGTTAAAGTTTAACACGGTGTGCGTAAGATATACAAACTAACACGTAACCAATATTGGAATCGCTTACCCCTTCCCCGGCATGTTGTTCAATCATAAGCCGGTATATTGGGATAGTGTACTACCTCCCGATACCCGGATAAATACTCCACCTACAAAAATAAATTTCAAGTCAAATAGTATCAATATAAAGAAATTGTCAATTAATAACAAGTTATATTTTATCACCTGTTTACTAGCGGATATACGTATGGTTGGTGGGTAACTGATGCCAAGAATGACATCCAATACAGAGCCCAGGACTGCAATAGCGTAAGACATCCGCCTATGTCTACAGCCGCTGGCTTTGTCGTCCAACAAAACTCACGGTACAACATCGCAAGAACTGCGGAGCCCCAACTATACGAGCGAGCATTGCTCAAATCAGCCAATAGGGGTAGGTACATGATATAAACCCTATTATTGTTTGCATCGGGCATCAGTACACCCCCTATGATGTGTATAATGTACGCTCGATCAGCGCACATCAACTCGCCTTCAGTGGCATCAGCTGATAACTGTTCATACCTTGCTCTCAGCCATGTAAATTTCAAGCTCGAAAAATTTTCTTCATCATCGCCGTACGAGTCCCCTAGTAGGCTCTGACAAAGTGTAAATGGGTCAGCTATCGCACTGACGCCCGTAACGGGACTCCCATCAATTGGGAGCCCAAGCTGCATTGCAACATCCTCTAGAGTGACTGTGCACTCTCCACAAGGGAAATGAAAAGTGTGGGTCTTCGGGTGCCAACGCTCGACTAGTGCAGATATTAAATCATACCGCAAGTCAAACGTCCGGATCAGTGCTGCTGACCTGAATCCAGCTTGCTCTATATACAGCATCAATCGTTTATCCGGGGGATTTCTTAAGCCATTCACCCGGGCCCTTAATACACGGTACGAGTCTTGACAGTGTTAAATCAGAAAAAAATTATTATTATAACATAATTTATTATGTACCTATTTTGTTAATATAACCCGCGATTAATAAATAACAATACATTACCATATTATTAGCTGTGCCAGATATGTGTGGAACTGTACTAATAAATCGAGCTATTGTCGTCTTAGATATTTAATTTTTAACCTACATTAAAAATTTAAATTTATATTAAATTACTAAAAAATAACATGCTAATAAAAATAATATAACAAAAACATAACATAATTTAATATAACAAAAATATAACATAATTTAATTTATTATGTACCTATTTTAGTGTTTTTTTTAATACAAATTTAGTAAAAACCACTTATTTAGCCCTTTGTTCATATTTTCCTTATTCACTCTATTACTTCATATAAATATACTATATTCATCTTTTATTATTTTATATTATTTTAGTACATAATGTTTCAAATGTATACAATATTTTACTATTTTTTTTAATATATATATATATATCAATATTAATAACTAAGGTAGGTAATACTAACAATAATAATTTTTACTAACAATAATAATACTAACTAAACTATAATAATAATAATTATATTTAATCTAATAAGAATAATAATAATAATTTTTTACTAACAATATACTAACTAAAATAATATTTAAGGTTTTTAACTAACCATTGTTTTTTACTACCAATATACTAAATAAAATAATAATTAGGGTTTTTAACTAACATAATAACTTTTATTACGATCTAACTAACAAAATTATTATTTTAGTGCTTTAACTAACTAACTATAATAACTAACTAACAATATAATTAATATTGTAACTTTTTAGTAATCCTAAAACACAATATACTAACTAACTAACTAACAAAATTATTATTTTAGGGTTTTTAACTAACTAACTATAATAATAACTAACAATATAATTAATATTGTAACTTTTTAGTAATCCTAAAACACAATTTACTAACTAACTAACAATATACTAAATTATTATTTTAGGGTTTTTAACTAACTAACATAATACAATATAATTAACATTTAAACTTTTTAGTAATCCTAATAATAACTAACAATATACTAACTAACTAACAATTATTATTTTAGGGTTTTTAACTAACTAACTATAATAATAACTAATAACTAACAATATAATTAATATTTAAACTTTTTACTAATCCTAATAATAACTTACAATATACTAACTAACTACCTAAATTATTATTTTAGGGTTTTTAACTAACTAATTATAATAATAACTAACAATATTACTAACTAAATTACTAACTTTTTACTAATCCTAATAATAACTTACTAACTAAACTAAACTAACAAACAAACAACAACAAATAAAAAAATAAAAATCAATAATAATAATAACAACAAAAATCATCAACACAATAAAAACAACAATATCATCATCCATTATTTAAAAAACAAAATATTCATACTTCTATTTTTTTTCTTCTTTCTTTCTTCTTTCTCCTCCTTTCTCTTTCTTTTTCCGGCGCTGCCGTCTCCTCCTCCTCCTCCTCCTCCTCCTCCTCCTCCTTCTTCTTCCCTTTCTCAACTGTTGCTGAAACTTCATTATTGGGGACCATTATAAGGTCCCCAAAGCCACAACCTGCCGAAATTACATGCAGGAGTAGTCATGTCAGCCGGTGCCGCTTCTGCCATTAAATCCTGTTTCAGTATTTTTTTTAAATTTCAGTGTGTTTTTTTTAGGGTGGTAGGCCTGACAGAGAGTGGTGCCGCATCTGACAGAGGCGCAATGTACCATTTTTGTAAATAATGAAAAGGACACCCCATTTTAGATAATATAAATTTTTTTGTATTAATTTGGTAAAAAACCCATAAGGATTAGCACATGCGTTTTGTCTCATTATTTCAGTGTAATCATATATTATATTATATTATACCATATATATTATTATATATATATATTACAAGATTTAATATCAAAGCTGACATGAATAATTTATTTTAATGACGCATGTACTATACATTTTGACGACGCGTGAATAATTCGATATTTATTTGAATTCTTGATTTTTATGTGGCAAATTTATCAAAATAAATTATTTTTATTGATTTAAAATAAATAAAAATTAAATTACAATATAAGTATTCCTAATTTTACGTATTTAAATAAATTCCAAAATTTTAAAATAAATTACTCCTTATACTTTCAAAGCAGTTTAAAATTTTAAATATATGAATTAGTTTAGAAGTTTTATTTGAATTCTTGATTTTCGATCAAAATAAATTATTTATCAAACGATTTAAAATAAATAATATTGCAATATAAAAGATAATATTCCTAATTTTTCATGTGAAACTCGAGCTATATGAAGCTAGAAACAGAAAAACTATGATTTTTCTAACATAAAAGTTATCGATAAAATAAAGAGAAAAAGACGCAAAAGGCTTTTAAAAAAAAGAATTCTCCATATTTGATCTGAGGACAAAATAAAAAAAAGAAAGGAGAAATAAAAAAAAATAAAGAATTTCTGAATAATTAATTGCAGAATTTGGCCCTACATGTTTTTGAAGATATTTTTCAAGGGTTTTCATTTTTAAATTTTTAAGTTTAGTCCTTCAAGGTTTTAAATGCTTTAGAATTTTGAAATCGTGGCTTAGGCTTCCTTTTGGATGCTCGTTTTGTAACATCTCAAAAATTAAGGGGTTTGTTACATTTGAGATAAAAAAAAAAAAACTATTAGGAGACAAAATGAATGATGTGGGTATTGTTAAAGAAATCTTCATGCTCATTTTTTTTATGTTAGCTACATGGAACAACAAAGGCTAACGTGGGACAACAATTAATTGTTTGTTATTAGAACAAATTAAATGGGATTTGAAAGATTAAAATTTCTAAATGGAGCATGGATTAATGGGAGCCACGGAAAAAGCATGAAAGCTTCATAAACAAATAAATTTGAGACAAGATGGTGCATAGTTGGGTAAAAAGTTTCCTTTTGATATAATTTGTGGTAATGTTGACCCACCACTAATTATATTTCCTCATAATTATATGTATATTCTTTGGCATGATTATAATGTGGCTGAATTTTTTATCAATTTGGGTGCATGAAGGACGGCATGATGCAAGGGAGTTTTATTTTTTTTAAAAATCTCTTAAAGTGGCACAAGCATGGACGACAATAATGGAGCATTGGTTGAATTTTAAAACATGAAGAAACAAAACAAGAATGGGTGATGGCATTTCCAAGCATTGAAGCATGGGATAACCAAATGGAAGCAAGTGGACGACATGGGAGATGATATTAAATTCTTTAAAATTTGGGTGCATTGGCTGAACATTCAGCCCTCCAATTTTGTTTGAACATTCAGCCTTCAATTTTGTTTGAAAAAGAATAAGCCGAAACCTCTTAGCCATATCTCTTCTCCTTTCTTACGTGTTGGACATTTCTTCCTTTGGTTGAATCTGTGCTCTAATAGTTTGGCTGAATAACACATCCTTGCCAACTAATCTTTAGCCTTAAGTCGAATCGGTGGAAGTTGGATCTACCATCGATAGGTTGCTCTTCTCTATCCGTTGACCTTTGGAAGTAGTGGTGCCGACGATCAAGAAGGTTTAGTCCTTACCGTAATCAGGTGTGTAATCCCGTACCCTACCGAATACATGTTTGAAAATGGTGTGTAATCTCATACCTCTCTAAATGTTTGCATGAAATGTTCTGTGAATCCATCGAAAGACTGAAAAGACACAAACCAGCATCTATGGCCACTCGGGCGTACGTATGTTCGAAGTGGTAACCATATTTTGTAACAAAACAGTTTTGGTCAGCAGCAGTGATGTGATTTTGAAAACTCACCAAAAATTGTGGAAATTGAATTAGACAGTGAAGGAGATATTTATTGAAATATAATTGAGTCTATTTTCTTATAAAAGAAACGGAGCAAGCAAAGGATTAGTATATTTTGAGATTTTTATATTTTTGTGAGACTGGTTCAGAGTGATTTTGAGATCCCCTGTTCTGACTTGGAAAAATCACTATAAATTGTAGAAAAATAATTACCGGACATGGTTTATATTATTAGAATCCTTAGTGAGTCTATTTTTATGTGGATCAAACGAAACCAGTATTTGAGTTCTGTACAGTAAGACATCTAAGATTTTGTGAAGAGAGGGCAGAACTATCAAACAGTGAAACAAGGGATAATTTGAAGAATAAACTGTACTAATTGGCTAAGCCAAAAATTTTGGAAAAGTTACAGTAAGAAGTTATATGAGTCTAGTTTCAGGGAAAATTTACGGATCTAAATTTTGAGTTTCCCAACTCGAGTTATAGTCAGTTTAGTCAGTACGACGCAGATGGACAGTTTTGATTTTTATGCCCCAAATTAGTAATTAAGCCTAGGTTGTGAAAATTACCATCATACCCTTAGAGGGTAAATTACCGAATTACCCTTAGTGGGTACGATTACCGAATTATAAAAACGCCCTTACAGGCTGAATTATGAAAATGCCCCTAATGGGCTGAATTACGAAATGTTCTTATGGACCGACTTACGAACATACCCTTAATGGGCCAATTTGATAAATTGCTATATGGGTCAATTTGGTGAATTACTATATGGGCAAATTTGAAAAACTGCTAGATCAATATATGGGCCAAAAACTGCTAGATCGATATATGGGCCAAAACTGCTAGATCGATATATATGGGCCAAAACTGCTAGATCGATATATATGGGCCAAAATTGCTAGATCGTTAAATGGGCTAAATTGCTATTTTGACTAACAGGCCAAATTGATAACTTGTTATATGGGCTTTTTGTTGAAATTTACCTTATGAATATATTGTTATGCAATATATATATACATGATTGCATGGGTTGGGATAAGTGACGAAGAGAAGAAAGGCCTGTTGCCAAAATCTAGTTCGGTGGCTCTGCCACAAATATTTTAAATGGCTTAATGCCTCTAGTTCGGTGACTTTGTCACAATCTAGTTCGGTGGCTCGCCACAAATATTATAATTGGCTTAATGCCTGCTATTGGTGTGTTGGCAGGGTGGGTTGACTTGATCCCCACAGGTGTGTTGGTTGGTACGGGTGGTGTGTAGCGGATGAAAATTAGGTTTGGTTGGGAATTGCATATCACATGCATTTTTTTATATATATTTGATTTATATGTATTGTACAATTGTAAATGGGCTCAAGCCCAACTAATTGCTTAAATGGTTTTGGTGATGAACACGGTAAGTGGGTTACACATTGAGTTCTAAGTAACTCACCCCATTTTCCTTACCCTTCTCATGTAATAATAATTGATGGAAGCTTGGGCCGGGGATGACTTCGTGTGGAGGCCATACTACGAATGATGAGTTATAAAAACTTTGAACTTCTTTTAAGTTTTTTTTTTATCTAAGTACTATTTCAATTGCGATGTAATAAGGCCTCTGGTATTATTTTTATGGATTTTTATTCATGGATGGATTTTAATATGTTTTAGTTACTTAAATGGGGCTGTTTAATTCTTATAAATGTTTTCTTAAACTTACGTATAAAAATGGTTCTTCTTAAATATCACTTACTCGTAAAATTCTCGTGAAAACTCTTTTATAAATTTATTTCAACCAATTATTTAAGTTTTTAAACAATTATTTCTCTGAAAATCAAATTGTAAACTCTCATGTTTTAAAGTCATGGTTTTCAAATAAATCTCGATTTTTGATAAACTCCGCCTTCAAAATCGTTTTGAAAAATTGTTTTCATTAAAAGCATTAATGACTGGACGTAATTTCGAATTGTGTGGCATGCCAAGTCTGGTCTTAACGCATAGGCCGGGTTTGGGGTGTTACACGTTTGGCTCCAGAGAGGTGAGTTTTTCTTCTTGAATTTTGTGCAACCTCACCGATCACCCCTTTGGATGATATTGAATTTGTCAGTGAAAAACATTTTAACCACACTGAGATGCTGAAAAGAGGTTGGGGGTTTCAGCAGCAATTGAACTCAGTGAGATAGTAGGTATTTTCAAGAGACAAAAATACCCATACAAAATGAGAACTACTTGAGTATAATTTTCCTACATTTTCTCAGCTACCAAAATTCCATGCATTCTACCATCCCAATGCAGTTGCAGAAACTAGAAAACACCTCATTTTCCTTAAATCTATCAAATTCCAAAACCCCATTAACCTAAACAAAGCAATTGAGAAATAGCAGTAAATAAAAATACTTATCTTTCTCAAAGGATTTCACTTTATTAAACCAGAAGATAGTAGCTTTAATATTACCTCTATCCCCATACGCCTTGATGATTTTACCCACGAAGAAATCAGAGAGCTTTTGGGATTTCTGAAGGAGTTTGACTGTAGGGTGGAATAAAGAGTGGCGAAGGAGGAGATCTGTGATGGCAACAAGTGTGATTGTGGGAATAGTTGTTGGGGTTGGGTTTGGGGCTGGGTTTGATGCCCAGTTGAATATGTACAAAGTTTAAAAATAAATTATTAGAATTTCATTAACCAAATTCATAATATTAAAATAATTATCTATTAAATATTTATTTCCATTTTTGTAAAGTAAAAATCTTATTCCAAATTCATAATTTTGAAATTTTACACTATTTAATTGTAATTAAAATTATATAAATGTGTTTTCAAAAAATGTATAAATGTCATAGAAATGTGTTTTTAAATTTAAAATTATAAAAAATGTATTTTTCAATTTGCTGTTTAAAGCTAGATTTATGAAAATTTTAAAGCTAGATTTTTCAATTTAATGTATTTTTAAGGATACATTTTAATAATTTATTAAATGAATTTATAAATTCACACATTTTAATAATTTTATATAAGTAAAATAATTTAAAACTTCTATTATATATCAATTCTCATCTGATGTCCTTAATAGTCATTTTTTATTTTCACCTCACCGCTAGTCATTTTTTATTTTCACCTCACCGCTACAACTGCGTTTGAATCCAAGCACACGCTCCACCGTTATTTTTAATCTCACTGCTACAGTGTCCAATCTCACCGCTACAGTAACTAATCTCACCGCCACCGCTGTTTTTAACCTCACTGGAGGTAAACACACCGCCCATCCAAACTAAGCCTTAGATTATTTGCCCAGTAAGTCCCTTTGTCTCCCCGGTTATTAGAAATTTTGAAATTTATCATTTTTTTTTTATTATTCATTATTTTCAAAAACTTTTGAAGTTTTTCCAAAATTTTTTATGGATGTTTACTTACATTCAAAATGCATTTGCAAACATATAATATTTTTAATCTAAAATGTTGAAAAAATATTTTTTTAAAAAAATAAATTTTTTGTATACATTTTTAAAATTTTTTTAAAATTTTAAAACTGAGTTAAAATTTTAAAAAAAAAACCTTTTTTACATAATATGCTCAGAAAATAATAAAAAACTCTTAAATACAAAATAAAAAATAATTGAAATTTTTAGCATTTTAAAAGTTTCAGAAATTTGAAATGGTATTTTTAAAACAATTTTACAAGTTTTTTATATTTTTCTAATAAAAGATTTTAAACAACTAAATAAAAATAACTTATCAAAATTTAAATAGATTACAAAGTTTGAAGCAAATTTTTTATGAATGTGATTATTAAATATTTTTAATTGTTATTTTAATGATAACAATTTTATATAACATACAAGCAATTCATGCATCATCCGAGATAAAGAAAAATAGTGTATTATATATTACAAAGTCTCAGGTTACAATTGATGTGGATAACATTTTATTTTTACCACCTGACTTATTCATATTTTAAATTAATTAATATTTTTAAAATTTTGTAATAAGTTAAAAATAATAATTAACAATGCGAAAACAATTAATTTTTAACCCATTATCTTTTTTCTTAAATAAAAAATGATTATGTGATTTATTCTCAATAGGAATTTTTAATTTACAAGTAAATTAATAAAATAAAATGATACATATACTAGCTTTTAATGTGACATGTATTTAATGTGATTTTATTTGTTTGATATTTAATTTTTTTAAATATTGTATTTTTAATTACAATAATTAACGTAAAATTTAAAGATCAATCTTGTTAAGATTGAGAGCCATATTTAGATAAAACCCTTTTAAGTGATGACTCTAAAATTTAAAGTTAACTCAAATGTTAGAGAAAAAATCATCTTTCATTATTTTCAACCATTTAGTACTTCGTTTAAGTGTAATTGAAATTACAAAATTTCCCTTTATTTTTGAAATAAATTATAATTTTTTGTTAATTTAGTGTGCTGTTAATGTTTATTAGTTGTAGTTAGTAATAATATGATTCGCGTGCTTCTATTTTTCTTCTACCTTTTTGTCTTCTTGATTTTTATTTTATTTATTAATTTTAGCTCCTTTTCACTACATTATTTAAACTTTATTTACTCTGGTTTAATCAATAAAAAATCAAATCTAAAATCAAACTTCAATCCAAAAATGAACCAAATCTGCATAGATTTAAATCAAATTAACCAAAACAATTAACCTTGAGATAAGCCAACTTATAATAAAATTTAGGAGTACCACAAATCATGCACTAAGCAATCAATGGTTATAGAGATATATTTATTTAAAAACTTGTAATCTTAAACTTATTTATTTTTGAAAATCTTTGTTTTTTTTAGAGTTATTTGACTTGAATTCCATTTGATTTGATTTGAAAAGTTTAAGGTATAGCTCACTTATTAAAAAAATAAAATAGAAAGATAAAATTGGAGATCTATGAGGACAAAGGTCCGTGTAACACCAAAGTTTTCATTTGTAATTTGTAAAATTTTGTCATGTGATAAGTACTTGCTTTAACGGCTAAGGGTTTTGTTAATGTGTTAGGGGTTCTTCGCGTGGGTAAGCTGGGTTATTTTGTTTTTGCTATTGGACTTTGTAAGGTGTGCAGCTAGTAGAGTTTGAGTTGAAATTGAAATTAAAAAAAAAAAAAATAAAGAAAGAATCTGTTGGATAATAGTAAGGTTAGTAGGTTAGTTGAGATAAGTAGTGGATTATCTTATTTTATTTTGCTTTATTTTCTTATAATAATAATAAGATTTCCTTCCCCCCACTTTTCACATTTTTTTTCCATTGTTTCTATTCGGTTAAATTTCGACACTTCCAGTAAAGAAAAAAAAAAGAAGAATTCTCAAAATCTGGTTCATTCTTTTCTTCTCTTTCATTGATCTTTGCCATTTTTTTTTTCATTTGGCTATTGGGTTTTATTCCGTTGATCCAATTGTTTCTTGCGGTTTGTGGTGATTTAATCTAGGTTGTTATTGTGAATTTAATTTTCTGGGTATCGTGTGGTTGCTTTCGTATTGAAATCGTATCAGGTGTCTAACACTAAACAGCGAACGACGAAAGATGAAAAATTACACTGTCAATGACACACGGCCATGTGACAGGCCGTGTGCTGGACCATGTGTGACACGGCTATTTAGGTTGTGTGGACCATACGGGTGTGTGGGCTCAAAATTCTAAATTTTTCTCTAGGTTCGGACACATCGTGCTGATCGATCGTAGGCTTTCTGTGGGGTCGGTATATGATCAAATAGACTGTTAAGTATGAAATCCGATCAACTGCTAATATAAATTCTAATATCTGTTCATATATTTGAGATGTTATTTGTTAAATAAACCTTGTAAGAGGCTATGAGAAACCTGAAAAATGCTATGTATGCTTTGTATCTGTGATGTCATGCATGTATAACTGTAGCATGTCTGATTCTGTTCTGTTTTGTATTTGCGTCCAGGATGAGTTATATTATGTGGATGAAATATTTCTGTGAATAGCAATAATTCGCCTATTACACTAGCAGCTCAGCTGCAAATATTCTAAAAAGTGTCGTATCGACACTAAGTGGTGTGTAGGGTTGGATGAGTGTTTCATACCCCATATGGTGTGTTAGGATGGTTGAAGATGGTGTGTAGCGGATAGGGGTAGCAATATATGTTTGTATCTGTACTGCATTGATATGAATATGTTCTGCTAAATCTGCCTAATATAAATTAACTGTTTAAAGTTATTTGTTATACAGTGAGTTTTGTAAACTCACTTTTTATTTGTCTGATATTTTCAGGTAATCTTCAGACTTAGACGGATTGGTGTGACGGAGCTTGGTTAAACTGATTTAGTTTCAGTATCTGAAATACCTAAATTTGGGGTTATTATGTTAAATTATTTCCGGGCTGTTGGGACTTTTTGGACTGTTTTGGTTTTTGGGATTTTATTTTCAACTTTTGCATGATACTATTAAAAACGTTTCATAAAAAACGTATGTTTTCCTGCAAAACAATTGATTTTGAGAAAATAAACTTGGTTTTCCGAAACATAATGATCTGAGAATTTCTGTTGCTAAGTATTTGTTTTAGAAAATGTAAACAAACATCGTTTTCAACTATAAAGTTAGATGTATTTTTCTATTAAACCAAGGTTATGTAATAAAAGTTTACGACATTTTTCCAAAATTTACGAAAAATTGGATTTACAACTATTTTACGTAACATCTTTAGATTTGACTATGAAATTTTAGGTTCAAAATTTTTTGAAAACTGTTTTTTGAGTAAAGTTCACTTCTGCATTAATCTGAGAAATAATTCTATGAAATACCGAGTCTTCGACACCTATCTTGTATGTACTTCTGACTTAGATAAACATTAGTTTAGAAAAACTCTGAAATGATTAGAACTGTACTGCGATAATTAGAGACTGAACATCTCTGTAAATTCTTCTGCTAACTTTTTGAGTATAAAATATCCGTTGATAAATACTAAAACTGATATATAAAATTCGTACTATAGATAATCTATACGATGAGTACTCGTGTAACACGTGGACACAGTACCCGTGGGCGCAGCGAGCTCGAAGAGGGGCTCAATCTAAGTCTTTGTTGATGGGCAGTTTGCCCAATTTGGATACAAGTGAGACACCAGATACACCTACTGCTGAGACTAGGTCTCAAAGTCACTCGGCTAGGGATGACGCACTGTCTCAAGCCATGCTTAGGGTTTTAGAAGGGGTCGCTGGGCCCCATTCTAGTTCTGGGAGCCTTGGGTCGATAACAAAACAAATCTGATCCAATTGTGCTAAATTATTTAGGGGTGTCATTGGAGTCGCCTCGACTGTGGTCGAATATTCATTGGAGGCCATAGAGAGAACTATGAACGATATTGACTATACGCCTGAGCAAAAATTGACGGGTGCAATATCAAGGGTACTCAGCCTTAGTCAAATTACGTGGGATCATTTTAATAGTGCCTTCTAGAGCAAATATGTGGAGGTGAGTTACGTGAATGCTCGTAGACACGAGTTTATGAGCCTTACTCATGGGGACAGGACTGTGGCCGAGTATGAGGCCAAATTCATGAGATTGACTAGATATACTCGTGAGATTTTACCGAATGATTGTGATAATTGTATCCACTTCGAGGAAGGGTTAATAGATAATCTCAGGGTTTTAATAACTTTGTAGAAGGAGTGGGTTTTTGTCGTCTTTGTAGACAATGTGAGAATTTCTGAGGAGGTTAAGCGCGAAAATAGGGATCGTGAGAGAGGTAGGAATAAGAGGGATTTAAAGCCTTCTAGTTCTATTCCAAAGCGTAAGAAACGGGCTAGATCTGATGGGCCTCCGAGGGTTGAGGTTCCAGTTAAGCCTACTATGGTTCAGCCATGTAGAGATTGTGGTAGACGCCATCCGGGCGAGTGTTGGAGGAGGTTAAGAGCTTGTTTGCATTGTGGGTCGATGAAGCACCGGATCAAGGATTGTCCACAACATTCTAATTAGGTGCAAGCTCCATCTTCAAGTTTAGTTCAGCCTCAGCGGGCAGTTCAGCAGCCTCCTAGAGGTTGTGGTCCGACCAGAGGTGGTAACGGTATGTGTAGATGTCCGAGAGCACCAAGCAGATGTGCTAATCAGACTAAGGCTAAGCAACCTGTACTGGTATATGCTACTAGATGCCGTGAGGATAGAGACGTCGCGGATGTTATCACTGATGCGTTCTTCATTCATACTACTCCCTATATTGCTTTGATAAATATAGGATCAACATACTCTTATATAGCTAGTTCTATCTCTGTGAACTTGGGTATGTTTGTTGAGAGCACTTTTGGAGAGATTATTGTGATTAGTCCACTGGGTCAGTCAGTTCGGGTTAATAGTCTTTATAGGAATGTCTCGCTAGAGATATAAGGGGTTGTGTTTTTAGCTAATCTAATGGAGTTTCCATTCAGAGAGTTCGATTTAATTATTGGAATGGACTAGCTCGTGGAGCATCGGGTCAGCTTGGACTATGCTAAAAAAAGGGTGGTTCTGATATTTTAGGAGGATGTGGAAGTGGTTATGATCAGCAAGCGTCGAGATTAGCACTACAATGTGATCTCCACTCTTGTGGCCAAAAAGTTAGCTCGGAAAGGATGTGAGGCATTTCTAGCCTGTGTGTGATTTAACTTCTGTGAATTTTTCTGTTGGGGACATTTAAACTGTTAAGGAGTTTTCGGATGTCTTTCTGAAGAAGTTACAGGATTTGCCTCTAGATTGGGAGGTCGAATTCGGTATTGAGATTTTACCAGGAATAGCTCTGGTGTCCATTGCTCCTTACCATATTGACATGATCAGGCTTGGTAGGTTCAGTCGAGTCGACGTAATTGCTCGATCGTCGTCGAGGAAATATTATTCGGTTTAAACAAATGGTGTATTTTGCCTAAGTAAAAAGCATAAGTTAACAAAGAATTAAAAGATAAGTTAAGTATGAATGAGATAGGTTCGATGTAACAAGAAGGAGGGATAGATAATTTGATAGAGGGTGGAATGGAAAATAACACTCAAGCTTCAAGAACGATTCGATACTATAACGAGTATCGCCCCGGGACTTATATCGCTTAAGGTGGTTGGTGATAAAGTGAAGGTGGACCTTGACCCGTTACCTAAAAAGGTAGGAACCAAGGTATAATTTGATGGATGAACGCCACACCAAAGATGGTGATAAGTTTAGGAAAGAGTTTGTTGACGCCATTAGCACGCTAGATAAGTCACTCGAGACTCGTATGAAAATAGAGAGGAAGGAAGCTCACAAGAATAATAATTCATTCAATAAAATGGAAAAAAGTCCCTAATACATGAAATGAGAAACTATTTATAGCTTAAAAAAATAGCCGAATGGACAAAATGAACAAGCTTAAAAGCTAAGTAATCCGGCTATGAATGTGCTGGAATAATCAAGAAAATATTCATTAATAAGCTAAGTCTATATTCGGTTAAATTGAGCACCAAAAGACAGCTATTTGATGAAGAAAAGTGACTTGGGTGAAGATGAATGCATAGGAGACCATTAGCCATGTCTAGGTTCGACTAGGGGCTTTAATGAGGCATTCATGTTGTGGTGTTTGGCTGAAAAGTCTTCAACAGCCATTTGTTGTGTGAACAAGGAGCTTGAGAAGTCTCTTGTGTGTAAACATGACCAGTCGATTGGTCCCTAGGTGTGAACACCAAATGTGAATGGTTTGAAGGTGCTTTGAGGAGGTGGTTGGCCAAACTTGGGAAATTAAGGTTGCTAGTGTCTCTTGGCCGAATGGACACCTTGGGGAAGCTAATGGATCAGCCACCACTCTTGAATTCGACCATACATGCATCGTTGCATACTTTGAACCAAGCCGTGCATTAACATCATTTAATGCTCCTCTCACATTCGGCTGAACCTACATAGCATATGGACACATTAAACCAATTATAGATTCGTCTGAACATAATCAAAACATCATCTAGACAAATTAAATACAAACTAGGATAAATTAAAACCTTAATTATGGACTAGCCAGTATATTAAATTCGGCTAATTCATAAACAAGTGAAAATACTTAATGAGCTAAATTGAGCTAGGGAATTTGGTCTTAAGCTATATCAATTTAATTAAAATGAAACTAATACTTAATTTATTAAAATGATGAAAGGAATGAACTGGAAAGAAACTAAATCAAGCACAAACGAGCTGAATTAAGCTCAAGTGGGCTGATTTGAGCTAGATGGAGCTCGGGGAGCTTGTGATGAGCCGAGATCAGCTTGCACTAAGATGCAAGGAGCCTTTAATGAGCTGGATCATACAAGACCATGTTTGGGACATGGCATCGACATCGAGCTATGAGATCCCAAGTAAGTCCATATCTGGGATATGGCATCGGCATCAAGAAGTGATACCATGTAAGACCATATTTGGGATAAGGCTTTGGTATGAAGATACATGCATGATAAGATTGAGTATCCTCCGATATTCCGAGTAGTTCAACGGGCAAAAGAGCTAAGTATGTAAAGATGATGTAGAGTTGAATTATTCAAGAATGATCATGAGTTCCATTTATGTAAGAATGATAATGTTTTAAGTTTACGTTCAAGTTAGCATAAGTGCTAAATTATGTGATGAAGTGATACAGGTACTATGAGTAAAATACAGGTTTAGAAACCATAAATGTGACATGTGATGGGTAAGAATAAGTATGAGTAAGTATGCCTAATCACTTGAGAACTTGTGTTGTTGTTGTTCTATGAGATGCATGGATTTTACCATGAATACTTATGTTGTTACTTTAATTCATGGAAACTTACAATGCTATATGCTTACCCCTCTCTTTTTTCTTTTCCTTGTAGTATCACCAAGCTAGCTCAGGGATCATAGAACGTCGGAGCTCAGATCACACTATCAATCATTCTTTGGTATAGTAAAGTTGATTTATTTTGAGTATGACATGTATAGGAACTTGGTCATTTTGTGTTATGTCATATTTGGAAGCCAAAGTGTTGGCTATTGGTGTTATACACTCGTTTTGTAAATGGCCATTGGGAATTGGCCAATATTTGTCAAGTTACACACTTCAATGATGATGAGCTTTATTATATGAAAGTTTATGCAAATGATATAGTTAAATGTGAGGTGTATAAATGATGAATTAGAGGATCTTTCATAGTGTATTATTGCCATGTTATGTGTTGCTTGAGTTGGTATGCCTGTGTTTATGTTTTCAGGGTGGCAATTAGCTTAGAAAATAGCCTTTTTATTGTCCACACGGGTAGGCACACGAGCATGTGTCTAGGCCGTGTGTGACACACGGTCAACCTCTATGGGTGTGTTGATAGGTCTGTGTCCCCTGCATTTAATTACTAGAATTCGAATCATCACACGAGCCAGCACACGGGTGTGTGCCTAGGTCGTGTGCTCCTTAAAGGGTTGCTGACGTCATAAATAGAATACCCCAGGTTTTTACACACAGGCGAGGACACTAGCGTGTCGAGGCAGTGTGAAAACCCCTTTAGGTTCGAAATGAAAATAAATTCTACACGGGCTAAGGACATGGGCGTGTATGAACACACGGCCTGCCCACACGAGCATGTCCCGTTTCACACGGACATGTGGCCCCTGTTTAGGCAAAAAATTTCTAAGTGTACGAAAGTTTTCGGTTTAATTCTGAAACCTTCCGGATATATGTTTAAGGCCTCGAAGGCCCATAATAAGGATGCTATGAATATGAATGAGAAATTTTAAGTTGAAATGAAATTTTACATTCCAAAGTTATAAGTTCAAGCAAGTTAAGTTCGGTAACGCCTCATACCCGGTTCTGGCGTCGGATACGGGTAAGGGGTGTTACAAGTTTAGCCTGAATCAGGTAAAGAATTTGTTATCTATAGTGATGCATCTTTGAATGGTTTAGGCTATGTTTTGATGAAGGAATGCAAAGTTATAGCTTATGCCTTGAGGCAATTGAAACCGCATGAAAAGAATTACCCAACACACGACCTTAAGCTAGCTGCAACTGTGTTTGCTTTAAAGATTTGGTGCCACTATCTCTTCGGTGAAAAATGCCATCTGTTTTCGGATCATATAAGTCTGAAATATTTGATTACTTAAAAAGACCTAAATCTACAATAGAAAAGGTGGTTAGAACTGTTGAAGGACTACGAGCTTGTGATAGATTATCATCCAGGTAAAGCAAATGTTGTTGCTGATGCATTGAATTGAAAATCATTATTTACAGTACGTACGATGAATGCACATTTAGACTTCTTCAATGACGGTTCAGTTTTGGCCGAATTGAAAGCGAAACCATTATTCTTACAGCAAATTTGTGATGCTCAGGAGGTTGATAATGAAATGTAGTGAAACGAAATCAGTGTAATTTGAACTCTAATTCTGAATTTCAGGTTGATAAAGATGATTGTTTAAGATTTTGAGATCGGGTTTGTGTTCTGAGGAATCTAGAGTTGATTCAATTAATTTTGAAAGAAGCACATAGAAGTCACCTATCTGTTCATCCGGAAAGTACAGAGATGTACAATGATTTGAAGTAACTTTATTGGTGGCCTGGTATGAAGCGGGATATCTCAGAGTTTGTTTTGAAATGATTAATCTGTCAGCAAGTTAAAGCTGAACATCAAGTGCCATCTGGTTTGTTACAACCGATTTTGATTCTTGAGTGGAAATTTGGATAGAGTGACGATGGATTTTGTTTTAAGGTTACCTTTGACTCCGAGGAAGAAAGATGCAATTTGGGTTGTAGTTGACAGATTGACGAAATCAGCTCATTTTATTTCGGTACGATCTGATTACTCACTTGATAAGTTAGCTGAGCTATGTGCCACTATCTATTGTGTCTGATAGAGATCCGAGGTATACTTCACGATTCTGGAAGAAACTGCAATAGGCTTTAGGTACTAAATTGCATTTTAGTACAGCTTTTCACCCACAGACGGATGGTCAATCCGAACGGATTATTCAAATTCTTGATGATATGTTGAAATGTTGCATTCTTTAGTTTAAAGGTACGTGGGAACAATATTTACCATTGATTGAGTTTGCGTACAATAATAGTTTTCAGACGAGCATTAAAATGGAACCATATGAAGCTTTGTATGGTAGAAAATGTCAAACACCTCTGTATTGGTCTGAACTCATTGAGAATAAGATTCATGGGGTTGACTCGATAAAGGAAACTGAGCAAAAAGTAAAAGTGATTCGTAATAGTTTGAAAGCAGCATCTGATGGTCAGAAATCTTACACAGATTTGAAACGAAAAGATATTGAGTTTGATATTGGAGATAAAGTGTTTTTGAAAGTCTCACTGTGGAAGAAAATACTCCAATTTGGCAGAAAAAGCAAATTGAGTCCGAGATTCATTGGGCCGTATGAGATTATAGAGCCTATTGGACCTGTTGCATACAGACTGTTATTGCTACCGGAGCTAGAAAAGATTCACAATGTGTTTCATGTATCAATGCTTCGACGATACATATCTGATCCCTCACATGTAATTTCTCCGTTTGAGGTTGATATCCTATCTGATATGACCTATGAAGAAGAACCGATTCGTATCTTAGCTCGCGAGGTTAAAGAATTGCAAAATAAGAAAATTTCGTTAGTAAAAGTATTGTGGCATCGACACGGAGTGTAATAGGCTACGTGGGAGCCTGAATATGCTATGAGACAACAATATTCGAATCTATTTAATGGTAAGATTTTTGGGGATAAAAATCCTTAAGGGGGAGAATTATAACAGTCCGGTTTAGACCCTAGTCAGAACAATGGTTTTGGGACCACAAATTCGAGTCAGAAAAATATTTTAATATTATTTTCTATGTTTTTAGTATGTGAATTTACATGTGTGAAATTTTTGTGATTTAATTTATCCGTTTGTGTGATTAATTTGATAAAAGAACTTAATTGCGTATAATGCAAAAGTGACTTGATAATTGTTAAAGTGTTGCATTGCTAATGACTTTATGTTGTGGAGTCATTAAATTGAAATTTCACCATTAGGAGCATGCATGGATGGTAATGGACATGTGTTAGTAGGATTTTAATGTTAATTTAAAAGGTTAATTTAGTAGATAAATTATTAAAGCTATTATTAATAAAACAAAAGCTTATAATATAGCCATTATCATCATATTTCCACCAAAATTACAAAGAAAAGAAAAGAAAAAGAACAAGCTTCATTCGGCTAGGTTTAAGCTTGATTAAGGTATGTTTTGGTTTCGATTTTTGATAATTTCTACGTTTTTGAGATCGTTGCTTAGTACACTATCAAACCCATGCTTTAATTTTAGAATTTGATGAAGATTTTGAGATATGCCATTGACGATTTTGTAAGCTTTGTGATGTTAGTTGATGAAATATGAAATATATGTGTTAGATTAACATATTTTGTCTTTGGATTTTTGATGAATATGAGTAATTTGGGCTAAATTGAGAAAATAGTAAATTGAAGGACTAAAATGTAAAATAAATGAAATGTATGGACTTGTATGAACATGAGGAATATTCGGCCAAGCATGGGAATATTAAAATTTTGTGTAATTTGTGAATTTATGAAATAGGGACTTAAATGTCAAAATGTGAAAATGTGAGGGCTAATTTGTAAAATGCCTTAAATGTGTGTTTTTGGATTGAATTGCATGATTTGGTGAATAAAAGCGTTAAATTTTGAATATTTATAGATCAAGAACTAAAGAAAACGAACTTAGATCGGGGAAAGTCGATAGTGGTCGAGTAATTGTTCTTGTCCGTTCATATCCGTACGAGGTAAGTCTATATACAAATAAATGTGTTTAAGTTGAATTATTCATGTTCATATGAAATTAAATTGTGATGAATGACATGGAAGATTTACATGAAAATCCGGGAAAGTCAGATAATATACTAATGTTCGAGAAGTCCCATACGAACCTTAGGAATAGTTAGGGTACATATGTCATGACATAGGGTTCCAATATGTGATATCGTGTAAGACCAGGTCTGGGACGTTGGCATTGATTTGAGAATTATGTGGAAGACCATGTCTGGGACATTGGCATCGTGTATGATTTCGTGTAAGACCCTGTTTGGGACAGTGGCATCAATATTTAATTACATGTAAGACCATATCTGAGACGTTGGCATTGTACGAGTATTCTGAGTTATCTGAGTATCCTATTTGATTTTGAATGGTTCAGCGGGCATTTCGAGAATTAAATGACTATGTGAAATGTGTATCCGATACAGGTACGTTTGAAGTGTATGCATAGTTTGAGTATGAAAAGTAAGTATGTGTAAGATTATGGAATTGAGATTTATGAATGATTGAATGAGGTAAGATGTGTCATATATATCAATGTGATATGTTCAAATGAAGTGCATGGATATGTGATTTGTTGGTAAGCAAGTGGTTAGAAACAATTGAACCAAAGGAAAAACATGTATTTTCTATTGAAATATGCTATAGAATATGTGAATGAAATGATTATAAATGTTTATTATGATAAGTTTATTTGAATATGACTTACTAAGCTTTTGAAAGCTTACTCTGTGTGTGTTTGCATTGTTTTCTAGATTACAAAAGCTACGAAAAGCTCGGGGATAGTCAAGGATCATCACCACACTATCAAACTATATTTTGGTACCTTTTGAATATGAACATAGCTTAGTATGGCATGTATAGGCTAGTAGTAATAGATTATGTTTTGAGATGTAAATATAAGCCATGTGATATGGCTTGTTAATGGATGTGAATATGGTAACTTTTAATCTATGTTTTATGATGCAAGGTTGATATAGTTGATATGTTTATGAATGGTTAGAAAAGATGGTCGTTATTGTTATGATTTGGTTGTTTTTGATGTATGAAATGATAATTGTTGTTGCTAGTAGGAACCCTAAAATGTGTGGAAAATTGGCCATGCAAATGGACTATATTTGCCCACACGGTTGAGCACACGGACATGTAGCTCGACCGTGTCCCTCAAGTTTTTCTTTTGAATCAAGTCAGACTCGCACACGGGTTGGACACACGGGCATGTGACTGGCCGTGTGAACTAAGTCAGTTTCAACCACGGGTTAAGCACACGGGCGTGTCTTTGGCCGTGCAGACAAGTTAATATGTATGCCCTGCTTTCCACTGCTTGGACACACGGGTGTGTTTGAGGCTGTGTGAGACACATGGTCTATCAACACGGGCGTGTGACCTATGTAACTTTGAAAAAATGTTTGATTTTTGGAAAAATTTTGTATGAGTTCGATTTAGTCTCGACCCCTTCCCAACGCATGTTTAAGGTCTCATAGACCTTTTAAAGGGACCCTTTGTATATGAATTGCTATGATATGAAGATAATGTGTTTGTGATATGAAATAATCGTAAAAGTTCCAATATGTCTGGTAATGCCTCTTAACCCTATTCTGGCCACGGATACAGGTTAGGGGTGTTACACACTCGGTTCGTCATCTTGAACTCATCTTCGGCCTCAGTTCCTCGGTGGACTTAAAGGGGTCCTTTCTCGCTGGGCTCTTCCTTCCACGTGATCAAGTCTTTCTTGTATTGGTTCCAACTTTTGATCAAACAATCGTTCAACCTCGCGTAGTAGTGCTTGTAAATTCAAGTCCG
The DNA here is from genome assembly GCA_025503065.1 of Gossypium bickii. Lineage (NCBI taxonomy): Eukaryota > Viridiplantae > Streptophyta > Magnoliopsida > Malvales > Malvaceae > Gossypium > Gossypium bickii. Next base: position 19,388,208 of record CP106720.1, on the reverse strand, counting down.
GCACATTTCGAACAGGTTGTCTTTCGTCATATTTCTTTCAGGGCTTCTAGACATAATGATATTAAAACCTCACTTACAAAAACTCACAATTCCACTAGGAAAGAAAAATAAATGTTTTCACTCAAACTCATGTTTGCACTCTTTTTAGGCTTTTTTAACTCTCTATTGCACTCACACACTCATTTCCTTTTACCTCTCAATCTTTCTCTAGTAATTTTGTATTTTGTCTCGTTTAGACTTATTTGTTGCTTTTGGGGTCGGTTTCAAAGTGGTTTCAAAGGATATAACGTTTACAATGTAAGGTAGGCTGAAACAAAGAAATTTTCGATTGAGTGTGGCGTTGGGGTAGTAGATGATAGGATGGAACTTTGCTGATCGGATTACAAGAACAGTGAATAAGAACTTTCAACACTTCTCTCATTGTTTTTTTTAATATCTTTGAAAAAAATTTACTTCGACTATATATTTTTTTTTATTTTTTTCAATTATAATAAGATGAGTACAAGATGAGTACTTTGATACAAAATAATAATATATTTTTTTGAAACTCTTTTTTACGAACCTACTCCGGAATTGCTACGAACGTCAGTACTTCTCGATTTGATAGCTCTGATACCAAATGACGTGATACGGCTCAGTAGGTTAAGTCGAGTCAACGTAATTGACTGATCGTCGTCGAGGAAGTATGGTTCGGTTTGAACAAAGAGTGTATTTTGGCTAAGTAAAAAGCGGAAGTTGACAAAGAATTAAAAGGTAAGTTAGGTATGAATGAGATAGTTTGGTTTAACAAGAAGGAGGGATAAATAATTTGATAGAGGGTGGAATGGAAAATAGCACTTCAGCTTCAAGAACGATTCGATATTATAATGAGTATCGCCCCGGGACTTATATCGCTTAAGGTGGTTGGTGATGAAGTGAAGGTGGACCTTGACCCGTTACCTAAAAAGGTAGGAACCAAAGGTATAATTTGATGGATGAAAGCTACACCAAAGATGGTGATAAGTTCGGGAAAGAGTTCGGGTTGACGCCACTAACACACTAGATAAGTCACTCGAGACTCGTACGAAAATAGAGAGGAAGAAACCTCACAAGAACAATAATTCATTCAATAAAATGGTAAAAAGTCCCTAGTACATGAAATGAGAAAACTATTTATAGCTTACAAGAGATAGCCGAATAGACAAAATGAACAAGCTTAAAAGCTAAGTAATTAGGCTATGAATGTGCTGGAATAATCTAGAAAATATTCATTAATAAGTTAAGTCTATATTCAACTGAATGGAGCACCAAAAAACAACTTCTTGATGAAAGAAAGTGACTTGGGTGAAGATGAATGCATAGGAGACCATTAGCCATGTCTAGGTTCGGCTAGGGGCTTTAATGAGGCATTCATGTTGTGGTGTTTGGCCGAAAAGGTGTATGCCTTAATAAGGGTCTTCAACAGCCATTTGTTGTATGAACAAGGAGCTTGAGAAGTCTCTTGTGTGTGAACATGACCAGTCGATTAGTCACTACGTGTGAACAGCAAATGTGAACGTCTTGAAGGTGCTTTGGGGAGGTGGTCGGCCAAACTTGGGAAATTAAGGTTGCTAGTGTCTCTTGGCCGAATGGACACCTAGGGAAGTCAATGGATCAACCACTACTCTTGAATTCGGCCATACATGCATCCTTGCATACTTTGAACCAAGCCGTGCATGAACATCATTTAATGATCCTCTCACATTCAGCTGAACCTACATAGCATATGAACACATTAAACCAATTATAGATTCAGCTGAACATAATCAAAAATAATTTAGACAAATTAAATAGCATACTAGGATAAATTAAAACCTTAATTATGGTCTAGCCAGTATATTAAATTCGGCTAGCTCAAAAACAAGTTAAAATACTTAATGAGATGAATTGAGCTAGGGAATTCGGTCTTGAGCTGTATCAATTTAATTAAAATGAAACTAATACTTAATTTATTAAAATGATGAAAGGAATGAACTCGAAAGAAACTAAATCGAGCTTAAATGAGCTGAATTAAGCTCAAGTGAGCTGATTTGAGCTAGATATAGCTCGGGGAGCTAGTGATAAGCTGAGATTAGCTTGCACTAAGATGCAAGGAGCCTTTAATAAGTTGGCCCGAACTTTTCCTTTAACATAGAGCTCGTTTTCATTCCAAAGTTGAGCCAATAAAGCTGAAATAGCTTCTTGAAGGCGTTTAGCTCGAGCTCGAGTCATAGGTCCTTTAGGGAGCTCAATAGGATCGAGATTAGAGCTTGTTGAGCTTCGGGGCATGGTCATGTCACACATGGCATCGAGAGATCTTATGGAACTAAAGGCTCAACTTTAGAAACTCCTCGAATGAGGGTTCATTAGGCCTAGTGTTTCTCCGTAGGGGGCACCAGTTCTATTTGTTAAGAAGAAAGATGGGGCTATGAGGATGTGCGTAGATTACCATCAGCTGAATAATTTAATGGTAAAGAATAAGTACCCACTTCCAAGGATCGATGATTTGTTCGATCAGTTTCATGGGGGTTCAGTGTTTTCCAAGATAGATCTTCATTTTAGGTACCATTATCGTAAGGTTATGGAAGTCGATGTCTATAAGACTGCTTTTAGGACTCATTATGGGCACTACGAGTTCCTTGCATGCCGTTTGGTTTGATGAATGCTCTGGTTGGATTCATGAACCTTATGAACTGGGTTGTTCAGCCATATCTGGATCAGTTTATCATGGTTTTTATCGATGAAATTTTGGTATACTCTAAGACTGAAGATGATCATGATAAGCATCTTAGAGTAGTTTTTTAGATGCTTCGTGAGAAATAACTCTATGCTAAGTTGAGCAAGTGAGAGTTTTGGCTTAAGGAAGTCACTTTTCTGGGTCATGTGGTTTTTTCTGAGGTTGTGCTTGAGTGGAAACAACCTAGGAATGTTTTTGAGATCCGTAACTTCCTTGGGTTAGCAGGTTACTATTAGAGGTTTGTCGAGGGGTTTTCAATTATCGCAGCTTCTCTGACTAAGTTACTGTGTAAGAATACACCATTTATCTGGATTGATGAGTAGTAATTAAGCTTCGAGAAGCTCAAATCTATTTTGATTCAGGCTCATGTTCTCATACAACCTGAATCTAGCAAGGATTTTATGGTTTACAGTGATGCATCACATGTTAGTTTGGGTTGTGTTTAGATGCAAGAAGTTAAGGTAGTGGCTTATGCATCCTGATAGCTTAAGTCACATGAAGGCAACTATCCCACGTATGATTTGGAGTTAGATGCGGTTGTTTTCACCTTACAAATTTGGAGGCACCATTTGTATGGTGAGAGGCGAATCATTTACACCGATCACAAGAGCTTCAAGTATCTCTTTGCTCAGAAGGAGTTAAACCTTAGACAATGTAGATGGATTGAGTTGCTTAAGAACTATGACTACATGATTGAGTACCATCCCAAAAAGGCTAGTGTGGTGGCTACTGCTTTTAGTCGTAGAGCAATGTATGATTTGAGGGTGATGTTTGCTCACTTAATTCTGTTTGATGATGGGAGTCTGTTAGCCGAGTTGCAATGTGGTGGCCATTCTGGTTATATGTTTCCGTCAGGTTGAGGAAGGAAGTACTATTGATTTTGGATTGAACAGTGATGGGGTTTTATGTTTCTGAGGTCGGGTCTGTGTGCCTAACGACTCTGATTTGAGGAAGTCCATTCTGCGGGAAACGCATAATAGCCCTTATGCTATGCATCCCAGCAATAATAAGATGTATCGTGACCTGCGTGAATTGTACTAGTGGCCTGGTTTAAAATGGGAGGTAACGGATTTTGTCTCTCGTTTTCTGATGTACTAGCAAGTTAAGGTTGAGAATCAACTACCTCCGGGTTTGCTTCAAATAGTTAAGATTCCCTTATGGAAATGGGAACGGGTAACTATGGACTTCACTAGTGGGTTTCCCTTAACACCCACTAAGAAAGATTTTGTGGGTTATCGTGGATCGGTTGACTAAGTCTGCCCATTTTATTCCTGTTAGGACAGACTACTCTCTTCAGAAATTGGCCAAGTTATATGTTTCTAAGATCATGAGACTTCATGGGGTTTCAGTCTCGATTATTTTTTATAGAGGTCATTACTTCACTTCTCGGTTTTGGAGGAAGCTTCTTGAGGCTCTGGGTTCTAGATTGGACTACAATACTACGTTCCATCCTTAGAAAGATGGCCAATCTGAAAGGGTGGTTCAGATACTAGTGGATATGCTTCCGAGTTGTGTTATTAACTTCTAAAGTAGTTAGGACAAGTTTATGCCATTAGTCGAGTTCGCTTATAATAACAGTTTCTAGTCCAGTATTCAGATGACACTTTACGAGGCTCTGTATGGTCTTAAGTTTCGTACTCCATTGTGTTGGACTGAGGATAAAGTTAGACTAATTCGGGATCATTTTAAGGCGACTTCTGATAGACAGAAGTCTTATTTGAATCTGAAGAGGCAATATATTAAGTATTTTGTGGGTGATTATGTTTTTCTTAAGGTATCTCACTCGAAGAAAGTATTTTGGTTTGGATGTAAGGGCAAGTTGAGCCCTTGGTTCATAGGACCTTGTCGGATTCTAAAACATATGGGATCTATTTCTTATCAGTTAGAGCTACCTCCAGAGTTGAATCGTATTCAAGATGTGTTTCACGTCTCCATGTTGAGGCGGTATCGGTCTGACCCATCTCATAGTTTCTATTGAGGAGATTGAGGTTAGGCCAGATCTGTTATTCAAGGAGGAGCCAATTCAAATTTTGGGTCGAGTTGTTAAGCTCTTAAGGAGGAAATCCATTCATTTTGTTAAGGTTCTGTGGTAGAATCATGGCACAGAGGATGCCACATTGAAACCTAAGGACTTAATTTGATAGCAATATCCGCATTTGTTTGAATCAGGTAAATTTCAAGGCCGAAATTTCTTTTAGGGGGAGAGTTGTAACGCCTCAAAGTATTCATTTGTGATTTGTAAAATTTTATCATGTGATAAGTACCTGCTTCAGTGGTTAAAGGCTTTATTAATGTGTTAGGGGTCTTTTGTTCGAGTCTTCATGTGGGTAAGTGGGGTTATTTTGTCCTTGCCATGGACTATGTGAGGTGTGCAGCTAGTAGAGTTTGCCTTGAAATTGAACTTAAAAACAAAGAAAATAGAAAGAAAAAATCTATTGGATAAGAATAAGGTTAGTGGGTTAGTTAAGTAGTGGATTCTATTTATATCTTATTTTATTTTGCTTTATTTTTTTAATAATAATAAGAATATGATTTCCTTTCCCCCACTGGTCACGTTTTTTTTCCCATTGTTTCTATTCGGTTGAATTTCGGCACTTTCAGTAAAGAAAAAAAGAAGAAGAATTCCCAAAATCTGGTTCATTATTTTCTTCTCTCTCGTTGATATTTGCCATTATTTCTTTTCATTCACTCGACTGTTGGGTTCTATTCCTTTAATTCAATTATTTCTTGCATGTTGGTGGTGGTTAAATCTCGGTTTCTATTGCGAATCTAATTTTCAGGGTATCGCATGGTTGCCTTCGTATCAAAATCGTATCAGGTGTGTAACGAAAAACACGAAAACATCGAATGGAAAAAGGTAAAAAATTGCATTGTTGTTGAAACATGGCCATGTGTCAGGCTGTGTGTGACACACGACTGTGTGTTGGACCCTGTGTGACACGACTATTTGGGCCATGTAGACCACACGAGCATGTAGACGCAAAATTCTAAATTTTTCCCTAAGGTCGTACACATCATGCTGATCGATTGTAGGCCTTCCGTAGAGTCGGTATGTGATCAAATAGACTATTAAATATGAAATTCAGTCAACTGTTAGTATAAATTATGATATCTATTCATATATTTAAGATGTTGTTAAATAAACCTTGTAATAGTCTATGAGAAACCTGAAAAATTCTATGTATGCTTTGTATCTTTTATGTCATGCATGTATAACTGTAGCATGTCTGGTTCTGTTTTGTTTTATATTTGCGTTTAGGATGGGTTATATCATGTGGATGAAGTATTTCTGTTAATGGCGATAATTCGCCTATTACACTAGCAGCTCAGCTACAAATATTTTGAAAAATGTCATATCGACACTAAGTGGTGTGCAGGGTTGGATGGGTGTTTCATACCCCATATGGTGTGTTAGATGGTCGGAGATGGTGTGTAGCAAATGGGGGTAGCAATTTATGTTTGTATCTGTACTGCTCTGGTATGAATCTGTTCTGGTAAATCTATCTAATATAAATTAATTGTTTAAAGTTATTCGTTATACAATGAGCTTTGTAAACTCACTTTCTGTTTGTCTGATATTTTTAGGTAATCCTCAGACTTAGGCGGATCAGTGCGACGGAGCTCGATTAAATTGATTTAGTTTCATTATCTAATATACCTAAATTTGGGGTGATTGTGTTTAATAATTTTTGGACTGTTGGGACTTTTTGGACTGTTTTGGTTTTTTTTTTCAATTTTTGCATGATACTATTAAAAATGTTTTATCGAAAATGTATGTTTTCCTACAAAACAACTGATTTCGAGAAAATAAACTTAGTTTTCTAAAACAGAACGATCTGAGAATTTTTGCTGCTAAATATTGTTTTAGAAAATGTAAGCAAACATCATTTTCAACCATAAAGTTAAGATGGATGTATTTTTCTGTTAAACCAAGGTTAAGTAATAAAACTTCACGACATTTTTCCAAAATTTACGAAAAACTGGATTTACAACCGTTTTACGTAATATCTCCAGATTTGGCTATAACGTCTAGGCTGAGTCTGAGGTGTTACAGTCCGAGGGCCGAAGCTCCTTACTACGGACCTTAAAGCACAAGTTGAATCCGTATAGGAGTATACTTCTTTTAACGTATAAACAGCGTATAGCTCAAAACCTCTTGTATTCTTATTTTTCAACATTATCCTCTGTCGTTTTTTTTTTCAAGATAAAAGTTTTTCACGTAAAAACTGTGTTTTATTTTTCTTTTTTATTGTTTTACGATCATTTCTACTATCATTATTACATACAGTATAACATTTTTTAATTCATGGCATTTCTATTTGTTTAAGTGCTTGTTAGCTTTGAAACTTGAAATATCGACCGACAATGAAAATTTGAAGAATCGAGTTCTTTCGATTCTAAACATCCAGGTAAAGCACAAACTTTCAAAAAAAAAATAATTAGGCTAATTATATTTTAAAGTAAAAAAAAAAAGTCACGTGTGGGGTATTCAATGGACTAATTTATGTTAATAAGTTATTAGTGGATTAACAAAATTTTAACAGTGATGATTAATTTGGACAATTATCTTAATTAGAGTGACTAAATTGAGAAAATAAAATTTAGAGTGACCAAAATATAACAAAACCTATTTTAAAGTGACCAGGGGTGGGATTTACCCTAAAAGTTATCCACTTGTATTTTTTGAGTTTTCTTGGTTAATTTTTAAATCTAGATAAATTATAATTTAATATATACTAATTTTAAGTCCTTAATTGATTTAGTGTCACAAGTTAATTGACCATCAACTGAGTTGAATAATGATTATCATTATTTTACGAAGTAAATTATATTATTTTGTAAATATTTTTTTTTATAACTTTTATATATAAAAAATAGAAATATTGTAAACACACAAGAGATTTGAACTTGAAACATTATTGTTTTCAATATCTCTACTTTACCCTTTTAATTAAAGCCTCGTTCAATTTTGTAAATATATTTATATCAACTTTAAAAGTGGCTAAAATAGTATTGCTTTACAAAGTAAATTATGTAATTTTTATGGTGTTTTATTTTTATTTTTTCATATCATGTATATAAATGAAAAAAAATACACACTCAAAACACTATTACTATTTCAACCAAAACATAATCTATTTTTATATTAATATTTTAAAATATATTTAATACATGATTTTAATTTTGATCCACGTGGTGGATGTGATTTGATAGTAAAAGGAATGTTAAAAAATAGATAACCAACCATAATGATAAAACCAAATTGTAATGTTATGAACAAAATAATTCAAAGTACTCCACAAAATCCTCTTGCTACTGGATTGGGAAAAGAAATACAACCTTTACTTCTTTTATTGATGAAAATGACCAAGTGTCCCAATAACGTATGATTAGTTATTTATTAATGCATCAAATAGCTTTTTTCAGGATCTATCCAGTAAATGTGATACAATATTTACTGAAGCAAGCAGCCATAACCTAGGCAAGTTGCATTTTAAAATGAGTATTATCGTTATTATCAACACTAAAAGTCATCGTTAAATATTGTATTTGTGGGGTGAGCCTCGTATTTATCGGATACGTTGCAGGTGCTTTAGTCAATAATCGACAAACAACTAAAGAAGGGCCAAAACAAGCTCGATGTCAGGACAAGGAGTGTCAAAATGAAGCAATGGACAATGTCGTGACGAGGCGAATGGGATGTTGCAACGTCACGACATGTTCATCTATTTGGCAACTGCATTTTAGAATTCAAGCAAGACTTCTTCTCCTAGTTAGTCTCTAGTTATTCTATGGATATTTTATTATGATTAGAACTCTAATATTAGTCTATTGAAAGGGGCCTTGTATCCTTATTTTGATAAGCCAATCAAGATGTAGTCGTAGGCTCTTTCTTTGAGAGTGACAAGATATAGTCACATATGAGTTTTAGTAAAAGTTTTGTAATTATGGAGAGTATTTTTATACCCCTTTTGTGAATGTCTTATTAGATTTAGGACTTTGTTTACTGATTTGCTCTTTGAGATTTTGAGCTTTATATTCAGGGTTTTGGGTAATATACAAGTTGTACATTTAGGTTATTTTCTCCATTTTGTACTTTCATTTGTTTACTCATTTAGTGAAAAGTTGATATCTCATTTGCTCGTGGTTTTTCCCTCTTTGAGGGTTTTCCACGTAAAATATTTGTCTTCTTTCTTCTCTACTTTTACTAGCTCGTTATTTATAAGGGTCGATCCCCAACAAATTGGTACCAGAGTTTGGTTCTACTTTTGCAGATCGACTCGTTCAGTGACACAACAGTATTTTTGGATATCGAGAAGTTCGACGGATCACGAATTTCAATTTCTGGTAGTTCAGATAATTACAGAGGAAGCTGATGTGGCCAAGGAAAAGGGTGATGATTCGTTGCTCTCCACATAATTCGATTGAAGGTGAAGTGGCGTCAGATGTCAAATATGTGCCTGATTTAGAGAAGAATCTAATCTCCTTTTGGTTTTAAGGACTCGAATGGTTCACAGAGTATTTGAGGCAAGGTTGGTCGTAGAAGGTTATAGTCAAGGTGGAGAGAGTTAATGTTTTCTCTCCTGATCAAGTATTATTAGTCCTTGTTGCATTATACAACTTTGATTTAAAGACTAGAAATCTTTTCGTTTCCAAGTTTGAACATGATTTAGACTTGGTTGACATTCTGCAAAATCTGAGTTTGGCTCGTGGCGAGGCATGAAAAAGGATGCGTGATAAATACAAGTCAAGGTGGAGATTTGTGGGGTGTGCCTCACATTTACTGAACACATTGTAGACACCTTAGATGAGAATCGATGAGCATCCGAAGAAGGGCCAAAATAGGCCCGATGTCATGACGAGGAGCGTCGGCTAATTGTGATGACGCGATGGATGACGTCATGACGAAGTGAATGGCATGTTGCAATGTCACAATATGTTCTCCTATTTGGCAACCGCGTTTTAGACTTCAAGAATGACTTGTTCTCCCTGTTAGACTCTATTTATTCTAGGGATATTTGAGTATCATTAGAACTCTAACATCAACCTATTTAAAAGGGCATTGTATCCCTATTTTGATAAGCCAATCAAGATGTAGTCATAGGCTTTTTCTTTGAGAGCGACAAGATGTAGTTGCATATGAGTTTTAGTGAGTTTCGTGGTAATTATGAGGAGTATTTTTATACCCTTTTTGTGAGTGCCTTATGAGATTTAGAGTTTTGTTTATCGGTTTACTCTTTGAGATTTTGAGCTTTGTTTCTGGGTTTGAGATTTGTATTTAGGGTTTGGGGTAATGTACAGGTTGTGCATTTAGATTATTTTATTTATATTGTACTCTTGCTTGTTTACTCATTTAATGAAAAGTCGATACCTCCTTTGTCATTGGTTTTTTCCTCTTTGAGGGTTTTTCACGTAAAATATTTGTCTTCGTTCTTATCTACTTTTACTAGCTCATTGTTTACAAGGGTCAATCCCTGATAGTATTACCGTTGCTAAATTTGTATTGTAACAACAAATTTTTTTGTGGCTCATTGTGTATACTATAGACAACGAAAGTATACGCAACCACTTTACAAATAAAAATGTCGTTTTTATTTATAGATACTGCAAAGACTTTTGTCGTTTTCAAATGTAATGGGTTTTTTAGCAACGACTTAATTTATTTGTGTGAAAATGTTTTAGTTACAATAAAATTGGTTATGAAATTTATAACTCAACGATAATATTCCAGTTACAAAAGTTATTTTGTATACATGATAACTTTAGATGATATGAAAAAAAAAACCGACCATTTTTATATTAGTTGCAAAATAGAATTCATAACAATGTAAATTTAAATGCTAAATCTTTAATATAACTATAATATAATGGTTGTCAAATATTATTTTGTGATGACATTTTAGTTAGTTATGTATTACATTACGAAACGACTAAAATTCATTTCCAAAAAAATTGTTTTAACAACTATAAGAAATGGTTGTCAAATTGTTTATGTACTAATGATACTATTGGTTGCCAAATATTACTTTGCAATAATATTTTAATTGGTTGTGTATTACGGTACACAATGGCTACATGTCATTACCAAAAAATTATTTTAACAACCATAAAATGTGGTTCTCAAATACTTTACAAAATAATAATAATAATAATAATAATAATAATGATAATATGGTTGTTAATACTTTTACATAACTATATTTATAAAACTACGAAATATTAATTTGCAATGACATAATAATTGGATGCATTCTATGTTACATAACAACATTTACTCATTGTGTAAACTAAATTTTAGCAACTATAATATTTGGTTTCAAATGTTTATAAATAAGATATCATTATGGTTGTTTAATTTTATTTTGCAATAAAATATAACACAATTGGTAATAAAAATAGCCCATCACAATCCTAAAATCCTAGTCATTTATTCAAAAACAACATTTTTTAGTTGCAATCAAATTAAATTAGAAAAATAAAAAATTAAAGAAATTTATAAGAAATATTGTAATAAAAATAATTTCATAACTAAAACTAAAATAATTCATAAAATTTAAAGTTTGAAAATTTGTAAAATCATATATATTTTATCATAATAAAAACATAACTAAAGTTGTGGGGTGTGCCTCACATAGCAAGACACAACATCACGACGAGGGTTGTCGGGATGATGCGTCGATCTCTTGAGGCCGGAGCAAGGGCTACATCACGACAAGGAGAGTCATGACGTTGCGATGATATCTCTCCTAATGTAGCCACATTTTAGACTCCAAGCAGGACTTCTTCTCTTAGCTGGACTCTGATTACTTCAAGGTTATTTTAGTATGATTAGACATCTAATCTTAACCAATTTAAAAGGCCTTTGTAACCCTGATTCAGACATGCCAATCAGTAAGGGCTTTTCTTGAAGGAGACAAGATGTAGTTGCATATGAATTTTGGTGAGAGTTTCGTGATAACTATGGAGTGAATTTTGTTCCCAAGTTAGGGTTTTATTTTCGGGGTTTGATATTGTATGTTAAGCAGATTTAGGTTTATTTACATCATATTGTACACTCGTTTGTTTACTCATTTAGTGAAAAGCTGAAGCCTCTGTTGCTCCCAATTTTTATCTTTTTCGGAGGAGTTTTTCACTTAAAATATTTGTATTCCATCTTCTCTACTTTTCTTATTCGTTGTTTATATGGGTCGATACCCAGAAAATTGGTATCAGAGCCCAAGTTCATCTTCAATAAATCGATTTGATCGGTGACACAAAAATAAATTTGGATATCAAAAACTTCGACGAAATCAAAAATTTCAATTTTGACAGTTTCAGATAATTATAGAGGTAGCCGATGTGGCTAAGGACAAGGGTGATGATTTGTTTTTCTCCACCTATAATTCGATTGAAGGTGGAATCGTGTCAAACCCGTATCCATCGCCGGACTAGGGTTACAAGGTATTACCAGTTGAATTATAATATTTAAACAATTCAATACCCACACATCAGCATCTCATAGTTAATCATTAACACAAAGTCCCTTTAGAAAGTCTACGAGACCTTAAGCATGCTTTAGAAGTGGTTCGGGACTGAACCGATCACATTTAAAACTTTTACGACACTTTAAAAATTTTTCTCTTCAAAATAGGGCACACGCCCGTGTGGCTAGACCGTGTTTCTCACACGGCCATGCCTTACACCATGTCTTACCCAGTGTGCAACACTGACATGGATCACACGGCTTGTCACACGCCCGTGTGTCTGGCCCGTGTGCAACACTGACTTGGGTCACATGGCCTGTCACACGCTCGTGTGTCTCGCCCGTGTGCAACACTGACTTGCTTCAAATTGGGACATTGAAGGATACGGTCGAGACATACGCCCGTGTGCTCACCCGTGTGGGCAATTATAGGCCATTTACAAGGCCAATTTGCCACCAAATTTTGGGTCATTCCTATATGTTCAATTCTAACATCAAATAACATACAAATCATTCACCATCTCAAATACCAAATCAAGCATGAAACATACCATTTCTATTTCACCAAAGCATACCATAATGGCCATTCATACAAGACCATATATACACATCCCATACAACATTTTCACATAACAAAACATATACCAAAATCAATCCAAAGTCCCATCCATTATCAAGCCATATCATATGGCAAGATTTATACATCTCAAAACATTTCACAACCTCACTAGCCTATACATGCCATATACCATAAATACAACTTTCAAAAGGTACCAAAATAGATGTCTGATAATGTGATTGAGTCGCTGACGATCCCCGAATTCGAGCTAGCTTTAAAAACCACTGTAAAACAGAGACAGACTTCACACAGTAAGCTTTAAAGCTTAGTAAGTTTGTAATATTACACAATTAACTCAACAATTCAAATTCAATATGCAAAATTAACTAACACTTAGTTCCATTCACATCACTACTCAATTTCATCAATGGCTTTTACTCACTTTCTTACCATATCTATAGGTTCATATACAAGCATTTATAATGCTACTCAATCCAATTCTTTTCATCATTCATTCACATAATCTTCCATCTATATCATACACAATATCATCAACCACTTAGGTTCTGTACATATCTGTATCATCACGTATTTGTCTATCACATTTACCACTTCAATGCTCGATGCCATAATTCATTTGATCCTCTTTAAACGTTCGATAAACTTGCACACTTAGTGCCAAATAATTTGCCAAAACTATAATGATATTGCACACTTAGTGCCACTACATTAAACCAAAATGGTCTCGGTATCGCACACTTAGTGCCCATTATTCAGCCAACACTCTTTCGATCGTGCACACTTAGTGTCATTTTTGTAGCCGTAACTATCTTATTTTTCGCACACTTAGTGCCTCATATCCTCGAATCCACATTTCATATAATCAAATTCACAATCACATTTCCATTCATTTCATTACATATAAACATTGTTTAAACAATATGTATTACACACGAACTTACCTTGGACGTAGAAACAACGATACTAGTCGATCAATCGAGCACTTTGTTCTTTCCTCGATCTAAGCCCGAATTTCTCTTTTCTTGATCTAGATAATATCAAATTCAACTCATTCAAACTCATCTTTACTCAATTCAATTCACAAACACACAATTTGGGCATTTTGCACTTTAGCCCTTATAATTTCACACTTTAGCATTTTAGTCCTTATTTCACATATACATCAAATTCACAAAATCCAATTTAATCCATGCTTAGCCTAATTACCATAGTGCCCTTAGCAACCCATATTTCACATTTCAACACAAAGTTTTCACATTTCTGAATTAAATCCCAAAAATGCATTTTTACTCAAAATTACTTTAGTAAATATGTATATCAATCATCAAACACTTAGTTTTCATCATAAAAAATCACAAAGCTCACAAAATAAACAATGGCATAACTCAAAATCATCATTAATTTCATGAATTTGAGCATGGGCTTTATAGAACACAAAGCAACGATCACAAAAATGTAGAAATTATCGAAAATGGATCAAAATCATACCTCAATTAAGCCTTGTTGATGGCCGAATGAAACAAAGCTTAAAACACTTTCTTTTTCTTCTAAAATCGGTGAAAGAAGATGATAATGCCCATCAACTTGTTTTTGTTTTAATTAATCATACATTAATTTTCCATTTACCAAATTACCCTTACTTAAAACATTTAAAAGCTTTCATTTAAAGGCCATATAAGTCAAATTCCACTATCAATGGTCCAATATCAACATAAGGACCTTTCATTTAATAAGACATAGCATTTAAGCATTTTTAACTACTAGCACACAGCTTTTGCATTTTTCGTAATTAGGTCCTTTTTCACAAATCGGTACACAAACGATAAAATTTTCACACAGAATTTTCACACATACTTTATCACATTCTATAAACATAAAAAATAATATTAAATTATTTCTCCAACCTTGGATTTGTGGTCTCGGAACCAATTTGTTGTCCTGAAACCTCTATTCTGACTAGGGTCTAAACTGGGCTATCCCAACTCTCCCTCCATAGGGATTTTCGTCCCCGAATATTTTACTAGTGAATAGATTCGAGTATTGCTTTCTCATAGCATCCTCAGGCTCCCACATAGCCTCTTCAGGCCGATGTCTATGCCACATCACTTTAACTAAAGTAATTTTCTTATTTCTCAACTCTTTGATCTCACGAGCCAAAATTCGCATAGGTTCTTCGTTATACGATAGATCAGACTGAATCTCAACTTCAGTAGGGGAAATCTATAAGCATCGATACATGAAACACATTATGAATCTTCTCTAGCACAGGTGGCAATGACAATCTATAAGCAACCGGCCCAATACGCTTAGAAATCTCATACGGCCCGATAAACCTCGGACTCAATTTTCCTTTTCTCCCGAATCGAATTATTTTCTTCCACGGAGATACTTTCAAAAATACTTTATTACCGATTTTAAATTTAATATCTTTTTGTTTCAAATCTGCGTATGATTTCTGACGATCTGATGTCGCTTTCAAACTGTTTCGAATCACTTTCACTTTTCGATCAGTCTCTCTGATCAAATCTACCCCGCAAATCTTATTCTTACTAAGCTCAGTCCAGTACAATGGTGTTCTACATTTACGACTGTAAAGAGCTTCATATTGTGCCATTTTAATGTTTGATTTAAAGCTATTATTATACACAAATTCAATCAACAGCAGGTATTTTTCCCACATACCTTCAAACTCAAGAATACAACATCTTAACATATCCTCGAGAATCTGAATGGTCCGCTCAGATTGACCATCCGTTTGCGGATGAAATGCAGTACTGAAGTGCAACTTCATACCCAAAGCCTCTTACAGTTTCTTCCAAAACCGCGAAGTAAACCTCAGATCTCTGTCAGACACAATAGATAGTGGCACCCTTTGTAATCTCACAATATCAGATATGTATAACTCAGCTAACTTATCAAGCGAATAATCTGTTCTCACAGGAATAAAATGAGTTAATTTTTTGAATCTGTCACCTATCACCTAGATTGCATCTTTCTTTCTCGGAGATAGGGGCAATCCCGACACAAAGTCCATCGTGATTCTCTCCCATTTCCCCTCAGGAATCATGATCGGCTGTAATAAGCCCAAAGGTACCTGATGTTCAGCTTTGACTTGCTGACAACCTAAACATCTCGAAACAAACTCTAATATATCCTGTTTCATTCCAAGCCACTAATAAAATTGTTTTATATCATTGTATATTTTCGTACTTCCCGGATGAACAGATAAACGACTGTTATGCGCTTCATTCAAAATCAATTGAATCAACTCTGGATTTCTCAAAACATAAATCCGATCTCAGAATCTCAAACAATCATCATCATCAACTCAAAATTCTGAATCAGGATTCAAATCACATTGAGCTCGTTTTGCCATTAACTTAGTATCAATTTTCTGGGCATCACAAATCTGTTGTATAAACAACGGCCTCACTTTCATCTCAGCTACAATCGTACCGTCATCACAAAAATCTATCTGAGTATTCATTGCTCGTAAAGCAAATAAAGATTTTTAGCACAAAGCGCCAAGAACAACATTTGCTTTTCCTGAATGATAGTCAATTACTAATTCATAGTCTTTTAGCAATTCTAAACATCTCCGCTGTCGCAAATTCAATTCTTTCTGAGTCATCAAATATTTCAAGCTCTTGTGATCAAATAAATGTGACATTTCTCACTAAGTAAATAGTGACACCAAATATTCAATGTAAATACAATAGCTGCTAATTCAAGATTATGCGTCGAGTAGTTCTTTTCATGTGGTTTTAACTGTCTTGAAGCATAGGCAATAACTTTGCCTTCTTGCATCAACACACAGCCTAAACTATTTCACGAAGCATCACTGTAAACTATGAATTCTTTACCCGACTCAGGTTAAACTAACACTGGTGCCTCTGTCAACAAGGCTTTCAGCTGTTCAAAACTCTACTGTCACTTTTCTGACCACTCAAATTTAACATCTTTCTGAAGTAATTTCGTTAACGGAGTTGCAATCATCGAGAAGCCTTTCAGAAACCTTCTATAATATCCCGCTAGTCCTAGAAAAATGTAGACTTTAAACACATTTCTCGGAGGTTTCCAGTCTAAAATTGTTGAATTCTTACTCAGATCAACTCGTATCCCTGCAATTGACACTATATGTCCCAGAAAACCAACCTCGTGCAACTAGAACTCACATTTACTGAACTTTGCATACAATTGCTTATCATGCAGAGTCTGTAACACAATTCTCAGGTGCTCGACATGTTCCATCTAATCACTAGAATAAATGAAAATGTTGTCCATAAACACAATGACAAATCGATCCAAATACGGCCTGAATATCTGGTTCATCAAGTCCATAAATACTGCAAGGGCATTCGTTAGTCCGAAAGGCATAACTAAAAATTCATAATGCCCGTACCACGTTCTGAAAGTAGTTTTTGGAATGTCTGAATCTTTTACTCGTAACTAATAGTATCCCGATCTCAAATCTATCTTTAAAAACGCAGTAGTTCCTTTCAGCTGATCAAATAAATCATCGATTCTGGGCAGAGAATATTTATTCTTTATCGTTACTTTATTCAGCTGTTGGTAGTCAATGAACATCCTCATAGTACCATCTTTCTTTTTCACAAACAATACAGGAGCACCCTAGGCCGAGAAACTTGGTCGTATAAATCCTTTATCTGTCAATTCTTGCAATTGAGATTTCAATTCTTTTAGCTCTGTCAGAGCCATTCTATTCGAGGCTATTAAGATAGGGGTCGTCCCCAGCACTAACTCAATGCCAAACTCAACTCCTCGTATCAGAGGTAATCCCGGTAATTCTTCAGGAAACACATCAGGGAACTCACAAACCACAGGCACAGATTCAACTTTCTTTTCTGTCACTTTCGTATCAATCACGTACACAAGATAAGCTTCACATCCCTTTTTCACATAATTCAGAGCTTTCATCGAAGATATTACAGCCGGTAGCCCATTCAAATCACTGGATTCAATTCGGACTATCTCGTCATTCTGACTTCTCAAATCAATAGTCTTTCTTTTACAATTCACAATAGCACTATGCAAAGTTAGCCAATCCATACCCAGAATTATATCAAATTCATCAAAGGGTAGTAGCATCAAATTAGCCGGGAAACAGATATCTCAAAACATCAACGGAGAATTTTTGCACACTTTGTCAACCAGAACACACTTGCCTAAGGGGTTCAATACTCTAATTATAAATTCAGTAGACTCAACAGGCAGAGTCTTACTAGATACTAAGTTCACACACACATATGAATAAGTAGATCCTGGATCTATCAATGCATCAAAAAGAGTGAAAGTACCAGTAATAACGTTTGGAGATGACGCTTCTTCACAAGTACGAATAGCGTAGGTTCTGCCAGGTGCTCTCGCCTCAGATCTCATAGTTGTATCTGTCAATCCTCTCTGACTACCACTCACAATTCCTATGTTTCTGGGTAGTTTACCCCTAGCTGTCGTGTTACTCGGCTTCGCACTCTAAGCATTATCTTTCTCAGCCAACCCTGGGCAATCTCGAATAAAGTGATCTCGTGATCCACATTTATAACAAACTCTATTATTATACATGCCCCAGCATTCACCAATATGACGTCTCCCACACTGTCTACACTCAGGCTTATTTTTTCTGACACTGCCAACACTTGATTCTATTGGAATTTGAGCTTTAGGACTCGTATATTGTTTCACATGATCTCTACTCAAATTTCCAATCGAAGCATTTGAACGACTAGTTCCATCTCTGAATCTCTTTGACGAAGAATGATATGACTTACTCATCGACCTTTTTCTCTCGTCTCTAGCTTCTGAGTCTTCTTTCTTCTTTTGTTTACTAAGCTCCTCAGCCTTACAAGCTCTTTCAACCAATACCAAAAATTCAGTCAAGTCAAGAATTTCGACCAGAGGTTTAATATCTTCATTCAACCCTCTAATGAATCGTTTACACATAGTAGTTTCTGTCGAAACACATTCTCGTGCATACTGACTCAACCTTACAAATTCTCGCTCGTATTCCGTAACAGACATACAACCTTGTTTCAGCTCAAGGAACTCTTTGCGTTTTTTATCTATAAACTGTTGACTGATATATCTCATCCAGAATTCAGTTTGGAAGAAATGCCAGGTGATTCATTCTCTCGGAACAACAGATATCAATGTTTTCCACCAACGATACACCGTGTCTCTCAACAATGAAACAACACACTTAAGACATTCATCAGGAGCACATGATAATTCATCACACACTCTAATGGTATTCTCAAGCTAGAATTCAGCTCGCTCGGCATTATCATCAATTGTGGCTCTGAAATCTTTGGCCCTATACTTCTGAATCTTATCAACTAGAGGTTTACTCAATAGAATCGGGTCTATAACTTGTGGAGCTACAGGAACTTGCAGGGGTGGAGGTTGTTGAGTAGTCAGATTCGTTCAAACGAACTCCTTGAACCACTCATTCATCATTTGGAAGAAGGCTTGCTTTGCCTCTCCCTCGTCACTACTAGTAATCGGCCTAGATTCAGCCGTCGCTGTCCCTTGAGCGAAAGCAGGCGCATTACTCTCAACATCATCAGCTACAGCTCGATCGGGATCCATTTGCTATACGAAAACATATTTTATTTGTCAGGATTCATCACACTATCATAGTTCGTACATATGGCATGTATAGCTAGACTCACACACACTACATTAGTCCTAGAATCGACTACATCGTAGCTCTGATACCAATCAAATGTAACACCCCTAACCCGTATCTATCGCCAAACTAGGGTTACGAGGTATTACCAAGCAAATTATAACATTTAAAATATTCAATACTCACATATCAGCATCTCATAGTTAATCATTAACACAAAGTCCCTTTAAAAAGTCTACAAGACCTTAAGCATGTTTTAGAAGTGGTTCAGGACTGAACCGATCACATTTAAAACTTTTACGAAACTTTGAAAATTTTTCTCTTCAAAATAGGGCACACGCCCGTGTAGCTAGGCCGTGTGCCTTACACGGCCATGCCGTACACCATGTCTTACCAAAGTGTGCAACACTGACATGGGTCACAAGACTTATCACAAGCCTGTGTGTTTAGCTCGTGTGCAACACTGACTTGGGTCACACGGCCTGTCATACGCCCGTGTGTCTGGCCCGTGTGCAACAATGACTTGCTTCAAATTGGGACATTGAATGACACGGTCGAGACATATGCCTATGTGCTCACCCGTGTGGGCAATTATAGGCCATTTACAAGGCCAATTGACCCAATTTTGGGTCATTCCTACATGTTCAATTCTAACATCAAATAACATACAAATCATTCACCATCTCAAATACTAAATCAAACATGAAACATACCATTTCTATTTCACCAAAGCATACCATAATGGCCATTCACACAAGACCATATATACACGTCAAATACACCATTTACTCATAGCAAAACATATACCAAAATCAATCCAAAGTCTCATCCATTATCAAGCCATATCACATAGCAAGATTTATACATCTCAAAACATTCCACAACCTTACTAGCCTATGGATGCCATATACAATAAATACAACTTTCAAAAGGTACCAAAATAGATGTCTGATAGTGTGATTGAGTTGCTGACGATCCCCAGATCCGAGCTAGCTTTAAATACCACTGTAAAATAGAGAAAGACTTCACACAGTAAGCTTTAAAGCTTAGTAAGTTCGTAATATTACACAATTAACTCAACAATTCAAATTCAATATGCAAAATTAACTAACACTTAGTTCCATTTACATCACTACTGAATCTCATTTATGGCTTTTACTCACTTTCTTACCATATCTCTAGGTTCATATACAAGCATTTATAATGCTACTCAATCCAATTCTTTTCATCATTCATTCACATAATTTTCCATCTATCTCATACACAATATCATCAACCACTTAGGTTCTGTACATACCTGTACCATCACGTATTTATCTATCACATTTACCACTTCAATGCTCGGTGCCATAATTCATTCTATCCTCTTTAAATGTTCGATGAACTCGTACACTTAGTGCCTAATAATTAGCTGAAACTATAATGATATCGAACACTTAGTGCCACTACATTAAACCCAAATGGTCTCGGTATCACACACTTAGTGCCCATTATTCAGCCAATATTGTTTCGATCTTGCACACTTAGTGTCATTTTTGTAGCTGTAATTATCTTATTTTTCGCACACTTAGTTCCTCATATGCTCGAATCCACATTTCATATAATCAAATTTCACAATCACGTTTCCATTCATTTCATTACATATAAACATTGTTTAAACAATATGCATTCTACAGGAACTTACCTCGGACGTAGAAACAACGATATTAGTCGGTCAATCGAGCACTTTGTTCTTGCCTCGATCTAAGCCCAAATTTCTCTTTTCTTGATCTATATAATATCAAATACAACTCATTCAATCTCATCTTTACTCAATTCAATTTACAAACACACAATTAGGGCATTTTCCGCTTTAGCCCTTATAATTTCACACTTTAGCATTTTAGTCATTATTTCACAAATACATCAAATTCACAAAATCCAATTTAATCAATGCTTAGCCTAATTACCAGAGTGCCCCTAGCAGCTCATATTTCACATTTATTTCACATTTCAACACAAAGTTTTCACATTTCTGAATTAAATCCCAAAAATGCATTTTTACTCAAAATCATTTTAGAAAATATGTATATCAATCATCAAACACTTAGTTTTCATCATCAAACACCACAAAGCTCACAAAATCAACAATGGCATAACTCAAAATCATCATTAATTTCATGACTTTGAGTATGGGATTTATAAAACATAAAGCAATCATCACAAAAATGTAGAAATTATCGAAAACGGATAAAAATCATACATCAATTAAGCCTTGTTGATGGTCGAATGAAACAAAGCTTAAAAAATTGTCTTTTTTTTTCTAAAATTGGTGAAAGAAGATGATAATGCCCATCAAATTGTTTTTGTTTTAATTAATCATACATTAATTTGCCATTTACCAAATTACCCTTACTTAAAACATTTAAAAGCTTTCATTTAATGGCTGTATAAGTCAAATTCAACTATCAATGGTCCAATATCAACATAAGGACCTTTCATTTAATAACACATAGAAATTATGCACTTTTAACTACTAGCACACAGCTTTTGCATTTTTCACGATTAGGTCCTTTTTCACAAATCGGCACACAAACGATAAAATTTTCACACAGAACGTTCACACATACTTTATCACATGTCATAAACATCAAAAATAATATTAAATTATTTCTCTGACCTCAGATTTGTGGTCTTGAAACCACTATCTGACTAGGGTCTAAATCGGGTTGTTACAAAGCATGTGCTTAATTTTGAAAAGAATCACATCTCCTTTTTGGTCTTTAGGACTTGAATGGTTCGTAAAAGGTTACAATCAAATAGAGATAGTTGTATTCTCTCCTTTTCGTATATTATTGGCCCTTGTTGCATTATACAACTTTGGTTTGAAGACTAGGAGTATTTTAGTTTCCAAGTTCGAGCAGTGTTTAGACTTGGTTGACATTTTGCAAAATTTGAGTTAGGCCCATGACAGGGCATGGAAAAGGAGACATGATAAATACTATTCAGTTCATCATATTCAAAGAAGTAGTTGTTCTAATGATGTATCCACAAAAATTAACTAAGTCATGTGCATTTTCCCCAGTGACACAATCTATATCATGTGCCATGTTAACCTTTACCTTTGATTTTTCACCACTAGTTTTCAAGTCTAGTTTTATGCATTTTATATTTACCACGCGAGTTTTTTTTACCTAGACATAAATTAACATAAGCATTAGACCATTGTCAAAAGAAACCATCAACATATCATTGACTTTATACATTTAATTCATCAAAAAGTACTATGTTAAATATCAAAAGTTTTAACTAAGCCGTGACATTTTCCTTAAGGGACAAGTTGAGGCATATCTATTCAAAGGCTATTAAAAGGACATAACATTGCAAAATTTTACAAACCAAATAGGAAATGCATAAAGAACCAAAAAATTGGATACAAAAAAGTGTTGTACTTAACTATGGAGGCATGTATAAATAATGCTAATATTGCATCATCGAACTGAATTATTCACTTAAAATAATTAATATGTAAGCTAATTTCCACAACCTAACACGAAATATATGTAACACACCCTATTCTCGACCCAATTGTTGGGTCTGAGCTATAGGATGTCACATTCGTTTTCGAAGCAACTACAATCTATTATATTCAATTTATACTATTAAACATTTAAATATGAATAATACATGAATATGGTACAATATTTAATCATTTTTGGGTCTTATATGAGCTTACGAAAGCTCCTTTGCTAACCCGAGGTTAAATTAGGATCTAATTGAATAAAATGAAAACGTGTTATGAAATTATGTTAGGAATAGAATGTATATGGTCTTTAAAATGGTTAATAGCTCAAATGGTTAAATAGCTACTCCTCCATTACATCCTAGGTTTAAGGCATGCGAAAGTCCCCCATTTTTCCTTTTAATTTCGATAGCAAGGGTAAATTTCCCTATAGCCCATTAAAATATTAAAAACCTAGCTATTTAGTCCCCTTTTCCTAATTACATTAGGATTTTGTTTTATTTTCTATTCCAAATTAGAATTCCTCCCTTTTTTTTCTCTATATCTTCATTCTTTCTTTTCTCCCTTTTTCTTTTAATCATATTTTTAATCCATTGTTGAATTATTATTGCCTTTTTAGAATCAAAGTCAATCTTCCATAACCCTTTTTCCTCTGAAATTGAAATTGTTATTAGAAACATTCCAAATCCTAGCCAAAAATCGGTAAGTACGCCTCAATCCCAATGTTTAGATCTCGAATCTTTAAAGAATTCCTATCTAACGATAATCTTGCGATCAATTAAATGATCTTTCTCGATTTTTCATCGAAACTCACAACCATCTTGTTTTATCTTGAAGTCAACCATTAATCCTTATATAATTGTCGGTTGAAAGACCCGTTTTAGGTACCCCAAATTAGATTTGAATGAGAGGGACGCTGCTCGATATTTTGATAAAAGGTGTGTGTTCTTTTACTAGCAAATCGGGGAAAAACCATGCCTAGGATAGGGCCACACGGGTATGTGGACCACACATCCTTGTCCCCTACAAACCCTAGGATAGTTCGCTTCTCACACAGGCACGACCCTTCCACATGGTCTACCACACAGGCGTGTGGACCACACGGGCGTGTGGACCACATGACCATGTGTCCTAGAAACCCTAGTGTACTTCATAAACCACACGGCCTTAGTATGTCACACAACTGTGTAACCCTTCCACACGGCATGAAACATCTCACCCAGCCAAGTGCCCTTGTTGTAACAACTTGTTTTTTAGTGCTATCAAAAATAGTGGTTACGGGACCACAATTCTAACGAGCGAATCGTTAAATATTAATATTTAATATTTATGAGTCAAATATAATATTATCTTAAATTTTTATTTAATAATTTTTGCTAATTAAACAAAAAGTTAAGTACAATTGGTTTGTCCCTAAAGTCAAGTAGTTTTGGAAAATGAGGTATCGAGACCTTGTTTTGCCAACTGGTGTTACTTTATAGTTGTATTGAAGTTTGATCGGGAAATTTTAGTGATTTTTCAGTTAATTAAGGAAAAAGGACTAAATCATAAAAACTACAAAAGTTAATCACTATGAGTTTATATGGACTAAATGTATTCAATTAATTAATTAAAGGGTTTTAAATGGAAAATATGCCATAGTTATTTTAGTGGACGGTTTTGTATGATTTTTAAGTTAATTTATAATATTTTAATGTTAAAATGTTAAGTAAAATATAATAAAATGAAAGAAAGATGTTATCACCTATTCATTCTTCTTGTTCCACCGAACCTCCCACCATTTTTAAGAGAAATAAAAGCTTCAAATTTTGAAAGTTATTCGACCTTGGTATGTAAGCTATTTTTTAGCCCATTTTTCGTAAATTTTATGTTTTTGAGATTATGTAACTCAGTCTAACTAGCCCAAGGACTAATTTGTAACAATGTTATATATTTAGCATTTTTCCGTGAATGAATTTGTGATGTTTTTGAAGTTTAATGATAGATTATTAAGCTTGATAGTTAAATAGGACTATTTTGTAAAGTGATTTTGGTGAGCTTTTAGCTAAAAGATTGAGTTAATAAAATATTAAATTGGACATAAAATATTTATGAAAATTTAATAAATATGGGCTATATTAGTATAAGGAAATTTTGGCTAGCATGAAATTGGGTTAAATTGTGATTGAATTGAAAGTTTTGGGTTTAGGGAATAAATTGATTAAAAGGTAAAAGTTTAGAGTAAAAGTGTAAAATATTGATAAAAGGTCAAATAAGTGAATTTAAGTATTTTATGATATTTGAATTGGTTAATTGAATAAAATTATTATATTCAGATCAAGAAACAGATCAGTTTGTTGATAAACGCGAGAAAGGAAAAGTTGTTAAGTAGTCATCGTCACGTGTCGTTAGCTATCATATTTTGGTAAGTTCGTATTATGTTTATTATGTTGTTAACGTTTTAATTTATTATGTGTTTGATTATATGAATTTGTATGATGTTATGTTTTATTAAATGGTAAAGAAATGGAGAGATTAAGGTTTGAAAGATAAAGTCTAAGCATGGAAAGATCTTGGGAAAGCAAGATAAGCCCATGTGAACTTAGTAAATAGCTCAGATACAAATCACATGTCATTAGAGCATAGTAGACACTCTGTGTTGGTGTTATATTTAGCAGGCATTAGTTTCCAGTGATCTCAGTAGCAGGTACTTTATACTGGTGTTGTATTAGCAGGCACTCTGTGTTGGTGTTATATTTTTAGCAAGTACTATGTACCGGTGATGGATACCGTACTAATCACTTGAGATCCTACATGTGTTACGAATTCTCTCAAGAATATGTGAGCAACATCATGTATTGATTAATGTCATTTTGCTAGCTTGTGTGAGCATTACCCTCTTGTGTATCCGAAGTCAATTTACTATTATTCTCTGGACATAATAGTTAATGATCGAAATGGAAATGGAATAGAAAGATATGATGATTTATATTTTGGTGTATAAATATTGATATGTTATGTTTTGGTGATATGAATCATCCAGGTTTAAGTATTTCTGATAGTTGAGATGATGAAATACGAAAGAGAGTTAGTAGTATTACATTTGTCTAATTTGTAATTAAGTTGACATGTATGTTATGTTTTGTGAATGAACTTACTAAGTTTTTCACAAGCTTACTTTATTTGGTTTTTCTTCTTTGTAAATTGTCAAACTTTTTCTTTCGATTGGAACATCATTGGAAACACACTATCCAACAACTCATTCTGTAGTTATTTCTTTATTTTGACCCGGTTATAAGTGGCGTGTAAATAGAGTTTTGGTGAGGTATGCTATAAGCATTATGACTATATTTTGTGGCTTTTGGAGAAAATAATGTATGTATTGATGTAAATCTTACTTGGTATTTTGGTTGATTATGGTATGTGATGTTGAATGAATAATTTGTATCTAAATGTTTTTAAAATGGTTGTTTTGGGATGTTTATGATAATAAACATCTTGGAGTGTTTTGTACTTTGTTGAAATGGTCAATTTGATTGTGCTAAATTATGAACATAGGATTAGATATATATGCATTTGATAATTTGACATTTGATTTCTAGAAGTTGGATGATGATTGAATGAGTTTAACTTGTAGTATATATTTTGGTTGAATGGTTATTGTTTATGTTTGAAATTGTGGTTCCAATGAGGGCATATTGGTTAGGCACATAGGTTGATTGTGAATTGGTATATTTTGGCTTGTTTTGGCACATTTTGAATAGGTTTGAAAGTTTGTTAATGCGTAGCTTGGAGTCTAAGTTTTGGTGTAACATCCTGAAATTCGGGGTTGTATGTTTTTACATTACATCATGTGTTAGGCCAGTTAAGAATGCTAATTGTGTATGTTTAGGGGTCCTAAGAAGGCTTTGGGTTGAGTGGGCCTTAGTAAAATTTTTGTGTTTAAGCACTTAAGGGGGAGAAGGTAAGTGGCATCAAGGTTTAAGGAAATAAGTGTGTATTTTGCTAGCACAAGAGGAGCTAGCAGCAGTATGGTGTGGCGTCACATGAAGGGGCTTAAGGGATAGAGTTCGAATCCCACCTTTTGCAAAATTTTTGGATTATTTTTGTACTTCTTTCCAAAGTGCCAGCCATGGCTATAAATAAGGAAAGGTAGACTTTCTAATGATGGTAAGAAGACTAAGGAATATGGTAAGGAGGAAAACAATGGAAAAACAAGGAAAGAAATAAAGGAAAAGGAAAAGGGAAGGGAACATGTTGGCCGATTTTGTGGAAGGTGTTTTGGAAAGAACTTTTGGTCAACCTTGATCTTTTTGGTAAAGAGATGCACGGTTTTGGGAGGGGAACGTGGGAGCCGAATTTCTTATAGTCATTTTACAAGTTTTGGTGCATGAGAGGCTTATTTTCTTTTTAGCATTTTTAGTGTTTTCTTTTCCAGTTCTTTCCTTTTTCTTGCCAAAACTCGAAAGCCAAAATTGTTCACCTTTCTCCTTGGTTGCCGAAACACTCACCTCATTTTGCTCATTTTCCCTTTGTTAGCCAAAACTATCTAGCACTCTTTCTCCATCTCTTCTTTTCTTTTTCACCATTTCCTCAACCCTTCTTTCTTCTTCTTTAATCAATATTTTGATGGCCGAATCTTGCTTGATCTGTTCTTTCTAAATAGCCGAAACTTTAATCACATTATTTCTTCTTCTTTCTTGCATTTTGGGTATTTCTTCTTGACCGAATTGGTAAGTGATCTCTTTCTCTTCTTTTCATTTTTTCTTTCTTCCTAGCCGAATGTGTGTCCATCACTATTCAGTTGTTCTACTTTGTTTCTAAACCGAAATATCACTCTCTTCTACTCCTTCATATCTTGATAATCTTTTTTTTGTAGTATTCTAGTTGGTTGGCCGAATATCTCATTCTTATCGATTCATTTCTAGCCATAAGTCCAATCGATGGAAGTTGGATCTATTATTGTCAAGGTAAGGGATTTCTTCAAGGTTCATCTCGATATCTCAATACTTGGTTATTCCGCTAAAATGGATTGATGATTATGTTTAAACGCTTATTCTAGGGACTAATCACTCGCTCTTCTCTATTCGTTGATCCTTCGAAAGTAGTGGTAAGTTGAATCCTATCCCTAAACAACTACTTTCACTTATCATCGTATTTTCTAATCGAGACTTTTTCAATGGAGGCAAGTGGTAACGATTTTAAGAGAAAATCGATAGGAGGGCAAAAAGGGAGTGGATTTGCAATTCTTACTCCTAAGTTCAAAGATAGGGCGGTATCGGCGGTTCGGGATTTCCCATCGGGTTGTGGACCATCATCCAGTGAGAATAGGCAAATCGTGGTCGTTCACAATACTAAGGGTAAGTAATTCATTAGATCGTCTAATTTAGATTTGGATTAATAAAATCTCGTTTGTTGGTTAATCGAGTGTAATGGTGATTTAGGTGCCGACGATCAAGAAAGTTTAGTCCTTACCGTAATCAGGTGTGTAATCTCACACCGAAATCCTGTAGATTCGTGATTCAATATTTTGTTGGAAGAATAGATCGTTGTTGTTTTACAAGTCTCATAACCATAATATAGCATGAATCAAATAATTGGCTTAAACATCATTATTTAAACATCATTATTTCTAAAATCTGTCAAGATCGGTATTAATTTGTAAAATTATGAAAATGCCCCTATGGGCCGATTTACGAAAACGTCTTTATGGGCCGAATTACAAAAATGCCCCTATGGGCCGAATTGTTAGAATTCCTTAGTGGGCCGAACTACCAAAGTACTTTAATGGGCCGATTCACCGAAATAATTTATTAGATTAATGGTTGTTATATATATGTGGATATTTTGTTATGTATGTTGCATTTTACATATTGCATGGGATGGGAAAAATTGTATGGAGAGCAATGTAGCCTGGTGGCATTGCCACAATTTGTTCATTTTTATGCGTACTTATGATTTCAGTGGCATGGCCACAATAATTATATATTATAGCAGCTCAACTGCAAATTGGTGTGAGCGGCAAGGTGGGTTGACTTGATCCCCACAACTGTGATTGGCTGGTCGGGGGTGTGATGGATGGATGGGTTGGGTTGCATACTTTTCATTTATATATACTGCTATGTAAATGGGCTTAGGCCCAAGATTATGCTTTGTGGGTTCAGGCCCAGTGGATGACGGTAAGGGGATTATGCACTAACTTCTTGTAACTCACCCCCCTCTTTTCTTAATCCTTGCAAGTAATGCTCAGTAATGAGGACTTGGGCCCATGGATGACTCGGTGGAGGCCATACTTTGGAAATAATGTTTTCGAACATTAGTAAACTTATTTTCCGTTTTATTTCGATACTTTTACTATTTTGGGTTTTAAAGTTGTAATAAGGCCTTTGGGATATGTTTTATTTTGCTATATGTTTAGACGTACTTAATATCTTTCTTGAATTGTTTTAAATGGGGATTTTCTAAAATCATAAATAACGGTTTTCTAAAATTGATTAACAAATGGATCTAATAACAAACTTGTACAAATAATTTAACTCGAAAATTCTCTTTCGAACTATCAACAATATTTTCAAAAGTCACGGTTTTAAAAGATCACTAGTTCAATTATCGATTCTTCAATCAACCTTTCAAGATTCGTAGTATTTTTATCAAATATTTCTAATCAAATTTGTTTTCTTAAACTATAACCTAATAACAACATCTTTAGTAAGAATCACAAGTTTTTTACTCGTTTTCTTCATGTGACATGCTAGATCAAGTCATACCACAAGGGTCGGATTTGGGGTGTTACATTTTATGGTATCAGAGTCCAGTTGCAAAACTCGGCTATGGTTTGGGTTTAAAAATGTTTTCTAAAAACTGCTTGAAGTTTGATTTATAAATACATGTTTTAAAGGAAGTATGGCGCCACAGGTATCCGACACCAAGTCAGTAAGTTTTTGTTTTCATTTTATGATTATTGTGATATGACTGTGGTAAGAAAAACTCCGCAAAATAGAAATACTCTAGAACTTTTAGCTTTAGGAGCTGAAACTATAGAGATTGAGACTTTAAGATACGTTTTGCGAAAACATGAGCGCTAGAGGACGTGGACGCGGTAGACGTGGCCGTGGTAGAGGCCGAGGTGCTAGAGTTGTATCTGAGGCATCGGAACATATGCCGGAAATGGACACACCTACGTCACCTGTGACTGAAGTTGGATCACACGATCGAATGAGAGAGGACGACGCTCTATCCTAAGCAATGCTGCGAGTTTTAGAAAGGGTTAATAGAGCAAGAACTGGGTCGGCAACTCGTGGGTCAATATCGGAGCGACTCAGATTGAATGGGGCTGAAGTTTTTAGGGGTATTTTGGGTATAGCCCCTAATGTAGTGGAGTACTGGCTTGAGGCGGTGGAGTGGATTATGGACGACCTAGATTGCACCGCTGAGCAGAAGCTGAAAGAGGTTGTGTCATTGCTGAGAGACGAGGCGTATCAGTGGTGGCTCACTGTTCGGGAAGGCACTTAGGCTGATCATATTATCTGGGAATTCTTTAAGACAGCATTCCAAGGGAAATATGTCGGGGCTAGCTATGTGGATGCCCGAAGGAAGGAATTTTAGAATTTGGTCCAAAGAGGTAAATCTGTGGCAGCATATGAAGCGGAGTTTCTACGTCTGAGTTGGTATGCCCGAGGTATAGTGCCGAATGATTATGAACATTGTGTGCGTTTTAAGGATGGATTGCGTAATGAGTTACGGATACTGATAGCCCCACAGAGGGAGAGGAATTTTGCTACACTGGTAGAAAAAGCTAAAATTGCGGAGGAAGTTAAGCACTCGGAATGGAAAAATTGAGACAAGGATAGGGGCAGGAGCAAGAGGGACCCTGGGTACTCAGGTCCTGCTAGAGGGTTTCAGAAAAGGCCTAGAAATGAGGAGCCAGCTCGAGTAAGAGTTCAAGCTACTACAAATCAGTTACAGCCTTGTGTGGATTGTGGAAAACTTCACTGGGGTGAATGCTGGAAGAGAACTGGTGGTTGTTTCAGATGTGGATCCAAGGACCATTGGTTTAGGGATTGCCCTCGAGAGCCTCGCTCGGACTCACAGTAGTTAAGAATGTGATTTACCCGGCCAAAGTGGGAGGCGCCGGCAGCCACCGAGAGGCCGTGGGCCAGGTCGAGGTGGTAATGGCATAGGATAAGGTCAGGGTGCACCAGGTAGAGGTACCGGTAATAAGGGTAACACGGAAGCGAGACAGCCAGGTTTGGTCTATGCAGTCAGATGTTGAGAGGATGGCGATGCACCGGATGTCATAACTGGTACGTTCTTCATATCTGATGTACCATTTACCTCTTTGATTGACATTGGATCTACCCATTCTATGTTGCATGTGCTGTGTCTGGAACTTTGAATATTAGATCTGAGATTACTGCTAGAGAAACAACTGTAATTAACCCTTTAGGACAGTCGGTGGTAGTAAATAAGTTGTTTAGGGATGCGCCCTTAGAAGTTTAGGGGGAAGTATTTCTGGCGGATTTAATGGAACTGCCATTTGGCGAGTTCGACTTTATATTGGGCATGGACTGGCTAGTTAAACACCGTGCGAACTTGGACTGTGCTACAAAGCAGATGGTACTAAGAACTTCAAAGGATAAGGAAGTGATGATGATAGGTGAAAGAAGAAACTATCTGTCTAATGTGGTATCTGCTCTAAAGGTAGAAAGGTTGGTGCGAAAAGGGTGTGGAGCATTCTTAGCCTTTATCAGTGCTTTAGATGCCAAAGAATTATCGGTAGAGAGTGTTAGAACAGTGAAAGAGTTTTCAGACGTCTTTCCCAAGGAGCTTCCAGGATTGCCTCCAGATCGAGAGGTGGAATTTGGTATTGAGCTATTGCCAGGAACGGCTCTGGTGTCCATTGCTCCTTACAGAATGGCACCGAAGGAGCTCGTGAAACTTAAAGCTCAGATCCAGGAGTTGATGGATCGTGGATTTATTAGACCAAGTGTGTCACCATGGAGAGCGCCGGTTTTGTTTGTTAAGAAAAAGGATGGGTTGATGCATATGTGCATTGATTATAGACAATTGAATCAGTTGACGATCAAGAACAAGTATCCATTACCGAAGATCGATGATCTGTTCGACCAGCTGCGAAGAGCTTCAGTTTTCTCGAAAATAGACTTGAGATCGGGGTATCACCAGTTGAAAGTCAAGGAGGCAGACATTCACAAGACTGCGTTTCGAACCCGGTATGGGCATTACGAGTTCTTAGTGATGCCGTTCGGGTTGACAAATGCACCAGCTGCGTTTATGGACATGATGAATCGAGTCTTCCAACCCTATCTAGACCGGTTTGTGGTGGTGTTCATAGATGACATCTTGGTGTACTCAAAGATTGAAGAGGAGCATGATTCACATTTATGGGTCGTATTGCAGATATTAAGGGAGAAGCAACTGTATGCCAAATTCAGTAAGTGTGAATTTTGGCTGAGGGAAGTGACCTTTTTGGGGCATGTTGTGTCTGCCGAAGGAATTAGAGTTGATCCCTAGAAGGTTGAGGCTGTGTTGGACTGGAAGCCACCGAAGTCAATGGTAGAAATTTGAAGTTTTCTATGTTTGGCTGGGTATTACAGGTGATTCATTGAGGGGTTTTCATTGATTGCTGCACCCCTAACTAAGCTGTTGCGTAAGGGAGTACCATTTGTGTGGTCAGATAAGTACCAAGAGAGCTTTGAGAAATTGAAGAAAATTCTGACAGAAGTGCATGTATTGATTCAACCTGAGGCTGGTAAAGAGTTTATTGTTTATTGTGATGCGTCACACACTGGCTTGGGATTGTGTTGATGTAAGGGGAAAAGTGGTGGCTTATGCATCTCGTCAATTAAGGCCGCATGAGATAAACTATCCCACTCATGATTTGGAGTTAGCTACAGTGGTGTTTACTCTAAAGATTTGGAGACACTATCTATACGGGAGAAGTTGATTATCTATACGGATCATAAGAGTCTGAAGTACCTCCTTACCTAGAAGGAGTTGAACTTAAGACAGCAGAGGTGGATAGAACTGTTGAAGGATTATGACTTCTCAATCGATTATCATCCAGGGAAAGCTAACGTAGTGGCAGATGCGTTGAGTCGTAAGGTGATATCGGATTTGAGAGCGATGTTTGCGCATCTCAGCCTTTATGAGATGGTAGTTTGTTAGCTGAACTTCAGGTGAAGCCTACATGGGTAAGTCAGATTAAGGAAAAGCAGTTGTTAGATGAAGTGTTGGGTTCTCAACTTCAACAAGTGGAAGGTGGTGAGATAGGGGATTTTGGATTAAATAGTGATGGAGTACTGTGTTTCCGCGAAGAGTTTGTATGCCTAAGGATTCAGAATTGAGACATATGATTCTGCGTGAGGTGCATAGTAGCCCATATGCTATGCACCTCGGGGGAAACAAAATGCATCGAGACCTTCGTGAACAGTATTGGTGGCTAAGGTTAAAAAGGGAGGTTACTGATTTCGTAAGTGCTTGACATGTCAGTAGGTGAAGGCTGAGCATCAACTGCCTTCAGGGTTGCTTCAACCGGTGAAAGTTGCACTATGGAAATGGGAAAGGATAACGATGGAATTTGTTAGTGGGTTACCCTTAACGCCTACTAAAAAAGATTCAGTATGGGTGATAGTGGATCAGTTAACGAAGACTGCTCATTTCCTACCTGTTCGTACAGATTATTCGTTGTAGAAGTTGGCCAAGTTGTATGTAGCAGAGATCATGAGGTTGCAACGGGTACTGATGTCTATCATATCAGACAGGGATATTAGGTTTACACCACGATTTTGGAAGGCTTTACATGAAGCTTTGGGTACAAGTCTAAATTTCAGCACGACATTTCATCCGCAGACTGATGGTCAGTCGGAGAGAGTAGTCCAGATTCTAGAAGACATGTTAAGGGGCTGTGTGATCGACTTTAGGGGTAGTTGGGAAGATTTTCTACCATTGGCAGAGTTTGCATACAACAATAGCTATCAATCCAGTATTCAGATGGCACCTACGAGGCATTGTATGGTCATAGGTGTCGTACTCCTACTTGCTGGACTGAGCTAGGAGAGCGACAGTTATTGGGTCTTGAGTTGATCCCGGAGACGGAGGAAAAGTTAAGGTAATTCGGGCTCGGTTAAAGGAAGCTTCGGATATACAGAAATCATACGCGGATCTGAAATGGAAGGAAATAGAGTTCTCTGTGGGTGATTAGGTCTTTTTGAAGGTCCCACCTTGGACAAAGATCTTAAGATTTGGGCGGAAAGGAAAATTGAGCCCTAGGTTTATCAGACCTTACCGTGTATTGAAGCGTGTTTGGCCAGTGGCTTATCAGCTTGAGTTAACTCCAGAGTTAAGTCAGATACATAGCGTATTTCATGTCTCGATGTTAAGGCGTTATTGTTCGGACTCGTCTCATGTTGTGACAGTGGAGGAAGTTGAAATAATACCTGACTTGTCTTTTGAAGAGGAGCCAGTGCAGATTTTAGATCGGGATATTAAGGTGCTGAGAAGGAAGTTGGTTCCGTTAGTTAAAGTATTATGGCGTAATCACGGGACAGAGGAAGCTACATGGGAGCCAGAGGACATGATCTGACAATAATATCCTCATCTCTTCTAATCAGGTAAATTTTGAGGCCGAAATTTCTTTAAGGGGGCAGAATTGTAACATCCTGAAATTCGGGATTTTATGTTTTTACATTACATCATGCGTTAGGCTAGTTAAGAATGATAATTGTGTATGTTTAGCGGTCTTAAGAAGACTTTGGGTTGAGTGGGCCTTAGTAAAATTTTTGTGTTTAAGCACTTAAGGGGGAGAAGGTAAGTGGCATCAAGGCTTAAGGAAATAAGTGTGTATTTTGCTAGCACAAGAGGAGCTAGTATTAGAGTGGTGTGGCGTCACATGAAGGGGCTTAAGAGGTAGAGTTCAAATCCCTCCTTTTGCAAAATTTTTGGATTATTTTTGTGCTTCTTTCCAAAGTGTCGGCCATGGCTATAAATAAGGAAAGGAAGACTTTCTAATGATGGTAAGAAGACGAAGGAATATGGTCAGGAGGAAAACAAGGGAAAAACAAGGAAAGAAATAAAGAAAAAGGATAAGGGAAGGGAACATGTTGGTTGATTTTGTCGAAGGTGCTTTGGAAAGAACTTTTGGTCAACCTTGATCTTTTTAGTAAAGAGATGCACGGTTTTGGGAGGGGGACTTGGGAGCCGAATTTCCTATAGTCATTTTACAAGTTTTGGTGCATGAGAGGCTTATTTTCTTTTTAGCATTTTTAGTGTTTTCTTTTCCAATTCTTTCCTTTTGCTTGCTGAAACTCTAAAGCCAAAATTGTTCACCTTTCTCCTTGGTTGCCGAAACACTCACCTCATTTTGCTCATTTTCCCTTTGTTAGCCGAAACTATCTAGCACTCTTTCTCTATCGTTTCTTTTCTTTTTCACTATTTCCTCAACCCTTCTTTCTTATTCTTTAATCAATATTTTGATGGCCGAATCTTGCTTGATCTTTTCTTTCTAAATAGCCAAAACTTTAATCACATTATTTCTTCTTCTTTCTGGCATTTTGGGTATTTCTTCTTGACTGAATTGGTAAGTGATCTCTTTCTCTTCTTTTCATTTTTTTTTCTTCCTAGCCGAATGTGTCCATCACTATTCGGTTTTTCTATTTTGTTTCTAAACCAAAATATCACTCTCTTCTACTCCCTCATATCTTGATAATCTTCTTTTTGTAGTATTCTAGTGGGTTGGACGAATATCTCATTCTTGCCGATTCATTTCTAGCCATAACTCCAATCGATGGAAGTTGGATCTATTATTGTCAAGGTAAGGGATTTCTTCAAGGTTCATCTCGATATCTCAATACTTGGTTATTCCACTAAAACGGATTGATGATTATGTTTAAACGCTTATTCTAGGGACTAATCACTCGTTCTTCTCTATTCGTTGATCCTTCAAAAGTAGTGGTAAGCCAAATCCTATCCCTAAACAACTACTTTCACTTATCATCGTATTTTCTAACCGAGACTTTTTCAATGGAGGCAAGTGGTAACGATTTTAAGAGAAAATCGATAGGATGGTAAAACGGGAGTGGATTTACAATTCCTACTCCTAAGTTCAAACGTAGGGCGGTATCAGCGGTTTGGAATTCCCCACGGGTTGTGGACCATCATCCGGTGAGAATAGGCAAATCGTGGTCATTCACGATACTAAGGGTAAGCAATTCATTAGATCGTCTGATTTAGATTTGGATTAATAAAATCTTGTTTGCTGGTTAATCGAGTGTAATGGTGATTTAGGTGCCGACGATCAAGAAGGTTTAGTCCTTACCGCAATCCGGTGTGTAATCTCACACCGAAATCCCGTAGATTCGTGATTCAATATTATGTTGGAAGAATAGATCGTTGTTGTTTTACAAGTCTCATAACCGTAATATAGCATGAATCGAATAATTGGCTTAAACATCATTATTTCTAAAATCTATCAAGATCGGTATTAATTTGCAAAATTATGAAAATGCCCCTATGGGCCAAATTACGAAAATGCCCCTATGGGCTGAATTGTTAGAATTCCTTAGTGGGCCGAACTACCAAAGTACTTTAATGGGCCGATTAACCGAAATAATTTACTAGATTAATGGTTGTTATATATATATGTGGATATTTTGTTATGTATGTTGCATTTTACATATTGCATGGGATGGGAAAAGTTGTATGGAGAGTAGTGTAGCCTAGTGGCATTGCCACAATTTGTTCATTTTTATGCTTACTTATGATTTTAGTGGCATGGCCACAATAATTATATGTTATAGCAGCTCGACTGCAAATTGGTGTGAGCGGCGGGGTGGGTTGACTTGATCCCCACAGGTGTGATTGGCTGGTCAGGGTGTGATGGATGGATGGGTTGAGTTGCATACTTTTCATTTACATATACTGCTATGTAAATGGGCTTAGGCCCAAGATTATGCTTTGCGGGTTCAGGCCCAATGGATGACGGTAAGGGGATTATGCACTGAGTTCTTGTAACTCACCCCCCTATTTTCTTAATCCTTACAGGTAATGCTCAGTAATGAGGACTTGGGCCCATGGATGACTCGGTGGAGGCCATACTTTGGAAATAATGTTTTCAAACATTAGTAAACTTTTTTTTCATTTTATTTCGATACTTTTACTATTTTGGGTTTTAAAGTTGTAATAAGGCCTCTGGGATATGTTTTATTTTGCTTTATGTTTAGACGTACTTGATATCTTTCTTGAATTGTTTTAAATGGGGATTTTCTAAAATCATAAATAATGGTTATCCAAAATTGATTAACAAATGGATTTAATAACAAACTTGTACAGATAATTTAACTCGAAAATTCTCTTTCAAGCTATCAACAATATTTTCAAAAGTCACGGTTTTAAAAGATCACTAGTTCAATTATCGATTCTTCAATCAACCTTTCAAGATCCGTAGTATTTTTATCAAATATTTCTAATCAAATTTGTTTTCTTAAACTATAACCTAATAACAACATCTTTAGTAAGAATCACAAGTTCTTTACTCGTTTTCTTCATGTGACATGCTAGATCTGGTCACACCGCCTAGGCCGGATTTGGGGTGTTACATTTGGTATGTGAAATGACTTGTGTTTGAAGGTATTTTTAGGCATACAGAACCTGAGACATAGTCTGCCGCATGTTCGCGTGTCCCACTCAGTTGCATGACACGGCCATGTGGCCCTTTTTATTTTTGGTGCAGGTTTGTCCACACGATCTCAGAGAGTGACCCTGAGTTACTCGGGCACAAGCTGTTACACGGTTTGGCCACATAGGAGCTCTGTTATATGGCCATGTGACCCCAATTTTCACTTTTTACTCAAAATTTTGTAGAAGTTTCATTTTAATCCAGAATTGTTCTCGATTTGTTTTCAATGTTTTGTAAGCTCGATTTAAGTCCCAATTTGATTGAATAGCATGGAAATGATTACATATGAATTATTTTGGTTATGTTTTATTAAATTATGAATAATGTTAAATTTTTATATCTGTAATACCTTATAGCTCAGATCGGTGACTGGACCTGGTATTGTAACATCCTTAAATCGGAGTCTCTGCATTTTTGTGTGTTGCATGTGATAATATGTTTGTTGTGCTAGTTTAGGGTGTTTTGGGGTCTAGGCATGAGCTCGAGGTAGGCCTGAGTCATGGTAAAAATTTCTGTTTTGGGAACTTGGAAGGGGGAGCTAAGGGAGTTAGGTGTTAAGAGATGTTGTTGGAGTGGTTTGACACAAATAACCCAGTGGTAAAGTGGCGAGGGAGGCGCCACTCAGGCACAAGGGAGATGACGCCAGAGGAGTGTGGAGAGGGCTTGTGTTCGAGCTACGATGATTTCCCTTTCTGTTATTTCTTTTTGACGCCAGGTTCAGGGGAGTTGTGCTCAGGTGGGACACTGGGGGATATGTGTTGAAGGAGTCAACATATTTGAAATGAGTGGTGAGGAGTGGATGTTGGAGTTTGAACTATTCAAACTGATTTGAATGGTTGGTCAGGAGAAAAATGAGGAGAAGAAGAAGGGATTGGGAAGGGGGTGTGTTTAGCCGAATTTTGGAAATGGTTTGAGCTAGGGGAGCATTTGATTTTGAAGCTTGGGAATGGGTTGTGCTGAAATTCAAAGGGGAACTAGCTATAGGTGCCGTTTCGGTGTTGGTCATTTCTTTCATTTCGGCAGATTAGTGTTTTCGTTTTGGGGTAGTAGTCGACATTGTGATTTAGTCGATCTCTTGATTCTTTTTCCCTCTCTTTGAACACTTTTGACAACTTGGGTTTTTGCCTTTATTTCACTCCCACTTGGTAGCTGAATCTCCCCATCTCATTGCCATTCTTTTTCCTTTCTTCCATTTGTGTTAGCAAGAACCGAAACCTCACTTGCATCCCTTCTCATTCTCTTTTCTCTTTTCGGCATTCTTGGTGCTTGGCCAAACCAACCTTGTCATTTCTTTGAAGAGCTGAAACTACTTCTCCTCTCCATCACTTTCAAGCCGAAACTGCCTTCCTCCCTCTCTATTTGTTTGGTTCATGATCAAGCTTCAGCAGCATTCGTTTTGGTAAGTGTTGCTTTAGCCGAATTACTTCACTCTTGTAATCTCTTGGGTATCTCTTTGATTCTTACATCTTTTCCTGACTTGTCAAATTTCTTCATATTCAGTGCTTGTGCCGATTTCTTTAGGGGGTTAATCGGATCTCTTGGCCAGGTTAGTATCGATTACTTCTGGCTCTTTATCTTTTCCTTTCGGGTTCTCTTGCCTAAGCCGAAGGCTATTTGTTTTGTGTTGTTAGTACTTGGCCGATTGTAGGAGGAGACTTGTCATCGTGTGATTTCAGGTTTTTCGTGAAGATCGAAAGGTGTTAAGGTAAGAGAGGTCATTTGGGTTGCGTTATCTCTTCCTTCGGGATTTCTTAGTTAAGCCGAATGGCTATGTGCTTAATGATATTGTGTTGGCCGAATATAGGAGGGGTATAGCCAAGCGTTTGGATTCCCAGGTTACACTCAATTCATGGGTTAGATCTTGATCTTCAGGATTCGTTAGTTTCGCAAATAACTAGGTGTGTAACTCTTACACACTTCATTAGTTAATCTGCTAATTATGTTACTGTTAAAAGCTGAAATAGCTATTGAAATCGGTGTGTTACCCTTATGGGTATGAGCGTGGACTCCGAGTAAGTCTCCTGTTGATTGGCTATCGATAAATGCTATTATATCATTTGACTATGCTATGCTATGTGATATTTGTATGATAAACATGTTAATATGCCATGGAAAATGTGTTCATGATGATGGGTATGTTGAGACTGTCACCAGTAGTTTTGACCACACAGTGGGTTGGCCCCACTTTCCATATGATTTGTGACTAAGTCTCAGTAGTTTTGACCACCAGTGGTTTTGACCACACATTATTATTTGTGACTACGGTCACCAGTGGTTTTGACCACACATGGATTATTGTGACTCGTCCCAGTGGTTTGGTACCACAGTGGGTTGGCCCCACATGTTGATTATGGGATTGTCATCAGTGGTTTTGACCACAGGTGGGTTGGCCCCACCCTTAATATTTGTGACTACGGTCACCAGTGGTTTTGACCACACTTATATGATTTGTGACTACGGTCACCAGTGGTTTTGACCACCAGTGGTTTTAACCACACGGGGTAGACCCAGGAGTTCAGATGGTTAGGTTGGGGTGCATGAATTGCATATTGACTTATGAATTGTGTAGGTGTTTTGTTATTATCGGGATGGGGATTTATGCACTGAGTCTCGGTGACTCACCCCTTCCCTTGCATTTTGCAGATGAGGCATAGATCGCGGATGTGGAGCCGGGGTGGACTCGAGGTGGCCATGCTTATGTTTCCGGATTTTATTTTAATTACTTTTAAATTTGGTTTGGGATTTGTAATAAGGCTGCTGAATTTCATTATTTTGGGTTTTTGATTATCTGCGTTAAGTTTTACCATACTGTGCTCAAGTTAAACAACATAACATGCTCTAATAACTGGTAAAAATCAACGTTTTTGAAAATTATACCCCTTATCGGGATTTTATTTAGACTTTACCATCGGGTAATAATAAACAAATGATGATAACAAACTAACTTAGACTTTTTCCAAACTAAGTTTTTCTTCAAGTTCAAATTCAAAACGGTTTTAACTTTGTTATTTTAAACTCACTCAGGTTTTCATAAAATCAAACGGCTTCCCAAAACAAGAAACGACAAACGATTTTCTCAAAAGAGTTTTCTTTCAAACTTAAAATGACGAACCCATACAGCGTTTCCTTTTTCAAAATTTAAACCGACAACTTGTCTCTTCAAAATATTTTCACCCTATGACTCGCCGAATTCGGTCGTAGTGTGTTGACCGAGTTTGGGGTGTTACAGGTATAGCATGTTACACTTGTTTTTTATATTTTACAGTTTTGTCCAAAATTTTATGTTTTGTACATATTAATCCCTAAATGGTTCCCAAACTGTTGTTAGCATTTTATTTTATTCAATTAAGCCTTCGATAATATGAATTATGTTAGAATCTATGATATAATTGATTGAATAGTTATTTTGAATGCATGATATCTGATTTTTATATATCCACTGTCACTATATTTCTGATGTACTAATATTGTTACGCAAAACCACGATGATACTGATTGCATGAGATACAGGCCATTGTTCCCGTTAAATCAAACATATGATAAGCAAATTTGTTGCTACTATTATGATCTGTTATAACCATAATAACTGCTACTATATATACTTGATATAAGCATGTTAATGCTACTGTACTTAACTATTGTAACATGTCATGTTGCATTGCATGGGGTAGGACGTTTGAACGGATGAAGTAGCTGGTAGTTATCTGCTCGACCAATGCTTTATCCACAACATATTAGCAACTTTTATTTGCAGAAATGAATGGTTCATCCACCAATATTCTAGTCGGTAATAATATGCTCAACTAGTGGTTTATCCACAACGTATTAGCAACTTTTATCTACATAGATGGATGGTTCATCCACCAATATATTTATCATTAGCAGTTCATATGCAATGATCAGTGGTTTATCCATAATGTGGTGTGAATATAGAGGAGTTCTAGGGAACTCCTAACTGTGGTGTGTAGCAGTAGGATAGGACCTTTTTACTGTTAAACCAAACTTGCATTGTATTCATAAGCAATTACATGGCTATGAACATTGAAATTTTATGTTCATTAGTTACTCTGAATTACCGATATTTTGTATTGCTAATTAATTTTTATTTGTTCTATGATTTGATATTTTGCTTGACTTGTCTGTTGTTTGCATCGGTTCCCTTGTGATGGAACTCATATTGAGCTTCATAGCTCACTTCCCCTTTTTATTTCCATCTTTACAAATAACTCATCAGGTTAGGACGTGGACGGGCATACAAAGGGCTCAAATACATTTTATTTATTTATGAAAGTATTGTTAAGCTTATTTAATTATTTCTATTATTTTGGAATTTTACTATTTTAATTATTTTGTGGCATGAGACTCACATTTAGGGTTTATTTAGCATGCACAACATTTAAATTAATTTAAGATATGGAATTTAATTATCTATGCATGAAATATAGTTTTAATCAAAGCTAGGTTAAAAATCACTTGTCTATTGCTAAATTTATAAATAAACTAACTAAGTTTTTCAAAATAATTACTGTTCCAAGAAAAATGTTAATATTAATTGGTTTTTTGTTAACTTAGTGTAACACCCCTAACCCGCAACCGTCGCTGGAGGGTTACGGGGTATTACCGAAGAAAACATAGTATTCATACAATCACATAATTCCATATATCATTGTAACGGGCCCATTTTGCCCAGGCCTATTCCATGTAAATAAACCAAAATAAAAATAAAAAAATAAAGTTCAGTTTTTTTAAACAGTCCATTTACAACCTTAAGGCACAAATCCAAAAATTAAACAACAACCCAACAGACTACCTAAACTACCCGAGCCTACCTCTTAAACCTGTGACCCAATACCCCAAAAAACAAACCCAACACCTAAACTGCCTACCCAGACCCAATACCCCAAACAGATAACCCATTACCCGTTACACCCTGACCCAACAGTCCCTAACCCAAAGTCTAGGCGGCCCAAAAGGCCTAATACCTAAATGGTTCCAGAAGACCTAGGGTTTTCTTGAAAACCCTAGGCGTCGCAAGCCTTCGCGCCGCAAGCTTCGTCCCGCCTTCGATCATGCTGTGATTCGCCCCCGAATCGCTCCGCCACCAAGATCAGTGCATTTCACCTGCAAAAAAGGAAAAAAAAGGGAGCAGCAAACATGGCAACAAATATGCCAGAATCAATATTTCCTTTTTTTTCATTTTTTCTTTAGGGTTATAAAAACCCATCAAACCTGTAAACAAGGAGGAGATACCCTGGGAGGGAATAAGCAAAAAGATACAAACAGTGATACGCAAACAGTCACAAATATACAAAGAAATAATTTTTTTTATTTACGAAGGTGATTCACACACTGTTTTCTTATTATTTTATTTTTATTTTTTGTTTCGTGCATGTTTTATTTATAAAACAATATTGAAATAAAAAAAGGGACGAAATTTCATACCTGAGAGACGTCGTGGGCGAAGACGCATAGGCGTGTGTAGCGCGTGGAGGCGGAACCCCCTAAGCCCGATGACCAAACTCCGTCAAAGGAGCTGAGGGCCCTTAAGAGCGTTTTTGAAAATTGTTTTTTTAAAAAAGGTTACTAAATGATTTTTTTACCTAAATATTAGCTTATATAATATTATAAAACGACGCCGTTTAGAAGGCCAGGATCCGCGCGTTGACTCGAACCGGGGAGGATTCGCGCGTTTTCATTGAACGGTCTAATTGCCATTTGAATCCTCCCGCTTTTTTATTATTTTTAATTCAGATTTTTTTTATTTTTAATTTAGCCTTAAAATTTCCTTTCTGTTTCAACTAAGTCCTCGGATTCTTTAAAGGCTAAAATCAAAATGATGTCGTTTTGGGAAAGAAGGCATAATTGCCTAATGAGTCCCTACAGTACTACGAACATTTTTAATTAAGTCCTTTTATATTTATTTTTATTATTATTTACTCATTATTTCTTTATTTATTCTTAGGACCTTTTTATTTCATTTTATTTTTCTAATATTATATGGAATTACTTAATTAAAATTTTTATTTTTATTATTTGTATATTAATCTAAATAATATAAATTCATATGCATTTTTTTTACATATTATCTATATATATAATTGCTACTATATATTATTTTAGTTAGTATAATATTATTTACATTATATATTATTTTATAATTTGTATGTTATCTATATGTCATGCAAAATTTTTGTATCATTATGTTATATTATATATTACTTTTAAAATCTTATTTTATATAAAATTTATTTATATTATATAACATGTTATTTATTCTAAAATATATAGTTTTTTAGGTTATCGTAAATATATTTTTATTAAAGTTATAAATTATTTGTTTATTTCAAAATGTATTCTATTCATTATCTCAAAATATACATATATTACTTTTTACAACATTTATTTACTATTCGGTATATATCATTGTATTGAAAATTTAATTTTGCATGAAAAGTATACATATTTATTTTGTAATTTTTTTATCTCATTATTGATTGTTCATTCTATTTGTTCATTTTTTTATTTACAATTGCTTAGGTATAGTTGTTTCTATTAGTCATTTATTATTTTCTTTATTGCTTATATTAATATTAGCATATCATGACTGTTTTTAGAATTTATTGTTTGAGGATGTAATAGTGCAATATTTTCATATGGATCATCGTTTAAGAATAAAATACATTTTTTGCAAAATTACTATATGTCATTTAAATGCTTTTCTTAAAAATAAGGCAATATTTTGGTATTTAGAAATTCGAAAAATAGTGCCCTAACGTGCTGGGTTTCGATTTTTCATTTGACTAATTAACTAAATATCCTTTTTAATAAAATTTTATAAATCATGAGATGGTTTTAGTTACGAGGGTTTAAAAATATCGTGTCCTAACTGCTGGATGTGATGTTTATATTCTTTCGGAACAACATAATCTCAAATTTTAACTCCGATTGTTCAGAAATCTTACTTTAATTTTTTTTTTAAATTTTCAACATTAGGACATGATTTTATCGATTAGGTACCAATTTTTGGGCGTTATGAG
Source organism: Gossypium bickii (assembly GCA_025503065.1). Taxonomy (NCBI): domain Eukaryota; kingdom Viridiplantae; phylum Streptophyta; class Magnoliopsida; order Malvales; family Malvaceae; genus Gossypium; species Gossypium bickii. The sequence continues at coordinate 19,343,575 of CP106720.1, read as the reverse complement.
GGTGCTAACCCTTCCTCATATGTGACCGACTCCCGAACCAGTTTTCTTGTTTTTCGTAGACCAAAATCAAATGTTTTAAAATAAAATATTTTTTACAAGGTGATCCAATCACACCTAAGTAAAAAGGGATTGGTGGCGACTCCATTTCCATTTCGTTTTTAAAGTTGACCCCGATTTCTAAAAAAACTAAAGATGGTTTCGACAGCTTGGCGACTCCGCTGGGGATAAATAAGAGAGTCAAGCCGTAAAATAGATAATTTCATGTCCTGTTGTTCAAATTTAAAATTTTGATTTTTTTTAAAAAAGGCATAATCCTTTTATTGTATGTGATTTTAAACTATATATCTTTGCATTGCACTGCATGACCGTCGTGGTCACACTCTTAAGTGGGAGCGAGAAGCTATGCCTTCGTGAGATTTTCACCTCCGCATGGGCTAGTGGACTACTTCCAGAATACATCTGTACCTATGTCTTCGTGAAGTTTTCACTTCCGCATGGCCATTGGGAAATGTATTCCCCTAAATTGAACTCGATCCGTATGAGCCTATAATGGGTGAGGATCGAGGAATCTGCTGGTTTAGGTACCTCAACTTTAGAACTAAACCACATATAGTAAACCCTAAGAACCCACCTTAGGTAGAGCTATGCCAAACTTTAGTAGTTACCCTGATAGGTGTACGTTTATTTCACTTGCTTTATATTTTATTCTGTGGTACTAACTCGTTGTGCTTCATTTTTGTGCATGTCATTTCATATTTTTAGAGGTATCGATTCACAGTTAGTTTCTAAGTTAGAAAGCTGGTTATGGAGAACGAGTTCCTTGATAAAGTGGGAGACAATGCAGCTGTTCGCACATGGTCAGAGCAAACGCAATTGGAGAAAGGGAATAGCTTAGTTGACAGGTATGTGTCTGAACTATGGGATTTTACTCGTATTAGTATTACACAGAATGAGTTCCGAGAGTTGAAAGAAATATGGACCCAGTGGGACGATGAGTCAAAGCAGATGTTCTATTGTAATTATGGTGATCTACCTTACTTGCTCGACATCAAGGTAGATAAGCATCTATTTTGGGCTATGACTCGATTTTGGGATTCTGCTTATAGTTGTTTTGCTTTCGGAAAGGTAGATTTAGTGCCCACATTGGACGAATATACGACTTTGCTTTGCTGTTCGAGATTCCAAGTAGACAACGCTTATTTTAGAGCTGCCAATGTTCCAACTTTTGTGAAGAAGTTGATGAGTATCACATGGATGAGTGAGCAGTGGGTTACAGCTAGAATCCAAGAGAAAGGTGAAGGTAGATGCATACCTTGGGTGAGTTTGAGAGACCTAATCCTAGCACATCCAGATGAAAAGAAGAAGATCGACATCTTTGCCTTATGTATTTATGGTTTGGTGATCTTCCCCAAAGCTCTAAGACATATAGATGAAGTAGTTACTAATTTATTCAATCGACTTAAGAAAGGGGTCACACCTATACCTGCGATATTAGCCGAGACGTTCAGATTTTTAAATGCATGTTGGAGAGCTGGTGAAGGTAGATTCATTGGATGTGCACAGTTATTAATGGTTTAGTTTCACAGTCATTTTTGGAAGGTTGACAAGGTTCCTTATCAAGTGTCCTTTGAAAGTTATTCTCCCTTAAAGGAGGCCACAGCTACGATAAGGAGAGACGATCTATCAGAAGAAAGGTGGATGGAATTTCTTCAAAACTCTGAGAAGAAGATGTTGAGTAGAAAGCTCCTTGGTTGGCTCCCGACGGAGTCCTTTATTGGTGTGGAAGTTTTGATTGGGTACCTCTGTCTGGAATCTGGCGATATGTTGGATATGCACCGTTGCTCGTACTAAGGCAATACAAAGCAAGACAATTCATACCGGCGACACATAGGTTAGCTCAAAGCAAATTCTCATATAAGGGGGATAATAATAAAAAGAGGAATGGGTTGAATTCGAAATAAACCCTATACCCCAAAAATTTTAGATTGAGTCAAATTCAATTCCCATTGTGGTAGGATGATACAAGCCTTGTGTTCTCAAGATTCAAGTAGAGTTGGCTCAGAAATTACATTGGGGCAAGCTCGTTGAGCAAAACATGATTGATGAATAAAAATGAAGAACAAATAAGTTATAACACCTAGAGTAGGAATCATATTCATAACATTTTTATATCATAGCAAATTACATTAGGAGCATTTGATTCATTCCGATCATTGCATTCTAATCCTTTAAAAGGAATCATTTTCATGACATGTTACATTCATGTCACTCATAACAAATGTAGCTAGAAACATTTGATTCATTCTGATCATAGCATCTTAGTCATGTGACATAAACGTATGGAACGGAGTTTACAGGACATGTACTTCAGTGGACGGTGTAGCAATATCGGCGAATTTGTAGATCCCATCTTCCTAAAGTTGCAGGAAGCAGATCGAAGACACTTTCAGCCTTATCTCCCTGAAGTTGTAGTGCAGTAGACTAAAGATAAAAGATCTTATCTTCCTGAAGTTGCAGGAAGCAGATCAAAAACACTTTCAGCTTTATCTCCCTGAAGTTGCAGTGGAGTAGACTAAAAAAAGAAGATCTTATCTTCCTGAAGTTGCATGAAGCAGATCAAAAGCACTTTCAGCTTTATCTCCCTGACGTTGCAGTGAAGTAGACTGAAGAAAGAAGATCTTATCTTCCTGAAGTTGCAAGAAGCAGATCAAAAGCACTTTTAGCCTAATCTCCCTGAAGTTGCAGTGGAGTAGACTTAAGATAGAAGATCTTATCTTCCTGAAGTTGTAGGAAGCAGATCAAAAGCACTTTCAGCCTTATCTCCCTGAAGTTGCAGTGCAATAGACTGAAGATAGAAGATCTTATCTTCCTGAAGTTGCAGGAAGCAGATCAAAAGCACTTTCAGCCCTATCTCCCTGAAGTTATAGTGGAGTAGACTGAAAACAGAAGATCTTATCTTCCTGAAGTTGCAGGAAGCAGTTCAAAAGACACTTTCAACCTTGTCTCCCTGAAGTTGCAGCGGAGGAGACTGAAGATAGAAGATCTTATCTTCCTAAAGTTGCAGGAAGCAGATCGAAGAACACTTTCAGATCTTATCTCCCTAAGTTTGCAGTTGAGCAGATCGAAAAATAGCTGATTTGGCATTCTTAAAGTTGCAGGAAGCAAAGCAAAAACATCAGATCTTAACTCCCTGAGTTTGTAGTGGAGCAGATCGAAAAATAGTAGATCTGGCATTCCTAAAGTTGCAGGAAGAAGATTGAAGACATCAGACTAATTGAAATCAAGATGAAGTTGCAGTGGAAAAGGCGAGGACCAAGCAGTCAAGGCTCAACAAAGACCGGGCAGCTGTAATAGACCCATTTTGCCCGGGCCCATTCCATGTAAATAAACCAGAATAAAAATAAAAAAATAAAGTTTAGTTTTTTTAAATAATCCATTTACAACCTTAAGGCCCAAATTCAAAAATTAAACAACAACCCAACAGACCCAACAGTCCCTAACCGAAAGTCTAGGCGGCCAAAAGGCCCAATATCTAAATGGTTCCAGAAGACCCAAGGTTTTCTGGAAAACCCTAGGCGCCGCAAGCTTCGTCCGGCCTTCAATCGTGTCGTGATTCATGCCAGAATCGTTCCGCCACCAAGATCAACGCATTTCACCTGCGAAAAAGGAAAAAGGGGAGTAGCAAACATGGCAACAAATATGCCAGAATCAATATTTCCGTTTTTTCATTTTTTCTTTCGGGTTATAAAAACCCATCAAACCTGTAAACAAGGGGGAGATGCCCAGGGAGGGAATAAGCAAAACGATACAAATAGTGATACGCAAACAGTTAGAAATATACAGAGAAATAAGTTTTTTTATTTACGAAGGTGATTCACACACTGTTTTCTTATTTTTTTCATGCATCTTTTATTTATAAAACAATATTGAAATAAAAAAGGGACGAAATTTCATACCTGAGAGCCGCCGTGGGTGACGGCACGTAGGCGTGTGTAGCGCGTGGAGGCGGAACCCCCTAAGCCCGATGACCAGACTCCGTCAAAGGAGCTGAGGGCCCTTGAGAGCGTTTTTGAAATTTGGTTTTTAAAATAGGTTACTAAATGATTTTTTTTACCTAAATATTAGCTTTTATAATATTATAAAATGACGTCGTTTTAGCTTAAACAAATAAGCGTTGAAACGACACCGTTTAGAAGGCCAGGATCCGCGCGTTGACCCGAATCGGGGAGGATCCGCGTGTTTTCATTGAATGGTCTAATTGCCATTTTAGTCCTCCCGCATTTTTATTATTTTTAATTCAGTTTTTTATTTTTAATTTAGCCCTAAAATTTCCTTTATGTTTCAATTAAGTCCTCAGATTCTTTAAAGGCTAAAATCAGAACGATGTCGTTTTGGGAAAGAAGGCATAATTGCCTAATGAATCCTTACAGTACTACGTGCGTTTTCAATTAAGTCCTTTTATATTTATTTTTATTATTATTTACTCATTATTTCTTTATTTATTCTTAGGACCTTTTTATTTCATTTTATTTTTCTAATATTATATTGAATTACTTTATTAAAATTTTTATTTTTATTATTTGTATATTAATCTAAATAATATAAATTCGTATGCATTTTTTGTACATATTATCTATATATATAATTGCTACTATATATTATTTTAGTTAGTATAATATTATTTACATTATATATTATTTTATAATTTGTATGTTATCTATATGTCATACAAAATTTTGTATCAGTATATTATATTATATATTACTTTTAAAATCTTATTTTATATAAAATTTATTTATATTATATAACATGTTATTTATTCTAAAATATATAGTTTTTTTGGTTATCATAAATACATTTTTATTAAAGTTATAAATTATTTGTTTATTTCAAAATGTATTCTATTCATTATCTCAAAATATACATATATTACGTTTTACAACATTTATTTACTATTAGGTATATATCATTGTATTGAAAATTTAATTTTGCATGAATAGTATACATATTTATTTTGTAATTTTTTTATCTCATTATTGATTGTTCATTATATTTGTTCATTTTTATTTACAATTGCTTTGGTATAGTTGTTTCTATTAGTCATTTATTATTTTCTTTATTGTTTATTTTAATATTAGCATATAATACTGTTTTTAGTATTTATTGTTTGAGGATGTAATAGTGCAACATTTTCATATGGATCATCGTTTAAGAATAAAATACATTTTTTGCAAAATTACTATATTTCATTTAAATGTTTTCTTAAAAATAAGGCAATATTTTGGTATTTAGAAATTCGGGAAATAGTGCCCTAACGTGCTAGGTTTCGATTTTCCGTTTGACTAAATAACTAAATATCATTTTTAATAAAATTTTATAAATCATGATATGGTTTTAGTTACGAGGGTTTAAAAATATCGTGTCCTAACGTGCTAGATGTGATGTTTATATTCTTTCGAAACAAAATAATCTCAAATTTTAACTTCGATTCTTCAGAAATCTTACTTTAAGTTTTTTTTTAAAAACATTTCAACATTAGGACATGATTTTATCGATTAGGTACCAATTTTTGGGCGTTATGAGGATGCTAACCCTTCCTCATATGTAACCGACTCCCGAACCAGTTTTTTTATTTTTCGTAAACCAAAATCAAATGTTTTAAAATAAAATGTTTTTTACAAGGTGATCCAATCACACCTAAGTAAAAAGGGATTGGTGGCGACTCCATTTCCATTTCGTTTTTAAAGTCGACCCCGTTTTCTAAAAAAACTAAAGATGGTTTCGACAATCATATTCGTAAAAATAAATATATTAAAATATTAATCACACTGTATGTACAAATTGTAATTCTCAAGTTCAAACGAGTTCAAATCAATATTAATTCTTTGACTTCATAATTATATACATGTATTTATAAACCAAATAAAACATTTCATGTAATATCCTGATTTTGTGGGTCTGTGCATTTGGGAGATTGCATGGCTAAGTTGGTAGGTTAAGGCCTTGAGGTGTGTATTGGGCTCAGGTTTGGGCTTAAAACCTGGTCGGAAATTTCTAATAAATAGTGTTAGTTTATAAATTAAGTTAAGTAAGTATGTTTAGTAGCAAGTTGGGCTTGTGGCCCAAAGATTGGAGGTGCAATAAGTGGGCATGTAGGTGGCGTCACAAGGGGGAGGAGTTTGGGCCTAGTGTGGCCGCTTGGGGCCCAAATTAATGGGTCAAAATTTCGCACTCCTAGGGGAAGGGGGAGGATGGCACATGAGTAAAAAAAAGGAGTTTTAATTCTTTTAGTCTTGTTAATTAAAGATGATAACAAGGAAGGGAAGAGTTGGTGCTTGGTGGGTTTCATGTGAAGGAAAGATAAAGATTAAATGGATAATAGATGTGATAACAGAAGGATAAGAGTGATCAGATAACAGAAGGATAAGAGTGATCAGGTGAGGGGAGAGTTGGCCGAATATCCAACTCTGTGTGTGAATGTGGATAGCCGAAATTATAGTCACTAGTCCATCTTTTCTCTTATTTGTTCTTTCCTTTCTTTCGTTCTTATACTCTTCTCTTTTCCAGCCGAAATTCCCTAGCCTTATTCTCTCCAAAATTCCTCTAAAAACCAAACTCTCCTTGTTCATATCCCTTTCTCCCATAGCCGAACCATCAGGTGAGATCTCTTTTTCCCAAAAGTGCACCATAACCGAATGCTCCTCAGTAGTTTGGTGAGTTTTCAGGATCTTTTCTTCTCTGCGATTACGCTATTTTTCATTAAGTTCCAACCCGAATCATTTACTCTAAGGCCCTATCAGTTTCACTCTCCTCTCTTGAAAGCCGAATCCTGTTGTGCTGTGACCTGTAGTGCCGATTTGTGGGAAAGCCGAAGGTAGGTTAGTGTGGGTTGGCCGAATGGCCTTTCTTGTTCTTTATTCTTTTGGCCGATTATTATAAGGGTCTAATGGGTTGCAATTAAGGGGTTGGTTTAATATATGGATGTTGGCCAAATGTAGGTTGGTGGCGACGTTTTCTTAAAAACTTTCGGGATTCGACAGTTTAGGTAAGGGTTTCGTCTAAACACTATGATTATATATTAGATCTCATCGATTTGATTGGTTTAGTGACCAATGGGTTATTTTAAACTCGAATAACAATCAAGTAGTGGAGGCTGGATCTCTAAATCCAACACTAAAATACAAGAAACGAATAAGTATCGGGAGTTGGATCGTAAGCCTATAGTGATAGTCTCGAGGGACGGTAGCGTAGAAGCAGTAAAAGCGTTAGTACGAGAACCAGGTGTGTAACTCTTACACACTTCTTTTACTTATTATGTTAAATGTTATGTGTTGTTAAAAGCCGGAATGACGGGAATGGTTACTAAATTACCCTTGTGGATAAAAGGCGAGGATTCCAGGTAAGTTGTTATGTTTCTCGCGTTGATTGTGATCTATGAGAGCATGATATTCTATATACATAATTATGTATGTTAAGCATGATCATACTGATATTGTTAGCATAACTCTGTGTTATAGGTGACGAGAGGAGGGGGAAGTATGATCTATCAGACTGTCACCAGTGATTTGGCATCACAACAGTGGGTTGGCCCCACATATTATAAAAAATTGTGACTAAGTCTCAATGGTTTGGGACCACCAGTGGTTTGGTACCACATATATTAATTTCGTAACTCCGGTTACCAGTGGTTTGGTACCACCAGTGGCTTGGTGCCACAAGAGGTAGATTTGGGAGACATGGATGGGTACTTAAGTTGACGGGTTGCATGACATGCATATGTGTAAATGAATTTGTGTAAGAGCATAACTTCTCTTGGGATGGGGATTTATACACTGAGTCTCGGTGACTCACCCCTTCCTTTACATTTTGCAGATCAGACTTAGATCGTGGATATGGAGCCGGAGTGGACTCGAGGTGGCCATGCTCAGCATTTATTTTATATCAAAGTTTTTTGTTTGGACTTAGCTGTTTTATTTAAATTTTGGGTTTTCATCGTTGTGATAAGGTCGCCTAACTTTTATTTTTTGTGATGTTTTAATTGGTTGTTTTTTTTATAACTTTCAATAAGCAGACTTGGTAAATATGAATTGGTTGTTTTTAAAACCTCGATAAGAATGTGTTTTCTGAAATGTTCACTGATTAAGTAATAAGTATGGAGTAACAATTAAGCAACTAAGTTTTTCTAAAACAAGATTTAACACGTTTTGAACACCACAAGATTCAAATTTGTTTTCTCTAAAATTATTCAACAGTTTTCTCCTTAAACAAAATTGACAAGTCGATTTTCAAACATTTTCTATCCCGTGGCACGCCAAACTCGGTTGTAGTGGTTAGACCAGGTTTAAGGTGTTACATTTTGGTATCAAAGCCAGGTTCAAAAGCTCGGTTGTGGGTTTAAGGCCCAAAATATGTTTTGGGGGGTGTAAAATGATTTTTAAGGAGATGAATATCTCAGAAAGCATGGCACCTGAGTCTCCAATGTCGATCCACCCAGGTAAGGACCCTAACCTTTGATTTAATGTTTATGTGTGGGCTTTGGGAGCTTTAGATGCAGTTGAGGATGGTAGAACTGATGGACCATAGGGTTAGTTTACACAACTTCTTAATTACATAAGACTTAAGCCGAATCAAACAACCTATGAGTAAGTCGCTGAGTTAGGGTGTGGCAACAGCCATGCGCATGTCTAGGATTGGATTCAGGAAGAGCTTGGTATTTAAGCAGTCCTAGTGACTCACCTCTTCTTCGCTCGAATCCTACCTGGTGCGTAGTGACTATTCACTCTGACCATGAGGACTTGTTCACAGGCTAAATCCGATAATTAAAACCTGAAAGGGACCCGCCACACTGTTTTGTAAAAACCCTAGTTTTGAAATTATCAAATTACCCCTTGATTTGTGAAAACTACCCTGAATTTGGAAAAAGACCAAAATACCCCTAGTTTGTAAATTACCAAACTACCCCTGATTTACAAAATTACCAAGATACCCCTGAGTTGCAAAATTACCAAAATACCCTTGCTTCACGAAATTACCAAAATACACTTAATTTGCAAAATCACCCGAAACTTTATTTTGGAAAAATTTCAAAAATACCCTGTAGGTTAAAATTACAAAAATACCCCCGGGTAGTGAAGATGACGAAAATACCCCTACAGTTGAATGTGGTCTGTGGATGTTGTTTGTGTGATGAATGCACTTAGAACTAGGAGATAAGCCTGAAACTGAAACTATAGATAGATTCGACTTCGAAAGAATCACTTTTAAAACTATTTTCCATAAAATTGCTCGTGGATAAACAGTGAACAGAATTAATAATACATAAAATTCTTAACCAGATAAATACGAACGGGTCTGTGCATTTGGGAGGTTGCATGGCTAAGTTGGTAGGTTAAGTTCTTGATGTGTGTATTGGGCTCAGGTTTGGGCTTAAAACCTGGGTGGAAATTTCTAATAAATAGTGTTAGTTTATAAATTAAATTAAGTATGTTTAGTAGCAAGTTGGGCTTATGGCCCAAAGTTTGGAGGTGCAATAAGTGGGCATGTAGGTGGCGTCACATGGGGGAGGAGTTTAGGACTAGTGTGGCTGCTTGGGGCCCAAATTAATGGGTCAAAATTTGGCACTCCTAGGGGAAGGGGGAGGACGGCACATGAGTAAAAAAAATAGGAGTTTCAATTCTTTTAGTTTTGGTAATTAAAAATGATAACAAGGAAGGGAAGAGTTGGTGCTTGGTGGGTTTCTTATGAAGGAAAGATAAAGATTAAATGGATAATGGATGTGATAATAGAAGGATATGAATGATCAGGTGAGGGGAGAGTTGGCCGAATATCTAACTCTGTGTGTGAATGTGGGTAGCCGAAATTAGTAGTCACTAGTCCATCTTTTCTCTCATTTGTTCTTTCTTTTCTTTCGTTCTTATACTCTTCTCTTTTCCAGCCGAAATTCCCTAGCCTTATTCTCTCCAAAATTCCTCTAAAAACCAAACTCTCCTTGTTCATATCCCTTTCTCCTATAGCCGAACCATCAGGTGAGATCTCTTTTTCCCGAAGGTGCACCATAGCCGAATACTCCTCAGTAGTTTGTTGCGTTTTCGGGATCTTTTTCTTCTCTGCGATTACGCTCTTTTTCATTAATTTTTAACCTGAATCATTTGTTCTAAGGCCCTATCGGTTTCACTCTCTGCTCTTGAAAGTCGAATCCTGTTGTGCTGTGACCTGTAGTGCCGATTTGTGGGAAAGCCGAAGATAGGTTGGTGTGGGTTGGCCGAATGGCCTTTCTTGTTCTTTATTCTTTTGGCCAATTATCATAAGGGTCTAATAGGTTGTGATTAAGGGGTTGGTTCAATATATGGGTGTTGGCCGAATGTAGGTTGGTGGTGACGTTTTCTTAAAGACTTTCGAGATTCGATAGTTTAGGTAAGGGTTTCATCTAAACACTATGATTATATATTAGATCTCATCGGTATGATTGGTTTAGTGACCAAGGGGTTATTTTGAACTCGAATAACAGTCAAGCGGTGGAGGTTGGATCTGTAAATCAAATGCTAAAGTACAAGAAATGAATAAGTATCGGGAGTTGGATCGTAGGCCTATAGTGGTAGTCTCGAGGGACGGTAGCGTAGAAGTAGTAAAAGCGTTAGTACGAGAACCAGGTGTGTAACTCTTACATACATTCTTTACTTATTATGTTAAATGTTATGTGTTGTTAAAAGCCAGAATGACGGCAATGGTTACCAAATTACCCTTGTGGGTAAAAGGCGAGGATTCCGGGTAAGTTGTTATGTTTCTCGCGTTGATTGTGATCTATGAGAGCATGATATTCTGTATACATAATTAAGTATGTTAAGCATGATCATAATGATATTGTTAGCATAACTCTGTGTTATGGGTGATGAAAGGAGGGGGAAGTATGATCTATTAGACTGTCACCAGTGATTTGGCATCACAACAGTGGGTTGGCCCCAAATATTATAAAAAATTGTGACTAAGTCTCAGTGGTTTGGGACCACCAGTGGTTTGGTACCACATATATTAATTTCGTAACTCCGGTTACCAGTGGTTTGGTACCACCAGTGGCTTGGTGCCACAAGGGGTGTAACAACCCAAACCCTGCCCAAACGCTATGACCGAATTTGGTTTGCTACGAAGAAAATATTTTGAAATCTTTTAAAAACCGATTCAACTTCTTGGTAAAAGACAGCGTCTTGTTAAAACAGTTGAGGTGTATAAAACCCATAGTTGGATTTATTTTAAAAATATTTGTTAAGTCAAGTTAATATATACATATTTTATGCACCCGATGGTACTTTTAAAACCTTTACGATTGCTTTGGAAAACATGTGAACTCATTTTTATTAGTAAGCAATTAAAACAAATATTAAAGCTTGTAACCATAATAAAATATTCTTAGGAGGCCTTATTACAACCCAACTAAAATTTAAAACAACAATCCAAAAATAAATAAACCGAAATTCAAAGTCTATTAAAATTTAAATCCCTTCGCATGGCCACCTCGAGTCCCTCCGGCTCCATATCCGCGATCTACGTGTCACCTGAAAATTTAAAGGAGAAGGTGAGTCACCAAGACTCAGTATGTAACCCCTCCCCCGGTTTAAGCAATTTCATACACACTTTATAACAGTCAACATGCATAAGGTTATGTACCCAACCTAGCCAACCAAACGCTCTGTCTACCCCGTTGTGGTACCAAACCACCGGTAGTGCCAAACCACCGGTGACGTTTAGTCACGGATGTGATGCCAAATCCTTTGGAGGTGCCAAACCTCGGTGTCCGAAGACACAAATTGGTTGATGGGGCCAACCCATCGTGTGATACCAAATCACCGGCGTCAATCCCGTATTATCATCGTGGGGCCAACCCCTTTGTGGTGCTAAGCCACTGGGGACGAGACGCTATGAGGTGCCAAACCTCGGAGGTACCAAACCTCGTGACCGTAGTCACAATGTGTTACCAAAACACCGGTGTCCGTCGACACAATATCACTGCCCTCTCCTCTCATCAACCCATATCAGATTTCATGTCATCAAATATTTAAGTAACATATATTAAACAATATCATGCTTCCCAAAAGCACCCAATAGTAATCTCATAGCAATAAAGACTTACCCGAATCCTTGTTAATACCATGATGGTATTACATCCAAATATACACAAACCGATTAGGCATAATATAACGCTTAGCATATTAAAATGTTATAAGGTGTGTATGTACACACCTGTTACCACTGAATAGTCTAAATCCCGAAAAGAGAAGTCGGCCACCCTAGATCTACTTGTCCCTATATTCGGCCAAACACTTGGGTTAGTATTATGGCCTATTCGGCCAAATCAAATTATTTGAGAGGGGTTCCTTGTGAACCCGAAACCTTACCCGAATGTCTTTGAACACAAGCCACTATACTCCAAATGTTTTTGCTTCCCTATAATCGGCAATCATTAGTAGCGATTTACTAGCCTTCGGCTTTTTAATCACTTAAAAGAATAATCTTATTAAAAGTAGATCCTTACCACCACTTACCAAAGTCGACTGTCAGAGAGTGGCTTAGATCGCTTGCTACACAAATCCCAGGAATCCTATAATCAATCGGTTTCACAAGAGTATTAATACCTTTTGCTTACAAATACTGAAATTGGCCCTTACCCTTTGTAAAAGTCGACAAAGACACAGAAGAGAAGGAAAATGGCATTCGGCCATGATTACTTACCCACCTTATGAACCGATTGGAGACGAGTTAAAAGAAGGTTACCCTTGCTTGATATTCGGCCAAAGAGGAAAATAATGGAGAGGAGGTAGAGTTTCGGCTAATGATTTGAGAAGAGGAAGGAAAGTTAAAAGATGGAAGACCAAAGTTTGGTACATTCGGCCAAGGTTTCAGAAGAAAAGAGAAAAATAGGAGTAGGTGTTTCGGCTAGAGATTATAAGAATAAGAAAAGTGAATGGCAATGGGATTTTTTTTTTTTGGTTTGAGAGAGAATGAAAGGAAAAATATCACAAAGTGAGAGCTAACCAAAAATTATGAAGAAAAGCTCAGGAAATTCGGATTATCCTCCCCCAATTACCTTGCCGTCCACTCCACTAAGGAATTCAAAATTCGGCCAACTCTTGATTTTGAAATAATTCAAAAAGAATTTGAATTAACATATGCCTACTTTTTCTCTTGCCAACTCTTGATATATTAATCCAATTAATCTTAATAATATCCTTGCTATTTAAAGAAGTTTAAAAAGAGAAAAACTCTCCCCCTTGTGCCGTCCCTTCAAAGAGCAAAAAGAGATAATTTTGTGACTTGAACCAAGGCTCTCCCTCACCCATTGTGGCGTCATATGTAGCTCCCCAAGTGGCCCTCCTTTTGCCATTTTTCCAAGCTGATTTTTATGTCAATAAGTCCTCTATTTATTCTTGTAACCCCTACTTGCTAAGGCTCCCTATCTTTAAAGTTCCCAAATTAAAATTTCTACTATCCCGAGCCAACTCAAGATCCTTAATTAAGTCTTACTACACCACAATCAATATCATAGCAATTCAAACTCAAGCAAAAAATAATGTAAACACGAATAACCCCAATTTTAGGATGTTACAATTCTACCCCCTTAAAAAGAATTTCGTCCTCGAAATTACCTGATTAGAAGAGATGGGGGTATTGCTGCCGCATCACATCCTCGGGTTCCCACGTAGCTTCCTCTGTACCATGATTTCGCGATAGCACTTTCACTAAGGGCACTGACTTTCTACGTAGAACCTTTACATCTCGATCCAAGATCTGAACTGGTTCTTCTTCTAAAGATAAATCCGAGTTGACCTCAATCTCCGCCACTGGCACAGTGTGCGATGGATCTGACCGATATCGCCTAAGCATCGACACATGGAAAACGTCATGGATCTGACTCAACTCCGCCGGCAGCTCGAGCTGATAAGCTACCGGTCCCACTCGCTTCAGCACTGTATATGGGCCAATGAACCTTGGGCTTAGCTTTCCTTTTCGCCCAAATCTCAACACCTTTTTCCAAGGTGACACCTTTAGGAAAACTTTGTCTCCTACATCATACTCCATTTCTTTGCGCTTCAAATTGGCATAAGACTTCTGTCTATCTGACGCTTCCTTAAGACGAGCCCGAATCACCTTAACCTTGTCCTCAGTTTCGGCAACCAATTTCGGACCCCAGACCTGTCGTTCTCCCAACTCCATCCAACATGTAGGAGTACGGCATTTCCGTCCATATAGTGCTTCATATGGAGCCATTTGAATACTCGCTTGATAACTATTGTTATGTTTAATTTCGCTAATGGTAGATACTCCTCCCAACTACTGCATTTGAAATCCAACACGCACCCTCTCAGCATATCCTCTAAGATCTGTATAACCCTTTCCGATTGCCCATCAGACTGTGGATGGAAAGCTGTGCTGAAATCCAATCATGTACCCAACACCTGATGCAACGCTTTCCAGAACCTTGACGTGAACCTCGGATCCCTATCCGAGATAATTGACATGGGCACACCATGCAATCTTACTATTTTCGACACATACTGACTTAGCTAGCTTCAAGAGGAAAATCTACCCTCACTACCAGGTATGAAGTGAGTGACTTAGTCGACGGTCCACAATCACCCAAATCGCATCCTTTGTTTGGGCGTGGGGGTAGCCCATCGACGAAATCCATAGTAATCCTTTCCCATTTCCATTGAGGGATCTTTACCGGTTGAAGTAGCCCTGATGGCACCTGGTGTTCAGCCTTAACCTGCTGACACGTTAGACACTTTCCCACAAACTCGGTTACCTCACGCTTCAACCCCGGCCACCAGAACTGTTTCCGTAGATCTCTATACATCTTGCTTCCTCCAGGATGCATAGCGTATGGGCTGCTATGTGCATCTTGGAGAATTCTTCGCCTTAATTCCACATCCTTCGGCATACAAGCCCGTCCTTGAAAACATAGCACACCATCACCAGTCAAACTATACCCTTCCAACCCATCATCTTGCACTTGCCTCCTTTTTGCATTTAATCCTTCATCGACCATCTGCTTTTCCCTAATCTCCTCGACCCAAGTTGGCCTAACTTGAAGCTCTGCCAAAAGGCTTCCATCGTCATATAGACTCAAACGAGCAAACATCGCTCTTAAGTCTGACACGACCTTCCGGCTCAACGCGTCAGCCACCACGTTAGCCTTACCCGGATAGTACTCTATTGAGCGATCGTAGTCCTTAATGCAGATTCAATCCATCGGTACTGCCTCAAGTTCGAGATCCTTCTGAGTCAAAAGATATCTCAAACTTTTGTGATCCGTGTAGACTATCGACTTCTCCCCATACAGATAATGTCTCCATATTTTCAAAGCGAAGACTACAGCTGCTAGCTCCAAGTCATGCGTCGGGTAGTTAACCTCATGCGATCTTAACTGACGGAATGCATAGGCTACTACCTTCCCTTCCTGCATCAACACACATCCCAAACCAGTATGGGACGCGCCACGAGAAGCGTAAACAACTTCCCCGCCTCTCAGTGTACCAAAATCGGAGCTTTCACAAGATCTTCCTTAGCTTATCAAAACTTTCTTCTTTGCTTCTCCGACCATACAAATGGGACTCCTTTTCTTAATAACTTAGTCAATGGCGCTGCAATAAGAGAAAATCCTTCCACAAATCTCCGGTAGTACCCCGCTAGACCCAAAAAGCTTCTAATTTCGACCATTGACCTAGGCGGTTTCCAATCCAACATCGCTTCAATCTTGCGGGGATCCACTCTAATTCCTTCCGCTGACACCACGTGACCTAAGAAAGCCACCTCCCTAAGCCAAAATTCGCACTTACTAAATTTGGCATATAATTGCTTATCCCTCAATACTTGTAGAACTATACGTAAGTGCTTATCATGCTCCTCCTCCGTCTTTGAATAGACCAATATGTCGTCTATGAACACCACGACAAATTGATCCAAGTACTGTTGGAATACTCTATTCATTAAGTCCATGAACGCCGCCGGTGCGTTGGTCAACCCAAATGGCATTACCAAAAACTCGTAATGCCCATACCTTGTTCGGAATGCTGTCTTGTGCACACCAACCTCCTTCACCTTTAGTTGATGGTAACCCGATCTAAGATCTATCTTCGAGAACACCGACGCACCCTTCAGTTGGTCAAACAAGTCATCGATCCGAGGCAATGGGTACTTGTTTTTGATCGTTAACTTGTTTAACTGACGGTAGTCGATGCACATCTGCATGGACCCATCCTTCTTCTTGACAAATAACACAAGTGCTCCCCACGGAGATATGCTTGGTCGGATAAACCCCCTATCCAACAGTTCCTGAATTTGAGCCTTCAGCTCCACCAGTTCCTTTGGTGCCATTCGGTACGGTGCTATAGACATAGGTGTCGTTCCGGGTAACAAGTCTATACCGAATTCAACTTCCTGGTCTGGAGGCAGACCCGGAAGTTCTTCTGGGAACACATCAGCGAATTCCCCAATCGTTCGGACCTTCCCCACTTCTGATTCCTTAGCCTCCAAAGCACAAATGCTAACCAAATACGCCTCACAACCTTTCTTCACCATCTTCCTAGCCTTCAAAGCAGAGACCACGTTGGATAGGTAATCTCTTCTATTACCTATCATGACCACTTCACCACCCTCAGCCATCTTAAGAACCATGCGCTTAGCCGCGCAATCCAATCTCGCCTGATACTTAACCAACCAATCCATTCCAAGGATCAAATCGAACTCCCCAAACGGTAGTTCCATCAGATCAGCCACAAACACTACCCCTTGGAGTTCTAGGGGTACGTCTCTATATATTTTGTCTACGACTACAGAATGGCCTAAAGGGCTAATTACAGTCATCTCCCTAGAAGCAGTTTCAGAGTCTAGGTTCATAGTCTCTACTACACTACTAGTAACGTATGAGTGCGTTGAACCCACATCAATTAGTGCAACATAGGGAAGACTGAAAATTAAAAACGTACCGGTTATGACATCCGGTGCGTCACCCTCCTCGCGACGTCTCGCTGCATAAACCAAGCCAGGCTGCCTCGCCTCTGTGCTGCCTGCGCCTCTGTCCTGAGTTCCGCGACCTCTATTAGAACCATTGCCTCCTCTACCGTTACCTCGACCCCTTTGTGGTGGTCCATGACTTCTGCCCTGAGCACGGTTCTGACCCTCAGGCTGATTCTGAGCTCGCTTCTGGGGACAATCCCTCACACGATGATCCAAAGACCCACATTCAAAACAACCCCTTTCACCGGTCCAACAACCTCCCCAATGTGACTTCCCACAATGATTACACTGAGTCAGCCTCTGATTAATAGCCATGGGCCTCCCTGTCTGATTTGGCCCACTCTGCCTAGCCCTTTTCTGAGCATTACTACCACCCGATCCAGATGACCCAAATCCTCTTTTCTGGTTGTTCCTGCCATAATTCTGCCTCACGGACTCCTTGATCCCTTCGGCTACCTTAGCCTTCTCCACTAACGATGAAAACTCACGAACCTGCTGTGGAGCAATTATCAGCCTCAAGTCATCTCTAAGCCCGTCCTCAAAGTGGACACAACGCTCATGTTTGGTAGCTATGATGCCTCTAGCATATCTACTCAGCCTTAAAAATTTCGCCTCATACTCCGACACTGACTTAGTTCCTTGCACTAACCCCAGAAAAGCTTTCCTCTGCGCGTCAGTGTAGCTAGTACCCACGTACTTCTTCTGATAAGTGGTTTTGAAGTACTCCCAAGTCATCATCTGCCGTGGCACCATCCCGAACCGTAAGCCACGACTGGTACGCTTCATCCTTTAGAAGCGACACTGCTCCTTTTAGCTTTTCCTCCTCAGTCAGGTCAAGATCGTCCATGATTCTTTCAGTCGATTCTAACCAGTATTCCGCTGCACTGGGTGCCACGCCCGACACACCCCGGAATACCTCAGCTCCGTTGGATCGGAGTCGCTCGGGAACAGATTTTCGAACTCCCATTCCTCCACTAGCCCCAGCCACCATCTCCAAGACTCGCAAAAAAGCGACTATGCGTCTGACCTCACCACCGGCCCGATCCGCGCTCCTCACTAAAAGTTGGAGGTGGCGGTGGCGGTGGTACTTCATTCTCGAACCCCCGACCGACGGACGGCCGGGTTTCGACACGGTCATCCTACCCTACTGGCGTCCCACGGCGTCCACGTCCTCTAGAACTCATTCTATCTACTGCGCTTTTAATCTGATTAAGAAAATTTTATGGATTAGTACTTGTTCCACTTGATTATTCGCGAAGAAATTTTATGAAGAAAGTTTAGTTAGGGATTCTTTCGAGCAAACAAGGTTTCAAGTCTTCTATCCTAGTTCACACAAAAGAGTACATCCATTCCCTAATACTTTCCATACTTACTCACTCATTGGACATTTCTGTCCGTTTCTATCCTAGGGGTATTTTCGTCATTTCCCTATAGGGGTATTTTCGTAATCAATCAGAGGAATTTTAAAACTTTTAATAAAGCAGGTCACTTTAAAATTCCCAAAACTGGAATGTATTTCTGAAAATTTGCAAAATTTTAAAGACATGGCATCATTTTGGAAACCAGGGGTATTTTGGTAATTTTGCCACTCAGGGGCAATTCTGCAATTTTGTTAAATCAGAGATTTTAAATAGTTGTAAAACTTCGAGGGTTCTTTTTGAGAGTTTTCCTTTCCAAGTGGTGATGTTTGTAAAGATTTCGAAAACCAGGGTCATTTCGGTAATTTTTTGCAAATTGAGGGCATTTTCGTAATTTTTCAAACCAAAGTATTTTATTGATGATGAGCAAAGTAGAGTTGTTGGATTTTGATAAAATAATGAAATTTTTGGGCAAAACCATTGAGTTTTATGAACTAAGGGCGTTTTAGTAATTTTACCCCTAAGGGCCTTTTTGTAATTTTTCACAAATCCACTTTTTGAGAAAAACGTTGTAAAAATGGTTGTTCTCATATTCAAAAGAGTAATTTTGAAAGTTTTGAAGCACTAGGGTTTTGTTGTTTCATTCTTTTTCAAAAACATGGCTAGTTCCCTTCCGGGTTTTAGTCATTATGTTTAGCCTATAACCGAGCCCTCTTGATCAGGGTGAACCAAAGCTACGCACCAGGCAGGATTCGAGTGAAGAGGAGGTGAGTCACGCGGACTGCTTAAATACCAAGCTCTCACTGAACCTTTCTAGACATGCGCACAGAGGTTGCCACACCACTGAGCCCTCTGAGTTAGGGTGAACCGAAGCTACGCACCAGGTAGGATACCTGTGAAGAGGAGGTGAGTCACGAGGACTGCTTAAATACCAGGCTCTTCCGGATCCAATCTTCGACATGCGTACAGGGGTTACCGCACCCTAGCTCAGTGACTAAGTCGTAGGTGGGTTTAGTTCATTAAGTCTTATGTTCTGTTTGTGTTTGAGTAGACTAATCCTATGGTTCAAATTCCTATAAGTCTATTCTACGTTCCATGCTTCCTAGCCTTCTACACAAGAAATAATCCACCAAGAGGTTTAGAAGTACTTACCTAGGTGGATCGGTGCCGGAGACTCGGTGCCATGCTGTTCAAAACCCAAAAATAACTTGGAAAGGCCTACTAGTATAAAAACAAAACATTTTGGGCTTGGGCCCCCACAGCCGAGCTTTGAACTGGGCTCTGATACCAATTTTGTAACAACCCAAACCCGGCCCAAACGCTATGACCGAATTTGGTTTGCTACGAAGAAAATATTTTGAAATCTTTTAAAAACCGATTCAACTTCTTGGTAAAAGACAGCGCCTTGTTAAAACAGTTGAGGTGTATAAAACCCATAGTTGGATTTATTTTAAAAATATTTATTAAGTCAAGTTAATATATACATATTTTATGCACCCGATGGTACTTTTAAAACCTTTACGATTGCTTTGGAAAACATGTGAACTCATTTTTATTAGTAAGCAATTAAAACAAATATTAAAGCTTGTAACCATAATAAAATATTCTTAGGAGGCCTTATTACAACCCAACTAAAATTTAAAACAACAATCCAAAAATAAATAAACCGAAATTCAAAGTCTATTAAAATTTAAATCCCACTGCATGGCCACCTCGAGTCCCTCCGACTCCATATCCGCGATCTACGTGTCACCTGAAAAATTAAAGGAGAAGGTGAGTCACCAAGACTCAGTATGTAACCCTTCCCCCGGTTTAAGCAATTTCATACACACTTTATAACAATCAACATGCATAAGATTATGTACCCAACCTAGCCAACCAAATGCCTCTGTCTACCCCGTTGTGGTACCAAACCACTGGTGGGGCCAAACCACTGGTGACGTTTAGTCACAGATGTGATGCCAAATCACTGGAGGTGCCAAACCTCTGGTGTCCGAAGACACAAATCGGTTGATGGGGCCAACCCATCGTGTGATACCAAATCACTGGCGTCAATCCCGTATTATCATCTGTGGGGCCAACCCACTGTGGTGCTAAGCCACTGGGATGAGGCGCTATGAGGTGCCAAACCTCTGGAGGTACCAAACCTCTAGTCACCGTAGTCACAATGTGTTACCAAAACACTGGTGTCCGTCGACACAATATCACTGCCCCCTCCTCTCATCAACCCATATCAGATTTCATGTCATCAAATATTTAAGCAACATATATTAAACAATATCATGCTTCCCAAAAGCATCCAATAGTAATCTCATAGCAATAAAGACTTACCCGAATCCTTGTTAATACCATGATGGTATTACATCCAAATCTACACAAACCGATTAGGCATAATATAATGCTTAGCATATTAAAATGTTATAAGGTGTGTATGTACACACCTGTTACCACTGAATAGTCTAAATCCCGAAAAGAGAAGTCGGCCACCCTAGATCTACTTGTCCCTATATTCTGCCAAACACTTGGGATAGTATTATGGCCTATTCGGCCAAATCAAATTATTTGAGAGGGGTTCCTTGTGAACCCGAAACCTTACCCGAATGTCTTTGAACACAAGCCACTATACTCCATATGTTTTTGCTTCCCTATAATCGGCAATCATTAGTAGCGATTTACTAGCCTTCGACTTTTTAATCACTTAAAAGAATAATCTTATTAAAAGTAGATCCTTACCACCACTTACCAAAGTCGACTGTCAGAGAGTGGCTTAGATCGCTTGCTACACAAATCCCGGGAATCCTATAATCAATCAGTTTCACAAGAGTGTTAATACCTTTTGCTTACAAATACTGAAATCGGCCCTTACCCTTTGTAAAAGTCGACAAAGACACAGAAGAGAAGGAAAATGGCATTCGGCCATGATTACTTACCCACCTTATGAACCGATTGGAGACGAGTTAAGAGAAGGTTACCCTTGCTTGATATTCGGCCAAAGAGGAAAATAATGGGGAGGAGGTAGAGTTTCGGCTAATGATTTGAGAAGAGGAAGGAAAGTTAAAAGATGGAAGACCAAATTTTGGTAGATTCGGCCAAGGTTTCAGAAGAAAAGAGAAAAATAGGAGTAGGTGTTTCGGCTAGAGATTATAAGAATAAGAAAAGTGAATGGCAATGGGATTTTTTTTTTTTTGGTTTGAGAGAGAATGAAAGGAAAAATATCACAAAGTGAGAGCTAACCGAAAATTATGAAGAAAATCTTAGGAAATTCGGCATTATCTCCTCCCCCAATTACCTTGCCGTCCACTCCACTAAGGAATTCAAAATTTGGCCAACTCTTGATTTTGAAATAATTCAAAAAGAATTTGAATTAACATATGCCTACTTTTTCTCTTGCCAACTCTTGATATATTAATCCAATTAATCTTAATAATATCCTTGCTATTTAAAGAAGTTTAAAAAGAGAAAAACTCTCCCCCTTGTGCCGTCCCTTCAAAGAGCAAAAAGAGAGAATTTTGTGACTCGAACCAAGGCTCTCCCTCACCCATTGTGGCGTCATATGTAGCTCCCCAAGTGGCCCTCCTTTTGCCACTTTTCCAAGCTGATTTTTATGTCAATAAGTCCTCTATTTATTCCTGTAACCCCTACTTGCTAAGGCTCCCTGTCTTTAAAGTTCCCAAATTAAAATTTCTACTATCCCGATCCAACTCAAGATCCTTAATTAAGTCTTACTACACCACAATCAATATCATAGCAATTCAAACTCAAGCAAAAAATAATGTAAACACGAATAACCCCAATTTTAGGATGTTACAAGGGGTAGATTTGGGAGACATGGATGGATACTTAGGTTGACGGGTTGCATGACATGCATATGTGTAAATGAATTTGTGTAAGAGCATAACTTCTCTTGGGATGGGGATTTATACACTGAGTCTCGATGACTCACCCCTTCTTTTACATTTCGCAGATCAGACTTAGATCGTGGATATGGAGCCAGAGTGGACTCGAGGTGGCCATGCTCAGCATTTGTTTTATATCAAAGTTTTCTGTTTGGACTTAGCTGTTTTATTGAAATTTAGGGTTTTCATCGTTGTAATAAGGTCGCCTAACTTTTATTTTTTGTGATGTTTTAATTGGTTGTTTTTTTTATAACTTTCTATAAGCATAGTTGGTAAATATGAATTGGTCGTTTTTAAAACCTCGATAAGAATGAGTTTTCTGAAATGTTCACTGATTAAGTAATAAGTATGGAGTAACAATTAAGCAACTAAGTTTTTCTAAAACAAGATTTAACACGTTTTGAACACCACAAGATTCAAATTTGTTTTCTCTAAAATTATTCAACAGTTTTCTCCTTAAACAAAATTGACAAGTCGGTCTTCAAACATTTTCTTTCTCGTAGCACGCCAGACTCGGTTGTAGTGGTTAGACCGGGTTTGGGGTGTTACATTTCACATAGCATACTATTCAAATCATGTGCAACATTCAAATTTGCTGTTAAAAAAAAATAAAATAGACTTAACAAATCATTTAAAGACCAAACATGCCTATTTGCTATTTACAAAGCCATGGGCATTGGACCATTTTAATATAATAAATTTTAAGAACACATACCAACCACTAATGTATTCAATTCTCATATCATCTATCAGTTTTAGAGTCTAACTGCATATTCAAAACACCCATTATACTTTAATAATAATTTTAGACCTTGGTTAATATACAACAGGCTTTAAACCTACTAATATGAAATATTCATAAGTGATTCATGACAAAACCAATTTATACTAATAATTAATATATATATATATATCAACTATCTAAATTATAATCCACACTTATCAAATAGATTTAAAACATAACTAAACCATTAAACCAAACACATCAAAACAGTAAACCAAAAACATTTTAAACCCAGCATAACATATAATAACTAAGCCATTTTCTCATGGCTTAAATACACTTCTCATTCACAAAGGATTCAAAAGATAGAATAGCTTATACATGCCATAAGTTTAAACATAAGCTTTCAAGAGTACCAAAATATAGATGATAGTGTGACGAGCTTCACTGACGATCCCCGAGCACGTAACGATCACCAAAAAACTATAAATCAGAAACAATTATCCAACACAGTGTAAGCTAATTTAGCTTAGTAAGTTACAAGCAATTAAACTCTAAAATTTAACTTGATATCTCAAATACCATTTAACTAATTCATACTACTAAATCATATAATAACTAGCTTACTATATAATAAGGCACTTATTAATCGAATACTATGATTTATCCAAAATCAATATATAATTACTCAACTATAAAGCATTTCTTCAATTTCAAATACAAGGCCGAATACATTATGGCATTCCATCATCATGTAAAATAAAACAAAAAGAAATATATGCATAATACACTTCATCTTATTCTGCAATATATCATATACCTTCCAAACACAAAAACCATCTTATTTGAACATCAATATGATTTAACACAAAACTATTAACACATTTATCAATACATGCTCTCAAACAGCCAAGACTCCATTAACATTTCATATAACATTCAATATGATATTTAATGCATTTCCACATATCATTTTATTTTCATTTAAATTATGCATCCAAATAACATTTCATTTATTCCACAATTAATCTTATATATTTGATTCCAAATATAATCACCACATAAGTTCAAGACTTACCAAGCTCAATTTCAAACACAAACATAACGGCTATTTCTCAAGAACTCCAAGTATTTACTCATTCCACTGTCCATGATTACTCGATAAGGTCACATACTTAGTGCTAATAGTTATTCAAAAATATATAGTAAGTTCGCACACTTAGTGCTTTACAATTAAACTCGCACACTTAGTGCCAATCTCATAATCGTAAATATTTATACCCGCACACTTAGTGTCGAAAGTCAACAACTCAATACATCTTACTTCTTTTTACATTCAATAATTTCATCACTACATGTATATATATATATATACCATTCAATTCGGTATAATTACATAGATATTACGGTTGTTTAAATTGATACAAAATATATGCTTAATAACTTACCTCGGATATCGACGGACAGAAACTTTTGACTATTCAACGATTTTTGTTTTTCCCCGATCCACGTCCGATCTTTTCAGTTCTTGATCTATATAATTTCAAAATGAGCTCATTCAAATAGAATTTCATTCATTTTAGTCCAAAACACATAATTGAACAATTTACCAATTTACCCCTAACATTTTACACTTTTACAAATTAATCCAATTTTCACAAAACACAAAATATGCTAAATTTGCATATATTAAGCTAGGGTCGAAAGTTCACTAGGCTTATACAAGTCTCCACATTTCATAAATTTCACAATCTAACCCCTCAATTTACTATTTTTGAAATATAGCCCTAAATACTCAATTTCATCAAAATTTCCAATACAAGATTTAATAATCTAACACATCTTTTATTTTCTATCTTCAAACACAAAATTAACCAAACTATCAACCATGGCAACTCATGAAAATATCATCAATTTCAAAAATTCAAGCATGGGTTTTGAAGTATTCAAAGCAACGATCTCAAAAACGTAAAAATTATCAAAAATCGAAACCAAACTAACCTTGAAATTGGATTCACATGTGCCGAATGTAAAAACCCCTTTTTTTCTTCTTTTCTTATGAAAGAAAGATGAACACTTTCATCTTTTTGTTTTATTATTCATATAATTTTAATTAAATTTACCAAACTGCCATCACTAAAATAATTAAATAATACATTCACTATTACATGTAACACCCCAAACCCGGTCAACACTCCATGACCGAATCTGGCATGCCACGAAGGAAAACTTTTTGAAAAGAATCGAATTTAACAGATAAATTTTTATGAGAAACTCTTTGAAATTCTATATTTGTAGAAATAACATGCTTAATAAGTTAAAACTGAAAATTTACTTTGAAATTACATAAGACTTTAAAATAAGTGAATAAATCATAGATTAGAAAACATTTTTATCGGATTAAGAAAACTCGAATTATTACTTTGAAAACCATTTAAATTATCGAAAACACTTAAGTTGTTAAAATTATCAAATGATTTATGTTACCCGATGGTAACGTTTTAAAAACCATCACGTTGTGTAGTTTAGAAAAAACTTTGTACACATACCATTAATTCAATCATATAATTTGTAGCCATATTTAAATAAAATCCAAAACATAGAAATAATCCCAAAAACATAATTTAAGAGGCCTTATTACAAATCCATAAAACTATGAGAACCAAATTAAAATAAAATACCAATGGAAGTTCATAATAACCAACTTTTATTGCATGGCCTCCACGAGTTCATCCGGCTCCTCATCCGCAATCTCACGAATCACCTGAAATGATAAGGGAGAAGGTGAGTCACCAAGACTCAGTGCATAATCCCTCTCCGGGATAAATGCCACATACTTACACAAATTATAACAAGACAATATATATGTATAATTCACCCAACCTAGCCATCCATAACTCCTTTTCTACCCCGTGTGGTACCAAACCACTGGTGGTGCCAAACCACTGGTGTCTCAAAGACACAAATGTGATACCAAATCACTGGTGACCGTAGACACGAATAATCAAGTGTGGGGCCAACCCACGTGTGATACCAAATCACTGGCAGACGATCCCATATCTCAAAAGTGGGGCCAACCCACGGTGGAGTTAATCCACAGGGACGAGTCGCTATGAGGTGCCAAACCTCTGGTGTCCGAAGACACGAATGTGATACCAAATCACTGGTGGTGCCAAACCACTAGTGACCGAAGTCACGAATCATCAAGTTGTGGGGCCAACCCACGTGTGATACCAAATCACTGGCAGACAATCCCATATCTCAAAAGCGGGGCCAACCCACGGTGGTGTTAACTACAGGGACGAGTCGCTATGAGGTGCCAAACCTTTGGTGTCCGAAGACACGAATGTGATACCAAATCACTGGTGGTGCCAAACCACTGGTGTCCGAAGACACAATATCAATCTTCCCCCTCCTCTCATATTGCCCATACCAATGCAATAGATAAACAAATCATGTCACATACTTTGATATGAATCATATAATAAATATATCATAAATTGTAGATCATGATTTCAGTCCACGTATAAGGACAACAAATATCGAAACGAACTTACCCGTATCCTCATTCATACCATCACGGTATCATATCAAGATCTCATGTTTTTCCAACTTTGATAAAAGATTAGTAATAACACACATATACATACATATATAAACCAAGTTATAAAGTGTGTAAGATACACACCTTTCACCAACGCAAGAACTAACGTCCGAAGATCCGATCTACCACACTAGATCATTTTGTCCTAAAGGCTTACCCAAAACGATCGATAAAGATACAAGGCTTAGAAAGATTGCTTCCACGTCCCGAGGAGCCTAAAAGAGATCGACTCCTAAAATGATTAGAACCTTGCAAACCAATGCCCAAAGATTCGGCCTATGACCACAAGAAAGTAACTTGAGAAAGAGAAAAGAATTGAAAGAGAAACGGCCATGAACACTTACCCTTTCCAAAATCGATTGAAGAAAATCAAAGAGAGTTTCCCCTTGAATATTCGGCCAAAAATAAATCAAAAGAATATGAGAGTTTCGGCTATATGGTGAAATAAAAAGAGAAGAAGAAATAGAATGTAAATGGGTGTTTTAACTTTGAGTAAATGAAAAAGAAATGGAATTTGAGATGAAGAATGATTCGGCCAAGAGAGTGTAAAGGAAAATGTGATTTGAATAATATTGAAAGAAAGAAAAAAGAGAGATGTGGGAGAGATTCAGCCAAACACTTCTTTGCCAAAAAGAAAGTGCACAAAAATGCACAAAGATAGATTGTAGTTTCGGTTTCAAAAGAGCAAATGAAAGAAAGGAAAATGGTATGATTTGATTCAACAAAATGAGGCTAAAATCAAAAGCAAAATGCGCCAAAATGCACAAGACACATTCAGCCAAGGAGGGATTTGTTTGGAGAGGAAGAGAAAATATGCCAAAAGGTGCACAAAATGCAAAAGTTGGCCAACTATTCCCCCCCAAACCACCTAACAACATTCGGCCACCCCCCTAGACACCCATACCGTCCACATACATGCACTAAAGACCATAAAAGAGTTTCCAAAACATTCTCTATATTCCATGCCTTCTGTCCCCTCATAATACCATAACTTCAAGATTCTTATCCCCAACATCATGCTTTCCTTACACAAAAATTCAACTTACCAAAAGAAATAGTCCAACCTATCATGAATAAGTTTTGACCGTCCATAAATGCTAGAACACAAAAATAAAGTCTTCAAAAAGCTACACATGCTACTCGAACCTCTAACCTCAAGCCACTTTTCAAGCTCCTTAACCAACTTGCCACTTACTCCTCATGTGCTTTCACTTCATTAAATAAACCATACTAAAAAAATTATTCTAACTTCCTAAATAAAATCAAACCTTCACAAGACTATGCTAACCCTTAAAAAAATTCATACCCAAGCCAACACAATAATAAATAATATTCTAATTTTCCTAAAGCCCAAGGCCCAAACCTACTAGGCCCAATTTCGGGATGTTACATTACATGCATATTATGGTCAGCCACTATAAGGAATTTTGGTCAATTTACACTATTTATACCTCAATTTAAGAAACCATCATCAATTTGACACTTAGGCATTTAACCCCCAAATTTTTATTTTACGCGATTAAGCTCTATTTATTAAATCGGGCATTCAAATGATAAAATTTTAAAACGAAAATTTCACACCAGCCAAATTCACACATTCAGAACACAAAAAAATAATAAATAATTATTTTTTGACTAAGATTCATGGTCTCGAAACCACCATTCCGATTAGGGTCAAAATCGGGCTGTTACACTTAGTTGTTTTTCTAAAAATAGGCTAAGTTTTCTTTTAAAATAAACTTATTTTAAAATGATTGTTTTATAAACTTCGATCGTACTAGGTCATCTCGGTGGCCAATGTATTCTCCCGAATTTAGGTCTAACGTCTAAGACGAGTTGGGGAGGTTACAAGTAGTATGTGAAATGATTGAGAAATGGTAAGTTTAAGTGCATACATAGTGAATTGGGGTGTAAAAATGATTATATGTGTAACATCCTGAAATTCAGGAATTTATGTTTTGTGTTTTATCATGCGATAGACTAGTTTAAAATGTTAATTGTGTATGTTTAGGGGTTCTAAGAAGGCTTTGGGTTGAGCTGGGCCTTAGTAAAATTTTCGTGTTTAAGCACTTTAAGGAGAGAAGGTAAGTGGCATCAATGCTTATGAAAATAAGTGAGTAATTTGCTAGCATAAGTGAGCATATGGCAGGGAGGTTGTGGCGTCACATGAAGGGGCATTAGGGGAGGAGTTCGAATCCTACCTAGTGCAAAATTTTTGAATAATTTTTTGTGCTTCTCTTCCAAGTGTCGGCCATGGTGATAATTAAGGTAAGGAAGACTTTTTCTTTATGGAAAGATGACTGAGGATTATGGTAAGGAGGAAAACAAGGGAAAATGAAGGAAAGAAATCAAATAAAAAGGTAAGAGAAGGGAACATGTTGGCCTATTTTGTGGAGGATGTTTTGGAAAGAATATTTTGGGTGAACACTCATCTTTTGGTAAAGATGATACACGGTTTGGGAGGGTGTAACACCCCAAACTCGGTCTATGCGTTAAGACCAGATTTGACATGTCACACAAAATGAACATACATCTAGTCTTTTGAAGAAATCAGATTTAAAAAAAAAAAACATTTTGACATGGAGTTATTAAAACTAAGGTTGAATACTAAATCTAATAATTTGAGTCCTATAAATTAAAACTTAAAAAAAAATTTGGATTTAATATTTTGAAAATATTTAAAGAGTTCGAAAATAATTTGAAAACAAAAATTTAAAATATTGTTACAGTAAAATTTCTGAGTTAAAAAAATATAAGAATAAAATCCTTTTCATACGTTTATTTAAGAAAAACGTTTATTTCTATTTTTAGAAAAGAAACCCACTTGAGTATTTAAAGCGTATTATAAAATCCATCCACAAGTAAAACATCCATAAAAATTTAACCAGAGGCCTTTTTACAGCTTAACTTAAATAGTAAAAATAATAAAAAGTACTTAAAAAGATATCTGGAATGTAAATAACCCATTATTCGTAGTATGGCCTCCACTGAGTTGTCCCCGGCCCAAGCCTCCATCACTGATCATTACCTGAGGAGGGTAAAGAAAACAGGGATGAGTTACTTAGAACTCAGTGTGTAATTCACTTCCCATTTTCACTAGGCCAAAATTCAATTAAGCATTTATTGGGCCAAAGCCCATTACAATCATAGCATTATATCATATATATAACATACATGTGTTATGCAATTTCCCAACCAAACCTAGTTTTCATCCGCTACACACCACCCGTACCAACCAACACACCTGTGGGGAGCTTTAGTCACCTACCCCGCCAACACACCAAACTGGGCATTAAGCCATATATCAAACTGGGCATTAAGCCATATATCAATTTGTGGACAAGCCACCAGAATTTTGTAGCAAAGCTACCAGAACTTCTCTTCGTCAAATATCCCAACCCACGCAAATCATGTATAAAGTATGTACATTCAATTACTACAATCCATTACTATAATTATTACAAACATATGGCCCATTATAAAAATTCTCACAATCTGGCCCATATCACATTTTGGCTCATGTAGCCAATATCACATTTGGCCCATAAAATCAAGTATCACATTTGGCCCATTTATCACATATCACATTTGGCCCATAAATCAAGTATCACCTTTGGCTATCACATATCACATTTGGCCCATTTATCACAGTGTTAATACCGTTTTTTTATAGTCTTTACCACTAAAGTGATAAAAATGCCATTTTACCCAATTTCACTAACTTGTGATTTAATCAAGCGATTAATACGATATAGTTATCTAACCCATGAAATACGGTGTGAGAATACACACCTGATTACGGTGAGCACTACACTTTCTTGATTGTCAACACCTAGAATATTTTTAACGCTCGATTAGAAAAATAAACGCCATCTAATAAAACTACTTTAAAGAAACGATCTAAGATTTACCCTCGGAATCGCGAATAACTACGATTTGTCGATTTTCCCCGGTTGACGGTCCACAACCCGTTGGAAAACCCCGAACAGCTAATGGCTCCAAACTGCGAATAATTGATTTTCACCAGAGGAGGGTCCACAAGCCGGTGGAAAGTCTCGAATTGCCGAAACAGCCCTACGCTTGAATCTAGGAGTTGGGATCGTCAATCCACTCCTTTTTAGATCACCACTAGGTTTCCCTTTCAATACATTACTACGAGCCTCCATTCGTTAGATCTTTAATAAATCAATAATCTATTAAAGTATGGACTTAACAAAGTGATATAGATAGGCTTACCACAAGTTTTGAGTAATCCACGAATAAATCCCTATATATAAGAATCGGTTATTCCTTTTCATACTATTAATTATCTTAATAAATAAAGGTGATTGTGAAAACCGTGAAGAACTCTCACCTTGAAGGTTTTTGGTCCGAATTCTAGTGATTACGAGATAACTTCGAGGAAATGGTAATTCGGCCTTTCTCTATTTCACTATAAAGACGAAAAAGATTTGTCTAAGAGAGGGATAGATGATGATATTTTCGGTCAAAAAGACCCTCCCAAGCCAATATGTAGATTCGGCAAAAAGGAAAAGAAAAATAAAGAATTGAAGAGGGTTCTTACCGATCGATCAAAACGTGAGTAGAAAGAATGATTGCAAAGAAAATATATATATAAAGAGAAAAATTCGGCTAAGGAGATGATCATTGACATTCGGCCATGCTGAAGAATTAGGGAGAGAGATGTTTGCAAATTTTTTCATAAGAAGTAAAGAAGATAAGATGTTAAAGTTTCGGTTTTCAAGGATGGAGAATGAACAAATAAGAAGTTTTGAGATTGGTGTTCATTCGGCCAAGGAAGAAAGGTATTGAAAAAAAATATGTCCCTCAAGGTTGTACGATTTTGGCACAAAAAGGTGAGAGTTTAGAGTGAGAAAGGATGGTACCAAAATGGTCAAAAATGAAATGGCCAAAAGAAAACAAAAGCTTTACATATTGCTTATGACAAAATCGGCTAGGGAGAGAAGTTTTGGAGAGCAAAGAAAATAGTGCACAAAATTGCTAAAGAAATTTGACCAACTAGCTCCTAATCCCTATCAATATTTGGCCAACCCCTCTAGCCCCCAAAATCGACCAAGTTCATGGCCAAGAGAGTCAACCTTTGCCAACTTTTCTATCCATAACACATTCCACAAATTAAGCCATTTGTTCCCTTACTTGCCTTATCCTATTGATTCCTTTCCTCAACTTTAATGTTTCCTTAATCTATTTAGCCACCTTACCATAAAAATTAAAAGTCCAACATACCAAAAATAAAGCTTGGCCAACACTTAATAGGACAGTGCAAAAATTTAAGTCACAAAAATGCATACCAAGGGATTCGAACCTCTCCCCTCAAGACAATACATGTGGCGCATATCCTCTTAACCAATAGCTCAACTTATGCTTAGATTCTTACTAAAAAATTTCCATATGTTATAAATCCACTGACTCACTCTCTTTAAAGTACCAAAAGCTAAAATTTTTACTAATTCCAATTAGATCCCAAGCCTTTTCAAGACCTCCTTAACAAATAAAATTAATAATCTAACAAGCTTAATCACCAATTTAATGTAACTCATACAAAACTCAAATTTTAGGATGTTACAATTCTACCCCTTTTAAAGAAAATTCCATCCTCGAAATTTACCTGGTTAAAAGAGGTGAGGATATTGCTGCCGAATTGTCTCCTCAGGCTCCCATGTAGCTTCCTCCACTCCGTGATTACACTATAGAATCTTAACCAACGGTACAGACTTCTTTCTTAGCACCTTTACATCTCGATCTAAAATTTTCATTAGCTCTTCCTCGAACGACAAGTCAGGACTTAACTCAACTTCCTCTATCGGTACTATGTGACACGGATCCAATCGATAACGCCTCAACATAGAGACATGGAAAACATTATGAATTTGACTCAACTTTGAAGGTAATTCAAGCTGATAAGCCACTAGTCCTACACGCTTCGACACGCGGTATGGTCCAATGAACCTAGGGCTCAACTTGCCTTTCTTTCCAAATCTGAAGATCTTCTTCCACGGTGAGACCTTAAGAAAAACCTGATCTCCCACCTCAAACTCAATATCCTTATACTTCAGGTCCACATACGACTTTTGTCTATCCAAAGCTTCCTTTAACCGTGCTGGAATCACCTTTACTTTTTCTTCCGTCTCTGATATCAATTCTGGACCCAATAACTGTCGTTCCCCCAATTCAGTCCAACAAGTAGGGGTACGACATCTACGACCATATAATGCTTCATAAGGTGCCATTTGGATACTGGATTGATAATTGTTGTTATACGCAAGCCCTGCCAACGGTAGAAATTCCTCCCAACTACCTCTGAAGTCAATCACACAACCCCTTAACATATCTTCCAAAATCTGGATTACTCTTTCCGACTGACCATCTTACTGAGGATGAAAAGCTGTGCTGAAATTTAACTTTGTTCCCAAAGCTTCATGCAAAGCTTTCGAAAACAGTGATGTAAAGCTAGGGTCCCTGTCCGAAATAATAGACACTGGTACCCCATGTAACCTCACGATCTCCGATACATACAACTTGGCCAACTTCTGTAGTGAAAAATTCGTACGAATAGGTAGAAAATGGGCAGTCTTCATCAATCGATCCACTATAACCCAGACGAAATCTTTCTTAGTAGATGATAAGGGTAACCCACTAACAAAGTCCATCGTTATCCGTTCCCATTTCCATAATGGAATCTTCACCGGTTGTAGTAATCCCGACAGTAATTGGTGTTCCGCCTTAACTTGCTGACACGTCAGACACTTACTCACAAAATCCGTAACTTTTCGTTTCAACCCTAGCCACCAATACTGATCACGAAGGTCTCGATACATCTTATTTCCCCTGGGGTGCATAGCATAGGGGCTACTATGCGCCTCTCGCAGAACCATTGGTCTCAAATCCAAATCCTTGGGCATACAAATTCTTCCGCAAAAACACAGTACTCCATCTTTATTCAATCCAAAATCCCCTATTACACCACTTTCAACTCGTTGAATTAAGGGACCCAACTTTTCATCTGATAACTGCTTCTCCTTGATCTGTTTTAACCACATAGGCTTCACCTGAAGTTTCGCTAGCAAATTACCATCTTCATACAAACTAAGATGAGCAAACATTGCTCTCAACTCCGATATCACCTTACGACTCAACGCGTCTACCACCACGTTAGCCTTTCCAGGATGATACTCGATTGAGAAGTCATAATCTTTCAACAGCTCTATCCATCTCCGCTGTCTTAAGTTCAACTCCTTTTGGGTAAGGAGGTACTTCAAACTTTTATGATCCATATAAATGATCAACTTCTCACCGTACAGGTAGTGCCTCCAAATCTTTAAAGTAAAAACCACCGCAGCCAACTCCAAATCATGAGTAGGATAATTGACTTCATGCGGCCTTAACTGGCGAGATGCATAAGCCACCACTTTACCACCTTGCATCAACACACATCCCAAGCCCGTGTGTGACGCATCACAGTAAACAATAAACTCTTTTCCAGCCTCAGGCTGAATCAGTACGGGCGCTTCCGTCAGAATCTTCTTCAATTTCTCAAAACTCTCTTGCTGCTGATCTGACCATACAAACGGTACTCCCTTGCACAACAGTTTAGTTAGGGGTGCAGCAATCAATGGAAACCCCTCAACAAAACATCTATAATAACCAGCCAATCCTAGGAAACTCTGAATCTCAGCCACTAACTTCGGTGGTTTCCAATCCAACACAGCCTCTACCTTCCGAGGATTAACTCTAATTCCTTAGGCTGACACAACATGTCCCAAGAAAGTCACTTCCTTCAGCCAAAATTCACACTTACTGAATTTGGCATAAAGTTCTTTTTCTCGCAATAATTGCAATACTATCCGCAGATGTGAGTCATGCTCTTCTTTATTCCTCGAATATACTAAGATATCATCTATGAACACCACCACGAACCGGTCTAGATAGGGTTGAAAGACTCGGTTCATCATGTCCATAAATGCAACTGGTGCATTGGTCAATCCAAACGGCATCACCAAGAACTCATAATGTCCATAACCAGTTCGAAATGTTGTCTTATGAATATCCGCCTCCTTAACCTTAAGTTGATGATAACCCGATCTTAAATCTATCTAGGAGAAAACTGAAGCTCCTCTCAACTGATCAAACAGGTCATTGATTCTCGGCAATGGATATCTATTCTTGATCGTCAACTTATTCAACTGCCAATAATCGATGCACATACGCATCGACCTATCCATCTTCTTGACGAACAAGACCGGTGCTCCCATAGTGATAGACTCGGTCGAATGAATCCTCGATCCAGCAACTCATGAATTTGAGCCTTAAGCTCCGCTAACTCCTTCGGCGCCATCCTATAAGGATCAATGGACACCGGAGTAGTTCCGGGCAAAAGCTCAATGCCAAACTCTACTTCCCGGTCTAGAGGTAAACCCGGAAGTTCCTCAGAAAAGACATCTGGAAATTCTTTCACCGTTCTAACACCTTCCACTGATAATTCCTTGGTATCCAAAGCACTAATGAAGGCTAGGAATGCTCCACACTTTTTTCGCACCAACTTTTCTGCCTTTAAAGCAGATACCACTTTTGCTAAATAATTTCTCCGCTCGCCTATCATCACAACTTCCTTATCTTCTAAAGTCCTTATCGACATCCACTTTGCAGCACAATCTAAGTGCGCACGGTGCTTCACCAACCAGTCTATGCCCAAAATAAGGTGGAACTCTCCGAAAGGCAGTTCCATCAAATCCGCCAAAAATATTTCTCTTTGAATTTCTAAGGGCACGTCTCTAAACAATTTATCCACTATCACAGACTGTCCTAGAGGACTAATTACTACAATCTTTCTATCAGTAATCTCAGATCTAATGTTCAGGTTTCCAGATATATCACTACCAACATACGAATGGGTAGATCCGATATCTATCAAAGCAATAACAGGTACATCAGAGATGAAGAACATACCAGTTATCACATCAGGTGCATCACCATCCTCTCAGTGTCTCACCGCATACACTAACCATGGCTGTCTCGCCTCCACATTACCTCTAAAGCCATTTTCTCTACCCGGTGCACCTTGACCTCGTCCTCTGCCATTACCACCTCGACCTGACCCACGGCCTCTCGGTGGCTACTGAACACCTCTGGTTGGCTGTGCAACATGGTTACGAGCTTCCTGATTCGGAGCGGTCCGTCGAGGACAATCTTTAAACTGGTGGTCCTTAGAACCACATTTGAAGCAACCACCGGTTCTCTTCCAGCATTCACCAGGGTGTCGTCTTCTACAGCCAACACATGGTTGAATCTGATTGGTAGCAATAGGTGCTCTAGCTGGAGCTGGCTCATCATTCATGGTCCTCTTCTGAAACCTTTTAGCGGGACTCGAGTACTTAAAGTCCCTCTTGCCTCTGCCTCTATCTCTATTCTGACGCTCGGAGTTCTTAGCCTCTTCAGCTATTTTGGCTTTCTCCACAAGCTTGGCAAACGTCTTTTCTTGTTGTGGGGCTAGCAGTACCCGCAATTCATCATTCAGCCCATCCTCAAAACGTACACAGCGCTCATGATCAGTTGGCACTATTGTTCGAGCATAACGGCTCAAGCATAGAAATTCTGCCTCGTAAGCTGCCACCGTCTTATTTCCTTGGACCAGATTCAGGAATTCCTTCCTCCGAGCATCCACATAACTTGCCCCGACATACTTTCCTTGGAATGCAGTTTTGAAGAAATCCCAAGTAACATGTTCAGCCTGTGTGCCTTCTCGAACAGTAAGCCACCATTGATACGCCTCGTCCCTCAACAAGGACACAACTCCTCTCAGTTTCTGCTCAGTGGTGCACTCCAAATCATCCATGATCCACTCCACAGCCTCGAGCTAATACTCCGCTACATTTGGGGCTACTCCCGAGATACCCCTAAAAGTCTCAGCACTATTTGCTCTGAGTCGCTCCGATATTGACCCACGAGCTACTGGCCCTAATCTAGCCCCAGCAACCCTTTCCAAGACTCGTAACATTGCTTGGGACAGAGCAATATCTTCTCTCATATGGTCATGTGATCCATTATTTGACATAGGTGACGCTGGTGCGTCAATTTCCGGTATATGTCCCGATGCCTCAGACACAACCCTATCACCTCGGCCTCTACCACGGCCAGGTCTACCACGTCCACGTCCTCTAGTGCTCATATTGACTATTTCGTTTTAATCTGATTACAAGTTTTATGAATCAGTATACTATTTCAGTGTTTATTAATGATATTTTATGAGATCTAAGAGGTGGAGTTGTTTTCGTAAACGCATCCTATAGTCTCAATCTCTATAGCTTCAACACTTAAAACTAGAAGTTCTAGAGTGTCCCTATAGTCATATCACAATAATAAGAATTATTCAATTCACATACACTTACTTGACTTGGTGCCGGATACTCGTGGTGCCATACTACCTTTTAAAAACATAGGTTCTATATTCAAGCAGTTTTGAACAATAAATGTTTTTGAACCAACCACAGCTGAGTTTTGAAACTGGGCTCTGATACCATAAAATGTAACACTCTAAATCTGGTCTATGCGTTAAGACCAGATTTGACATGTCACACAAAATGAACATACATCTAGTCTTTTAAAGAAATCAGATTTAAAAAAAAAATTTGACATGGAGTTATTAAAACTAAGGTTGAATACTAAATCTAATAATTTGAGTCGTATAAACTGAAACTTAAAAAAAATTTGGATTTAATATTTTGAGAATATTTAAAGAGTTCGAAAATAATTTGAAAATAAAAATTTAAAATATTGTTACAGTAAAATTTTTGAGTTAAAAAATATAAGAATAAAATCCTTTTCGTATGTTTATTTAAAAAAAAATTTATTTCTATTTTTAGAAAAGAAACCCCACTTAAGTATTTAAAGCGTATTATAAAATCCATCCACAAGTAAAACATCTATAAAAATTTAACCAGAGGCCTTATTACAGCTTAACTTAAATAGTAAAAATAATAAAAAGTACTTAAAAAGAAATCTGGAATGCAAATAACCCATTATTCATAGTATGGCCTCCACTGAGGCGTCCCCGGCCCAAGCTTCCATCATTGATCATTACCTGAGGAACGTAAAGAAAACAGGGGTGAGTTACATAGAAATCAGTGTGTAATTCACTTACCATTTTCACTGGGCCAAAATTCAATTAAGCATTTATTGGGCCAAAGCCCATTACAATTATAGCATTATATCATATATATATAACATGCATGTGTTATGCAATTTCCCAACCAAACCTAGTTTTCCATCCGCTACACACCACCCGTACCAACCAACACACCTGTGGGGAGCTTTAGTCACCTACCCTGCCAACACACCAAACTGGGCATTAAGCCATATATCAAACTGGGCATTAAGCTATATATCAAACTGGGCATTAAGTCATATATCAATTTGTGGACAAGCCACCAGAATTTTGTAGCAAAGCTACCAGAACTTCTCTTCGTCAAATATCCCAACCCATGCAAATCATGTATAAAGTATGTACATTCAATTACTACAATACATTCCTATAATTATTACAAACATGTGGCCCATTATAAAAATTCTCACAATCTGGCCCATATCACATTTTGGCTCATGTAGCCAATATCACATTTGGCCCATTTATCATATATCACATTTGGCCCATAAATCAAGTATCACATTTGGCCCATTTATCACATATCACATTTGGCCCATAAATCAAGTATCACATTTGGCTCATTTATCACATATCACATTTGGCCCATTTATCACAGTCTTAATACCAATTTTTTATAGTCTTTACCACTAAAGTGATAAAAATGTCATTTTACCCCATTTCACCAACTTGTGATTTAATAAAGCGATTAATACGATAGAGTTATCTAACCCATGAAATACGGTGTGAGAATACACACCTGATTACGGTGAGCACTACACTTTCTTGATTGTCAACACCTAGAATATTTTTAACGCTCGATTAGAAAAATAAACGTGATCTAATAAAGCTACCCTAAAGAAACGCTTTAAGATTTACCCTCGTAATCGTGAATAACTATGATTTGTTGATTTTCCCCGGTTGACGGTCCACAACCCGTTGGAAAACCCTGAATAGCTAATGGCTCCGAACTGCGAATAACCTCGAATAATTGATTTTCACCAGAGGAGGGTCCACAACCCGGTGGAAAGTCTCGAATTGCCGAAACAGCCCTACGCTTGAATCTAGGAGTTGGGATCGTCAATCCACTCCTTTTTAGATCACCATTAGGTTTCCCTTTCAATACATTACTACGAGCCTCCATTCGTTAGATCTTTAATAAATCAATAATCTATTAAAGTATGGACTTAACAAAGTTATATAGATAGGCTTAACACAAGTTCCGAGTAATCCACAAATAAATCCCTATATATAAGAATCGGTTATTCTTTTTCATATTATTAATTATCTTAATAAATAAAGGTGATCGTGAAAACCATGAAGAACTCTCACCTTGAAGGTTTTTGGTCTGAATTCTAGTGATTACGAGATAACCTCAACATAGAGACATGAAAAACATTATGAATCTGACTCAACTTCAGAGGTAATTCAAGCTAATAAGCTACTGGTCCTACACGCTTCGACACGCGGTACGGTCCAATAAACCTAGGGCTCAACTTGCCTTTCTTTCCAAATCTGAAGATCTTTTTCCACGGTGAGACCTTAAGAAAAACCTGATCTCCCACCTCAAACTCAATATCCTTACGCTTCCAGTCCACATACGACTTTTGTCTATCCGAAGCTTCCTTTAACCGTGCTCGAATCACCTTTACTTTTTCTTCCGTCTCTGATATCAATTCTGGACCCAATAACTGTTGTTCCCCCAATTGAGTCCAACAAGTAGGGTTACGACACCTACGACCATATAATGCTTCATAAGGTGCCATTTGGATACTGGATTGATAACTGTTGTTATACGCAGACTCTGCCAACGGTAGAAATTCCTCCCAACTACCTCCGAAGTCAATCACACAACCCCTTAACATATCTTCCAAAATCTGGATTACTCTTTCCGACTGACCATCTTACTGAGGATGAAAAGCTGTGCTGAAATTTAACTTTGTTCCCAAAGCTTCATGCAAAGCTTTCCAAAACCGCGATGTAAACCTAGGGTCCCTGTCTGAAATAATAGACACTGGTACCCCATGTAACCTCACGATCTCTGCTACATACAACTTGGCCAACTTCTATAGTGAAAAATCCGTACGAACAGGTAGAAAATGGATAGTCTTCATCAAACGATCCACTATAACCCAGACGGAATCTTTCTTAGTAGGTGATAAGGGTAACCCACTAACAAAGTCCATCGTTATCCGTTCCCATTTCCATAATAGAATCTTCACCGGTTGTAGTAATCCCGACGGCAATTGGTGTTCTGCCTTAACTGCCTGACATGTCAGGCACTTACTCACAAAATTTGTAACTTCTTGTTTCAACCTTGGCCACCAATATTGATCATGAAGGTCTCGATACATCTTATTTCCCCCGGGTGCATAGAATAGGGGCTACTATGCGCCTCTCGCAGAATCATTAGTCTTAAATCTGAATCATTGGGCATACAAATTCTTCCGCGAAAACATAGTACTCCATATTTATTCAATCCAAAATCCCCTATTACACCACTTTCAACTCGTTGAATTAAGGGACCCAACTTTCATCTGATAACTGCTTCTCCTTGATCTGTTTTAACCACATAGGCTTCACCTGAAGTTTCGCTAGCAAATTGCCATCTTCATACAAACTAAGATAAGCAAATATTACTTTCAACTCCGATATCACCTTACGACTCAATGCGTCTGCCACCACGTTAGCCTTTCCAAGATGATACTGGATTGAGAAGTCATAATCCTTCAATAGCTCTATCCATCTCTGCTATCTTAAGTTCAACTCCTTTTGGGTAAGGAGGTACTTCAGACTTTTATGATTCGTATAAATGATCGACTTCTCACCGTACAGGTAGTGCCTCCAAATCTTCAAAGCAAAAGCCACCGCAGCCAACTCCAAATCATGAGTAGGATAATTGACTTCATGCAGCCTTAACGGGCGAGATGCATAAGCCACCACTTTACCACATTGCATCAACACATATCCTAAGCCCGTGTGTGACACATCGCAGTAAACAATAAACTCTTTTCCAACATCAGGTTGAATCAATACGGGCGCTTCCATCAGAATCTTCTTCAATTTCTCAAAACTCTCTTGCTACTGATCTAACCATACAAACGGTACTCCCTTGCGCAACAATTTAGTTAGGGGTGCAGCAATCAACAGAAACCCCTCAACAAAATGTCTATAATAACCAGCCAATCCATCTATAATAACATATCATATGTTATAAATCCACTGACTCCCTCTCTTTAAAGTACCAAAAGCTAAAAATTTTCACTAATTCCAATTAGATCCCAAGCCTTCTTAGGACCTCCTTAACAAAGAAAATTAATAATCTAACAAGCTTAATCACCAATTTAATGTAACTCATACAAAACTCAAATTTTAGGATGTTACAGTGGGGGTCTTGGTAGTCGAATTCCTATAGTCCTTTTTGCATGTTTTGGTGCATGAAAGGCTTATTCTTCTTTAAGCATTTTTTTTAGTGTTTTCTTTTCCAATTTCTTCTCTCATTGCCGAAACTCTAAAGCCAAAAGTGAGCATCTTTTTCCTTTGTTTTGCCAAAACCATCTAGCCATTTTGTCCAATTCATTTTTGCTCATTTCCT
The DNA here is from genome assembly GCA_025503065.1 of Gossypium bickii. Taxonomy (NCBI): domain Eukaryota; kingdom Viridiplantae; phylum Streptophyta; class Magnoliopsida; order Malvales; family Malvaceae; genus Gossypium; species Gossypium bickii. The sequence goes on along the minus strand of CP106720.1, from coordinate 19,302,230 downwards.
CTTGGATAGCCGAAACCATCTAGTACTCTCCTCCATCCCTTCTTTTCTTTTGATAATTTCATCAACCTTTCTCCCTTTTTCCTAAATCGACATCATCTTGTGGCCAAATCTTCTTTGTTCTCTCTCCATAGCCGAACCTTCTAACACCTTACTTCTTCACTATTTCTTTTTCTTTTGTGATCGGGCACTTTCTTCTTGACCGAATCGGTAAGTAATCCTCTTCTTTTCAATTTCTTTTCTTTATGCCGAATATGTGCCCTTGTCATGGGATGGTTCTCTTAAAATGAAAACATCACTTTCTTCTACACTCTCAAAACGTGATCATCTCTTCTTTCGTAGTGTTCTAGTGAGTGGCCGAATATCACATTCTTGCCAAATCATCTCTAGTCAGAAGTCCAATCGGTGGGAATCGGGTTCATTATCGATTAAGGTAAGGAGTCTCTTCATAGTCCATTCGAGATCGCTACTCGGTTATTGTGTTAGTCGGATTGAAAGTTGACTAATCGGTTATTATAGGGATTAAATCGCTCGTTTCATCCACTCGTTGTTTCTTCGGAAGAAGTGGTAAGCCAAATCCTATTCCAAAACAAATACATTCTCTCATCATAGTACCTTCTAACTGAGATCTTTTCAATGGAGGCAAGTGGTAATGATTTGAAAGGAAAAGCGATAGTAGGAGACAAAAGGAGTGGATTTGCGATTCCTACCCCTAAGTTCAAACGAAGGGCGATATCGGCAGTTCGGGATTTTCCACTGGGTTTTGGACCATTATCTGGTGAAAATAGACAAATCGTGGTCATTCACGATACTAAGGGTAAGCGTTTCAATAGATCGTTTGATTTAGATTTAGATTAACAAAATCTCGTTTGTTGGATTAATCGAGTGTAATGGTGATTTAGGTGTCGACGATCAAGAAGGTTTAATCCTTACTATAATCAGGTGTGTAATCTTACACCGAAACCCCGTAGATTCATGATCCAATATCACGTTGGAAAATATATCGTTATTATTTATATGGCTAAAAATCATAATATGGCATAAATCGAGAAATTTGCTTAAATTACATTATTTCTATAGATTTGTCAAAATTGGTATTAAAATCGTTAAATTTATGAAAATGCCCCTATGGGCCGAATTACGAAAAAGCCCTATGGGCCAAATTACGAAAATGCCCCAATGGGCCGAATTACAAAAATGCTCCTATGCGCTGATTTACCAAGATGTCCCTACGGGCCGAATTGCTAGAATGCCTTAGTGGACTGAATTAATATTATTGCTTTAATGGGCCGAATATCCAAAATATTTCGTTAGAGTAATGGTTATTATATATGTGAATATTATGCCTTATTATGCATGTTACATGTTACATATTGCATGGGTTGGGAAAAATGTATGAAGAGCAGTGTAGCCTGGTGGAATTGCCACAAAATATTCACTATAATGGTTACTTATGATTTTGGTGGCTTGGCCACAATAAAAATATATGATAAGCAACTTGACTGCAAAATTTTGGTGTGAGCGGCGGGGTGGGTTAACTTGATCCCCACAGGTGTGATTGGCTGGTCGGGGTGTGATGGATAGATGGGTTGGGTTGCATACATACATTCTATTTATATACTGATATGTAAATGGGCTTAGGCCCAAGTTAATGCTAAATGGATTCAGGCCCAGTGGATGACGGTAAGGGGATTATACACTGAGTTCTAGTAACTCACCCCTTTTCCTTAACCCTTGCAGGTAATGCTCAGTGATGTGGACTTGAGCCATGGATAACTCGGTGGAGGCCATACTTTAGAAATGGCGTTTTCGAACTTAGTAAATTCCTTTTTCATTTATTTTCGTTACTTTTACTATTTTGGGTTAAAGTTGTAATAAGGCCTCTGGGATTTTAAATTTGGATTTTATGTTTGACTGTTTATTTTCTTTCATGGTTTGTTTTAATCGGGGATTTTTCGAAAAATCATAAACAACGGTTTTTCATAAAATTTATTAGCAAACAGATTTCATAACAAATATGTTCGAATAATTTACTCGAATTTTCTTTCAAATTATCAACGTCATTTTCAAAAATCACGGTTTTAAAGTTCACTATTTTAATTTCCGATTTATCAATCAACTCTTTCGAAATTAGTAGTATTTTATCGAATAATTACCGAACTTTTTTTTTCTTAACTATAACCAAATAACGCCTACTTTAGTAAGAATCACTTGTTATTTATACATTTTCCTCATGTGACATATCAGATCCGGTCATACCGCTTGGGCCGGGTTTGGGGTGTTACAATATGCTTGTTTATATGTTAATGGAAGTTTTAAGCATGAAATTGCATGAGAATTGGCTATGAATTGAACTTGAATTGAATATATGCAACTGATTTAAACTTTTATTATAATGACTAGAATCATGGAAATACCACTGAGCTTCATTGCTCAGTGTATGATTTGTTTTCTTTGTACGCAGGTATAGGTAAATCCTGAACTTTTGAAGTGTGATCCAACATCCAGCCAGTGATCCTCGATTCAGCAATGTTTGTATAGTCATGTTTTGTTAACTATATGGTGTGTACCTAGATTGAGTCAGTTTTTACATAAGGTGTGATCATGTTCATATTTAATGTTAGAAATGGTAATAGGAGAATGGTCAAATGGATTTGCTTTTGTATTAGAGTTTGGCACTTAGTTGGATTTCTTAATATGTTGCCATATTTGTGATCTATATATGTATGTATGGTAAGATATGTTAGAAATGATTAAATATTTGTGATCTATACAATTAGGTCTTAATTCAACCTCCGGTTAGAAAAAGAGCTTTCGTAAGCTCATATAAGACCCAAAAATGATTAAATATCGTATCATATGCATGTATAATTTGAATTTAAATGTTTAATGGATTAAACTAAATATAATTTATCGTAGTTGCTCCGAAAAGGAATGTGGTATCTTGTAGTTCAGACCCTTCGATCAGGTCGAGTAAGGGGTGTTACAATATATATACCCTTTGATAAAACCTTATGTGATAATGATTCTCCTATATATATAAGCAATAGAGAAAAAAAAAACAAAGACCATTTATTAAAATAAAAGAAACCTATATTCAGATCATTTATTTCAGATAAGTCGTTTGATAAGTTGTATTTATCCTCTTCAATCTCTCAAGTATTATTTGGTGATTGAGTTTCATCTTCATCAGTAAGAGCCCTTTTTATAAAATTCCTTCTAGATATGTTATTCGTAACACCCCTAACCCTTATCCATCGTCGGAACAGGGTTACAGAACATTACCAAAATTTACAGATCAGATACAGACATTTAATATCATTTTTCAATCATATTAGAAATTAATCATATACAATCATATTGTCCCCTATTTAAGCCTTTAAGGCTCAAATTATGCATTAGAAACAAGTTGGGACTAAACAGGGTACTCAGAGAATTTTTCACAAAATCTCACAATTTTTCCAAATTGCAAGGTACATACGCCCGTGTAGTTAGGCCATGTGGCTCACACGGTCAAGAGACACGCCCGTGTCTCAGGCTGTGTGGGTAATCGAAATAGGGCACACTGCTGTGTCTTACCCCGTGCCTGTACCCATGTAACTTCTGACTTGGGTCACACGGCCAAGTCACATGCCTATATGCTAGGTCGAGTGTAGGTGTAAGGGTCACACGGCCAAGCCACACGCCCTTGTGCCAGGCCGTGTGATCAATTCTGAGCATTCTGTTTTGAAATTTTAAAGATGTAGAGGAGACGCGGCCAAAACACACACCCATATGCTAAGCCGTGTGTCACATACGGTTGAGACACACGCCCATGTAGACGAAAAATAGGTCATTTCCATGTATTTCAGATATATTCAGTAATAATCCATCCTGAATCCATATTATCTCATATCAAAAATGTAACATCTCGAAATTGGGCCTAGTAGGATTGGGCCCAATGGGCCTTGGGAGTAGTAGCGTTTAAAATTGGGAGAACAAGAGATCGGCTTTAGTGCAAGTTGGACTTATCAGGTGAGTGATTTTGGAAAGTTAGAGGGATTCTATGAAGTCTCAGGATCAAACTTTGGCTTTAGGGAAATTTTGGTTTTAGGTGAAAAAAACCCTGGAAGTTGGTAGGTAGGCCTTAAGAATAAAATATGGGGAAAAATGACACAAGTGGAGTGTGTGGTGTAGTGGCAAAGTGACGCCACATAAGAGACAAGGGGGTGACGCCACAAGGAAGGAAGGAGGTCTAAGGTTCAAGTCTTGGCTCTTTCATTTCGGTTTTCTTTTTAAATGGACTTTAGGATTTGGCTATAAATTTAAATTTAGCTGCACATGGTTTAAGACACAAGAGGAGCTTGTGACTTAGTGGCTAGCGGCGTGGATTATGTTGCAAGGGAGCCTGGGTTCGAATCTCATGAAAAGTAAAGGAGTATTTATTTTGCGAATTGGACGGGAAGAGTTTGAGTTGGATTTAAACTCTATTGATGAAGGGATCCTACATCGGAAAGATACAAAGAAGGAAGGTGAGAAGCTAGCTATATATAGAGCATTCTATGGGGAGAGTGAATACACCTTGGAGGGCGTTTGGGCGTAGGAGTGGTCGGAGCGCAGATTAGCACCAGATTCTTATCAGGTGTGTACTTCTCTACTCTACTGTAGAGCGGCAAACGCCGAAGTGCCGGTCACGGCAATAGTAGCCACACGAGCGTGCGAGCACACGTGTAGGGCTTCGACGCGATAATTGAGGCCACCATTAGTAATCTTATGGGTTGAGGCTGCTTGGGTCGCGATGGGCCCAATGGGCCCGTGGGCCCATATGAGTAAATTGTATGATTGTTTAGAATATATTGAACTAGACTAGGTGAATCTTATATACGTGGCTAGATTTGTATTAGGTGGGCCACATGAGCGTGTGGGCCCGAATGGGCCAAAATCGGGTTTTAGGCCCAATAGTCTGTTAACGACCGGTAATGGTAGTTAAGTTACTCGAGGTGACATTAGGCCTTCGAAAAGGCCATTGCAGGTGCGAATTACTGAAATACCCTCGATGGGTAAAATGATCGATATGCCCTCGAAGGGCAAAATGACGAAAATGCCCCTACATATTATATGGTATTCTTGTATGCAATTTATGATTGTTATCGTATGTTTATCATTGTATGCTGCATTCATGTGTTATTATGTTGCATGGGGATGGGATTATTTGAAAGGGGGAAGTGCAAATAGGATCGCATGGTCGCTTGACGACTGTGGATCCACCGAAGGCTTTTTAGCTACCGAGCAGCTATGCTGCACCGTTAAGTTAACGTCACAACTGGCGTTACATAAGGAGTGTTTAGATGGGTGGGTCGATTAAATCCCCACAGGAGTGCACGGTTAGATAGGAGGCGGAGTGTTCGGCTGGTATGGGCATTGCATATATGGATTATATTACTGAGATGGGCTTAGGCTAGATCTATACAAATGATATGTGACATTTGATATAGGTTAAGGCATGTTCTTACCGATGAGGGTGTACACACTCATTTTTCGTAAACTCACCCCCCTCTTTTTAATTTTTCTCAGGTAATCTTCAGTAGGCGGTTCGACGTACTGGAGGACTCGAAGGTGGCCACACTACGAGCAGTTTTGGACTTTAGTATTTTACTTATCTTTAACTTGGGTTAATATTTTGTAATAAGGCCTTTCTTAAATTCCTGTTTTAGTTTTGGATTTCTAGTTTATTATGTTTTAAATCTGCCCAACACTTGATCGCAGTTTTCCAAAACAACATATGTTTTCAAAATACTACGTTTTCGCAATTAGGTCGTAAACATCACGTTTTCATAGTTAGTCATTTTAATTAAGCTTCCGCAACAAACAAAGTTTTTAAGGTAATAACTTTTTAATGAATGACGATTAATAATAAACAAACACAAACTGAGACTTTAGTTTTTAATATCAAGAAAAGTTTTCAAACGGAACCATGGTTTCTCGAAAAGCACCCCAATGTGACACGCCAGATTCGGGCCTAACTTCTAGGCCGGGTTTGGGGTGTTACAAGAAGTTCGCCTGTTGAACTATTTAAAATCTCGATGGACACAATGGTAGTACACACAAAGTGTACAAAACTGTAATCCATCAATTAATATACAGGAATGCTTATACGAGCACATAAACGGGGAGCTCTCTCTCGAGCCATATAATGAGAAGTTCATGTGATCCATGTAACGAGAAGCTTATCTGGGCTGTATAACGGGAAGCTCATAAGAGCCATAATCAAAAAGCTCATGCTAGCCAATAACGGGTAGCTCCGAAGAGCCATTAATCAGGAAGCTTCGGATAGCCATATATCGAGAAGTTAAAGCAAGCAATATCAGGAAGCTCTGGAGAGCCATTATTTAGGTAGCTCACAAAGAGCCTTTAATCAGGAAGCTCACGAAGAGCCATATATCAGGACGCTCATAAGAGCTGCGGTATGCCCACGACACATGCAGGATCACAACCGATCAGGATGCTCCGAAGAGCTATTAACGGGAAGCTCGCAAGAACCATATAATGGGAAGCTCGAGAGGGCTAATAACGGGACACTCTTTCGAGCTATGGTGTGTTCGCAACATATGCAGGACCACAACCAATTCGGGAACCCTGTATCCATCGAATCTCATTTATCCAAATGGAACTTATTATTTATCAGGCATTATTGGATATGTGATCAATTTCATACATATGGCATTTATACAATTCACATATACAACATCTAGTTCAAACATATAAATACACACAATTTAGTTACACGAACATGCCTCAATAATTGTTCGTGTACGCAAAATCTACTAATCCAACACTTTTTTCTTTTCCACGATCTAACTTCGTATTTGGTCTATCCAAATCTATATGAATGAATTTAACATCAATTTAATCCAATTCACATCCTAGGCAAAATTACCATTTTACCCCTATACTTTTAATTAATGACGATTTCGTCCCTAGGCTCGGAAAATGAAATTTATGAAATTTAATCCTTATTCCAAGCCTAGCTGATTTTTGAATATCACAATAGCAGCTCATGTATTTCATAAAATTTAGAATTTTTCCATGAATTTTATAACTTTTCAATTTAGTCCCTAAATCATGATTTCATCAAAATTTCCTTAACAAAAGTTGTTTATCTATCAACAACCTTTCATTTTCTACCATAAAACTTCATAATTCATACATACTCATCCATGGAATAACTTTAATACTTTGATAACTTTGCAAATTATTACCTGAGATAGATAGATTAAGCTATTACAATCCTGGAAATATAAAAATTACTAAAAACGGGTCAAGAAAACAAACCTAATTAAGCCAAATAAGTTTGCTCGAAACCCAAATTCCATGGCTAGGGTTTCCATGTTTTTGTTTTAGGAAAGATAATAATATGATGATTGTCGAAACCATTTTTTTGAAAACGAGAATCGACTAGGGTTTTGAAAACGAAGATAAAACGGGAGTCGCCACCAATCCTTTTTGATGAGGTGTGATCGGGTCACCTCTTTATTCAATCATTTTAATAAAATTTAAATTTACTAAAACAACGATTTTTTGTCTACGAAATTCGAGAAAACGGGTTCGAGAGTCAGTTACGTGCGAGGAAGGATTAGCACTCTCGTCACGCCCAAAATTGGTACCCAATTGATTAATTAGTGTCTTAATGTCGAAAGTTGAAAATTGAGAATGAATTTAAAATACGATCCTTTTTAGTAGTGTTGATTTTAAAAAACTTGAATGAGTTGGAATAGGCATTAAAGACCATCTCATCTCGAGGCGACGAAATGCCACATCCAGTAAGTTAGGACACGGCACCCCGAATCCTTGAGAATAAGCCCGCCTTTTATTTAAAAGCACGTGTATTTTAATTTTAAAAGAATACTCGGTTATTATAAATTGAACGAGAAAAAACGAAACCCAGTAAGTTAGGGCACGGTCTCTCGAATTTCTAAATACAGAATATTGTCATTTTTAGAAATTCTTATCTCGAGGTAACGAGATGTCACACCCAATAGGTTAGGGCACAACACTTTGTACTCTCGAGAATAAGCTTTTTATTTTAAACTCGTGTTTTGTTTTAAAAGGATATTCCATTATTTAGGCTAAACGAGAAAAGTCGAAACCCAGTAAGTTAGCGCATGATTTTCTCGAATTTCCAAAACACGAAATATTACCTTATTTTGAAAGATTTTCGCTTTTGGATAATCACGAGTGTAACACTCAAAGGCGTACATTGATTTTGTTTGAAATAGAATGAAGCGATCTAAGTTGGATAAATATGTTGGGATTTAATCACGATACGATGACATGGTAGTAATGATCAAGGAGCAACAATTCATGAGCACAAAATTATACAATGAATGACAATAATATGACAATACACATAAATGAATCATGATACATGTAATAGCAATAATCTCACGTTATACAAGCACTAGTATTAATATTAGCAAACTAATGAATTAAAAGCCAAATTTAAAAGAGTCACCAAACGAATTTGCATAAATAAAATATAACGCACATTAAAATACATAAAAAAATGAATAGTTTGAAAGAAAGAAAATTTGAAATCATCAATATACAATAAATTTTACGTAGAAAACAAAAATTGAAACAAAGTATAGAAAAGTTTATCATAAAAAGATGTTATATTTAATAGTAATATACATATGCGAATTTTGAAACTATATATTAAAAATAGTGTTATATGATACGATTTGAAATAAAATTTAAACAACAAAGATTTAATAAATTTTACGTACATAATATAATAATGCATGTAAAATATGTAAGATCCATATAAAATTCCAAAACAAATAGTGTATATACAATAAAATGTTAATGATTAAACGAATATAAGTAACGGAAATTATAATGTACAAAAGAACGCATAAATGTATAAAAATGATTTAAAGTATATACCAAAAAATATATATGTATATATGAATAGTAAAATCTATATGATATAAAAGTAATAATATATAAAATAATTTAAAACATAATAGATTAGTTTAAAGATAATATAAAATAAAAGTACATGCAAGTATTTATAAAAATATTCGAAACAATAATAATGAATTATAAGAGTTTTAACATCCTAAACGTGGGTCTGCGCATTAATGTGATAGTTTAATATGTTAAATTGAGATTTTAAGGATCGGGCTGACTTTTTAATTAAATATATGGATTAGGGTTTAAATTAGTGCTTTGGATATTTTAAAGTGATATATTGGGCTTTAAAAATATGGGTTAGGTGGCTAATATATGGTGTTAGCTTATAATTTAAGTAGATAGTTAATTAAGTGACAAGCTGGGCTTGTGGCCCAAAGAATTGAGGAGCTTTAAGTAGGCATAAGGTGGCGTCATAAGGGAGAAGGAGTTTGGGCCTAGTATGGCCACTTAGAGCCCAAAATTTTAAGACAAAAATTCGGCACTTACAAGCCCTAGGAGTGGACGGCACACTAGCTACAAAATAGGGATTAAAATTCTTTTATTTTCTTGATAAATAGGAAGATAATGAAGAGAAAGATGAGGGCTATTTTTTTAGGAGATAAGGATTGGGTTATCAGGTAAGATAAAGGCTATCAGGAGAAGGGAAGAGTTGGCCGAAATTCCAACTCTGTGTATGGATGATATGCCGAAATTTCTCTATAAATAGGGAGTAGTATTCTTCAATTTTGGTATTTTGAAACCTTATTCTTCTCTCATTCTCTGCCAAAATTTCCAAGCCTTCCCTACAGTTTCTCTTTTTCTTTTTCTAAAAGCCGAATTCCTTTTGTTCATATTCTCTTCTCCATAGCCGAATCTACAAGGGAGGTTTCTGTTTCCCGAAGGTGCACCATAAGCCACATACTCCTTAGTAATCTGGTGTGTTTCAGGATTTTATTCTATGCGATTTCACTCTTTCTTTTCATTCAGATCTAACCCGAAACACTTATTTAAGGCCTGTCGATTTTCCCTCTCTGCTTTTAGTAGCTGAATCTGTCTCATTAAAAGTCTCCTGTGCCGATTTGGTGGAAAAGCCGAAGGTAGGAAGGTGACGTTTCCTAGGGATTTTCGGGATTCGATAAATAAGGCTCTACGCTAAGGATAGTAGATTTTCGTGGTAACCAGGTGTGTAATACCTCCCCACCATCTAGATCTGCCTATTATTGTATTTTCATATGTTTTATATGTATTGATAAATGCTGAAATCTTGGTTTATTGATAAAAGCCCAATGAGGGTAAAAACGGATCCCCAGGTTAGTAAATAATCTGTTTAAATGTTATAAGTAAAATGCTTGTGTGTGATTGCATGGGTTGGGTTGATGAAAGGAGGAAGTTATATGTTATATGTGTAGCGGCTAATGCCGTGAACTATTATACGGGTTTCGGCCATTAAATGTTATACGGGCTTCGGCCATTATATGTTATAAGGGCTTCGGCCATCATATGTGGATGAGCAGCATGACTGCCATCATGGTGTGTAGCGGTGTGGGTCGATTGTAGAAATCCCCAATGGTGTGTACGGTTGGTACGGGGGTGTGTAGCGGATGGAAACCTAGGAAAATGGGTTGGGCCTTGCATATTATTTGTTATTAATTTTTATTATGATTATTACACTGTTTATTTTGTTTAATGGGCTTAAGGCCCAAACTCTAGTGGTGCATGAGGGTTACACACTGAGTCTCGTGACTCACCCTTTTAATTAACATTTCAGGTGATATCTAGTGATTCGGACTGGGTTGGAGAGGAACGCAAGGTGGCCATGCAGAAGAATATGTAGATTTGGCAAAAAGAGACTCAAGTTTCATTTTATATTTTTAATTTATGGACTTCCAATCTCATTGTAATAAGGCCATAGGCTATTATGTTTTATTATGGGCTTCTATTACTTTAAGTCATTTAAGTTTTTATTTTAATTAAACTAAGGCATGTATTTAAGTTTGGATTTTACTTTACTAAAGCATCTTCTATTTAAAACATATTTGGGCTTTTATGAAAATACGACATGTTTTGATAGAAATTTCCTTAGTGACAAACCAGATCCGGTTGTAGAGTTTGGGTCGAGTTTAGGGTGTTACAAGAGTATTTAAATTGAATATTATGCAATTTTTTTAAAACAAAGAAATGTATAAAAGATAAGTTAAAATAAACAAATTATAAAATAAACAATCTAAAAATTTATGCTAATGAAAGTAAAAAATAACATATTAAATAATATAAAATTAGTGTAATAGTTCAAAGTAATATATTAAAAACAATTTCTATAAACGAATTATAAATAAATTTTAAAGGAAAATATATATATGAACTGAAATTTTAAAAAGAACTCAGTTGAAATAAAGACGAAATTGAAAGGATAAATAAACAAAATTACTACAATAACACTGAGGATCAAAATGCGATGTGCGCAAACAAACCGAGACCAAACATGCAATTATTCCAAGCCTCTAAGCGCAGCGTTTAAGTTCGGACCAAGTTGAAATGGCGCATAAAATTCAGGGCAAAATTTAAATTAAAAAAAGATGAAATCAAGTACAATTAAATGAGGGCGCAACATAGGAGGACCAAACGCATAATTTACGCATTCAAGGTAAAAACACGCGGATCCCCCTGCTATACTGGTCGGGTCGCACGGGTTCCCCCAAAACGACGCCGTTTTGGCACCTGGGGGAACCCCATGAAACGGTGCCGTTTCGTGTCCCCTTAAAAACCCAATTTTTTTTCATTTGCATACCCTCCTTTTTTCAGAAAACCCCAAAGAAAAAAAACACGTTCTCTCCTTCTCCCTTTCGTGCCCAACGATTGGGCTTCTTCCGCCACCCGTCGCACCACCATCGCATCTGGTGGCCGGCGAAGTAGAATGGTGGGCTTTAGCCCCGTTTCTGAGTCCGTACGAGGGCAAAGTCTTAGCGCTCCAAACCCCCGAGAAGAGAAGACCCCTTTTCCTACTTTCGGTTTGGACCAGACAACGGAGAAGAGGCTTCTACGACGACCTCTCCCCCGGAGTTCAGGTTCGTTTCCTCTTCCCCCCTTTTATTATTATTCGTAAAAAATTTCAAAAAAAGAAACAATAAACAAATAAAATAAAAGGAAATAAAAGTAATAGTATATTATAAAAATGAAAACGGAAGTGTCAAAAACAACCTTCTACTGCTTTTTGCTTTCGATTTCTAATAGTTCGTAAAAAAGAAAACAATTACAAATGGGTCTGTTCTTTTTTATAACCGAGTGTAGATTCGGTTTTTTGTCCGTTTCCATTTTGTTTTCTTTATTACTGTTGTCATTTTCTTTTTTGTTTTTTCCTTGCATGGAGTCTTTTGCGTGTGTTTGCTTCTCTGTTGCAGGTGCCAGTAGCGTGCGGAGGGCTCTGCTGACGGCGGTCGCTGGTTGGTGCGCGTGGTAGGGGTAGGCAAATGGAAGGTCGGCGGCGCATAGCTTGAGGCTAGGGTTTCTGACTGCTATTTTCTTTTTCTGTAACGGGCTGTAATGTAACTGGGCTGATTTGTAATTGGGTTTGGGTTTTAGCTTAGTAATTGGACTCTGAATAATGAACTATTAAATATTATTTTGGGTTTTCATTTCTATTTATTTTTGGGTCTTGGGTCTGGGCCAAAATTGGCCTATTACAATGATATTTTATGTTATTTTATTATTTATCATCTTTTCATCTTTTTCTTTCCAATTTAGTCATTTTCTTTATTTTATTTTCCATTGATGAATCATCATACTTATCTACTAACCCCTCTTAATGGTCTATTTGCCATATAAGGACCTCCAATTTTGAATTCCATAGCTATTTGATACTTATAGCTACTAGAACTCAACTGTTGCATTTCATGCAATTTGGTCCTTTTATCAATTAAACATGTAATCGGTAAAATTTTTCTAACGAAATTTTCATATGATATTTCTATCGCAATTCAGACTATGAAATAATATTAAAATAATTTTTATTTTCGGACTCAGATTTGTGATCCCGAAACACTATTCAATTTCACTGATAATTTCTTTAGGAAAATTTATCACAAACACCTTGAAATTTCTCTTTTCCACTACCTCGCCTAGTCATCCTATTCAATAACATATATACTAAAAACAAATGCAAAAGTAATACTATATATAAATTCGTTATAAAATAGAATATGAATAATCTTAACAACTACTTGTATTTTAATATAATTTTCTCCTTTACAAAGAGAAAAAAAAGACAATGGAGAATGAACTTGTAAAACAATTTTCAATATTTCTTTGCAAAAGGATTTTAACTTAGTGGTGAAAATTTTTAGTGCCAAAGTAGTAGGCAATTGCCTCCAATTTTCCATGTCAAATTTTAAAAATGCTTGTAAATTTTGGGTTAACTCAAAAAAGAAAGGAACAAAATAAGGTAATTATTAAAACCTTGCATATTTTGTTTTAAAGTTTATGGAATTTATTAGAGTTGATAAAATAGAATACAATGTTTCCTATTTTCACAAATAACTAATTCTTAATAATTATAAAACCCTAATAATTAAATCTTTCTTAAGGAAATGGAAAATGATAAGTTGAATTTGCCATTGTTAAACTCATTGTAGTTCCAAAAGCAATCCTAATGACCTGTATGACTTTCAAATTATATAGGTAAAAATAACCTTTCAATTTTATAAACTTCGAATACTTGAGAAGAAAGCTATATATATAAGGTTAGTAGAAATTTAACCAAATATAAATTTCATTAAAGATACTCGAGAAGATAGAAAATTTTATCCATGGATGTTGAAAGTAAAATTCTATTGTTTATTTATAAATATTTTGGTTATGATGAACTTTGAAAAAAAGAGATTAAATTACAATAAAAGTAGAAAAGAAGTTTGTGTCAGAAACTAATGTAAGGAAACATAAAATTGGAATATATATATTTTTTCAATAATTACATTTATTTCTTAACAATTTTTTATTGAAAAGGCACCGATCCCTTTAATATAGGATTGGTCTTTTTTTATGATATAAGTATTGGTTAATCTATTAGAAAAAGGTATCGGTCGGATTAATCCTTTTAATATAAGGATTAATCATAATAATTTTTTTAAAAACATTTAATTCTTTTTTTAAAATGTTTTGTTACGGTTGTTCTTGAAGTTTCTATGGTTTGATTTGATGCTCTTGATCGTTGAACTTTATTCAACTCTAGTTTTCTCATGGGTCTACAATTGGGAGTTGAGTCCTCCATAGCTTTTATGGTTTTAATGAGTTTAATAATATGTTGCTTTTGAAGTGGTTCTTTTGTGGTTGTATTGATCCTCTTGTACATTTTTTTTTTTTTGTTGAATCCTTGTTTATAATGGTGATTTTTCTTGAAGAATTTGTTTTTTTTTTTTTCAGTGTTTCTTTGTGATGTTTAGTTGTTATGTGATTTTAGGAAAAAAACACTTTTTTTTTCTCAACAATATTATAATTTTACTAAAATTAGTATAAACAGTATCATCTTAAAACATTATCAAACACTTGTAAATCCTAAACAGTGTTAAAATCACCCCATAACTCAAATTTCCAGTAGGGCTGCTAATATCAAACACTTGCATCTGGCATAGCCATGGTTAATGTCAAGTTTTTAGATGTCGAAACTATTTTTTAAGTTTTGGTAAAAACGGGGATCGACTTTAAAAAAGAAAACGGAAGTCGCCACCAATCTCTTTTTGCTTAGGTGTGATTGGATCACCTTATAAAACGTTTTTTTTTAAACAAAATTAATTTTCGCCTACGAAATTCAAGAAAATGAGTTCGGGAGTCGGTTACGTACGAGGAAGGATTAGCACCCTCGTAACATCCAAAATTGGTACCTAATTGGTAAAATCATGTCTTAATGTTGAAATTTTAAAAAAAATAATTTAAAATACGATCTTTTTATTAGAAAGAAAACCAAGACTTACCTATCTCAAAGAAATAAAATGCTATACCCAATAAGTTAGGATATAACATCTCATGGCTTCGAAACTAGGCTCATCTTTATTTAGAAAATTCTTATCTCGAGACACAAAACATCATATCCAATAAGTTAGGATATAACGTTTTGAATTCCCGAGAATAAGTTTTGATTTGGAAATTTATAAATTTCAATTTTAAAAAGAAAAGTGATACTTAATATTTTAAGTTCAACGATAAAAATTGAAACCCAGTGAGTTAGGGTACAATTTTTCTCGAAGTCCCCAAATATTAGATATCACCGTATTTTTTTTAAAACTATTTGAATAAAATGCGTCAATTCAAAAGGTGTTTTTATAAAAAAAAATGGTTTAAGTAATATATTACATTGATACATTATGGTGTACATACTTAATAGCAATTTACCATAACTACAAATTATATTAACAATTACTACTAATGAATAATTAAAGAATAATATAATTGAATAAACAAATAAAAGAACTATGCTAAAGCAATAATAAATGAATGAAAGAAAATAAATAGATAAATATGAAATATAAAATAAGCAGTGAAATATATAAAAAATATTCAAGAAATGAATTCTAAATTCCATAAACAAGATCAAATAAAAATAAGTAAATGATATATTTAAACGCTGAATGAATATTATGACACAAAAAAATAAAAGGAATATGTCAATTTCGAAAACGATGTAATATATATAATACGATATTTTAAATAAAAACTTAGAGTATATGAAAATATAAAGCTATTTACAATTTAATAATTTAATGCATAAAAATATAAATAATAATATATGATAAAAAAATTATAAGTAAATATTATATAAAAAATTAAAATAGAAATATATATAATGCAGTAATCATAAAAATTAAATATATATATAATATAAACAATTTAAATAATATTTGTTATAATGTAAATAAATTTTATACAAAATAAAATTTTAAAAGTAATATATGATATAATATAATACTATATAATATACAAGATTTTGAAAATGTATAGTATAATAACTAATATATAAATTATAAAATAATATGTAATATATAAATAATATTAAACTAAATAAAATAATAAATAGTAATAATTTAATATATATATATATAAAATACATATTTAAGAAAGATAATACCTAAAAATCTTTATACTATTAATAAATTAATATAAAAATAGTAAAAAGTAATATAGAAAATTTTTTATATGATAGAATAATTTAATACAATGTTAAAATAATTTAAAATAATATAAATTAAAAAGGTTTTAAAAAATAAATAAAGAAATAGGGGCTAAATAGCAATAAATATATATATAAAAGGAGTAAATCAAAACGCGCGTTAACCCTCAGGGACTTATTGGGCAATTATGCCTTCTTTCCAAAATGACGTCGTTCTGATTTTGGCCTTTAAGCAGCCTGAGGACTCAATTGAAACAAAAACAGACTTTCAGAGCTAATTTAAAAAATAAAAAAATGTTAAATTGGACGAAATTAAAACTAATAAAATTGCGGAGGGACTAAAATGGCAAATTGCCCTTTTTATAAAAACACGCGGATCCTCCCCGGTTTTCGGGTCAACGCGCGGATCTAAAGCCTTTAAACGACGTCGTTTTGGCCTTTAAAGGTAACTCCCAAAACGACGCCGTTCCAGTAGCCTATATAAGTCATTTTTAATACCTAAAAAATCATTTGAGCTCCTTTTAAAAAATAAATTCAAAAAATGCTCTCAAACCCTCCTCTCCTTTGTCCGAAGTTCGGTCATCGGGCTCCTAGACCATGCGCCCCACGCGCCACTGCGGATGGTGGCCAGAGGCTAAAACCTCAGTTTTTCAGCGCCAATAAAGAGGTAAACCCCCTTTTCTTTTATTTTTTTCTTTAAACAGCATATTTACATGTAAAAATGCATAGATAAAAAAAAAGAAAATAAACAAAACAAAATAAAATGAAAAATCACCTCTGCTGTTAAAGTTCTCTGTATTTTTATTTCAGTATATTTTTATCTGTTTATGTATTTCTCTGTGTGTGTATCCGTTTGTTTTACAGATTTTTGGGTTTTATAGCCCCGAAAATAATGAAAAAAAAAAAGGAAATAACAAGATTCTGTTTCTCTTTTTTTTTTTTTGTTCTTTCTTTCCTTTTTGTAAGCGAGAGACGAAGGGCGCGGCGGCGATAGGGCGCGCTAACTGCGGCGCGATTGGTGGCGGCGCGACCGAGGGGTTGCTAGGGCGCTTGCGGCGCGAGGGCTTCCTAGGGTTCCAGAAACCCTCATTTTTGATTTAGTTTTGGGCCTTTTTGGCCCCGTAGGTCAGTTGGGTTAGGTCTGTTTTGGGTGTGGGTTTAGTTTGGGTTGTTGGGTAGTCCGTTTAGGTATTGGGTTAGTGGGTTTGGGCTACAGTAATGGATTGGGTTTCAGTTTTGTTAAATGGACTTTGTAAAATGGATATTTTATTATTTTTTATTATTTTCCTTTTTGTTTTCATTTTGGTTTTCACGGGCCCAAGCAAAATGGGCCGATTACAGCTGCCCCTCTTTGCTCATTGTCGTGAAACGAGAATGGAGCAAAGACTATAAAAGGACCAATTTTGCCCAGTCTTGGCCGAGCCTCGACTTCTTGGTCCTCGGCTTCTTCAAATGGCTTCGAACTCCACTGCAACTTCAATGGTATTGGAACTTCATCTTGATTTCAATTTTTAGAAATAAGTCTGATGTCTTCAATCTGCTTCACTGTAACTTTAGGAAGGCAAAATCAGCTATCTTTTATCTGCTCCACTGCAAACTCAGGGATGCTAGACGGGTGTTTTCAATCCACTTCAATGCGAACTCTGGAAGACAAGATCTGTTGTCTTTTAGCCTACTCTACTGCAAACTCAGAGAGGCAAGGCTGATGTCTTTGATCTGCTTCACTGCAACTTCAGGAACGCCAGATCATGCTATTTTTTTAGTCTGCTCCATTGCAAACTCAGGGACACTAGACTAATGTCCTCAATCTTCCTCCTGCAACTTTAGGAAGGTAAAATCTTGTTGTTTTCAATCTACTCCACTGCAACTTCAAGGAGACAAGACTGATGTCTTTAATCTATTTCACTGCAACTTTAGGAATGCCAAATCTACTATTTTCCGATCTGCTCCACTGCAAACTCAGGGAGATAAGATCTGATGTCTTTGATCTTCTTCCTACAACTTCAGGAAAGTAAGATCTGTTGTTTTCGATCTGCTTCACTACAACTTCAAGAATGCCAGATCATGTTTTCAGTCTGCTCCGCTATAACTTCAGGGAGATAAGACTATAATATTCAGCCTGCTCCCTTGCTACCTCAGGGAGATAAGGCTGGTGGCTAAAATCTGCTCCCCTGCTACCTCGGGGAGATAAGATTCGCCGTCTTCGATTTGCTCCACTGCTATATCAGGGAAACAAAATCTTTAGTCTGCTTCCTTGCTACCTCAAGAACATAAGACTACAAACTTCAGCCTGCTCCCTTGCTACCTTAGGGAGAAAAGGCTGGTGGCTAAAATCTGCTCCCCTGCTACCTCGGGAAGATAAGATTCGCCAAATTTGATCTGCTCCACTACTGCGTAGGGAGACAAAATTTACAATCTTTAGTCTGCTTCCTTATTACCTCAAGAAGATAAGACTACAAACTTCAGCCTGCTCCCTTGCTACCTTAGGGAGGTAAGGCTAGTGGCTAAAATCTGCTCCCTTGCTACCTCGGGAAGATAAGATTCGCCAAATTTGTTCTGCTCCACTACTGCTTAGGGAGATAAGATCTGTAAATTCACCGATATTGCTACCCAGTCCTCTGAGGAACATGTCCTGTAGACTCGGTTCCATATGTTTATGTTAAATGACCAAGATGTTATGATCAGAATGAATCAAATGCTTCTAGCTACATGTGTTATGAGTGACATGAATGCTACATGTCATGAAAATGATTCCTTTTTAAACGTTTAAGGATTAGGATGCAATGATCAAAATGAATCAAATGCTCCTAATGAGATTTGCTATGATATATGAATGCAAAAATGTTATGAGTATGATTCCTACTCTAGGTGCCATCAGTCATTTGTTTTTCGTCCTTGTTCCTCTCGAAACATCAATCATATTATGCTCAACAAGCTTGCCCCACTGTAATTTCAGAGTTAACTCCGCTTGAAACTTGAGGACACAAGGCTTGTACCATCCTACCACGATTTATAGGAATTGAATCCGTCCCATCTGCAATTTTAGGGTATAAGATTTATTTCAAATTCAACCCATTCCACCACAATTCAGGGGTTCTGAATTTTTCATCAACTTAGTTTGTCACATCATTCCCCGAATATTATGACCTGACGACACCACTTACTTTCGTCACATCAACTTAATTATTTTGTCCAATTATCATTTGGACAAAGAATTTAGAGAAATAGTCTCTATCCAGATTCTTCTTTCTCAAATATTTCCAATCTATACATATGAAAATTCTAAACAGTTGTCATGTTTCGGTTCCTTATTTTATCTAGAAATTTCCAAAGTAATATGTAGAACTTCTTTTGTGAAATTATTAGTTCGTCAATCATTATTTCAATGGAACATGCTTATGAATAAATTGATTTCAAAGAGGGTTAAATGAATTATCAAAAATACAAAGAAAATTAACTAGGAACATATATTTGAGAAGAAAAAGAATCCAAAGATAGTAAAATGAATAGGACAAAGATCAGATGCCCTAGATATCACAGATTGGGCTTCTATATACAAACTCCATGAAGACTGCTTTGTGTTTAACATGTGTTTAGAAGACCCAAAGTACTTTGTTGATGCCCCGATATGCAACATTTTTCATTTCTTGTTGATTCAAGTATAGCAAGATGACTACGTGTCTGCCTTTTTTAGGTTTTCAACTCAAAACCCCTTTGGTCTCAAGGCGCTTTTTGCGAGTTTTCGCCCTGACCTCTCCTTTTTTTTTTAGAAACTTAAAGCGCCCTTTGCGGGTTTTCACCTTGGCCTTTTCTCCTCTTTAATCAAAACACTTTTTGATTGAATCCAAGTTCATTGGGTAAGCTTTTCCCATCCATTTCACTCAAAATCAATGCACCTCCAGAGAAAGCTTTCTTCACCACATACGGTCCTTCCCGATTCGGCATTCATTTTCCTCTGAAATCCTTTTGTATAGGAAGAATCTTTTTCAATACAAGGTCTCCCTCATGAAACTTTCTTGGGCGAACTTTTTTATCGTAGGCTCGCATCATTCGTTTTTGGTACATCTGACTGTGACGAATAGCCTTTAGCCTCTTTTCTTCAATTAAGTTCAATTGATCAAATCGAGCTTGGACCCATTCAGCTTCATCCATCTTTATTTCTAACAAAACTCAAAGAGAAGGTACTTCCACTTCAATAGGTAAAACTGCCTCTATCCCATAGACCAACGAGAAAGGCGTTGTCCCAATAGAGGTTCTGACAAACATCCGATAAGCATAGAGTGCAAATGGTAATTTCTCATGCCAATCCTTATAAGTCTCAGTCATCTTCCCTACTATCTTCTAGATATTTTTATTGGCCGCTTCCACTGCCCTATTCATTTTTGGACGATACGGAGACGAGTTGTAATGTTGAATTGATTACAAACTTCTACTATCGTGCTATTTGGGTTTTCACTTTGGCCTTTTCTCCTTTTCAAGCAAAATACTTTTTGACTGATTCAGAGTTCATAGGATTGGGTAAACTTTTTTCATCCATCTCGGTCAATATCAGTGTTCCTCCAGAGAAAGCCTTCTTCACACATATGGTCCTTCCCAATTCGGCATCCATTTTCCTCTGAAATCTTTTTGTATGGGAAGGATCTTTTTCAATACAAGGTCCCCCTCATGAAACTCTCTTGGGCAAACTTTCTTATTATAGGCTCACATCATTTGATTTTGGTATATTTGATCGTGACGAATAGCCCTTAGCCTCTTTTCTTCAGTTAAGTTCAACTAATCGTACCAAGCCTAAATCCATTCAACTTTATCCAGCTTTATTTCTAAACAAACCCGAAGATAAGGTATTTCCACTTCAATTGGTAGAACTGCCTCCATCCTATAAACCAATGAGAAAGGCGTTGCCCCAGTAGAGGTTCTGACGGATGTTCGATAAGCATAGAGTGCAAACGGTAGTTTCTCATGCCAATCCTTATAGGTCTCTGTTATCTTCCCCACTATCTTCTTGATGTTTTTATTGGCCGATTCCACTACCCCATTCATTTTTGGACGATACGGAGATGAGTTGTGGTGTTTGATATTGAATTGATTACAAACTTCTGCTATCGTGCTATTTGGGTTTTCACTTTGGCTTCTTCTTCTTCTTTTCAAGAAAAATACTTTTTGACTGAGTTAGAGTTTACAGGATTGGGTAAACGTTTTCCATCCATCTTGGTCAAGATCAGTACTCCTCCAGAGAAAGCCTTCTTCACACATATGGTCCTTCCTAATTCGGCATCCATTTTCCTCTGAAATCCTTTTGTATGGGAAGGATCTTTTTCAATACAAGGTCCCCCTCATGAAACTCTCTTGGACGAACTTCCTTATTATAGGCTCGTATCATTCGTTTTTGGTATTTTTGACCGTGACGAATAGCCCTTAGCCTCTTTTCTTCAATTAAGTTCAACTGATCGTACCGAGCCTGAATCCATTCAACTTTATCCAGCTTTATTTTTGACAAAACCCGAAGAGAAGGTATTTCCACTTCAATTGGTAGAATTGCCTCCATCCCATAAACCAACGAGAAAGGCGTTGCCCCAGTAGAGGTTCTGACGGATGTTCGATAAGTATAGAGTGCAAATGGTAGTTTCTCATGCCAATCTTTATAGGTCTCAGTTATCTTCCCCACTATCTTCTTGATGTTTTTATTGGCTGATTCCACTGCCCCATTCATTTTTGGATAATACGGAGACGAGTTGTAGTGTTTGATATTGAATTGATTTCAAACTTCTGCTATCGTGCTGTTTGGGTTTTCACTTTGGCCTCTTCTTCTTTTCAAGCAAAATACTTTTTGACTGAGTCAGAGTTCACAGGATTGGGTAAACTTTTTCCATCCATCTCGGTCAATATCAGTGCTCCTCCAGAGAAAGCCTTCTTCACACATATGGTCCTTCCCAATTTGGCATCCATTTTCCTCTGAAATCCTTTTGTATGGGAAGGATCTTTTTCAATACAAGGTCCTCCTCATTAAACTCTCTTGGGCGAACTTTCTTATTATAGGCTCGCATCATTCGTTTTTGGTATTTTTGACCGTGACGAATAGCCCTTAGCCTCTTTTCTTCAATTAAGTTCAACTGATCGTACCGAGCCTGAATCCATTCAACTTTATCCAGCTTTATTTTTGACAAAACCCGAAGAGAAGGTATTTCCACTTCAATTGGTAGAACTGCCTCCATCCCATAAACCAAGGAGAAAGGAGTTGCCCCAGTAGAGGTTCTGACGGACGTTCGATAAGCATAGAGTGCAAACGGTAATTTCTCATGCCAATCCTTATAGGTCTCAGTTATCTTCCCCACTATCTTCTTGATGTTTTTGTTAGCTGCTTCCACTGCCCCATTCATTTTTTGGACGATACGGAGACGGGTTGTGATGTTTGATGTTGAATTAAAACTTCTGCTATCATGCAGTTTGGGTTTTCACTTTGGCTTCTTCTTCTTCTTTTCAAGCAGAATACTTTTTGACTGAGTCAAAGTTCACAGGATTGGGTAAACTTTTTCCATCCATCTTGGTCAAGGTCAGTGCTCCTCCAGAGAAAGCCTTCTTCACACATACGGTCCTTCCCAATTCAGCATCCATTTACCTCTGAAATCCTTTTGTATGGGAAGGATCTTTTTCAATCCCTCATGAAACTCTCTTGGGCGAACTTTCTTATTATAGGCTCGCATCATTCGTTTTTGGTATTTTTGACCGTGACGAATAGCCCTTAGCCTCTTTTCTTTAATTAAGTTCAACTGATCGTACCGAGTCTAAATCCATTCAACTTTATCCAGCTTTATTTCTGATAAAACCCGAAGAGAAGTTATTTCCACTTCAATTGGTAAAACTGCCTCCATCCTATAAACCAACGAGAAAGGCGTTGCCCCAGTAGAGGTTCTGACGGACGTTCGATAAGCATAGAGTGCAAATGGTAGTTTCTCATGCCAATCCTTATAGGTCTCAGTTATCTTCCCCACTATCTTCTTGATGTTTTTATTGGCCGATTCCACTACCCCATTCATTTTTGGACGATATGGAGACGAGTTGTGGTGTTTGATGTTGAATTGATTACAAACTTCTGCTATCGTGCTGTTTGGGTTTTTACTTTGGCCTCTTCTTCTTTTCAAGCAAAATACTTTTTAACTGAGTCAAAGTTCACATGATTAGGTAAACTTTTTCCATCCATCTTGGTCAAGATCAGTGCTCCTCCAGAGAAAGCCTTCTTCACATATATGGTCCTTCCCAATTCGGCATCCATTTTCCTCTGAAATCCTTTTGTATGGGAAGGATCTTTTTCAATACAAGGTCCCCCTCATGAAACTCTCTTGGGCGAACTTTCTTATTATAGGCTCGCATCATTTATTTTTGGTATATTTGACCGTGACGAATAGCCCTTAGCCTCTTTTCTTCAATTAAGTTCAACTGATCGTACCGAGCTTGAATCCATTCAACTTTATCTAGCTTTATTTCTAACAAAACCCGAAGAGAAGGTATTTCTACTTCAATTGGTAGAACTGCCTCCATCCCATAAACCAACGAGAAAGGCGTCGCCCCAGTAGAGGTTTTGACGGACATTCGATAAGCATAGAGTGCAAACGGTAATTTCACATACCAATCCTTATAGGTCTCAGTTATCTTCCCCACTATCTTCTTGATGTTTTTGTTAGTTGCTTCCACTGCCCTATTCATTTTTGGATGATATGGAGACGAATTGTGGTGTTTGATCCCAAATTGGCTACAAACTTCTGCTATCATGCTGTTGTTCAAATTCAGAGGCCAATCTTCTTAATGCCCTTTTCTCATTCTCAGTTGCATGCTCCGGGTATTCACGATTTTTTACGTATCCCAATACATCATGATACCAAGGATGGTCATCTCTTTCCTCTTCTTCCATGTTATAACAATGAGCTGGAACTTCGAAAATACTCATCTGAATAGGTCTCATATCCTCTGGTTTGTTTACTTTGATCATAGAAGCCAGGGTTGCCAAAGTATCCGCCATCTAGTTTTCATCACGTGGGAGATAATTAAAAGTAATGTCATCAAACTCCTCAATCAATCCCAGAACTATTTTTCGGTAATCAATTAGTTTGGGATCTCTTGTCTCCCGCTCTCCTTTAAGCTAGTAGATTACTAAGGCAGAATCTCCATATACTTCTAATATTCTGATCTTACGCTCTATAGCTGTTCGAATTCCCATGATGAATGCTTCATATTCTGCGATGTTGTTCGTGCAATCAAAATCCAATTTGCATGTGAATGGATAATGATCACCACTAGGGGATACCAAGATTGCCCTAATTCTATTTCCCATAGCATTTGATGCCCCATCAAAATTCAGCTTCCACGGGTATTCTTTAGTATTTGCCACATACATCAACTCTTCATTGAGGAAATCAAAGCTCAAAGGTTCATAATCCTCTAAAGCTCTGCTAGCCAAGAATTCTACTATTGCGCTCCCTTTTACAGCCTTTTGATTCACATAGACTATATCGAATTCAGACAACAAAATCTGCCACCTTGGAATCCTTCCATTCAAAGCAGTTGACTCCTTCATAAACTTTAATAGATCAAGCTTCGAAATAACCAGGTTGTATGATATAGGATATACTGCTTCAATCTCCGAGTTGTCCAAATCAATGAGCAACACAATTTTTCAATCAACGAATATCTCATTTCACATTCAGTGAACTTTTTACTGAGATAGTAAATCGCTTTTTCTTTTCTTCCTGACTCATCATGTTGGCCAAGCACACATCCCATGGAGTTATTAAACACTGACAAATACAGTATCAACTGTCTATCTGGATTAGGGGGAGATAGTACTGTTGCATTTGATAGATATTGTTTGACTTTGTCAAAAGCTCTCTGGCATTCATCGTTCCATACACCTTGGTTGTGTTTCTTGAGAAGAAGAAATATGAGATCACATTTCTCAGTTAATTGTGAAATAAATCGAGCAATGTAATTTAATCTTCCAAGAAAGCCTCGAACTTCCTTTTGAGTGCGTGGTGGAGGCAATTCTTATATTATATTGACTTTATTTGAGTCAACTTCGATTCCTCTCTCACTGACTATGAAACCTAGTAATTTCCGTGACCGAGCTCTAAAAGTACACTTTGCCGGGTTGAGCTTCAATTTAAATTTTCTCAATCTCAGAAATAACTTCTTTAAAACTTCGATGTGTTCCTTTTCTATTCGAGATTTGGTGATCATATCATCAATATATACCTCAATCTCTTTGTGCATCATGTCATGGAACAAAGTTACCATGGCCCTTTGATATGTTGCTCCAGCATTCTTTAGTCCGAATGGCATTACTTTATAACAAAAGGTACCCCATAATGTTATGACAGTAGTTTTCTCCATATCCTCAGGGTGCATCTTGATCTGATTGTATCCCAAAAAACCATCCATGAAAGAAAACAATAACTATCTCGCCGTATTATCTACCAACGTGTCAATATGCAGCAAAGGGAAATTGTCCTTTGGGCTGGCTTTATTTAAGTCCCTATAGTCTACACACATTCGGACCTTTCCATCCTTCTTAGGGACAAGAACAATGTTGGCAACCCATTTTGAGTATTTGACCACTTGTAGAAAACCAGCATTAAACTATTTCTTGACTTCCTCCTTTATCTTCAACACCACATCCAGCCTCATCCTTCATAGCTTTTGCTGAACTGGCTTGCACTGTTCTCTTATAGGAAGACGATGCACCATAATATCAGTATTTAGCCTAGGCATATCTTGGTATGACCATGCAAAGACGTCCTTGAATTCCCGTAGTAACTCAACAAGGTCTTGTTTCGTCTCCTCGGCTATGTGTGTTCCGATTTTCACAGCCTTTCCTTCCTCCAAGGCTATGTTCTATATCTCTTCTTCATGGGGTAAAATCTATTTCTCTTCTTGCTTTACCATTCTTAACAGATCTGGAGATAAGTCATAATCTCTGTCATCTTCAAAATCCTGAGATTCCTCTAAACACATGTCTTGCTCAAAATAGACCTCTGAATTTGTAGTATCATTGCTCATGTCATTGATATCTAGGGACCCGTGGTAGGCACAAAAGAATATACAAAGAACAAATGAATTCGAGGACAACTATTTATATGGTATGAATGAGAATAAAAATTTAGAATTAAATTAGAAGAATGAGAGAATATTTGCCAAAATTGATCATTAAAGATGTATTTTATTGAAACAAAAGATGTCTGAACATGAGTCTATTTCACAAAAGAAATATTATTGTTCCTAGGCTTAAAAACAACAGGTGCGTTCTGAGTATTACTCTGTGTAATCTCTAAAAATTACAAGAAGTTCCTCTGCAATCCAATTGTTTAAAACGCTTCCAGGTTCATAAGGGCGAATGCTCGACAGGTTTCTTTGCCTAGTTTTTTCCTCGTGTATGGCATTGATATGAGGATTTTCATTTTCCAACAACCCTCTCTTAGGGTGAATTATCCCTCCAGATACAAAAGTCTGGGATGTGTGGGGGAACGTCAACGATTCCCACTTGACTTCTTCCCCATTCAACCGGGCTCTTCTTTTTTCTTGCTTTTTCTCTATTTCTCTTTTCCTTTGTCTGGCATCTGGCCTGAAGCCCAAATCAAAAAAATCTCTCTTCTCTTTCAGCATTGGAACTTGGGTCTCTCCTTGAAGATGCCTGCCCAGTCCTTTACCCGGTAAGGCTCCTCTCCCCATCATCATTTGCAGGCCCATTCTCGTGGTCCTGGATATTTTAGGCACTGGAACCTCATTCCTTTTCAAGATGAATGTGGCATTTACGAACTCTAAAAACCGAAAGGAACATTCAGTGGCCTCCTCATTTGTCTTTAAATATGACGCCTCATTAGTAACAGTCGCTATCATGTCTTCCTCTGCGTTTATAGTTACTAGTCAACCTTCTGTTACCAGTTTTAACTTTTGGTGCAAGGATGAGGGCACTGCCCCTGCCGAATGAATACAAGGCCTTCCCAACAAAAAATTGTAAGAAGGCTTTATATCCATCACCAGAAAGTCCACCTCATATGTGTTTGTCCCAATTAGCAATGGTATGTCAATCCTTCCCATCACTCTTCTTTCAGTGCCATCAAATGCTCTCACTATGTTCTAGCATGTCTTCATGTGAGTACTGTCTATAGGAAATCTTTTCAGTGTAGACAATGGTAAGACATTCAAAGCTGATCCATTATCTATTAACACACTTGGCAGAGTGTATCCCTTGCAACAAGTAGTGATGTGCAAAGCCTTTGTTGATCCCATGCCCCCCGGTGGAATTTCGTCATCACTGAAGTAAATGAAATTGTCAACACTTATGTTACTAACCAATCGGTCAAGTTTATTGATAGATATATCTTTA
Source organism: Gossypium bickii (assembly GCA_025503065.1). NCBI lineage: Eukaryota > Viridiplantae > Streptophyta > Magnoliopsida > Malvales > Malvaceae > Gossypium > Gossypium bickii. The sequence continues at coordinate 19,274,769 of CP106720.1, read as the reverse complement.
GTAACATAAGTCTCGTTCAACACTTTCATCAATGCCTCACGATGTACTTCCGAACTTAAAAGCAGTGCCAACACTGATATGTGAGCCGGTTGTTTACATAATTGTTCTACTACACTGTATTCACTATGCTTCAAGAATTTCAGAAATTCTTTAGCTTCTTCTTCTTTCACTGGTTCATTAATAAGGGCCTCAGGTCCTTTCTCTCGTTCAACTGCCACAGTCTTTGACTTCGCTGGTTTTGTTCTGACATTTCCTGAATCGTAACGCCTTCTACTACGTGTGTAGGACCCTTTATTTTGGACTTCCTCGAAAGTGCCGACTGAGCTTTCCAATCCCGGTATTGTCACATTACAGTTGTAATTCTAAGGCACCATTTTGTTATCTTTGTAAGGAAAGGAAACAGGTTTCTAGATTACGACCTTTGGCGCCACTTGTGCCCTGTCTTCCGTACTTTGTGGTCGGGAGATAATGATCCTCGGATAATTGACTTTTTGCTTTGTTAATTCTTCTTCAGTTGCATATATAGTTCCTCCCTATGAGCCTTCTTCATAAAACTCCAATTCTTTATTGCCCATAAAGCTTTGCACTAAGACCCTGAACTCAACGCATTCTTAGATCTCATGCCCCTCTGCTTTGTGGAACTCACAATAGTCCCTTATTCCTCTACATCCTTTCACAGAATTTGATTCTATCAGTTCTTTTTTTACCATTTCTCTCCAAACCATTCTCAACGGGGTTTTTATCCCCGTAATATCCTCCTTGAATCTTTTTATGGTATTTTCACCAATCACATTTATCCCATTATCGTCATGGTTAGGTAAGGGGTTCTCTGCACTAGGTGTATCATCAAATTTCACAATCCCCATCTTGATGAATCTCTCGACTAAATTTTTGAAGGCAGTGCAGTATTCTATTGAATGCCCTATTATTCCCACATGGTAGTCGCATTGAGCATTTGAATCATACCATTTGGGATATGGGAGCTGTAATGGCTTCAAATAAAATAGAGACACCACGTACGCATCAAATAAACTTTGATATAGCTCCTTATACGTCATTGGGATTGGCGTAAATTGGAGCTTTTCAGAATTTTGCCTTGTGTCAGATTCTTGTCTGGTCGACCCTTGTTGCCCAGCCGTAACTACCTTTGGCTGGTTAACGGTGATTGCCTTCAAGTACCCTTGGTTGTATGTACTCGTATTATTTACCTCATTGTCCTTTTTCCTAGGAGCAGACCTTTTAGTGGTTTCCCCCGCTTCAATCTTGCCACCCCTTATAGCATTTTCAATTATTTCTCCTGTAATCACTATATCCGCAAAACTCTTGGTATGTAACATCCTGAATTAGGGGTTGTTTGGAATTAAATCATTTTTCATGTGCTTGCTTGAAAAAAAATTATGTATGCTATGATCTAGGGTCTAGTCATAACCCCGAGCTAGGTCTGACTTAGGATTAAAAATTTCTTTTTAGCACTTGAGAAGGAAAAGCTAAGTGAGGAGGCTTTAAAAATTATTGGTGCGAAACATGACACAAGGAAGCAGCTGGTAGAGTGGTTGGGATGCTACCTAGGGAGCTAGAAGGGTGCGGCAAAGCAGGGGTTCGAGCTGGCAAAATTGCGCTTGGGGCTTTTATTTTTGCGTTATGTATGGGGTGTTCGGCTAGGAAGGCCTTAAAAATAAATGGTGGGGTTTAAGAGCATGAAAGTCGGTTTGGTGGAGTGGCTTGGGGCGCCACTTAAGGGTCTTGGCGAATGGACTCAAGTTCGAGTCACGCTGGAAGCAAAGGGTGTTTTTATTTTGGCTTTTGGCGTTAAGAGAAAGGGGAACTAACGAGGGAGCTCTTAAAAGAATTCGTGGCAAGTTTAGGGCATAAGAAAACGCCTTGGTCGAGTGGCTAGGGGCGCTATATGTGGCTGTGGCAGTGAGGTCCCATGTTCGAGACCTGGGGGCAGCAAAATGGTTGGTTTTTACTTTTATTTTTTGCGTCAAGGAGAGAAGAAGTTGGTCTGCACATGGGCTCTCAATTGGATGAGGATAAGATTGAGGTTTTGCTTTTAAATTAATTTGAAAGAGTGGAGGATTATTATTTTATTTTGTTTATCTTTTTGAAGAGGTGATTAATAGATAGGATAGTAGATAGATATTGTTTTTTTTAAATTAGATTAAGTGGATGGGTTGTTGTTGAATTCGGCTGGAAGTGTGGGATAATTACTATTTTATTTTTTTATTTATTTGAAGAGGTGGCTAAGTGATGGGATAAAGGATAAACATTGTTTTGTTTTATTTCAAATGGGTGTTAATTAAAAGGTAAGTTTTATCACATTAGGGAGGTGCCGAAATTCATCTAAATTGCTTTTCTTTTTCTCTTCAATTTTGTTGCTGGCCGAATTCTCTCTAGCCACATTGCCCAAAATTCTTCAAAATTCCTTTCTACTCAAAATTTCATCTTCCATTTGTTGCTAGCCGAATATCCCTTACCATATATGGCATAGGCCGAACCCCCAAAGGAAGGTGCTGTCGATTGCAAAGGTTGGTAAGTGTCTCTCTTTAGCATTCGGTTTCTCTTCTCTTCCTTTATGTTATACCGAAAGCTTGGGAATTGGCCTTGGAAAGGTTGGCCGAATATGTGTGGGATCTTAATAGTGTATCTTTTGTGTGTAGCCGACGCTAAGGGGCTTTGAAGGTGTCTTTCGGGTTTCGCTTCTTCAAGGTAAGGTGACATGTAGTTTCGGCCAAGGGCTTTGAATATGGATTTATGTATTAAAGTCGAATCTGACATATGGTGTGTAGGATCTCGACTACTCAAGGCACAAGTGGCAATTTCGGGATTTCAATTTGCTTTGGTAAGTGATAATAAAGTTTCGGCCCAAGGCCATATTTCAGGTGCGATTAATCCTTCGGGATTGATAGTTTAACCGAATAAGGTTTTTGAGACTAACCTATAGTGGCCGAATGTAGGAGCAATACGGGAATACGTTTCAGGATTTTGTGATATCGTGTAGATTCGGGATTTCTCCTTAGATCTTCGGTTAAACAGGTGTGTAAACTCTTACACACTTTATTAGCATAGACTGTTTATTCTGTTACTGTATAACCTCTCGTGTAGTAACTTTGCCTTATGGGCATAAGCTTGGATTTCGGGTAAGTCCCCTATTACGTGATCTATGATATATGTTTGTGTATGCCATCATATGTTGTTAAATACTATGCTGTATATAAATGCATGATATATGGGATTATGATATTTGTTATGTGAGCATGATGATGGTGGGATTGATGAGCGGAGGGGGATGATCTCTATGGACTGTCACAGTGGTTTTGACCACAAGATGGGTTGGCCCCATCGGTTTAATTGTGACTTTGGTCACCAAAGTGGTTTTGACCACACCGTTGATATAATTTGTGACTAAGTCCCAGTGGTTTGGTACCACCAGTGGTTTTGACCACATATTGATAATTGTGACCTATGGTCATCAGTGGTTTTGACCACGGGTTGGCCCCATCATTTGATTTGTGACTTCGGTCACCAGTGATTTTGACCACCAGTGGTTTTGACCACACGTGGTAGTTAAAGGAGTATGGATGGCTAGTTTTGGGTTGCATGTTTGCATGTCTTACTAATATTTTGTGTATGAGTTTGCGTTCCGGTTTGGGAATTATACATCGAGTCTTGGTGACTCACCCCTTCCCATATCATTTTGCAGATGAGTAGATCGCGGAGATGGAGCCGGAGAGGACTCGAGGTGGCCATGCAATGGAAAATTTGTTTTAACTAGACTGTGGTTTATTTTTATTTCATTTATTCGAGTTGTAATAAGGCCATGGAAGTTTTAAGCATTTCCATTAAGTTTCTTTGTTATTATGTTTACTATGGATTGACAATTTAAATTTTAATTGCAAATGATTTTATTTTCTTAAGTATATATATGTTAAAGTTTTTAATCCGGGAATTTGGTAACAACTTAAATTATTTCGGAAATTTTAAATGCACAAGGTTTTCCTTCCCAAAGACAATAAATTTATTTACTTCACTTTTTAAATCAAAATATTTTCACACATTTTTCCGCAGTAACATACCAGATCCGGTCAGGGCTCGTGGGCCGAGTTTGGGGTGTTACATGGTAGTACTTCCTATCATGTGGGTGATGAATGGAGCTTTTAGGGTGTTGATAAAAAGTATGGTGGTTTCCTTCTCTAGGAGAGGTGGTTGAACTTGCATGGCAACTTCCCTCCATCTTTGTGCGTATTACCTGAAGCTTTCATTTGACTTCTTTTCCATGTTTTGTAAGGTGATTTTGTCAGGCGTTATGTCCGTGACATGATTGTATTGCTTCATGAAGGGTTGGGCTAGGTCTCTTCAGGAGCTAATCCTAGCACGGCTGAGTTGATTGTACCACCTGGATGCTGCCCCCACTAAACTGTCTTGGAAATAATAAATCAAAAGTTGATCATTATTCACGTAGCCAGTCATCCATCTACAAAACATAGTGATGTGGGCTTCAGGGCAGCTAGTCCCATTATACTTCTCAAATTCTGGCATCTTAAATTTATGAGGAAGCACCAAATTTGGAACCAAACTCAAGTCTTTTGCGTCAATACCATGGTGATGATCGGCATTTTTTAAAGCCTCGAACTTTTCTTCTAACCATCTACAGCGATCCTCTAACTTCCTCGAGGATTCAGTTCTTGTCTCTTCCCTCTCTGCTATATCCAAATCAGGGATAACGGGATTAGCAGGGTTATCTCCTGGGTTAGATCCTGAGCCGACTTGGAAGTTTATGGGCGGTCTAGTATCAGCTTGCCCCTGTTGAGGCCTAATCGTGACAGATGGCCTTTGGGGATACTTATCAGGTTGTACATGCGGTGGGGTGAAACCCCGAGGAAAGTCCTCATTGTCTTCAACATTAACTATGGGACCCTTCCCTTTGTCCATTGCCCCACTCAGCATCTGGGTCATTTGAGCCATCATATTCCTTTGAGCTTCCAACATTTGGTCTCTCATTTCTTGTTGAAGCTTTGCCAAATGCTTCTGCATCTGGTCTTGCATGTCTCTTTGGAATTGTTCAAGTTTTTGATCCATTTTTTTTGTTTTGGCGCGTGTACCATAACAGTGTTCGGTTTCCAGATTTTTCTTTCTCTTTATCTCTCTCTCTCTCTCACTCTCTGTGTATGTGTGTGTATGTGTGATAATTTCAAGTAATTAGGATCTCTCTATGGACTTAAATGCATATGATATGATGTAATGCAAATGCATGAATGCAAGGAGGCATCGATTCAGATTCAACTTCATTTTAGAAAACTTTATTAGAAAACAAAATCCTTTACATAAAACAGATTACAAATATGCTTTCGCCCTAAGGCCCAAAGTTTTAATTTTCCCAAACAACAAGACTAACTCCTGACCACGATCTGACTGTAGCTCATACTTCGTGCTCAATGTATCAACCTGTACTGCCAAAGTCTGTAGGTGATCAGCTACCTCTCAAATTTGAACTATTGCTTTACCCATGAGATAATCCTGATTTCTAACTTGATCCTGAGAATGATGGAGCTCTTCCTTCCAATGCCTTCTCTTGCTTCAAGAAGCTCGATCCGAAGCTCACAGTTATGCAACGCCGATTCTAATTCCTCGATCTTACCCTTCATTTCCTCAATCTTGTTTAGACTTAACTTTAGCTCGATCGCAGAATTACGGCTTCGATAGTGATGAAGAGACCGTCTAAGTTCAACCACTCTAGTTTTTAATTCTCCCTTTTCATTCGACTTTTTGCCAAACTCTTCTTTAAGGCCTCGTTTCGCACTTGCATTTCTTGAAACTTTCTCTCCCAATAGTCAGCTTTGGCCTTTTCCTCTTGAGCCTCCTATTGGCATTGTTCCGAAGTCTTCCCCAATCCGGCATTTTTCATCGATAGACGTAGCTTCTTATATTCCGTCTTTAAACTATCTCGATCGTCCTCAATCTTCCTTTTCTCCTTTTTTAACTTTTTGGTCTCCAATTTCTGAACATCTACATCTAAGCTCAGGTACATTTTTTTCTCTTCCAATTTCTCTATTCTCTTTCCGAGCTCTGAATTCCTTCTTTCGAAATCTTGCTTTATAATTTCCAATTCTGATGGGACCACTCGTAAGTACTCTTCAATCAATCGAGCGCCTTCTAGACTTGGCACAGGGATATTGTCATTGACTTTTTTACTCCACCATCCATTATACTTTAGGGTCATCATTGGGCTTATATCCACTCTCTTCATGCGACGGATCTGATTCCAAGCATTAGAAATCTCCTTAACCCTTTTCTTGTAGCTATCTCCTTTATACGAAAACTCACTTTGAGCTAATCCATTTGTAGCCGGTTCCTTGATCTGTATTGCCTTAGTACGAGCAAGGGCGCATATCCAATGGCTCCTCAAATTCCAAGTAGAGGGACCCAATCAAAACTCTCAAACCGATACAGAACTTCATTAGGAACCATCCAGGGAGCTCTCCACTCAACATCTTCTTCTCGGAGATTTTGTAGAAGCCCTATCCAATTTTCTTCAAATATGTCGTCTCTCCTTGGAGTAGCCACTATCTCTTTTAATGGAGAGTAATTTTTTGAAAAGACCCGATAAGAAACCTTATCCACCCTCCAGAAATGACTATGGAACCAAGTCAACAACAACTGTGCACATTCTATAAATCTGCCTTCCCTAGCTTTCCTACATGCACTCAATGATCGAAATGTCTCAGCCAAGATCGCAGGAACAGGTGTGACTTGTTTGTCAAGTCGATTAAAAAGATCTGAGACTGCTTCATCCACATATCCCAATGCCCTAAGGAAGATCACCAATCCATATATACTCAAAGCAAATACATCGACTCTCTTTTTCATATCAGGATGCACTAAAATCAAATTTTTCAAAGCTTTCCTTGAGATGCACTTATATTCACCTTTTTGCTTGATTCTGGCTGTGACCCACTATTCACTCATCCAGTAATATTCATCAATTTCCTCAAAAAGGTTGGAACACTAGGAGCCCTTGAGTAAGCTTTATCAATTTGAATCTTGGGACATCGCAATAGAGCTATATACTCCTCCACCGTAGGTACCAAATCAACCCTTCCGAAAGTAAAGCAATTGTACGCAGGGTTCCAATATTGGGTGATGGCCCAAAACAAATGTTCATCTACCTTAACTTCCAGCAAGTGCGGTAAATCCCCATAGCTACAATAAAACAATTGCTTGGTCTTGTCACTCCACCGGTCCCATACTTCTCTTAATTCCTGGAGATTATTTTGCGTCACACTAATGTGAGTGTAATCCCATAGCTCTGATTTGTACACTTCGGCTAGGCTATCTCCTTTTTTCTAATTGTGTTTGCTCTGACCACCTACGGACGGCTGCATTGTCTTCCACTTTATCAAGGAATTCGTTCTCCATAACCAACTTTCTAACTTAGAAACTGACCGTGAATCGATACCTCTTAAATTATGAAATGACATGCACAAAAAAATAAAACACAGCAAGCTAGTACCGCAGAATATAATATAAAGTAAGTAAAATTAACAAACACCTATATGGGTAGCTACTAAGGTTTGACAAAGTTCTACTTAAGGTGGGTTTTTATGTTTTCTACATGTGGTTTATCTCTAAAGTTGAGGTACCTGAACTAGCAGATTCCTCGATCCTCACTCATTCTAGGCTCCTATGGACCAAGTTCAGTTCAGGGGAATACATTTCCCTATGGCTGCACGGAGATGAAAATCTCACGAAGACATAGGTATAGATGTATCCCGAAAGCGATTCACTATCCTGCACGAAGGTGAAAACCTCACGAAGGAGAAGATTCTCACTCCCACTTAAAAGGGTGTGACCACAACGGTCATGCAATACAATGCAGAGATATTTTATGTAATTAGAACCACATGCAATAAAAAAAAGATCATAATTTTTAAATCAGATTTTTAAATTCAGACACAAGGATATGAAATTATCGATTTTACGGCTTGACTCTCTTATTGGTCCCCAACAGAGTCGCCAAACTGTTGAAACCATTTTTTAAGTTTTGGTAAAAACGGGGATCGACTTTAAAAACGAAAACGGGAGTCGCCTCCAATCCCTTTTTGCTTAGGTGTGATTGGATCACCATATAAAACGTTTTTTTTAAACATTAATTTTGGCCTACGAAATTCAAGAAAACGGGTTCGGGATTCGGTTATGTACGAGGAAAGATTAGCACCCTCGTAACGTCCAAAATTGGTACCTAATTGATAAAATCATGTCCTAATGTTGAAATTTAAAAAAAAAATTAAAATACGATCTTTTTATTAGAAAGAAAACCAAGACTTACCTATCTCAAAGAAATAAAATGTTATACCCAATAAGTTAGGATATAACATTTCATAGCTTCGAAACTAGGCTCATCTTTATTTAGAAAATTCTTATCTCGAGACACAAAACATCATATCCAATAAGTTAGGATATAACGTTTTGAATTCCCGAGAATAAGTTTTGATTTGGAAATTTATAAATTTCAATTTTAAAAAGAAAAGTGATACCTAATATTTTAAGTTCAACGATAAAAATTGAAACCCAGTGAGTTAGGGTATAATTTTTCTCGACGTCCCCAAATATTAGATATCACCGTATTTTTTTAAAAACTATTTGAATAAAATGCGTCAATTCAAAAGGTATTTTTATAAAACAATGGTTTGAGTAAGATATTACATTGATACATTATGGTGTACATACTTAATAGCAATTTACCATAACTACAAATTATATTAACAATTACTACTAATAAATAATTAAAGAATAATATAACATGAATAAACAAATAAAAGAACTATGCTAAAGCAATAATAAACGAATGAAAGAAAATAAATAGATAAATATGAAATATAAAATAAGCAGTGAAATATATAAAAAATATTCAAGAAATGAATTCTAAATTCCATAAACAAGATCAAATAAAAATAAGTAAATGGTATATTTAAACGCTAAATGAATATTATGACACAAAAAAAATAAAAGGAATATGTCAATTTCGAAAACGATGTAATATATATAATACGATATTTTAAATAAAAACTTAGAGTATATGAAAATATAAAGATATTTACAATTTAATAATTTAATGCATAAAAACATAAATAACAATATATGATAAAAATAATTATAAGTAAATATTATATAAAAAATTAAAATAGAAATATATATAATGCAGTAATCATAAAAATTAAATATATATAATATAAGCAATTTAAATAATATATGTTATAATGTAAATAAATTTATACAAAATAAAATTTTAAAAGTAATATATGATATAATATAATACTATATAATATACAAGATTTTGAAAATGTATAATATACTAACTAATATATAAATTATAAAATAATATGTAATATATAAATAATATTAAACTAAATAAAATAATAAATAGTAATAATTATATATATAATACATATTTAAGAAAGATAATACCTAAAAAACTTTATACTATTAATAAATTAATATACAAATAGTAAAAAGTAATATAGAAAATTTTTTATATGATAAAATAATTTAATACAATGTTAAAATAATTTAAAATAAAGTAAAGTAAAAAGGTTTTAAAAAATAAACAAAGAAATAGGGGTTAAATAGCAATAAAAATAGATATAAAAAGATTAAATCAAAACGCGCATTAAACCTCAGGGACTTATTGGGCAATTATGCCTTCTTTTCAAAACGATGCCGTTCTGATTTTTGCCTTTAAGCAGCCTGAGGACTCAATTGAAACAAAAACAGACTTTTAGATCTAATTTAAAAAATAAAAAAAGTTAAATTGGACGAAATTAAAACTAATAAAATTATGGAGGGACTAAAATGGCAAATTGCCCTTTTTATAAAAACACGCTGATCCTCCCCGGGTTTTCGTGTCAACGCGCGGATCTAATGCCTTTAAACGACGTCGTTTTGGCCTTTAAAGGTAACTCCCAAAACGATGCCGTTCCAGCAGCCTATATAAGTCATTTTTAATACTCAAAAAATCATTTGAGCTCCGTTTAAAAAAAAAAAATCAGAAAATGCTCTCAAACCCTCCTCTCCTCTGTCTGGAGTTCGGTCATCGGGCTCTTGGACCACGCGCCCCACGCGCCACACGCGCCACCATGGACGGTGGCCGGAGGCTAAAACCTTAGTTTTTTAGCACCAATAAAGAGGTAAACCCCTTTTTCTTTTATTTTTTTTTTCTTTAAAGAGCATATTTACATGTAAAAATGCATAGATAAAAAAAAGAAAATAAACAAAACAAAATAAAATGAAAAATCACCTCTGCTGTTAAAGTTATCTGTATTTTTATTTCAGTATATTTTTGTCTGTTTATGTATTTCTTTGTGTGTGTATCCGTTTGTTTTACATATTTTGGGGTTTTATAGCCCCTAAAATAATGAAAAAAAGGAAATACAAAGATTCTGTTTCTCTTTTTTTTGCTGTTCTTTCTTTCCTTTTTGTAAGCGAGAGACGAGGGGCGCGGCGGCGATAGGGCACGCTAACTGCGGCGCGATTGGTGGCGGCGTGACCGAGGGGCTACTGGGGCGCTTGTGGCGCGAGGGCTTCCTAGGGTTCCAAAAACCCTCATTTCTGATTTAGTTTTGGGCCTTTTGGGCCCCGTAGGTCAGTTGGGTTAGGTCTGTTTTGGGTGTGGGTTTAGTTTGGGTTGCTGGGTAGTCCGTTTAGTTATTGGGTTAGTGGGTTTGGGCTACTGTAATGGATTGGGTTTCAGTTTTGTTAAATGGACTTTGTAAAATGGACATTTTATTATTTTTTATTATTTTCCTTTTTGTTTTCATTTTGGTTTTTACGGGCCTGGGCAAAATGGGCCAATTACATTAGAATAAGCCAATGATGAAATAAAAAATACCATATCACCAACCATTTCGCAAACTTCAAATTTAACAGCAAAATTATGGATTAGAGGTGTTTCTGTGTTGGGTTCAACTGGGTTCAGATTAGGTCAGGCTCATACAACAACAAATCGTGTTCTTGCAATCAATAAGTAGAAAATTAAAATATATAATAACATTTTAAGATTGTTGCTAATATTTTAATGTTTAGTAACAACTTATTTTGTCATTAAAAATTTTATTAATAATTCATGATGACTAATCATGTCATTGTTATTACTAAGCAGAAAAATAAATTATGTAACAACATTTTAAGGTTGGTGTTAATATTTTAGAATTTAATAAAAACTTATATTTTTGTTACAAATTTTATTCATAACAATAAATCGTATTATTACTTTTAATAAGCAAAAAAAATTAAATTATATAATGATGTTTTAAAATTTTTACTACTATTTTAATGTCTAGCAACAATTTATTTGATCGTTATGCATTTTATTAAGAATTTACAACAACAAATTGTGTTTTGTAATTAATAGATAGACGATTAAATTATATAATAATATTTATAGTATTGCTAATATTATAATATTTAATAATAATTTATTTTTTATTCAAAATAACAAATATAATAGTTGTGATTAATATTTTAAAAGTTAAATTTAACATCTCCAAAAACGAGATTTAATATCATTGCTGTATTACACCACCAAATTTCGCCGACATCCATGGTACAAAATCACAACATTTGCAGTCGGAGATTCGTATCGACCTTTCTGCACATCACATCACTGAATTTTTTTATCAATATTATTACTTACTTATTATATGAATCCTATAATCTGAAATAAGAGGAAAAAGAAAGATTAACATGTTCTTTATGTTGATTCCCAGTAAATGATTTATTTAGGTTTTTTACCGAAATATTATAAAATAAAAATATTAAAATGGATTGTTGAAACAATTATATATTAAAATAGTACATTTAGATGGGTGGCACCGCTCTTATTTTTTGACAGTATACAGTTAAAATAATAATAATAATAAAATAATGGTGGAAGGTTTTAGGTAGGCGGTACTGGTTGTGCCTACCTGATGGGTGACACTGGTTGTGCCTATTTGATAGGCGACACACCCAGTATATTTTCCCCTCCCCCATTTGGCTCGTATCAGTTTGAAAAAAAAAATTAGCAAAATAAGAGAAGGGGAAGAGAAGAAAGAAAAAAAAAATACATTTTCTTTTCTATTTAGTTTAGACCTAATTATGGGTAGAACTATGGTTGATGCAAAATTTTAAATTTATTTTCCAGACCTGAGCATGACCTGAAAAATGGATCTAAAATTCTATTCAAACCCGACTAAAATTAAAAATATTAAACTCAAGCCCAACTCAACTCGACCGTATTAAAAAAATTTTAAATTGTTTTTATATAAAAATAAATTTCAAAATATAATACATCAAATACACTAAAAACATTGAAATAAATATTTTCCAACACATTGAAAATACATTAAATAACGAAATGACAGCAAAACGACAACAAAACAGCACTAACCCAGACCAAAAAATCTTACCTGATGCGTGGTTCGTTTAGAAAAAGGATTTTTTTTTTCCAAACCAATTTTTCAAGGTTATATTTTTGTCCAAATTTTTCCATTCAAGATCATTCTAAACATGGTCCTACCCATAATATTTTTCTTTCTTCTCTTCTCCTCTCTTATTCTGCTAATTTTTTTCCAAACTGATATGAGCCGGATGGGGGAGGGGGAGAAATATATTGGGTGTGCCGCCTATCAGATAGGCACAACCAGTTCCGCCTACCTAAAACCCTTCACCATTATTTTATTATTATTTTTAACTGTGTACTGTCAGAAAATAATGGTGGTGCCTCCACCCATCTATATGTACCATTTTAGTACATAATTGTTTCAACAACTCATTTTAGTATTTTATTTTATTTTTTATAATATTCCGGTAAAGAATCCGATTTATTTCAACAAAAATGAGATAGGAAAAAAAAATTGTATTTTCTACTCGACATTTTTTTTTTCCTTGAATTTTCTGATTTTCAAATTTGCCAAATTCAAAACTAGTTCAAACGTGAAAGATGGAATTTCAATCAAGGTAGCGAATATGATTGACTTGTCGTTTTTATTTTAGTATTAGTATATATTTATAGTTTAACTTTTAAGTTTTTAATAAATCATATATTTTATATACTTATAAATATACCTTAATTAAATAACTATAATTATATTTTTATATAAATATAAAATTTAAAACTTTTCATCAATTTCAATAATTATTAAATTTAAATGTAATTATAAAAATTAAAATATATTAAGAGTTAAATAAAAATGTAATTTATTGTAACAATATGTATGAACAAATATAAATTGTTATTAACTGAAATAATTAAAATACATCAAAATAATTGAAATTTTAACAAACTAAAACATATACTATTTTATACTCATTTAAGATGGAAATGATATGTATTAACCAATACAACCATTACCTAAGTACCACAATTCCAACCCATATTTATTTTAATCTAAAATATTAAACAATAATCTCAATTGATGGAAATGAAATTGGATAAAAAATTTCATTCTCCTTCCTGCTAAGAAAATTGCATTAAAAAAGAAAAAGTAGCGCAATAAGTTCCTTATAGATAAGTTAATGATGGGATGAATAGTATATCGTTGTCGGCAGATTGCTATTTCATTACTCTATTGGTATAACGATGCACGGTTTCTTCTCACAACCAGATAATTATTTTAAAATAACCAATTTCTTTTAATCATTAAAAGGTGCAGTTAGTAATGAGGAGACTTGTTTATACTTTTTTGCTAATTTAGCGTTGATTTTTTTTAAATATATAAAATGAAAAGATAAAAAGGACTTTTAAAAATTATAAAATTAAAAATACTAATATGAACGTAAAAAATATACAAAAATCATATAAATAAGTAAAAAAAAAACTTAAATCAACGATCAAATCCAAAATTAAACCAAACAAAAACGAATTTAGAGACAAAATTGAACATATTCACAATCACATCAGAATTGAATCATGAACATACTAAATATGTAAATAAAGACTAAAATGAATCAAATGGAAAATCACATGCAAAGAAACATAAATTTCAAAGGAATTAAGTTCACAATGACCCCTAAAACCTTTAATGCACACTTTAAACCCGAAAAGCTGGGTCTTTCTTGCTTTCTTTTTCTCTCATTTTTCATGCACCATTCAGCAAGTTGATTAATAGTTTTATGTATATTTAATGTATATTTTTTTATGTCATGTCATTTAAATAGTTTGCCCACTTCTTATTTAACCTTGTTATAATAGATACACCAAGTTGATCAATTTTTTAAATGTGATTTAATTTAGGTACATAATTACACTTACTTTTTATTTTTAAATATTATATACTATTAATAAAATATAGATAAAACAATCACAATATGTTTTGATTTAATATACATTTAATTTTAAAAAAATAATAAATTCCAAATCAAAAAAATAATAATTGATGTGTGAAATGAAAAAGAAATCAATTTAAAATACTCAAATCTAAAGCAATATCTATATGATCCACCTAATAAGTAAAACTGTAGATAAAACTGTAGATATCACACCATAAAAGAGTTTCAAATTGTAAGAAGTAATTAACTTCATAGAATTGTCTGATAGTTAAGTGTGTTCATCACTTTAAGTGTAGTTTAAACTCGAATTACGTTTATTGTTTGAACTTTATTCTTTTATTGCCATTCACAAAAAAAAAAAAAATATAAGGAGTAATGCTCTTTTAATCTATAACTTTTTGTTTTTTTAAGAAATTCTTATAATATAAATAATAATGAATCGTTTTATTATGATTAATTCAAACATTACTCCCTTTTATTATTACTTCTTTAAATTTTGAAGCAAGCAGCCCCGAGCTTTTCAAGTTGCTTCTTTGGACTTCCATAGACCAAAGACGACAGAAAATGACTAAAAAATGGCTTAATCCATTTTTTATCCCTGTACTATAAGTAAATTATCACTTTGATCCTTTTTACTATTTTTCGGTCACTTTTTATTTCATCTATTTTCATTCCGTCATTTAATTTAGCTCTTTGACCGTGTCGAGAAATTTGAAACTCACATAAATTTGTTGAGAAGATTTAATTGTCTCAACACTTGCAATTGCAGGTAGGACCTACAGTTCAAATGCATCTTGGGCAATCCTTGGGTTATATTTTGGTGGTTTGAAAACTTAAGGTTGTTCAAGGTTGCACTTATAGCTAATCAATCATCAAATATTATTTATATTTGTATGATGGTTGGATGATTTATATTTGTTTATATAAGTCTGAATATGTTAGTAGATTAAACCTTAATGCTTTTGATTCTATAATGACGGTTTTGATAGTGTTTACATGTGTTAAATTGGTGATTTTGCATTGGTGTAAAATTTGGGTATGTTTTATGTACAATTAAGTGAAGTTTGAATTGTTTGAAAATGTGAATTTTAAATTATTTACCATTAAGTCTCGAGAGAGCGGGAGAATGTCTTGAGACCGTTAGAATAAAAACTTACTATATTATGCATTCATTTGCTTAATGTCTCGAGACAAACTCATCTAGGTCTCGAGACTAGTGGTCTATGTCTTGAGATAAGGGCACATAGAAGATAAATAACTTTTGCCCCGCTTTAGGTATTGAGACATAAAACATTGAAGCTAAGATAGGAAAATAAAGGAGGTCTGTCTTGAGACCCAATCTCGAGACTTGAGGAATTTTTCCTTGAGACATATAAACATCAAAGCAAAATTTTAAAAACTTATGATGAGGCTTGTCTCAAGACATAATGTTAAAATTTGACAAGTTTTTAAATTTGATTCCTATGCTCATACTAGACCACATTTAGACCCGAATGATTAAATTATGATTCAAATGTATTTATTTGGTTTAATTATGTGAAATGACATGTATGTTTAGTATGAGTTGCTCCAGTAACAAATGTGACATCTCATACTCAAATTCGATGATTGCGTCGGATGTGAGGTGTAAGTTTGACTTTTAATTTTATTTTTAATTTTTTTAGGGGTGGGGCAAACATGTAGCATTCATTTAATAAAAATAGAGTTACAACTCAAAGGAGTCAAAAACAAAATGGGATACAGAGGGGAGAAGCAGAAACCATTAGAAGCAAAAGGAAACATGTAGTAGGGTAGTCCTTACACTACCATAAGTTTATTGTACACCATATTAAAATATCATAAAATGATTTGGCACACTATACCAAAAACTAACATTTTATTCGCCCAGTTTAGAAAATAATTCCAATGTTGTTAATTATTTAGGCAAAAAAATTGGGTTAACGAATAATGATAACACTCTATCTTTGGTTTCTTTATCTTCAATAGCATGACCATCGCCATTTTGGTACATCAAATAAGATATCCTTGCAAGGTTCATAGCAACCTCAATAAACGTACGAGAGAAAGGAGATTTAGCCATTTGATCTTCATTCATCTTCTTCCATGTTGCATCAATTAATTTCTTTATGTGGTCACGAGCTTCTTCTTCAGATGCTCCACTTTCGTTCATATAACATTGAATTGATTTAGGAACATCACCTCTTTGGAGCTCATACTAATCCAAAAATTTAAAAACAAAAAGTCAAACGGCAAGCATCAGACTAATTAACGAATGAAAATTTTAAGTTGACAACTATAAATATTTATTAATATATATATTGCTTACCGATGATGTGCCTAAATCATCTGTTAATCGTACAATTATGGACGACCAATAAATTATATCGGGGTCATATTTCTGGATGTGGTGCAATCCCTCTTCTGTTATAAGATCAGTTGCCAAATAGGAGTGACCAAGCATTACAGAACCCGATATTGAAATCCAAGCATTATCAATGTACTCTCGCAGAGTTGGCGTATATCCAATGTAATACCATTTTGCCTCCAACAAATATGATTTACAAAGATTCGTCCACTGAACATTTATGTTAAACCATGAATAACACAAATCAGACAGAGCTCATAAGGAAAAGCAAAAAAGAATATTAGGAATTGGTTTAATACCACATTCTTGAGGAAGGGAAGGACATCTATCCCTTGTTCCTTAAGAGTGTCGAAAGCCATTTCATTTACGGAATTGTAAAGCGCATGGTAACATATTTTCATATAGTTTGGAAGCTTTTGTATTTCATTTATATCCCATCTGAAATTACACCAACGCATTAAAGATTATTAAACATTTGTAAGAAATATCAAAAGCGGAAAAAATCATATAGTAGTACAACTACAAACCTCTCAACAACATCTGTGAAGAGTTCCAACTCATCTAAGGTTCCATAAACGTCATAAACATCATCTATAACTGTTATTAGCGCATTGACCTTTGTCTGAATTCTTCTACCTTTTCCATCTTGAGGAGTATTTATCATTCCCACACTCCATAAGAAGTTTTCCATTAGCCTATCTCTAGCAAAGCTCAATGTCTTGCCAAGGCCAAGTTCTTTCCACCACCTAAATAATACACGTGAAAAAAAAAAAAAAAAACAAAATCATACTTGCGTTGAAGCATATGCGAGTCAACTTTGAACTAGTATGCAGTAGGAATACTTACGTTGAAGCATATCTAAGATCATCCTGGTGCATAGATTGCACTATGTTGTAATCCAATACAGCAAGCTCTAAAATAATGGGATTTTTGTCCTTTTTTTTCTCATACACATCTATGAACCATCTGGCTTCCAACCTTGGCATCCTCCAATGTAAAGGAAGCTCTAAGGCATGTTCCACAAGCATCCAAAGATATTGATGATCATTGTTCTCCTTCAGACATTGTTTGAGAAGTTGAGCTGCTAACTTTCTTGCGTTCTCCAGCATTGTTTCACCTTCTAACAAGTGGTATGAAGCCTCATACAAGTTGAGTAGTCCCTTGCAATCTTGATTATGGCTTGCTTTAATGTCTCCAACTTCATCCATGAAACAAGCGAAAACATCTAGTGCATGAAAATAATTCAATGTTATGTGTTATCAAATTTGATGTAAATTAAAATATCCAATTTTGAATTGTTTCTTGTGTTGTACCTTGATTCACTTTATACCCATGTTGTCTTAGCAATCTAAATTCAAGAGCTGTAGCATATAAATTGTCTTTGTTCGATGCAACAGTACTGCTACGATCAATACTTATATTCTTCAAAGTTTTCTTTATTTCATCTTCAAAGTGATAGGACAACCCAAGTCTTTGTATTGTATCAATAAGCTCAAGTTTCTCCAAAGGATCCACCACATTTTCAAACATCATCCTCACTTCTTCCTTTAGCTTGCTTGATTGTTCCTTATATGATTCATCCTATACGCACAAGTAACAAGAAGTTTTTGTTAGCTTGCTCCAAATTTAGCTTTATTAGGGAAAAAAGGAAAAGCAAAAAAAAAAAAAAAAAAATGGTGTTAAGTGCCATGTAGATATGCACTAACAATGCGAAATATACCTGTACAAAATCGTTTCTAAGTGACTGAACATAATCATAATCCCAAATAGGAGGATGGTAATCAGCCGATCGTCTAATTACGATATTGTCTTCAACAGAAATTCTATTTGTAGCTTTACATCGTGAGGCAAAAGAAACAGCTAACCTACGGAAGCTTGACCTATCATATGAGAAGCGTTTCCATTTTGATTGTACGGGAAAACTGCAAATTGAGAATGAATTAAACATGCAAGAAGCCATCTACTCAGATTGATGGTTATCACTTGATGTGAAGAACATATTACAACAATGCATAACTATATATATAGAAGTAATTTTTGTTGATACATGCACTAATGATGCATCTATTGTTAGTGCCTTCATTTTTTAAATAAATTATATTTTTATAGTGTGTTGTTAATGTTTATTTAGTAATAGTAAGTAACAATATGATTCACATGCTTTTATTTTTATTTTACCTTTTTGTCTCTTTGATTTTTATTTTAATTACTAATTTTGACTCGTTTTTATTTCGGTGTTTATAGTGGGTTGTTAATGTTTACTCAATGATTATAGAGAATATTTATTTAAAAGAAAAAACGATGGTGGCCCAGAGAAATGACCGCAAACATGACCAAAATCTTGATGTTATTTACGTAATTAAATCGAATAATATTTTATTCAAATAAATATTAATAATTTTATTTAAATATAATTAAATATTAAACATAACTATTTTAAATAAATATTAATATCTCTCGAATTTGAGATTTTAATTTTAAGAATCTAAGTATAAAAATTAGAATTTTAGCATTTATTTTATAATTAATTATTATTTAATTATATTTAAATAAATTTATTTATAAATCCTTCATTATTTTTATTTTATTTAAATATAAGGTGCCCTCTTATTATTTATCGATGATGCATAAGATTTATCTATTGAGAGACGTTATATAAAAACCAAATATTTATATTAATAGCTTGCGTAAAATTTTAAATTTATATACAAATGCACGTCTTCAAGAGTGATAGTACACTCTCCGCATGGAAGATGGAAAGCGTGTGTCTCGAGTCTCCAATTCTCTATCAACGCACTGATTAACTTCGGGTCCAACTTGCACCCCCAGCCTATCGTGGCCACATGCCAAAAACCCGCTGCTCGCAGGTAATTCTCGATCAACGGCGATGGCGGACCAGGCATATTGCGAATATAGCATTGCAACACCCGATCTACGGACTGTTAAAAAATTATAAAATAAAATTTAATTAAAATTGCATAAACTTAAAAAATATTAAATAGTATTGAAAAATTAAAATTAAAATTAAAATTAAAACTTACCATTGTCATTTGATCGACGGAAATGTGTTTATTGTCGAGACGAATTAATTCCCCGACCATTGCTCCTTCTTCGAATATTTTAAAATTTATCAAAAAAATATATTTCAAAAAATTTAAAAAAGGGCTTTTTTGTAAATATTAAAGGACTATTCTGAAATTTGAGAGGAAGTTTCAAGGAATTTAAGAGAAATTTGAGAAGAATTTGAGAGAAAGTTGAGAGAAAAATGAATAAGGACTTTGTTGTGAAAAAAATAAAATGGTGAGGGGTTTTTATAGGCTTTTTTTTACCGTTGCACCAGGAAAGCGCTCCCTCAAGGGAGCGCTTTCCTGGTGCATCCCCCAAAACGTGCTGACGTGGACGCGTTTTAGGGGGAAATGACCCTTTTCAGTAAATAATTAAATTTTAGGACCTTTTCCGTAATTTTTTTTTAATTTTGATATATTTTAGTAAATCCCCCATAGAAGTTAGAATATTTTATATAGCATTTCTTTTATTTCTTAGTAATTTTTTTTTTCATCTTAACATTTAATTACATGTGTTCAGTTTTTTTTTTTTAAAAAAAATCCAATTTAACTTTAAGTATTTGTATAATATTAAATTATTTAGTAATAATGCTATGAATTAGTTTTTGATAAGTAAATTAGTTTGAAATAACAAATTGTAAATTAATCATTCAAAATGTTGTATATAGTATTTTCTATTTAACATATACAATGATTAAAAAATATTATAAAATAAAAACATTTACGAATATAAAAAAATCAACCTGCAACGTGAGTCATATCACTAGTAAATGTATATTTGCAATGAAAAAGATGACTAAAGTTTGGACATTGTAATTGTTGAAAATTCTTTTATTTATTTAAATAATATACAATTACTTACAAAAACGTGACCATTTTCATTAGTGCCGGCAACCTTTTTTTAAGATAATTTTAATAATCTCAAAGTGGGTAAGTTTATGGTCTATCAATTTTAATGAAAAAGCTAACATCAGCTATATAGATTTCGTCTATCAGATTTCCAACACAAAGATTTTGTAGAATATATTAAGAATACTTTAATTTATTTATTAATTTTAATGAAAAAGCTAACATCAATTATACAGGGGTGATATGATGTAAGGCAGTGTTTGAGAGTAAACAAAAATGAGTTGTAGTAAAATGAGTTGTAGTTTTTTTTTTTTTACCTAAATCAATTGTTAAAATGTAAGAATTAGAGTATGACCATAAGCGACAATGGAAGTGGACATCTCTGGTAAAACTATGATAAACAATAGAAAATAGGGGACAAGAAATTGTTTACATTGTTCAATTTGCCTACGTCTGTGGAGTGTCACGCCTCAAAATATAGGGAGTTAATCATAATGAATAAACAAGAAAATGAATTAGGTTTGATGGTTAAGTAATTAGTGTAACCATTCTAAAAGTCCTAGGTTTAAACCCCCTTCTTCCCATTTTCTTAAATTTTATTTTCAGCAACCTAGGATAAAAACTACAACTAAAATATATACAGTTGGGAATAAAGATTAAGAATGAGCAACATGCTTAATGGTTAAGAGTTAACTTCTCTCCTTTGTGATCCTAGGTTTGAACCCTTTCTTCACTTTTTATTTCATAATTTCGGCAAAAAAAACCCCCAAAATATACATATATACGATTAAGCGTCTAAAATAAATAAGAAATAGGCCTTAGGCCTAATGGTTAAAGTCTTTGTATTTCTCCTTTTGTAACGCCCCAAAACTCGACCTAGAAGTCTAGACCGAATCCCGGAGGTTACATTGATCATTGAAGTGATCGTAGGTAAATTTATGATCAACAAATGAGAAAACAAACAATATTTAGGTTACGTAAAAAATTTTAGTTATCAAATCCCGACATCTCAAAATACAGTTGTTCAATTCAAATAACGTCTACTTGCATTTAACATAAAATTTCATACCATAGTATTTAAAACAAACTTACAATCCAAACAGTTTAAATAAAACTCAAATTTACAGAAAACATTTTATTAACCAGTTTTAAAAACGTAACACTTCTGAGACCTTCGCACACCAAGTCCAGCTACAAAAACAAAAAACGAGAGTACCTGCAAAGGGATATACTGAGAGGGGCTGAGCTACACGAGCTTAGTGTGAGATCGGAACGACAGAAAAACAAAAATCAAGTGCCACAATAAAAAATATCACAATGGCAATTTGATATCCAAATAATCATCACAACTAGAACAGACACATCAGTACTGAATACGACAATTTATATACCGTTAATCTCGCTATTAGACATACTGAAAAAGTGCGGAACAAATGCATCAACATGAAACCCACCCATTCAGCCAAACACCTCTTCGTCCCCCATGCAAACCACAAATGAGCTATAAGAAGCTCAACCAGCCCTGCATACCACATAGGACCTCGAAAGGCCTATCCAACCATACACACCACGCATGTGGAATAAAGCCACATAAATAACAGTATGCAGCTGAGCTGTCAGAAGTATCGTACTGTGCGATAAACCGCTATACAGACATATTGCAGTTGAAACTGCCAAATTAGATCAGACTTCCTTCTCTTCATATCCCAAACCCGAAATCATAATGCAAATGCAAGAATGCACACCAAACACTGTCAATTACACAGACGCATAAGATCGTAATTAGTCAATCAATTACAGAATCGATGCACATAGTTTCCAGACAGTCACACACAAACCCACATCACTTAACCACTGAAATATATACTCATTTATTAGGCAATATCACATTAATGAGTCACCTAACTAATGCAATGATTGCGTATAACAGATATGTCTGAGTCAAAATAGGGTCCCGATTACCCTTACTAAGACCTAGCCAAGGGTCGGAACACACAGAAACACAAACATGTCATAAATTAACATAGTACAAAAATTTGGTGAGGTAGGACCACATGGCCGTGTCCCTCGACCGTGTGGAAATGCCCAGGCTGTGTGCGTGTCTACACGTCCATGTGAAGGCCACACGCACCCGTGTGAAGGCCACACATGCCTGTATGGAGGGGGCACAAGCCCGTGTGAGCAGCCCGTGTAACTCATTGTCCAAAAATGCTAAAAATTAATAACAAAGGAGATACGGCCGTGTGGAGATCACACACGCCTGTGTGGGACACATGCCCATGTGGCACAAAATTTCATCAAAAACCTTAAATTCCCAATCGTACACGCCTGTGTACCCGTGGAACATGGCCGTGTGAAAATCGACTAGTTTCCCCAAATCAGCCACATGGCCGTGTGGCACCTAATCCTACTCGAAAACCCTAATTCCTAAATCTACACGACCGTGTGAACCACCCATGTTGGGGAACACGCCCGTGTGGCCACCTATGTAGTCATGAAACCAGACCGAAATAGGCTGCAAAACATGCCTTCGATGCTAAAACGATCCCTAACCCTCAATAACATAGAAACACACCAAAAACACTTAGAATTTTAAGCAATTCCACCACAATCAACACTTCGGTTGGTCAATTTCAAAAACACACAAAATGTGTCAAAATTCACGGATCCAAAACATAATTTCAATAATGAAAGGAAAGTTTCTGAACCCATACCTGAAATCGCGATTTAAACACCCAAAATTGTTCGACTCGCTCCACCAAGCCGATTTAGAGACCTCAATTACAAAACACAACTAATTATAAGAATTTAATTTTAGAAACACAATAAAATTGAGGTAATTCCTCCATTAAAACAAAAGACAGAACTTACCCAATTTCAGATCCAATCAAGCAGAACACTCAAGAACAGAGCTCTCTTAACAGACGACAAAGTAGAAGAAGCAAAAAGAAAATCAAAGGAGATTGAAAAAGAAGAAAATGTGAAGAGAGAAGAGAAGAAGGTGATAAGAAATTTATATTTTAGAAACAACCTCTTTTTTTTCCAAAAATAAAAATACCATCAAATAAATATTATAAAAAATATAAAAAACATAAAATAAAATAAAAAAACAAAACTATAATAAAGTTAATTCCTCAAACACACATGGGGATTTGAACCTAGAACCTAGAGGCAAACTAACACACAACTAACCACTAGACCAGCAGGCCCATTCTGACATAAAACACAACAACAAACCCAATTTTCCAATCTAGCCACTGACCCTACTAACAAATCTCAAAACTTCTAACCCCAAATTTCGGGGTGTTACAACTCACCCCTACTTAAAAAAATTTCGTCGCCGAAATTTCCAACTAACAGAACAGTGGTATAACACAAGCTACACCACCACGCTCCCGCTGCGCACTCTAGTCTCGAAGCATTACCACACTAAACTTGAACTCAAGACCTCACACACAACCAGAACACTTAGCCACTAAAGCAGATACACATTTGTTCATCACACAAACAAATGCTATCCAACGAATAAGCAATCAATGTCATTCAAATAAATAACACACAGAGTCACAACAACCTACAACCATACTTGTCTCAATGTCGTCGTAGACACTCCCAAATTCGATGCTCTGTTGACCTGCATCTAAGACATGCTCCTAACTTCTTCCAACAGTCGCCCAAATAGCGCTTCTTATAGTTCCCACAAACCGATACGCTCGCCTTATTACTAGAACCATTCGCACAAACTTTACTAACACCCAACTGCGTTCTTATACGCTTCATTGACTGGTGCTCCAACCTCAAAGGACTACGATCCCTTTTCTTCCCACAATCCACATACCTCCTTGAACTAACTCCCTATTCCTCTCTAAACTAGCCTCGAAGACTTTCTCTAACACCTCCCTCACCACCCGAGTCAAGGCCTTGGTACTAACCTCTAGGTTATCGCTACCTGAAGTTGGTGAAACCGTATTGACTTCTGACTCCTGAACAAACTCACGTCCAGGAGAAGCAAATGACTTTTTGAGAGTCTCACCAGATTGACCCTCACGATCATGCTTACCATCAGAATCCATATCGGTATTGTGACTAACTTAGAGTATCTACATTTTCAGAAAACAAACAAAAAATAATTACGAAAATCTAAATTTCTAATCTTACAGTTTCAAATTTTCACCCTGGACCAGCATCGGCATCTCAGACATTTTATCTTCTCAAATCAGTGAAATACATATCTTTTCAAAATATTATGGTACGATTTATCAAAACTCTTTTTTAAACGAACACGTGCGCACATGGATACATAAAAATATAGGCTGAGTTTTTGCAAACCTGGTTCTGATAAGACTAAATGTAACACCCCAAAACCCTGCCTAGAAGTCTAGATCGAATCCTAGAGGTTACATTGATCATCGAAGAGATCGTAGGTAAATTTAGGATCAACAAATGAGAAAAAAAACAATATTTAGGTCACGTAAAAATTTCCAGTTATCAAATCCCGACATCTCAAAATACAGTTGTTCAATTCAAATAATGTCTACTTGTATTTAACACAAAATTTCATATCACAGTATTTAAAACAAAACTTACAGTCCAAACAGTTTAAATAAAACTCAAATTTACAGAAAACACTTTATGAACCAATTTTAAAAACGTGACACTTCTGAGACCTTTGCACACCGAGTCTAGCTACGAAGCGTAAAACGAGAGTCTGCGCAAAGGAAAAGCGAGAGGGGTGAGCTACACGAGCTCAGTGTGAGATCGGAACGACAGAAAAACAAAAATCAAGTGCCACAATAAAAAAATATCACAATGGCAATTTGATATCCAAATAATCATCACAACCAGAACAGGCACATCAGTACGGAATACGACGATTTATGTACCGTTAATCTCGCAATTAGACAATAAAAAAAATGTGGAACAAATGCATCAACATGAAACCCACCCATTCAGCCAAACACCTCTTTGTCCCCCATTCACACCACAAATGAGCTATAAGAAGCTCAACCAGCCCTGCACACCACATAGGACCTCGTAAGGCCCATCCAACCCTACATATCACGCATGTGGAACAAAGCCACGTAAATAACAATATGCAATTGAGCTGTCAGAAGTATCGTACTGTGTAGGAAACTGCTATACAGACATATTGCAGTTGAAAGTGCCAAATCAGATTAGACTTCCTTCTCTTCATATCCCAAAGCCGAAATCATAATGCAAATGCAAGAATGCATACCAAACACTGTCAATTACATAGACGTAGAAGCTCGTATCAATCAATCAATTACAAAATTGATGCACACAGTTTCCAGATAGTCACACACACACCCACATCACTTAACCACTGAAGCAGATACTCATTTATTAGGTAATATCACATTAAGGAGTCACCTAACTAATGGAACGATTGCGTATAACAAATATTTCTGAGTCAAAATAGGGTCCCGACTACCCTTATTAAGACCTAGCCAAGGGTCGAAACACACAGTGAAAAAATTTGGCGAGGTAGGACCACACGGTCGTGTGGAAATGCCCAGGCCGTGCGAGGGTCTACACGCCTATGTAAAGGCCACACGCCCGTGTGGAGGCCACACATGCCCGTGTGGAGGGGGCACATGTCCGTGTGAGCAAGCTGTGTAACTCACTATCCAAAAATGCTAAAAATTAAAGACAAAGGAGACGCGGCTGTGTGGAGATCTCACACGCCCGTGTGGGACACATACCATGTGGCCAGGCTGTGTGGCACCAAAATTAATCAAAAACCCTAAATTCCCAAATGTACACACCCGTGTAGCCAAGAGACATGGCCGTGTGAAAATCAACTAATTCCCTCAAAGCCACACGATCGTGTGCATCTAATCCTACTCGAAAACCCTAATTCCCAGATATACACGACCGTGTGAACCACCCATGTTGGGGCACACGCCTGTGTGGTCACCCGTGTGGTCACGAAACCACATCGAAATAGGCTGCAAAACGTGCCTTTGATGCTGGAACGATCCCCAACCCTCAATAATACAAAAATGCACCAAAAACTCTAAGAATTTCAAGAAATTCCACCACAATCAACACTTCGATTGGTCAATTTCAAAAACACACAAAATGTGTCTAAATTCACGGATCCAAAACAACTTTCAATAATGAAAGGAAAGTTTCCGAACCCACACCTGAAATCACGATTTAAACATCTAGAATTGTTCAACTCGCTCCACCAAGCCGATTCAGAGTCCTCAATTACAAAACAAAACTAATTGTAGGGATTTAATTTGAGAAACAATACAAAATTGAGGGAATTCCTCCATTAAAACAAAAGATAGAACTTACCCAATTTCGGAACCAATCAAGCAGAACACTCGAGAACAAAGCCCTCTTAATAGACGACAAAGCGAAAGAAGCAAAAAAAAAAAATCAAGAGAAGAAAATGTGAAGAGAGAAGAGATGAACGTGAGAAGAGATTTTTTTAGAAACAACCTCCTTTTTTCCAAAAATAAAAATACCATCAAATAAACAACATAAAAATATATATATAAAACATAAAATAAAAACAAAACAAAACTTAAATAAAATTAATTCCTCAAACACACATGAGGATTCGAACCAAGAACATAGAGGCAAACTAAAACACAACCAACCACCTGACTAGCAGGCCCATTCTAACATAAAACACAGCAACAAACCCAATTATCTATCTAGCCACTGAACCTACTAACAAATCTCAAAACTTCTAACCCCAAATTTTGGTGTGTTACACCTCTAACCCCAAATTTTGGTGTGTTACACCTTTGTTTTCTTAGGTTCAAGCCAATAAATAAGAAATAGGCCTTAGGGCTAATGGTTAAAGTCTTTGTATTTCTCCTTTGTTGTCTTAAGTTCAAGCCCTTCCCTTCCATTTTCTTTTGAAACTCGACCAGCTTTGGGGAAATTTCAAGTGATACCCACCCTAGGTGTAACACCCCAAACCCGGCCCATGCGTTATGAGCGGATTTGGCATGTTACACGAGCAAAACATGTTAAACCCTTTTTATTCATACTGAAAAAAATATTGCTTTGTTAAAATCAAGAAAACAAGTTTGATTTGATAAAATAAAACTAACCTCGAAGGTTTGATTGATAAATCGATAAATTTGAACTAATGATCTTACAAAACCGTGACTTTTGAAAATAACGTTAATAGTTTGAGATAAAGTATCTGTGTTAAAAATACTTGTAAAAGTTTATTTTGAAAATTCATTTGTTATTCGATTTTGGAAACCATTATTAAGTTTTTAGATAATTCCCTTTTTAAACAATTTAAGAGAAATAATAAAAACATCCCAACCATAAAGCAAAATCAAAAGAGTCCAGAGGCCTTATTACAATATTTAACCCAAAATAGTAAAGTAATAAAATAAACGAGAAAGAAGTCTAAAGTCCAAATAAACCATTTCTGAAGTATGGCCTCCCTCGAGTCATCCATAGCCCAAGTCCATATCATCAAGCATTACCTACAAGGGTTAAGAGAAAGGGGGGTGAGTTAAAAGAACTCAGTGTGAAATCCCCTTATCGTTATCCATTGGGCCGGAACCCATTAGCAATAATTTGGGCCTAAGCCCATTTACAAAAACAATAATGTATCAAATATAATATGCATATGAAATGCAATTCCCAACCAAACCTAGTATTCCATCCGCTACACACCACCTGTACCAACCAACACACCTGTGGGTGATCTTTAGTCAACCCACCCCGCAACACACCAAACGTAGGCATTAAGCCATTTATATCTAATTTGTGGACAAGCCACCAAATTAACAGAATTTACATGGCATTGCCATTTTTCAGATTTGTGGCAGAGCCACCAGATTTATGTAGCAGAGCTACAAGAACTTCTCTTCATCATTATCCCATCCCATGCAAAACATGTATATAATGCATAACAATTCACAATAATGTATTCAGATATTTCTTACAAAATTTATGGCCCATTATAACAATTTATCGAGTTGGTCAATTAAGCAAAATATCAGATTTGGCCCATTTAGCAAAATATCAGATTGGCCCACTTTAGCAAAATATCAATAATATCAGATTGGCCCATTTAGCAAAATATCAGATTGGCCCATTTAGCAAAATATCAGATTGGCCCACTTTAGCAAATTATCAGATTGACCCATTAATTAATATGTCCGTTCGGCCCATAAGCAATTTTGTATTTTGGCCTTTAGGGTATCTCCATAATTCGGCCTGTAAGGGCAATTTCGTAATTCGATAATTTACCTACTAAGGGTAATTCGGTAATTTCGCAATCCAGACTTAACTACTAATTTGGGCATAACAATTTAAAACTGCCCATCTACGTCATACTGACTAAATTGACTGTAACTTGAGTTAAGAATCTCGTAATCTAAATCCGTAACTTTTCCTTGAAACTAGACTCATGTATCTTCTTATTACAATTTTTCCAAAATTTTTGGCTTAACCACTTAGTATAGTTTATTCCTTAAAGTTTCCCTTATTTCACTGTCCAATGATTCTGACCTCTCTTAACTTAATTTCAAATATCTCACTGTACAGTTTTCATATGTTGCTCCCACTTGTTTCTAATGAAAATAGACTCACTAATGAATCTGTACAAATAAGCTATAACTCATAATTCACTTTTTACAATTTTATACGATTTTTCCAAGACAGATCAGGGAACCACGAAGTCATTCAAAACCAGTCTCACTAAAATTAAGATATCTCAGAATATAGAATTCCTTTTCCTTCTCCATTTCTTCCATATTAAAGTAGAGACAGTAAGCTTTAATTTCATATCTTATTCACTTCACAACTCCCTTTCTCCTATTTTTCATGATTTTTCAAAACCGCATTACTGCTTCTAACCGAAACTATTTTATTACAAAATACGATTACCACTACGACCATACGCACATCCGAGTGATCACAGATGCCGGCTTTTGGTTTTCTTCGGTATTTCGACCGATTTACAGAATATTTCATATAAACTTTCAGAGAAGTGTGAGATTACACACCATTTATGATATGTATACGGAAGGTACGGGATTACACACCTTGATTAGGATTCCCTAAAGAACCACTCTTCGATGGCCCACTATATCCGAAGGATTTGCAAAACAAATATATCGAGTGATTTCGTCCCTAAAACATAATTGATTAGTCGAAACTTCAATCCAATTTGTAATATAGCCAAATAGAGATATAGCGAAAAATCCAAAATGAACCCCCTTACATTATCGATATTGGATCCAATTTCCACCATTTGACTTCGGCTAGAATACACGGTCTCCCACTTAAAGCACTACAAAAAGAGGGTGATTAAGACATGAAAAAGTGGAAGATAACACCATTTTCGGTTACGATCACGATTTACAACCGAATAGTGATAAATACTTATTCGGCTAAAGAGAAAAGAATATGATCATAGAAAAGAATTCACTTACCGATTTAATCGAAGAAAGAATGTCACCTCAAATGAGAAAGAAATTATGAAGGAGTGATTGTGGATTGAGAGTTTCGGCTATAGAAGAAAATGAACAAGAATAGTTTCGGTTATGAGGAATGATCAACAAGAATATGTGATTTAATGGTAGTGTTGGTTTAGAGAAGAGAAAAGATTAGAGGAATGGTTAAAAGAAAGGATGGGAGGTTGGATGGATGATAGGTTGTTCGGCTATCTAAGAAAGATGAACAAGGGATGAAGGTTTTGACCGAACAAAAGAGGAGGAAAATGCACAATTGTGCTAGAAGGATTCGGCAAAGAGAAGAGCAAATTGGGAGAAGATGATACTGAAATTGCAAATGAGATTTTTGATTCAAAACAATACCAAGATCCTACCAATGCCAAAGTAAAATTTCAACCACTATCTACCCCCAAAACCGTCCACATGCATTGCCATAAGGGTCAAAATTTTGCCAACCATACTTTCCATAGCATTCTCCATGAAATAAGCCACTTGTTCCCCTTACTTGCCTTTTCCTTTTGATTCCTTTCCTCAACCTCAAACTTTCCTTAATTCCTTAGCTACCTAACAAAAATAAAGAAGTAAAACTTGCCATAAATACCTCTTGGCCAACACTTAAGGAAAGAGTGCAAAAATAAAAGTCAAAATTTGCACACAATGGGATTTAAACCTCTTCCCTCAAAGTACCTCATGTGGCGCCATAACCTCTTTACTAATTGCTCACTTATGCAAGCAATTTACTCACTTATTTCCATAAGCCTTGATGCCACTTACTATCTCTCCTTAATAGGCTTAAACACAAAATTTTACTAAGGCCCAACTTGAACCCGGAACTTCATAGAACCCCGTAATTTTCTAAAATCACCTTCTTAATAAGTCCAACTTGAATAATGTCGTTCTCTTATTCTCAAAAATTTTAAACATTCCTACGCCCAAGGCCCATTGGGCCCAATCTTACTAGGCCCAATTTAGGGATGTTACACTAGGAAATTAACAAATTCTTTCCTAATTAGAATTCATATATTTCCCTTCCTCAAAATTCCAATAGAATTAGAATTCCACCATCTTTTTCTATTCTTTTCCAAATTAGATTTTATATTGCCCTTTTCAAATCCTAATAGAATTTGCTCTCCATCTTTCTATTTATTCTGTTTTTATTTTCTTTCCCTTCCTATATATCATATTTTTCATATTTTTTATGTTGAATAATTTTTTTTCCATATCAAATCAATCCCCAATTAAATCATTTTCTACCAGTTGTTGAATTCATCATCGATAGCCTTCGTATTTTCATCAAAGTTTGATAAGTGCATTCATTTCGATAAATAGAAATAGTAAACTCCTCAATATCACCAATCCATGTTAATCTTTCAATTCAATTACTTAACATTTTTTGGTTCTTGACAAATCTTTCGATAATCTTGATAAATCTTGAAATCAATTGTTAACTCATGTATTAATGTTATTTGAATGACTTGATATAGGTGAATCGGTTCAGAATCAAGTGTGAGGAACGTCAACCGGTCTCCCGATGAATGTGTTCTTTTACAAGTGAACTGAGACAAACTGTGTCTAGGATTAGGGCCACACGGGCGTGTGGACCACAAGATCCCTCACACATTAATGTGCATTGGGCTAACTCAAATCTGACACGACCAAGAACCTTTCACACGACTTGACACATAACCGTGTCCTTTCTATAGGTTAATTTTACAGTTACCACACGACTACATCCTGGACACAAGGCCGTGTAACCCCTCTATACGACCTATAGCACCTCACACAACTTAGCCACACGGTCGCGTGACTCTTGAATTATTTTTAGAGTTTTTATTTCCTTAATTAAGTCATTGATATTGTGTTATTATGGAATTTGTGATTTACTGGTTGAAGTGTTATGGTTGTATCATATCTGAAGTGTATATTACATGCTACTGTCATTGTGAAATAGATAATTTGTTAGTGTTAATATTGTCACCACCCTATTGAATACATGTTCAAGTATGATTACTACTAGTGTTGATTTATCCTATTATAAAGCATGTCATACTGCATTACTTGGGGTAGGATGATATGCATGGAGGAAGAGTGACAATTTAATATAGTACTGGATCATATGATTACTACTAGTGTTGATATGCATTCCTGACAACTTTAAATTGTGTTTTCATATCGTAATGGATCCCAATCAAGCTGAGGTTGATGAAGTCGAAAGTAATGCGCCAACTCCCGTTCAAGGGGCAGTGCCGTCTGATAGTAGACCTCCTACGGTTAGTCAAGGAGGAGGAGGCAGGTAAGCCTTTCTTCATATAATGAATGAGTGGTATACAAAATTTGTTCGAACAAACCCGAATGCCCAACCTCCTCAACCCCCACCCATTCCTCGACCGGTTCCCGTAGCCCCACAAGGTATGGACTTTGTAAGAATGAATAAGTCCCCGGTTGAATAGATCCGAAAGTATGAGGCTGAAGATTTTAGAGCGAATGTGGATGATGATCCCGAGAAAGTTGAGTTTTGGCTTGAAAACTCCATCAGGGTATTTGATGAGTTGTCTTGCAAACCGGATGAGTGTTTAAAGTGTGTTATCTCGCTTCTGAGAGATTCTAGAAAGGGTTACATGGGAATTCTTTCAAGAGGAGTTCCAAAAGAAGTATATTAGCCAACGGTTCATCAATCAGAAATGTAAAGAATTTCTTGAGCTGAAATAGGGTTGTATGACAGTGACCAAATATGAGCGAGAATTTGTCAGATTGAGCAAATATGCTCGAGAGTGTGTTACTACGGAGGCTATTATGTGCAAAATATTTGAGGATAGATTGAATGAAATATTCGTGTGTTAGTTGGGATTTTAGAGCTGAAAGAGTTTGTGGTATTAATTGAACGGGCTTGTAATGCCGAAGAATTGAAAAAAGAGAAGAGGAAAGCTGATCTTGAAGTTAGAGACTCAAGGAAAAGACTGATGAGTAAGTCATTTTCATCTTAGTCTAAGAAATTGAAAGAGATGTATTCCCATTCGAATGTTTCATGGGGGTATTCACGCAGAGATTATGAGAAACAACATTCGAGTTTTAAATCTCAAGTTGCTTCGATGGCAAGTGTTGGTAATGTAAAGTCCAACAGACCTGAATGTCAAAAATGTGGAAGAAGACATCCCGGTGAGTGTAGGATGAATGACCGGGCTTGTTTCAAGTGTGGCTCTCAAGAGCACTTTATCCGAGATTGTCCTGAAATGGTTGAGAAGGAAAAATTTTATAGTGTGAGGTTGAGTAATACTGCTAATAGATGTAGGCCATCGAGAAATACCAAAAATAGAGCTAGTAGTAAAGGTGTGATGAAGGATACAACTGTGAGATTCGAAGCTTGAGATCCTGCTAGAGCTTCTACCATTTGTGCTCACGAAGAAGCGACACCTTCTGATGTTATCACTGGTACTTTTTCTCTCTATAATACTAATGTAGTTGCATTGATCAATCCTGGATCAGCGCATTCTTATGTATGTGTAAAATTGGTAGCTAGTAAGAGCTTGCCTGTTGAGTTTACTGAGTTTGTGATTAGAGTGTCAAACCCCTTAGGAAAACATGTTTTAGTTGATAGAGTTTGCAAGAATTGTCCCTTGATGATTCGAGGTCACTGTTTTCTGGCTCATTCAATGTTGTTTCCAATTGATGAATTCCATGTTATTTTGGGTATGGATTGGTTAACATTCCATGATGCCGTAGTGAACTGTAAAATAAAGATTACTGAAATGAAATGTGAAAATGGTGAAATTTTTCAGATTGATTCAGATGAGTCGGGTGAGTTACCTCTTATGATTTCTTTGATGACTACCCAAAGATATGTAAGAAAAGGCTGTGAAGCTTACCTTGCTTATGTGTTGAATACAAAAGAGTCTAAATTGAAAGTTGAATCAGTGCCGATAATTTGGGAATATCTGATGGTGTTCCCTGAAGAGTTACCTGGGTTACCTCTAGTTAGAGAAATTGAGTTTGGTATTAACTTAGTACCAGGGACCTCACTAATATCTATTACTCCGTATAGAATGGCTCCAACCGAATTAAAAGAGTTAAAGACTCAGTTGCAAGAGTTGACGGATAAAGGTTTCGTGAGACCAAGTTATTCTCCTTGGGGTACTCCAGTATTGTTTGTAAAGAAGAAAGAGGGGACTATGAGACTTTGTATAGATTACCGACAACTCAATAAGGAAACCATTAAGAACAAGTATCCTTTGCCAAGAATTGAAGATTTATTTGACCAACTGAAAGGAGCGATAGTGTTCTCGAAGATAGATTTGAGATCTGGTTACTATCAGTTTAGAGTAAATGCAACAACCCGTTTTTGAGTCAAATCAGAACAGTGGTTTTGGGACCACCAATTTGAAGTTAAAATATTTATTTTATTAAAGTTTATAGCATGATAGAATTATTATGTGAAATATTCGTAAAGAAATTTTACTGTTTGAATGCTTAATTCGGTAAAAAGGACTTAATCACGTAAAATGCAAAAGTTGCATTCTATTGTTAAAAGTGTTTAATTGCTATGATTTATTAAATGAAAGGTTCTTATAATGTTATTAGACCACTGATAGTGGAATTTGACATAGATGGCCATATATTAGATGTTTTGAATGATTTTTCATTAAGGCTAATTTGGTAATTTGGTTAATAAGATTAATAATAAAAAAATGAAACCATTAGTGAATATTATCATCTTCAACCGTCCATAGCAAAAAAAAAATCTATTTCTTTAAGGTCCATTTGGCCATAGCTTTTCTAGTTGATTAAGGTACGGTCCTAGCTCGATTTTTAATGATGTTTATGTTTTTGAGATTGTTGCTTCGTATTCTAGCTAGCTCGTACCTTAGATTTTGAAATTATTAAAGATTTTTCATGTTTCCATTGGTGAATGTTTGAGTATTTGGATGGTTGATGATGAATTTTGATTAATTGTTGATAGTTAAACTAGTTTTGTAAAGTGATTTTTGACAAAAATGTCAAAAAGGGATTAAATTGAGAAAATTAAAATTATATGATTAAAAGTGTGAAATAATGAAAGATATGGACTGCTAGGAGTCCCTAGGAAATTCGGCTAGGCTTGGGTTTCATGAAAATTGAATGAATTTAATTTTTACGAGCTTAGGGACTAAATTGTAAAAATTGAAAAGTATAGGGACAAATGTGTAGATTTGGAAAAATATGAATTATGGACTAAATTGAATAGATTGAGTGCTGGATGTACTAAATTTGATAATATATAGATGAAGATAAGCCGATATCGAGTTTAGATCGGGGAAAAAAGAAAGATCGACGAATAGCCAATAGTTTTTATCCGAGCAATACGAGGTAAGTTCGTATAATTAGAATCAAACATTTATATATTGGTAAATATTTGACGTGAATGTATATGATTGAATAATTGATATACTTGAAATATGAATGCCTTATCGATATAATCTGTTGGTTATCGAGCTCTGTTTGAACCGTATGAATTCGTAGGATACGAGTGACATATCACTAGGGTTACTATTTTAGTCGAGATCCTGCATTTGTTATAGATTCACCATAGCTTGTATGAGCTTACTATTTTCAGCTCATTAGAGTTTATCGTTTCAGCGTGTATGAGCTTACTATTCAGCTCGATAGAGCTTAACGTTTCAGCTCAATAGAGCTTACAGTTCATCAGCTCAAGAGGAGCTTAGCGATCATAGCTCGAAAGAGCATAAATGATAATGAATTGACGGATTATTGATTTTTATCACCCGAGTATCCTTTGGAGTTCTAATAGGTTCAACGGGCATAAATTCTATTTATACGGATGGGTACTGTTATTGAATGGATTATTGATTATATGATTGAGAATGAAAGGTTGAATGCTAGTTATATTGAGTATTGAATTGTGATAATGGATGATTTCATGTTTTATCATGTCTAACCTATGGATGAATGCTTGTGTTAGGCATTTGGAAATTGTATGGAGTTTACTTTAGTTATTTGCCTTGATTACGTATAAATGGTAAGTTTAATTCTAAATTATACGGGCTTACTAAGTTATAAAGCTTACTCTGTTTCCTTTTCTATGTTTTATAGAGGTTCATTAGCTCGCTCGTTTTGGACAAGTTGGAGTTACTCATTACACTATCCAATTTTTGATTGGCACTTTTGAACTTGTGGATAATTGTAAATATGGCATGTATAGACTTGTTTTAAAGATGATAAATATGGTTACTTGATATCATGGTTTTGGTATATTTTGTGTATGGGTTAAGCCATGTGATTTAGCTTATTTTTGTACTATGTTTTGGTTGTGTATAAGTGTTCATGGTATATTTTGGTAAGAAATAGATGGAATGAAAATGTGCCAATAATGTCTTCATTTGTATTTGACATATGAATGGATAATGCATGATGTTAATTAGGCATTTGAGTATTAAGTTGAATTGGTATAATATTGGTATGAAAGGTTATGGAATGGTTGCTTATTGGGTTATGAAATGTTACCATTTATGCTTGTGTTTTCTTGTGAAAATAGGGTGGCAAAATGGCTTTGCAAATAGCCTATTTTTCTCCACACGGGCAGGGACACGGGCGTGTGTCTCAACCGTGTGTGACACATGGTCATGTTCACGGCCGTGTGTCCCCTGGTGTTGAAATGGAATCGAAGTCAGTATGCTCTACACGGCCTCAGGCACGGATGTCTGACCAGCCGTGTGGTACAAGTCAGTATACCCCCTTAAATGGGTGACTTAGCCGTGTTGATAAGTCAGTATACCCTACAGTTTTGGTACGGTTGACACACAGACGTATGTGTTCATTTCGAAGGGCACACGGGCTAGACACACGGGCGTGTGGTTAACCGTGTGACCCAAGTCAGTATCCTCTCCAGTTTTCACACGGCCTGGCACACGGGTGTGTCCTTGGTCATGTGACACAAGTCAGTATGTATGCCCCTATTTTCACACAGTCTAAGACATGGGCATGTCTACTAGTTGTGTGAGGTACACGGCCTGTTCACACGGACGTGTGATACTTGAAATGTAGAAATTTTTCTAAGTTTCCAAAATTTTATATGTTACCAATTGTAACGCCCCGAATTTGGGCCTAGTAGAATTGGGCCTTGGGCATGGGAGCATTTAAAATTTTTGAAAACAAGAGAATGACACTAATGCAAGTTGGACCTATTAGGTGGGTGATTTTGAAAGGTTAGGGGGCTTCCATGAAGTCCTGGGTTCAAACCTGCGCTTTAGGAAAATTTTGGTTTTAGGTGAATAAAACCCTGGGAGTTAGTAAGTAGGCTTTAAGAATAAAATATGGAAAAAAATGACACAAGAAAGTGAGTGGTCAAGTGACAAGGCGTCATTAAGGTTGAAAGGGAGCATGGGTTCAAGTCTTGGCCCTTGCAAATTATTTTGTTTTTACTTTTAAAGGAACCTGGACCTTGGGCCTATAGACCTTATAGTTAATTAAGGATAAAGTGTGACACAAGGAGGTTGATGGCAAGGAGGCAAGTGGCGTATTTGATCAATGAAAGGGGCTTGGGTTCGAATCTCATTGCAAGCAAAAAGGGATATTTATTTTGCTAAGTTGGGACGGCAAGTGGTTGTGATGGAATTAAACTCTGCCGAAGGTGGGATCCCACATCGGGAAGCTAGCATGGGAGTAGGCGAGAAGCTGGCTTTAAATAGGGGGATCTATGAGGAGAGTAAAAATACCTTGGTTGGCGTTCGGGCATAGGAGTGTTCGGAGTGCGGATTAACTCCAGATTCCTATCAGGTGTGTATTTCGCACTACTCTAGCTGTAGAGCAGCAAATGCCGAAATGCTGGTCACACGGCAATGGTAGCCACACGAGCGTGCGAGCGCACGTGTGGGAGCTTCAACACGATAGTTGAGGCCATCATGAGTGTTCTTGAGGGTTTAGGCTGTTTGGGCCACAATGAGCCGAAAGGGGCCATGTGGGGCAATGGGCCCGTGGGCCCATATGAATAAACTGTATGATTGTGTAGTAGATATTAGACTGGTCTATGTGAATCTCATATCTGTGGCTATATTTGGGCTAAATGGGCTACACGAGCGTGTGGGCCCATCTGGGCCGAGAATGGGCCCTAAGCCCATTCGTATCATTATCTTTATGTAGAATGCTTCGATTTGTTAAATTACTGAAATACCCCCGACTTGTAAAATTACTAAAATACCCCGATTTACAAAATTACCGAAATACCCCAGTTTGTGAAATTACCGAAATACCCCTGAATTACAAAATTACCAAAATACCCTCGACTTGCAAAATTACTGAAATACCCTCGATTTGCAAAATTACTAAAATACCCCCAATTTACAAAATTACTAAAATACCCCCGATTAGCAAAATTATCAAAATACCTCCGGTTTGTAAAATTACCGAAATACCCCTAACTTGTAAAATTACCAAAATACCCCGATTCTGAAATACCCTGATTTATAAAATTACTGAAATACCCTTGATTTGTGAAATTATCGAAATACCCTCGATTTGTGAAATTATTGAAATACCTTCGATTTGTGAAGTTACTGAAATACCCCCGATTTGTGAATTTATCGAAATACCCCTGTAAGGTAGAATTACTGAAATACCCCTATAGGGTAAAATTACCTAAATACTAATGAAGGGTAGGATTACCGAAATACCCTTATAGGGTAAAATAACTATTTTGCCCTTGTGGGTAAATGACTGACTTAGACTATGAGTTGACTAATTTGGATGTGGTTGTATGACTGATATGCTTTTATTACATGTTTAAGTGATTGTTACTGAGCATGGCCATTTTGCATACACGTGTAATGATTGAGCATGATATACACGACATACTGCACGGGGTTGGGACATTGATACGGAGGAAGTTCTGATAGGGTCGCACGGGTCGCATGACGACTGTGGATGTAGTATTGATTTGTTGAGTTCGCACGGGTCGCATGATGACTGTGGACCAACGGACGACTTAAAGCCGTGTAATCTGATTATGGCTCTATGCCAACTTAAATATGGCTCTGTGCCATCTTGAGCATGGCTTTGTGCCAATCGTATTTACCCGTGGCTATAAGCCTAACATATATGTCGATGACTCTGTGTCGATCATATTTACCCAAGGCTGTGTGCCGATTATATTACCGTCACTGATGGCTATGTGCCAAACATAATAAAGTTACTGATGGTTTTGCGCCAATTATAATACCGCTACTGAAGGCTTAGAGCCGTATATATATATGCTAGCAGCTTTGCTGCGATTTCAGTTAGTGCTGCAACCGATGCTAACATTGGAAGTGTAGGGATGGCGTGGGTGATTTATTCCCCCAGGTAGTGTAGGGTTGGACGGAGGCAAGTGCAAGGTTGGATGGGATGGGTTAGCATGCATCACACATTATGCGTATGGAATTGATTTTGAAATGGTCTAGGCCCAATTGATTCTGTTATGGGTTGTGACCCAAATGATATTGTAGTGGGCTCTGACTCACGAATGCTTTGAACTGGACTGGACTGTACTGTTACTGTTAAAGGGCTTTGGCCCAGTGTAACATTCGGGATTTAGGGGCTCTGTATTTATCTTGGTTTTATGTGTTTGATATGCTCTCTGTGTTGTTTATGTGTATTTAGGGTCTCCGAGAAGGCTCAGGGCGGAACCTTTGCCAAAGTTTTAGTTTTAGGCACTTTAGGAGGATAGCCGAATAGGGGTAGGACTTAAGGGGTTTTAGTTTGCATTTGGTGACACAAGGAAGTGCAGTGGAAGAGTGGCAAGGGGACGCCACTTAGCATGCTGGGGAGGTGGCGTCACAAGGTAAGGGTGAGAGAGAGGGTTGGAAACTCTCTGGCAGCAGGGGAGTGTTATCTTTTTGGCTCAGGCAAGGGAGGTGATTGGATGACAATCACACTCTGGAGGAGAGAGGTAGGACTTGCTCAAATATTTCAAAGGGATGGTGGAGAGGAATTTAATGAGTTTGAATTATTCAAATTTGTTTGAATGAGTGGGGGAGAGGGAAAGAGGGAGAGTGAAGGGACAGCATGGTGTTTGAGGGGAGAGGGGAAGTGCTAGCCAAACTTTGCATGAAGGTTGGATGAGGGGGAGGTTCAGTTTTGAGTGCTTGGTGGGTGTGGAGCATTCGGTTTTGGCAAGAGGAGTGGGTGCCGAATTTTAGTAGCCTTAAGTAGCTTGCGGGTGTTGATGTTCTCTTTTTTTTCGGCATTTGTGAGTGTGCTCTTTATTCTAGTTTTCTCCCTTTTCTTCTTATTCTCTTTTTCTGAAAATTTACCTAGTCAACTCCCATCATTTTCTTCCTCTATGACCTGTAGCCGAAATTAAGAAGACCAAGTTTGCACATTTCTTTTCATCTTCTTTTCTACCCGTTCTAAAAAATTCCATAACCGAAATCACTGTTCTTCTTTTCCTATTTCTCTCTTATCATTCCTTTCTCTTAACCTTCTCGTCTCTTCGGTGATCTTTGGTGTTGCCGAAACTCCTAAGTCTCCATCAAGGTCCTTTTGCTTCATTTTTGGCTTTTGCATTTATTTCTCCTCTATTCTAGTTTCTAGCCGAATCATCATCTCAGGTGTTGGTAAGTTTGTTGTTGCATTCTTTTCTTTTCCTTTTCTACTCTAAGCCGAATTATCTTACTTAATCCTTCTTTGAGTTTGTTTTTCCATTCTTTTTCCCTTATAGCCGAATTCTCTCTGCTTTGACAGTGTATACCGAATCCTTGGGGGGGTTAATCAAAGGTGAGTGGTGGTGTTGGTATTTTGGCTGAAAGGTGGGAGGAGGGCTCATGTTTCCTGTTTGGCCGAAAGGCCATCTCCTTTAACCTATTCTCTATTCAACCGAATCTCACTTGGGTTTTTGCATAGGTGTTTGATCAACTTCTTAAGCCAAGCCTTCTAACTTCTGGATTCAGTCGATTTAGGTAAGAAGAGTCTCCCAAGTTTTTATGTTAATCGGTTTATCTATGGTTTGTCGCCCTAACCTAGTTGGGAGGTTATTCAAATCATATCTTTCGTAGTGATTTATTGACCGAGGCTTTTGATGGATGCAAGAAACATTCAAGTTAGGGAGGGAAGCAAACCTTCGGGTTCGATCCCTAAGTTTAAGAAGCAAGCGGTGTCGGCAGTCTGAGATTGGCCACCGGGTTGTGGGCCGGCTTTTGAGCAAAGTAGTAGGTAGATAGTAGTTGTGGCTGTTAGCGATAGTGTCGACATAGAGAGCGTTGTGTTATGTATTATCAGGTGTGTAACTCTCACACACTTCATATTTTATTTATGTGATTGACTATGTTTGGCTAAAAGCCGAAGTGATTGTTTGGATTACTATGCTACCCTTGTGGGTAAGATCGAGGATTTTAGGTAAGTTCTACTATGCTCTGTTATCAACAAATGTATGTTGAATGAAATGATTGTCTGTTATACATTGAAAGCATGATCATACCACATTGTTAAGCATGAACATGAAATTGGGGTATGATGAGAAGAGGGAGGAAACATGATCTCTTTTAGACTGTCACCAGTAGTCTGGCACCACAAGTGGGTTGGCCCCACATGCTATATTTTGTGACTAAGTCTCAGTGGTTTGGAACCACCAGTGGTTAGGTACCACATATATTATTTCTGTGACTCGTCCCAGTGGTTTGGCACCACAGTGGGTTGGCCCCACGTATGGATAATAGGGATTGTCACCAGTGGTTTGGTACCACAAGTGGGTTGGCCCCACATATGAATATTTGTGACTTTTGTCACCAGTGGTTTGGTACCACAAGTGGGTTGGCCCCACATATTATTATTTGTGACTTTTGTCACCAGTGGTTTGGAACCACCAGTGGTTAGGTACCACCAGTGGCTAGGTGCCACAAAAGTTGGGTAGATTCTTGAGATATGGAGGACGGATACTAGGTTGGTTTGCTTACATTACATACATACTTAATATATGATTGGTGTGAGAGCTCAAAGCTCAACTGGATGAGGATTTACACACTGAGTCTCGGTGACTCACCCCCTCCGTTAAATTTTGCAGGTAATCCTTAGACCACGGATATGAAGCTGAGGTGGACTCGAGGTGGCCATGCATAATGCGTTCAATAAATTCATTTTTTTAATAATTAATTCGGACTATTACTATTTTTTTATATTTGGATTTTGAGTATTGTAATAAGGCCACTTAAATGTTAATTTCGGTTTTCCTAAAAAGTTGCTATGGCATGTTTAACGAATTATCAAAGCAGGTGATTTCTAAAATTACGAAAAGATAAACTCTGAATTTTTATGATTTTAGTAGTGGGTTAGTTAACGTCAGGTTTCTAGTACTAATTGACTCAAGTCTTCAAATAAGTCGCGATGTTATTTTCAAATAATTGTTTAAAGAAATTTATTTCTTCAAAATCGATTCTTGACTAAGAAATCTAAATTGTAATACGGCTTAAGTTAAGCAAGTGTTTTTAAATCTTCACCAAAGGCATATTAAGGTGCAAAGTTTTTCTCAATGCATGATTTTAAATCGGTTCTCCAAGATTTTCCTTCCTGTGAAATGCCAGATTCAGTCGTAGCATTTTGACCAGGTTTGGGGTGTTACAATTATGGTATCAGAGCCTAGGTTCAAAAGCTCGGCTGTGGGTGTAAGGCCCAAAATATTTTCAATACGTAGTTTGGAAAATGGTTTCAATAAAATGTTTTTAGGAAGCATGGCTTTGAGTCTCAAGACCGATCCGCATGACGGTAAGTTTTCTAACCATCAGTTGTATGATGTGAATATGTTGTGATATGATTGTTAGTAGTAGGAAAATTTACTTTAAAGATTGAAGCCTGTAGGAATGCGTGTGTTCGCGAAAACAACTACTTCGATAATACACTCATAAGACTGTTCGGTAATAAATAGTGGAAGAAAGAAAAACTAATTCATAAAATTTTTAATTAGATTAAATCGGAGTGTTAGTTATGAGTACTAGAGGACGTGGTTGTGGCATGCGAGGTCGTGGTAGAGGGCGAGGTATCGGGTTTGAACCTTCGGAATCAGGACATGGGCCAGAGGATGAAGTGCCAGTGCCGCCAGTTGCGGAGGCTGAATATCAGGACCAAACTGGGGGAGATGATGCCGTGTCTCAAGCAATGTTATGGGTTTTGGACAGAGTAGAGCTGAAGCGAGTGTAGGGTCGGTAGCTCGAAAATCTGTGTTGGAACGACTTAGAGCTAACGGAGCCGAGATGTTTAGGGGTGTTTCTGGTGTGGCCCCTAACGTAGCTGAATACTGGTTAGAAGCGGTGGAGCGTATAATGGATGACCTCGACTGTACTGCAGAAGAGAAAGTGAAGGGTGTAGTGTCTCTACTCTGAGACGAGGCATATCAATGGTGGCTCACGGTTAGGGATGGCACAACGGCTGACCACATCATCTGGGAGTTCTTTAAATCAGCATTTCAAGAAAAATATATAGGGTCGAGTTATGTGGACGCTCAGAGGAAGGCATTCCTTAATTTGGTTCAGGGAGGTAAGTCAGTGGCTGAATATGAAGTGAAATTTTTGCATCTGAGCCGCTATGCCCATGGTATTATTGCAACAGATCATGAGCGCTGTGTCCGATTTGAGGATGGCCTGAGAGACAAGATGTAAGTATTGATTGCTCCGCAACGAGAAAGGGAGTTTGCTGTGTTGGTTGAGAAGGCTAAGATTGCCGAAGAGGTGAAGAGGTCTGAAAGGCAGAACCAGGACAGGAGTAGGAATAAATGAAGTTTTGGGCCATTAGGATCTACTGGGGGTTTTCAGAAGAGGTCTAGATTAGGTGGGTCGAGTCAAGCTGCGAAGCCTGTTGCTATTCAGTGGCGACCTCATTGTACTCGATGCGGGAAATTTCATTTGGGAGAGTGTTGGGCAGGTAATAGAGGATGTTTTGAATGTGGATCTTTGGATCATCAGTTAAGGGATTG
Organism: Gossypium bickii; assembly: GCA_025503065.1. Taxonomy (NCBI): domain Eukaryota; kingdom Viridiplantae; phylum Streptophyta; class Magnoliopsida; order Malvales; family Malvaceae; genus Gossypium; species Gossypium bickii. Next base: position 19,230,798 of record CP106720.1, on the reverse strand, counting down.
CCCACGGAGGCCAGTCAGGGTACAATCAGAGGGTCAGAGACATACACCATTCAGAAGAGAGGGTCAGCAACCGCAGAGAGGTCGTGGTCCAGCCAGAGGAGGAAATGGATTTGGTCAGGGGCGTGGAGCACCGGGCCGAGGTACTGGGAATACAGAGGCGAGGCAGCCTGGATTGGTCTATACAGCTAGACGCAGAGAGGAGGGCAACGCACCAGACGTCATAACCGGTACGTTCCTTATTTATGAGTTGCCTTATACTGCTTTGATTGATATTGGTTCGACACACTCTTATGTTGCTAGTGCTATATCGGGAACTTTGAATCTAGACTTTAAGATTTCTTCTAGGGAGATGACTGTAATTAGCCCTCTAGGACACTCTGTAGTGGTGAATAAACTGTATAGGGATGTACCTCTAGAAGTTCCAGGGGTAGTTTTTCCGGCTAATCTGATGGAACTACCATTCGGGGAGTTTGATTTGATCTTAGGAATAGATTGGCTAGTGAGGTATCAAGCAAATTTGGACTGTGCAGTCAAGCGCATGGTGTTAAGAACTGTCAAGGGTGAAGAGGTGTCGGTGATAGGTGAGAGGAGGAATTACCTATCTAATGTGGTATCTGCTTTGAAGGCCGAAAGAATGGTGAGAAAAGGATGTAAGGCATTTATAGTTATGTTTGTACTTTGGAGGCAGAGGAATCAGCTGTGGGGGATGTGCGAACAGTAAAGGAATTTTCTGATGTTTTGCCAAAAGAGCTTCCGGGATTACCACCGGATCGCGAAGTGGAGTTTAGTATTGATCTTTTACCAGGAATAGCGCTAATGTCTATTGCCCCATATAGAATGGCGCCGAAAGAGTTAGTGGAGTTGAAAGCGCAGATTCAGGAACTATTAGATCGGGGTTTTATCCGACCGAGTGTATCGCCTTGGGGAGCACCGGTGCTATTCGTTAAGAAGAAGGATGGATCAATGCGTATGTGCATTGACTACCGTCAGTTGAATAAGTTGACGATCAAAAATAAGTACCCATTGCCAAGGATAGAGGACTTATTTGATCAACTGAAGAGAGCAGCAATCTTCTCAAAGATAGATTTGAGATCGGGCTATCATCAGCTTAAGGTCAAGGAGGCAGACATTCAAAAGATGGCGTTTCGTACTCGCTATGGTCACTACGAATTTCTGGTGATGCCGTTCGGTTGACCAATGCACCAGCAGCGTTGATGGACATGATGAATCGGGTTTTCCAACCCTATCTGGATCAAGTCGTAGTGGTATTTATAGACGATATTCTGGTGTATTCAAAGTCTAAGGAGGAACGTGATTCACATCTTCGAGTGGTTTTGCAAATTTTAAGGGAGAAGCAGTTGTTCGCTAAGTTTAGTAAGTGTGAGTTCTGGCTAAGGGAAGTTACCTTTTTGGGTCATGTGGTGTCAGCTGAAGGGATTAGGGTTGACCCCGGAAAATTGAGGCTGTGCTGGATTGGAAACCACCTAAGTCCGTTGCGAAAATTTAGAGTTTTCTTGGATTGGCTGGGTACTACAGAAGGTTCATGGAAGGATTCTTATTGGTAGCAGCACCGTTAACTAAGTTATTGCGGAAAGGGGTACCATTCTTTTGGTCAGATAAACAGCAGGGAAGTTTTGAGAAGTTGAAAAAAATTTTGACAGAGGCACCAGTGTTGATTCAGCCAGAGGCGGGAAAAGAGTTTACCGTCTACTGTGATGCGTCACACACAGGGTTAGGATGTGTGCTAATCAAGAAGGGAAAGTAGTAGCGTATGCTTCTCGACAGTTGAGACCTCACGAAGTGAATTATCCAATGCATGACCTGGAGCTAGCTGCAGTGATTTTCGCCCTGAAGATCTGGAGGCACTACTTGTACGGGGAGAAGTCCATCATCTATACGGATCAGAAAAGCCTGAAATATCTCCTTATCCAGAAGGAGTTGAATCTAAGGTAGCGAAGGTGGATCGAACTGTTGAAGGATTATGACTGCTCGATTGAGTATCATCCGGGTAAAGCTAACGTTGTGGCAGACGCGCTGAGCTGAAAGGTAATATCTGACTTGAAAGCAATGTTTGCCCACCTTAGTTTATTCGACGATGGAAGTTTATTAACAGAATTGCAAGTGAAGCCGACATGGGTAAGCCAGGTTAAGGAGAAACAGTTATTAGATTATGTCTTGAGTGCTCGACTTCTACAAGTGCAGGATGATAGAGTAGAGGATTACAGTTTGAACAGCGATGGAGTGTTATGTTTCCGTGGAAAGGTTTGTATGCCAAAAGATGTGGATCTGAGGCGGAAGATTCTTCAGGAAGCGCATTATAACCCATACGCTATGCATCCTGGAGGAAGTAAGATGTACAGGGACTTGCAGGAACAGTTTTGGTGGCCGGGTCTGATGTGAGAAGTAACTGAATTTGTGGGTAAGTGCTTGACGTGTCAGCAGGTCAAAGCTAAACATCAGTTGCCTTTGGGGTTGTTGCAACCGGTCAAGATACCACAGTGGAAATGAGAGATGATCACGATGGACTTTGTTAGTGGGCTACCCCTTACGCCTACTAAAAAGGATTCAGTTTGGTTGGTAGTTGACCGTTTGACGAAGTCTGCTCACTTCATACCAGTGCGTGTGGATTACTCTCCGCAGAAGTTGGCTAAATTCTATATAGTAAAGGTTGTAAGGTTGCATGGGGTGCCAGTGTCGATCATTTCAGATAGAGACCCTAGATTTACATCGAGGTTCTAGAAGGCGTTGTATCAAGCGTTGGGTACAAAGTTAGATTTCAGTATAGCGTTTCATCTACAGTCCGACGGACAGTCAGAGAGGGTAATCCAGATCTTGAAAGATATGTTGAGAGGCTGTTTCATAGACTTTAGAGGTAGTTGGGAAGAATTTTTACCGTTGGCGGAATTCGCATATAACAATAGCTACCAGTTGAGTATTTAGATGGCACTGTATGAAGTGTTGTATGGTCGGAAGTGTCGTACCCCAACATGTTGGACAGAGTTGGGTGAGCGTCAGTTGTTGGGTCCATAGTTGGTTTCTGAAACGGAAGATAAGGTTAAGCTAATTCAAACTCGATTGAAGGAAGCCTCGGACAGGCAGAAGTCCTATGCCGATCTAAAGCGTAATGATATAGAGTTTGCAGTGGGTGACAAGGTTTTCTTAAAAGTGTCACCGTGGAAGAAGGTGTTAAGGTTTGGATGGAAGGGTAAGCTAAGCCCCAGGTTTATCAGGCCTTATCGGGTGCTGAAACATGTGGGACCAGTAGCTTATCAGCTCGAACTACCTTCAGAGTTAAGTCAGATCCATGACGTGTTCCATGTTTTGATGCTAAGACGATATCGTTCGGATCCATCTCACGTGGTGTTAGTGGAGGAGATTGAAGTGAGGCCTGATCTATCCTTTGAGGAGGAACCAGTTCGGATTTTAGATCGTTATGCCAAAGTATTACGTAGAAAGACAGTTCCGTTGGTTAAGGTTCTGTAGTGTAATCATGGTTCTGAGGAAGCTACGTAGGAACCCGAGGAATCGATGCGACGGTAATACCCTCATCTCTTCTGACCTGGTAATTTCGAGGCCGAAATTTCTTTAAGGGGGTAGAACTGTAACATCTGGGATTTAGGGGCTCTGCATTTATCTTGGTTTTATGTGTTTGATATGCTCTGTGTGTTGTTTATATGTATTTGGGGTCTCCGAGAAGGCCCAGGGCTAAGCGGAACCTTGGCCAAAGTTTTAGTTTTAGGCACTTTAGGAGGATAGCCGAATAGGGGTAGGACTTAAGGGGTTTTACTTTGCGTTTGGTGACACAAGGAAGTGCAGTGGAAGAGTGGCAAGGGGACGCCACTTAGTATGCTGGGGAGGTGGCGTCACAAGGTAAGGGTGAGAGAGAGGGTTTGAAACTCTCTGGCAGCAGGGGAGTGTTATTTTTTTGGCTCAGGCAAGGGAGGTGATTGGATGACAATCACACTCTGGAGGAGAGAGGTAGGACTTGGTCAAATATTTCAAAGGGATGGTGGAGAGGAATTTAATGAGTTTGAATTATTCCAATTTGTTTGAATGAGTGGGGGAGAGGGAATAAGGGAGAGTATGAAGGGACAGCATGGTGTTTGAGGGGAGAGGGGAAGTGCTAGCCAAACTTTGCATGAAGGTTGGATGAGGGGGAGGTTCGATTTTGAGTGCTAGGTGGGTGTGGAGCATTCGGTTTTGGCAAGAGGAGTGAGTGCCGAATTTTGGTAGCCTTAAGTAGCTTGCAGGTGTTGATGTTCTCTTTTTTTTCGGCATTTGTGAGTGTGCTCTTTATTCTAGTTTTCTCCCTTTTCTTCTTATTCTCTTTTATCGAAAATTTGCCTAATCGACTCCCATCATTTTCTTCCTCTATGACCTGTAGCCGAAACTAAGAATACCAAGTTTGCACATTTCTTTTCATCTTCTTTTCTACCCGTTCTCAAAAATTACATAACCGAAATCACTATTCTTCTTTTCCTATTTCTCTCTTATCATTCTTTTCTCTTAACCTTCTCCTCTCTTTGGTGATCTTTGGTGTTGCCGAAACTCCTAAGTCTCCATCAAGGTCCTTTTGCTTTATTTTCGGCTTTTGCATTTATTTCTCCTCTATTATGGTTTCTAGCCGAATCATCATCTCAGGTGTTGGTAAGTTCGTTGTTGTATTCTTTTCTTTTCCTCTTCTATTCTAGGCCGAATCATCTTTCTTAATCCCTCTTTGAGTTTGTTTTTCCATTCTTTTTCCCTTGTAGCCGAATTCTCTCTGCTTTGACAGTGTGTACCAAATCTTTGGGGGTTAATCAAGGGTAAGTGGTGGTGTTGGTATTTTGGCCGAATGGTGGGAAGAGGGCTCATGTTTCCTGTTTGGCCGAAAGGTCATCTCCTTTAACCTATTCTCTATTCAACCGAATCTCACTTGGGTTTTTTCATAGGTGTTCGACCAACTTCTTAAACCAAGCCTTCTAACTTCTGGATTCAGTCAGTTTAGGTAAGAAGATTCTCCCTAGTTGTTATGTTAATCGGTTTATCTATGGTTTGTCGCCCTAACCTAGTTGGGTGGTTATTCGAATCATATCTTTCGTAGTGATTTATTGACCGAGGCTTTTGATGGATCCAAGAAACATTCAAGTTGGGGAGGGAAGCAAACCTTCGGGTTCGATCCCTAAGTCTAAGAAGCAAGCGGTGTCGGCAGTCCGAGATTGGCCACCGGGTTGTGGGTCGGCTTCTAAGCAGAGTAGTAGGCAGATAGCAGTTGTGGCTGTTAGCGATAGTGTCGACATAGAGAGCGTTGTGTTACATATTATCAGGTGTGTAACTCTCACACACTTCATCTTTTATTTATGTGATTGACTATGTTTGGCTAAAAGCCAAAGTGATGGTATGGATTACTATGCTACCCTTGTGGGTAAGATCGAGGACTTTAGGTAAGTTCTACTATGCTCTGTTATCAACAAATGTATGTTGAATGAAATGATTGTCTGTTATACATTGAAAGCATGATCATACCATATTGTTAAGCATGAACATGAAATTGGGGTATGATGAGAAGAGGGAGGAAACATGATCTCGTTTAGACTGTCACCAGTGGTTTGGTACCACAAGTGGGTTGGCCCCAGATGCTATATTTTGTGACTAAGTCTTAGTGGTTTGGAACCACCAGTGGTTAGGTACCACATATATTATTTCTGTGACTCATCCCATTGGTTTGGCACCACAGTAGGTTGGCCCCATGTATGGATAATAGGGATTGTCACTAGTGGTTTGGTACCACAAGTGGGTTGGCCCCACATATGAATATTTGTGACTTTTGTCACCAGTGGTTTGGTACCACAAGTGGGTTGGCCCCACATGCTATTATTTGTGACTTTTGTCACCAGTGGTTTGGAACCACTAGTGGTTAGGTACCACCAGTGGCTAGGTGCCACAAAAGTTGGGTAGATTCTAGAGATATGGAGGATGGATACTAGCTTGGTTGGGTTGCATTACATACATGCTTAATATATGATTGGTGTGAGAGCTCAAAGCTCAACTGGACGGGGATTTACACACTGAGTATCGGTGACTCACCCCCTCCGTTAAATTTTGTAGGTAATCCTTAGACCGCGGATATGGAGCTGAGGTGGACTCGAGGTGGCCATGGATAATGCTTTGAATAAATTCATTTTTTTAATAATTAATTCGGACTATTAATTTTTTTATGTTTGGATTTTGAGTATTGTAATAAGGCCACTTAAATGTTAATTTTGGTTTTCCTAAAAAGTTGCTATGGCATGTTTAACGAATTATCAAAGAAGGTGATTTCTAAAATTACGAAAAGATAAACTCTGAATTTTTATGATTTTAGTAGTGGGTTAGTTAGCGTCGGGTTTCTAGTACTAATTGAGTCAAGTCTTCAAATAAATCGCGATGTTATTTTCAAATGATTGTTTAAAGAATTTTTTTCTTCAAAATCGATTCTTGACTAAGAAATCTGAATTGTAATACGACTTAAGTTAAGCAAGTGTTTTTAAATCTTTACCAAAGGCGTATTAAGGTGCAAAATTTTTCTCAATGCATGATTTTAAATCGGTTCTCCAAGATTTTCCTTCCTGTGACAAGCCAGATTCGGTCGTAGCGTTTTGACCGGGTTTGGGGTGTTACACCCAGACTGTTTCAATTTCTGTATACTGATTGTTACTCTTGTAAGGGGATTACAGACTGAGTTTTTGTAAACTCACCCATTTTTAACTGTGCAGGTAATCCTCAGCCTTAGACGGATAGGAGCTACGAAGGACTCGGAGAAGACTACACACTGCTTATGCTTGCTGTCTTGATTATTTACTTTTAAATATTTTGATTTGGGTTGTAATAAGGCCTCTCTATTTTTAATTTATTATTTGTGATATTTATTTATGACGTTTTCTAACTGCTAAAAGTGGAATACGATTTCCAAAATGATAACTGTCTTTAAAACACTACGTTTCCGCAACGTGTTCAAAATGCTTCTGCAACTCAATTTTAAAATATGACATTTTCGTAAATTGTTTATTTTAAATATGCTTCCGCAGCAGATAATGTTTTAAAAGTAATCACATTTTCAAGTGGATAACAGTTGCTTAAGTGTTTTGAGTTTTAGCAAAGAGGCTTCAACCTCCAAACGAGTTTTAACAACAGGAAATATGGTTTTGAAAAACACTTCCATGTGACACGCCAGATTTGGGCCTAGCTTCTAGGCCGGGTTTGGGGTGTTACACCAATTTAGTCTCGAATGCATGAATTAAGCTTTGTATGCTCGATTTAAATATATACTAAATGTGAATAATTGATATTTAATGAAATAAGATGATATTTGATAAATGATTGTTCTAAACTGAGTTAATAGTCTGGTAATGCATCTTAACCTATTCCGGCGACGGTTACGGGTTAGGGGTGTTACATTTATTGGCATCAGAGCTACGATTTAGTCGATTCTAGGACTAACGTAGCGTATGTGAGTCTACCTATACATGTCATATATAAAACTTTGATAGCGTGATGACTCTTGACATTTTCAAATGTGTTTTTATATAGTAAAAGATCCCGAACGAGTTGTAGCGGATGATATAGAAAGTAACGTGCCAGCTTTTGCTCAAGGGATTGTACCTACTGAAACTAGACCTGTGTCTAGTAGTTACATAGGTGAGGCTAAAGAAGCCTTCTTTCAGATAATGAACGAGTGGTTCACATAGTACATTCGTATGAACCCGACTGTTCAATAACCTCTACCCCCACATATTCCCAAACCAATACCTATAGTTTCTCAAGGTATTGACCTTTTGTGATTAAATAAACCACCTGTCTATAAGATCCCCTATTAATGATGACCCTGAGAGAGGCGAGTTTTGACTTGAGAACACGATTCGGGTATTCGACGAATTATTTTGCACACCTGAAGAATGTTTAAAGTGTGTAGTATCACTATTGGGAGACACCGCGTATCAGTGGTGGAATACCTTGATATCCATAGTTCCGCGAGAAAGAGTTACTTGGGAGTTTTTTCAAGTTGAATTTAGAAAGAAATACATCAGCCAAAGATTCATTGATTAGAAAAGAAAATAATTCCTTGAATTGAAAAAGGGTCGTATGTTGGTCACAGAATATGAGAGAGAGTTTGTACGACTCAGCAAATATGCTCGTGAATGCATTTCTTCTGAAGCTATAATGTGGAAAAGACTCAAGGATGGATTGAATGAAGAAATCAGACTTTTAGTTGGAATTCTCGAGCTAAAAGAGTTTGTCGTTCTGTTTGACAGAGCTTGTAAAGCTGAAGAGCTTTGCAAAGAGAAAAGAACAGCCGATTCTGAGGCTAGGGATTTTAGAAAGAGATTTGTAGGCAAATCACATCAGTCAGCATCAAAGAAATCTAAAGAATATCATCCTCATTCTACGGCTTCTGTGGGAATTTCAATTAGAGAAAATAGATACGAGACATTTCAGTTCCAAACCTCAGGCGGCATCCGTTGCCAGTGTGGGAAGTGTTAGAAATGCTGGACCTGAATGTAAACACTACAATAAAAGACATTATGGTGAATGTAGATTAGTGAACGGAGCTTGCTTTAAATGTGGTTCTCTTGATCATTATCCCTGGGACTGTCCAGAAACGTTTATAGCTGAAAGAGAACAACTAGTGAAAGTAAGTAACATGGCTACTAGAGGGAGACCACCCCGAAACATTGGAAATAGGAGTGGTAACCGAGGTTCTACGAGAGATTCGGCTATGAGATCTAATGCACGAGCACCTGCCAGAGCTTATGCTATTCGTGCACGGGAGGAGGCATCATCGCTCGACATTATTATCGGTACTTTTTGTCTTTTTGATTCTGATATAGTTGCGTTGATAGATCCTGGATCAACTCATTCATATATATGTATGAACTTAGTATTTAAAAAGAGTTTACATGTCGACTCTATAGAGTTTGTAATTAAAGTATCGAACCTCTTAGGCATATCTGTTTTAGTTGATAAAATTTGTAAAAATTGTCCTTTGATGACTCAGGGTTACTGTTTTTGGGGCTGACTTGATGCTTCTACCGTTTGATGAGTTTGATGTGATTCTTGGTATGGACTGGTTGACTATGCACGATGCAGTTGTGAATTGTAGACAGAAGACTGTCAAATTGAAATGTAAAAATGGTGAGATTCTTCGGATTAAGTCTAATTATTCGAATGAATTACCTACTATGATATCATCTATGTTAGCTCAGAAATATATGAAAAAGGGTTGTGATGCATATTTTGCATACGTACTGGATACAAAAGTGTCTGAATCAAAGATTGAATCTGTACCTGTTGCTTGTGAGTTTTCGGATGTATTTCCAGAAGAATTATTGGGTTTGCCACCGATCAGGGAAGTTGAATTTGACATTGAATTAGTACCAGGAACAACACCGATATGAAGGTCCATACAAAATGGCTCTAACAGAATTAAAAGAATTGAAAGCTTAGTTGCAAGAATTGACAGACAGAGGTTTTGCATGACTGAGTTATTCTCCTTGGGGTGCACCAGTATTGTTTGTAAAAAAGAAAGATAGCACGATGAGAATGTGTATCGACTACAGACAGCTGAATAAAGTGACTATAAGCAATAAATATCATCTATCGTGAATTGATGATTTATTTGATCAGTTGAAAGGGGCTACAGTATTTTCAAGGATTGATTTAAGATCAAGTTACTATCAGTTGCGAGTTAAAGAGTCGGATGTGCCGAAGACTGCATTTAGAACAAGATATGAACATTATGAATTCCTTGTTATGCCCTTCGGTTTAACTAATGCTCCTGCCATTTTTATTGACTTGATGAATCAAATATTTAGACCGTATTTAGAATTGTGTTACAAACTCTACGTGATAAGCAATTATTTGCAAAGTTCAGTAAATGTGAGTTTTGGCTCAAAGAGGTTGGATTTTTGGGGCATATTGTCTCAGCTGGCGGTATTAGAGTTGACCTGAGTAAAATTCTTGCTATTGTAGATTGGAAACCTTCGAGAAATGTATCTGAAGTCCGTAGTTTTCTGGGCTTAGTGAGATATTACCGAAGATTTGTAAAAGAATTCTCAATGATTGCGAAACCAATGACACGACTGCTACAAAAAAAATGTGAAATTTGAATGGTCAGAAAAATGTCAGCAGAGTTTTGAACAGTTGAAAGTACTATTTACTGAAGCACCAGTTTTGATTCAACCAGAATCGGGGAAGGAATTTGTGGTTTATAGCGATGCATCATTAAACGGTTTGGGATGTGTTCTGATGCAAGAAGGAAATGTTATAGCTTATGCTTCTCGACAATTGAAACTGCATGAAAAGAGCTATCCGACACATGATTTAGAGTTGGCTGCAATTGTGTTTGCGTTGAAAATTTGGCGACATTACTTATACGGGGAAAAATGCCACATTTATACAGATCACAAGAGCTTGAAATATCTAATGTCACATAAAGATTTGAATTTGAGACAACGAAGATGGCTTGAATTATTGGAAGATTATGAATTTGTGATTGATTATCATCTGGGAAAAGCTAATGTTGTTGTTGATGCCCTAAGCCGAAAATCTTTGTTTGCATTATGAGCAATGAATACCCAGTTGATGATTTGTGCTAATAGGTCTATTTTAGCTGAATTAAGAGCTACACCGGTATTTCTTCAACATATTTGCAAAGCACAGAAAAATGACAGTGATTTACAAGCTAAATGAATTCAATGTGAGTCTAATTCTGATTTAGAATTTCATATTGGAACTGATGACTATTTAATGTTCTGAAATAGAATTTGTGTACCGAGAAATTCAGAACTCATTCAAAAGATTTTGCACGAAGCACACCATAGCTGCTTATCTGTTGATCTGATAAGTACGAAGATGTATAATGATTTGAAACAACTGTAGTGGTTGTCGTGTATGAAACGGGATATATCAGGGTTTGTATCAAAATGTCTGATTTGTCAGCAAGTAAAAGCTGAACATCAAGTAGCATTGGGATTACTGCAGCCTATGATGATTCTTGAGTGGAAATGGGATAGAATTACAATGGATTTTGTGTCGGGATTGCCTATAACTCCGAAAAAGAAAGATACTATCTGAGTTTTCATTGATCGACTAATGAAATCTACTCATTTTATACCAGTATGTACAGATTACTCACTTGATAGATTAGCTAAGTTGTACATTTCTGAAATTTTTCGGTTACATGGAGTGCCACTATCTATTATTTCTGATAGGGATCCAAGATTTACATCGCGATTCTGGAAGAAACTACAAGAAGCTCTGGGAACCAAGTTGGATTTCAGTACTGCTTTTCATCTTTAGACTGACGATTAGACCGAGAGAGTTATTCAGATTCTCGAAGACATGTTGAGATGTTGTATTTTAGAGTTGGGGGCAGTTGGGAAAAATACTAACCGTTGATTGAATTTGCGTATAACAACAGTTTCTAAACAAGTATAAAGATGGCACCGTACGAAACTTTATATGGCCGCAAATGTAGAACTTCGCTATACTAGACTGAATTGAGTGAGAAAAAGATTCACGGGGTTGAATTGATCAGAGAAATTGAAGAAAAAGTGAAAACAATTCGCTACAGTTTAAAAGCAGCTTCAGATCGACAGAAACCCTACGCGGATTTGAAACATAGAGAAATTGAATTTCAAGTTGGGGACCGAGTGTTTCTAAAGGTGTCATTGTGGAAAAAGGTTCTTCAATTTGACCGTAAAGGAAAGTTGAGTCCTCGTTTCATAGGGCCGTATAGAGTTATTGAACGAATAGGGCCAGTGGCATATCAACTAGCTTTACCTTCAGAACTTGAAAAGATCCATAATGTTTTTCATGTTTCTATGCAACGTTGATACAGATCCGATTCGTCACATGTGATTTCTCCAGTAGATGTTGAGATACAAGCTGATTTAATGTATAGTGAAGAACCGATGAGGATTTTGGCTCACGAAATCAAAGAGTTGAGAAATAAATGCATAGCCCTAGTAAAGGTTCTCTGGCATAAAAACGGGATTGAGGAAGCTACGTCGGATCCCTAGGAAACTATGCGAAAATAGTACCCTAACCTCTTTCCTGGTAAGATTTTCGGGGACGAAAATCCCTAAGGGGGAGAGTTTTAACAGCCTGTTTTTAAGTCAAATCAGAATAGTGGTTTTGGGACCACAAACCTGAGGTTAAAATATTTATTTTATTATTTTATTAAAGTTTACAGCATGATAGAATTATTATGTGAAAGTTTCGTAAAGAAATTTTACTGTTTGAATGCTTAATTCGGTAAAAAGGACTTAATCGCGTAAAATGCAAAAGTTGCATTCTATTGTTAAAAGTGTTTAATTGCTATGATTTATTAAATGAAAGGTCCTTATAATGTTATTAGACCATTGATAGTGGAATTTGACATAGATGGCCTTATATTAGATGTTTTGAATGATTTTTCATTAAGGCTAATTTGGAAATTTGGTTAATAAGATTAATAAAAAAAATGAAACCATTACTAAATATTATCATCTTCAACCGTTCATATCTAAGAAGAAAGCTATTTCTTTGGGGTTCATTCGGCCATAGCTTCTCTAGTTGATTAAGATACGGTTCTAGCTGAGTTTTTAATGATTTTTACGTTTTTGAGATCGTTGCTTCGTATTCTAGCTAGCACGTACCTTAGATTTTGAAATTATTAAAGATTTTTCATGTTTCCATTGTTGAATATTTGAGTAATTGGATGGTTGCTGATGAATTTTGATTAATTGTTGATAGTTAAACTAGTTTTGTAAAGTGATTTTTGACAAAAATGTCAAAAACGGATTAAATTGAGAAAATGTAAAATTATGTGATTAAAAGTGTGAAATAATGAAAGATATAGACTGTTAGGAGTCCTTAGGAAATTCGGCTAGGCTTGGGTTTCATGAAAATTGAATGAATTTCATTTTTTACGAGTTTAGGGACTAAATTGTAAAAATTGAAAAGTATAAGGGAAAATGTGTAAATTTTCTAAAATATGAATTATGGACTAAATTGAATAGATTGAATGCTGAATGTACTGAATTTGATAATATCTAGATCAAGATAAGCTGAGATCAAGTTTAGATCAGGGAAAAGAAAAGATCGACGAATAGCCGATAGTTTTTATCCGAGAAATACGAGACCAAAATTTTACATATTGGTAAATATTTGAAATGAATCAAAATTTTTCGTATGTGATTGAATAATTGATATGCTTGAAATATGAATGCCTTATCGATATAATCTATTGGTTATCGAGCCTTGTTTGAACGGTATGAATTCGTAGGATATGAGTGACATGTCCCTAGGGTTATTACCATTTTGGTCGAGCTCCTACATTTGTTACGGATTCAGCACTGCTCGTATGAGCTTACCAATATATCAGCTCGTAGGATCTTACTGTTTTTAGCTCATTAGAGCTTACCGTTTCAGCTCAATAGAGCTTACTATTCCTCAGCTCAGGAGGAGCTTACCGATCATGGATCGAAAGAGCATAAAGGATAATGAATTGACGGATTACTAATTTTTATCACCCGAGTATTATAACAGCCCGATATAGGGGCTAGTCGGAATAGTGGTTCGAAACTACTAATCCGAGGTTAGAGAAAATTATTTTCTTGATATTTTATGAGTCAGAGCATGATTATATAAGTGCATGAAAATTTTGGCGCTTTAATTTTAGCGATTTCATACTTAATTGCAAAAAGGGAACTAAATCGCATAAAGCGCGAAAGTTCCATTTTTTATGCTAAAGGTGTTTAATAGCTAAAGAACATTAATTGGAGGTCTTTAAAGTGCAATTAGACCCTTAAGTATAGGTTGGCCGGCCATTAGAGACAAGAATTGTCAAATTGGTCAAAGTTGGTAAGTTTTGTGACTAATTGATTGTTTAATATTAAAATAAAGGAAGAAAATATATCATCTTTTCACTCCATCTTCACCACCAAAAATAGCAAGGAAAATAGGGGTTTTGAAAGCTCAAAATTTCATCAAACTCTTCTCCATACAAGTAAGTGATTTTAATGGTTTTTCTTGATGATAGTTGTACTTTTGGAACCCCTAAAGCTTAAGCTTTCTAATGAGGGGACTATTTTGCAATGTGGTGAAAAGTTTAGGGTTTTGCCATGAGAGATTTTATGTGATTTGCTGCATTTTTATGGAAGAAAATAAGTCTTACTTGTTAGATGAACAACTTTTGTGAAAGGTGTTATCATGAAAACACCTAAATGGACCTTTTTGTAAAGGTTATAGAATATGTAGTAAATGTGGGAAATGTTGAGTTTTGATGATAGCCCTAAGAGGAATAAACGTTCACCTAGGCTCGTTAAAGGTAGAAATTTGATTAGAATTGCTTTCTGAGCCTAGGGGTATAATGGTTATTTTTGCAAAAGTTTAAGGGCAAAATAGTAATTTTACCAAAACATGATTATTGAAATGCAATTATTAATGTGAACATTAAATGAGATAATTTGCTATTATAGAGCAAGAAGAACCAAGAATCAACCTCAATCAGGGAAAGAACAAAATATCGGACTAGATCGATCATCTAACCTATTTTGAAATCAAGGTAAGTTTTTATGTGATAAATTCAACATTTATGCTAGTATGTTTAAGAATGATGGATGTTATAATGATATATGATGTTCTATGAAATTAAGTATTTGGTATTGAATGAGAAAATTGAGATGTTGAAGTCCCGATTGGACTATAATGAATGTGGAAACACTATCATCGAGACATTAAATGGGTAAGGTCCCATGTAAGACCCTGTTGGGGACATGGCCTTAGCACCGAATTGAGATTCCGTATAAGACCACATCTAGGATATGGCTTCGGTATTGAATATGAGAATCGAATAAGACCATATCTGGGGTATGGCATCGATTCTTGATGTGAGGTTCCGTATAAGACCATATCTGGGACATGGCATCGAAATTTAGAGGAAATCCCATGTAAGACCACATCTAGGATGTGGCATTGGCTTCGTGTTTATGTTAATGATAATGAATATACATTTTTTTAAGTATCCTTAGTGATCTATTGGGATAAATAGACCATCTTGGAAATCAAAATGAGGTATGTATTAAAGTTATGCGATCGAGCAGATACAGGTACCGTGAATAATTCACGAGGAATGTTTACGATCTGTGGCATGGTATATGCTAGATACGAACAAGTACGAGTAAGTTATGGAAAAGTGCTTATGCCTTTGTGTGGTTATCGAATGCTATAGATTGATGTCATTATGAACTTATTGTTGTTATTCATTTTCATGCAAACTTACTAAGCTTCATGCTTACCCCTCTCATGTAACAGTCCGATTTATACCCTAGTCGGAACAGTGGTTTCATGACCACGAATCCAAGTCTGAATAATATTTTAATATTATTCCCTGTGCCGCTGATATGTGATTAAGCATGTGATAAATTTCCGTGAACTAATTTGTATGTCTATGTGTTTAATTTGACAAAAGGATTGAATCGCATTAATGTGAAAGTTGCTTGCTATTTGTTAAAGTACAGAAGTGTTATGGCTTTGTAAAGTTGAAGGCCTTAAATGGCAATTAGGCCATTATCATATTAGTGGATGGCTAAGGTCATGAATAACCTTGATATTATATGTTTTGTATATTATTATGAAAGGCTAGTTTAGTAATAGATAAATATTATGTTATAACATAATAAAACATGAAAAAATGGGCATGAATCATCCATCCTTCCACCGAAAATCAAAGAAAAGAAAACAAGGTTTTAAGTTAGCTATATTCGACCATTGTTCAAGCTTGAATTCAAGGTTCATTTTTGATCGGTTTTTAATAATTTCTATGTTTTTGCAATCGTTGCTTCGTCTACTATCAAACCCATGTTTCAATTTTGTGTATTGGTGATATTTGTAAGTTATGCCATTGATGCTAGGTTGAGCTTTGTGATGCTTTAAGGTGTTAAATGATAGATTGGTGGTAGATGAACATGTTTTGTTCTTGAAGTTTTGATGAATTTAGCTTAATAGGGCTAAATTGAGAAAATGACAAATTGAGGGACTAATTTGTGAATTTGATGAAAAATGTGGGTTTGTATGTGATATATATGTATTCGGCCAAGCTTGTGTATAAGTAGATTTTGTGAATTTGATGTTTTGAGAAAAATGGACTAAATTGCTAAGTTGTGCAAATGTGAGGGCTAATTTGCAAATTGCCCTAAATGTGTGTCTTTAGATTGAATTGAATGAACTAGTGAATAAAAGGGTTAATTTTGAATATGTTTAGATCAAGAACCGAGGAAAATGGATTTAGATAGCGGGAAAGCAAAAGTTATCGAGTAGCTGTTTTCTATTCTGATAAACCGAATCCGAGGTAAGTCACTATACAAATAAATGAATATGTATGCATTTGAAATTGTTCATATGTATAATGATGATAATGAATGCTTATGAGAAATTCTGTAATTGAATTCCAAGATAAGTTCGGTATATTGACTAAGTCTGAGAAGCCTCGTACGAACCTTAACATAGGTATCTGTTTTGTTTTATCATGTAAGACCACGTCTGGGACATTGGCATTGATTTGAGATTCGTGTAAGACCCTGTCCGGGGCAGTGGCATCGACATCTGATTATGTGTAAGACCATGTTTGGGACGTTGGCATCATTATGACACTTACGTGTAAGACCATGTCTGGGACATCGACATCGTTTTGATTCGTATAAGACCCTGTCTAGGATAGTGGCATCGATATTCGAGTGCATATAAGACCTCGTTTGGGACGTTGGCATTGTACGATTATTTTGAGCTTTCTGAGTATCTCATTGGATTTATTACTGTTCAATGGGCAAGTCTATGATACTAATTGCAAATCCGAGCTATGAAAAATATGCGATTGTAAATCCAATTCAGGTATGTTGATTATACACTAATTGTGTATACAAGGTAAGTATCAATATGATCTTACTATGATGCTATGAATATGGAATTGATGATGTGTTGTATAAAGTTTTGGTGAAATGAGATATGTGTTTATATGATCATTGAATTGGGAATATGGCTAATGTGGTCAAAAGTGTATGAATCTAAGTAAATATATGCATTTTATGCTAAGTTGTTGTGTATTGACTTACTAAGCTTTTGGAAAGCTTACTCTATGTGTGTTTAATCTGTTTTGTAGGTCATCAAAGCTACTGAAGGCTCGGGACCGTCTTGGATCGTCATCACACTATAGAATTTATTTTGGTACATTTTGATATTGTATACAGCTAGATATGGCATGTATAGGCTAGTATTTTGGTATAAATAATTATGTGATCTCAGCCATGTGATTTGGCTATTTAAGAGTTGAAACTTTGCTTAAATGAATGTGTTATAGAATGTATTTTTTGGTATGATGAAAGAATGTGGAATGGCCAAGTTTGAATGAGCAAATGCATGAATTAGTCTTGTAATGATATGAGTTTTAATCCTTGAGATTGCCATAGTTGGGATTGGTTTTGAATGTAAAGTTTGAATGGTTATTTTGGTATGCTTTTGATGGTTTTATGTGCATGAAATATCTTGTTGAATATGGCTTGTAGGTATGACCCTTAGTGGGTGGCATTTTGGCCTTGTAAATGTCTTATAATGTCACACGGTTGTGGCACACGGGCGTGCCTTAGACCGTGGGTAAATTGTAGGATGCAATTTATCATCACACGGCCTCGACACGGGCGTGTCATCTGGCCGTGGTGTGCAAGTCAGTAGCTAGCATAAAAATACACGGCCTCAACACGAGCGGGCTTGGTGGCCGTGGTGGGGAAGTCAGTATATGGCCTGAAAGTACACGGCCATGGCACACGAGCGTGCCTAATGACCATGTTGGTATAGTCTGTTTAACCACGGATGGTTACACGGGGGTGTATAGAAGCCGTGGAAGGTACACAGTCTCTTTGCACAAGCGTGTCTCCCCTGTATTTTAGAAAAGTTTCAAATTTTCATGGAATTTCATATATGTTTCAGTTCAGTCCCAACTCGACTTGTAAGTATGATTAAGGTCTCGAGGACCCGATTAAGGGACATTATATCTGAGGATGCTGATTGAATGTATGATATTGTCTGTGAATGTTTTCGATCTGTCTGGTAATGCTCCTAACCTTAATCTGGTGAACGGACTCGAGATAGGGGCGTTACATCTCATTTCCCTTTTCCTTGTAGTATTGCCAAGTTAGCTCGAGAATTCGCAGACGTCGGAGTTTGGAAATCACTATCGACCACTTTTTGGTATAGCCAAATTAGATTTATTTTGAGTATGGCATGTATAGGACTTGGTCTTTTTGTTATGTCATATTTGCAAGCCAAATGTGTTGGCTATTATAGTTGTTCAATTTATTTTGTAAAAGGTCATGGGAAGTTGGCCTATACTTGATATGTTCATATGTTCAATGATGATGGATTTCATGAAGTGTATGATTTTATGGATGCCTTGATTTTTATGAGTTCCTTGAGGTGTCATATGGTCATCTTATTTGTTGAATTGATTTGGTATAAGTGTGGTTGCTTGGTAGGGTGGAAAATGGCTTGGTAGATAAGCCATATAATTGTCCACACGGTCAGCCCCATGGGCATGGTGATCGGCTGTATGTCCCCTTGCATGCTAGAGTTGCAAGTCAGTATGCTCAGTAGTAAACACATGGGTAGAGACACGACCGTGTGTCTCAACCATGTGGGAGGCATGACCATGGACATGGGTGTGTGCCCAGACCGTGTGAAGTTTGCAGCTGAAGTTAGGAATTTAATTCGACACATGGTCTAAGGACACGAGCGTGTACCTTGGCCGTGTGACCATAGTGAGGTGATGACGTCATAAACAGATTACCAAGGTTTTGGCACACGGGCTAAGACACGGTCGTGTTGAGGCCGTGTGAGGGACACGGGTGTGTGCCCGACTGTGTAAAATAAGTCAGTGTCGACCATGGGTAAAGAACACGGGCATGTCTCAGGGCACAAGGGCGTGTGGCCCCTGTTTAGGCAAAATTTTCCTAAGTGCGTAAAAGTTCTAGGTTTAGTTCCGAAACCTTTCAGAAGTATGTTTAAGGCCTTGTAAGCCTAGGTTGAGTAGGTTATGAATGTAAATGGAATGTTTTTAAGTTGAAGCAAAATTTTATAGCCCGATGTGATATGTTTATGCAAGTTGAGTTAGGTAATGCCTCGTATCCGGTTCTGGCTTCGAACACGGGTAAGGGGTGTTACAAGTATCTATGGAGTTCTAATTGGTTTCATGGGCATAAATTCTATTTACACGGATGGGTACTGTTATTGAATGGATTATTGGTTATATGATTGAGAATGAAAGATTGAATGCTAGTTATATTGAGTATTGAATTGTGATAATGGACGATTTCATGTATGATCATGTCTAACCTATGGATGAATGCTAATGATAGGCATTTGGAAATTGTATGGAGTTTACTTTAGTTATTTTCCTTGATTATGTATAAATGGTAAGTTTAATTCTAAATTATACGGGCTTACTAAGCTATAATGCTTACTCTGTTTCTTTTTGTATGTTTTATAGAGGTTCGTTAGTTTACTTGTTTCGAACAAGTCGGAGTTACTCATCACAATATCCAATTTTCTATTGGTACTTTTGAACTTGTGGATAATTGTAAATATGGCATGTATAGGCTAGTTTTAAAGATGATACATATGGTTACTTGATATTATGGTTTTGGTATACTTTGAGTGTGAGTTAAGCCATGTGATTCGGCTTATTTTGGTACTATGTTTTGGTTGTGTATAAGTGTTCAATTATGGTATATTT
This sequence comes from Gossypium bickii, assembly GCA_025503065.1. NCBI lineage: Eukaryota > Viridiplantae > Streptophyta > Magnoliopsida > Malvales > Malvaceae > Gossypium > Gossypium bickii. The sequence continues at coordinate 19,211,015 of CP106720.1, read as the reverse complement.
CGGCAAGAAATAGATGGAATGAAAATGTGCCAATAATGTCTTGATATGCATTTGACATATGAATGGATAATGCATGATGTTAATTAGGCATTTGAGTACTAAGTTGAATTGGTATAATATAGGTATGAAAGGTTATGGAATGGTTGCTTATTGGGTTATGAAATGTTAGCATTTATGCTTATGTTTGCTAGTAAAAATAGGGTGGCAAAATGGCTTTGCAAATAGCCTATTTTTGTCCACATGAGCTGTGACACGGGCGTGTGTCTTAGCCGTGTGTGACACATGGTCATGTTACACGGCCATGTGTCCCCTACTGTTGAAATGGAATTGAAGTCAGTATGCTCCACATGGCCTCACACACGGGCATGTGACCGGCCGTGTGGTACAAGTCAATGTACACTCCTAAATGGCACATGGGGTGTGACTTGGCCGTGTTGATAGTCAGTATACCCTACAATTTTTGCACGGCTTGGCACATGGGCATGTGTGGTTTGCCGTGTGACCCAAGTCAGTATCCTCTCCAGTTTTCACACGGCCTGGTACACGGCGTGTCCTCGGTCGTGTGACACAAGTCAGTATGTATGCCTTGTTTTCACACAGTCTAAGACACGGGCGTGTCTACTAGCCGTGTTTTCACACGGGCGTGTGATATTTGAAATGTTGAAATGTTTCTTAGTTTCCAAAATTTTTATATGTTACTGATTTAGTCCCGAATGCATGAATTAAGCTTTGTATGCTTGATTTAAATATATATTGAATGTGAATGAATGATATGTACTAAAATGAGATGATATTTGATAAATCATTGTTCTGAACTGAGTTACTAGTCCTGTAATGCCTCTTGACTTATTTCGGCGATGGTTACGGGTTAGGGGTGTTACAGTAAAAGAGTCGGATGTGCTGAAAACCACTTTCAAAACAAGGTACAGACACTATGAATTTCTTGTCATGCCTTTTGGACTAGTGAATGCTCCTGTAGTTTTTATGGGCCTAATGAATCGAATCTTTAGACCGTATTTGGACAAGTTTGTAGTTGTTTTTATTGATGGCATACTGATTTATTCTCGTAATGAGTCTGAACATGCCAAACACTTGAGAACTATTTTGCAGACTTTGAGAGATAAAAGTTGTATGCTAAGTTCAGTAAAAGTGAGTTTTGGCTCTGAGAAGTTCAATTTTTAGGACATATTGTCTCAGGTGATGGTATTCAGGTTGATCTAAGTAAGATTTCGACAATTGTTTATTGGAAACCTATAACACCCCTAACCCATATCTATTGCCAAATTAAGGTTAAGAGGCGTTACCGGTCATATCGAATCATAACACAAACGTATCATAATATCAAACAATCACAAACATTTCATTACAGAATATATACATAGAGTCCCTTTAAAAGGTCTACGAGACCTCAAACATGCATTGGGAAGGAGTTAGGACTCATCCGAGTACATACAAAATTTTTAGAAAATTAAATATTTTTCAAAGTTACAGAGGTCACACGCCCGTGTAGGTAGGCCGTGTGCCTCACACGGCATTAGACACACCCGTGTGTCTAAGCTGTAGCTAAATAGGGCATACATACTGACTTGTCCATACAGCCGAAGACACGCACGTGTACTTGGCTTGTGGGCAACACTGACTTAATTCACACGGCCTACCACATGTCTGTGTGTCTGGCCCATGTGCAAGTTTGACTTATTTCAAATTACAACCTTAAGGGGCACAGTCGAGACACACGCCCGTGTGCTCAACCTTGTGGGCAAATATAGGCCATTTATAAGGCCAATTTGCCACCCAAAATTTGGGTCAAACCTACAAACATCAAACAAATCTAAATTCATATCCCAAAGGCATCCAAAACATACCAAAACATACAAAATTTAACTCTTAACAATATCATTCATTTCCATATGCAAACCCAACTCAAACATACCAATTCAAAGCATAAATTTCACATCAAAATATATGTTTAATACTTCATTTAAAACCATTTCAATTCATAGCATTTCTCTTCTTATCAATTTCCCCAACTCAACCATGAACTTACCAATTTAGACAATTTCATTTGACAATTCATAAGCACATCAAAACATTCCACCTTATGCATCATAAAACAAGAATAAAACTCATCCATAAACACATACATTAACAAGCCACATTACATGGCTATACTTGCACATCTCAAAACATAATCAAAATTCTCTAGACTATACATGCCATACTTTAGTATATACATTTTCAAAAGGTTCCAAAATATAGTTCGATAGTGTGCTGATGATCCTCAATGATCCCCGAGCTTTCTATAGCTTTAATAATATATAAAATAATGAACAAACATACACAGAGAGTAAGCTTTCGTAGCTTAGTAAGTCATAAGCAAATAATGATCAAGTAAACATTTGCATTAAATCAACTAGCTAAACCAACAAACTTTAACCAAAAGTACATTTAATTATGCTTGCAAACTTAAACATTATCATATATACAATATCATTATAACATTAATGGCCGAATATACCTATACTCGTAAGCACATATAAATTTCTCTTTTACCATGTCAAATTCATAAATTCATCTCAAACGTATATTTACCTTACTTTCATATTCATATAACATAGCACCTACCTGAACCTTTTAGTTCATTTTCTCATTTGATCTTAACTCGATAATGCCCGTTGAACCATTCGGAATTAATAAGGATACTTAGATAGTCAAAAAGCTCGTACAATGCCAACGTCCCAGACATGGTCTTACATGTAATCACATATCGATGCCACTGTCCTAAACAGGGTCTTACACGAATCAAATACGATGCCAATGTCCCAGATATGGTCTTACATGTAAACAAAAATCGATGCCAACGTCCCAGATGTGGTTTTACACGAAAACACATATCGGAATCCTATGTCATGACATATGTATCCTAACTATTCCTAAGGTTCGTACGTGGCTTTCAGACGTCGTATCTCGATCGATTCAGGCTCGTAGACAATTCTTCCTCACTTTTACCATTTCAGCATTCACATAATATAGAAGTAGTAATTCAATTCGATACAAGTAAAATATATATACAAACAAATTTAACAACATTTATTTACTTATGAACTTACCTCGGCAAAGACAGACGAACTGAAACAACTATTCAAAAACTTTAGATTTTCTCTGGTCCAATTCTGATTTCCTCTTTTCTTGATCTAAATTCGTATAAATTAAATTTATTAAATCACATATTCAATCAATATTCATCCAAAAAGCACATAAATGGGTAAATTACACTTTTGCCCCTGACATTTTACATTTTTCACAAATTAGTCCCTATTTCACAAAATACAAAATATGCATAATTTCATTTTACTATATCATGGTCGAATATTCACCTAACTCATATAGGTCCACATATTTCATTTATTTCACATTTTAGTCCCTCAAAATAACATTTTCACAATTTAATCCAATTTACTCAAATTCATCAAAAATTCAGAGACAAAATATATTAATCTATCACATATATTTTATTTTCCATCATCAAACCACAAAAACCACAAGCTTTCAACAATGGCAAAACACAAAATCATCATCAAATTCAAAAATTGAGACATGGGCTTTATAGATTACAAAGCAACAATCACAAATACATAAAAATCACTAAAAATCGACCTCAAAACATACCTTGATTGACCTAAGTGAGTGTCGAATGCAAAGGAAGCTTAAAACCCTTATTTTCTTTCTAAAATTCGGTGATGGATGAACATAATGGAAAAAATTTTGTGTTTTGTTTTATTGATCAAACATTTAATTATCAATTTCCACTTTTAACCTTAATGAAACATTAATGAAAAGCATTTAAATCATGGACATAAATGTCCACTAACTTAATAATGGCATATTAGCCTTCTAAGGACTTCTAACAAATCAAATCATAGCAATTTAGCACATTAACAATTAATTAGCCACTTTTACATTTTACACGATTTAATCCTTTTTGCAAATTAAGCACACAAACGATTAAATTAAATCACGAAAATTTCACACATGTCAATTCACATACTATAAACACGAAAAATAATATTAAAATATTATTCTGACTCAGATTTGTGGTCCCGAAACCACTATTTTGACTAGGGTCTAAACTGGACTGTTACAAAACCACCAAGGAATATATCTAAAGTTAGAAGCTTTTTGGGCTTAGCCAGTTACTACCACCGGTTTGGCAAAGGATTTCCAATGATTGCTACTCCAATGACCAAGTTGTTGCAAAAAGATATTAAATCTGTATGGCTCAAAAAATGTCAGCAAAGTTTTGAGAAGTTGAAAGCTTTATTGACTGAGGCATCCATTTTAGTGTAACCTGAACCGGGAAAAGAGTTTGTGATTTATAGTGATGCGTCACTGAATGGATTGGGATGTGTGTTGATGCAAGAGGGCAAAGTGATAGCCTATGCCTCGAGACAATTGAAGCCATATGAGAAGAATTACCCGACGCATGAGTTGGAATTAGCCGCTATTGTGTTTGCTTTAAAAATTTAGAGACATCATTTGTACGGTGAGAAACCCCATGTTTTTGCTGATCACAAGAGTTTAAAGTATTTGATGACTCAGAAAGATTTAAATTTGTGGCAATAAAGATGGCTTGCGTTACTGAAAGACTATGAGTTGGTGATTGATTATCACCCTAGTAAGGCAAATGTAGTTGCAGAGGCCCTGAGTAGGAAATCTTTCTTTGCTTTGAGAGTAATGAACACGATGTTAACATTCTTCGATAATAATTCGATTATAGCTGAGTTGAGAGCTAGAACGTTATTTCTTCAGCAAATTTGTGAAGCTCAAAAATATGACCGTGATTTGCAAGCCAAGAGAGCTCATTGTGAATCGGTTAGTGACTCAGATTTTCATGTCATATCCGATGATTGTTTGATGTTCTGAGGTAGAGTTTGTGTACCAAAAAATGATGAACTTATTCAAAAAATTATTTATGAGGCGTATAATGGTTGTTTATCTGTGCATCTGGGTAGTACGAAAATGTATAATGATTTGAAGAAATTATATTGGTGGTCTAATATGAAAAGAGAAATCTCCAAGTTTGTTTTGAAATGTTTGATTTGCCAACAAGTAAAAGCCAAACACCAAGTACCTTCGGGTTTACTTCAGCCAGTGGTGGTACCCGAATGGGAATGGGAAAGAATTACGATGTATTGCGTAACTGGATTACCTCTAACTCTGAAAAAGAAAGATGTTGTTTGGGTCGTTATTGATAGATTGACAAAATTGGCTCATTTTATTCCGGTACGTACCGATTATTCGCTTGATAAGCTAGCTGAGTTGTACATTTTTGAGATTGTAAGATTGCACGAGGTGCCTACTTCGTTTATTTTTGATAAAGATCCGAGGTCCACTTCGCGATTTTGGAAAAAGTTGAAAGAAGCTTTGGGTACGATGTTGAACTTTAGTACTGCTATTCATTCGCAAACCGATGGTCAGTACGAAAGGGTAATATAGATTCTCGAAGATATGCTCCGATATTGTGTTTTAGAATTTGAAGGTAGTTGGGAGAAATAGTTACCATTGGTCGAATTTGTCTATAACAACAGCCATCAGTCGAGTATAAAAATGGTGTAACACCCCTAACCCATATTCGTCGCCGAATTAGGGTTACGAGGCATTTACAAAGGAAATACAGCTTTCATACATTCACATAATCACATAGAACTTATCCACAAATACATATATATATATATATAAGATTTTACTAATTTAATATTAGTCTTAAATGATTAGTCACACTTGATATGCAAATCATGTCTCACAGTTCAATCGAATTCATTTCAATTATAAATCATTTTGTCAAGTCAATATACATGTCTTAAAGTCACACAATTTGCAAAAAAAAAAAAAAAATACATACATAAATCATAAGCTTATCATTATAATGACGTATTCGAACTAAGCATATGATGTTTATTAGCCATGTACAAATGAAATCCAAAACCAAGTATACTTTCTACTTAATTCCATGTGTTCTTTGAATACATAACTCATAATATTTATTTCTTCAATTCACATTTAAGCAAAACATGTATATTTAATAATTGATATTACACAACTAAACACATCATGCTTATATGTCATGACTAACCTATATATATATCTATCCATATATATGTATACGATATGTACCTAGATTATAACGAATATACCCACATACATTTCATAATATCCATGTATCATAATAATTTATATAAATTTAACTTATACCTCTAACACTCACATGAAATCCTAACATTATTAACCTATGAACAAAACACAACTATGGTTCAATATAATCGAGTATACAAATGATTATTCATACCACATTACCCAACTCAAATGTTCATTTCACAAACATATATTTCCTTACCATATTCGATTTAAACCTTGATTGAATTTGCATAAGCATTAACGATATAAACGAAACAATTATATCAAAAGCATGAAAAACATACTTAACCAAAAATTTAGCCATATTCGCATGGCTATTATATACATGAACAAAAAGTTTCATCTAAACAAAGTCAAAGTCTTTCCTATACATGCCTCTATCCGAAAACCAAAATGAAAGAGTACCAAATTATATTGATAGTGTAGACGACTTTCTTGACGATCCTGATGAGCTTGTAGCCAGAACCTAATCTATAAAACAGAGGAGAACATTTCACCCAAATAAGCTTACTAGCTTAGTAAGTCCTAAGCTCATGATAATATAACATTTAAACACTTAAACATTTAAATTTCATTCAACTTATGACATTGCACATAAATGTTTAAGTATATTGATTTATACAAGTCCGAATTCTAATAGTTCGTTAACCTAAGTAATTGTACTTCATTTCCATAAACCTGTATCACTTCGAAGCACAAATAAGTATATTACAAGAATCACATGTTCCAAATCGTATAAGTACAACATTCATATCAACCATGTTATCGTACTAAATTTTCTTTTACTCTTAGCATTTCTATTTAAAAACCGAATCTCCATAATAGTACATTCAAGCTCAAATTCAATCATATAATACTCATGCACATCAATCTTAACCTCAAATGTACATAACACTGTTCTCATAGTATTAACTCGACTCAAGTAACATTAAACATAACATATCTTACATGCTTACCTGAGCCGTTAACTAGATACATTAGCTATGGTTTGCCTTGAACAAAATTCGGTTTCTCCTTGTCAAACACATTACCGGCATCAAGCCTGCTAGGCGTCAAAGCCCGATAAGTAACACTGGTACGTAGCCTGCTAGGCGTCAAAGCCCGATAAGTAACACCGGCACAAGGCACCGCTAGGCTCGGAGCGTAATAAGTCACCGCACTAGGCTCGCTGGGCTTAAAGCACGAAATAAATCACCAGGCACTAGGCACGCTAGGCTTAAAGCCGAAACACATCAATGTGATCCATCATTCCACACACATTTCATAACTATATTACATATCCAATTCAACTAAGCTTATTCACATTAAACAAATAAAATCATTACGTCATCGTACAATCCCACAATTCGCATCGAGACACTTATTCATATCATATTATCAAATTATGCAATCAATGTAATATACTTATATATATTCGGCTATGACATAAATATGTACTAAAATTTATCAAACATTATCATTTAATATGTTCATAAATAATTCTTTAATATATTTCAGCTTAAGGACTTACCTCGTTTGTCGATAGTCCATGCGAATAAACTATTCGAGAACCTTCGTCTTTCCCCGATCTAATTCCATTTTTCTTTGCTCTTGATCTAAAATACATTAAAATTTAGCTCATTCAAGTACATTTCATCTCAATTTAGTCCCTAAGCCCATAAATAAGCAAATTACCATTTTACCCCTACTATTTCAAATTTTTACATTTTAGTCCTATTTCCATAAAACACAAAATACACCAAATTTCTCCATACTCCTTAAGGGACGAATATGTATAGGGACTATACAAGTCCATTTCTTTCATTTATTTTGCAATTAAGCCCCTCTAAAATTTCATTTTTTACAAATTGGCCCTAAAAACAGAAATTCACCAAAACTTCCAATATATAATATACTAATTTTTAACCTATCTTTTATCTAAATTCATCAAACATCAAAAACCATATAAACCTATCAATAGCCAAACATCTAGCATGCTTAGATTCAAAAATTTCAATATGGGTCAGCTACGGTTTGAAGCAACGATCTCAAAAACATAAAAATTAACAAAAATCGAATTCAAACTAACCTTGAAATCAAGCCTTCAAATGTCGAAAATCAAAGAACATAAACTCTCCTTTTCTTTTTCAACATTCGGCCAACAACCAAAAAGATGATAATGGCCATTTTCTTTTGTTTTATTTAACATATATTACATTATTATTAAATTACCTAAATAACCTTAAAGTTAAAATAACTAAACAATATAATTTAAGGACAACTTGTCCATGGCCGGCCACTAACTCTTAAAATGGGTTATTTACCCTTTTCATACCTCATATTAAAAAGCCATGCTCAAATTAACACCTTTCACTTTAGTATGCTACTTTTACGCTTTACGCGATTAAGTCCTTTTTATCAAATTAAACACTTAAACGATAAAATTTTCATACGAAACTTTCACACACATCAATTCACATATTATAGACTAAAATTATAATATTAAAATATTTCTTAGACTCAGATTCGTGGTCCCGAAACCACCGTTTCGATTAGGGTTAAATTCGGTCTGTTACAACTCTCCCCCCTTTAGGATTTTCGTCCCCGAAAATCTTACCGTTAAACAAAGTCGGATATTGTTGCCTCATTGAATCATCAGGCTCCCACGTAGCCTCTTCAACTCCGTGACGATTCCATAGAACCTTCACTAATGGAATCCTTTTATTTCTCAACTCTTTTATTTCCCGTGCTAAGATACGGATCGGTTCTTCATCATAAGTTAAATCAGATTGGATTTCAATCTCTGACGGTGTGATCACATGAGACGGATCTGATCTGTACTTACAAAGCATCGAAACGTCAAATACGCCATGTATCTTTTCTAACTCAGAGGGCAATTTCAATCTATAAGCAACAGGCCCAATACGTTTGATGATTTCATACGGTCCGATAAATCTCGGACTTAACTTGCCTTTCCGACCAAATCGGAGTACTTTCTTCCACGGAGAAACTTTTAAAAATACAAAATCTCCGACCTGAAATTCAATGTCTTTACGTTTCAAATCCGCATAGGACTTTTGTCGATCTGATGCACCTTTCAAATTATCTTTGATTATGGCCACCTTCTGTTCAGTCTCTTTAATCAAATCAACCCCGTGTATCTTATTTTCGCTGAGCTCAGTCCAGTATAATGGTGTTCGACATTTTCGCCCGTACAAGGCTTCATAAGGTGCCATTTTGATACTAGTTTGAAAGCTATTATTGTAAGCAAATTCAATCAAAGTTAGGTACCGTTCCCACGTACCTTCAAATTCGAGAACGCAACATCTCAACATGTCCTCTAATATCGAATAGTTCGCTCGGACCGAAATGTCATGTCTGCGGATGAAAGGCTGTACTAAAATGAAGTTTAGTACCTAAAGCATCTTGCAATTTCTTCCAAAACCGTGATGTGAATCTCGAGTCTCTGTCTGAAATAATGGATCTCGGTACACCATGCAGTCTCACAATCTGTGATACATACAATTCGGCAAGTTTATCGAGTGAATAGTCCATACGAACTAGTACAAAATGAGCTGATTTGGTCAGTCTATCAACTATAACCCAAACAGCATCTTTCTTACTCGGTGTCATAGGGAGACCGGATACAAAATCCATTGTAATTCTATCCCATTTCTATTCAGGTATCATGATTGGCTGAAGTAGTCCGGATGGCACTTGATGCTCAGCTTTTACTTGCTGACAACTAAGCATTTCGAAACAAATTCAGATATATCCCGTTTCATGCCAGGCCACCAATAGAACTGTTTCAAATCGTTATACATTTTTGTGCTACCCGGATGTATCGATAGTCGATCACTATGGGCCTCACTCAGAATCATCTGTATCAAATCTGAGTTCTTCGGAACACACATTCGGCTTTTAAAATTCAAGCGAGTCATTTGCATCAATCGAAAATCGATTCTCGCACCTTTTCACATTGAATTCGACTAGCAATCAAATCTTTGTCAACTTTCTGTGCATCACAAATTTGCTGAATAAACATCAGTCTAGCTTGTAACTCGGCTATGATCGAACCATCATCAGATATAGCCATCTGTGTGTTCATTGCACGAAGAGCAAACAATGATTTTCGACTTAACGCATCTGCAACAACGTTAGCTTTCCCTGGATGGTAGTCAATCACCAACTCATAGTCTTTCAACAATTCTAACCATCTGTGTTGTCTCAAGTTCAGATCTTTCTGAGTCATCAAATACTTTAGACTTTTATGATCCGAATAAACGTGACATTTCTCGCCGAATAAATAATGATGCCAAATTTTTAGTGCGAACACAATGGCTGCAAGCTCTAAATCATGTGTCGGGTAATTTCTTTCATGCGGCTTTAATTGTCTCGATGCGTAGGCTACTACTCTGCCTTCCTGCATCAATACGCAGCCCAAATCGTTTAAGGAAGCATCAGAATATACAATAAATTCCTTACCCGACTCAGGCTGAGCTAACACTGGAGCTTCCGTCAAAAGGGCTTTCAACTGATCGAAACTCTTCTGACAATTTTCCGACCACTTGAACTTTACATCTTTTTGTAGTAGCTTTGTCAAAGGTGTAGCTATCACAGAAAAACCTTTCACAAACCGTCTGTAGTATCCCGTAAGTCCCAGAAAACATCGAATCTCAAAAATATTCTTCGGTGGCTTCCAATCAAGTATAGCCGAAATTTTGTTCGGATCGACTCGAATACCTGATGCTGAAACAACATGTCCCAAAAAGCTAACCTCTTTCATCTAGAACTCACACTTACTAAACTTCGCATACAACTGTTGATCTCTCAAAGTTTGTAGTACTAATCTCAAATGCTCGGCATGCTCGGTTTCATCTTTGGAGTAGATCAGTATATCATCAATAAACACTACTACAAACCGATCCAAAAACTGTCTGAAAACTCAATTCATTAGATCCATAAAAATAGCAGGTGCATTAGTGAGTCCAAAAGGCATAACCAGAAACTCAAAATGTCCATACCTAAAATGCGGAATGCGATCTTTGGCACATCCGTATCTCTCGACTCATGCAACTGATAATAGCCCGATCTCAAATCTATCTTCGAAAATACTGATGCCCCTTTCAACTAATCAAACAAGTCATCAATCTGAGGTAACGGGTACTTATTCTTTATAGTTACCTTATTCAGTTGCTGATAATCAATGCACATTCGCATCGTTCCATCTTTCTTTTTCACAAAAAAAACTGGTGCACCCTAAGGAGAAAAGCTCGGTCGTGCAAAGCCCCTATCTGTTAACTCTTGCAACTGTGCTTTCAACTCTTTCAACTCGGTAGGTGCCATCCGATACGGAGCTATCGAAATTGGAGTCGTCCCCGATACTAACTCAATACCAAACTCAATCTCTCGCACTGGTGGTAAACCCAGTAGTTCTTCAGGAAACACATCTGAGTATTCACACACAATTGATACAGATTCAATTTGTTTCTCAGACACTTTATTATCCAACACATAGGCCAAATAAGCTTCACACCCTTTTCTCACATATTTCCAGGCTAACATCGAAGGTATTACTGTAGGAAACCCACTTAAATCACTGGATTCAATTCTGATGATCTCCCCGTTCTGACATCTCAAATCAATTAACTTTCTTTTGCAATTCACCACTGCGTCATGTGAAGTTAACCAGTCCATTCCCAAAATTATATCAAACTCATCGAAGGGCAACAACATTAAATCGACTGGAAAGCAAGAATCCTGAATCATCAACAGGCAACCTCTACACACTTTATTAACAAGCACACATCTACCCAAAGGATTGGACACACGAATCACAAACTTAGTAGACTCAACTGGCAGAGTCTTACCGAATACTAGAGTTTCACACACATATGAATGGGTTGAACCAGGATCAATCAATGCAATCACAGTAGTATCATAAAGGGTGAAAGTACCGGTAATAACATCGGGGGAGGAAGCATCCTCTCTGGCTCGTGTAGCATAAGCTCTAGCTGGATCTCTAGCCTCAGATCGAACTGCAGTGTTCTTCGTTCCTCTCTGACTACCATCTACATTGCCTGAATGTCTGGATGGCCTGCCTCGCGCTGACGTGTTACTCGACTTAATGTTCTGAACTGTATTCTGCTTAACTAACATCGGACATTCTCTAATAAAATGATCTGACGATCCACATTTAAAGCAAGACTGATCACGGAATCTACAACTCCCGGAATGCCATTTCCCACAATGCTTGCATTCAACTCGATTCTGTGGAACGTTACCAACACTGGCCATCGAGGTAGCTCGGGAGCCCACTAGGGGTCGATCTCGTCTAGGTAAGTTTGAGGTAGCTTTATGTCGGTTGAAGTCATCTCTGAACTTTTTGATGTGGAATGGAAATTCTTACCCGACGATCTCTTACGAGTGTCTCTAGCTTCTGTCTCAGCCTTTCTTTTCTTCTTCTTGAGCTCTTCAGCTTTGCAAGCTCGCTCAACTAGAGTCACAAACTGTTTGATTTCAAGAATACCAACAAGCAACTTCAAATCTTCATTTAAACCGTCTTCGAACCTTTTGCACATAATGGCTTCAGTAGATACACACTCTCTAGCATATCGGCTCAATCTGACAAATTTCCGTTCATATTTAGTCACGGTCATTTGCCCCTGTTTCAATTCAAGAAATTCTTTACGTTTCTGGTCGATGAACCTCTGGCTGATATATTTCTTGCGGAATTCATTCTGGAAGAAATCCCACGTCACTTTATCTTTTGGAACCACTGATACTAGTGTTTTCCACCAGTGATATGCAGTGTCCCGAAGTAAAGATATAGCACACTTCGTGCATAAATGCGGAGTACAAGATAGCTCATCAAGTACCCGAATAGTATTATCAAGCCACATTTCGGCTCGCTCTACGTCATCATCATCATTGGCTCTGAATTCTTCGGCCCCAAATTTCCTGATTTTATCAACTGGAGGCCTACTAGATCTCATCGGATCTATCATCGGAGGAGCCGAAGGTATCGGAGTTGAATTATTCAGGGGTGGAGGTTGGTGTACAGCTGGGTTAGTCTGAATAAACTGGGTAAACCACTCGTTCATCATCTGATAGAAGGCTTGTTTAGCCTCCCCCTCGTGGCTACCCGGGCTGGTCGAGAGTCAGAGCATCGATCGTGTGAATGGTCAAAGGCGCTACACTCTTTACATCATCCGCTACAGCTCTTTCAGGATCAGTGTCCATTTACTAAATAAAACACAGTTCAAAATGTCAGAAGTCACCACACTATCGATATATGATAAAGGCATGTATAGCTAGACTCACACGCAATACGGTAGTCCTAGAATCGACTAAATTGTAAGCTCTGATACCAATCAATGTAACACCCCTAACCCATATTCGTCGCTGAATTAGGGTTACGAGGCATTTACAAAGAATATACAGTTTTCATAGATTCACATAATCACATAGAACTTATCCACAAATGCATATATATATATATATAAGATTTTACTAATTTAATATTAGTCTTAAATGATTAGTCACACTTGATATGCAAATCATGTCTCACAGTTCAATCGAATTCATTTCAATTATAAATCATTTTATCAAGTCAATATACATGTCTTAAAGTCACACAATTTGCATAAAAAAAATACATACATAAATCATAAGCTTATCATTATAACGACGTATTCGAACTAAGCATATGATGTTTATTAGCCATGTACAAATGAAATCCAAAACCAAGTATACTTTCTACTTAATTCCATGTGTTGCTGAATACATAACTCATAATATTTATTTCTTCAATTCACATTTAAGCAAAACATGTATATTTAATAATTGATATTACACAACTAAACACATCATGCTTATATGTCATGACTAACCTATATATATATAAATATATATCCATATATATGTATACAATATGTACCTAGATTATAACCGAATATACCCACATACATTTCATAATATCCATGTATCATAATAATTTATATAAATTTAACTTATACCTCTAACACTCACATGAAATCCTAACATTATTAACCTATGAACAAAACACAATTATGGTTCAATATAATCGAGTATACAAATGATTATTCATACCACATTACCCAAGTCAAATGTTCATTTCACAAACATATATTTTCTTACCATATTCGATTTAAACCTTGATTGAATTTGCATAAGCATTAACGATATAAACCGACAATTATATCAAAAGCATGAAAAACATACTTAACCAAAAATTTAGCAATATTCGCATGGCTATTATATACATGAACAAAAAGTTTCATCTAAACAAAGTCAAAGCCTTTCCTATACATGCCTCTATCCGAAAACCAAAATGAAAGAGTACCAAATTAGATTGATAGTGTAGACGACTTTCTTGACGATCCTGATGAGCTTGTAGCCAGAACCTAATCTATAAAACAGAGGAGAACATTTCACCCAAATAAGCTTACTAGCTTAGTAAGTCCTAAGCTCATGATAATATAACATTTAAACACTTAAACATTTGAATTTCATTCAACTTATGACATTGCACATAAATGTTTAAGTATATTGATTTATACAAGGCCGAATTCTAATAGTTCGTTAACCTAAGTAATTGTACTTCATTTCCATAAACCTGTATCTCTTCGAAGCACAAATAAGTATATTACAAGAATCACATGTTCCAAATCGTATAAGTACAGCATTCATATCAACCATGTTATCGTACTAAATTTTCTTTTACTCTTAGCATTTCTATTTAAAAACTGAATCTCCATAATAGTACATTCAAGCTCAAATTCAATCATATAATACTCATGCACATCAATCTTAACCTCAAATGTACATAACACTGTTCTCATAGTATTAACTCGACTCAAGTAACATTAAACATAACATATCTTACATGCTTACCTGAGCCGTTAACTAGATACATTAGCTATGGTTTGCCTTGAACAAAATTCGGTTTCTCCTTTGTCAAACACATTACCAACATCAAGCCTGCTAGGCGTCAAAGCCCGATAAGTAACACCAACACAAGGCCTGCTAGGCTCAGAGCCCGTAATAAGTCACTGGCACTAGGCCTGCTAGGCTTAAAGCCTGAAATAAATCACCGGCACTAGGCCTGCTAGGCTTAAAGCCCGAAACACATCAATGTGATCCATCATTCCACACACATTTCATAACTATATTACATATCCAATTCAACTAAGCTTATTCACATTAAACAAATAAAATCATTACGTCATCGTACAATCCCACAGTTCGCATCGAGACACTTATTCATATCATATTATCAAATTATTCAATCAATCTAATATAGTTATATATATTCGGCTATGATATAAATATGTACTAAAATTTATCAAACATTATCATTTAATATGTTCATAAATAATTCTTTAATATATTTCAGCTTAAGGACTTACCTCGGTTGTCGATAGTCCGCATTTAAAATAAATTTATTCGAGAACCTTCGTCTTTCCCCGATCTAATTCCGTTTTTCTTTGCTCTTGATCTAAAATACATTAAAATTTAGCTCATTCAAGTACATTTCATCTCAATTTAGTCCCTAAGCCCATAAATAAGCAAATTACCATTTTACCCTACTATTTCAAATTTTTACATTTTAGTCCTATTTGCATAAAACACAAAATACACCAAATTTCTCCATACTCCTTAAGGGCCGAATATGTATAGGAACTATACAAGTCCATTTCTTTCATTTATTTTGCAATTAAGCCCCTCTAAAATTTCATTTTTTACAAATTGGCCCTAAAAACAGAAATTCACCAAAACTTCCAATATATAATATACTAATTTTTAACCTATCTTTTATCTAAATTTATCAAACATCAAAAACCATATAAACCTATCAATAGCCGAACATCTAGCATGCTTAGATTCAAAAATTTCAACATGGGTCAGCTACGGTTTGAAGCAACGATCTCAAAAACATAAAAATTAACAAAAACCGAATTCAAACTAACCTTGAAATCAAGCCTTCAAATGCCGAAAATCAAAGAACATAAACTCTCCTTTTCTTTTTCAACATTCGGCCAACAACCAAAAAGATGATAATGGCCATTTTCTTTTGTTTTATTTAACATATATTACATTATTATTAAATTACCTAAATAACCTTAAAGTTAAAATAACTAAACAATATAATTTAAGGACAAGCTTGTCCATGGCCGGCCACTAACTCTTAAAATGGGTTATTTACCCTTTTCATACCTCATATTAAAAAGCCATGCTCAAATTAACACCTTTCACTTTAGTATGCTACTTTTACGCTTTACGCGATTAAGTCCTTTTTATCAAATTAAACACTTAAACGATAAAATTTTCATACGAAACTTTCACACACATCAATTCACATATTATAGACTAAAATTATAATATTAAAATATTTCTCAGACTCGGATTCGTGGTCCCGAAACCACCGTTTCGATTAGGGTTAAATTCAGTCTGTTACAACTCCCCCTCCCTTTAGGATTTTCGTCCCCGAAAATTTTACCGTTAAACAAAGTCGGATATTGTTGCCTCATTGAATCATCAGGCTCCCATGTAGCCTCTTCAACTCCGTGACGATTCCATAGAACCTTCACTAATGGAATCATTTTATTTCTCAACTCTTTTATTTCCCGAGCTAAGATACGGATCGGTTCTTCATCATAAGTCAAATCAGATTGGATTTCAATCTCTGACGGTGTGATCACATGAGACGGATCTGATCTGTACTTACAAAGCATCGAAACGTCAAATACGTCATGTATCTTTTCTAACTCAGAGGGCAATTTCAATCTATAAGCAACAGGCCCAATACGTTCGATGATTTCATACGGTCCGATAAATCTCGGACTCAACTTGCCTTTCCGACCAAATCAGAGTACTTTCTTCCACGGAGAAACTTTTAAAAATACACGATCTCCGACCTGAAATTCAATGTCTTTACGTTTCAAATCCGCATAGGACTTTTGTCGATCTGATGCAGCTTTCAAATTATCTTTGATTATGGCCACATACATTCGGTCTCTTTAATCAAATCAACCCCGTGTATCTTATTTTCGCTGAGCTCAGTCCAGTATAATGGTGTTCGACATTTTCGCCCGTACAAGGCTTCATAAGGTGCCATTTTGATACTAGTTTGAAAGCTATTATTGTAAGAAAATTCAATCAAAGTTAGGTACCGTTCCCACGTACCTTCAAATTCGAGAACGCAACATCTCAACATGTCCTCTAATATCTGAATAGTTCGCTCGGACTGACCGTTTGTCTACGGATGAAAGGCTGTACTAAAATGAAGTTTAGTACCTAAAGCATCTTGCAATTTCTTCCAAAACCGTGATGTGAATCTCAGGTTTTTGTCTGAAATAATGGATCTCGGTACACCATGCAGTTAAAATAACTAAACAATATAATTTAAGGACAAGCTTGTCCATGGCCGGCCACTAACTCCTAAAATGGTTTATTTACCCTTTTCATACCTCATATTAAAAAGCCATGCTCAAATTAACACCTTTCACTTTAGTATGCTACTTTTATGCTTTACGCGATTAAGTCCTTTTTATCAAATTAAACACTTAAACGATAAAATTTTCATACGAAACTTTCACACACATCAATTCACATATTATAGACTCATATTATAATATTAAAATATTTCTCAGACTCGGATTCGTGGTCCCGAAACCACCGTTTCGATTAGGGTTAAATTCGGTCTGTTACAAATGGTGCCTTATGAGGCATTGTATGGCCGTAAGTGCCTAACACCTTTGTATTGGCCGAGCTTAACGAGAAACAGATTCATGGGGTTGACTTGGTTAAGGAAATCGAAGAAAATGTAAAGGTAATCCAAGATTACTTGATAGCCGCTTCAGATTGACAAAAGTCATATGTAGGCTTCAAAAGAAGAGGGATCGAATTTCAAGTCAGTGACAAAGTCTTTCTGAAAGTATCTCCGTGGAAGAAGATTCTAAGATTTGGCTGTAAAGGCAAGTTGAGTCCACGTTTCATTGAGCCGTATGAAGTTATTAAAAGAATAGGGCCAGTGGCATATCAGTTAGCTTTACGGACAGAGCTGGAAAGAATCCATAATGTGTTTCATGTGTCTATGATGTGACGTTATCGATTAGACCCTTCACATGTGATTTCTCTGACAAAGGTTGAGATTCAACCTGATATGACTTATGGTGAAGAACCGATCAAGATTTTGGCTCTAAAAGTTAAACAGTTAAGAAATAAGAGTATAGCCCTAGTGAAAGTTTTATGGCAACGACACGGAGTCGAAGAGGCTCTGTGGGAACCTGAGGAAGCTATGTAAAAATAGTACCCAAACTTATTCTCTGGTAAGATTTTCGGGATGAAAATCCCTAAGAGGGGGAGAGTTGTAACAACTCGATTTTGGAGCTAGTCAGAATAGTGTTTCGAGACCACAAATCTGGCATAGAAAATTTTTTTATTACATTTATATGGTGTACAATTTTACAAAATGATTTTTTTGAAAATTTCGTTCGAAAATTTTGACGTTTGAGCACTCAATTTAGCAAAAAAGACTAAATTGTAAAAAGTGCAAAAGTTGAGTTCTACATGACAGAGGTGTCTAATTGCTATGAAATTTTAAATTGAAGGTCCTTATGTGGTAATTAGACCATTTGTAAAGATAGTGGACAAAAATGGACATGGTGAGATAAAATTTCAAATTTTTAATGAAATGCATTTTGGTTATTTGGTAAATAAAAGAATAAAAAGGGAAAATCAAGCTAAAATCTTGTCCATCTTCTCCCCCAAGGTCTGAAATTTAGAAGGTCACCATAGCTAGGGTTTGCTCAACTTCCAAGCTTGATTATAAGTACATCCTAGCCTAGTTTTTAGTGCTCTTTATGTTTTTGAAGTCGTTATCACTCGATCTACCTATTTCTACCATTAATTCAAGAAAAGATCAAGGTTTAGGGTTTGACCCATGTTGGATACTTGTGTATTTTGATGTCTAATGGTAGATTATGCATGTTTGATGTGTGATAAACAACTTTTGCTAGGTGGTTTTTGATGAAAATGTCAAAAGGACCTATTTGTAAAAAGATTATAAAATGTGTGTAAAAGTGTTATTAAATGAAAAATATGGACTACTATAAGTATAAAAGTGGATCGGCTAGGCTTGGGAATCGAAGAAATTGAATAGATTTCATTTTTCAGGGGCAAAAATGCAAATATGTTAAAGTTTAGGGGCAAAAAAATGTAACTTTTCCATAGTGTGATTTTCAGACTGAATTGAGCAATGCGATAATTAAGTAAGTTAAATTTGCTATTATGTATCAAGAAAGACGAGGTTCGAACCTTGATAAAAACAAGGTTATTGACAATTAGGTTCATTTCTATTATTTTTGTACCGAGGTAAGTTTGTATGTAAATAATGCATTGTTATTTATGCTTTAATTGCTTTAATATTGTATGAATTGTGATTTACTCTTTGAATGTAATTTACAAAGTTTGACAAGAGAGAAAATCCCGGTTGAACCTTAGAAATAGTTAGGATACAAATGTCATGACATTAGGGCTATTGAGTTTTCGTGTAAGACCATATCTTGGATATGGTCTCGATATAAGACTTCGTGTAAGACCATAGCTGGGCTATTGGCATCGATATGAGATCCCATGTAAGACCATATTTGGGATATGGCATTGGTATGGTACTGTGAGTATGAGATGTCCCGAGTATCCTTTAGTATTCCAAGTGGTTCAATGGGTAGTTCAACGGAAACGTTAAGTTGTGAAAGACTATGATATAATGTGAAAGATTATGGTAAGTTGCAAGTTGGTACAGGTATGTACATAAAACTCATGCTTAATGAGCTCGATATGTGATGAAACCTCAGATTGGTTCAATTGAGTAAGTTATGATGTTCAAATATTAATAACATCTATGCTAAGCTTGATTATGAATTCACAATGACATTTATGTTAATTTACTTTATGTAAATATATGTTAAAGTGTGTATGATGCTTATTATTTGCTTAGGAACTTACTAAGCTTTAAAGCTTACTCCCTTTCTTTTTCTCTTGTCTTATAGTGTTACCAAGCCAGCTCGGGGATCGAAGACGGTTAGAGATTCATTCACACTATCAAATTATCATTTTGGGTACTTATGATTTCAATATTTTGAGTTATGGCATGTATAGGGACTTGGTCTTCTTGTTCTGTGTCAAAATTGATTTGGCCATAAGTGATGCCTTCAACAGTTGATAATTCATTTTTTAAATGGCCATTTGATATTGGCTAATATTGGTTAAGTATATCTACATATGATGATGTTTTCATGAATGTGGGAAATTGCATGGTTTAAGATGCTAAGTATGTGATATTTGTATGTGATAAATGATAGCATGTAAATGATATGTGGATGCCTTGTGTATGGCTGATTGGGTTGAAAGTATATGCTTGGATTGGTGCTATATTTTGTTGTGTAGGTTGGTGCATGGAAGGGTGGCAAAAAGGCTTGGTAAATAGCCTTATATTTGTCCACATGGGTAGACACACGGGCGTGTGTCTAGGTCGTGTGCGACACACAGTCTGCCCTATGGGCATGTGTTTCGACCGTGTGTCCCCTGCACCTTAATTGTTGCAAAACAGAATGCTCAGTAATGAGCACACGGGCAGAGACACAGGCGTGTGTTCAGCCATGTGGATGGCATGGCCTCGAACATGGGCGTGTGCCCTGGCCGTGTGAAGTCTGCACCCATTTTATGAAAAATTATGAAAATTTAATCGATCACACGGCCTAAGCACACGGGTGTGTGACTTGGTCGTGTGACGTTAATTTGATGATGACGTCATAAATAGAAAGCTCCCTAATCTGAACACGGCCTGAAGCACGGGCGTACTTAGGGTCACATGGGCGTGTCTCGAACCCACACGGGCGTGTGACCCCTTTTACATGAAAAATTTTCTAAGTTTTCCAAAAGTTTCCAAAGTTCTTGGTTTAGTCCCGAACCACTTCCGATGCATGTTTTGGGCCTTGTAGGCTCATTTTAGGGACAATATGAATCTTTTTGAAAAGTTTAAAATTTGAACGGAAATTCCTATCTCAGTTCTGAATGTTTGCTTGTGAATAAGTCTGGTAATGCTTCGTACCCTATCCCAGTGTTGGATATGGGTAAGGGATGTTATAATATCTGTACATCTTATTCCCACCGGGATGCATAGCATAAGAGCTACTATGCGCCTCTCTCAGAATAGACTGCCTCAGATCAGTATCATTCAGTACACAATTCTGACAATGAAAACAAAGTACCCCATCATTATTCAACCCAAAGTCTGTAGTGCTGCCACTCTCAATCTAATGGAACCAAAGACCCAACGATTCATCCTCTAACTACCTATCTCGAATCTGTTCTATCCAAGTCTGTTTAACCTGTAGATCAGCCAAAAAATTTCTGTCGTCGAACAAACTAAGTCGAGCAAACATCGCTCTCAGATCAGTCATCACTCTACGGCTCAAGGCATCGGCCACCACATTGGCCTTGCCAGAATGGTACTCAATAGTACAGTCATTGTCCTTAAGCAACTCAATCCATCTACGCTGCCTAAAATTCAACTCCTTCTGAGTCAGGAGGTACTTGAGGCTTTTGTGATTAGTGTAGATAATATACCTCTCACCGTACAGATAGTACCTCCATATTTTCAAAGTAAAAACTACGGTGGCCAATTCCAGATCATGCGTTGGGTAGTTTGCCTCATGCGTCTTGAGCTTACGAGACGCAAATGCCATAACCTTACCATCTTGCATCAGAACACAACCCAAAACCACATGCGACGTGTCACTGTAAACCACAAACTCCTTCCCAGGTTTAGGCTATATCTGAATAGGAGCCTCAGTTAAAATAGTCTTGATCTTCTCGAAGCTCTCCTGCTACACATCAGTCCAGAGAAATGGAACACTCTTACGTAGCAGCTTAGTTAAGGGCCTACAATCAGTGAGAAACCTTCCACAAACTGCCAATAATAACCCGCCAGACCCAGAAAACTACGGATCTCAGACACGTTCTTAGGATGTTTCCAATCCAGTACAGCCTTAATCTTCCTAGGATCGACTCAGATCCCCTCAACAGACACTACGTGCCCCAGAAAAGTCACTTCACGAAACTAGAACTCACACTGGCTTAGCTTAGCGTAAAGTTGCTTCTCATGCAGAATCTGAATCCCTACTCTAAGATGCTCATCATGCTCATCTTCAATCATAGAGTAAACTAGAATGTCGACGATGAAGACCATGGTGAACTGATCTAGATAGAGCTAAAGCACTCGGTTCATCAGATCCATAAATGCGGCCGATGCATTCGTCAAACCAAAAGGCATAACTAGGAACTCGTAATGTTCATAACGAGTCCTAAATGCCGTCTTTTGCACATCCACCTCCTTAACTCTCAACTGGTGATACCCTGAACTGATCGAACAAGTCATCTATTCTTGGAAGCAGATACTTATTTTTAATGGTCAGCTTGTTCAACTGCTGATAGTCAACGCACAGCCTCATGATCCCATCTTTCTTCCTAACAAATAGAACCGGTGCTCCTCACGGAGACACATTAGGACGGATGAAACCACGACCAAAAGTTCTTGCAGCTGAGCCTTAAGCTTTGTAAGCTCCTTCGATTCCATACGGTAGGGAGCGATGGACACCAGAGCTGTACCCGAAAGAAGCTCGATCCCAAACTCAACCTCCCGGTTCAGAGGCAATCCTGGTCGCTCCTCAAGAATGATGTCAGAAAAATCCCTCACAGTCTAATATCCTTTACAGTAGAGTCCCTAGAAACGAAAACACTAATATAGGCCAAGAATGCTTCTTATCCCATCCCTTACGGACCAGTTTCTCAGCCACCAGGGCAGAGATCACACTAGTCAAATAATTCTAACATTCTCTAATCATGAATACCTCATCATCGTCCTCAGTTCTCAAGATGACCCTCTTGGTCGCATAGTCTACACTGACACAGTGCTTGACCAACCAGTTCATAACCAGAATCAAGTCGAACTCCCCAAATGGAAGCTCCATCAGATTAGCCAGAAATACAAAAATACCAACCCTTGAACCTCTAGTGGAACATCTATATACAGTTTGCTAACCCAAACCAATTGCCCCAGTGGACTTAGCACAGTCATCTCACTAGAAGTACTCTCAACCAAAATCTCCAAGTTTTCAGATACTACGCTAGCTACATAGGAATGTGTGGAACTTGTGTCTATCAGAGAAAAATAAGGTACATCATAAATTAAGAACGTACCGGTAATGACGTCTGGAGCATCACGGTCCTCTCGGTGGCGAGCAGTAAAAACAAGAGTAGGCTGCCCCACCTTAGTCTGTCCAACACCTCTGCCTGGTGCTATCTGTTCATGGCCCATACTGTTACCACCCCTAGCCTGACTACCGCCCCTTGGTGGCTACTGTACTACCCTTTGTGGCTGCGTAGTACCAAAACCTGGAGCTTGCACCTGATCGGCCCTTAGCGGACACTCCCACATGTGGTGCTCTAATGGCCCACACATCAAACACGCCTCAGTCCTCCTCCAACACTCGCCCTGATGGAATCTACCACAATCTACACACGGCTATAATCTAGTCGGAGCAACAGGGGGCCCAGCTCTAACCGGCCCATCAATCCTGGCCTTTTTCTTAGGCCTCTGTACCGAACTCGAGGGCTCCGAATCTCTCTTATTCTTACCCCTCTCATGATCTTTGTTTTGGCGCTCAATGCACTTAACCTTTTTAGTGATCTTTGCCTTCTCTACCAGAACGGAGAACTCTTGCTCCCTCTGTGAAGCTATTAGTACCCTCAGATTATCCCTAAGGCCGTCCTCGAAACAGACACATCTCTCATATTCAGATGCCACCATACCTCACGTATAGCGACTCAGTCTCAAAAATTCGACCTCATACTCGGCCACTGATCTGTCTCCCTAAGTGAGGTTCAAAAACTCACGCTTACGAGCATCGATGTAACTTGCTCCCATATAATTCCTTTAGAAGGCAGACTTAAAGAACTCCCAAGACAGACGATCGGGCTGAGTGCCCTCCTTAACGATCAACCACCACAGATAGGTCTTATCGCGAAGCAACGAGACTGCACCCTTTAATTTCTGCTCAGGGGTACAGTCTAAATCATCCATTATCATCTCAGTAGCCTCCATCCAGTACTCAGCCACATTAGGGGTGACTCCAGTGACACCTCTAAAAAGTTCAGCTCCATTGGACCAAAGTCGTTTCGTAACCAACCCTCGGCCCCTATATCCAGTGTTGGGCCCAGCGACCCTCTCTAGTATCCTTAACATAGCATGGGACAATATGTTGTCCTCAGCCATGCGATCTTGACACCCAGTCTCAGTAGCACGTGACACCAGTGTCTCACTCGTATCTAAGTTCAGCATGCTGCCCAGAAAAGAGGACTCAACTAAAGGCCCCCTACGGCCTCTACCTCGGCCGCTAGTACCACGTCCACGGATACCTCGCGCATTTATTTTTATTTGGATTTATCTGTATTACGAATTTTATGTATCAGTTTCAATTTTAGTATTCATTAACAGATGTTTTATTAAAGCTGTATCATTAATTCAGTGTTTGTTTTTCGCAAGTACAGTCTCTATCAGTTTCAGTTTCACTACAGTTTCAGTACATACTAACTAGAGTGTTTTCAGTACAGACTATCTATAATATCATACTAGTTTATTAGAATACTTACAAGATCGGCACTGGAGACTCGGTGTACCACATTCTCAGTAAAATCATTTCAAATCATTTGAAAATTAGTTCTTTAAAAACTAAGTTTTAAAACCAAAAATCCACAGCTGAGTTTTGCAACCAGGTTTTGATACCACTAAATGTAACACCCCAAACCTGGCCTAGACGTTATGGCTGAATCTGGCGATGTCACATGGATGGGATTTGAAATCGAATTTAGCAAGTTTAAACCATTTTCGTTTACCAGCTTTTATTTATCTCACGTTAATTTCCAAAAGTATTTTCTCATTAATTTGATTCGTTTGAAAACATATTCTGTAGCGGAAGCTTTTAAAATCGTGATATTTAAAGAAAACCATTCGCATTTAGGAAAAATGTTATTTTTAATTAAATCGAGGTTTCATTGAGTTTTGTAGTTTAAAAGTCCATGAAAACAGTTAAAATCCAAAAATAAAGGCAAACAGTCCAAAAGTCCCAAATTACATAAAAAATACCTCAAACATAATAGGAAATGAAAACCATAAGTGAATTTAAAGCAATTCAATAGACATGTGGTCTGTGCTGAGTCCCCCGCCGCACCGATCTGTCTAACTTTGGGAATTACTTGTACAGATAAAACAGAAAGGGGTGAGTTTATGTAAACTCAGTGTGTAATCCCCATAAAAGACATGCATACAGTCAAACAACAATTATCACTCAAATGCAGTCTGGGGCCTAAGCCCATTACAGATTCAGATACGGTTTAGGCCTTAGCCTATTCAGATAGAGATTCAGATATAAATTAGGGCCTTAACCCATCTCAAATACAGTATGCATACAGTAATAGAAATCAATATCCTACCCACCAGCCTTTACACACCATCTCCAACCATACCTACATACCATGTGGGGTTTAAAACACTCACCCAGCCCTACACACCAAGTCGTACTGAATGTGGCACATATCAGTAATATTGTAGCTGAGCTGCCAGATAATATGCATGAATGCTTTTTAGTAAACTTCCTTCAATAATCAATCAGCCCACTCCAATGCAGATGCAACTAAAAATGCTCAATATAGACACAGAATTACATGCTTACGTGCTAAAATCCAGTATCAGTCATACATGCATAAATTTGGCATGTTCAATACATACATTATATATATATTCAGGTCACACGATTTAGGGTCTAAGTAGCACTTACCGACCCTACAGTAGGTTCATAGTCGACTTTGGCAACCTGTTTAACCTTAGGAAATATTTTAGCTAAATGGGCCCACACGCCCATATGGCTTGCCCGTGTGGGCCGCACGCCCAGATTGGCCTTCCCCGTGTGGATCACACGGCCGAGCCCAGATATCACATGTGCATGTGGCGTGTATGGGCCTACACGTCTGTGTGGCCCACGTGCCCAATTCGGTCTAGCTCACACGGCCGTGTCTTGCGCATGGCCTGGCCTTCGTTGATCACACGGTCGTGTTGTCGCACACGGCCTACCACACTGCTGTGTGGCGTCGACAGTGGCCATTGTCAGCTTTTGTTGAAAACTTGATTTCTATGTTTCGGGTACACACTTGGTACTGTTTCGATGTAAAACCAATCCCCTAGACTTCCAGAACCTACAAACACATTTCCAAAGCCCCAATTTTAGTATCACTAATGAACATCAAGCTCGATTCTTTCACATCCAAAATCCTTACAACATAAGTCAACGTACATTGATACTTACCGATAACGAACAAAAACCTTGAGCACTTAAATCGTCGCAGGAGCCTTAGCCAAAACTTGTCCCTTACCTAAATCAAGAATACAAGACAATTTCCTCTTTAAGTACTCAATCGAGCCAATGATAAGATTCAAAAAATACACAACTTACCGGAGACGCGAGATCACACGTAGCACCAATGAAAACGGATTGAACAGGAAATCGAAAAGAAGAAGAAGGAACAAAAATAAAATTTTGGCAGAGAAATAGAGAGAAAACATGACGTAAAAAAATAGGGAGTTTTGGGAAAAAGAAAAAGAAAAAGAATAAAAGAAATTAAAAATCCTTTCAGATAATTCCCCAACTTCCCACTAACTATACAATCCCAACCACTTCAACATTTGAGTGGAAATGAAACTCTATCAATCATTCAAGCAAAAATTAATATCCCCGCTCCTATAAGGACTCGAACACAAGACTCCTAACACACCAACACCCTTACCACTTGGACCAGCAAGCTCATTCTGATATGAATTTACAAACAATTAAATATAAGCCCATTAAGCAAGAGATAGGGATTTATTAAAAAAAATAACAAAAATTGCCAACGCTAAGGCTTGAACTTAGGACCTTCCACACACACCCAGAACACTTAACCACTGAAGCAGATACCCAGTTGTGTCACATTTTAACAGAAACAAAAATAAGAATTTTGGGGCGTTACACTTTCTATCTATAATGATAGAATTTATTACTACATTCTAATATCCTTCCTCAAAGAATATTAACAGAAACAAAATATTTAGGCATATGGCACATATGTGGCCAATAATCTTCCATATCACATTGATAACATAAGTTATCTTTACCCTTTGAAGAGTTATCTTGAAAACTCTCATTGTTCACTTATTTATTACTATATTTCCACTTTTAGGGGTCCATGATTATATCTTTTATTTTTTTATGTTTTCATTCGCTTCAGGGAATGTAATAAATCTAATAGGATAGACTTTTAAATGCTTCTATTGATTATTTATTTCATAATCACCATCGCAAAACATGCGTGGATTTCAAATCAAAATCTATCTATTCATGTTGTCATGATTATTCTCCAATTATAATAAATAAAACATAGTGAAATATACCTAAAGATGTTTAACATCATCGTTATCACCTTGACTATTATCAGGAGCATCCATTCTGAGATTGAATCTTTCAACATCCTGAAGATGAAATTGTAACGGTGGAAGTTTAAGGTGAAAAGGAATTTGATATGTGGGATGACTTTGAAAGATTTTGAAAAAAATAGAGAATCATTGTGCTAATAACATGTTATAAAATAAAGAGAGATGGAGAGAATAAATAACAAAGAAAATATGAAAGCAATAGAGAAAGTACTTTATTGATCAAAAGGGATGATTACGATGCTTCATCAGAGTCTCTATTTATAGGCATAAGAAGTATGAAAGCAATAGAGAAAGTACTTTATTGATCAAAAGGGATGATTACAATGCTTCATCAGAGTCTGTATTTATAGGCATAAGAAGTATATAAGAAGTAGAGATCTAATTCTAATAACTATTAGAATTTAAAATATATTAAAACTTTATCTTGATTATGATGGACATCCACTTCATAAGATATTGATAACAATAATAAAATTTTATTAATTAATTGATTATTTTCAATTTTGTGGTAACTTATAATTAATTTCAATATTTATATATATTATATAAATCCAGCTCCCAAGGAGCCATATAAGAGTAAATAAAGGTAAAATTAACTATAAAAAAGGTAAATATGGCCAAAGTTGTCTTGTTTTTTTTTATTCCATATAGTAAATAGGTTGAATGTTATTTTTTTACTTTGTTATATTTTGTTCAATATATCCAATTAAATATTCCAAAGCATCTACAATATTAATTTTATATTAGGTTTTAGTAGACAAATTTAACATTATTATATTAGAATAATGAAAATTAATAATTTTTTAAGTCTAAATTATCTTTTGTTTTTAATTTTTATTTTATCCATTATATCCAATTAACATTTGTAATGTTTTACGATGTTTTTTTTTTTTTCAATTTCTAACTTACAAATTTAGCATTTTATATATTTATATCTATAGATTGTGTCTCGCATTTGTCAGTCAAATCAAAGTCAAAATAGAGGCGACGTTGTGATAAGGAATCATGCAATGTCGCAACGACATGAAGACGTCCGAAGCAGAGACAAAATAGAGGTGGCGTCCTAACGACGCGACACAAGAAGTCAAGACAATGGACGACATCTCAACCACGCAACCAATGACGTTGCTACGACATGACGAATTCTTTCTCAAAGTAGCTATGTAATTAAACTTTCAGCAGGGTTACTTTTCCCAAGTAAACTCTGATTATTCCAGAGATATTTCAATCAGATTAGAACTCTAATATTAGCTTATAAAAAGGGCCTTAGTAACCCTAGAATAACATCTTCATCTTCATCATCATAACATTAAGAAAGAAAATTAAAAGAGAGCTTTAAGGGAATTTTGTGCTTTAGCGAGAGAGATTTTCATTTTGGGTTAGTGTTTGTTTTAGAATTTCTTCATCTTGTACTCTTCGATTTTTTTCTCATTTAGTGAAGTCTTATTTTTGCCCATGGTTTTTTGTCCTCTTAATCGAAAGAATTTTTCCATGTAAATATTTGTGTCTAATTTTCTCTATACATTCTTATTCGTCGCTAGTTCGGGTCTATCCCTAACAAATTGGTATCAAAGCTTGGGTAGGATTTTACAATCAACCTGTTTAGAGATGGTGACAATGAGATTCGATATCGAGAAGTTTGATGGGATCACAAATTTCAGTTTATGGTAAGTTCGAATGATTGTAATACTGATTCAGAGTGGCCTAAAGTAGGTCGTTACAGGGCAAAATTCCCTGGATTTGAATCCGTCAAAATGGGATGAGCTTTGTAACATCTCGAAATTGGGCCTAGTAGGATTGGGGCTAATGGGCCTTGAGCGTAGGAATGTTTAAAATTTTTGAGAACAAGAGAACAACATTATTTCAAGTTGGACTTATTAGGAAGGTGATTTTAGAAAGTTACGGGGTTCTATGAAGTTCCGGGTTCAAGTTGGGCCTTAGTAAAATTTTGTGTTTAAGCCTATTAAGGAGAGATAGTAAGTGGCATCAAGGCTTATGGAAATAAAAGAGTAAATTGCTAGCATAAATGAGCAATTGGTAAAGAGGATATGATGCTACATGAAGTACCTTGAGGGAAGAGGTTCAAATCCCATTGTGTGCAAATTTTGACTATTATTTTTGCATTCATTCCTTAAGTGTCGGCCAAGCATGTAATATGGCAAGGTGGACTTTTTATTTTTGGCAAGATGGCTAAAGAGAATAGGAAAGAATGAATGTGAGGAAAGAAATCAAGAAAAGGGGAAAGTAAGGGGAACAAGTGGCCTTTTTCAAGGGAAATATTATGGAAAGTGTTGATGGCTAATTTTGACCATTTTGGTCATGTATGTGGACGGTTTTGTGTGTTAGGAGGGATAACTGAATTTTGCTTGGTGTTTTGGTAAAGTTTTAGTGTTGTGTTGGCCAAGATTTCCTTTATGCAACATTTGTGACATTTTTCTCTTCTCTCCAAATTTCCTTCTTGCCGAATCTTCAACTTTGAGTGTCCATATTCTCTTATTTTCTTTCTTCTTGTTGCCGAATGTACACCAACCATTGAGACCAAAATTTGTTCTTTCATCTTTCTTGAAACCCAAGCTAGTCAAGCATCTTTCTTCTTATTTCTTTTCTTTTTCACGAAATTCTTCAAGCATCTCTTTTGTCCTAATTCTTTTTCACCATAGCCGAATATCAACATACAATTTCCTCCATAACCAAACTTTCATCTTTTCTCTATTTCTTCTTCCCATCCATATTAACATCCATTTCTTGATCAATCGGTAAGTATTCTTCTCAATATTTTATTTTCTTTCTCTTAATGCCGAATCTATGTTTTGGTTCGGGATGGTCATTTTGACCGAGACCATTACCTTATTCTCTCTCAACAAGATCTTTTTCTTCTTCGTAGTGATATAGTGGGAGGCTGAACATCATTCTAGCCTTAAGGCGAACGGAGAAATCGGATCCAATATTAATAAGGTAAGGGGTTCTTATGGATTATTGATATTATTCAATATTCGATTGGTTGCTAACGGAGTAATAATTTGAAATAATCGACTGTATGTTTTAGGGACAAATCACTCGATATATTCTACCTTCAGACATAGTGGTAAGTGATTCAAATGTAAGTGATACGAAATATTTTGGAAATCCGAGGCTAACTTTTGGTTGGTATTGTTCTAGGTCATTGACGAGTGGTTCTTTAGGAAATCAAAATCATGTGTGTAATCCCGTACCCTTCCGAATACATGGATGAAATGGTGTGTAATCTCATACCTCTTTGAATGTTACATGAAATATTCTGTGATTCGGTAGAAATACCAAAGAAAAACTGGAAACCGGCATGGGCATGCGTATGTTTGTAGTAGTAGCATTTTTTCACAATGAAACAGTTTGGTCAGCAGCAGTAACTTGATTTTGAAAAATCACGAAAAATAGGAGAAAGGGAATTAGAAAGTAAATAAGATATAAAATTAAATCTTACTGTGTCTATTTTAATATGGAAGAAATGGAGAAGGAAAATGATTTTTATATTCTGAGATATCTTAATTTTAGTGGGACTAGTTCTGATTGACTTCATGTTTCCATGACTTGTCTTCGAAAAATCGTATAACATTGTACAAAGTGAATTATGGGTTATAATTTATATGTATGGAGTCCTTAGTGAGCCTATTTTCATTAGAAACAAGTGAGAGCAATATATGAAAATCGTACAGTGAGATATTTGAAATTAAGGTAAGAGAGGTCAGAATCGTTGGACAATGAAACAAGGGAAATTTTAAGGAATAAACTGCACTAAATGGTTAAGCCAAAAATTCTGGAAAATTTAGTAAGAAGATATATGAGTCTAGTTTCAAGGAAAATTTACGGATTTAGATTTCGAGATTCCTAACCCAAGTTATAGTCAATTTAGTTAGTACGACGCAGATGGACAGTTTTAAATTGTTATGCCCAAATTAGTAGTTAAGTCTAGATTGTGAAATTACCAAAATACCCTTAGTGGGTAAATTACCGAATTATGAAATTGCCCTTACGGGCCGAATTATGGAAATGCCCCTAAAGGGCTGAAATATGAAATTGCTTATGGGCCGAATGGACATATTGATTAATGGGCCAATCTGATATTTTGCTTAATGGGCCTTTTTGATTAATTGAGATAATGGGCCATAATTTTGTAATATATCTGAATAAATTATTGTTATTATATTGTGATTTGTTATGCATTATATACATGATTTTGCATGGGATGGGATAATATTGAAGAGAAGTTCTGGTGGCTTTGCCACATATTTTGGTGGCTCTTCCACAAATTTTTATAGTGGCAATGCCACGTAAATTCTATTACTCTGGTGGCTTGTCCACAACTAAATTTGCTATAAATGGCTTAATGCCTGTGTTTGGTGTGTTGGCGGGGTGGGTTGACTGATGATCACCCACAGGTGTGTTGATTGGTACGGGTGGTGTGTAGCGGATGGATTATTAGGATTGGTTTGGGAATTACATTTCATACACATGTTATATTTGATACATTATTGTTATTGTAAATGGGCTTAGGCCCAAAATATTGCTAAATGGGTTCTGGCCCAATGGATAACGGTAAGGGGATTTCACACTGAGTTCTTGTAACTCACCCCCTTTCTCTTAACCCTTGTAGGTAATGCTTGATGATATGGACTTAGGCTATGGATGACTCGAGGCAGGCCATACTTCAGAAATGGTTTATTTGGACTTTAGACTTCTTTCTTGTTTATTTTATTACTTCACTATTTGGGGTTAAATGTTGTAATAAGGCCTCTGGACTATTTTATTTTGCTTTATGGTTGGGATGTTTTTATTATTTTTCTTAAATTGTTTAAAAAAGGAATTTTTTAAAAACTTAAATAATGGTTTCCAAAATCGAATAACAAATGAAATTTCAAAATAAACTTTTACAAATATTTTTGAACACGGATATTTTCTCTCGAACTATTAACGCTATTTTCAAAAGTTACGATTTTGTAAGATCATTAGTTCAAATTTATCGATTTATCAATCAAATCTTCGAGGTTAGTAGTATTTTATCAAATCAAACTTGTTTTCTTGATTTTAACAAAGCAATATTTTTTCTAGTACGAATAAAAAGGGTTTAACATGTTTTGCTCGTGTGACATGCCAAATCCGCTCATAACGCATGGACCAGGTTTGGGGTGTTACAAGCTTGATGAAAATACTATGTTTCCAACTCAGTTGTGCCAAACAAATAATGTGTTGTAGGAGATGCTTGTGGAGATAACAACATCTACCTTATGGAGAAAGTTAGAAACCCTTTACATGACAAAATCTCTAGCTAATGGATTGGTGTTAAAACAACACCTATACACATTTTGTATAGCAGAAGGTGCATCCATTAGGGCTCACATCAATGATTTTTTTCCTCTTAAATCATCTGAAGAATGTCAAGGCTAATATAGCTGATGAAGATCAAGTTATACTATTATTGTGCTATTTCCCCCTTCATATAAGTTTTTTAAGGAGACCCTGATTTATGATAGAGATAAACTTTCATTCGAGGACGTGAAGGGAAACTTGTTGGGAAAAGACAAACTTGATAATGAGTTAGGCTCAAATAGCAGGTCAGATGAGTGAGCCTCAATTGTAGTTACGAGAAGAAGGAGTGGATCGAAGTCGAGGAATTGAAAGAAGACATGTGGCTACTGCAATAAATTATGCCACATTAAGGCAGAGTGTTATAAGCTGCAAAATAAGAACAAAAGGGCTGTTGAGAGCAATGAGAAAGCAGTAGTCTAATGTGGCTAAGGACAAGGTGATGCCTGGTTACTGGTGTCTACGTTAAAAAGGTCTAAGTTTTCATTCAAGTGCATCTTGGATTCGGGGTGTTATTACTACATGTGTCCAAACAACGACTCGTTCGCCACATATAGTCCAATTGAAGGTGGAGTTGTACTAATGGGAAATAATTCACCCTATAAGATAATCAATATCGGTACAATTCAGATCAGGATGCACGATGGGATTATTATGACATTGTCAGGTGTCAAGCATGTACTCGATGTTAAGAAAAACCTCATCTCCCTAAGTATGTTAGGCTCGAATGATTGTATTAGCATCATCGAGTCAAACGAAATTAAGGTATCTCGTGGAGCTCTCCTTTAGATGAAAGGCCAAAAAATCAATAGTCTATATATTTATACAGCATACAAAGTGACTAGTGCAACAATAATTTTCTCATCTATTAGGAGTTGGAGTCAACTCAATTGTCGCATATGCAACTTGGTCATAAGAGGAAGAAAGGTACAACCGTTTTGAATAAAAGTCTTCCAGTTTCAAAGCTGAAGCACTATTTTTACTTGGTTAATACCTTGCAAAAATCGAGTTAGGCCCATGATGGGGCTCGAAAATGGAGGCACGATAAAATATGAGTCAAGGTGGAGATTTGTGAAGTGTGTCTCACATTTTTCGATCAAACCAAAGTCAAAGCAAAGGCGACGTTGTGACAAGGAATCATTCAATATCGCAACGACATGAAGGCGTTTGAAGCAGAAACAAAACAGAGACGATGTCTTGGTGATGCGACACTGGATATCATGACGATGGACGATGTCCTAACCACGCGACCTTTAACATTGCGAAAATGCGACGACTCCCATCTGAAAGTAGTTGCGTAATTAAACTTTTAGCAGGGTTACTTTTCCCAATTAAAGTCTGATTATTCCAGAGATATTTCAGTCAGGTTAGAAATCTAATCTTAGCCTATAAAGAGGGCCTTAGTAACCCTAGAATAACATGTTAAACTAAGCTTTACTTGGCAAATAATTTTGATATAACAAATATTATGTTTTGAATAAAAATCATTTTAAAACAATACTTGGCAAATAGTTGATCTCAAATGATATCTTAAAATAAAATATATTAAACTTATACTTAGTTTTTTTTTTTTCAAATCCAAGTTAGTTAAAAAAAAGTCTTAGACATTTTTCAAATAAGTAAAAATTGCTCCAAGCCAAAAAGTATTGATCTAGTATCGATACTTTTTGTAAAGTATCGATAAATTTAAATGAGTATCGATAGATTCAAAAATTTATTTAAGTATTGATAGAAGTGCACATTTATCGATACCTTATTTAGTATCGATACTAAGTTGGTGTCCTAACTTCCAAAGGATTCAATAAGATGGATACGGTATCGATACCTTTTGTTTGGTATCGATAGTTTTGGTTCAACTGTCACAAAATTAGGCATTATATGTAACATCCCGAATTAGGGCCTAGTCAGAATAGTGGTTCCGAGACCACAAATTTGAGGTAGAAATAATTATTTTATGATTATTATAAGGTCTATGATATGTTCACATGCTTGTGTGAAAATTTCAAGAAGAAATTATATGTCTAAGGTGCTCGATTAGACTTTAAGGACTAAATTGAATAAGTTGCAAAATGCATGTTCTAGAAGCTTTTTGTATGAAATTGCTTTGTATTGTGAATTAGGAGGCCTTAAATAGCAATTTTACCAAATTTTAAAATTTTGGACAAAAATGGGCTTGTGTGGTAAAATATCTAAGAAAGACATTAAGGGTATTTTAGTAATTTGGCATATAAAGCCAAAATAGCCTAATAAAAAAAGATGTCATCTTCATTCTTGGATGTTGCTGCCGAAAATACCATGGAAGCCATTGTTGAGGTTTTGTCCAAGCTTTCCAAGCTCAATAGTAAGTTCGTTCTTGTCCCGTTTTTATTGATTTTCATATTTTTGAAATCCTTATACCTTAATCTACCTATTTCTAACCATATTTAGAGATATAGTTAAAGTCAAAAATTTTACCCATGATGGATAATTGTGCATTTTGATATTTGATGGTAGCTTATGCATGTTTATGAGTAGAGGAACAATTTTTACTAAGTGATTTTCGGTGAAAACGAGTAAAACGAGCTAATTGGTAAAAGTTGTTATTGTTCATAATTGTAACACCCCAACCTAGTCAATACACTACGACCGAATCCGGCATGTCACAAGGTAAAATATTTTGATCAAAAACAAGTTGTAAGTTCGATTTGGAAGAACGATATTCGAAAATGTGTTGGACGTTTAAAAATCTTGAATGAAAGAAGAACCTCTTTGATAAAAAACATATGTCGTCGTTTATTTTAAGAAAACCATGTGATTTTAGGAAAATCCCGACTTTATTTAGGTGTAAAGTTGAAAACCGTTTTTAAAAACATTTTGTCTTGAATTAAACTTAGTTTAAAGGAAGTTTGAGCCGATTTGTTGTTATCAATTATTTATTCTTACCCGATGGTATAGCTTAGAAAACCCGACGAGGTGTGTAACTTAGAAAAACATTGATTTAAAGGTTATTTTAACATGCCACGTTGTTTACTTAAGCAAAATATGATAAACTTTAATTAGATAAAATAACCCAAAAATATTAATTAGTGGCCTTATTACAAACCCAAATAAAACCAAATTAAAAATAAAGTACCCAAAAGAGTAAACAAACTAAAACTGAAAGCAATATGCATGGCCACCTCAAGTCTGCCCAGCTCCAATCCGCGATCTACGAGTCATTTGCAAAATGTAAGGGAAGAGGTGAGTCACCGAGACTCAGTTTATAATCCCCCTCCCAATTATATCAACACTCTTACACAATTTCATAAGCAAGTAAATATGTCAAGCAACCCAAACCTAGCCATCCAAAACTCCATATTCTACCCCGTGTGGTACCAAATCACTGGTGGTGCCAAACCACTGGTGACCCAAAGTCACAATCAAAGTATATACAAATGTGGTACCAAACCACTGGTGGTGCCAAACCACTAGTGACCCAAAGTCACAAATAATCATATGTGGGGCCAACCCACTTTGTGGTACCAAACCACTGGTGACAATCCCTTTTCGGAGTAATATGTGGGGCCAACCCACTGTGGTACAAAGCCACTGTGACGAGTCACTAAGATCCAATGTGGTGCCAAACCACTGGTGACCCAAAGTCACAAATATCACATCTTCCCCCTCCTCTCATAACACCCATTTCAATGCACATGCTTATACATACATTACTAACATGCTTTATCAATTAACAACATACCGCCACATAGCATATACATATTCTTGAGAAATCAAATATCATTAACTATCAGAAGGGACTTACCCGGAGTCCTCGCTCATACCCATAAGGGTAGCATATCGATATCGACACTTATTCCGGCTTTTAACAGTGTTTAAGTTAATAACATAGTCATACATTGATTATGAAGTGTGTAAGAGATACACACCTGATTATGTGCAAAACTACACCTTCTACGTCGGTACTGTCGTTAATCGACACAACCGCGATTTTTCTACTCTCCTGCTCGGATGCTGGTCCACACCCCGGTGGCCAATCACGAACCGCTGAGACCGCCCTCTTCTTGAACTTAGGGGCTGGGGTCTCAGATCTAACCCCACTTACTGCTTGATTAGCCTTCGAATCCATAATATACCTTATCACTAAATCGGGTTAAAGAAGTGAACTAAAATATTAAGAACTAGAATCCCGGAGTTAGATCTCTTACCTAAGTCGACAGATCCCAAAGGTTCTAGGCTTGGCTCACGACTAACAAATCCTGAAAACTCCACCCCAGATTGCTTTAATCACCCCCTCCTGTATTCGGCCAAGCACCAAAGAAATATGGAATATCTGCCTTCGGCATTTAATCATAAAAAGAGATGTCGAACAATTGAAACACTTACCCCCTCTACTAACGAAACTGATTAGGAGTGATGACGAATGGTCCATGATGAATCTGCTGTCACAAAATCCGAAAGAACACTTATGAGTGCCAAAAGAATTCTGCTTATAGAGGAATAAGAACCATGCCAAACAGATGCCAAAATCCAGCTTTTGTTCCCTATGAGTCGATAGAAAAAGAAAAGAAGAGATAAGAGAGATTCAGCCAAGAGCAAGACTTACCCTCCAAATACCGAAGTCAATCCACGAAGCAACGAGAGAAAAAGAAAAGAGAGAGATCTTCAAAGGTTGATATTCAGCCAGAATGTTGGAACAAGAAGAGAAGAGTAGAGAGGTTTTGGCAAAAGAATAAGCTACCAAAAGGCTCGGCTAATCAACAAAATGAAAGTAGAAAGCAAAGAGAAGAATGATCTGTGAGGTTTTCGATTCTTAAGGTTTCGGCAAAAGAATAAGCTGCAATTGTGGTGCGGTGATCAAGGTGAATTTGACTAAGCACTTGAGAAGAAAAAGAAAAGACACTAAGGGAAGTTTAGATGAGCATTCAGCTAAGGGTGTTTTGAGAGAAAAGAAAAAGAACCAAAGATGCAAAAATGACCAAAAGTGAGAGTGATTTCGGCACAACAAGAATGAAAGAAAGCTGAAAGTCAAGAAGTTAAACACCTACACCCAAATGCCGAAAGGAAATGCCCCAAAGCAAACCAATTTCGGCACACCAACCACCCACCAAAACTGAATGCTTCAAGCTCTCATAGCCACTCCCACAATTCGGCTAAGCCTTCCCCACTTCAATCCCTCTTTTCTCTTCTTGTTTTTCTCCTGGCCAACCATTCAAACAAGTTTGAATTCTTCAAATTCCCCAAATTTATCTTCTCCACCCATTTTGAATTTGTTGACTTGTTCAACATCTATCCACCAGAGTTCCACCTGAGCACAACTCCGCTCAGTTCTGGCGTCAAAAAGAAATACCCAAAGAGGGATTCCTACAGCTTGAACCAAGGCTCCTTCCCCCTGCTTGTGACGTCACTTCCCTGAGCTCTAAGTGGCGCCTTCTTGCCACTTTACCAAGGCATTTCTTGTGCCAAAACTTGCTATAGAATACTCTTAACACTTACCCCTTCAGCTCCCTTATCCAGTGCCCAAAAATAAAAATTTTGCTATAGTTCCGGCCTACCCTTGGCTCATACCCAAACCCTAAGACACCCTAACTAGCATCATATCCAAGCCATTCACATGCAAATAATTAAAATACAATAGCCCCTATTTAAGGATGTTACAGTTCTACCCCCCTTAAAAATAATTTCGGCCTCGAAATTACCTCGTCAAAAGAGTTGATGGTATTGCTGCCGTATCACATCCTCTGGTTCCCACGTGGATTCTTCCGTACCATGGTTCTGCCATAATACCTTTACCAATGGAACCGACTTCTTACGCAAAACTTTAACATCCTGATCCAGAATCTGCACTGGTTTCTCTTCCATGGCCAAATCTGGGCTCACCTCGATTTCCTCCACTGACACAACATGCGATGGATCTGAGTGGTAGCGCCTAAGCATGGAGACATGAAACACATCGTGAATCTGACTCAATTCTGCTGGTAACTCGAGCTGATAAGATACTGGTCCCACACGTTTCAACACCTTATACGGCCCGATAAACCTAGAGCTCAGCTTGCCTTTCCGACCAAACCTCAGCACTTTCTTCCACGGCGAGACCTTCAGGAAAACCTTGTCACCTACTGCTAACTCTATATTTCTTCGCTTAAGATCGGCATAAGACTTCTGCCTGTCCGAAGCTTCCTTTAGACGAGCTCGAATCAGCTTAACCTTTTCCTCTGTTTCAGCAACCAACTCCGGACCCAACATTTGACGCTCACCCAACTCTGTCCAGCACGTAGGTGTACGACACTTCCGACCATATAACGCCTCATATGGTGCCATCTTAATGCTTGCCTGCTAACTATTGTTGTACGCAAATTCTACCAGCGGTAGAAATTCTTCCCAGCTGCCTCTGAAATCCAAGACACAACCTCTCAACATAACCTTTAGAATTTGTATTACCCTTTCTGACTGCCCATCTGACTGCGGATGAAATACTGTACTGAAATCCAATCTTGTACCCAGTGCCTGATGCAACGCTTTCCAAAACCTCGACGTGAATCTGGGATCCCTATTTGAGATAATCGATACTGGCACTCCATGCAACCTCACTATCTCTCCCACATACAACTTGGCTAGCTTTTGCAGCGAGTAATCAACCCGAACCGGTATAAAATGAGCTGATTTAGTTAAACGATCCATAATCACCCAGACTGAGTCCTTCTTGCTAGGCGTAAGAGGTAGCCCACTGACAAAATCCATCGTAATCCTTTCCCACTTCCACTGCAGAATCTTCACTGGCTGCAACAAACCCGACAGTAATTGGTGCTCAGCTTTGACCTGTTGACACGTCAGACATTTACTCACAAACTCAGTCACTTCCTGTTTTAGACCCGGCCACCAAAACTATTCCTGCAAATCTCGGTACATTTTGCTACCCCCAGAATGCATAGCATATAGGCTGCTATGAGCTTCCTGAAGAATCCTCTGCCTCAACTCAACGTCCTTCGGCATACAAACTCTCCCTTGGAAACACAACACTCCATCACTGCTCAAGCTATAACCTTCCAATCCACCATTCTGCACTTGCAACTTCTGAGCACTTAGACCCTCATCCACTAGCTGTTTCTCTTTAACCCGATCTTCCCAAGTCGGCTTTTTCTGCAATTCTGCTAATAGACTCTCGTCGTCATACAAACTGAGATGAGCAAACATTGCTCCTAAGTCTGACACTACCTTACGGCTCAACATGTCTGCCACCACGTTGGCCTTGACCGGATGATACTCAATTGAACAGTCGTAGTCGTTCAACAACTCGATCCACCTCCACTGCCTCAAATTCAAGTCCTTCTGAGTCAAGAGGTACTTCAGACTCTTGTGATCCATGTAAACTATTGACTTCTCCCCGTACAGATAATGCCTCCATATCTTCAGGACGAAAACCATTGCAGCAAATTCCAGATCATGCGTCGGATAGTTAACTTCGTGCGATCTCAGCTGTCGAGACACATATGCCACTACTTTCCCTTCTTGCATCAGCACACATCCCAAACCAGTATGCAATGCATCACAATATACTGTAAACTCTTTTCCTGCTTCAGGTTGAATCAAGATCGGAGTCTCTGTCAGAATTCTCTTTAACTTGTTGAAACTTTCCTGTTGCTTACTAGACCACACAAATGGAACCCCTTTTCTCAACAACTTGGTCAACGGTGCAGCGGTCAAAGAAAACCCTTCCACAAATCTTACGTAATACCGCTGCGGACCAGAAAACTCGAACACGCTACTGACTTAGGCGGTTTCGGTCCAACACGCCTCAATCTTCCGAGGGTCCACTCTGATTCCTTCCGCTGACACCACATGACCGAAGAAAGTTACCTCCTTAAGCCAAAACTCGCACTTACTAAACTTGGCAAATAATTGCTTTTCCCTCAGAATCTGCAAAACCAACCGGGGCATCATGATCCTCCTCAGATCTTGAGTACACCAATATGTCATCTATAAACACCATGACAAATTGGTCCAAGTACGGCTGGAACACCCGGTTCATCATGTCCATGAATGCTGCTGGCGCGTTAGTCAACCCGAACGGCATTACCAAGAACTCGTAGTGCCCATACCGAGTGCAAAACGCCGTCTTATGGATATCAGCCTCCTTTACCTTATGCTGATGATACCCCGACCTCAAATCGATCTTAGAGAAGACTGACGCCCTATTAAGCTGATCAAACAAATCATCTATTCTCGGCAACGGATACTTGTTCTTGATCGTCAACTTATTCAGCTGGCGGTAGTCTATACACATTCGCATTGTACCATCTTTCTTCTTAACAAAGAGCACAGGCGCTCCCCAAGGCCAAACACTTGGTCGGATAAAACCCGGGTCCAACAACTCCTGAATCTGTGCTTTCAATTCCACCAATTCCTTTGGCGCCATCCTATACAGGGCAGTAGACACTGGCGCGGTTGCGGGTAACAAATCTATGCCAAATTCAACTTCATGATCCGGAGGCAGACCCGGAAGTTCTTCTGGGAATACGTCGGTAATTCCTTCACCGTTCGGACATTCTCTACAGCTGATTTCTTGGCCTCCAAAGCACACACATGAATGATGAACGCCTCACATCCCTTCCTGACCATTTTCTCAGCCTTCAGAGCAGATACGACATTAGATAGATAATCCCTTCTATTACCTATCATTACTACTTCTTCACCTTCAATTATTCTCAATGCCATGCGCTTAGCCGCGCAGTCCAAACTCGCTTGATACTTCACCAGCCAATCCATCCCAAGGATCAGATCGAACTCCACAAATGGCAGTTCCATCAGATCAGCCACAAACACTACCCCTTGGAGTTCTAGGGGTACATCCCTATATAATTTATTTACTTCTACAGAGTGACCTAGAGGGCTAATTACTGTCATCTCTCTAGAAGTAATCTCAAAGTCTAAGTTCATGGTTTCCACTATGCTACTGGTAGCATACGAGTGCGTCGAACCAACATCTATCAAAGCAGTATAAGGTAGTCCAAAAATTAAGAACATACCGGTTATGACGTCCGGTGCGTCGCCCTCCTCTCGGCGCCTCGCTGCATATACCAACCCTGGCTGTCTTGCTTCCATATTGCCTGTACCTCTACCTGGTGCTCTGCGGCCTTGACCAAAACCATTACCTCCCCTGGCAGAACCACGACCCCTCTGTGGTTACTGTTCGCCGTTCCTGAACTGAGCATGCCCCTGACTCTCAGATTGCATCCTAGCTAGCTTACGTGGACAATCGCTTACACGATGATTCAACGACCCACACTCAAAGTATCCTCTGCTACCAGTCCAACATTCCCCCCAATGGGATTTCCCACATCGAGCACACTACGTTGGCCCTTGGGTAGCAGCACAAGGCCTCACACCTTGGTTCGGCCCACCATACCTAGCCCTTTTCTGAGAATTTCCGGCTGACCCTGACGACCCAAAACTCCTCTTGTGTCTATTCCTGTCCAGATTCTGTTTCGTAGACTCCCTCACCCCTTAGGATATCTTAGCCTTCTCTACCAGTATAGCAAACTCCCTCTCTTACTGTGGAGCGATCAGCAATCTCAGTTTATCTCTCAGCCCGTCTTCAAACTTGACACAGCACTCATGCTCCGTAGCCACGATACCCCGAGCGTAACGGCTCAACCTTAAGAATTCTGCCTCATACTCAGATACTGACCTACTTCCCTGAACCAGTCTTAGAAACACCTTCCTCTATACATCAATGTAACTGGACCCAATGTATTTCCTCTAATAAGCTGCCTTAAAATAGTCCCAAGTGAGATCATCAGCTATCGCACCATCCCGAACCGTGAGCCACCACCAATATGACTCATTCTAGAGAAGAGACACTATACCCTTCAATTTCTCCTCAGTCGTAAGGTCCAAATCGTCCATGATACGCTCTGTCGCCTCCAACCAATACTCAGTCGTATTTGGAGCCACACCAGAAACACCCCGGAATACCTCTGCTCCATTGGCTTGGAGTCGCTCAGACACAGATTTTTGAGCTCCCGTACCTCCACCTACTTCAGCTACTCTCTTAAGAACCCGCAGCATCGCTCTGACATCGCATTATCACTGTGCGATCACGAAACTCGTGTAGCGGTGGTGGCGGTGGTACCTCATTTTTCGACCCCTGACTAGACCCCACTAGTTCAGACACAGTCATCCTACCCCGACTGCGTCCATGCATGTTACGACCACGTCCTCGGGTGCTCATGACTAACATTCTCTATTTATCTGATTTAAAAGTTTTATGCGTTAGACTTATTCCATCTTTATTATTCTGGTACGATTTTATGAAACAGTTTTATTACAGAGTTTTGTTTTCGCGAGTTCACAGAAACCTATGAGTTCCAGTCTTTAGGGTAATCCACTAGTACTATCAATCATATCACTATCATCACAATCATATATATAAACACAGCAGTTGGGGGTACTTACCAGGGCGGACCGGTGCCAGAGACTCGGTGCCATGCTTCCCAGACCATGTTTTTTTTCCAACAAGACCTCTTTAAAACCCACTTTTGAAATATTTTGGGCCTCAGGCCCACAACTGAGCTTTTGAACTTAGCTGTAATACCAAAAATTGTAACACCCCAACCCGGTCAGTACACTACGACCGAATCCGGCATGTCACAAGGTAAAATATTTTGATCAAAAATAAGTTGTAAGTTCGATTTGGAAGAACGATATTCGAAAATGTGTTGGACGTTTAAAAATCTTGAATGAAAGAAGAACCTCTTTGATAAAAACCATATGTCATTGTTTATTTTAAGAAAACCATGTGATTTTAGGAAAATCCCGACTTTATTTAGGTGTAAAGTTGAAAACCGTTTTTAAAAACATTTTGTCTTGAAGTAAACTTAGTTTAAAGGAAGTTTGAGCCGATTTGTTGTTATCAGTTATTTATTCTTACCCGATGGTAGAGCTTAGAAAACCCGGTGAGATGTGTAACTTAGAAAAACATTGATTTACAGGTTATTTTAACATGCCATGTTGTTTACTTAAGCAAAATATGATAAACTTTAACGAGATAAAATAACCCAAAAATATTAATTAGTGGCCTTATTAAAAACCCAAATAAAACCAAATTAAAAATAAAGTACCCAAAAGAGTAAACAAACTAAAACGAAAGCAATATGCATGGCCATCTCGAGTCCGTCCGGCTCCACATCTGCGATCTACGAGTCATTTGCAAAATGTAAGGGAAGAGGTGAGTCACCGAGACTCAGTGTATAATCCCCCTCCCGATTATATCAACACTCTTACACAATTTCATAAGCAAGTAAATATGTCAAGCAACCCAAACCTAGCTATCCAAAACTCCATATTCTACCCCGTGTGGTGCCAAACCACTAGTGGTGCCAAACCACTGGTGACTCAAAGTCACAATCAAAGTATATACAAATGTGGTACCAAACCACTGGTGACCCAAAGTCACAAATAATCATATGTGGGGCCAACCCACTTTGTGGTACCAAACCACTGGTGACAATCCCTTTTCGGAGCA
The DNA here is from genome assembly GCA_025503065.1 of Gossypium bickii. Classification (NCBI taxonomy): domain Eukaryota; kingdom Viridiplantae; phylum Streptophyta; class Magnoliopsida; order Malvales; family Malvaceae; genus Gossypium; species Gossypium bickii. Next base: position 19,166,391 of record CP106720.1, on the reverse strand, counting down.
ATATGCGCGGCCAACCCACTGTGGTACAAAGCCACTGTGACGAGTCACTAAGATCCAATGTGGTGCCAAACCACTGGTGACCCAAAGTCACAAATAATCATATGTGGTACCAAACCACTGGTGGTGCCAAACCACTGGTGACCCAAAGTCACAAATATCACATCTTCCCCCTCCTCTCATAACACCCATTTCAATGCACATGCTTATACATACATTACTAACATGCTTTATCAATTAACAACATACCGCCACATAGCATATACATATTCATCAGAAATCAAATATCATTAACTATCAGAATGGACTTACCCGGAGTCCTCGCTCATACCCATAAGAGTAGCATATCGATATCTACACTTATTCTGGCTTTTAACAGTGTTTAAGTTAATAACATAGTCATACATTGATTATGAAGTGTGTAAGAGATACACACCTGGTTACACGCAAAACTATACCTTCTACGTCAGTATTGTCGTTAATCGACACAACCGCGATTTGTCTACTCTCCTGCTCAGATGCTGGTCCACACCCCAGTGGCCAATCACGAACCGTTGAGACCGCCCTCTTCTTGAACTTAGGGGTTGGGGTCTCAGATCTAACCCCACTTATTGCTTGATTAGCCTTTGAATCCATAATATACCTTATCACTAAATTAGGTTAAAGAAGTGAACTAAAATATACAGAACTAGAATCCTGGAGTTAGATCCCTTACCTAAGTTGACAAATCTTGAAGGTTCTAGGCTTGGCTCACGACTAACAAATCCCAAAAACTCCACCCCAGATGGCGTCAATCACCCCCTCCTGTATTTGGCCAAGCACCAAATAAATATGGAATATCTGCCTTCGGCATTTAATCATAAAAAGAGATGTCGAACAATTGAAACACTTACCCCCTATACAAACGAAACCGATTAGGAGTAATGACAAATGGTCCACGATGAATCTGCTGTCACAAAACCCGAAAGAACACTTATGAGTGCCAAAAGAATTCTGCTTATAGAGGAATAAGAACCATGCCAACCAGATGCCAAAATCTGGCTTTTACTCCCTATGGGTTGATAGAAAAAGAAAAGAAGAGATAAGAGATATTCGGCCAAGAGCAAGACTTACCCCCATATACCGAAGTCGATCCACGAAGCAACGAGAGAAAAAGAAAAGAGAGAGATCTTCAAGGGTTGATATTTGTCCAAAATGTTGGAACAAGAAGAGAAGAGTAGAGAGGTTTCAGCAAAAGAATAAGCTACCAAAAGGCTCAGCTAATCAACAAAATGAGAGTAGAAAGTAAAGAGAAGAATGATCTGTGAGGTTTTTGGTTCTTAAGGTTTCGGCAAAAGAATAAGCTGCAATTGTGGTGTGGTGATAAAGGTGAATTTGGCTAAGCACTTGAGAAGAAAAAGAAAAGACACTAAGGGAAGTTTAGATGAGCATTCGGCTAAGGGTGTTTTGAGAGAAAAGAAAAAGAACTAAAGATGCAAAAATGACCAAAAGTGAGAGTGGTTTCGGCACAACAAGAATGAAAGAAAGCTGAAAGTCAAGAAGAGAAGCACCTACACCCAAATGCCGAAAAGCAATACCCCAAAGCAACCTAATTTCGGCACACCAACCACCCACCAAAATCGAATGCTTCAAGCTCTCATAGCCACTCCCACAATTCGGCTAAGCCTTCCCCCACTTCAATCCCTCTTTTCTCTCCTTGGTTTTCTCCTGGCCAACCATTCAAACAAGTTTGAATTCTTCAAATTCCATAAATTTCTCTTCTCCACCCGTTTTGAATCTATTGACTTGTTCAACATCTATCCACCAGAGTTCCACCTGAGCACAACTCCTCTCAGTTCTGACGTCAAAAAGAAAAACCCAAAGAGGGATTCCTCCAGCTCAAACCAAGGCTTCTTCCCCCTGCTGGTGGCGTCACTTCCCTGAGCTCTAAGTGGCGCCTTCTTGCCACTTTACCAAGGCATTTCTTGTGCCAAAACTTGCTATAGAATACTCTTAACACTTACCCCTTCAGCTCCCCTTATCGAGTACCTAAAAATAAAAATTTTGCTATAGTTTCAGCCTACCCTTGGCTCATACCCAAACCCTAAGACACCCTAACTAGCATCATATCCAAGCCATTCACATGCAAATAATTAAAATGCAAGAGCCCCTATTTAAGGATGTTACAATAATTATGTGTTATAGTAAGAATTTGACGTTGCTATACAAGGGAAAAATGTTCAGCATGTCATAAAACATAAGAAAAAGGAATAAAGTTTAATTTTTGAGCTAGGGGCAAAAATTGTAATTATGCAAAAGTTTAGGGGCAAAATTATAATTTTGCCAAAGTTTGAGTTGGGGACTGTTTTGATAGTACATTAATTAAATAAGTGAAATGTGGTGTTTTAGACCCTGAAAAATGTTAAATAAGTGAAATGTGGTGTTTTAGACCCTGAAAAATGAGATTTGGACCTAGAACTGGAGGAAAATCGAAAATCGGAAAAGTTGGTAAAATAGTCGTTTCGACATTCGAGATAAGTTCGTGTGTTAATAATAATGCAACACCATGCTTGAATTGTAATTCTCTAGTGATATGACATAAATTGTATGATTTAATATGTTTAGAAGAAATTGATGGATGGTATGTATGGTATGGAAAATGTGATGTTTATTGTGTCATGTGAAATTGAATGGCAAATTAATGTTAGAGGAATTGAATGTTAAATTAATATTACATGGGTTGTATGGTTATTACAGTTTGTACTTCGATTGAGATTTCGACAAGAAAGTTTATATGTAAATAATGCATTTATTTTACTTGTAAAATAATTATTTTGTTAGATATTATGAAAATCATTGGGTAATAACTAAAATATGAAAATGTATGGATGGGAAATTCTCTATTGAACTTTCGAAAAAGAAAAGATACAAATGAGGTAGCTAGGTCAGATGTGTGGTACTAAGTGTAGGCCACTATGTGTACAAGAGAGCTACGATATGGTTTTAGGTCACGTGTGTAGTACTAAGTGTAGGCTACTACGTGTACCAGATGGATAGGTCGCATGTGTAGTACTAAGTGCAGGCTACTATGCGTACCCGATTGTTTCAATCACATGTGTGGTACTAAGTGCAGGCCACTATGTGTAAGTGATGGTTTTGGTCACATATGTAGTACTAAGTGCAGGCTACTATGTACACCAGATAGCTTTGGCTACAAGGGTGGTACTATGTGCAGGCCACCGTCTATATGTTATTATTTCGATGAGTTCAACGGGAAATTGACTAAGTGGAAATACATGCGATCATGTTATAAATAAGTGCAAGTGTGGATGTGACCAAATGAGAAATGTGGCAAATGTACGTATGAACAATATGCTCGATATGGAATCAGAAATTGGAAAGATTGGTATAGACAAGTGATGAACGCAACTAAAGTGAGAGAGAGCAAAAATTTACAATAGAACTGATTTGGACAGTAGCTATAACATCCTAGAAATGGGCCTATGCATTTTTGATTTAATTATACAAAATGACATGTCTTATGCGTTATGAATGTATTGTGAACATTTTTGGAGACTTGGAAATGTAAAGAAATGTTTCAGAAATGTTAAGTTCCAAAAGAGGAAAGTAAACATTTTTGGAAACTTGGAAATGTAAGGAAATGCTAAGTTGAAAAGAGGAAACTAAAACAAGGTGGCCTTAAGAAAATTTGTAGGTAAAACATGACATGAAATTGGGCTTGGAAGAATGGCTACAAGGCGCCACTTAAGGGCCTAGCAAGTGACGCCACATACAGGTGGAAATGGTCTTGAGTTCGAGTCATTTAGGAAGCAAAATAAAATTTTTATTTTTGCTACAAGGAGCAGAGAGGTGGACGGCATTAAGGCTTTTAAAAGAGGAGTTTTATTCTCTTTAAATTTTGGCTAAATAGGGGATAAATAATAGATTTATTTTAGATTATTTTCAAGAGAGATAAATGAGGATTTATTCTTTAATTTTTTAAATTAAAGAGATAAAGTTATCAAAATAGAAGAGTGGTGGCCAAGTAAGGGAGTCTTGGCCTAGTAATTTCGGCAAAAGGAGGAAAGTTAAGGCCATTCACCATTCTTTCATTCTCCTTCCTCTCTGCCGAATTTCTTCTTGTTGTTGAGCATCCATCTTTTTCTTTTTTTTTTCTTTTAGCCTCCTAGCGGATTCCTTCTAAGCCTAATATTCCTCTCTCCTTTCATCTTTGAAACCGAATGCATAGGGGGCTCATAGCCGATTGTTCATCAAGTCTCTAAGCCGAATCTCTGAAGTGGTGTCAGGAGGGATCTGTCGAATTCATTATTAAGGGTAAGAATTTTATGGTCATCAATTCATTCTCTTCTTTAAGCCAAAACATAGGAACTAATATCATTATTATTTTGTGGCCGAAATTATAAGGAGTGTTTCGGGGTTCTGCAACTGTCGACTTCAAGGAGGGATCTTTCGGGAATTCAAGGATCTAAGGTAAGTCAGGATTTACATTCGGCCAAGGGCCATCTATGATGGTTTAATGTTAGAATCGAACCTAACATATGTGTATAGGTATTTCGATAGATATTTAAGACAAGGGATACTTTCGGGAGTTAAAAATCGCAAGGTAAGTTTTGGTTACCCTTACTCCTTCAGGATTTAGTCTTATGGCCGAATAGGCTTTTACTAAATAGTAAGTGATTAATCAAATGTAGGAACTTAATATCTAAATCAGTAGATCAGTTTTTTCGGGATTTCAAGGAATTCGTTAAGCATATCAGGTGTGTTCCCTACACTAATCTTAATAGATTTATGGCTTAAACTTGATATATGTATTAATATGAAAGTGTAAGAATGTGGCTAAGGTACCATGTTATGGTACAAAGTACTCAGGTACGTTTCCTACTCCTACTAGGATTATGAAATATGTTATATTTAACATGTGATAAGTGATAAGAATGTGAAATTTGGCATGCTAATGCATAATAAATGATATGGGGCATATGGGTTATTGAAAAGGGGAAGTGAATGTGGTGACCTAAGACCACGATATCTAAATGTGGTGACCTAAGACCACGATATCTGAATGTGGTGACCTAAGACCACAATATCTGAATTTGGTGACTTCAGTCACAATTATTTAATCTGGTGGCTATGCCACAAACATTTATAAGGGCGATGAGCACGTCGACTACAACGACTGCCTTCGATGGTGTGTAGCGGATGGAGGGTTGACTTAGTAGTCCCCATGGTGTGCAGGATGGTACGGGTGATGTGTAGCGGATGGCATCTAGGTTTGGGTTCGGGTTGCATCATTATTTTTATCTGTTATATGTATTGATATGTGATATGATTATGTAAGCCTGAATTGTTAACTTTAGTGTTGGATACACATTGAGTCTGTTGACTCACCCCATTGTGGGAACATGTTTCAGGTGATGAACAGTGATGGACCGGGACGGCAGAACTTGTGGTGGCCATGCTCAGCTTGAAGTTTTATTTCATTTGGACATTTTATTTCGTTTAAGTACCTTATAATTATGTAGGTTTGTTTTGATGTAATAAGGCCACTATTGAACTATTTCATTGTTTCATTATGTTTACAAATTTTTATTCAGTTAAAGATTAAGTAATTTATTCTAAATGTACTTTATATGTCTTATCACCTAAAATTTAAAAAGGGTTTTTATTATAAAACAATTTTGTTTTCTTCTCGAGCCCAACCCAAAACAATATTTCTTTTAAAACACACTATTTTCTGAAGGAACAAAAGGATTTTTAACCGGTTTACATCGAGAAACATACCATATCCGGTCAAGGCTAGTGGGCCGGGTGTGGGGTGTTTCAGTTTGGTATCGGAGCCCGTTTTAAACTCTCGGCCTGAGGTTTAAGGCCCAAAACATTTTCAAAGCGAGCCCAAATGAGTTTTCTGAAAATATTTTTAAAATACGCAGGGTTTTTTCTGGCATGGCACCTAAGTCTCCGACCCGCAGTCCACCAGGTAAGTACTTCTATCCATTTGTGTGATTTATTGAATGATTTGTAGAAGGGTAGAAATGGAATGGAACGTAGATTAGCATGATATGTACTTGAACCCTAGGATTAGTTTTCCCCAACACTTACATAAGACTTAAGTGCTAACTAAACAACCCTATGGCTAAGTCGCCGAGTTAGGGTGTGGTAACCCCTGTGCGCATGTCTAGGATTGGATCCGGAAGAGCCTGGTACTTAAGCAGTCCTAGTGACTCACCTCCTCTTATTTGGAATCCTACAGTGCGTAGCTTCGGTTCACCCTAACCAAGAGGACTCGGTCATAAAGCTAAACACAATAACTAGAACCCGAAAGGGAACTAGCCGTGTTTTTATAAAAACCCTAGTTTTAAAACTCTTAAAATTACCTTTTTAATTTGTGAAGACTATTTTTACAAAAAAACTTTCGAAAAAATTTCGATTTATAAAATTACAAAAATACCCCTAGTGGTAAAATTACAAAAATACCCTTGGTTTATAAAATTTCCAAAATACTCACAGTTTTTATCAAAATTTTCATTACTTTATAAAATGTTCAACAAACCCTAATTTGCAAATTATCAAAAATACCTTGATTTTGGAAAATTACGAAATTGCCCCTAACTTACAAAATTACCAAAATGACCCTAACTTCTAAAATTTTTGCAGTATCACCAAAATAGAAAGCAAATTCACAAAAAGAACCCTCAAAGGTTTGCAAATTTTGAAATACCCCTGAATTATTAAACTTTACAAATTTACCCTGGTTTATTACCAAAATACCCCTGGATTTCAAAATTTCCAAAAATACCCTGAGAACGCAAAATCACCAAAATACCCTTATTGACAAAATCACCAAGGAACTTTATTTTGAAAAAAAATCATGAAAATACCCCTGTAGGACAAATGACGAAAATACCCCTGGGCTAGGAACGGACAGAAATGTCCGAAGAGTGAATGTGTATGGGAGATACCATGGAATGGATGTCACTGAATGAATGTTTGAATGAATGTACTTCTCTAAATTAGGATAGAAGACATGAAAACTTTGATTGAATCGAAAGAACCACTACTGAGCTTCTATCCATAAAATTTCTTCGCGGATAATCAGTGAAACAAGTACTAATTCATAAAATTTCTTAATCAAATTAAAGCACGGTAGTAGAAATGATCTCTAGGGGATGTGGCCAAAACGTGCGAGGACGCGGTAGAGGTAGGATGACCGTGTCAGAACCCGTTAGGTCGGGTCAAGGGTCTGACAATGAGGTACCACCGCCACCACCACCCCCAGCTGTTGGTGTTGAGTAGCAAGCTCAGACGGGGGATGATGCTATGTCGCGGTCGTGTCTGCGAGTTCTTGAGTTGGTGGGGTCAGTGCGGGAGGAATTCGGGAGCTCGAAAGTCGGTACTGAGTGACTTCGTGCCAACGAGCCGAGGTGTTCCGTGGAGTGTCGGGAGTGGCACCCCATCTGCGCCGAGTATTGGTTGGAATCAAGCGAAGCGGATTATGGATGAACTAGATCGACCCACGAGGAGAAGTCGAAAGGAATGGTGGCATTCCTACGCGATGAAGCGTACCAATGGTGGCTCACGATTCGTGATAGTGCCACAATGAGAGGATCGACATGGGACTATGTTAAGACGGCTTATCGGAAGAAGTATGTCGATTTTCGGTATCTTGATGAGCAAAGAAAAAGACATTTATGAAATTTGGTTCAAGGAACAAGTCCGTGGCGAGTATGAAGTCGAGTTTCGAGGTGAGCCATTATGCCCGAGGAGTGGTGGCTACGAGCATGAGCGGTGTGTCCGATTTGAAGACGGTTTGAGGATGATTTAAGGTTGTTGATAGCCCCACATCAGGAACGGGAATTTTTCGCATTAGTGGAAAAGGCTAAGGTAGCCGAGGGAATCAATGACTCGGTAAAGCAGAGCTCTGATAGGAATAGGCCTAAGAGGGGTTATGGGTCGTCAGGACCGTCTGGGAGTGTGCAGAAAAGGCCTAGAGTTGGTGGGCCGTGAGGTCAGCAAGTTGGTGCAAGAGGGCAGTATCGTCCTTGTGATCAGTATGGGAAGAGACACTTATGAGAGTGTTGGAAGAGGACAGGAGGATGTTTCAGGTGTGGGTCCAAAGACCATATGATTAAGGATTGTCCAATGAAACCGGAGGGAAGTCGGCCAGTAGCTCAGAACGTTAATTAGGCTGGTAGAGGTGGACAGCAGCCTCAACATGGTCGTGGTCCGAATAATAGAGGTAATGGTACCGCAGAGGGCGTGGAACACCGAGCGAGAGTCTTGCCGGCTAACACTGAGGCAAGGCAACCGGGTTTGGTTTATGCAGTTCGTCAGAGGGAGGATGGAGACGCACCGGACGTCATAACCGGTACGTTCCTTATTCATGGAAAGCCCTATTTTGCTCTTATTGATGTGGGCTCGACCCATTCATATGTTGCATGTAGTATAGTGGAAACACTAGGCCTACACTCTGAACTTTCTGATAGGGAGATGACTGTAGTAAGCCCATTAGGCCAAAGCTGTAGTGGTGGATAAGATCTTTTTGAGTGTACCACAGAAATTCGGGGAGTGAACTTTGGGTGACTTAATGGAGTTACCCTTTGGAGAATTTGACCTCATACTTGGTATGGATTGGTTAGTAGAGCACCGGGCCGTGTTGGATTGTGCGGCTAAATGAATGGAACTAAGAACCCCAGAGGGTGAGGTGGTTATCATGATAGAAGAAAGAAGGAACTACTTGTCTAATGTAGTTTCGGCACTAAAGGCTGAAAGGATGGTTTGAAAAGGGTGTAAGGCGTTTCTAGCCTTCGTAAGTGCATTAGATGGAAAGGAAGAAGGTGTCAGTAGAGTCAGAACGGTAAGGGATTTCGTGGATGTGTTCCCAGAGGAATTACCAGGAATACCCCCAAATAGGGAGGTGGAATTTGGAATAGATTTGCTACCTGGTATAGCTCCTGTGTCAATTACCCCGTACAGAATGGCACCAAAGGAGTTGGTGGAGCTCAAGGCTCAGATTCAAGAATTGCTGGATCGTGGGTTCATCCGACCCAGTGTGTCTCCGTGGGGAGCATCGGTCCTGTTTGTGAAAAAGAAGGATGGAACTATGCGAATGTGCATAGACTACTGTCAGTTGAATAAACTGACCATCAAGAACAAGTATCCTTTGCCCAGGATAGATGACTTGTTCGATCAGCTAAAGGGGGCAGCTATGTTTTCGAAGATAGATCTACGGTCGGGATATCATTAGTTGAAGGTAAAGGAGGCAGATATCCATAAGACCGCCTTTAGGACAAGATACGGCCATTATGAGTTTGTAGTAATGCCGTTTGGATTGACGAACGCACCAGCCGCGTTCATGGATATGATGAACCAAGTTTTCCAACCCTACTTGGATAGGTTCATCGTCGTGTTTATCGATGACATCCTTGTGTATTCGAAGTCAGAGGAAGATCATGATGAGCACCTACGGGATAGTGTTACAAGTATTAAGAGAGAAGAAGCTCTATGCCAAATTCAGCAAGTGTGAATTTTGGCTTAAGGAGGTGGCATTCTTAGGACATGTGGTATCCGCAGAGGGAATAAAGGTGGATCCTAGGAAGATCGAAGCAGTGTTGGATTGGAAACAACCCAGGTCCGTGGCTGAGATCCGTAGTTTCTTAGGTTTGGCAGGCTATTACAGGAGGTTCGTAGAAGGGTTCTCGTCAATAGCCGCGTCTTTGACAAAGTTATTGAGGAAGGAAGTACCCTTTGTATGGACAGATAAGCAACAGGAGAGCTTTAAGAAGTTTAAGAAGGTCTTTTGGAAGCTCCAGTTCGATTCGACTGAGGCAGAAAGGATTTTGTGGTGTGTCTTGTGACGCTTCGCACTGCAGGATAGGGAGTGTGTTCTAATGCAAGATGGAAAAGTAGTCGCATATGCGTCTCGACAACTAAGGCCTCATGAGGTTAAGTACCCAACTCATGACTTGGAATTGGCAGCAGTGGTTTTCGCTCTTAAGGTGTGGAGGCATTACCTTTATGGAGAAAAGTCGATAATCTACACGGACCACAAAAGTCTTAAGTATCTGTTGACTCAGAAAGAGTTGGACTTAAGACAGCGAAGGTGGGTGGAGCTACTAAAGGATTATGATTGTTCAATCGAGTATCACCCAGGCAAGGCGAATGTGGTAGCGGATGCTTTAAGTCGAAAGGTAGTGTCGGATCTGAGGGCGATGTTCGCACACTTAAGTTTGTATGATGATGGAAGTCTGCTGGCAGAATTGCAAGTCAAACCCACGTGGTTGAATGAGGTAAAGGAAAGTTAATTGTTGGATGAGGACTTAAGTGCTAAGCTACAGCAAGTACAGAACGGAGAGTTAGAAGATTATGGTGTTAACGATGAGGAAGTATTGTACTTCAAGGGAAAGGTCTGTATGCCAAAGGACGAGGAGTTAAGACAAAGTATTCTTCGGGAGGCGCATAGTAGCCCTTATGCTATGCATCCCGGAGGCACTAAGTTGTCTGAGGATCTAAGGGAGCAGTTTTGGTGGCACGATCTTAAGCGGGAAGTTCTCGAATTCGTAGGAAAATGTCTGACGTGTCAGCAAGTTAAGGCTGAACACCAAGTTCCATCAGGATTACTTCAGCCAATCGAGATTCCGCAATGGAAGTGGGAAAGAATTACCATGGATTTCGTTAGTGGGCTTCCCCTTACGCCTACTAAAAAGGACTCGGTATGGGTAATAGTGGACCGTTTGACCAAGTCCGCGCATTTCATTCCGGTAAAAGTGGATTATTCTCTTCAGAAGTTGGGCCAAGTTATTTGTGGCGAAAATTATGAGGTTACACGGAGTGCCGGTGTCAATCATTTCGGATAGAGACCCCAGATTTACGTCTCGGTTTTGGAGGGCACTTCATCAAGCTTTAGGTACTAAGTTGGATTTCACTACGGCCTTTCATCCACAGTCGGACGGGCAGTCTGAACGGGTAATTCAGGTGTTAGAGGATATCTTTGAGGGTGTGTGTGATGGATTTCCGAGGAAGTTGGGAGGACTATTTGCCTTTAGCAGAGTTCGCCTACAACAATAGCTACCAAGCTAGTATTCGGATGGCACCGTACGAAGCACCGTATGGTCGAAGGTGTCGGACTCCTACGTGTTGGATGAAATTGGGAGAACGTCGAGTTTTGGGTCCTGAGATTGTGGCCGAATCCGAAGAGAAGGTGGAGATAATTCGGGCACGGTTGAAAGAAGCCTCTGACAGGCAAAAGTCATATGCCGACCTCAAGTGGAGAGTTTGAAGTGGGGGACCAAGTGTTTCTGAAAATCTCACCTTGAAAGAAGGTGATGAGGTTTGGTCGCAAAGGGAAGTTAAGCCCAAGGTTTATAGGGCCCTATCGAGTGTTGAAGCGAGTTGGACCAGTGGCATATCAGTTAGAGTTGCCACTGGAGTTGAAGCAGATGCACGACGTATTCCATGTTTCCATGCTACGTCGATATCGATCGGATCCATCTCACGTAGTACCGGTTGAAGAGGTGGAGCTAAGGCCAAACTTATCCTACGAAGAAGAGCCGATTCAGATCTTGGAACGAGACGTAAAAGTGTTACGGAGGAAGTCAGTTCCTCTAGTCAAAGTGTTATGGTGCAACCATGGATCGGAGGAAGCTTCGTGGGAGCCAGAAGAGGCAATGCAACAGCAATACCCTCATTTATTTTAGCCAGGCAATTTCGAGGATGAAATTATTTTAAGGGGATAGAACTGTAACATCCTAGAAATGGGCCTATGCATTTTTGATTTAATTATACAAAATGACATGTCTTATGCATTATGAATGTATTGTGAACATTTTTGCAAACTTGGAAATGCAAGGAAATGTTTCAGAAATGTTAAGTTCCAAAAGAGGAAAGTAAACATTTTTGGAAACTTGAAAATGTAAGGAAATGCTAAGTTGAAAAGAGGAAACTAAAACAAGGTGGCCTTAAGAAAATTTGTAGGTAAAACATGACATGAAATTGGGCTTGGAAGAATGGCTACAAGGCGCCACTTAAGGGCCTAGCAAGTGACGCCACATACAGGTGCAAATGGTCTTGAGTTCGAGTCATTTAGGAAGCAAAATAAAATTTTTATTTTTGCTACAAGGAGCAGAGAGGTGGACGGCATTAAGGCTTTTAAAAGAGGAGTTTTATTCTCTTTAAATTTTGGCTAAATAGGGGATAAATAATAGATTTATTTTAGATTATTTTCAAGAGAGATAAATGAGGATTTATTCTTTAATTTTTTAAATTAAAGAGATAAAGTTATCAAAATAGAAGAGTGGTGGCCAAGTAAGGGAGTCTTGGCCTAGTAATTTCGGCAAAAGGAGGAAAGTTAAGGCCATTCACCATTCTTTCATTCTCCTTCCTCTCTGCCGAATTTCTTCTTGTTGTTGAGCATCCATCTTTTTCTTTTTTTTTTCTTGTAGCCTCCTAGCCGATTCCTTCTAAGCCTAATATTCCTCTCTCTTTTAACCTTTGAAACCGAATGCATAGGGGGCTCATAGCCGATTTTTCATCAAGTCTCTAAGCCGAATCTCTGAAGTGGTGTCAGGAGGGATCTGTCGAATTCAATATTAAGGGTAAGAATTTTATGGTCATCAATTGATTCTCTTCTTTAAGCCGAAACATAGGAACTAATATCATTATTATTTTGTGGCCGAAATTATAAGGAGTGTTTCGGGGTTCTGCAACTGTCGACTTCAAGGAGGGATCTTTCGGGAATTCAAGGATCTAAGGTAAGTCAGGATTTACATTCGGCTAAGGGCCATCTATGATGGTTTTATGTTAGAATCGAACCTAACATATGTGTATAGGTATTTCGACAGATACTTAAGACAAGGGATACTTTCGGGAGTTGAAAATCGCAAGGTAAGTTTTGGTTAACAGTACTCCTTCGGGATTTAGTCTTATGGCTGAATAGGCTTTTACGAAATAGTAAGTGATTAATCAAATGTAGGAACTTAAGATCTAAATCAGTAGATCGATTTTTTCGGGATTTCAAGGAATTCGTTACGCATATCCTGTGTGTACCCTACACTAATCTTAATAGATTTATGGCTTAAACTTGATATACGTATTAATATGAAAGTGTAAGAATGTGGCTAAGGTACCATGTTATGGTACAAAGTACTCAGGTATGTTTCCTACTCCTACTAGGGTTATGAAATATGTTATATTTAACATGTGATAAGTGATAAGAATGTGAAATTTGGCATGCTAATGCATAATATATGATATGGGGCATATGGGTTATTGAAAAGGGGAAGTGAATGTGGTGACCTAAGACCACGATATCTGAATGTGATGACCTAAGACCACGATATCTGAATTTGGTAACTTCGGTCACAATTATTTAATCTGGTGGCTATGCCAAAAATATTTATAAGGGCGATGAGCACGTCGACTGCAGCGACTGCCTTCAATGGTGTTTAGCGGATGGAGGGTTGACTTAGTAGTCCCCACGGTGTGCAGAATGGTACGGGTGATGTGTAGCGGATGGCATCTAGGTTTGGGTTCGGGTTGCATCATTATTTTTATCTGTTATATGTATTGATATGTGATATGATTATGTAAGCCTGAATTGTTAACTTTAGTGTTGGATACACATTGAGTTTGTTGACTCACCCCGTTGTGGGAACATGTTTCAGGTGATGAACAGCGATAGACTGGGACGGCAGAACTTGTGGTGGCCATGCTCAGCTTGAAATTTTATTTCATTTGGACATTTTATTTCATTTAAGTACCTTATAATTATTTAGGTTTGTTTTGATGTAATAAGGCCACTGTTGAACTATGTCATTGTTTCATTATGTTTACAAATTTTTATTAAGTTAAAGATTAAGTAATTTATTCTAAATGTACATTATATGTCTTATCACCTAAAATTTAAAAAGGGTTTTTATTATAAAACGATTTTGTTTTCTTCTCGAGCCCAACCCAAAACAATATTTCTTTTAAAACACACTATTTTTCGAAGGAACAAAAGGATTTTTAACCGGTTTACATCGAGAAACATACCAGATCCGGTCAAGGCTCGTGGGCCGGGTGTGGGGTGTTTTAGTAGCAGTTATGTCAATTTGAAAAATCACCTAAAATAGTATAAATTGAATTATAAGTTGGATGAGATATTGATTTAAAGCTTATTGAGTCTATTTTCATATAAAAGAAACATATCAAACAAAGGATTCGTATATTTTAGATATTTGCATTTTTGTGAGACTGATTCAGAATGATTACGTGATCCCCTGTTCTGCATAGGAAAAATCATTTAAACTTGTACAAAAATAATTATGAGACATAATTTATATGACTGAAATCCTGAATGAATATATTTGCAAATGAATTAAATAAGAAGGTCATATGAACTCTGTACGAGGAGAAAATTGATTCGTAGTGAAGAGAGGTTAGAATAGTCAAACAGTAAAATAGGGGAAAATTTTAATGAATAAACTGTACTAATTGGCTAAGCTAAAAATTCTGAAAATTTTATGGTAAGAAGATAAATCAATCTAATTTCGGGGAAAATTAATGGATCTTAATTTGGAGTTTCGCAGCTCCAGATATAAATAATTTAATGACTGTGACTCAAGAAAACAGTTTAACTGGAATTTGAATAAATAGGGAGAATATGAAAATAGCATTGCTTATTATTTTCATGCGAGCTTACTAAGTGTAAAGCTTACTCCCTCCTTTCCATTTCTTTTAGATTTGTCAGGTCAGCTCAGGGTTGGAGATCGTCGGAGGCAACATCACACTGTCGAGCCATTATCCTTGGAGTATTGGCATGCGTATGTTAAATGTTTTCAAGTGAGTGGCATGTATAGGAACTTAGTTTTTCTATGATGGATGTTGTTGTGATTAGCCAAATGTATTGGCTTATAGTGATATGTTAATTATCGCCATGAGATATGGCTTACAATGATTTTGGCTTATAAGCCTATTTGTCCATGGTATGTGTTAATGTCTTGTTATGTGGTACAAGTGATTAAACAGATGACAAGGTCAAAAGCATGTGTTTGAAAAGTTTTATTTTGGGCGAAATTTGGTAACCCAGATTTGTATGATTGTGAATGTTGAAGTATGGTAACGCCTTGAACCCTATTCCGGAGTTGGACACGGTTAAGGGGTGTTACATTTAGTGGTATCAGAGCTATGGTTTAGTCGATTCTCAGACTAACATAGCAAGTGTGAGAGTCTAGTTATACATGCCACCAGTATGTGATAGTGTGATGCCTTCTGACGTGATTGTGGACAATCTTATTAAAAGAGAAGTACTCTCCAATCGAGCTATATCCGACCATTTGATAGTGATACTGAAGTATTTGAATAAAGTGTAGCTATGATGAGTTAAAGTCGGAAAACTATGAATAAGAATTCATAATGTGTATATGTTATAATGTGTGAAATGAAAGTTTATACAGTAATATGTCTATTCATATTTTTCTGACCTTTACATACTATAGCACGATTGACAAAAAAAATTGATTAGTGAATATGATAAGTAAGTTATTCAAATTTCGTAGAATGTATGAATGAGTGCACTTGTTTGAATAAGTATGATTAGAAAACTTGCATAGCTTAAATAAATGTGTTAAATTGATTGAACTAAGTTATATGACTATAATGATGAAATAGTGTCACATGTACATGTGTATGAGAGACGAGTCAGGGATCTTACGACCCGACCCCCTTACCGGAGTAGTGTTTTGAGAAGGAATTTCACGAGATTCGTATTGAATAAGTTCACAAGTATGATACCAAATGGTTCAGTTATAGAATGATTATGAACATGATCAGAGATTAAAATGGATAGATAAGTAACGACAGGACTAGTAAGGTAAGATGTTGGGAAATGTATTAACTGGAAATTTCTTCAGAATTAAACTTCTTTAATGAAAACCATATTGTGAGATTTACGATGGCAGAAATAATTAAAGGAATAATGTTGAAAGGTAAGATACCAGATTATGGCAGTCTTTTCCGAGGTATTTTGTATGTTTAACTGTTCTTGGAAATATTTTTTTTGGTTACTACCCCACTGATAAAATCCTTATTTTATGGGAGTGCTTTCTAATCATGATGTATAGACAAAAGTATTGGTAGTCGACTGGTACATAATCTGTATTGCTCTATGTCTCTTTGGCATTCCACTACATTCCATCTAATGGGACCTTATGAAATAATATGCATGATGATATAAATTTGTTTCTCCTAATTGATGCTCTATTCAATATACATATATGGGAAAGCTAAATAAGACCTTGCATTTTAATGAAGGCTAAAATAAAAGTTCTTTAGCACTAATTATGAGATCGTAAAGATTATGAGGAACTAAACTACTCTTCTGGTAAGATTTTCAAGGACGAAAATCCTTAAAGGGGAGAGAAATGTAACATCCCAAATTAGGGCCTAGTCGGAATAGTGGTTTCGAGACCACGAATTCGAGGTAGAAATAATTATTTTATGATTATTATAAGGTCTATGATATGTTCACATGCTTGTGTGAAAATTTCATGAAGCAATTATAGGTCTAAGGTGCTCGATTAGACTTTAACGACTAAATTGAATAAGTTGCAAAATGCATGTTCTAGAAGCTTTTTGTATGAAATTGCTTTGTATTATGAATTAGGAGCCCTTAAATAGCAATTTTACCAAATTTTAAAATTTTGGACAAAAATGGGCTTGTGTGGTAAAATATCTAGGAAAGGCATTAAGTGTATTTTAGTAATTTCACATATAAAGCCAAAATAGCCTAATAAAAAAAGATGTCATCTTTTTCATTCTTGGATGTTGCTACCGAAAATACCATGGAAGCCATTGCTGAGGTTTTGTCCAAGCTTTCCAAGCTCAATAATATGTTCGTTCTTGTCCCGTTTTTATTGATTTTCGTATTTTTGAAATCTTTGTACCTTAATCTACATATTTCTAACCATATTATGAGATATAGTTAAAGTCATAAATTTTACCCATGATGGATAATTGTGTATTTTGATTTGATGGTAGATTATGCATGTTTATGAGTAAAGGAACGATTTTTACTAGGTGATTTTCGGTGAAAACGAGTAAAACGAGCTAATTGGTAAAAGTTGTTATTGTTCATAATTATGTATTATAGTAAGAATTTGAAGTTGCTATAGAAGGGGAAAATGTTCAGCATGTCATAAAACATAAGAAAAAGGAATAAAGTTTAATTTTCGAGCCTAGGGGCAAAATCATAATTATGCAAAAGTTTAGGGGCAAAATTGTAATTTTTCCAAAGCTTGAGTTAGGGACTGTTTTGAGTAGTACATTAATTAAATAAGTGAAATGTGATGTTTTAAACCCCGAAAAATGAGATTTGGACCTAGAACTGGAGGAAAATCAAAAATCGAGAAAGTTGGTAAAACAGTCGTTTCGGCTAGGGATGAGCGTTCGATCGAATCGAATGAAAAAATTTCGAGTTAATCGAATTGACGAATCATATTTTATCATCCTAATTTGATTTGAAATTTTCTCAAATCGAGTCGAGTGAGATGAAATTCGAATCGAATCGAATCGAATATATTTGTTCGAGTCAAATTTTAAAAAATTAATTTGGGTCCTTGTAACCATTGTCACTCACCGTAATAAAATTTGTCCACCTTAACCAAATTTTTTTATTAACTTTCATCAACAAATAATTTATTTATTAATCTTTTATATACGGGTTAGCTTCTTTGCTTGTTTAGTTCTTTCAATTATCATCAGATTTTTGTCACTATGTACTTTGGAATTAAAAAATATACTAAATGTAAAAATGTGATTTTTTAATAAAAGTTATTTTAAAGATAAAATGTGAAATTTAATTTAATAATATAAATAGTAGATATAAATAAAATTATTACTATTTATATTTAGTGATTTTTTTGGATAATTTTGATTTTTTATTTGAGAGTAAAGGGTGAAAAGTAAAAGTTTAAGGGGAAAATAAAAAGTTTTGAAGAATAAAAGTTTGAGGGAAATAAATAGGGGGAGTAAAATTTTGAAGGGAAAATATTAAAAAAAATTGGAGGGGGGATCGGTTTGGGGTAGATGGGAGGTGAGATGGGGAGGGAGTAAAAGTTTTAGGAGAAAAGTGGGAGGGAGTAAAAATTTTGGGGGAAAATAAAAAGTTTTGAGGGTTTTTAGAAGTAAAATTTTAAAAAAAAGGTAAATGGGAGAGTAAAATTTTGGTAGGAAATGGATTTTGGGTAGATTGGGGGTTGGGATGGGAGGGGAGTAAAAGTTTTGGGGGTAAAGTGAGAAGGAGTAAAAGTTTTGAGGGGAAAAGTAAAAAGGTTTGGAAGTTTGGGGTAAAAATGTAAAATATTAAAGTTTGATATTCAAATTATTCAAGTTATTCGAATTCGAAGACTCAACTCGATTCAAACTCAAAATTCAGAAAAAAAATCGAGTTGACTTGAATAACTCGATTAACTCGAATAACTCGATTCGTTTAACTCGAAATTCGATTTTTTTTTCGATTTTTTCGAGTCAAACCGAGTTTTGTTCACCCCTAGTTTCGGCATTCGAGGTAAGTTCCTGTGTTAATAATAATGCAACACCATGCTTGAATTGTAATTCTCTATTGATATGACATAAATTGTATGATTTAATATGTTTAGTAGAAGTTGAAGGATGGTATGTATGGTATGGAAAATGTGATGTTTGTTGTGTCATGTGAAATTGAATGGCAAATTAATGTTAGAGGAATTGAATGTTAAATTAATATTACATGGGTTGTATGAGCTGTTACACGGTTGTACCTGATGAGATTTCGACAAGAAAGTTTATATGTAAATAATGCATTTATTTTACTTGTACAATAATTATTTTGTTAGATATTATGGAAATCATTGGGTAATAACTAAAATATGAAAATGTATGGAATGGGAAAATCTCGATTGAACCTTCGGAAAAGAAAAGATACGAATGAGGTAGCTAGGTCAGATGTGTAGTACTAAGTGTAGGCCACTATGTGTACAAGAGAGCTACGATATGGTTTTAGGTCACGTGTGTAGTACTAAGTGCAGGCTACTACGTGTACCAGATAGATAGGTCGCATGTGTAGTACTAAGTGCAGGCTACTATGCGTACCTGATTGTTTCGATCACATGTGTGGTACTAAGTGCAGGCCACTATGTGTAAGTGATGGTTTTGGCCACATATGTAGTACTAAGTGCAGGCTACTATGTGCACCAGATAGCTTCGCTACAAGGGTGGTACAATGTGCAGGCCACCGTCTATATGTTATTATTCCGATGAGTTCAACGGGAAATTGACTAAGTGGAAATACATGCGATCATGTTATGAATAAGTACAAGTGTGAATGTGACCAAATGAGAAATGTGGCAAATGTACGTATGAAAATTATGCTCAATATGTAATCGAAAATTGGAAAGATTGGTATAGACAAGTGATGAACACAACTAAAGTGAGAGAGAGCAAAAATTTACAATCGAACTGATTTGGACAGTAGCAGTGACGTGAATTTGAAAAATCACCAAAAATAGTATAAATTGAATTATAAGTTGGATGAGATATTGATTTAAAACTACTGAGTCTATTTTCATATAAAATAAACATATCAAACAAAGAATTCGTATATTTGGAGATATTTGCATATTTGTGAGACTGATTCAGAATGATTACGTGATCCCTTTTTTCTGCATTGGAAAAATGATTAAAAATTGTACAAAAATAATTATGAGATATAATTTATATTCCTAAAATCCTGAATGAACCTATTTTCAAATGAACTAAATAAGAAAGTAATATGAACTCTGTCTGAAGAGGAAATTGATTCGTAGTGAAGAGAGGTTAGAATAGTCGAACAGTAAAATAGGGGAAAACTTTAATGAATAAACTGTACCAATTGGCTAAGCCAAAAATTCTGAAAATTTTATGGTAAGAAGATAAATGAGTATAGTTTTGGTGAAAATTAACGGATCTTAATTTACGGTTCCGTAGCTCCAGATATAAATAATTTAATGACTATGACTCAAGAAAACAGGTTAACTACAATTTGAATAAATAGGAAGAATATGAAAATAGCATGTTATTGCATTGCTTATTATTTTCATGCAAGCTTACTAAGCGTAAAGCTTACTCCCTCCTTTCCATTTCTTTTGGATTTGTCAGGTCAACTCAGGGTTGGAGATCGTCGGAGGCAACATCACACTATCGGGCCATTATCCTTGGAGTATTGGCATGGGTATGCTAAATGTTTTCAAGTGAGTGACATGTATAGGAACTTAGTTTTTCTATGATGGATGTTGTTGTGATTAGTCAAATGTATTAGCTTATAGTGATTTGTTGATTATAACCATGAGATATGGCTTATAATGATTTTGGCTTATAAGCCTATTTGTCTATGGTATGTGTTAATGTCTTCTTATGTGGTATAAGTGATTAAATAGATGACAAGGTCAAATCCATGTGTTTGAAAAGTTTTAATTTTGGGCGAAATTTGGTAACCCAATTTTGTATGATTGTGAATGATGAAGTATAGTAACGCCTCGAACCCTTTTCCGGAGTTGGACACGGGTAAGGGGTGTTACATTATATGCTATTGGTATCGATACTTCTAGTAAAATTTCAATACTTGTTTGTGCAAGTGAAATTAATGCACTAGTATTTTCATCCCAATGATTCTATTCAATATCCTAACAACCAAAATGGTTGGCAAAAAATTAGAGGGTATAAATATCATATTCTAAAGGTCCTACAATAACAAGAGAGATTTTAAAGCTTAAAGATCAATCAAATAACCTTTATGCCCAAATTTTCTATACTATTTGTGAGCTTCATTGTTATTATATTAGCTCAAGTGTTCTTCTTTGTAATTGTGCTTTATTGGCAAACAATTTGATCTTGTAAGGGTTATTTCATTGTTTGCTTATTAGTTTCTTTTTGAAAGGGTTTAAGTCTTAAGATTTGTGTAGAAATCTTAAGGGAGTTGTAAGTTTTAACCTTATCCTTAAAGGTTGACCAACTTAGTATATTTGGGAAAATATTAAGTTGTGGAAAGCTAAGGTAGTAGAGTAGGAAATTGGGGCTGAACCACTATAAATCACTATGTTAATTGTTTCATATTCTTTCTTTACTTCCAGAAAAATTTTAAAAGGCCAATTCTCCCCCTCTTGGCTATTTTGAGTAAGTTTTCAATCATTTATTGAGCTAACAACTGGTATTAGAGTTAATCTCTAAAAGATGGTTTAACAACCAAGAGAAGATCCTTAGGGTAGCTCTTCAAATTATCAACTCAATCCACAATATGAAGTTTACATCCGGTTCAATCTTTCTTGGAGAATCCCAATCTATCTCTAAGCTTCCTTACTTCAACGGTTTCATATTGGAAGACTCGAATGATGCCATCTTACAAGCCAATGATCTTACCATATTGAATATCAGCATGGATGGGTCCCTACATACCTCTTGATCGTGCTGTCAAAGTCTTAAAAATTTATAAATGAGAATGATTGAACCTGAAAACTAATTATGACAATGATTGAGGCAAGTGAACCTATCGAACAGTAGTATAGCTTAGGCAAGACCGGACTGTCGAACCCAAAGGAACTAAAAGTACTAATACTAACTTTTTTTTATTATCTAGCCTAAAATAAGTGAAGTTTTTGTTTAATCTAAATTTAACTAACTACTAAGCTAAAGACGCAAAGACAAAAAGAATGAATTGGGAAAATACTGTTGGGAAAACTCAGTTGATTAAGACAATACCCTTAGGAAGAATCCACCTAGACATCCCTTGTTATCTGACTCTGAACCAGGCGATTTATTCACTTGAATTGATCCGTAAGATTCCCTAATTGATATTAAACCCTCTCTCGAGGCGAACAACGTCTAACCCTATGTTGATTAATTGAAATCTCTTTCTAATTAAAACCCCTAGAATCGCATTAAATCAATCTATAACACCCCAAACCCGGCCCAAACACTACAACCGGATCTGGTATGTCACTAAGGAATTTTTTTACAAAGCATGTCGCATTTTGGAAAAGTTGTTACTAGATTTAATCATTAATATCAAAAACTTAATAATTTATTAAGTCATATAAGCTATAAAGTTATTGATCACTGTGAAATCAGAGTTTTAAATATTTATAAAAGAGTGATCAAACCTGGAGACTAACTCTGACAACGATGATAAGGTAAGTGTACCTATCGGACAATAGTATAGTTTAGGCAAGACCGGATGTTGAACCCAAAGGAACAAAATTGACTAATACTCACTTTCTTTTCACTACTTAGCCTAAAGAAAACAAAGGTTGGTTGTGGATGGTGGTAACGATAACTAGACTTAAAGGAACAAGGACAAGAAGACTAGATTGGGGATAACTTAGAAAAGACTCAGTTGATTTTTATAATACCCTCGGGAAGAATCCACCTAAATTTCACTTTATTACTTAACCTTTAAATTATACGATTTCTTTTACTTAGCTTGATCCGTGAGACTCCCTAACCTATGCTAAACCCTCTCTCGAGGTGAATCACGTCTAATCTTAGGTTAATTAGTGGAACTCTCGTTCGCTTATAATAACCCCTTAGGAAAGCAGTAAATCAATCAATGAATTCCCATATTAGGTTTCACCCTAATCCAGCAAAATCTCGTAACCCTATCTCTAGGCGCCCGATCAACTCCGCTTAATTATGTGGATCTACTCTTAGGTAAGGTCTATTCCTCCTTTACCTAAGCACATTTGATGTTGATTAAGAAACATAATTAAGAACAAACTAACTAATTTATCGTATAATCTAAAAATCAAATAATAAACATCTGTCTAGGTTTCATCCCCCTTCAGGTATCTGAAGGGTTTAGTTCATGAAAGGAAAATAAAACATCACAAGAGAAAAGATAAAACAAAACATAAGAAAAATCCTAAAACTCCCTGTCGGGATTGAAGGAGAATTCTGCCGTCTTAAGTATAATTCCAGCTTCTTGGTGATGAATCGACTGGCTATCCTCGTGTTATTTCCTAACTCTAGCCTTCTCGGCTTGGCTCCTTGGCCTGGCTTTCGACCCCCCTTCAAGGTGGTACTTGCGGTGTATTTATAGGCTCTTGGAATGAGATTCTTTCTCCCTAAGTATCCTTTTCCGATTGAAATTACTTTTTCCAGCGTCAGAGGCAGGGCCATGTCACACGCCCGTGCAAATCGTGGCCTAACCATGTTCAGATTTCTTTGATGACATAGCCGTGTGTGGTGGTGAGGAGGCCGTGCTCTAGGTGTTCGTCGAGGCACGGCCGTGTGGCCCTTGGTCGAGGCCGTGTCAATTTCGTGGAAAGGCCCTTTTCCTTCGTTTTATGCCCGTTTTGTGTTCTTTTCGTTCTCGGGTGCTTTCCTGGGTATAAGACATGAAAAGAAAAGATTAAAAGCACCTTTTTGTATAAAACAAGGCTTAAAACTCTAAAAAGCATAATAAATGTGGGATTAAAATATGTTATATTTCCAGTTTATCAAATACCCCCACACTTAAGCTTTTGCTTGTCCTCAAGCAAAATTCTCATCTTACAATTAAAATGAACTTTTCCCACAATTTATAATTCTTACTGACAATGTCTTATCCTAATTCATAGATAATTCATACATGGAAGATTTAATTTAAAGTGTCCTAGAGGTTCAAGCGAGGTAAGTCATGAGTTTTATATCTAAAAAATATAGGTGTTTTCCTTCCCTTAAACGACTACCTTTTCAATCTAGAATCAACAGGGATGGATATTCTCGCTTATGGTTCACTCAAATCAGTCGGAAGTGTTTAAGGGTTAGGCAAGATCACTCATACGTCAAACCTGAAAAGTTAATCCCATAGGCTTGCTTGAAAATCCAATCTCCACCACTATAATACGAGATGATAATTAGATCAAAAGGTCATTGATCGGGTTGTAATGGGGCTGAGGTGAAAGGTGAGGTCACAGACTGAAATTAGAAGGTTAGAATCGAGATTGACTTGATAAGTACCTATCCTAAAATTTTTCCTAAGAATTTCATCAAATAAACTAAATAATACTTTACTAAAACGAGCTTCCATTGGAGTTACTCTTTTGATTGTGTAAGCTCTCTTTTCAAACTGACAAAGTTTAATTTTTTTTTAAGAACAAACTAATAAATTTTTGGTAGCTAATCAACTCAAAACTCGATTAAGGGTTAATCAAAAGAAAAGGGAAAACAGATACAAAGGGTCAGGGGTTAATTTTAGCGGTTAAGTCAACAAAAAAGGGTTGTCAGGATCAAAGGGCTTCACTAGGGGTTAATTTGTGAGGGTGAGCTATTTAGTGGAATTAGTGGGTTAAAACCTAAGTGCCTTTATCATCACTATATATCAACTTGTAACTGTGGTCTCGATATGTATAAACGAAGCAAGTTCTAGAATAACAGTTCATAGTTGACACACTCATAATCCAAGAATGAGCACGGAAAAGAATGTATGCTCTATAGGTTCAAATGCTCACATAAAATTACGGGTGTTTTGATATCATCCTTATAAATTTCAAATTTCAAGGTAGAATTTAATTTCAGGTCAACAACCTAGCAACAATTTTGTTGTCTTAAAAAACAGACTCATCATGCTTGATTCTCTAGTATTCTTTAAACTAATCTTCAATGTACAATTAACTATGACTTATTTAAAAATATAACAATAAAAATCATAAATTGGTTAAAATTTCATCCTGATTAGTAATATGACAATTTTACTTTAAGAACAAGAGAACAAGATTTAATTAGGATTTTTAGGATAATGAAGAAAGTTAGGCACTATGTTTTCCGTTTTTAACCTCAAGGATTTGAGAAGAATGAAAAAAAAAAAAAGTTGGGCATAACTATTTACCCCCTCACTTAAGATGTACATTGCCCTCAATGTACACAGTTTGATAAGAATTTTTATAGGACAAATCAAAAGAGAAGGGTAAAGATTACTCCCTGAGATATGGATTGTGCTTACAGCGGGTGGTTCCTACTGCGGCGAAGGCGTCGGTATGGGAGTGGGTTGCGTGAGAGCCATGATTTATTAAGACCTAAGGAAAAGAAACTAAACAGATAATTAAGTAAATAAATAAAATAAAGAAAGAGGAAACAAAAATGTAAACAAAATAGAATTTAAAGATAAATCGACTGAAGAGTCCTTATTGAGGGATGGTTCGCAAGGTGGGAATCATCGCTAGGGAGAAGGATGTGGTGGAGGAGGCGGAATTGGCATGATTCCTTAGCAGCCTTTCGAACCTGAAACTAAGAAACTAAAACAAAATCAAAATAAAGTAGTAGTGCAAAAATCTAGAAAAGGAAAATAAAGGAGAAGAGCAGCAAATTGAAGCAAAAGAGAAAGATAATATCAAAACTAAGTAGCCTCAAATATCCTTGGCTCGGTGTTGGAACGAAGCTGCTAGCATGAACTCATAGTGATCGTTCTTTCTTGTGGAATGTGGCCTTTTACGCTTCTTCGTCATTGTATTTTGGCTTTGCTCAATGATCTAAAGGTTTAGTGAAGATAGAATTTAAGATGGAAGAGTTTGAAACTTCAAGGAAATAGTAAGAAAATCGGATAAGAAAGAGAAGGGGTGAAGGGTTTAAATAGATGCTCAATTATCCTGCTCTCCCACGGCCGTGGCTCCTGGGCGTGTCGACTTATACGGTCGCCTCGTACGGTCGTGTTGTAAGGGGTGTTGCCTCCTTTGGCCTGTGCATGATCTCACCACATCCATGCTTGCTTGGGCACAGTTCTTTAACACGGGCGTGTGCTCCCCGTGGTCGATAAGTCAGTATCCTTAGTGTTTTCACACGGCCTGTGCCACGGCCGTGCATGGTCTGTCGGTTCTCGTGCCAAAAAGTGGTTGGATCTATGACGTCGGAGTGGTGGTTGGCTGACTGCACGGCCTCTGCTCCGTTAGTGTGGCAGTTTTAGTGGTCCACACGGTCATGGACACAGCCGCGTGTAAGGCCGTGTGTTCTGGATTTCTACACTTTTGGATTAGTAAAAAATAAACAAGAAAAGTGATAAAGAAAATAAAACGAAAAACTGCAAAAAGAAATGAAGTTAGTACTCGGGTTGCCTAGCGAGAAGCGCTCATTTATAGTCTTAAGCTAGACTTCCATAATACTTGAACATTAAGGAGGCTTGAAAGTTTGAATATCTTCCCTCATGTCTATGCTTCCAGTTTTATGACAAAATTGAAGTCGATGAGTGTTTATTGTAAAGGTGTCAATGTCGGAGTACTTACCTCGACTTTTTCTTGTGGGAAGAGATTGGGTACCTCTAGAAAAAATTCTCCCTTTTCCTTCAGGTTTGTAGTGGTGATATGGGACTTGTCTTTTTCTAACAATAGCTGGTCTCTTATTTTATAGTGATTTGACGTCCCTACAAGCTCTTCGGGTGGTTCCTCTGACTTTGCTTCATGTGGAACCGGCTCTGTGTTGGCTTGTGTTACCTGGTCTTCCGCGCGTAATCCTAGTTTCTCCTTGAAGTGTGTTGTAACATCCCAAAATTGGGCCTAGGAGAATTGAGCCCAATGGGCCTTAGGTGGAGTAGCGTTTAAATTTTTGGAGAACAAGAGATCGGCTTAAATGCTAGTTAGACCTATTGGATAAGTGATTTTGTAAGGTTAGAGGGCTTCTATGAAGTCCCGGGATCAAATATTGGCTTTGGGGAAATTTTGGTTTTAGGTGAAAAAAACCCTGGAAGTTGGCAGGTAGGCCTTAAGAATAAAATATGACGGAAAATGACACAAGTGAAGTGTGTGGTGTAGTGGCAAAGTGACGCTACTTAGGGGACAAAGGAGTGACGCCACAAGGAAGGAAGGAGGTCCAAGGTTCAAGTCTTGGCTTTTGCATTTTGGTTTCTTTTTACTTGGATCTTAGAATTTGGGCCATAGTTTATATTTAGTTACGCATGGTTTAAGACACAAGAGGAGCTTGTGGCCAAGTGGTTAGCGGCGTGGATTATGTTGCAAGGGAGCCTGGGTTCAAATCTCATGAGAAGCAAGGGAGCATTTATTTTATGATGACTGACGGTAAGAGTTTCATTGAATTTAAACTCATCGACGAAGGATCCTACATCGAGAAAGACACAAAGAATGAAGGTGAAGAGCTAGCTATATAAGGAGCATCCTAGGAGGAGAGTAAACACATCTTAGAGGGTGTTTGGGCACAAGAGTGGTCGGAGCGCGGATTAGCCCCAGAGTCCTATCAGGTGTGTACTTCTCTAGTCTAGCTGTAGAGCGGCAAAATGCCGAAATGCCGGTCACACGGCATTAGTAGCCACACGAGCGTGCGAGCGCACGTGTGGGGCTTCGACGCGATAGTTGAGGCCATCAGTAGTATTCTTGTGGGTTGGGTTGCTTGGGCCACGATGGGCTGAAGTGGGCCCAATGAGCCCGTGGGCCCATATGAGTAAACTGTATGATTGGTTAGTATATGTTGAACTAGACTAGGTGGAACTTATATACGTGGCTAGATTCGTGCTAGGTGGGCCACACGAGCGTGTGGGCTCGGATGGGCCAAAATCGGGTTTTAGGCCCAATCGTCCGGTACGACCGGAAATGGTAGCTGAGTCGCTAATGGCCACATTAGGCCTTCGGAAAGGCCATTGCAGGTGTGAATTTACGAAAATACCCTTGGTGGGTAAATTACGAAAATGCCCTTGGTAGGTAAAATTACGGTTATACACTTAGAGGTTGATTAGCATGATTATGTTGTTTAGTTTTGGCCGATTGTAGGGGAAGGCTTGATCTCGCATATCTCGGGTTGTGACTAGTGCTCGAAAAGCGTTAAGGAAGGGGGATCTAGTGCATTAGATCTTGATCTACGGGATTTGATAGTCGCGTTAGTAACCAGGTGTGTAAACTTACACACTCTATTACTTAGTATTATGTTTTAATAACCTGAATATGATAAAGCTGAAACAGTGTGGATGTTGATATGATACCCTATGGGTATGAGCAGGGATTCGAGTAAGTCCGTTTCGATATGAGTTCTGCTATTCGATATGTATGATATTGTGATTTATGACATATATGTATTATGATTCGTAATAAAGCATGATAACATGATTTGCATGATTTACATGAGTATGGCATGACAATGGGTGATATGAGAGGAGGGGGAAGTAGATATCCGTGTCTTTGGGACACCAGAGGTTTGGCACCTCCAGTGGTTTGGTACCACAGATTGATTTAGTGACTTTGGGTCACCAGAGGTTTGGCACCTCATAGCGACTTGTCCCAGTGGCTTAGCACCACAGCGGGTTGGCCCCACAGTTGACATATCAGGATCGTCGCCAGTGATTTGGTATCACACGTGGGTTGGCCCTATACTTAGATATTGATATTTTGTGACTTTGGGTCACCAAAGGTTTGGCACCTCATAGCGACTTGTCCCAGTGGCTTAGCACCACAAGTGGGTTGCCCCTTGATTGATATTACGGGATTGTCACCGGTGATTTGGTATCACACGTGGGTTGGCCCCACAGATGGATTATTCGTGACTTTGGGTCACCAAAGTGGTTTGGCACCACATTATTGGATATCGTGACTTTGGGTCACGGTGGTTTGGCACCACCAAAGTGGTTTGGTACCACACGGGGTAGAAAAAGGAGTTTGGATGGTTAGGTTATGGGGTTTGCATGATTTGCATGTTTTATCAATGATCCGTGTAAGTGCTTGAATTATCGGGTTGGGGAATTATACATCGAGTCTTGGTGACTCACCCCTTCCCTTATATTTTGCAGATGAGGCATAGATCGCGGATATGGAGCGGGAGAGAGTCGAGGTGGCCATGCATGTTGGTTTCGGGTTTTGACTATAAAATACCTTCTCGGTTTTATTTATTTTCTTTAAATTTGGTATGATTTTTGTAATAAGGCACTGGTTGTTATTTTGGGTTTTGTTATTTGATTTACTTCGATGTTGTTATGCATGTGATTAGAACTTGTTTGCTTAATTAACTGATTAAATCTGCGTTTTCAAAACTATACCTCTTCGGGTTTTCCAAACGTTACAAGATATAAAGGTAACTTGGATGTTTTTATAAACTCTCATTTTCAAATCACTTTAAAGGCAAATGGTTCTAAACTTGATTTTTCTTATTGCGTTCAGTTTTAACAAGTGTCCAATGTTTTCTAAAATCGGCAATCACAAATGGGTTTTTACTCACGAGTTTTCCAGGTATTACGACAACTCCTAAAACAAACTCAGCATCAATTATTACTAAGTTTTCTAAATCCTAAAACAAAACAAGAGTCTTCTTTAAACATTTCCGACAAACTTATGATTTTAAGATGTTTTCACTCCGTAACATGCCAAATTCAGTCGTAATGTTTAGGCCGAGTTTGGGGTGTTACAATTGTGGTATCAGAGCCAAGTTTCAACAGCTCGGCTGTGGGACCGAGGCCCAAAAATGTTTTCAAATAGGTTATAAAAGTTTTTACGGAAAGGTGTAGTTGGAAAAGCATGGCACCGAGTCTCTGGCACCAATCCGCCCAGGTAAGTACCCCTAACTGATGTTTGCATATGATCCTGATGATGTATGATATGAATGAATAGTGATAGTAGGCTACCCTAGAGACTGAAACCTATTGGACTTTGTGAACTCACGAAAACAAAACTCTGTAATAAGAACTATTCATAAGATTGTGGCTTAATACACGGTGGAATAAAGACTGACGCACAAAACTTTTAAATCAGATAAGTCGAGACATTAGACATAGAATTGGGAGCGTATGAAATATTCGTCTGTTTTAATTGCTAGGTGTTTTTGAGTATGGGTAGGAGTTTTAAATTCTAGTAAAAAGTATATTAGTTTTATTAAGATCGAGCTTGTGACAAGAGCGTAGTATGGTAGGTTAGGATGTACGACTGTTAGTTAGTTGGAAATTTCGAGGACGAAATTTCTTTAAGGAGGGTAGATTTGTAACATCCCGAAATTGGGCCTAGGAGAATTGAGCCCAATGGGCCTTAGGCGGAGTAGCGTTTAAATTTTTGGAGAATAAGAGATCGGCTTAAATGCTAGTTAGACCTATTGGATAAGTGATTTTGGAAGGTTAGAGGGCTTCTATGAAGTCCCGGGATCAAATATTGGCTTTGGGGAAATTTTGGTTTTAGGTGAAAAAAAACCCTGGAAGTTGGCAGATAGGCCTTAAGAATAAAATATGAAGGAAAATGACACAAGTGAAGTGTGTGGTGTAGTGGCAAAGTGACGCTACTTAGGGGACAAGGGAGTGACGCCACAAGGAAGGAAGGAGGTCCAAGGTTCAAGTCTTTGCTTTTGCATTTTGGTTTCTTTTTACTTGGATCTTAGAATTTGGGCCATAGTTTATATTTAGTTGCGCATGGTTTAAGACACAAGAGGAGCTTGTGGCCAAGTGGTTAGCGGCGTGGATTATGTTGCAAAGGAGCACTGGTTCGAATCTCATGAGAAGCAAGGAGCATTTATTTTGCGATGCAGACGGTAAGAGTTTGATTGAATTTAAACTCTACTGACGAAGGGATCCCACATCGGAAAGACACAAAGAATGAAGGTGATGAGCTAGCTATATAAGGAGCATCCTAGGAGGAGAGTAAACACATCTTAGAGGGTGTTTGGGCACAAGAGTGGTCGGAGCGCGGATTAGCCCCAGAGTCCTATCAGGTGTGTACTTCTCTACTCTAGCTGTAGAGCGGCAAAATGCTGAAATGCCGGTCACACGGCATTAGTAGCCACACGAGCGTGCGAGCACACGTGTGGGGCTTCGATGCGATAGTTGAGGCCATCAGTAGTATTCTTGTGGGTTGGGTTGCTTGGGCCACGATGGGCTGAAGTGGGCCCAATGGGCTCGTGGGCCCATATGAGTAAACTGTATGATTGGTTAGTATATGTTGAACTAGACTAGGTGGAACTTATATACGTGGCTAGATTCGTGCTAGGTGGGCCACACGAGCGTGTGGGCCCGGATGGGCCGAAATCGGGTTTTAGGCCCAATCGTCCGGTACGACCGAAAATCGTAGCAGAGTCGCTAATGGCCACATTAGGCCTTCAGAAAGGCCATTGCAGGTGTGAATTTACGGAAATACCCTTGGTGGGTAAATTACGAAAATGCCCTTGGTAGGTAAAATTACGGTTATGCACTTAGAGGTTGATTAGCATGATTATGTTGTTTAGTTTTGGCCGATTGTAGGGGAAGGCTTGATCTCGCATATCTCGGGTTGTGACTAGTGCTCGAAAAGCGTTATGGAAGGGGGATCTAGTGCGTTAGATCTCGATCTACGGGATTTGATAGTCGCGTTAGTAACCAGGTGTGTAAACTTACACACTCTATTACTTAGTAATATGTTTTAATAACCTGAATATGATAAAGCTGAAACAGTGTAGATGTTGATATGATACCCTATGGGTATGAGTAGGGATTCGAGTAAGTCCGTTTCGATATGAGTTCTGCTATTCGATATGTATGATATTGTGATTTATGACATATATGTATTATGATTCGTAATAAAGAATGATGACATGATTTGCATGATTTACATGAGTATGGCATGACAATGGGTGATATGAGAGGAGGGGGAAGTTGATATCCGTGTCTTTGGGACACCAGAGGTTTGGCACCTACAGTGGTTTGGTACCACAGATTGATTTAGTGACTTTGGGTCACCAGAGGTTTGGCACCTCATATCGACTTGTCCCAGTGGCTTAGCACCACAGTGGGTTGGCCCCACAGTTGATATTACGGGATTGTCGCCAGTGATTTGGTATCGCACATGGGTTGGCCCCACAGATGGATTATTCGTGACTTTGGGTCACCAGTGGTTTGGCACAACATTACTGGATATCGTGACTTTGGGTCACCAGTGGTTTGGCACCACTAGTGGTTTGGTACCACACGAGGTAGAAAAGGAGTTTCGGATGGTTAGGTTATGGGGTTTGCATGATTTGCATGTTTTATCAATGATCTGTGTAAGTGCTTGAATTATCGGGTTGGGGATTTATACACTGAGTCTTGGTGACTCACCCCTTCCCTTATATTTTGCAGATGAGGCATAGATTGCGAATATAGAGCCGGGGAGGAGTCCAGGTGGCCATGCATGTTGGTTTCGGGTTTTGACTATAAAATACCTTCTTAGTTTTATTTATTTTCTTTAAATTTGGTATGATTTTTGTAATAAGGCCGCTGGTTGTTATTTTGGGTTTTGGTTATTTGATTTACTTCTGATGTTGTTATGCATGTGATTATAACTTGTTTGCTTAATTAACCGTTAAATACAGCTTTTTCAAAACTATACCTCTTCGGGTTTTCCAAATGTTACAAGATAATAAAGGTAACTTGGATGTTTTTATAAACTCCCATTTTCAAATCACTTTAAAGGCAAATGGTTCTAAACTTGATTTTTCTTATCGCGTTCAGTTTTAACAAGTGTCTAATGTTTTCTAAAATCGGCAATCACAAATGGGTTTTTACTCACGAGTTTTCCAGGTATTACGACAACTCCTAAAACAAACTCAGCATCAATTATTACTAAGCTTTCTAAACCCTAAAACAAAACAAGAGTCTTCTTTAAACATTTCCGACAAACTTATGATTTTAAGATGTTTTCACTCCGTAACATGCCAGATTCGGTCGTAATGTTTAGGCCGGGTTTGGGGTGTTACATGTGTTTTCCATTCATCTATGTCATCAATTTGGATTCTTTGTTCCTCGTGATTTAATTCTTGTTTAGCACTGAACTGAGGATCTTGCTCAACCGACCCTTTTTTTTTTGAGATTCCTGAAAACAAGGTGAGTTTAAGTGGTTATTCAAAGAATTTTCTTGCTTACCTTGAGTCTTTGGTGACCTGGCTAAATCGAGGGCTTGAAGAGTAATTGAATCATTACCTACACAAAGTATAAGTTCTCCTGTGGCAACATCAATTTTAGTCCTGGCAGTTGCTAGAAAAGGTCTTCCTAAAATTAAGGGGATTGAATTATCCTCATCCATGTCTAAAACGACAAAATCTAATGGGAAAATGAACTTATCAATTTTGACGAGCACATCTTCTATAATACCCCTAGGGATGCTAACAGTTTTATCCGGTAATTGTATACTCATCTTGGTTTGTTTTGATTTCCCTAAACCTAATCGTTTAAACAATGTATAAGGCATAACATTTATACTTGCCCCTAAATCAGCTAATGCATTATTAATTTTTAAACTACCAATTAAACATGGAATTGTAAAACTCCCTGGATCTTTTTGCTTCTGTGGTAGTCTATTTTGTAGCATTGCTGAGCATGTTGCGTTAAGTTCCACGTGGTGCTCTTCATTTATCTTGCGTTTGTTGGTCAAGAGCTGTCTTAAAAATTTTCGTGCATCTGGCATCTGAAAAGGAGCTTCAAGAAGTGGTAAGTTAATATGTAATTTCTTTAAAAGTTTAAGGAACTTACCAAACTATTCTTCTGAGTCGTCTATTTGTAGTGCCACGGGATAAGGTATGCGAGGTTTATACTCCTTGACTATAGGTTTCGGCTTTTTGTGTGCTTCCTCTGTTATACCGTCAACTACCTTACTTTCTGGATTTATAATGGGTGCTTTTGACTTTTTACTTTCTTGAAGTGTGATGGCTTGTATCTGCTCCTTAGGATTGATTTCGGTATTGCTGGGTAACCGTCCCTGTTGCCGTTCAGACACTATCTTTGCAAGTTGTTCTATGGCTTTGTTTGCTTCATTGAGTGTCTTAGCAATTTCTTCCATTCGACTTTCATTGTCTTTAACTATTCGATCGACTTCTTGGATGCGTTCCTCGAATGTGGGCTTCTTGTCTTGTGGATAGGGCTGATTTCGGAAGTTTTGGGAGGGTTGTTGTCTTTGATTCCCTTGATTGCCTTGTCCTTCCCATGAAAAATTTGGGTGGTTCCTCCAACCTGGATTGTAAGTATTACTATAAGGATTATTATTAGAGTAGAAATTGTTACCTATATAGTTCATCTGTTCATCTTCTGCTCCTGGATGTTAAGGTGGGTACTCAGGATTCGCCACAGTTCCCCCTACATCACACTCTATGACTGGATGTATCTGTGAAGAACATAAACTATCAAGCTTCTTATTCATCATCTCTAGCTACGTTGATAGCATGGTCATGGAGTCAACATTGTAGACTCCTGCCGATTTTGTTGGCTTGGTCCTCGAAGCTTGCCATTGATAGTTGTTTAAAGACATCTCTTCAATGAACTCATAGGCTGCTTCAGGCGTCCTGTTGTTTAGCGTTCCACCGGCGGCTGAATCTATTAGTTGCCTTGTTGAGGGATTTAATCCATTGTAAAAGGTTTGGACTTGTAGCCACAGGGGTAAACCATGATGTGGGCACCTCCTCAAGAGATCTTTGAATCTCTCCCATACGTCGTATAGCATTTCTAAATCCATCTGCACAAAGGAAGAGATATCATTACGTAATTTGGCCGTCTTGGTCGGTGGAAAATATTTCATTAAAAACTTTTCAGTCATTTGATCCCATGTGGTGATAGACCCTCATTGTAACGAGTTTAACCACTATTTTGCTTTATTTCTTAATGAAAAAGGAAATAACCGAAGACAGATGGCATCATCAGAAATGCCATTTATTTTAAATGTATCATAGAACTCCAAAAAGTTAGCTATATGCATGTTTGGGTCTTCGTCCTGCAAACCATCAAATTGGACAAACTGTTGAATCATTTGTATTGTGTTAGGTTTTAACTCAAAAGTATTAACAGTTATAGCATGCCTAACAATACTAGATTCTACTCCCGTTAAATGTGGTTTTGCATAATCAAACATTGTACGTGGAACATTCTGTTCTCCCACATCGTGTAATGGTGGGCGGTGTTCGTCCATCCCTTCAGTAGGATTGGATCTGTCTTCTTCCTCTCTTTCTGTGTAGTCTAGGGCTCACTTGGTTTCCCGGTGATTCCTACGAGCGGTTGCTTCGATATCACTGTCCTATACCAAATGTCCTCTCGGATTACTTCTAGTCATAAACTAGAGGTACCTAGAAAAGAGAAAGAAATAAAATAAAAATAAAAAAATTCAAAAATTAAAGTTCTAACCTAAGTAAACAAAAAAATAAAATAAAACAAATTATAAAATAATGGCTAAAATAATAAAAATAAAGCTTTCTTAGTATTTTAGTTCCCCGGCAACGGCGCTAAAAACTTGATCGCTGAGAAATTAGAGTTTTAAATATTTATAAAAGAATGATCAAACCTGGAGACTAACTCTGACAATGATGTTAAGGCAAGTGTACCTATCGGATAGTAGTATAGTTTAGGCAAGACCGGATGTCAAACCCAAAGGAACTAAATTGACACATACTCATTTTCTTTTCACTACTTAGCCTAAAGAAAACAAAGGTTGGTTGTGGATGGTAGTAACGATAACTAGACTTAAAGGAATAAGGACAAGAAGACTGGATTTGGGATAACTTGGAAAAGACTCAGTTGATTTTTATGATACCCTCGGTAAGAATCCACCTAAACTTCACTTTATTACTTAACCTTTAAATTATATGATTTCTTTTACTTAGCTTGATCCGTGAGACTACCTAACCTATTCTAAACCCTCTCTCGAGGTGAATAACATCTAATCCTAGGTTAATTAGTGGAACTCTCGTTCGCTTATAATAACCCACTAGGAAAGCAGTAAATCGATCAATGGATTCCCATATTAGGTTTCACCCTAATCCGGCAAAATCTCGTAACCCTATCTCTAGGCGCCTGATCAACTCTGCTTAATTATGTGGATCTACTCTTAGGTAGGGTCTATTCCTCCTCCACCTGAGCACATTTGATGTTGATTAAGAAACATAATTAAGAACAAACTAAGTAATTTATCATATAATCTAAAAATCAAATAATAAACATCTATCTAGGTTTCATCCCTCTTCAGGTATCTGAAGGGTTTAGTTTATGAAAGGAAAATAAAACATCACAAGAGAAAAGATAAAACAAAACATAAGAAAAATCCTAAAACTCCCCGTCGGGATTGAAGGAGAATTCCGCCGTCTTGAGTATATTTCCAGCTTCTTGGTGATGAATCGACTGGCTATCCTCGCGTTATTCCCTAACTCTAACCTTC
Source organism: Gossypium bickii (assembly GCA_025503065.1). Taxonomy (NCBI): domain Eukaryota; kingdom Viridiplantae; phylum Streptophyta; class Magnoliopsida; order Malvales; family Malvaceae; genus Gossypium; species Gossypium bickii. The sequence continues at coordinate 19,130,323 of CP106720.1, read as the reverse complement.
TCGACTTGGCTCCTTGGCCTAGCTTTCAACCCCCCTTCAAGGTGGTACTTGGGGTGTGTTTATAAGCTCTGGGAATGAGATTCTTTCTCCCTAAGTATCCTTTTCCGATTGAAATTACTTTTTCCAGCATCAGAGGCATGGCCATGTCACATGCCCGTGCAAATCATGGCCTAACCGTGTTCGGATTTCTTTGATGACACGACCGTGTGTGGTGGTGCGGAGGCCGTGCTCTAGGTGTTCGTCGAGGCACGGCCGTGTGGTCCTTGGTACAGGCTGTGTCGATTTCGTGGAAAGGCCCTTTTCCTTCGTTTTAGGCCCGTTTTGCATTCTTTTCATTCTCGGGTGCTTTCCTGGGTATAAGACATGAAAAGAAAGGACTAAAAGCACCTTTTTATATAAAACAAGGCTTAAAACTCTAAAAAGCATAATAAATGTGGGATTAAAATATGTTATATTTCCGGTTTATCAGTTATAAATTGCCTTGGTGAATTTTAAATAAAAACCGAAATTTTGTACATGTCTTAGCTTAATCTTAAACATCGAATTAAAATGTCTAGTAATAAAACCCAACATAAACCCAAAAACATAAATAATAATCTAGCGGCCCATGGCCTTATTACAACGAGATTTAAAACCCATTAAAAAAATATAAAATAATAATCTAAAGTCTTTTTACTGAATCCAAATGTTCTTTTGCAGGGTCACCTTGCTCTCCTCTCCAGCCCGGTCCGATGCACTAAGTGCTACCTGAAATTGTTAAAATAATAGGGTGAGTCGCAAAACTCAGTGTGCAACCCTAGTGCACCATCAGACTGGGCCTTAGCCTACAGATTAGAATATAAAACATAATGTAAAAGATAACATACATAAAACCCAACCCAATCCTCGGCCTCCATACGTTACACACCACCCTTACCTGCCAGTCGTACCATTGGGGATTTCTACAATCAACCCACACCGCTACACACCATCGATGGCAGTCATGCTGCAGTTAGTTGCTCATCGTCAAGTTGTGACAGAGTCACTAGGCTGAAATGGCAAAAGCCACCAGAAACAAAGTTGTGGCAGAGTCACCAGGCTGAAATGGCATAAGCCACCAGAACAAATCACTTCCCCTTTCATCAATCACCCAACCCCAATCATACATAGAAATCGACGTATAAAACATATCGTTTTTAGTAGAAACATTCACTGAGGAATGGCAGAAAACACTAACTTGATATTTAACCTTTACCCTTCTCGGGTTTTCAAATATTATGCCGGGATTTTGGCATTTAACAGAGTATAGCAGATGTATTTCATATATATAAATATATATTAGCAATCAATCTAAAGATGTGAGAAGTTGCACACCTGATATCACGAAGTACTAAACTCTTAGTCGGTATCCTTGCTATCTGGATTTATAACTTGGTTCAACAAAAGCTGGAAAATCACGAAGATTTGACCTCCCCTTGAAATCCCGAAAGTAACACTATTCAAGTGTTACTGAACTTATGACTTTGAGATCCACGCGATTGACTCCTCTAAGGTTTCCTTCAGATTTCGGCACAAGTAGGCACCCTATAGTGATTTCGGCACACACAGAAAACTAGATCTCACGATTCCGGCTTTTATGAAAAATCCCGAAAAAGATAAACTATTACGTTTTCGGCTTTTTCTTTTAGAAGATCTGGGTGGTATGTTTCGGCTAACAAGGGAAAGTGAGAAATGAGTAAAAAGAGACTTGATGATTCGGCTAAGGTGTCTCAAAATGATGATAGAAAGAGAGAATTTAGCCAACTGAAGAAAAAGAAAGGAGAGGGAGAATAAAGTAGAAACTTCGGCAGAGAAAAGAGAAAAGATGAGAGCTTTCGCAGCAAATTTTGGCACCCCCCTCTGCATATAGAAAACCGATTCCTCCCCTTAGCAGAGATTGATTTTCGGCCAACACTGCAACACATGATAACTCCTATCCTTTTCCCTTATCTTAATCTGTTATCTCCTCAAAAATAGCCTTTATCTGCTTATTTTCCACATCAAATAAACCCCTAAATAATAGCCTTGTGCCATCCCCCCTTACTCTTTTAAGTGTCGAAATTTAGCCCTATAACTTGGGCTTCAAGCAACCACAATTTGGGCCTTCCTCATGCCCTAGTGACGCCACCCTCTTCCTTCCTTGTGGCGCCTCCTAACTTTGGCCCCAAACCCAATTTGACATTTTTAACATAGACACCTACTTTTAAACCTTATAATACCCAAACAGAATATTTTAACTGAGGTCTCAGCCTATTCCAGAGCTCAATTAGTACCTCAAATCCTCAAATTAATATCTTAAGCACACATTACACAAAATGCACAAGCCCATAAATTCAGGATGTTACAGTTCTACCCCCTTAAAATAAATTTCGGCCTCGAAATTTACCTGTTTAAAAGAGATGGAGATACTGCTTTCGTATCACATCCTCTGGCTCCCATGTCGCTTCCTCTGTTCCGTGGTTTTGCCACAAGACCTTAACCAAAGGTACAGACTTCCTTCTTAACACTTTTGTGTCTCAATCCAAGATTTGAATTGGCTCCTCCTCAAAGGACAAATCTGGCCTTACTTCAATCTCTTCCACTGGCACAATGTGCGAAGGATCAGAACGGTACCGTCTTAGTATCGAGACATGGAACACATCATGTTTCCGTAACTCTGGCGGCAACTCCAATCGGTAAGCCACTGGGCCTACGCATTCCAGTACCCGATAAGGCCCAATAAACCGAGGACTTAACTTACCCTTCCATTCAAACCTCACTACCTTCTTCCATGGAGATACTTTCAAAAAGACTTGATCTCCTACTGCAAATTCCATCTCCTTCCGCTTTAGATCCGCATATGATTTTTGCCGATCAAACGCTTCCTTCAACTGTGCTCTTATCAACTTAACTTTCTTCTCCATTTCTGAAACTAGTTCTGGACCCAACTAACGTTCACCCAACTCTGTCCAACAAATTGGGGTACGACATCTCCTTCCGTATAACGCTTCATAAGGCACCATCTAAATACTAGCTTGATAACTGTTATTATACGTGAATTCTGCCAAAGGTAGATACTCCTCCCAACTACCCCTGAAATTGATGATGCAACCCCTTAGCATATCCTCCAAGATCTGAATTACCCTCTCGCATCGACCATCGATCTGTGGGTGAAAAGCGCTGATACTAAAGTCTAACCTTGTTCCCATTGCTTGATGAAGAGCCTTCCAAAATCGTGATGTGAACCTAGGGTCCCTATCTGATATGATCGACACAGGTACACCATGTAATCTCACAACCTCAGCCACGTACAACTTAGCCAACCTTTGCAAAGAGTACTCAACATTAATCGGTATGAAGTGAGTGGATTTCGTCTCTCTATCCACAATCACCCGTATTGAATCCTTCTTAGTGGGCGTAAGGGGTAACCCACTAACAAAATCCATCGTGAGCCTCTCCCATTTCCACGGTGAAATCTTCACCGGTTGCAACAACCACGAAGGCACTTGGTGTTCAGCTTTGACCTGCTGACACGTCAAACATTTACCCACAAATTTCGTTACTTCTCACTTCAGACCTGGCCACCAGAATTGCTCTCGTAAATCCCAATACATCTTAACCCCTCCAGGATGCATAGCATAAGGACTACTATACGCCTCCCGTAAAATCATCTGTCTTAACTCCACATCCTTTGGCATGCAGACTCTCCCTCGGAAACACAAAACTCCATCATTGTTTAGACTATAATCCTCCATTCCACCATCCCGTACTTGCAAGAGTCGAGCACTCAGGACATCATCCATTAACTGTTTCTCTTTAACCTGACTCACCCATGTCGGTTTTACTTGCAACTCATCTAGCAATATCCTGTCATCAAATAAACTTAGATGGGCGAACATCGCTCTTAGTTCTGATACTACCTTACAGCTTAACGCATCTGCCACCACATTTGCCTTGCCCGGATGGTATTCGATTGAGCAATCATAGTCCTTTAAGAGCTCGATCCACCTATATTGTCTTAAATTTAACGCCTTCAGGGTAAGGAGATACTTCAGACTTTTATAGTCGGTGTAAATTACCGACTTCTCCCCGTACAAGTAGTGCCTCAAAATCTTCAGAGCAAACACTACCGCCGCCAATTCCAAATCATGCGTAGGGTAGTTCAATTCATGCGGTCTCAACTGTCGAGACGCATATGCAACAACTTTTCCATCTTGCATCAACACACACCCTAATCCTGTGTGTGATGCATCACAGTAGACGGTAAATTCTTTTCCGCCTCTGGTCGAATGCTGCTGGTGCTTCTGTCAAGATTCTCTTCAGCTTCTCAAAGCTCTCCTGTTGTTTGTCAGTCCATACAAATAATACTCCCTTCCTTAACAACTTAGTTAAATTTTCTCTATTAACGAGAACCCCTCAACGAAACTTCGATAATATCCTGCTAATCCTAAGAAACTTCGAATCTCCGCCACAGACTTTGGCGGTTTCTAATCCAATATAGCTTCTATCTTCCGAGGGTCTACCCTAATTCCCTCTGCGGAGACCACATGCCCTAAGAAAGTCACTTCATTCAGCCAGAACTCACACTTGCTGAACTTCGCAAACAACTGTTTCTCCCTCAAAGTTCGCAACACTACACGAAGATGTTCGTCATGTTCCTTCTCAGACTTAGAATAAACCAGGATGTCGTCGATGAACACCACCACGAACCGATCAAGGTAGGGTTGGAACACTCGGTTCATCATATCCATAAAGGCTGCTGGCGCGTTCGTCAACCTGAATTGCATCACCAAGAACTCATAATGACCGTAGCGTGTTCAAAACACCGTCTTATGGATGTCCCCTTCCTTCACCTTCAACTGATGATAGCACCACCTTAGATCAATCTTAGAGAAAACTGATGCTCCTTTGAGCTGATTGAACAGGTCATCAATTCTTGGCAATGGGTACTTGTTCTTAATCGTCAACTTATTCAGTTGACGGTAGTCCATGCACATATGCATGGATTCGTCCTTCTTTTTCACGAATAGAACCGGCACTCCCCATAGAGACACATTCAGTCGGATAAACCCTCGATCCAACAATTCCTGGATCTGAGCTTTAAGCTCCACCAGCTCATTCAGCTCCATTCTATAAAGAGCGATGGACACCGAAGCTGTACCCGGTAATAGCTCTATTCCAAACTCCACATCGTGATCCGGGGGTAATCCTTGACTGTTTGAACCTCATTGATAGTCACCTCCTTAACATCCAACTCACTGATAAAAGCTAGAAATGCATTACATCCCTTCCGAATCATCTTAACAGCTTTCAATGCTGAAACTATGTTGGACAGATAATTCCTCCTCTCTCCTAACACAACCACCTCCCCGCCTTCCGGGGTACTCAACACCATGCACTTAATCCCACAATCCAACTTAGCACGATGCTTAGACAACCAATCCATTCCTAAGATAAGGTCAAACTCTCCAAACGGTAATTCCATTAAGTCTACCGGGAATACTACCCCTTGAGTTTCTAAAGGTACATCCTTAAATAGTTTGTCCACCACCCTAGATTGTCCTAGGGGACTAACCACAGTCATCTTCCCAGTAGTTGTTTCAGAATCTATACTTAGGGTCTCAAATACCGAACATGCAACATAGGAGTTGGTTGACCCAATATCAATTAAGGCAAGAAAGTATTTATCAACAATAAGAAACGTACCGGTTATGACGTCCGGTGCGTCACCATTCTCCTATCGACAAACTGCATAAACTAGGCCTGGCTGCCTCGCGTCTACATTACCTGCACCTCTACCAGGTGCCCCACGACCTCGACCAGCCTCATTTCCTCCTCTACCTGGCCCACGACCCCTCTGTACTGGCTGACCACCTCTCCCAGCCTGATCAGAACCTCGTCTGGCAGGCTGCACCTGATCTTTTTGTGGATAATCCTTAATCATATGCTGTATGGATCCACACCTGAAGCATCCACCACTTCTTCCTCTACAATCCCCGGAATGAGCTTTTCCACACCAATTACATGATCGATTCTGACCCGTCGGAGCACGAGTTGACCCGTCCTAGGATTTTTCTGAAAATTCCCAGATGCTCCTGACTGCCCAAAACTTCTCTTACTCCTTCCCCGCTCCTTATCTCTTTCCTGTCTTTCAGTCCGTTTTACCTCCTCAGCTATCTTAACTTTTCCAACCAGGACAGCAAAATCTCTCTCTCTCTCTCTCTACGGTGCTATCAAAACCCTTAACTCATTCCGCAATCCATCCTCGAACCGAACACAACGTTCATATTCCGTTGCTACCATTCCTCGAGCGTAGCAGCTCAGACGCAAAAACTCAGCCTCATATTCAGCCACAGATTTACTTCCCTGCACTAGATTTAGAAATGCCTTCCTCTGGGCATCCACATAGCTGGCACCAATATACTTTCCCTGAAATGACTCCTTAAAGAAGTCCCAGTCAATCCAATCTGCGGCAGTACCCTTCTTCACCGTGAGCCACCACTGGTAGGCCTCGTCTCAAAGAAGAGACACAACCCCTTCAACTTCTCCTCTGCCGTGAAATCCAAATCATCCATGACCCGCTCAGTCGCTTCCAACCAATACTCAGCTGTGTTAGTGGCTACGCCAGAAACTCCCCTAAACACTTCTGCCCCATTGGCCCTAAGCCGCTCCGGCACAGATTTTCGGGCTCCTGTGCCCATGCCTACTCTAGCAACCCTCTCTAAAACCCGCAACACCGCCTGAGATACTGCGTCATCTCCGGGCGCCTCATCCTGAAATTCTCCGTCTACAGCTGGCAGGTCCAGCATCTTGTTTCCTGACCCGTGACCAGACCCTACTGGCTCAGACACGGTCATTCTACCCCTACCGCGTCCACACGGTGGACGTCCACAACCCCTTATACTCATTCTTCTGATTCGTGTTTATCTGATTAAAAATTTTATGAATCATTAATTCTTCCCACTGATTAACCACGAACAGTCTTATGAGTAGAAATTTTAAGAGTGATTCTTTCGAATTTGAACCTATCTACAGTTTCAGTCTCAAGTTTACCTCCTAATTCCAGAAAGCATACACATTCGATCATCAAGCATTAGCATACAAGTACATTCACGAACCTACACTCTTTGTGTAGGGATATTTTTGTCATTTCACTACCCAGGGGTATCTTCGTAATTTATCCTACAGGGGTATTTTCATAATCTTCCAAAATAGGGTTCCTTGTGATTTTGTGAAATAAGGGTATTTTGGTAATTTTGCAAGTCAGGGGTATTTTGGTAATTTTACAAATCGGGGTATTTCAGTAATTTGTAAATCGGGGGTGTTTTAGTCATTTTACAAATCAGGGGCAATTTGGTAATTTTACAAACCAAGGGTACTCTGGTCACTTTTCAAATTAGGGGTATTTTGGAAAATTTTTACAAATCAAGGGTATCTTCAAAAATTTTACAAAACTAAGGGGTTTTTTTATTGATAAACAGGGGTGTCTTAGAGAATTTGATTTTAAAAGAATAATAGTGGTGTTCAAGTGTTTGTGGTTTTTTATTGATGTTGTGTGTTGTATATTTTTTTCTTTTAAAAACCGTTGACTTTGTAAATCGGGGTATTTTCGTAAATCTGGGGGTATATTTGCAAATCATAGGTATCTTGGTAATTTTCAAAATAAAGATATTTTAGCAATTTTGTGAAAATTGGGTGGCTGGTCCCTTTCGGGTTTTAGTCATGGATTTTGGCCCATGAACAAATCCTCACGGCTAAGGTGAACAGTCACTACGCACCAGGTAAGATTCCAGCGAAGAGGAGGTGAGTCACTAGGACTGCTTAAGTACCAGGCTCTTCTGGATCCAATCTTAGACATGCGCATGCCTGTTGCCACACCCTAGTCTTGCGACTCGTTCACGGGTTTGTTTAGTGAAATTAAGTCTTATGAGATTTAGAAAGTTGTTTGAGCTAGGCCTAAAAAACATCAAGTTCTTATCTAGATAGTCTACGTCCCTTAAAACCTATCAAGCCCACATACTTATATAACACACAGTGAATCCAGAATACTTACCTGGCGGACTTGGGCCGGAGACGTAGGTGCCATTCTGAGAAAACCCTCCTGCATGCTTTCTTTTTAAATATACATGTTTCAAAAACCTATTTTTAGAAAATATTTTTAGCCCAAAACCCCCCAAAGCTGAGTTTTGAACCTGGCTTTGATACCAATTTGTAACACCCCAAACCTGGCCCAAACACTACAACCGGATCTGTTATGTCACTAAGGATTTTTTTACAAAGCATGCTGCATTTTCGAAAAGTTGTTACTAGGTTTAATCATTAATACCGAAAACTTAATAATTTATTAAGTCATATAAGCTATAAAGTTATAAATTGCCTTCGTGAATTTTAAATAAAAGCTGAAATTTTGTACACGTCTTAGCTTAATCTTAAACATAGAATTAAAATGTCTAGTAATAAAACCCAACATAAACCTAAAAACATAAATAATAGTCTAGTGGCCCATGACCTTATTACAACGAGATTTAAAACCCATTAAATAAAAATATAAAGTAATAATCTAAAGTCCTTTTACTGAATCCAAATGTTCTTTTGCATGGTCACCTTGCTCTCCTCTCCAGCCCGGTCCGATGCACTAAATGCTACCTGAAATTGTTAAAATAATAGGGTGAGTCGCGAAACTCAGTGTGCAACCCTCATGCACCATCAGACTGGGCCTTAGCCCACAGATCAAAATATAAAACATAATGTAAAAGATAACATACATAAAACCCAACCCAATCCTAGGTTTCCATCCGCTACACACTACCCTTATATGCCAATCACAACATTGGGGATTTCTACAATCAACCCACACTGCTACACACCATCGATGGCAGTCATGCTGCAGTTAGCTGCTCATCGTCAAGTTGTGACAGAGTCACCAGGCTGAAATGGCAAAAGCCACCAGAAACAGAGTTGTGACAGAGTCATCAGGCTAAAATGGCATAAGCCACCAGAACAGATCACTTCCCCTTTCATCAATCACCCAACCCCAATCATACATAGAAATCGACGTATAAAACATATCATTTTTAATAGAAACATTCACTGAGGAATGGCAGAAAATACTAACCTGATATTTAACCTTTACCCTTCTCGGGTTTTCAAATGTTATGTCAGGATTTTTGCATTTAACAGAGTATAGCAGATGTATTTCATATATATATAAATATATATTAGCAATCAATCTAATGGTGTTAGAAGTTGCACACCTGATATCATGAAGTACTAAACTCTTAGTCGGTATCCTTGCTATCCGGATTTATAAGTTGGTTCAACAAAAGTCAGAAAATCACAAAGATTTGACCTCCCCTTAAAATCTCGAAAGTAATACTATTCAAGTGTTACTGAACTTATGACTTAGAGATCCACGCGATTGACTCCTCTAAAGTTTCCTTCAGATTTCGACACAATTAGGCACCCAGAGTGATTTCGGTACACACAGAAAACTAGATCTCCTGATTTCGGCTTTTATGAAAATTCCCAAAAAGGATAAACTATTATGTTTTCGGCTTTTTCTTTTAGAAGATCTGGGTGGTATGTTTCGGCTAACAAGGGAAAGTGAGAAGAGAGTAAAGAGAGACTTGATGATTCGACTAAGGTGTCTCAAAAAGATGAGAGAAAGAGAGAATTCGGCCAATTGAAGAAAAAGAAAAGAGAGGGCGAATAAAGTAGAAACTTCGGCAGAGAAACGAACAAAGATGAGAGCTTTCGCAGCAAATTTAGGCACCCCCCTCTGTATATAGAAAACCGATTCCTCCTCTTAGCAGAGATTGATTTTCGGCCAGCACTGCAACACATGATAGCTCCTATCCTTTTCCCTTATCTTAATCTGTTATCTCCCCAAAAATAGCCTTTATCTGTTTATTATCCACATCAAATAAACCCCTAAATAATAGCCTTGTGCCGTCCCTCCTACTCTTTCAAGTGCCGAATTTTAGCCCTATAACTTGGGCTTCAAGCAACCACAGTTTGGGCCTTCCTCATGCCCTAGTGACGCCACCCTCTTCCTTCCTTGTGGCGCCTCCTAACTTTGGCCCCAAACCCAATTTGACATTTTTAACATAGACACCTACTTTTAAACCTTATAATACCCAAACAGAATATTTTGACTGAGGTCTCAGCCCATTCCTTTGACCAATAAGTACCTCAAATCCTCAAATTAATATCTTAAGCACACATTACACAAAATGCACAAGCCCATAAATTCAGGATGGTACATGATCTATGGACTCCCATATTAGGTTTCACCCTAATCCGGTAAAATCTCGTCACCCTATCTCTAGGCGTGCGATCAACTCCGCTTAATATCCCGTAAATACCAACACAAGAATTAAGAACACATAATTAAGAACAAGTTAAATATTTATCATATAGTTCAGCAAATGATAACAAGATTCATCTTAGGTTTCATCCCCTTCAGGTATCTGAGGGTTTAGTTAATAACAATAAAAGAAAACATCTCAAAAGAAAAGATAAAACAAAACATAAGAAATCCCTAAAACCCCCTGAAGGAATTGAAGGAGAGATCCACCGTCTTGAGTATAATTTCTGCTCTTGAGATGGATCAACTGGCTATCATCGAGTGTTTCCCACAAATTTGACCTTTTGGGCTCGGCTCCTTGGCCTAGCTAACCTCCCTCTTCTAGGTTGTACTTAGGGGGTTTATATAGACTTTTGAAATGGGTTTCTTTGCCCCTAAGTATCCAAATCCAAATGAAATTGCTCTTTTCCACGACAGGGACACGGCCATGGCACACGCCCATGTGAATCTTGGCCAGGCCGTGTTCAGACTTTTATTGAGGCACGACCTTGTGGATCGTGATCAGGCCGTGTTCTAGTCTATCAAGTAGGCACGGTCGTGTGGCCTTAAGTCCAAGCCGTGCTGATTTTCACTTTGGCCCAACTTGGTCCTTTTTGAGCCCATTTCTCGTTCTTTCCATCCTCGGGTGCTTTCCTGAGTATAAATCATAAAAAGAAAGGATTAAGAGCACCTTTTTACATAAATCAAGGGATAATTCATCCAAAAACATGCTAAATATGGATTAAAATATATATTATTTTTACGGTTTATCACCTTTTAACCAAGAAGAAGAGCTTCTAGTTATAAAAGAGCAAAAAAGAATGGAACGAGGAAGATAGAAAGAGTATTCAATTGAATGTCAAGGCCATGCATACGCTATTTTGTACATGTAACACCCCAAACCCGGCCTAAACGTCATGACCGGATCTGGTATGTCACAGGGAAAGGTTGTTTAAAAAAACTGCGCGTTTGATAAAAATTTCGAGTTTAATTATTTATTCACTTGTTATCCTTTTGTTAACATTTTGGAAAACGGTTATTAAGGGTTTAAGAAATTCTCATATTGAACATTTTATAATAATAGGCAGTAATCAAATTAAAAGCTAAACCAAATAAAAACCAAATTTAAAGTTGTAGTGGCCTTATTACATAATGAAATCCAAAGATTAAAAACTACTATTGAATAAGAATAGCAAATTTATGAGAAAAACATGCATGGCCACCTCGAAGTCCGCCTCAACTCCAAAACCACAATCTATGAATCACCTGCAGAAATAAGCAGAGGGGGTGAGTCAAGAAGACTCAATGTGTAATTACTCCACAGGAACCCTAACTTGGCCCGAGCCCATTCACATATCAGCCGGGCCTTAGCCCTTACAAATCACTCTGGGCGAAGCCTGTACAGAAACAGACTGGGCTTTAGCCTTTTAAGTAGATAATAGCAGATAATTAGAAATTAATGCATTATGATGCAATTCCCAACCCAACCTAGATATCCATCCACTACACACCACCCTTACCTGCCAATCACACCAACGGGGATTTCTACAATCAACCCTCACCGCTACACACCATCGATGGCAGTCATGCTGCAGTTAGCTATTCATCGTCAGAAATTGTGACAGAGTCACCAGGCTGAAATGGCATAGCCACCAGAACAGAGTGTGGCAGAGCCACCAGATCATCAGAATTGTGACAGAGTCACCAGGCTGAAATGGCAAAATCCACCAGATACACTTCCCCTTTCATTCATATCCCAAAATCCATGCAACATGTCATGACATAATAGTTCGTGTATGCAGTATGACATGTATGCAAATCATATACCAAATATAACATACGAAATGAATTACCATAATAATCAGAATAACCAATACAACATAATCAAGCTAATCAACCTCTAAGGGTATAACAGTAATTTTACCTACCAAGGGTATTTCTGTATTTTACCTATTGAGGCTATTTCAATAATTTCGTACCTACAATGGCCCTTCCAAAGGCCTAATGTCGCTTCGAGCGACTCAACTATCATTTTCGGTCGTACTAGACTATTGGGCCTAAAACCCGCTTTCGGCCCGCTCGTGCCCAAACGCTCGTGTGGCCCACCTAACACAAACCTAGCCACGTATATGAGATTCACCTAGTCTAGTTCACTATATACTACACCATCATACATTTTATTCAATTGGGTCCACGGGCCCATTGGGCCCATTTCTGCCCATCGTGGCCCAAGCAGCCTCAACCCACAAGAATACTACTGATGGCCTCAACTATCGCGTCGAATCCCCACACGTGCGCTCGCACGCTCATGCGGCTACTATTGTCGTGACTGACACTTCGGCATTTGCCAATCTACAACTAGAGTAGAGAGAATTACACACCTGATAAGAATCTGGGGCTATTCCGCGCTCTGACCACTCCTGTGCCCAAACGCCCACCAAGGTATATCCACTCTCCTCCTAGAATACTCTATATATAGCTAGCTTCTCACCTTCCTTCTTTGTATCTTTCCGATGTGGGATCCCTTCGTCAGTAGAGTTCAAATCCAACTCAAACTCTTGCCATCCAATTCGCAAAAGAAATACTCTTTTGCTTTTCATGAGATTCGAACCCAGGTTCACTTGTAACATAATCCACGCCGCTAACCACTTGGCCACAAGCTCCTCTTGTGTCATAAACCATGTGCAACTAAATATAAATCTATAGCCAAATTCTAAGGTCCATGTTAAAAGAAAACCAAAATGCAAGAGCCAAGACTTGAACCTTGGACCTCCTTCGTTCCTTGTGGCGTCATCCCCTTGCCTCTTTTGTGGCGTCACTTTGCCACTACACCACACACTCCACTTGTGTCATTTTCCTCCACATTTTATTCTTAAAGCCTACCTACTAACTCCTAGGGTTTTTCTCACCTAAAACCAAAATTTCCTAAAGCCAAAGTTTGATCCCGGGACTTCATAGAAGCCCTCTAACCTTCCAAAATCACCTATCTAATAGGTCCAGCTTGCATTTAAGCCGATCTCTTGTTCTCAAAATTTTTAAACGCTACTACGCTCAAGGCCCATTGGGCCCAATCCTACTAGGCCCAATTTTGAGATGTTACAAATCTATCCTGCTTAAAGAAATTTCGTCCTCAAAATTTCCATCTAACTAACAATCAGACATCCTAACCTACCACACTACGCTCACGCTGTGCACTCTGATCTTAATAACAGTAATGTATTTTTAACTAGAATTTAGAACTCCTACACATACTCAAAAACACATAGCCATTAAAGTAGACAAATATTTCATATGCAACCAACTCTATATCCGAACATCACATCCAAACCAAACACATAGAATAGATACCAGAAATACAACATACAACAAAGCAGAGTATCAGGAAACTTACAGTGCGGATTGGTGCCGGAGACTCGGGTGCCATACTTCCAGAAAATAGATGTATATTTTTCTAAACCATTTTCCAAACCATCCTTTGAAAGCATTTTTTGAACCCAAACCCACAGCTGAGTTTTTGAACCTAGGCTTTGATACCAAAATTGTAACACTCCAAACCCGGCCTAAACGTCATGACTAGATCTGGTATGTCACAGGGAAAGGTTGTTTAAAAAAACTGCGCGTTTGTTAAAAATTTCGAGTTTAATTATTTATTCACTTGTTATCCTTTTGTTAACATTTTGGAAAACGGTTATTAAGGGTTTAAGAAATTCTCGTATTGAACATTTTATAATAATAGGCAGTAATCAAATTAAAAGCTAAACCAAATACAAACCAAATTTAAAGTTGTAGTGGCCTTATTACATAATCAAATCCCAAGATTAAAAAGTACTATTGAATAAGAATAGCAAATTTATGAGAAAAATAGTGCATGGCCACCTCGAAGTCCGCCTTGGCTCCAAAACCGCAATCTATGAATCACCTGCAGAAATAAGCAGAGGGGGTAAGTCAAGAAGACTCAGTGCGTAATTACTCCACAGGAACCCTAACTGGGCTCGAGCCCATTCACATATCAGCTGGGCCTTAGCCCTTACAAATCACTATGGGCGAAGCCCGTACAGAAACAGACTGCGCTTTAGCCCTTTAAGTAGAGAATAGCAGATAATTAGAAATTAATGCATTATGATGCAAATCCCAGCCCAACCTAGATATCCATCCGCTACACACCACCCTTACCTGCCAATCACACTAATGGGGATTTCTACAATCAACCCTCACAGCTACACACCATCGATGACAGTCATGCTGCAGTTAGCTGTTCATCGTTAGAAATTGTGACAGAGTCACCAGGCTGACATGGCATAGCCACCAGAACAGAGTGTGGCAGAGCCACCAGATCATCAGAGTTGTGACAGAGTCACCAGGCTAAAATGGAAAAAGCCACCAGATCATCAGAGTTGTGACAAAGTCACCAGGCTGAAATGGCAAAAGCCACCAGATACACTTCCCCTTTCATTCATATCCCAAAACCTATGCAACATGTCATGACATAATAATTCGTGTATGCAGTATGACATGTATGCAAATCATATATCAAATATAACGTACGAAACAAATTACCATCATAATCAGAATAACCAATACAACATAATCAAGCTAATCAACCTCTAAGGGTATAACAGTAATTTTACCTACCAAGGGTATTTCTGTACTTTACCTATCGAGGCTATTTCAGTAATTTCACACCTGCAATAGCCTTTCCGAAGGCCTAATGTTGCTTTGAGCGACTCAACTACCATTTTCGATCGTACCAGACATTTGACCTAAAACTCGCTTTCGACCTGCTGGGGCCCACACGTTCGTGTGGCGCACCTAACACAAATCTAGCCACATATATAAGATTCACCTAGTCTAGTTCATTATATACTACATCATCATACATTTTATTCAATTGGGCCCACTTCGGCCCATCGTGGCCCAAGCAGCCTCAACCCACAAGAATACAACTGATGGCCTCAACTATCGCGTCGAAGCCCCATGCATGAGCTCGCATGCTCATGTGGCTACTATTGCTGTGACCGGCACTTCGGCATTTGTCGCTCTACAACTAGAGTAGAGAGAATTACAAACCTGATAGGAATCTGGTGCTATTCCGCGCTCTGACCACTCCTGTACCCAAATGCCCTCCAAGGTATATCCACTCTCCTCCTAGAATACTCTATATATAGCTAGCTTCTCACCTTCCTTCTTTTTATCTTTCTGATGTGGGATCCCTTCGTCAGTAGAGTTTAAATCCAACTCAAACTCTTGTCGTCCAATTCGCAAAATAAATACTCTTTTGCTTTTCATGAGATTCGAACCTAGGTTCCTTTGTAACATAATCCACACCGCTAACCACTTGGCCACAAGCTCCTCTTGTGTCATAAACCATGTGGAACTAAATATAAGTCTATAGCCAAATTCTAAGGTCCACGTAAAAAGAAAACCAAAATGCAAGAGCCAAGACTTGAATCTTGGACCTCCTTCCTTCCTTGTGGCTTCATCCCCTTGCCTCTTATGTGGCATCACTTTGCCACTACACCACACACTCCACTTGTGTCATTTTCCTCTATATTTTATTCTTAAAGCCTACCTACTTATTCTTAAAGCCTACCTACTAACTCCCAGGGTTTTTCTCACTTAAAACCAAAATTTCCCCAAAGCCAAAGTTTGATCCCGGGACTTCATAGAAGCCCTCTAACCTTCCAAAATCACTTATCTAATAGGTCCAACTTGTATTTAAGCCGATCTCTTGTTCTCAAAAATTTTAAACGCTACTACGCTCAAGGCCCATTGGGCCCAATCCTACTAGGCCCAATTTTGGGATGTTACAAATCTATCCTCCTTAAAGAAATTTCGTCCTCGAAATTTCCATCTAACCAACAATCATACATCCTAACCTACCACACTACGCTCACGCTGCGCACTCTGATCTTAATAACACTAATGTACTTTTAACTAGAATTTAGAACTCCTACACATACTCAAAAACACATAGCCATTAAAGTAGACAAATATTTCATATGCAACCAACTCTATATCCGAACATCACATCCAAACCAAACACATAGATTAGATACTAGAAATACAACATACAACAAAGCAAAGTATCAAGAAACTTACAGTGCGGATTGGTGCCGGAGACTCGGGTGCCATAATTGGTGCCGGAGACTCGAGTGCCATACTTCCAGAAAACAAATATATATTTTTCTAAACCATTTTCCAAACCATCTTTTGAAAGCATTTTTGAACCCAAACCCACAGTCGAGTTTTTGAACCTAGGCTCTGATACCAAAATTGTAACACCCCAAACCCGGCCTAAACGTCATGACTGGATCTAGTATGTCACAGGGAAAGGTAGTTTAAAAAAAACTATGCGTTTCTTAAAAATTTCTTGTTTAATTATTTATTCACTTGTTATCCTTTTGTTAACATTTTGGAAAACGGTTATTAAGGGTTTAAGAAATTCTCGTTGAACATTTTATAATAATAGGCAGTAAGCAAATTAAAAGCTAAACCAAATAAAAACCAAATTTAAAGTTGTAGTGGCCTGATTACATAATGAAATCCCAAGATTAAAAAGTACTATTGAATAAGAATAGCAAATTTACGAGAAAAATAGTGCATGGCCACCTCGAAGTCTGCCTCGGCTCTAAAACCGCAATCTATGAATCACCTGTCGAAATAAGCAGAGGGGGGTGAGTGAAGAAGACTCAGTGTGTAATTACTCCATAGGAACCCTAACTGGGCCCGAGCCCATTCACATATCAGCTGGGCCTTAGCCCTTACAAATCACTCTGGGTACAGAAACAGACTGGGCTTTAGCCCTTTAAGTAGAGAATAGCAGATAATTAGAAATTAATGCATAATGATGCAAATCCCAACCCAACCTAGATATCCATCCACTACACACCACCCTTACCTGCCAATCACACAAATGGGGATTTCTACAATCAACCCTCACCGCTACACACCATCGATGGCAGTCATGCTGCAGTTAGCTGCTCATCGTCAAAAATTGTGACAGAGTCACCAGGCAGAAATGGCATAGCCACCAGAACAGAGTGTGGCAGAGCCACCAGATCATCAGAGTTGTGACAGAGGCACCAGGCTGAAATGGCAAAAGCCACCAGATACACTTCCCCTTTCATTCATATCCCAAAACCCATGCAACATGTCATGACATAATAGTTCATGTATGCAGTATGACATGTATGCAAATCATATACCAAATATAACATAGAAACGAATTACCATCATAATCAGAATAACCAATACAACATAATCAAGCTAATCAACCTCTAAGGGTAAAACAGTAATTTTACCTACCAAGGGTATTTCTGTATTTTACCTGTCGAGGCAATTTCAATAATTTCACACCTACAATGGCCCTTCCAAAAGCCTAATGTCACTTCGAGCGACTCAACTACCATTTTCGGTCGTACCAGACTATTGGGCCTAAAACCCGCTTTCGGCTCGTTTGGACCCACACGCTTGTGTGGCCCACCTAACACAAACCTAGCCACGTATATGAGATTCACCTAGTCCAGTTCACTATATACTACACCATCATACATTTTATTCAATTGGGCCAATTCGCAAAATAAATACTCTTTTGCTTTTCATGAGATTCGAACCCAGGTTCCCTTGTAACATAATCCACGCCGCTAACCACTTGGCCATAAGCTCCTCTTGTGTCATAAACCATGTGCAACTAAATATAAATCTACAGCTAAATTCTAAGGTCTATGTAAAAAGAAAACCAAAATGCAAGAGCCAAGACTTGAACCTTGGACCTCCTTCCTTCCTTGTGGCATCATCCCCTTGCCTCTTATGTGGCGTCACTTTGCCACTACACCACACACTCCACTTGTGTCATTTTCCTCCACATTTTATTCTTAAAGCTACCTATTAACTCCCAGGGTTTTTTTCACCTAAAATCAAAATTTCCCCAAAACCAAAGTTTGATCCCGGGACTTAATAGAATCCCTCTAACTGTCAAAAATCACTCATCTAATGTAACACCCCAAACCCGGACAAGACACCACGTCCGAATCGGGTAGGTTACGGGGAAAACGTTTCTCAGAAGTTCAGATTTTTCGTTTGAAAGCTGAGTGAAAGCACAGTGTGCTTGAAACAGATTTGAGTAGACTTGTTTTAAAAACTTTTGATGTATTTAAAACCCGGAGATTTTGAAAACTTAGCCAGAATTTGTAGTTAAAACGAGTTTAAACCATCTAGAACCTCATTAGTTTCTTAGTGATACATAAAACACTTTTAAACTTAGGTGATTTACAAGTTAGAATTTGAAACCCGTTGAATTTGTTTATCAAAAAGACTTAGTGTGATACCCGATGGTATAGTTTAAAAACACGTTGCGTTATAATTTTGAAAACATTATCTTTCCAGGTTTTAGTAAAATTTATACCGGCTTATTTTGTTAAGGTATATTAAATCTAATTAAAACATCAACCAACTTAAAACATAGATTAAAGGCCTTTTACAAAACAAATTAAAATCCAAATAAAAGTAATAAGCTAAGTACCAAAAGTTATAGAGTCTGAGTAAACTTTATTAAAGCATGGCATGTGCACCCGAGTCCGTCCGGCTCCATGTCCGCATCTACGAGTCACCGAAATGTTAAAGGAGAGGGTGAGTCGAGTGACTCGATGTGTAAACCCGCTCCCGATAAAACAAAGACATGCTAACACACATCATACATAGCAACATAATTAATGCAACCCGATCCTAACCATCCATACACCTTTTCTACCCCGTGTGGTACCAAACCTTTGGTGGTGCCAAACCACGGTGGTGACGTATAGTCACAATGTGTTACAAAAAACATCGTGTCCCAAAGACACATTATCCATCAATGTGGTCCCAAACCACTTTGGTGTCCCAAAGACACAATGTGCTACTAAAGCATTTGGTGATTTGTAGTCACAAATCGATGATGGGGCCAACCCATCGTGTGTTACCAAAACACTAGTGACGATCCCATATCTCAAGTGGGGCCAACCCACGATGGTCAAACCACGGGGACTAGTCGCAATGAGGTGCCAAACCTCGGTGTCCCAAAGACACAATGTGCTACCAAAGCACCGTGACCGTAGTCACAAATCGGGTGATGGGGCCAACCCATCGTGTGTTACCAAAACATGGCGTCAATCCCGTATAATCATCTGTGGGGCCAACCCATCGTGGTCTTGAGCCACTGGGACGAGGCGCTGAGGTACCAAACCTCTGGAGGTGCCAAACCTCTGGTGACCCAAAGTCACAAAGTTGTGCTACCAAAGCACGGTGCTCACAAGACAAGATATCATCGCTCTCCTCTCTCGTATCACCCATACATATCATACTCATGGGATTATGCATCTCATACTAACCATGCATATCATGCCAACATACCAAGCATTACAACTCATAACATGCATAACATAAATCATGATATCATGCTTCATCAATAGTACTCATAATAGAAACAGACTTACCGAATCGTACACATACCCCGTTTGGGTATTCATTTGTCCGTCATCATCGTTTATAATTTTAACTTAAACAGCGAGGTTTATTAATAATCTTACTAAGTATCGATTGTGTTAGTTACACACACTGGTAATCACGAGTCTAAAATCCCAATCGAAACGATCTACAATCCTTTGATTAACCGCTCCTTGTACACGTTTGGTTTCCTACCAAACCCGAACCACAATGGTTCCTTCTTTAATCAGCAATCGGCTACACCTTAAAAGAGAATAACTGTTAGTCCCTTATCACCCCTGACTTAGTCAAAACCAAGATTAAACTAGCAACAACCAATCACTTACCCTTACTTACCAACCAAGATTCGGCCAACCACACTAGGAGAGAACCACAAGAGATTCGGCCAAGACTTGTACCAAAAGAAAAATAAAAGATTCGGTCAAGGTCTTAAGAAGGGAAGAAAGAAAAAATGGGAAAAATGGTAGGTGCTTTTCGGGTTTGAGATGAAAAGATATGGATGAAATGAATAGGAATTTTCGGTTTAGGCAAGGTAAATTTCGGCTTTAGTGTTTCAAAAGGAAAGGAAAAATATGAGATATGAGAAGAGGAATACTAGTTTTGGTTTCCACAAAATAGAGAAGAGGAAGATAGGAAGGAAAGCATTGGCCAACAACCCAAATGTAGAAGACAAAGTGCAAAAGAAATTCGGCAAGCACACCTTTGACTTACGGTTTTAGGAAGCAAAGAAAACCAAATAATGAGTGAAGACCAAAGGAATTTCGGCTAACTAAACTTTTGCTCTTGACCCAAAAAGTGACCGAACATACCAAGAAACTATGTCAAAAGAGATGCTTAGACTTTCTGGTTCCCAAAGTGAACAAAGAAAAGGAATTTTGCTTACCAAAAACTTGACCGAAAATGTACCAAAGTGCCAAGGTACATTCGGCCTTCCTCACCCACACTATGCCGTCACTCCTCCCTTCCAACTCCCCCAAATTTGGCCAAATCCCCCAAGTACTCACCACCACTCATTTCAAATGAGTGGACCAAGTCATACTCCCCTTTTTCCTCTCCACCCTCCATTCGAACTTTTGACTTGGTCCAAAGTGGAATTTGAACCACTTACAACTCTTCCATCCTATGCCGTCAAAATGGAAGCCCAAAATGAGAATTTCGCAGCTTGAACTCATGACCTCCACCTCATGGAATTGACGCCACACCATGCTCCCAAGTGACGCGTGCTTTGCCACTCCACCAGCTCCTCTTTTGTGCTCGGAAACACAACATAATCTACACATCCCTCAGCTCCATCAGCTCCCCTGACTTAACACCCAAAACCAAAATTTTTCCATACACTCAGGCACACACCTAGGCTACAATTAAGCCCCTAAAACACCGAAATAGCAACACAGCACACAAAACCCATGCAAAACATGCAACAACGAAATAGCCCCTAACCCGGGATATTACAGTTCTACCCCCCTTAAAATAATTTCGGCCTCAAATTACAGTCAAAAGAGTTGCGGGTATTCTTTGTCTCATCGTATCCTCGGGTTCCCACGTAGCTTCTTCCACATCATGATTCCGCCAAAGTACCTTAACCAAAGGCACGGACTTCCCACGTAGAACCTTGACATCTCGATCTAGAATTGACTTTGGTTCTTCCTCTATGGTCATATCTGGATTTACCTCGATCTCCTCCATCGCTACTACATGCGATGGATCTCGAACGATACCTCGAAGCATCGACACGTGAAAAACATCGTGAATCGACTAAGCTCTGCGGCAACTCAAGGCGATCGCACGCCTGGTCCAACTCGTCTCAATACCTTATACGCCCAATGAACCTCGGACTTAGCTTACCTTTTTGCCAAACCTCGGCACCTTCTTCCAAGGCGAGACCTTTAAGAGAAACCCGATCTCCCAAAGCGAACTCTATATCTCTTCGCTTAAGATCGGCATAAGACTTTTTGCCGGTCGAAGCTTCCTTCAAAGCGAGCTCGAATCAACCTAACCTTGTCCTCGGTCTCGGCCAACCAACTCGGGTCCCAACAAGCGGCGTTCACCTAACTCTCGTCCAACAAGTAGGTGAGCGACACTTCCTACCATCTGACGCCTCATATATGGTGCCATCTTGATGCTTGCTTGGTAGTTGTTGTTGTAAGCGAACTCGACTAACGGCGAAACTCTTCCCAACCGCCACTGAAGTCAGAACACAACCTCTCAACATGTCTTCCAAGATCACGAATGACCCTTTTCGATTGCCCGCCGATTTGCGGGTGAAAAGCCGTCTTTGAAATCAAACGAGTACCCGAGCACGATGCAACGCTCTCGGAACCTCGGCGTGAACCTCGGATCCCTATTCGAGATTATCAAAGCTGGAACGCCGTGTAGCCTCACTATCTCTCGACACATAAAGCTTCGCCAACCTCGAAGTGAATAGTCCACTCTCACCGGAATGAAATGGGTGACTTAGTCGACGGTCCACGATAACCCAAATCGAATCTTTCTTGCTTGGCGTAAGCGGTAAACCACCATTGCGAAATCCATAGTTATCCTTTCCCATTTCCATCGAGGAATTTTCACAGTGAAGCAAACCCGACGACGAAAGCGATGTTCGGCCTTGACCTGGCGACAAGTCGGACATGTCCCAACAAACTCTGTCACCTCTTTCTTCAAGCCGGGCCACCAAAGCGCCGCTTTAAGATCCCTATACATTTTACTACCCCGGGATGCATAGCATAAGGGGCGCTATGTGCGTCTGAAGAATCCTCTGCCTCGACTCAACATCTTTAGGCATACAAGCCTTACCTTGAAAAACACAGGACCTCATCACTAGACAAGTCAGTAACCCTCCAAACCACCATTACGCACTTGCAACCTTGGCAGACTCGAGAACCTCATCCTCCAACTGTTTCTCTTTGATCCGCTCAACCCACGTGAAGCTTAACTTCGCAGCTCGCGCGAATACTCCCGTCGTCGTACAAACTCAAATGGGCAAACAAAGCTCTTAAGTCCGAAACAACCTACTGCGGCTCCGCGCGTGCACCACGCGTTAGCCTTGCCCGGATGATATTCAATCGAGCGATCGTAGTCCTTGAGCAATTCAACCCATCTACGCCGCCTCAAATCGGATCCTTACGAGTCAATAGGTACTTCAAACTCTTATGATGCGTGTAGACTATTGACTTCTCCCGCACAAGTAGTGCCTCCAGATTTTTAGAGCGAAGACTACATTTGCCGGCTCCAAGTCGTGCGTCGGATAGTTGACCTCGTGTGGCCTCGGTGCCGCCGAAGCGTAAGCCACCCCCTTACCCTCCCGCATCGACCACACAACCCAAGCCGCGTGTGATGCGTCGCGATGAGCCGTGTATTCCTTACCGACCTCGGGTTGAATTAGAACCGGAGCCTCGGTCAAGATCTTCTTGACTTATCAAAACTCTCTGCTTTGTTTCTCGGTCCAAGCGAGCGGAACTCCCTTCCATGCGACTTAGTCATCGGTCTTTGCAATTAACGAAACCCTCAACAAACCTTCGGTAGTATCGCGCAAACCCAGAAACTCGAATCTCGGTGATCGACCTAGGAGGCTTCCAATCCAAAACCGCATCAACCTTCAGAGGATCTACTCTAATCCCCTCAGCTGATACTACATGACCCAAAAATGTCACTTCACTAAGCCAGAACTCACACTTACTGAACTTAGCATAGAGTTGCTTCTCCCTTAAAATTTGCAACACCACCCTTAAGTGTGCATCATGCTCTTCTTCCGACCTTGAGTAGACCAAGATGTCGTCAATAAAAACCACGATTTAAACGGTCCAGACATGCTGAAATACCCTATTCATCATATCCATAAAAAATTTGCCGAGCGTTCGTCAACCCGAGCGGCATTACGAGAGTCGTAGTGCCCGTCATCGAGTCCAACGCCGTCTTATGGATATCCGCTTCCTTAACTTTCAAGCGATGGTACCCGGACCTCAAATCGATCTTTGAAAACACCGATGCACCCTTCGGATGATCAAACAAGTCATCTATCCGTGGTAGCGGATACTTGTTTTTAATCGTCACTTATTGATTGGCGGTAGTCTATGCACATCCGCATCGCATCGTCTTTCTTCTTGACGAATAATACCGGCGCGCCCCACGGTGAAACACTTGGCCTAATGAAGCCTCGGTCCAACGGCTCACGAAACCGAGCCTTAAGCTCCACCAATTCCTTTGGTGCCATCCTATATGGAGCAATAGACCTTCGGCGCGATCCACGGTAGCAGATCTATCCCAAACTCTACCTCACGATCGGGTGGCAAACCGGAAGCTCCTCTGAAACACATCCACAAATTCCTTAATGATGCGAACCTTCTCAACAAAGAGACTCCTTAGCCTCCAAGGCACACACATGAACCACATACGCTTCGCGACCGCTTCCCGACCATCTTTCTGACTTTTAGTGCCGATACCACATTGGATAAGTAATCTCTCCTATTACCTATCATAATCACTTCATCTCCCTTATCCGTCGATAGCACCATGCGCTTAGCCGCGCAATCCACCTTAGCCTGGTACTTAACCAACCAGTCCATCCCGAGAATCAGATCGAACTCCCCAAACGGCAGTTCCATCAGATCAGCAGCAAAAATGACCCCTTGGAGTTCTAGGGGTACCTCTCTAAACAGCTTATCTACCACTACAGAGTGACCTAGAGGGCTAATCACAGTCATTTGTCTAGAAGCAGTTTCAGAGTCTAAATCCATCGTCTCGACTATACTACTAGCAACATAAGAGTGCGTAGAACCCACATCAATTAAAGCAGTATAAGGAGTACCAAAAATCAAGAACGTACCGGTTATGACGTCCGGTGCGTCGCCCTCCTCTCGGCGCCTCGCCGCATACACCAATCCAGGCTGTCTAGCATCGGAACTACCCGCACCTCTGCCCGGTGCTCCACGGCCCCGACCAGCTCCATAACCACCTCTGCCATTACCACGGCCCCTCTGTGGTGGCGGTCCATTCCTACGAGGCGACACGCCCCGACTCTCGATGAATCACTCGCCATCCTACGCGGACAATCCCTAATGCGATGCTCCAGAGAACCACACTCAAAGCACCCTTTACCACCAGTCCAACAACCACCCCAATGAGATTTCCCACACTGATTACACTGCGGTGGTCCCTGCCTAGCAGCAACAAACCTAGTGTGATCGACTCGCCCACTCGGGCCTAGCCTCTTCTGCGGATTACCCGATGATCCAGAAGACCCAAAGCTCCTCTTAAGCCTACTCCTGTCCATGCTCTGTCTTACCGACTCCTTAACACCCTCTGCTACCTTAGCCTTCTCAACTAAGACAGCAAACTCACGCTCCTGCTGTGGAGCAATCAGGAGCCTCAACTCGTCTCGCAGACCATCCTTGAAACGAACACACCTCTCATGCTCGGTGGCTACAATGTCCCCGGCATACCTACTCGACCGGGAACTCCGACCTCGTACTCGAAAGCATGATTTACTCCCCTGAACGAGCCTCAGAAATGCCTTTCTCTGGGAGTCGATGTAACTAGCCCCGATGTATTTCTTTTGATATGCAGCTCTAAAATAATCCCATGTCGATCCTCACCGCCACATCTGTCCGAACGGTGAGCCACCAGCGATATGACTCATCCGAAGAAGCGTCGATGCCCTTAAGCTTCTCCTCGCAGAAAGGTCCGGATCATCCATGATCCGCTCGGTTGCCTCTAGCCAATACTCGGCGGTGCTAGGAGCAACACCCGATACACTCGGAAAAATTCGGCCCCATTAGCCCGAGTCTCTCAGAGCGATTTCCTAACTCTCGCACCACCACTTACACCAGCTACCCTTTCCAACACCCGCGGCATCGCGCTGTGACCTTTGCATCGTCTCGATCGATCTTGGAACTCACCACCTCCGGTGGTGGCGAGCCGGCATCTCATTTTTCGACCTTGACCGGATCCTACGGGTTGAAACCGTCATTTCTACCCTACCTCTACCACGAGTATTACGACCACGCCCGCCTCGAGTGCTCATGTCTAACGATCTACGTTTACGATTAAAAGATTTTTATGCATTAGTATCGTTCCACTTTCTTAACCGCAAAGAAATTTTATGGATAGAATTTATTCGGGGTTCTTTCGAGCAACCAAGGTTTCAATCTTCTATCCTATTCATCCAAAAGAGATTATACATACATTCCTTAACCCTTTCCATACCTATTCACTCTTTGGACATTCATCGCCCATTCTAGCCCAAAGGTATTTTCGTCATTTTCCTACTGAGGTATTTTTGTAATAAAAGATATTTTAAAACTTTCGTAAAACCGGTCAATTTGAAATTCCAAAAATTTGAGAGTGTTCTTTGAAAATTTTGTAAAATACTACGTTTTGGAAACCAGGGGTATTTTAGTAATTTTCACAAACTGAGGGCGTTTTCATAAATTTTCCAAAATCAAGATTTCAGATTGATATTCTCAGAAAGCGAGTGTTTGAATTTCGTAACATCATTGAAATTTTTGGGCCAAATCATTGAGTTGCTATTTTATAAACCGAGGGCATTTTAGTAAATTTACCCCTAGGGGCATTTTTGTAATTTTCCCATAAATCAGGTTTTTCGAGAAAATTGTTGTAAATGTGACATTTTCGGTTTTGAAAGAGTTTATTGCAAAAAGTTTGAAAACATTAGGGTTGTTGTTGTATTTTCGAAAACATGGCTGATTCCCTTTTCGGGTTTTAGTCGTTAGGTTAAGTCTATGACCGAGCCTTTTTGGTCAGGGTGAACTCGAGCTACGCACCAGGTGGGATACCTGCGAAGAGGAGGTGAGTCACGAGGACTGCTTAAATACCAAGCTCTTAGGATCCTCTCCTAGACATGCGCATGAGAATTACCACACCTAGCCCCGTGGTGAGTCATAGATTGGTTTAGTGCTTTAAGTCTTATGCTTTAGTTCGAGTGTTTGAGTGATCTAATCCTGGGGTTCAGATCCTATAAATCTAACTACGTTCCATATCACCTACCCTTCTACAAATAGAAATTCACAGAAGAATTAGAACTACTTACCTAGGCGAACTGGTGCCGGAGACTCGGTGCCATGCCTTGTAAACCATGTATTCAATCCAAAAACACTTAAAACAAACTTTTGAAAACAGTTTGGGCCTCAAGCCCACAGCCGAGCTTTTGAACTTAGCTCTGATACCACAATTGTAACACCCCAAACCCGGACAAGACACCACGTCCGAATCGGGTAGGTTACGGGGAAAACGTTTCTCAGAAGTTCAGATTTTTCGTTTGAAAGCTGAGTGAAAGCACAGTGTGCTTGAAACAGATTTGAGTAGACTTGTTTTAAAAACTTTTGATGTATTTAAAACCCGGAGATTTTGAAAACTTAGCCAGAATTTGTAGTTAAAACGAGTTTAAACCATCTAGAACCTCATTAGTTTCTTAGTGATACATAAAACACTTTTAAACTTAGGTGATTTACAAGTTAGAATTTGAAACCCGTTGAATTTGTTTATCAAAAAGACTTAGTGTGATACCCGATGGTATAGTTTAAAAACACGTTGCGTTATAATTTTGAAAACATTATCTTTCCAGGTTTTAGTAAAATTTATACCGGCTTATTTTGTTAAGGCATATTAAATCTAATTAAAACATCAACCAACTTAAAACATAGATTAAAGGCCTTTTACAGAACAAATTAAAATCCAAATAAAAGTAATAAGCTAAGTACCAAAAGTTATAGAGTCTAAGTAAACTTTATTAAAGCATGGCATGTGAACCCCGAGTCCGTCCCGGCTCCATGTCCGCATCTACGAGTCACCTGAAATGTCAAAGGAGAGGGTGAGTCGAGTGACTCAATGTGTAAACCCCGCTCCCGATAAAACAACATGCTAACACACATCATACATAGCAACATAATTAATGCAACCCGATCCTAACCATCCATACACCTTTTCTACCCCGTGTGGTACCAAACCACCTTTGGTAGTGCCAAACCACTGGTGACGTATAGTCACAATGTGTTACCAAAACACTGGTGTCCCAAAGACACATTATCCATCAATGTGGTCCCAAACCACTGGTGTCCCAAAGACACAATGTGCTACCAAAGCACTGGTGACCGTAGTCACAAATCTGATGATGGGGCCAACCCATCGTGTGTTACCAAAACACTAGCGCAGACGATCCCATATCTCAAGTGGGGCCAACCCACGGTGGTCAAACCACGGGGACTAGTCGCAATGAGGTGCCAAACCTCTCGGTGTCCCAAAGACACAATGTGCTACCAAAGCAGCGGTGGTGGCCACCGTAGTCACAAATCGGTGATGGGGCCAACCCATCGTGTGTTACAAAACTCTTGGCGTCAATCAGTATAATCATCTGTGGGGCCAACCCAGCGTGGTGCTGAGCCACTGGGACGAGACGCCGAGGTACCAAACTCTCGGAGGTGCCAAACCTCGGTGACCCAAAGTCACAAAGTTGTGCTACCAAAGCACCGTGTGTGCTCGTCGGCCACGAGTATATCATCGCTTCCTCCTCTCGTATCACCCATACATATCATACTCATGGGATTATGCATCTCATACTAACCATGCATATCATGCCAACATACCAAGCATTACAACTCATAACATGCATAACATAAATCATGATATCATGCTTCATCAATAGTACTCATAATAGAAAACAGACTTACGAATCGTATACATACCCGTTTGGGTATTCATTTGTCCGTCATACTGTTTATAATTTTAACCGGTAACAGGTTTATTAATAATCTTACTAAGTATCAGTGTGTTAGTTACACACCTGGTAATCACGAGTCTAAAATCCCAATCGAAACGATCTACAATCCTTTGATTAACCCGCTCCTTGTACACGTTTGGTTTCCTACCAAACCCGAACCACAATGGTTCCTTCTTTAATCAGCAATCGGCTACACCTTAAAAGAGAATAACTGTTAGTCCCTTATCACCCCTGACTTAGTCAAAACCAAGATTAAACTAGCAACAACCAATCACTTACCCCTTACTTACCAACCAAGATTCGGCCAACCACACTAGGAGAGAACCACAAGAGATTCGGCCAAGACTTGTACCAAAAGAAAAATAAAAGATTCGGTCAAGGTCTTAAGAAGGGAAGAAAGAAAAAATGGGAAAAATGGTAGGTGCTTTTCGGGTTTGAGATGAAAAGATATGGATAAAATGAATAGGAATTTTCGGTTTAGGCAAGGTAAATTTCGGCTTTAGTGTTTCAAAAGGAAAGGAAAAATATGAGATATGAGAAGAGGGAATACTAGTTTCGGTTTCCACAAAAATAGAAGAGGAAGATAGGAAGGAAAGCATTCGGCCAACAACCCAAATGTAGAAGACAAAGTGCAAAAGAAATTCGCAAGCACACCTTTGACTTACGGTTTTAGGAAGCAAAGAAAACCAAATAATGAGTGAAGACCAAAGGAATTTCGGCTAACTAAACTTTTGCTCTTGACCCAAAAAGTGACCGAACATACCAAGAAACTATGTCAAAAGAGATGCTTAGACTTTCGGTTCCCAAAGTGAACAAAGAAAAGGAATTTTGCTTACCAAAAACTTGACCAGAAAATGTACCAAAGTGCCAAGGTACATTCGGCCTTCCCCTCACCCACACTATGCCGTCACTCCTCCTTCCAACTCCCCCAAATTTCGGCCAAATCCCCCAAGTACTCACCACCACTCATTTCAAATGAGTGGACCAAATCATACTCCCTTTTTCCTCTCCACCCTCCATTTGAACTTTTGACTTGGTCCAAAGTGGAATTTGAACCACTTACAACTCTTCCATCCTATGCCGTCAAAATGGAAGCCCAAAATGAGAATTTCGCAGCTTGAACTCATGACCTCCACCTCATGGAATTGACGCCACACCATGCTCCCAAGTGACGCGTGCTTTGCCACTCCACCAGCTCCTCTTTTGTGCTCGGAAACACAACATAATCTACACATCCCTCAGCTCCATCAGCTCCCCTGACTTAACACCCAAAACCAAAATTTTTCCATACACTCAGGCACACACCTAGGCTACAATTAAGCCCCTAAAACACCGAAATAGCAACACAGCACACAAAACCCATGCAAAACATGCAACAACGAAATAGCCCCTAACCCGGGATATTACATCTAATAGGTCCAACTTGCATTTAAGTCGATCTCTTGTTCTCAAAAATTTTGAACGCTACTATGCTCAAGGCCCATTGGGCCCAATCCTACTAGGCCCAATTTTGGGATGTTACAGTGCACTTAGTCTCGATGAGTATAGCAGAGTTTTATCATGTTCCAATGCCAATGAGATATGAGATAAGCTAGAAGTCACTCATGAAGGTACCAGTGAAGTGAAGAAGTCTAAAGTGGGAATCCTTACACTCGAGTACAAAACCTTCAAGATGAAGCCTAAAGAGGATATTAAGGCGATGTCTGATTGGTTTACTATCATCATAAATGGATTAAAGTCTTATGGGAAGATTTATCCAAATGAATAGGTGGTATGGATGATGCTTTGAAGCTTACCTAAATCTTGGGAAGCTAAAGTGATTGCGATTGAAGAGGCAAATAATTTAGAAACATTAACTTTAGATGAGCTCATCAGGTCTTTACTTACACATGAGATGAGGCTCAACAAAGGGGCTGAAGAAGAAAAAGTTGTGAAGAAAAATGTTAGTGTTGCTCTTAAATCCACCATAAATGAAGATAGTGAATCAAGCGAAGAGGTGGATGGACACAAAGAGATGACCATGTTTTCTAGGAGATTCAAGAGATTCATGGAGTTCAATAAAGGAAGAAGATTTCAAAAGGAGGGGTTAAAACTTGAATCTACCAAAGAGAAGGATACCATAATTTGCTATGAATGCAAGAAGCCAAGACATATCAAGTTTGACTATCCTGAATGGAAGAAAAATTGATCTAGAAAATAAAAATATAAGGCCAATATGGCTACTTAGAGTGATGAAGATTCTTTCGATAAAGAATAGCAATAAGTAGCTAACCTTTGCCTTATGGCCATTGATGACTCTAAGGTAACTTCTAACTCATCTAGTTCAATTTCTTATTTATTTGATGAGTTACAAGATTCCTATGATGAGTTAGGTTTGGAATTTGAAGTCATGGTTTCAAAGCATAAGAAAAACATTTCAAAATTCAAAAATGAAAATGTCTTACTTTCCAAAAAAAAAAAAAAAATCATGAACTTGAACAAAAAGTAAACAAAATGTAAGAGTTTATTGATAATTTTGAGAAAAAGAATTTAGATTTACATAGTTTACTTTCAAAAGTTCTTCAAGATCATGAAAAACAACTTGAGTTGCTTAAGAGTGAAAAAGCTCACTTTAACAAAGTTTTTCTAACAATGTTTGAAAGAGGAGAAGTTCAAAACAAAACTTTGTTAAAAATAGCTTTAAGTACTATAAACATAGAGATTATTTTAAAATTTATAAGGGAAAATTAGTTCGAAGTGTATGGGTTCCTAAATTACTCATTACTACTCAAGATAAGGATATCCTTTCTAAATGGATACCTAAAGGGACTAAAATCTTGGAAACTAGTTCTATGTTTGTAAGATAAGGAGCATTGCTTCAAGATGGGCAATTCAACCAAAAACTTATGGTACCTTGATAGTGGATGCTGAAGGCATATGACCGATGACAAGAGAAATTTTATCAAATTGAAGGCAAAAAGTGGAGGAGAAGTTACATTTGGTGACAACTCCAAAGGACTTAATGAAGGCATTGGCTCTATTGGTAAAAACTCTTCAACCTTTATTGAAAATGTTTTGTATGTCAACAGTTTTAAGTATAATCTATTGAGTATTAGTCAATTGTGTGATAAAGGTCTCAATGTTATCTTTGAATCAAATGGATGTAAAGTAATTGACATTGTGTCTAATAAGATTATGTTTGTAGGACATAGAATAGGAAATATTTACATGGAACATTGATGATATGCAAGAATCAAACATATGTCTTATTGCTAAAAATAAAAATAATTATTTATTGAAACATAGAAAATTAGGACATGCTAGCATGAACATATTGCATAAATTAGTCAAAATGACTTACTAAGAGGTTTTCCAGAAATTTATTTTGATTTAGATAAAGTTTGTGATGCGTGTATTAAAGGCAAACATAAGAGAATTTCTTTTAAACTTATAAATGATGTATCTACTAGAAGAGTTCTTCAATTAATTCACAATGATCTATTTAGACCAATTAGGACTACTAGCTTGGGTGGAAAATAATATGTTTTGGTGCTTGTAGATCATTACTCTAGATTTACTTTAGTTCTTTTCTTTAAATACTAAAGATGAAGCTTTAGAAAAATTCATCATATTTTAAAAATTTAATCAAAATGAAAAAGGTTACTCTATCACTAATTTAGAAGTTACCATGGAACCGAATTTCAAAATCTTGGTTTTGAAAATTTTTGCAACTCAAATGGGATTAGCCATAAATTTTTTTCACATAGAACCCCTTAACAAAATGGAGTTGTTGAGAGAAAAAATAGAAATTTAGAAGAAATTGATAGAACCATACTTCGTGAAAACAATTTAAATATTTTTAGGTGGAAGCCACAAACACCGTTGCTATATTTTTTAATAGAGTAATGACTAGACCTATTTTAAAGAAAATTTCATATGAACTTTTCAAAAACAAAAATCCTAACATTAGATACTTTCATCTTTTTGGATGCAAGTGTTTTTCTTTAAATAATGGAAAAGACAATCTTGGTAAATTTGATACAAAAAGTGATGAAGGAATTTTTCTTTGTTATTCCGTAAATTCTAAAGCTTATAGATTCTTTAATAAAGTAACTTTAGTAGTTGAAGGGTCAATACTTTTTTTTATGATGATAACTGTCTTCCTTTGAGGATTCTTGTGTTGATGATGATGATATAGGAATGTTAAACAATGATAATAAGATTGATCATTCATCAAATGATAAGGTCAAGAAAAAAACATACAAGAAGCTCTAAAGGAGCTCACCATAGAGAAAAGGAAAGTCAATCATCTAAGAGAGTATAACTATGTAAAGGATGGTATGATTTTGGGAGATCAATTCAAAGGGGTAACCATTAGATATCCTCTTAGAAATACATGTAATTTTGTTGCATTTTATCGCATGCATTGAGCCTAAAAATATCAAATAAGCATTAAATGATGAATATTGGATACTGGTCATGCAAGAAGAATTAAATCAATTTGAGAGAAGTAATGTATGAACCCTTGTAGAAAAATCTTCTGAAAAATATATTATAGGTACTAAGTGGGTTTTTAGGAACAAACTAGATGAGAGTGGCAACATTGTGAGGAATAAGACTAGATTTGTAGCTCAAGTTTGCACTCAAGAGAAGAGAATATACTCCCGTAGCAAGGGTGGAAGCCATTAGGATGCTTTTAGCTTTTACATGCTTTAATGATTTTAAATTGTATCAAATGGATGTAAAAAGTGTTTCTTTAAAAGGTTTTTTGAATGAAGAAGTGTATGTTGAACAACCACCAGGTTTTGAAGATTAAAAATTTCCAAATCATGTTTTCAAACTTTCAAAATCTTTATATGGTTTAAAACAAGAACCTAGAGCTTAGAATGAAAGACAATCAAATTTTCTTTATTGAAAAAGGTTTTTGTAAAAAGAGTGTCGACACAACATTTTTTTTTCAAAAGAAAAGACAATGATTTGTTAGTAGTGCAAATATATGTTGATGATATTATTTTTGGATCTACTAATGATCTTTGTTAAGAATTTTCCAAGAGAATGCAAGGTGAATTTGAGATGAGTATGATAGGAGACCTAAATTTTGTTTTGGATCTCCAAATCAAGCAAAGGAAAGATAATATCTTAATCAATCAAGCTAAGTACACAAAATAAATGCTCAAGAAGTTTGGGATGAATAATCTCAAACCACAAGCTACACCATTGAGCTCCTCTACAAAGCTTGGCAAAAATTAGAAAGGTAAATGTATTGGTATAAAATTATATAGGTCTATAATTGACTCATTGTTTTATCTTACCACAAGTAGACATGTAACACCCTCATCTCGAATTGATTTACCAAGTCTGGATCTCGGATATTACCACACATAAAATCATAGCAATAATTTAAATTATTTGCGTATAGGTATTCATAAACATATTTCTTATTTCTTTTTATTAGTTTCTAAGGTAAATATATATATTTTATGATTACATCAAAGTTCAAAACCAACACATAACATGCTTAAAGTAAACTCCAATTGGTTTAGCTAAGTATACACTATACTCCTATGATGTCCTCTGTATACATAATACCGTGACTCCGATCGCTACTTTGGCAAATTCCTGGCTTATTCTCTCTTGGCGGACTTATTTTCCAGCAGAACCTAAAACATGAACAAACATTTATAAGTTCATACAAACTTAGTGAGTTTTTAACACAAAATACTTTGGATCCCTTCTGATTTCATTCCTCATCTTGAATAATTTGGATCACACCTCAGTTTTGACTGATATTTTCATTGTAACACCCTTCACTCGGTCTGGTCGCTTGACTCTAGTTACAAGATACTACATCAACCAACAGAACTTAATCACATGCATATACGGTTTTGAATAAGAGCAACTACTACTAAAAACAACATTTAAAGAAAAATTCATCGCTAGTTTAAACATTTAAACGACAATAAAAAAAGTTTTAAGCATAATTAAGGTTCATTTTTAATAAATCTCACGTAGGTACCGATATTGAATGAGCATGTATCGATATTTTGAACATGAGTATCGATACTCATATATGGGTATTGATACTAAAGTTGGATTTTGTCAAATTTCGGAAATGTCCCAACTTCGAGGTATCGTGTAATGCCTTAATTTTCTTATTTCTGCTTCTATAAAATTTTCATACAAAATTGAGTATTTGTTTCAGTGGTTAAGTGTTCTAGGTGTGTGTGTGAGGGGTCTTGGGTTC
Organism: Gossypium bickii; assembly: GCA_025503065.1. Classification (NCBI taxonomy): domain Eukaryota; kingdom Viridiplantae; phylum Streptophyta; class Magnoliopsida; order Malvales; family Malvaceae; genus Gossypium; species Gossypium bickii. The sequence continues at coordinate 19,095,547 of CP106720.1, read as the reverse complement.
AAGTCTTACCTTTAGCAACTTTTTTTATTTTTGGATCTATTCCCTATCCTTGTTCACTGGGCTTATATTTAATTGCCTGTAATTTCATATTAGAATGAGCTTGATGGTTCAAATGGTAAGGGAGCTGGTGTGTTGGAGGTCCTGTGTTCGAATCCTTGTGCAAGCATGGGTATCGTTTTTGCTCTGTTATTTGTTAGAGTCTCGGTGGAGTGGGAGTCTGAAGAGGTTGTGGTGTAGTGGGATTGTTAGAGAAAAATAAGGAATTTGAAATATTTTACTTTCTTTTGTTTTCCTTTTCATTTATTTTCTTTTCTCTCACCTCCCAGAATCACCAAATTCTGACATCAAATTTATTTTCCATCCTTTTCTTGACATTTTTCCCTTTTCAGTAGACCCTTGTTTGTCCCTTTAATTCGGTTCGTGATTCTTGTGTCAAACATCATTTTTACGGCTTCAAGTTCTTATTCTAGTCGGTAAGTCAATTTTTCGTCCTCGATAATTTTCAATCGGGTTTAGCAATTTTAGATGGTGGTGTTAATTGGTGGATTTTGTGATTAAGAGAAGGTTGTGAGGCAAGAAATTGCGCTTCAATGGTTTGATACGAGGTGGTGGTCACCTTCGTTAAGTGGTAAGTTGGTTTTGCAAAATTGGGTGAATTGTGTTAGGCTCGTAATTGACTACTAAAAGAGTGTTGGAACATTATGTTTTAGGTACTGGTGGTCTCAAGAGTGATTTTGTGGCGAAAATGGATCAGGTGTGTTCCCGAAACATAGAAAACGAGGTTTCGATAAAAGTAAAAAAACTACACTGTCGACGCCAAACGGGAGTGTGGTCGCCCGTGTGGATGGCCGTGTGTGCGACACGATTGTGTGGTGACACCGGTGTGGCCGTGTCTAAATAATAAACATCTATTAACATTCGTTTTCTTTATCCATCCATAAAAGTACTATTATTTCAATTTGCATTAAATCTCAAGTTTACCACTTATTCATTCATAGTGCTTACTCTTTTAACTTATAAACACGATTTACATGCCTTGGCATTAACCTAACCACCATAGTCTCCCCATTATAACATATCACATTATTTAACAAGTTATTTCCATTCTCTTAATCACATGCACATTAATTATGAGTAATCATAATTTTAACATAGAGTTTAAACACATTTCACTTGTCTAAGCTCGTATCTTACTATATTCTCAAAATGACTTTATTCGGCAATTATGCCTGTCCTTCCTTTTTCTCATATCCAATGAAACACAATTTAAATAAATACACCGTACTATACCACAATTCAATTAGGCTCATAAACCTATCATTTAAATAAATACACCGTACTATACCATAATTCAATTAGGCTCATAAACCTATCACCTGATCATTATCAAATCTTATCATGTATCCATTCATCTTAAGTGTAGATCAATAATGATAAGATTATCGATATTTCTCAAGCATAACTTACTTGAATACATTCTTAACGAATGTTCATCATACATCAAGCTCATTACTCATGAGTTGTTGTACATACTTGTACCATTTCGTAACATAATCACTTGCTTTCTCATCTTTGGCATACCTGTTGAACACTTGGAATACTAATTGGATACACGGAAAGTCTTTGCACATAAGTGGCACATATGTAGCTAAAGCTACCTCATATCTCATATCACATAAATGCTCACTCTTGAGATAATCACGGGTCTGCTCACGCAAGCTGACAGTCAGGACGTAGCTACACGAGCTGCTCACAAAAGCTGACAGGTACCCGCAACACATGCCGGGCTACCCAACCGCCGATAGAACATACATGACCAGCTGATAAACCGTAATTTAGGCCCACATTTAGCATGCTTTTGGATGATTTATCCCTTGAATTATGTAATTTGGTGCTCTTAATCCTTTAATTTCATGTTTTATACTTAGGAAAGCACCGGAGGATGAAAAGAATGAGAAACGGGCCCAAAACAGAGTAAATGAGCCATATTACGAAATCAACACGGCCTGGGCCCAAGACCACACGATCGTGCCTCATTCAATAGACTCGAATACGGCCTGGCCGCGATTCACACGGGCGTGTGCCATGGGCATGTCCCTGATGTGAATAGAGGAATTACACTCGAAATAGGATAATTTGAGGCAAAGAAACACATTCCAAAGCCTATTTGAACACCCTAGTAGGAATTCTACTCGGATTAGGATACTTAGGGGCAAAGTAAGGCATCTCAAAGCCTATATAAACACCTTAAGGGGCAACTTAAGCAGAGAGTTCGACAGAAGCCTTCTGCCAGGGATTTAGTCAGGAGGCATCCAGCTAGGCCAAAGAGGGCAGATTTGTGGGGCTTTACTCAAAGATAGCCAGTTGATTCATCTCAAAAAGTCAGAATCATACTCAAGATGGAGAATCTCTCTTTCAATTCCTTCAGGGGGTTTTAGGGATTTCTTATGTTTTGTTTTATCTTTTCTTCTGAGATGTTTTCTTTTATTATTATGAACTAAATCCTCAGATACCTGAGGGGGATGAAACCTAAGATGAATCTTGTTATCATTTGCTGAACTATATGATAAATATTTGACTTGTTCTTAATTATGTGTTCTTAATTCTTGTGTTGATATTTCCGGGATATTAATTCAAGTATGATGTGCTTAGGTGGAGGAGAAAATGTCCCTGCCTAGGAGTAGATCTAGCATAGTTAAGCGGAGTTGCTCGTGCGCCTAGAGATAGGGTGACGAAAATCTGTCGAATTAGGGTCAAACCTAATATGGGAGTCCATAGATCTAGTTAATGCAATTCTAAGGGTTTTAATTAGAAAGAGATTTCAATTAATAAACCTAGGGTTAGATGTTAGTCGCCTCGAGAGAGGGATTAATATACGATTGGGAATCCTACGGATCAAGTCAAATGAATAAGTCGTCTGGTTCAGAGTTAGATAGCAAGTGAAGTCTAGGTGGATTCATTAGATAACAAGTGAAGTCTAGGTGGATTCTTCCTCGGGTATTGTCTTAGTCAATTGGTTTTCTCTCTTAAATACTTTCCCCAAATTTTATTCTTCTTTGTCTTAGAGTTTTTAGCTTAGTAGTTAGTTAATTTAGATTAAACGTCAAATTCCCTTTATTTTAGGCTAGATAATAAAAAGAAAGTTAGTATTAGTACTTTTAGTTCCTTTAGGTTCGACAATCCGGTCTTACCTTAACTATACTACTGTTCGATAGGTGCGCTTGCCTCAAATCATTGTCATAGTTAGTTTCCAGGTTCGATCATTCTTTATATAAATTTTAAGACTTTGACATCGCATAAAACAACGATCAAGTTTTTGGCGCCGTTGCCGGGTAACTAAAATATTAAGAAAGCTCAATTTTTATTACTCTAGCCATTATTATTATTTTTATTAGCTTTTATTATTTTTATTTTTTCACTTTGCTAATTTTTATTTTTCTTGATTTTAGCAGATAAAGGAGATGGCATTGATTAACTATCAGTGGAAAGTTATGAGGACAAAGCAGCTGATATCTACAACCTCGACCCAGTAACCATGCTATCAAACTAGCTAGAGCTTTTAAGTAAGAAAATTTACGATTTATGTGGTTCTTTGCAGGTACATCCAATTATGCAGTGCGAAACAAGTGGAGGTGTGGCGAATCCTGAGTACCCACCCTACAGACATGGCATAGAAAGCGAACAAGTCAACTATATGGGTAACTATTCTAGACATCAAAATAATTTTTAGAGTAACACTTATAATGCAGGTTGGAGGTACCATCCCAATTTCTCGTGTGATGATCAATGTAGTTAAAGACCAAAACTTCCTTCAGATTTTCAACAACCACCTCACCAGCAGGAACAGGAGCCGAACCTTAAGGAGATGCTGACAAAATTTATAATGGTGTCAGAAACTCATTTCCAAAACACTGAAACAGCACTCAAAAATCAAGAAGTATCGATTCAAGGGATCAAGAATCAATTAGGTCAGCTTGTTAAGCTGATCTCAAAACAACTACAAGAAAAATTGCCAAGCAACACTAGAATTAACCCAAAAGTGAAAATTCAAGCCGTAACAGCTCATGACAGTGAAAGGTTAGTGGAATCTGACCCGAGGCAAGAGCCTGTGATATGTGAAGGTAAGGTTGAGGTAAGCCATGGTTTACCAAACCTGGTGATTACAGAGTACCAAGCTCGTGTGCCATACCCCAATGCGATAAAGAAAGACCACACAGAGCAGCAATTCGATAAATTTCTTAAACCTCCAATGAAATTTCATATTAACTTGTCGTTTCTTGAAGCTCTTTCGCAGATGCCAGATCCTAGACCTCGTGTCGATAAAGAAGAAATTCATGAGGAACGAAGGCATTGGATCGATGAACTAGACGAGTGGAAGACACACTTCAAAGAGAAACTAAAAACATATGAAGCAAAAACGAGGCAACTCCATGACGAACTTAATGATGGGACAACCCAGCTTAAGATAGGAGATCAGGTACTCAAAATCTTCCCAGATGGAACAGTCGAGGTAACTAGTCCTAAAATCAGCACCTCTAAGGTAAACACTACTCGACTTAAACTTTATATCAATAACCGAATTGATCGCATGAGAAAGGAATTCCACCTCCTCAAACCACCATGATTGTACGAATATCAGATAAGTCTAGCTCAAGACTTTAAACGAGCGCTTCTCGGGAGGCAACCTGAGCACTAACCCTACTAATTAGTTTAGTTTTACTTATTTCCATGTTTAGGCGCATGTTTTCCATACTCAGATGGCCTTGCACACGGCTGTGGCCGTGTCCATGTGGGCACCACAGGTAGGTAAAAGGGCATGGCCGTAGACGTGTGGCAACATGACAAAAAAATTTCCCAAAACACGAGCTGCATCTCTATTTGAACCCCCTTCTTCCTTTTTCTTTTCTAGTTGTCTTTCTTCTTTCATTTTCCATTATTTATTTTTATTTTTATTTTTACTTTCTTTATTACTTTCTTCTTATTCTTCATGCCGCTTAGATTTAGCTTAGGATATAATAAAATCAGGCTGGCTGATTCGAGGATTCAAATTTAAATGGTTGGAGGCACTCCCCCACGTTTACCTCTACCAATTCCTATCTGGTTTCTTTTCATTGACTTCATCCAAAATTTAGGACGTTTCACTTCTCTCCCTATCTTATGATTTTATTATTTTGCTATTGTCTATCTTTGTACATTGAGGACAATGTACATCTTAAGGGTGGGGGGTTAACGATAGTATTATTTGAAAATCCCTGAATTATGCCTTGTCTTAAAGTAATTTCCTCATATTATGATTAGAATGAAATTTCTTTCGATTCATGGTTTTTATTGATATGTTTTAGATTAAGTCATTGATAATTATGCACTCATGATTAAATTTGAAGGATACTAGAGTGTCAAGCATAATAAGTCTATTTTTCAGAAAATTAAAAATTTTCTAGGTTGTCTACCTGAATTTGAATACTACTTTGAATTTTGAAATTTACGAGGTTGATATCAAAATACCCATAATTTATGTGAGATTTTGAGCCTTATAGAGCATATATTCTCTTTTTCATGCTCACTTTATTGATTATGAGTATGTTAACATTGATTTGTTATTCTAGACCTTGCATCGATTATACATGTCGAGACCACACCTTTGATTTGATATACAAAAATGATAAAGGCACCTAGGTTTTAACCCACTTACTCCACTAAAAGCCTACCTTCATAATTAACCCCTAGTGAACCCCTTTGATCCTAACAACCCTTTTTATTGACTCACCACTAATATTAACCCAAAACCCTTTGTATTTGTTATCACCTTTCCTTTTGACCACCCTTATATCGAGATTTGATTTGACCGGTTGCCTAATTATTTTATTTCAGTAGTAAATTCATCTTTTATTATGTATATTTGATTTGATTTGAGTACGTCATTTACTTGATGCCATAGTCCAACTATGGTCTTACACAAAGTCTCATATCGATGCCATGTCCTAGACATGGTCTTACACAAAATCTCGTATCGATGCCATATCCCAGATATGGTCTAACATGAAATCTCATAATGATGCCATGTACCAGACATGGTCTTACACATATCACAATGCCATAGCCCAGCTATGGTCTTAGATGTCATTACGATGCAATAGCCCAGCTATGGTCTTGCATGCTATTACGATGCCATAGCCCAACTATGGTCTTACACGTACTCACATGTACTACCATGGTCCAACCATGGTCTTACGTTCATAATGTCATAACCTAGTTATTGTCTTTTTACTGAAATGCCATAGCCCAGCTATGGTCTTACATTACATACTTTGCCATGGTCCAACCATGGTCTTATTCGTCAATTCCTCATTGAACGATCGCACTCATTTCCTGCGTTCTACTCAATTTGATCTTCCAATTCAATTTTCATACTATTATAATATTCATGGTTCAATAAAAAAGACATAAAACAAAACATCATATTATCTCTAATTTAACAATTAAACATAAGATTGTAACACCCCAAACCCAGCCTAGAAGTTATGACCGGATCTGGCATGTCACATAAAAGAGTTGTTTAAAACTACGCATTTGTTAAAAATTTCGAGTTTAATTTTATTCGTTGGTAATCCTTTCTTTAACATTTTGGAAAACGATTATTAAGGGTTTAGGAAATTCCCGTATTGAACATTTAATAATAATAGGCAGTAATCAAATTAAAGCTAAACCAAATAAAATACCAAATTTAAAGTAATAGTGGCCTTATTACAAAATAAAATCCCGAATTAAAATAAGTTCAAATTAAAATGAAGTTTACGAAAGCAATCGTAATGCATGGCCACCTCGAGTCTGCCTCGGCTCCAAAACCCGGGATCTATGAATTACCTGTAAAAATTTAAGCAGAAGGGGTGAGTCAAGAAGACTTAGTGTGCAATCACTCCACACCAACCATAGCTGGGCCCTAGCCCATTCAAATACCAACTGGGCCTTAGCCCTTACAAATCACTTTAGGCAAAGCCCATACAGAATCAGACTGAGCCTTGGCCTATTTAGCAGAGAATAGCAGATAATCAGATATCAATGCAATGTGATGCAAAACCCACCCCAACCTAGATTTCCATCCGCTACACACCTCCAGTACCAACCAATCACCATTGGGGATTTCTACAATCAACCCTCACCGCTACACACCATTGATGGCAGTCATGCTTCTTATCGTCAGAATCGTGACAGAGACACTAGAACAGATCGTGGCAGAGCCACTACAACACTTCCCCTTTCATCATATCCCAAGCCCATGCAACATGTCGTGACATAATAATTCATGTATACAGTATGACATGTATGCAAATCATATATCAAATATAACATATGAAACGGATTACCATCATAATCAGAATAACAAATACAACATAATCAAGCTAATCAACCTCTAAGGGTATAATAGTAATTTACCTTCCAGGGGTATTTTTGTAATTTACCTATCGAGGGTATTTCAGTAATTTCGCGCCTACAGTGGCCTTTCCGAAGGCCTAATGTCGCCTCGAGCGACTCAACTACCATTCTCGATCGTTACCGGACTATTGGGCCTAAAACCCGATTTTGGCCTATTCGGGCCCACACACTCGTATGGCCCACCTAACAGCAATCTATCCACATACATAAGATTCACCTAGTCTAGTTCACTATATACTACACCATCATACAATTTTAATCAATTAGGCCCACTTCGGCCCATCGTGGCCCAAGCAGCCTCAACACACAAGAATACTACTAATGGCCTCAACTATTGCGTCGAAGCCCCAGACGTGCGCTCGCACGCTCGTGTGGCTACTATTGCCGTGATCAGCACTTCAGCATTTGCCGCTCTACAGCTAGAGTAAAGAGAGTTACACACCTGATAGGAATCTAGTGCTAAACCGCGCTCCGACCACTCCTGTGCCCAAACGCCCTCCAAGGTGTATTCATCCTCCTCCTAGAATGCTATATATATAGCTAGCTTCTCACCTTCCTTCTTTATATCTTTCCGATGTGGGATCCTTCTGTCAGGGGAGTTTAAATCCAACTCAAACTCTTCCCGTCCAATTTGCAAAATAAATACCCCCTTGCTTTTCATGAGATTCAAACCCAGTCTCCCTTGCAACATAATCCATGCCGCTAACCACTTGGCCACAAGCTCCTCTTGTGTCTTAAACCATGCGCAACTAAATATAAATCTAAAGCCAAATACTAAGGTCCATGTAAAATAAAAACCAAAATGCAAGAGCTAAGACTTGAACCTTGGACCTCCTTCCTTCCTTGTGGTGTCACCTCCTTGCCTCTTATGTGGCGTCACTTTGCCACTACACCACACACTCCATTTGTGCCATTTTTCTCCATATTTTATTCTTAAAGCCTACCTACTAACTTCCAGGGTTTTTTTCGCCTAAAACCAAAATTTCCATGAAGCCAAAGTTTGATCCCGAGACTTCATAGAAGCCCTCTAACCTTCCAAAATCACTTACCTAATAGGTCCAACTTGCATTTAAGCTGATTTCTTGTTCTCCAAAAATTTAAACGCTACTACGCTTAAGGCCCATTGGGCCCAATTCTACTAGGCCCAATTTCGGGATGTTACAAAGATTCTACCATACTAACATACTGATTACACTTATGCAAACAAGTGTACATAAACACACATTCCGTCTATTTCAGTAAATTTTCTCATCATATTCACTTAATCAAATATGTTGAGCACATAACATCATATGCATGCCAAGCAAACACAGATGGGCTTATCACCATATAAGCTTTCATTTTATTCTACGTTTCCACATTTCTCAACTTATGGTTATCTCACTTCGTACATTAACGCATACATATCATGAACTTCTATTCATACCTTTCTATGTTTCGTCTCATCATAAACACATTTCAATTACCTCGATATCATTTTTTAGCATTATCGAAAATAGCTCGTTGGAAGTCATCTCTGTCTTAACAAAACAATTTCGTTAGAGCCGGGAGATATCACACTATCACGGGTACTAATATGGTATGTATAGCTAGACTCACATACGCTAGGTTAGTCTGAGAATCGATTAGACCATAGCTCTGATAACACTAAATGTAACACCCCTTACCCGTACTTGACGCCAGAACAAGGTACGAGGCGTTATCAGAAAGAAACTCAAGCAATCATACAAAATCGAGACTTAAATTTCCTTCCAAAATAAAACCTTTCACACACATTCATAACGTCCCTTATATGAGCCTACGAGGCCCAAAACAAGCTTCGGGAGTGGTTCGGGACTAAATCGAGATCTTAGGAAGATTTTATGAAACTTAAATATTTTTTGAGATTTTAGGGGAACACGCCCGTGTGGGTTAATGGACATGCCCGTGTGGCATGTCACACGCCCATGTGCTTAGGCAGTGTTAATTTTAGGGTGCATTCTATTTATGACGTTAGCAACAAATGGTAGCCATACGGCCAAGTCACACGCCCATGTGCTATGTCGTGTGGTCGATTTTATTTTTCATGATATTTCATACATCAGGTGTAGACTTCACACGGCCAAGGCACACGCCCATGTCCCAAGGCTGTGTCCCTTACACGGTCGTGTCTCAGCCCGTGTAGCCAATCCTAGACATTATGTTTTGCTAAAATTAAGGTGAAGGGGACACATGGCCAGATCACATGCCCATAAGGGCAGACCGTGTGTCATACACGGCCTAGACACACGCCCATGTGTCTACCCGTGTGGACAATTACAAGGCTATTTTTAAGCCATTTTGTCACCCTCACTTGTACACCTTCAAGCAACATCACATGGCAAATTTTATGGCATACAAATGCCTTCAGACCAAACCAAACATAATCAAGCAATAACATATCATTTACATATTCAGTTCTATCATTATAATAGCATTATGCTTTACTAATACAACTCATACCAACTTCATATTCATGAGGACATTATCATATGAATGACTCATATCCAACATTAGTCAACTTATCTAATCAACAACAAGACTATTAACCACATCTATCACATATCAAGCAAATATAAACCACATCACAAGGCATTGGCATATGGACATGAATAATCATATAATCAACATGAGCCATCATTCATCTATATATAAATTTGACCATAACCATAATAGGTCAACACACATGACCGCATTAACAATGACATAATTAAACAAAGATAAAGTCCCTATACATGCCATAAATTTAAAATACTTGCATTCACTTATACCCAAATGGTGACTTGATAGTGTGATAGCATCTCCGACGATCTCTAACTCGAGCTAGCTAAATAGCATCTCCGACGATCTCTAACTCGAGCTAGCTAAATTAACCTATAAGAAATAGGAAAGGAAGGGGAGTAAGCAATAGAGCTTAGTAAGTTCATATCTAAATAATAAACATCTATTAACATTCGTTTTCGTTATTCATCCATAAAAGTACTATTATTTCAATTTGCATTAGATCCACCATAGTCTCCCCATTATAACATGTCACACTATTTAACAAGTTATTTCCATCCTCTTAATCACATGCACATCATAATTTCAACATATAGTTTAAACACCTATCACTTGTCTAAGCTCGTATCTTACTATATTCTCAAAATGACTTTATTCGACAATTATGCTTGTCCTTCCTTTTTCTCATATCCAACCGTACTATACCACAATTCAATTAAGCTCATAAACCTATCACCTGATCATTATCAAATCTTATCATGTATCCATTCATCTTAAGTATAGATCAATAATCATAAAATTATCAATATTTCTCAAGATTAACTTACTTGAATACTTTCTTACCAAAAGTTCATCATACACCGAGCTCATTACTCATGAGTTGATGTACATACCTGTACCATTTCGTAACATAACCATTTGCTTTGTCATCTTTGGCATACCCGTTGAACACTTGGAATACTAATTGGATACACGGAAAGTCTTTGCACATAAGTGTCACATATGTAGCTAAAGCTACCTCATCTCTCATATAACATAAATGCTCCCTCTTGAGCTAATCACGGGCCTACTCACACAAGCTAACAGTCAGGGTGTAGCTATACGGGCTACTTACACAAGCTGACAGGTACCCGCAACACATGTCGGGCTACCCAGCCACCGGTAGAATGTACAAGACCAGGGCCCGGATTCACATAAACACATACAGCATATCTCATGAGCTCAACTCATATAGTTCCTAGTGACATGTCACTCGTATCCTATTCTATTCTTAAGGTTCAAATGAGATTTTTCATACTTACCGGAACTTGTCGATTGTGTCCATAGAATTAATCATTCATTCCACACACTAACGAAGCATTTAAAAAATTTAAAATACAAACATAATACTGCATTATTCACATATGAACTTACCTTGATACCAAAAAGGTAAAAGGGACATAATCGTTAATTTCTCTCTTTTCCCCCCGTTCTAGGTCCGAACCTCATTTTTTTGATCTATAACATCACATTTAGTCTATTTATTAGTCACATTATTCATTGTGATTCAAAAATTACATTATTGCAAATTACATTTTTCCCTAAAGTTTTATATATTTACACTTTTGCCCTTAGGCTCGTAAAATGAAAAGTGTTCAATTTCTTTGTAACCCAAGCCTAGAAGAATCATTTTCATGCTTATAACAGCCTACATTTTCCATTAAAACACACTTTTATGACATATTTTATAACTTTTACAAATTAGTCATTTTAGGCATTTTTATCAAAAATCACTCAGTAAAAGTTGTTTCTCTAACCATAAACATGCATAATCTACCATTAAACATAAAAATACACAAATTTATAACATGGGTCAAACCCTAGACCTTCATCATATCTCAAATAAATGGTAGAAATAGGTAGATCATGTTACAAGGATTTCAAAAACGTAGAAATCATTAAAAATAGGGCAAGAACGGACTTACTATGGAGCTTGGAAAGCTTGGCCAAACCCTAGTCATGGCTTCTCTTCTAACCATCGGTTATGGCATGGAGAAATGAAGAAGATGACATCTTCTTCTTAAGTTATTTTGGCTTTATTTACAAAATTACTAAAATGCCCTTAATGCCTTTCTTTCAAAATTCACCTAACCATGACTATTTTTGTCCAAAAAATTATCCAATGGTCTAATTACCATTTAAGGACCTCTAATTTAAAATTTCATAGCAATTAGACACCTCTAGCTTCTAGAGCTCAAGTTTTGAACTTTTTACGATTTAGTCCTTTTGACTAAATTGAGTGCCCAAACGTCGAAATTTTCAATCGAAATTTTCACGGAATCATTTCGTGAAACTGTAGAACATAAAAATATAATAAATATAAAATTTCTTATGTCAGATTCGTTGTCTTAAAACAATTGTCCCGACTAGGCCCAAAATCAAGCTGTTACAGATTTTGTCACCACACATTGGATACAAGGATCTTCATCACACCAATGACTCAATGAGTCTAACATATGTCATAAGTGTAGTATAAAGTTAAAAACTCTCCAACACACTAGCATATCTTGGTGAATGGAGCTTAGCTCGACATTACCTTATCTCTCCAATCTGTCCCGAGGCCTCAATGCCCAAATCACAAAACAAAAGGGTGAGTACTCCTAATCCTGTGGCATGCCAACTATATCCAACAGTTTCAAGAGATTACAAGGTGAAAATATCCGCAAATACACACATTTAATTAATGTTTAATGCACATAATATCTATTCATAATATCAATTCATATCACAAATTTGTACACAATGCATGCTTATCGGATTCACATTTATTTGCATTTTCAGTGCCACAACTATGCTCATTGAGCCATCACATATCCAACCACGTGTGCATTAAAATTAGTTTATAACATAGAAGTATTCACACACATTACCTGTTATAACAACATCTCAATCTACAAATTAACATTCGTTAAACATAATTTCACAATAATGCAACAATATAAGAAAGGCTTACAATTGAAACTTAGGATAGGGGTTTAGGCTATTCCTAAGCTGTTGATTAATGCTATGAATCACACATACTAGCAGCGACTCCGAACACTCACCAATCACACTCCTGCGTACAAGCCGAAAGCTAAAACAAGCTTTTCATTGCCTTTAGACTTGCTCGTAGTGGCTCCCAATTGATCCGACACTTTACACACATAACGAACACGTTCCAAACTCATAAAAAACAGCCTTGAATACGGCAAGAAATACAAAATTCAAGCCTCTCCTTTTTCACTACTGAAAACTAGCTGCTTTTGCCAAAATTGAAGTTTCGACATCCTAATCTAGTTTCTAGTACTCAATTTCAATTTCAAAAATCCTAAATATAATTTAATTTCATAAGTAAACCATTAATTTCACCTAAACCCATGGTTCGAATTTTTTCAGAAAATTGAAGCTTTTAATAACACAAAAAAGGGGGGAAACATTTTGTTCTTAGAAATTCGATTATGAACTACTAAATTGAAGTGAAATATCTTCTAATTAAGTTAGAATGAATCAAAAATCACTTTCAAAACACAGGTTTACTCAAGATTACAAGATTTTCCATTTTTGAATCAAAGCTTTCTTGAAAAACATAAAATCTAAATATAATCGTTTAAAACTCAATTTGAATTAACAACACTCTTCATTTAATACTGAAAAGTCAGAATATTACCTTGATTTGATGAAAACGATGATCTATAACTCTAATTAGAGATTTGAACTAAAGAAGAACAATGACAAAGTTGGGGAAGAAAACATGATTTTCATTTGAAATTAGGGGATTTGAACTCGCCATTTAGTTGTTAGGTAGAAGTTATGGCGAGTACGACACCTTATGATGCAAGTCGCTTGAAGGCGACTTCTTTCCCTTCGACTTTACAATATATTCATGCCCGTTTAGCTCATACTTTGATCGGTAGGAGAGAGTGTTGGAGTCATCAGTACTACTGATCCATATTTTTTATGGAGCATGGCCATCGGGCATATTTTATTTAGCTTACTTTATTGCCCTCGCTTTCCGCCATCAGACAGACTGCAACAGGAAGGGTCCGATCTGTTTAGGCCCTTATGTAACTCGACTCGCTCGACACTTCTGTCTCCTCGACACATCGGAGCAGTCCTCTACCCTTACACTCGCCGACCAAATGTCACCAGAGATAATATCGAGCATGACCCATGTAACACCCCAAACTTGGCCCAAAAACCACGACCGGATCTGGAATGTTACTAGGAAAAAGGTGTAAAAACAAATTTTATTCTGAAAGTAGGGGAAGTACCGTATGTTTGAAAACTTTTCACTTGAAGTGGGGTTTTGAAAACAGTGGTTTGCAGATGAAGGAAAATTGTTATTCTTGTTAGCCTTTGAGAGAAAAAGGTTGTTTTTATGTTACCCATGTTTTGAAAGCTCCATTTTAACTTCCATGTTAAAATATAGTAAAGTCATATCTTAAATAAATATTAAATAATAAAACACCAACTTAACAATCCAAAATTTACCAAGTCTAAAGTGGCCTTATTACATATTAAAATGCCCCAAAAGAAAATAAAAATTAATAGTTTAAAGTAATGTTTACTAAAATAACTCCTGCATGGCCACCTCGAGTCTATTCTAACCCAGTCCAAAAAAGTCATGAGCTACCTGTGATGTGTTAAGAAAGTAGGGTAAGTCACCAGACTTAGTGTACAATTACACTACACAATTCCACAAGTGGGCTTCGGCCCCAAATCATCATCGAATCATCATACCATGCACAAATATTCAATATGATAGCCCAACCCAACCTATTATCCGTCCTCTACACACCACTCCGTACATCCATCCTCATACACACCTGGGGATTTCTACAATCAACCCTCCATCTGCTACACACCTCTTTGGCAGTCATGCTGACAGACACACTGCTCAAAGTCCACATAAGTGGTCTAGCCACTGAATCCACACGTGATTAAATCACAAAATCCACAATGAGGCTTGAGGCCATCATTAACCGTGACAAAGTCACCCACATATATACACTACCCTTTTTCATTATTTGTAACCCAAAACCCATGCACATGCAACATAATATGACAGATAGGCAACATGATAAAACATAAATACATATATATCATACTCACATGCATCCACAACAGCTTATCCATGATTATTAATGTAGGTAGTATACTAACCTTGTTTATCAATTACCCAACACAGGTAATTCACCCACCACTGCCGCTATTTTCGGCTTCCAAGCATAACACATACATTTATAAAATTAAGGAAATAGTGTGATAATTACACACCTGTAAACTTGGAGAACTAAACTATCAATCTCCCTAACATCCTCACTCGAAGGGATCACAGCGATCTGCTTGTCCTTTTCATACGCTGGCCTACACCCCGAAGGCCAATCCCGAACTGCTGAAACCGCTCGACTCTTGAACTTAGGGGTAGGGACTACGTGTCCAACCCCTTCTTTCACTTGACTGGTTCTTGGATCCATAAAATATGATCTTGGTCAGAAGACCCGGTTAAAACGTTGAATCAGATAATAGCAAAAACTAATAAATACTTTAATCGAATACTCCTTACCGAATTTTATAGAACCTGGAGGGCCTACACTTGAACTAAAAGATCGTCGAAGTCCCTACATAACCTATATTAAATTCAGCCTAATGACTTGTGGTCCAAAAGAAGTGGCCTTCGGCCGAACAAAGGTTGTAACCCTCTTACCTTGGTTGATCGAAACCAAGTGATCTCTAATACCCCTCACGCTGGCTACAAGCAAAGAGACACGAAGTCAAACCCTTCATATGTTTGGCCAACACTTAAGAAACAGAGTTAAGTTCCTGGTTTTGGCAACCCAAAGAGAAAAGAAAAAGAAAGGATCATAGAGAAGAGAACCCTTACCACTACCACTAAGAACCAATTGAGAGGCTTGGCAGGAAATGAGTGACGGTACTTCCTCTAGAGATTAACAAATGAAAAGAATCACCACACGAGAGAGAATCAGCTTTGAAAGAATAAGAGTCGAAAGAAAACTTACGAGATGAAATAGAATTAGATTTTTGTCTAGGTTAATAGAGCTAATAATCGAAAGAAAAGAGTCGGGAGAGTTCGGCCAAGAGATGAGCTTGTGCAACAAACGAATAAAAGAAAAAAAAAACGAAGGAGTAGAGATGGTTGGAAGATTCGACCATGGTTCAATGAATGGAAAGTTCATTCGGCCACAAGAAGAGAAGGGTTGTTCGGCTTTTGAAAGTGAAGTAAATGCTTTAGGCTACCAAAGTGTAAAAGAGATGAAGAGAGAGGCGAGGTTCGGATTAAAAGGGTAAGTAGAGAAGAAGAGAAAAACAAAAAGGTTGCACGAGAAGGGTGTGATGCTTATGGTTGAGGTGTTTTGTAGAATGAGTAGAGAGAAAAAAAAAGAAAATGAAACAAAAATGCACGAATGGTCTCTTCAGTTTCAGCTTTTGGTCATAGGAAAAGAAGAAAGGAAGAGAATAACATTTGATTGGCACCTTTCGGCAAGGAAATTAGAGAAGAGAGAAAAACTAAAAGATGAACACAACCTCTACACACTCAAGCTACTAAAACACACTTAAATTCGGCACCTAAACCCCCTAGCCAAACCGAATGCCTAGCCCCCCTTTCATCAATCAAAAATTCGGCTAACACTCTCTCTCACCTCACTCCCCATGCCTTCTCCCTAATTCTCTCCTAAATCCCCTCTCCTCCACTTCTTCAAATTAGTTTGAACAATTCAAACTCCATGAGCAACTCTCCACCATCCATTCATAATGTTTGACCCTTTCAACACTTCCCCCTTAAGTTTCCTTGCCGAATCCACCACCAACCTCTCTAGGTGCAAAATAAAAACCCCAAAATGTCATTCATGTTGCTTGAACTCCTTCCCCCTTGCAACTCCCCTCTGACGCCACATCCAAGCTCCCACAGTGGCGCCTCCTTGCCACTACACCAAACACTACACTTGTGTCAACAACCCCAAACTTTAATCCCTTAAAGCCTGGCTCCACTAGATCTCCCCTAACAGCTTAGAACCAAAACTTTTCACTAAGGCTCAGACTTAACCTCAAGATTTCCCGAAGCCCCAAACACACTCAAACAATCATGCAAAGCATACCAACACATAGATACGAAGTAAAATGCGAGACCCCAAAATCCCAAATGCTACAGTTCTACCCCCATAATGAAATTTTGGCCCCAAAATTACCTAATCAATAGAGATGAGGGTATTGTTGTCGCATTGCCTCCTCTGACTCTCACGACGCTTCTTCCGAACCATGGTTCCACCACAAGACTTTGACCAAAGGAACTGATTTTCTCCGTAGCACCTTAACGCCTCGTTCCAAAATCTGGATTGGTTCCCCCTCATAAGATCAGTTTGGTCTTATTTCAACTTCCTCAACCGACACCACGTGAGACAAATCTGAACGGTAAGGTCTCAGCATCGAGACGTGAAACACATCATGCATCTGCTTCAACTCTGGTGACAACTCCAACTGGTACGCTACTGGTCCCACTCGTTTCAAAACACGATAAGGCCCTATAATCCTGGGACTTAGCTTGCCCTTACGTCCAAATCTTATCACCTTCTTCCAGGGTGAAACTTTCAGGAAGACCCGATAACCTACCGCAAATTCTATCTCCTTCCGCTTTAGATCTGCATACGCTTTCTACCTATTTGACGCCTCCTTCAATCGAGTTTGAATTACCCTAACATTCTCCTGTCTCTGAAACCATTTCCGGACCCAAAATATGGTGTTAACCCAATTCTGTCTAGCAGGTAGGAGTGCGACACTTCCGCCCATACAACACTTCATACGGCGCCATCTAAATACTAGCTTGGTAACTTTATTGTACGCGAACTCTGCCAACGGTAAGAATTCTTCCCAACTACCCCTGAAATCGATGACACACCCCCTCAACATATCCTCCAAAACCTGAATTACCCTTTCAGACTGGCCATCTGTCTATGGATGAAATGCCGTGCTAAAGTCCAGCCTTGTCCCCAAAGCCTGATGCAATGCCCCCCAAAACGACGACGTAAATCTAGGGTCTTTATCTGATATGATTGACACTGGTACCCCATGCAGCCTTACAATTTCTGCCACATACATCTTCTCTAACCTCTGAAGAGAATAGTCGACACGAACAGGTAAGAAATGAGCAGACTGTGTCAACCGATCCACGATCACCCATATCGAGTCTTTCTTAGTAGGCGTAAGGGGTAGTGCACTAACAAAGACCATCGTGATTCTCTCCCACTTCCACTGTGGAATCTTTACTGGCTGTAATAATCCTGAAGGCAACTGGTGTTCGGCTTTGACCTGCTGACACGTTAAACACTTTCCCACAAACTCCGTAACTTCTCGCTTCAATCCAGGCCACAAAAACTGTTCCTGAAGATCTTGATACATCTTACTCCCTCCAGGATGCATAGCGTAGGGGCTACTATGCGCTTCCTGAAGAATCATCTGCCTTAACTCCACATCCTTCGGCATGTAAACCTTTCCATAGAAACACAAAACTCTGTCGTTGTTCAAACTGTAATCCTCTATTCCACCATCCTGTTCTTGCAGAAGTTGAGCACTCAGAATATCATCCAACAACTGTTTATCTTTAACCTGGTTAACCCATGTCGGCTTCACTTTCAACTCAGCTAATAAACTCCTGTCGTCGTATAGACTAAGATGAGCGAACATCGCTCTCAAATTTGATATTACCTTCTGGCTTAACGTGTCTGCCACCACATTCGCCTTACCCGGATGATATTCAATCGAGCAGTCATAATCCTTGAAGAACTCTACCCACCTTCTCTGCCTCAAGTTCAGCTCCTTCTCAGTCAACAGATACTTTAAACTCTTATGGTCGGTGTAGATAACAGACCTCTCTCCATACAAAAAATGTCTCCACACTTTTAACGCAAAAACCACCGCAGCTAATTCTAGATCATGCGTAGGATAGTTAATCTCATGCAGTCTTAACTGTCGAGACGCATAGGTAACCACCTTCCCCTCCTTCATCAGCACACAACCTAACCCCGTGTGAAAAGCATCATAATACACTACGAAATCCTTCCCAACCTCCCGCTGAATTAAGATCGAAGCCTCTGTCAAAATCCTTTTTAGCTTCTCGAAACTCTCTTACTGCTTGTCCGTCGACACAAAAGGTACCTCCTTTCTCAACAACTTGGTCAAGGGTGCTGCAATTGAGGAAAAACCCTCGACAAACCTTCTGTAATAACCCGCTAATCCCAAGAAACTTCGAATCTCTGCCACAGACTTAGGTGGTTTCCAATCCAACACTGCCACGATCTTTCAAGGATCAACTCTTATCCCTTCATCAGATACCACATGACCTAGAAAAGTAACTTCTCTTAACCAAAATTCGCACTTGCTAAATTTGGCGTACAATTTCTTCTCCCTTAAAATCTATAAAACTACCTGAAGATGCGAATCATGCTCCTCTTCTGACTTGGAGTACACTAAAATGTCGTCTATGAACACTACTACGAACTGGTCCAAATAGGGTTGAAAAACCCGATTCATCATATCCATGAACGCGGCTGGTGCGTTTGTCAACCCAAACGACATTACCAAAAATTTGTAGTGCCTGTAGCGAGTTCGGAAAGCCATCTTGTGAATATCTTCTTCCTTTACCTTAAGCTGGTGATATCCTGACCTCAAATCTATCTTCGAGAAGACCGAAGCCCCTTTTAACTGATCAAACAGGTCGTCTATCCTCGGCAGTGGGTACTTGTTCTTAATCGTCAGCTTATTCAACTGGCGGTAATCTATGCACATATGCATAGATCCGTCTTTCTTCTTTACAAATAACACCGTTGCTCCCCATGGAGACACACTGGGTCGAATAAATCCGCGATCTAACAACTCCTGGATTTGAGCTTTAAGTTCAACGAGCTCCTTCAGTGCCATCCTATAAGGGGCGATGGACACCGGAGTCGTACCTGGTAGAAGCTCGATTCCAAACTCCACCTCGCGATCCGGAGGAAACCCTGGAAGCTCTTCCAAAAAAACATCTACAAATTCCTTAACTGTTCTAACCTTCTCCACAGTCACTTCCTTTGCATCCAAGGCACTGAAAAAAGTTAAGAAGGCCATGCATCCTTTCCTCACCATTCTTTCTGCCTTAAGAGCAGACACTACATTAGACAAGTAGTCCCTCCTCTCACCTATCACCAAGACTTTATCATCCTCGGGAGTCCTTATCATCATGCGCTTAGCAGCACAGTCCAAATTTGCACGGTACTTTACTAACCAATCCACGCCTAAGATCAAGTCAAATTCCCCAAATGGTAGCTCCATTAAGTCAACCGCACACCTCTAAAAAGTTTATTTACCACTACTGATTGCCCTAAAAGACTAAGTACAGTCATCTCCCTAGAGGCAGTTTCAGGATTCATATTCAAGGTTCTAGACACCATACTAGCAACATAGGAGTGAGTCAACCCAACATCAATTAGTGCAGTAAAGGGTAACCCAAAAATGAGAAACGTACCCGTTATCATGTCTGGTGCATCCCTCTCTTCACGACATCTGGTCGCGTAAACTAACCCAGGCTGTCTTGCCTCAGTACCCCCTGTTCCTCTGCTCCGTGCTCCACAACCTCGGCCAAAACTGTTCCCTCCTTTGTTCGGACCCCGACCTCTCGACATCTGTTGACCACCCGTTCCTGGCTGCACATACCCTTGACCTACCATCCGAGCCCTGTTGATGTCTTCTGGACAATTCTTAATCAAATGATCCTTTGACCCACACCTGTAGCACTCCTTATTCCTTCCCCAGCACTCCCCTGTATGTGACCTCCCACAATGAGCACACTGTCGAAATTGCCCTATAACAACCGGCGTAGTAACACGAACAGGTCCATCAACTCTAGGCCTTTTCTGAAAACCTCTCGATAATCCTGACGATCCAGAACTCCTCTTATTCCTGCCTCTGTCCTTGTCTCTATTTTGCTTCTCAGATCGCTTTACTTCCTCAGCTATCTTAGCTTTTTCCACCAAAATAGCAAAGTTTCTCTCTCGCTGAGGAGCTATCAACACATGCAGCTCATCTCGTAGCCCATCTTCGAACCTCTCACAGCGCTCATAGTCGATTGCAACAATCCCTCGGGCATACCGACTTAACTGCAAAAATTTTGCCTCATACTCAGCTACCGACTTACCCCCTTGAACTAAATTCAGGAATGCCTTCCTCTGAGCATCTACATAACTGGCCCCAATGTACTTCCCTTTAAACTTTATCTTAAAGAAATCCCAGTCCACTCGGTCTGCCGAAGTACCCTCTCTGACGGTGAGCCACCACTGATAGGCTTTATCCCGAAGTAGATAAACCGCGCCCTTCAGCTTCTCTTCAGCTGTGCAATCCAAGTCATCTATAATTCTCTCAATCGTCTCTAACCAATACTCAGCCACGTTTGGAGCTACTCCAGAGATACCCTAAAATATTTTGGCTCCATTCGCTCGGAGTCGCACAGGGATGGACTTTCGAGCTACTATTCTAGTGCTTGCCCCGGCCACACGTTCCAGTACACGCAGCATTGCTTGCGATAGGGCATCATCTCCCCCAGTTTGGTCTTGAGATCCTGTTCCCGCTACAGGTGACACCGGCACTTCACCCTCAGGCTCATTTCTTGCTTCCGAGAATTTAGCTTCCGCATTTTGGCCCCTTCCACGGTCGCGTATGACACGTCCACGTCCTCTACCACTCATAGCTAACACTCTGCCCTTATTCTGATTATAAATTTTATGAGTCAGCATATCTTTCCACTTGTTTATTAACGAAAAGTTTTATGACATAGAATTCTTAAGTTGTTCCTTCGTATAGCACATACATTCCTAAAGGATTCTGTCTCTACAGTAAGTATTCTAAATTCTAATATCCACAACAATGCATCATATAACCACCTCATACAATTTATTTAACAGTCAAAAAACTTACCTGGTGAACCTGAGCCGGAAACTCTAGTGCCATTCCTTCACAAGACCATTTCATGAAAAAGTCCTTTTATACTAACTTAAATACATAATTTGAAAATGTTGTGAACCCCAAAACCTAGGGCCGAGTTTAAAATCTGGACTCTGATACCAAATTGTAACACCCTAAACCAGGCCCAAACACCACGACCGGATCTGAAATGTTACTAGGAAAAAGGTGTAAAAACAAATTTTATTCTGAAAGTAGGGGAAGTACCGTAAGTTTGAAAACTTTTCGCTTGAGGTGGGGTTTTGAAAACAGTGGTTAGTAGATGAAGGAAAATCTCTGAATTGAGTTAAGTTCTATTTGTTATTCTTGTTGGCCCTTGAGAGAAAAAGATTGTTTTTATGTTACCCATGTTTTGAAAGCTCCATTTTAACTTCCATGTTAAAATATAGTAAAGTCATATCTTAAATAAATATTAAATAATAAAACACCAACTTCACAATCCAAAATTTACCAAGTCTAAAGTGGCCTTATTACATATTAAAAATGCCCCAAAAGAAAATAGCAATTAATAGTTTAAAGTAAAGTTTACTAAAATAACTCCTACATGGCCACCTCGGGTCTATTCCAACCCAGTCCAAAGAGTCATGAGCTACCTGCGATGTGTTAAGCAAATAGGGTGAGTCACCAGACTCAGTGTGCAATTACACTACACAATTCCACAAGTGGTCTTAGGCCCCAAATCATCATCGAATCATCATACCATGCATAAATATTCAATATGATAGCGCAACCCAACCTATTATCCATCCTCTACACACCACTCCGTACATCCATCCTCATGCACACCTGGGGATTTCTACAATCAACCCTCTATCCGTTACACAACTCTTTGACAGTTATGTTGACAGACACACTGCTCAAAGTCCACATAAGTGGTCTAGCCATTAAATCCACACGTGATTAAATCACAAAATCCACAATGAGGCTTGAGGCCATCATTAACCGTGACAAAGTCACCCACATATATACACTTCCCCTTTTCATTATTTATAACCCAAAACCCATGCACATGCAACATAATATGACAGATAGGCAACATGATAAAACATAAACACATATATATCATACTCACATGCATTCACAACAGCTTATCCATGATTATTAATATAGGTCGTATACTAACCTTGTTTACCGATTACCCAACACAGGTAATTCACCCACCACTACAGCTATTTTCGGCTTCCAAGCGTAACACATACATTTATAAAATTAAGGAAATAGTGTGATAATTACACACCTGTAAACTTGGAGAACTAAACTATCAATCTCCATAACGTCCTCACTCGAAGAGATCACAGCGATCTGCTTGTCCTTTTCAGACGTTGGCCCACACCCCGGAGGCCAATCCGAACTACTGAAACCGCTCGCCTCTTGAACTTAGGGATAGGGACTACGTGTCTAACCCCTTCTTTCACTTGACTGGTTCTTGGATCCATAAAATATGATCTTGGTCAGAAGACCTGGTTAAAACGTTGAATCAGATAATACTGAAAACTAATAAATACTTTAATCGAATACTCCGTATCGAAATTGACAGAACTCAGAGGGTCTACACTTGAACTAAAAGATCGTCGAAGTCCCTACATAACCCATATTAGATTCGGCCTAATGACTTGTGGTCCAAAAGAAGTGGCCTTCGGCCGAATGAAGGTTGTAACCCTCTTACCTTGGTTGATCGAAACCAAATGATCCCTAATACCCCTCACGCTGGCTACAAGCAAAGAGACATGAAGTCAAACCCTTCATATGTTCGGCCAACACTTAAGAAACAGAGTTAAATTCCTGGTTTTGGCAACCCAAAGAGAAAAGAAAAAGAAAGGTTCATGGAGAAGAGAACCCTTACCACTACCACTAAGAACCGAGTGACGGCACTTCCTCTAGAGATTAACAAACGAAAAAAATCACCACACGAGAGAGATTCGGCTTTGAAAGAATAAGAGCCGAGAGAAAACTTAAGAGATGAAATGGAACTAGATTTTTGTCTAGGATAATAGAGGTAATAATCGAAAGAAAAGAGTTGGGAGAATTCGGACAAGAGATGAGCTTGTGCAGCAAACGAATAAAAGAAGAAAAAGAGAAGGAGTAGAGATGGTTGGAAGATTCGACCATGGTTCAATGAATGGACAGTTAATTCGGCCATAAGAAGAGAAGGGTTGTTCTGGTTTTGAAAGTGAAGTAAATGCTTTAGGCTACCAAAGTGTAAAAGAGATGAAGAGAGAGGTGAGGTTCGGTTTAAAAGGGCAAGTAGAGAAGAAGAGAAAAACAAAAAGGTTACACGGGAAGGCTGTGATGCTTACAATTGAGGTTTTTTGGAGAATGAGTAGAGAGAAAAAAAAGAAAATGAAATAAGAATGCAAAAATGGTCTCTTTAGTTTCGGCTTTTGGTCATAGGAAAAGAAGAAAGGAAGAGAATAGCATTTGACTGGCACCTTTCGGCAAGGAAATTAGAGAAAAGAGAAAAACAAAAAGATGAACACAACCTCTACACACTCAAGCTACTAAAACACACCTAAATTCGGCACCTAAACCCCCTAGCCAAACCGAATCCCTAGCCCCCCTTTCATCAATCAAAAATTCGGCTAACACTCTCTCTCACCTCACTCCCCATGCCTTCTCCCTAATTCTCTCCTAAATCCCCTCTTCTCCACTTCTTCAAATTAGTTTGAACAATTCAAACTCCATGAGCAACTCTTTACCATCCATTCATAATGTTTCACCCTTTCAAGACTCCCCCCTTAAGTGCCCTTGCCGAATCCACCACCAACCTTTCCATGTGTAAAATAAAAATCCCAAAATGTCATTCATGCTGTTCGAACTCCTTCCCCCTTGCAACTCCCCTCTGATACCACTTCCAAGCTCCTACAGTGGCGCCTCCTTGCCACTACACCAAACACTCCATTTGTATCAACAACCCTGAACTTTAATCCCTTAAAGCCTAGCTCCACTAGATCTCCCCTAATAGCTTAGAACCAAAAATTTCCACTAAGGCTTAGACTTAACCTCAAGGTTTCCCGAAGCCCCAAACACACTCAAACAATCATGCAAAGCATACCAAAACATAGATACAAAGTAAAATGCGAGACCCCAAAATCCCGGATGTTACAACCCATATGAGGATGATCGAGCGGTTTCATGGAGTAGATCCTCCTCAATACCGACTATTTCATTCTGACTCCCAGAATGAACCCGAGGATTTCACTGATGATGTCCCTTTCCATCATGAGGACCCACCTCATCGTCCACCTTCAAGTCATCGTCCTATTTCTTCTGCTACTACATTGAGGACCTCTCCAAGCGGTTCACTTGCTTCGTGCAGCACTGCTTTCAGATGTTCAATAGTATTGACACGAAACTACAGCAGATCTATCAGAAACCTCCACTCTCTTCTCCGGCACCGGCGACTCACCCTACTAATGCCTCCAACGATGAGGATCATTGATTTTATTTATTTTCTTTTTAATTTAATTTAATTTTATGTTTATTCCTCTTTTTAATTGTTTTTTAATTTTTATTTTCTTGTATTTCTTTTAATTATTATCTTTTGAACTATATTTTTATGGTTGTTTCTCCTCGAGTTATAACCCCTTAATCTTCTTCACTATTTGTGTTTATTTTCTTATTAGTTTGCTCGGAATCATGCACAACATCTAGATTTGTCTACAATTCTGCATTTCACCATTCTGGCAATTTCATTAAATATTCATGGCAGTTTCAGTTTTCTCCCTCTCTTATGATATTCTATTTATACTGTGATTATATCTATTTGTATATTGAGGAAAACGTACATATTAAGTTTGGGGAGGTTATTTATATAATTATTAGAATATCCCTGAATTATGTCTTGTGTTTAAGTAATTTTCTCACACTTCTATTAGAATGAATTTTTTATCGATTTGTGATTTTTATTGATGTGTTTTAGATTAAATTCATAGATATTTGTGCATTGGTTGTTTTAAACTTTAAGACATGACAGAATCAAGCATGATAAGTTTATTTTTAGAATTAAAAATTTTAGGTTATTTCCCTGAATTGAGGTATTATCTTGAAGTTTTAAATTTACAAGTTTGACATCAAAAACCATAATTTTTTGTGAGATTTTGAGCCTTTAGAGCATATATTTTTCTTGCTCATTTTTTTATTGGTTATGAGTTTGTCAATTTGATTTGTTATTCTAGAACTTGCGTCGATTATACATGTCAAGACCACATGTAACAGTCCGTTTTTAATCAAATCAGAACAGTGTTTTCAGGACCACAAACTCAAAATCAAAATATTTATTTTATTATTATTTCAATGTTTACAGCATGATAGAATGATTGTGTGAAAATTTCGTTAAGAAATTTTATTGTTTGAGTGCTTAATTTGAAAAAAAAAAAAGCACTAAATCGTGTAAAGTGTAAAACTTGAGTTCTAATAGTTAAAGGTGTCTAAGGGCTATAAAATTAAATAGCGGATGTCCTTATGTTGTAATTAGACCATTGTTAGTGTTAGTAGACATTTATGTACATGGTTGAAGTGATTTTAATGGTTTATTAAAAGGTTAATTAAGTAATTTAGTAAATTAATGTATAATAAATAAAACAAAACAATTTTGTTCTCTTATCATATTCACCAACCGGTTGTACAAGGGAAGGAAAGCCATTTTCTTAACTTCAATATTTGGCCAAGGCAATTTGTCTAATGAGATCAAGAAAAGCCAATTTCAAATTTAGATCGAGGGAAAACAAGGTGTTGGATTAGTCGATCTACTTTTTTAGTTTTACATTCAAGGCAAGTTTGTATGTAATAAGTATTGTTATATTTGTGTTTCAAATGCTTTAATATTGAATATATTTTGTATACGACATTGTGAATATATTCGACGACAAATCGATAATGAGAAATCCTAGTTAAACCTTAGGAGTAGATTAGGATACGAATGACATGTCATTAGGGGTTATGTGATTTGGGTGTTGGTCTGTACATCCTACCGGTAGCTGAGTTATCCGTCATGTGTTGTGGATTCTCATGAGCTTGTGTGAGCAGCATCGTGTAGTTAGCTCTAGCTTATATGTGATATGAGATTGAGATAGCTTCGGCTATATATGTGGCACTTAGGGTGCATGATTCCTGAGTATCCAATAGTATTCCAAATGGTTCGACGGGTATATCGAAGATATAAAATGGTGAGAAATAGATACGTATCAGTACAGGTATGTACGGAAACTATATAAGCATTGAATATATGGAAGTTATGAGTTCATGGTTAATTATGTGATTGAATATATGTTAACATTGTGATTAAATGTTTTGTAGTATGTTATGTTGTAACGCGTAGGTTTGTGCACGTGTACACAATCGTTATCAAGTAATAAGTAAGTATCGAGTTATCGTCTCCACAGGGATTGTATTTGTGCTAAGTCACTTATTTTGTAAAATTATATTAACAATTTGGTAAATAAAAACACAATATAGTTGAGAAGTGGTGATTAAAATATATTAAACTAAATGCATTGATCCCCTAATTCAAATTATCCTAAGTATGCAAACTATATAAATGAAATAGATTTTAGTAAAATTAAACACAATTTGCAACAATTATAACATAAATAAACTAGGACAATTACATTAATTAAACTCAATTTATGATCAACATGCTTAATAACATTCGAAAAATCATTCCATGGCAACTCGATCTTTCATGAGTTTGGAAACCACATTAGGTCTTTTCGAAATCCTTTACTTAGTAAATACTCATTTTATCGATCCTTATTTACTAAGGGTTTCTTAGCATTCTTGTGAGCTAACAGGGACGTGTCAGGTTTGAAATAGTTTAATCACACAAATCTAAAAACTATGTAGATAACAGAGCTTGGTCAAAGTTGTTATGCAACCTACAATTTAATCAAGTCAGGATCTAAGTTGAGCATGCACATTTCAATTATGTGTCCATTAGCCGTCGTCTGGTCAAGATCGCTCAGCTAATTAAGGTGCATTTCAATCACGTATGAACGAAATACAAACTTGATTTTAATTGAAAACATGATTGAGGCACAAACATTATAAGCATGAATCAAATAAATATTATTTAATCAAAGCAATCATCCTAGCTTAAATAAAATTAAGCTAACATTGTTGTAAACAAGAACAAAGAAAACATAGCAAACATCTTTAGATTAAATTAAAGAAAAGAAAGATTAAACCCAATTCAGAGTTGCTATCACCCAAGACTCTGACTGACGAGGCTCTTTCATTCCTTACTTTGCTCCTTTGCTGATGGCTCTCCAAGGTGGCCGACCAAGGGTTCTTTAAGAGGCTTAATTGCTAAATTCTCTATGAAGAGATGATGCTACGCATGGGAATGGAAAAGGCTAAGAGAATTCGGAGAGAAGAGAGAATGAATAATGGGAATGATTGAGGGAATGAGAGGGTCTTATTTATAGGTGAGGAGAGGAGGATAGTTTGCTAAAAATAGTGGATGTTAACCTCTTCAAATCTCCTCAAATTGTGGCCGGCCATGCTTAGTGGCTTTTGACTTGATCTTTAAGCAATTTTGGATGTCACACAACTTAGGACTGAGACTCGGTCAATTGTAAATCTTCGGGCAAATCTTTAATTTCTTCAACACTACAAGGACCTTGTGTAATAAAACCAAATAATGGTTTAAATGGACAGCCATGTGTATCCAAATATTGGGTTGACTTGGTCTCCAATTTGGATAGTTTTGTAATCCAGCAAAGCTATCAGACCTGTCCAAAATAAATCAACAAGTTAGAGGACCAAAGAATAAAATTTATCCAATTTAATTAATTAATTAAAACCCAAATTATTAATGAAATATTTTACAATGAATTATTAAATATAATTTTATATTTTATTATTTAATTTAATCATGCATGACCCACTTTTTGTCTTAAAAATATAATATATTCAAATTAATATAAAATAAGTCACTTATTGAATGAAAACTATATAATAAAGCATAAAATCACATTTAAATAATTTTTATGTCCTAATTTCATATTTTCACATATTTCATTAATTTATTAAACAATTACTTAGTTTTAACAATAGATTTAAGTAAAAAAGGTGATAAATTACATAGGAAAAATCCTATATATTTTTCTATTTACATATGTTCATATTATTGAATGGTAATTGAATGGTGAGCTTTGATTATTATTGCATACGAGCTTACTAAGCTTTATAGCTACATTGTTTAATTTTTCGTGTTTTATAGTGAAATCAAAGCTAGCTTTGATTTGGGAATCATCGAAGACCTCATCACACTATCAAGCTATCACTTTGGTACTTTTGAATCTATGTATTTGGTTATATGGCATGTATAGGAGTATGGTCATTTCGGTATATAGTAATGAATTTAGCCATTTGAATTGGCTTGTAAATGTTATGTGGTTTGTTATGTGTAGCCATGAGATTTGGTTTATTTTGGTATGTTTGGTGATGGTTGTATATATGTGAAAAGGGCCTTTTGAAATGTTGTGTATAATTTCCATTTACATGCTTGTTGTGAATTGGTAGTTGGAGTATTAAATGGTTGACATTTGAGATTGGTATATTTGTGATTTTAGGCAAGATGATGCTTAAGTGAATGTGGTCTTATTGATGATTTGAGATTATGAGTTTTGGTATGAAATTGAATGGCATATTGTGGTATTTGTGTACCTTGTATTGTTGGTATTGATATAGAATGAATTAAGCTTATTTGAGATTGGATGAATGCCTATTTATGTCATGTTTTGGTGCCAATTGGTTTGGTGTAGGTGTATGCAATTTGGGTGGCAAAATGGCTTGGTAAATAGCCTATTTTTTGTCTGCACGAGTAGAGGCACGGGCGCGTGTCTCAGCCATGTGTGACACACGGTCAGGTTTGACGGTCGTGCGTCCCCTGGTGTGTAATTAGAAATCAAGTCAGTATGCTCCACACGGCCTAGCACACAGTCGTGTGACTTGGCCTTGTGGCATAAGTCAGTATACCGTACAGGTTTGGCACGGCCTAGCACACGGCCTTATTACAACCCAAATCAAAATATTTAAAAGTAAATAGTCAAAATAGAAAACATAAGTAATATGTGGCCTTCTTCGAGTCCCTCGTATCACCGACCCTCCTAACACTGGGAAACACCTGCACAGTTAAAACAGGGTGAGTTTACGAAAACTTAATGTGTAATCCCCTTACTAGAGTAACAGTCAGTATACAGAAACAAAAACCGAAATAGTATGAGCCCAAGCCCTTTAACAGTAAAGGTATAGTCTAGTTTAGAGCATACGTGGGCCAAAACCCACTATAACATCATTTGGGTCATAGCCCATAACAGAATCAATTGGGCCTAGCCCAAACCAACAACAGAACAAGTGGGCCTAAGCCCAGTATAGTGACAGATCTCATAAACAGATATGCAATAGTATGAGGATGCATCCCACCCTGATCCAGCCAACACACCACCTGTACCAACCCTACACTTACGTGGGGATAAAATCGACCCACCCAGCTAGCACACCAATGTTAGCACCAGTTGCGGCCCTAACCAAAATCGCAGCAAAGCTGCTAGTATATATGTATGAGGCTCTAAGCCTTCAGTAGCGGTATTATAATTGGAATAGAGCCATCAGTAACTGTATTATGTTTGGCATATAGCCATCAGCGATGGTAATATAATCGGTACATAGCCTTGGGTAAATATGATCGACACAGAGTCATTGATATATATGTTAGGCACATAGCCACAGGTAAATATGATTGGTACAAAGCCATAATCAAGATGGCACAGAGCCATATTTAGGTTGGCACAGAGCCATAATCAGATTACGCGGCTTTAAGCCGTCCATTGGTCCACAGTCGTCTCATGCGACCCATGCGACCTTAACAGATCAATACTGGATCCACAGTCATCTCATGCGACCCGTGCGACCCTATCAGAACTTCCTCCGTATCAATGTTCTAACCCCATGCAATATGTCGTGTATGTCATGCTCAATCATTACACGTGTATACAAAATGGCCATGCTCAGTAACAAACATTTAGACATATATTAAAAGCATATCAGTCATACAACCACCGTCAAGTCAGTTAACTCAGTCATACAATCCCAGTCAAATCAGTCAAATCATAGTCTAAGTCAGTCATTTACCCACAAGGGCAAAATAATCATTTTACCCTATAAAAGGGTATTTCGGTAATCCTACTCTACAGTGGTATTTAAGTAATTCTGCAAACTGGGGGTATTTTGTTAATTTCACAAATCGAGGGTATTTCGATAACTTTACAAATCGGGGGTATTTTGATAATTTCACAAATCAAGGGTATTTCAGTAATTTCACAATTCGAGGGTATTTCAGTAATTTTATAAATCAGGGGTATTTTGATAATTTTGCAAATCTAGAGTATTTCGGTAATTTCACAATCTGAGGGTATTTCGATAATTTTGCAAATTGGGGGTATTTCGATAATTTTACAAATCGGGGGTATTTTGGTAATCTCACAAATCGGGGGTATTTCGATAATTTTGCAAATCGGGGCCTAACGATCTAAGAGAAGGTCCACTGTCGCCTCGAGCGACTTAAGTAACCCAAACAAACACAACGGTGTAAATGGGCCTAAGGCCCATTACTCAGCCCAAGTGGGCCCATACGCTCGTGTGGCCCATTTAGCCCAGAAATAGCCTCGGCTATACGAACATCACAGCTCGAACCAATAAAAACCATATAACATGCATTTTATCCGTGTGAGGCCCACCAGCCTAATTGGCCAACACGATCCATTGCCCAAAAACGACCCTAGGCATGTGGACTACACGGCTCGGTGTAACATTTACCACAATATGCAAATTTAATCCGTGTGGGGCCATAGGCCCATTGGGCCCACACGACCCATTTCGGCTCCAATGCAGCCCAAAACGACCTAAGCCCATGAGAATGCTCATGATGGCCTCAACTATCTTACGCCCATATTCGTGGGCTCGGTCCACCACACGTGCGATCACACGCTCGTGTGGCATCATTTGCCGGTATTTCTGCTTTTCGGCATTTTGTTGATTCACGGTCAGGAGGAGTGTGGTTACACACCTTTTTCAGAATAGTGCAGAAACCCCAGAATGTTGAACCCATGCCTTGCTTGAATGAGCGTGTATTGAACCTACTTAGATCGTAGACGAAAGAGGATTACAAACCCCTCAATGAATATATGCTTAAGCAATGAGTCTTATTAAACAAAACTATTTCTAGAATATTACTTAAAATCCCAATACCAACATCATAGGGCAATCGACCAACGAATCAACTCACCCCAACTATATGATCGATTGAAAACAGGAAGTTTTGAACGCCTCTACCCACTTGAGAAACCCTTTACTTGAACTCAACTTCACACAAGGAGATTCAGACCGAATGCCAGAGGATAGTTGCTGAATCAATGACGAAAGTAAAAGTGAAAATAATATAGTATTCGGCACAGAAAATGGGTGATAACAGATACGGATTGAAACAGACTAAAGAAGGGGAAAGAGAATTTGGGAAAAGAGAAGATGATGCATTCAGCCAAGTAAAGCAAACGAAAAGGAGGGAAGAAAAAAAAATGGGAGATTCAGTTATTGAAAGAAGCACCGACAGAATATTAGAGAAAAAGAAGAGGAAGATGTATTTGCCAACGCAGAGAAAAGGGTAGAGAGAAAGATAGAAAAATGATTCAGTAGAGAGACAGAGAAATAAAATTCGGTAAAAAGGGAAAGAACCTCAATTGCACAAATCTCCCCACAAAAGAAAAACCGAGGTTGCACTAAAAGAATTCAGCAAACTATACGGCTACACCATACGACACTAACAACTTACTAGGAAAAATGCTTAATTCTGCCTCTACCAAAACCGAATTCCCCAAGGTTTAGAGACCAAATCGACACACACTTCCCTTTCCACTCAAATTCCTATTTTTCCTCCATAAATCACTCCTTTAATCTCTCCACAATCTACTCCAAGATTCTCTCCACAACAACCTCATCCATCAAAATTCTAATGCAACACAAACTCCAGCCGTCCCAACTACAAAATAAATACCCCATTATGTTGTGCCAACACCTGAACCTCAGACCTCAAGGTTACTTCACGTGCCACCTTGCCACTAGACCACAAGCTCTTCTGTGACTTAAAACATGCGCAAATATTTATAAAGCCTATGTACCAGTGTCCAGATTCTTTTAAGAGCAAAATTTAAAAACTCTACAAGAGCCAAGACTTGAACCCATGCTTCCTTACAACCTTAATGACGCCACAACCACTAGGCCACATGCTTCCTTGTGTCATGATTTCCCGAACAATATTCTTAAAGCCTACTCACTTACATCTAGGGTTTTATTCACCTAAAACCAAAATTTTTCTAAAGCCCAGGTTTGAACCCAAGACTTCTTCAATACTTCTCAAGACCCTTAACCACCAAAGCAGACATACTTTTAGGTTATTCACATGTGAAACTAAATTCCAATTCCTCCGGCACGCGAAGCCCATTTCTTCTAGGCCCAAAATTCGAGGCGTTACAACCCTGTTGAGCCTAACACACTGTTTCTTGATTTACCCATTAATGTTACCCTATAACTCATTTTTTTTTGTTAAAACGTTTTCTCATTTTATTGACTCCCTTTTTGTCGAGATTTGATTTGGTTAGTTGCCTAATTATGCTCTTTTGTTTGATTTGCTGAATTATTTCTTATTTTTTAAAAAATTGAAAAAAAAAGGAAGAAGAAGAAAATCAAAAATCAAAATATTGATTATTATTTAGTTCTATGATTGAGCTTGAACAATTAAATTAATATTTTAAGAAGAAACTCGTTTTCTTGTTCTTGAATAGTTCTTAATTTTTTTCACTTGTTTTTAATTTAGCATTTGTTTATTTTTCTAGTTTGGTAATTTATCAATTCGATCTCGATTTTAACCAACTTTTTTAGCCTTTCTTCACACCCTTAACCTAAGCCCTATTACAACCTCTTAAAGACCTTTTGATTTGTGTATCATATCATTTTATAGTAGTGGAGATTTGATTTTCATGCAAGCATATGGTAATGACTTTTCTTGTTTGACTATTGAGTGCTTATTCGTGAACCTGAAACACTTCGAGTGATTTGAGTAAACCTTTAGTGAGGATGTCGATTCTTGTCAATTTTGAATTAAAGGTAATTACTTAGATAAGCGGAAATACCTATGTTTTCATGCTTTAAAAATGTTTGACTTGGATTGTTTGAATCTTCAGTGCTCTTTTAGTTGAATTATCAATGTATGATTATTTGGAAATTATGTCAGAACATTATTGATGAGAATTATAAGTTCAGAAAGATTAGTCTTAATTATGAGTTGAAGATTTTGCTTGAGGACAAGCAAACGCTAAAGTGTAGTGATATTTGATAAGCCATAAAAGTAACATATTTTTGATGCCATTCTTGATGTGTTTTTTGGATGATTTATTACAAAAATTACTAAATTTGATGCTCCTAATCCTTTAAATTCATGTTTCTATACTTAAGTGAGCATTGGGGAGTGAAAGGAGAAAAAAACAAGCCAAAATCAGACAAAAAGAGTTATTTTTCGTATCCACACGGCTTAGGCATTTCCTATAACACCCAAACCCGGCCCAGACGTTACGGCCGAATCAGCCAGTGCCATATTGAAGTGCAATTTTGGAAACGTAGTTCTCATAAAAGTTGTTGAAATAGCCCTCTTAGTTAAAACTCATTAAGCCCTTTTTAAGTTATTTATTTAAAACAAAATTGTAGTTACAACTGAAAACTTGATCATTGCGGAAGCGTACTTTTTAAATTAATTGTTGTAAAGCCGTGATGTTTTGAAAACAGTTATCTTTTAAGAAAACCGCGCCCTAGTTCTATCAGCTTCAAAATGTAATTAAGTAAACCCAGAATTTAAGTTTAAAAGTTAAGTAAAGGCCTTATTACAAACCCAATATAAAATAATAATTAAGGTAAATCAAATCCAAAGTAATTTTAAATGTGTGGCCGTCTCCAATCCTTCGCAGCACCTAACCATCTACGCTTGCGGATTACCTGTACAGTAAAATAGTTGGGTAAGTTTACGAAAACTCAGTGTGTAATCTCAATAATAATAATAACAGTAGCATACAAAAATAGTCTGGGTCTGAGCCCATTTCAGTAACAGGGACAGTCTGGGCCTAAGCCCGTTTCAGAACAGAAGCAGCGTGGGCCTTAGCCCAAATCAGTACAGTAACAGAATAATGAAGCATGCACAAATCCTACCCATCTAGCCTCTACACTCCATCTCTGTCCAACCCTACACTCCATGTGGGAATATAATATCGACCCACCCATCTCTACACTCTAAATAATAGTACCGATGCAGTACTAAACAGAAATATGCAGCAGAGCTGCGAGTACGATAGGCTAAAAGCCATCAGAGACATGCAGCAGAGCTGCCAGAACAGTGCACTTCCTCCAATCATATATACCCAGCCCCCATGCATGCAATGTACATTAGTGACATGCTATATCATAATGTTATGCATGTATTTAGACCATAACCATATATATATGTCATCTCATGGCATACATAATTATCCATACATCATATAGGGTCAAAACAGACATTTTACCTATGGGGGTATTTTGTCCATTTTACCCCTTAGGGGTATTTCAGTCATTTTTATCAGTTTGGGCATAAGTACTCTTAGGCCCATCAGTAAGCCCACAGTCGTCTTGAGCGAATCATGCGACCATAATAGTGCAAATAGTGGAATTGGGCCCAAGCCCATCAAGTAGACCCATGTGGGCCCACATGATCGTGTGGCCCACTAAGCCCAAAATTGGCCTAAGCCAAGTGTGCATCACAGCCAAGCTAGTAATACCAACCTAATGGTAAGTTTCACTCGTACGGGCCCGCGGGCCTATTGGGCCCATACGTCCCATTTATCCCAAACCCATGAAATCGCTCATGGTGGTCGTTTCTCGATGTAGGCCCACATTTCGTGGGCTCGGCTGATCACATGTGCGTCCGCATGCCCATGTGGCCAAAAGCCGAATCTTTCGGCTTTTCTACTTCTCGGCATTTTGGCTTTTACCGTTATAGTCTATACAGTGTGATAAACACACTTTACCGACTTTTATGCCTATTATCGTTTGAAGGGTACAGTTACACACCCTTTTTGGATTTTAAGCCGATTATCATTTACGAAAAATAGTTACACACCCTTTTCATGATAACGAGTGAACAGTTCACCATCCAAAGCCTACATTCATTCAAGATATACAGTTAGTCTTCGAATCATTAGGGTCCACCAAAACTTAATTCCCAAATCGCCAAACATCACAAACCTTGAACGAACGAATATGGGTTAATGCTCTCAGGTTGCTGGCGAAAATCAATCACCCGATCCTTGCTGATTAACTGTATCAACAATAGACCTATCAATCAGGATTGTTCATATATGTGGCCTACATTCACATATGTAAGCCCATAGAACAAAAACAATATTCAACCTATACCAAAAGAAGGTAAGATAACACATTTACCTTAATTGAACGATGAGAGAAACAATTTTAGATTGCTTCAACAACACTTGCACTCATTCACTCTCGGGAAACTTAGAAACCCAACAGACTACACATCACGAGGAAGGGATCAAAAGTTGGTAATCAAAGGACAAGAATAAAGAGCATTCGGCTTTAAGCTAAAAGTAAAAGAGTACACTTGAACACATACAGATTGACAGAAAACTCTTGCCACACCGAACAATACACCAATGGCAGTGTAAGGGAGTAACCAATAACTGTAGAACCAACAGAAATGGGATGATGGGAAAAAGGATATACGACACTGCTCAAGGGAGAAGGACGAAATGGTATTTGATTTAGGGTACTATGATGAGCACGTTAGAAAGGATAAGAAAACTGAAAGAAAGAAAAAAAAAGATAATGCCAAAGTAGAAAAATACCTGAATGGCCAATGCGTAAAACGGCTACCAAAACAAGCTTGAAACTAAAAGAGAAAAAAGCATAAGAGGGATAGCTATCGAAAAATAAATAAACAAAAGCTAGACAATTTCGGCACTAACTGCCTATGACCGAATTGGCACTAAAGGAAATCCTACTTTTGGCAAACACTACCACTCCTCTACTCCTTGAGAACCTAAAGCCTATAAATACCAATCAAAGGAAGACCTATGGGGACACTGAGAGAAGATCGAAGAAAACACTCAAAGAATGCCATTAGAATCAACTCGGAAGCGGATTGCCCTCAAGATTGAATATATCCATTTAAGTTCATATAAAGTTTTATTGAGTTTCTTTATGTCTTGTAGTTATCCTAACTTTGAGATGTTTCTATTCAGGATTATGAACTAAACTCTCTAAATACCTAGGGAGGATGAAACCTATGATGAATCTTATTATTTAATTTCTGTTTTTACGCGATAAATACTTGATTATTGTTCTCAATTATGTATGCTTATTTCGTTCTTTAATATCTTTGGGATATGAATTCATGTTTAATACACTTATTTCAGTGGAGCAAAAGCCTCTGTTTAAGAGTAGATCTAGCATAATTTAGTGGAGTTGCATGCAATCCTAAAAATAGGACGACTAAAATCTACCGGATAGAGTCAAATCTAATAGGGGAATCCATAGATCGAGTTAATGCGACAATAGGGGTTTTAATTAAAAGAGATTTCAATTAATCAACCTAAAGTCAATTGTTCTTACTCTCGAAAGAGATATTAACATAATTTAGGGATTTTTACGGATCAACACACAAGTGAATAAATCATTTAATTCAGATTCATAATAATCGGTGAAGTCTAGGTGGACTCCGTCCTATGTATTGTCTATCTCATTAGTTATCTTTGATTATTTTCCTATTTCATTCTCTATTGCGTTCTTAGTTAGATTAGATTCGTAAATTTAGATTAAAAACAATACTCCAATTTATCGACTAAATAATAGAAAAATGGTAATTGCTAGTACTTTTAGTCCTCGTATTGTTCGATAGGCGCACTTGCCTTAGTCGTATATATAATTAGTTTAGTGACCATCACTTACCCAGATCTTGCCACGTAGGCAATAACCAAATTTTTCTATGTATACTTCATTTGTTATGCTACATAGACATTACAGGATTTTATACAAAGATAAATATCATTCACTCCACTAAGGCTTAATAGATCAAGCCACACAGGTTTTGCTGATGACACCATAGAGGCCAAACAGAATACGCCACAAAGGCCAAACAAAATAAGCCACAAAGGCCAAATAGAGTGTGCCATAAAGGCAGAACATAATATGCCATAAAGGCTCTATTTAGATGCTACTAAGGCAACACATGAACTGTCTTTTTTTGCTATATGTATTTGGTTAAACTCATCATCGCTATCATATCTCGAAAGTGGGGTTAAAAGAATCATGGTTTGCAAGTTAAGTTAGTGATCACAGTTAGATTTTTAAGTTTATCATTTCATTTTAGAGACAAGAATGAGCCTGTTTCTTTAATGGTTAAGTATTCCCCTATTCCATTTAGTCTCAAGTTCGAGCCTCGCAGTGCCCAAATTAAAATTTTTTTTGTTTCCTCTTGTTGTGCTATCCAATGTGTCAGTAAGTGGGTTAGATTCAAATTCTAAGGTAATCTGATAAGTTGAAACTAACTTAGTTATGTGGGATTTTTGATGATTTATTTCTCTCACAAATTTTGAAAAAAATATTCCCTAAAATTTCTCCTAGTGTCGTTCCCCTCTTTCCCCACTCTTTCATTTTCGGTTTTGACCCTTTTTGCCTCTATATTCTCTCTTTCCTACCATCTTTTTTTTTCTATCCTTCCTTGTTCTTCAATTTCTCTTCCTTTTTCCACTATTACTATACTCTAAATTCTAGCAATCTTTTGCCATCTTTTATTTGCGCCTAAGCCTTTTACTTTGCAATCTATTTAAAGTCTTATCTGCTTTTCTATATTTTCACTTAACAAGGATTTGAAGTGGGTGAAATGTAAATGTTTTCTTTTTGAGTTATAGATTCTATGTCACCGATTCTTTTATACCATTATGATTGAAATCCATATAGGTTTGATGTGTATTTGTAATCAAGTTTCAGATCGGTATAGTAGAGGTGAACCAGTCGGTTGTTAGTGCTTTGGAATTGTGTTTCAGGTGTATATCTGGAACACTTGTAATCGGTGGATGTTTTTGTGTTAATCTTGTGTTTTGTAGCAAAATTGAGTGAGTGTGGGTTTTGGACCACACGATCACCCATACGGGTGATTCACATGGTCGTGTGTAACTATAGGTGTTAGGCTGATTTTCTGAACTCACGACCTTAGATGAGTCACATGGTTTGGCACACGATCGTGTGACCACTGTTGGGAAACTTGTTGATCTCTCACTGTCAAGGGGCCTACACATGACTGTGTCTCTCCTGCATATTAATTTTGATAATTGTCACACGAGCACAGGGATTTACACAGTCTGCTTACATGACTGTGTACCTCGGTAACAAGGTCGTGTACCTCGGCCACTCGACTGTGAACTCCTGTAACACGGTTTGAACTCTTCCACATGGTCGTATGGTTCTAATTCATAGATTTTATCTTTTTTATTAACAAATTGATTCATTTTATTCCTTGAGTGATCCATTGTATGTTAAAGCTTCTAAATGATTGGTTGAGATATTAAAACTAATTTTTGAATGACTGTGGATGGTATATTATTGATTGGATATTTATATACATATGCATATGTTTTAATTATGCTATTTGTATAGGTTCCTAGTATGATTTCGTTATGCTAAATTTAGTATTCGGTAATGTTTGGATGTGTTAATCAATATTCATGCATGTTACTGATTTTGCTAATTTGTATTGGTTGTGTGTATGTTTACGAATTATTGAAAACTGAATATGAGCAAGTCTGATTTGGTATATCCAGATGTATTAAGTTATTTGTATTAGCATTGTGGTTGGGACATGTCATGAAGTGAAGGAAGTTTGGTTTGGCAGTTAAACTGCATTGACTATATTTGGTGGTAATTCCGCAACAATGTGGGCAGCTTGTCTGTATCACATTTGAGTGCCATATGACCACTTTCTGGTGTGTGTTGGATGGATGGATCCATAATCCTATTAGGTGTGTAGCGAATGGAGGGGTCTAGTGTACCCCTAATTGGTGTGTGTTGGATAGACGAAGATGGTGTGTAGCGGTTGAATGGGTAGGATTATTGTTCCGTCATACATTTGAACATGTGTTGCATATTTGTTTAGTGAAAAAGTATTGTGATGCTCAAATCTGATGTAATTATTGGTTATGATTACAATACAGATACTGTATGTTTGACTGTATGATTGTTACTGCATTGCTTACATTTGTTTACGACTCACACTGAGCTTCGTAGCTCACACCCTTAGATTAACCTTTTAAGGTAATCTGTGAGGTTAGGTCTCAAACTCAGCAAATTAGAGGTTTTGGAGTTTCTCATCTTAGTTTAATTTCAACCAAGGTGTTTTAAAAGATTTATTAATTTATTTCCACTCAGATTTACAAGTATTTTCATGTGAACTGGGGTATGGGTTTTGATTTTTTAAGGTTTGTAGTTTTGTGGTTTCATGCATAGGCATCAGTCAACTAAACCATTTTTCTTTAATAATCGGTCAACTGCCAATTTTAAACTTATGGATTTTCAATCAAAGGCAATACTTAGATTTTCCGCTGCAACATTGGTTTTGAAATTTTGGTTAAATTGCTAACCCGGAACGTTTGTAAAATTAAAAAGGAAGTATTAAATGATCTTAAACCAATTCCACTGACAATTAACTAAGGTTTATTAAAGTAAAGTGAATCCCACTACTGGATTTTTAAAACATACAGACAAAGGAGTTTTGTGAATAAATTTTCGATAGAGTCGGAATAGCATTTTTCCTTTGGGCCATTCTGGTGGCCAATGTGACCTTCAAAATTTGATCAAAACTTCTTGGCTAGGTTTTAGGGTGTTATAATCATGTGTGATTTTCCTATCATCGCCCTAGGACAGGTAGAAACCGCAGTAGGTAAATGCGGCTCATCCGCCATTTTCACAATATTCCATGACTATAGTCTTTCTTCAGAATTGTCATATCAAAATTCGTGTTTCCTGTCCTGATGGACTTCATTCATACATCCGTAATGTCAAAACTCACATCACATAATCTCCCAACACTCTGTTAAAACCTCATTTCTCACACATTTTTTTATCACACATCATACATCTAACATAAGTACACATTCATGTAGACTATACTCATTTCTTTAACCAAATCATACTTCATTAGATGATTCACACATATTGACATGATCATGCATCACGTTATATGTTCCATTTACATACATACAATAGTTTTACAGAATCACATGCACCCGTACTTACAACACATCACACGCTTAACCACACGAATATGATATGAAGGTCACGCATATACATTCAACAGTCTTTCAAGCACTCACGCATCATTATTAGAACATCAACCCTAGCAAAAACTTCTTAGGATGACTTATAATAGTCTTGACTAGGGACTCACTTGATACTCACCTAAATCACAACTTGGAGTTCCAAACTTGAACATCCTTCTCGAATCAGCAGCAACAACTACTTAAATAACATGGAACCCACCATTAAAACCTATATATAGACAATTTGCTAACATTTCAAATATAGACGACCCCTATGAATACCTCTTATTGACAACCTATATTGTTCATATGCTTATTAATACCCTTATTCTTTCAAAAATTGAACATGTAGATCTATCAAACTTACTAGGAGGTAGAACATCCACTCATTAATTTAAAAACATTAGTTTCTAGCTTAATAAATGAGAAGAAAATATATAAGTTCTAAAAGGAAGAACCAAAGAGCATTATCGAAGAAAGAAAAACCATCTAGACGAATCCTTCTCATAATATATATCTAATTCCCCTTAGCGGAACTTGACAAGTGTCAATCGTATCCAGATTTGCCCTAATAATTGACCTACAAAGTCTGAGACAAATATAAATGAGGATCCTATACAAATACTATTTGGCCATTTAATTCAGTTGGCTCCTAACTAGATTACATTACAAAACCCAATTAGCACAGTGTTTAGGCAAACTAGGCATACTATACATTTGGCGGTAACTCACACCATACTTACCCTTCGCTTGACACATTTTTTTCTTAATTAGTAGAATAACCTAAGATAAAACCTTTAATTACTTCCATGGAAAATACTATATGCCAACTCTTCTTTGCCAGAAGACTGTAAATGGATGGACTACACTACACCAAACAAATAATTTCACATCTATACGTCTTCTAATTGGGTCCACTAGATTTGGGGTGTGACAAGACCCAATATTATGTTTAGTGTTTTCTTGTGTGTTAGATATCAATCTTGTCCTAAGAAATCATATTTACAAGCCATCAAGAGAATCTTTAGATACCTTAAAGACACACCTAATTTAGGCCTTTGGTATCCTAGAGACTCATAATTTAGCTTGCACGCCTTTTCAGATGCAAATTTTTTAGGTAGCAAATTAGATAGAAAAAGCACCTCCGGTACTTGTCAATTCCTAGGCAACATGCTCATCTCATAGTTTTCAAAGAAACAAAATAGTGTTGCATTGTCCACCACTGAAACGGAATACATTTCTACTGATAGTTGTTGTGCTCACGTTTTATGGATGAAACAAAAACTTATGGACTATGGAATTGATGTAGATATCATTCCTATTAAGTGTGACAATAATAGTGCTATTTGTCTCACTAAAAATCTCATCCAACATTTTAGAACTAAGCATATTGAAATTAGACATCATTTCATTAGAGATCATGTCCAAAAAGGAGATGTAGTTCTAAAATTTCTTGACAATTTGAACCAGTTAGCTAATATTTTTACCAATCCATTAGAGACGGAAAGATTTTGGAGACTCAGGAGAGAACTAGGTATTACTACT
The DNA here is from genome assembly GCA_025503065.1 of Gossypium bickii. Lineage (NCBI taxonomy): Eukaryota > Viridiplantae > Streptophyta > Magnoliopsida > Malvales > Malvaceae > Gossypium > Gossypium bickii. The sequence goes on along the minus strand of CP106720.1, from coordinate 19,052,615 downwards.
TTGCCTTGATTTTGTGTTCAAATAAATTTATGCACTTTGTTGTTTTCAAATGTTTTATTACATAAATTTGATTGCAAAAATATACATGCATGATTTATATGGCTCTTATGTGCAAATAGTAAGAGGGATCTAATGTTGCATGTTTAATATATTTTAACCTATTATGTCTAGTATGTACTTTTTTAATGCCTTTGAGTATGCTAAAGTAGACTTTCTTTGATGAAAAAGCTTAATTTGTGCTTATGTTATAATGTTTTATGTTTCATGTACATCATATTTAAATGTGGCATTTCTAAGCATAAGAAATCTTGAGAAATTGCTAAAAAATCATTTTAGGATAGTTTAGAACTTAACAAGACTTAGAAACTAAGTTGGGAAAAATTTTCTGCACTTGACAAAACAAAATGGACATTTTTTATCGATACTTACGAAAAAGTATCGATACCTATTTGAAGCACCCCAAACCCGGCCCACGAGCCTTGGCCAGATTTGGTATGTTCCTCAAGAAAATCGGTTCAAATTCTTTTGTACTTTGAAAATCTTCAAATGATTTTTGGGAGAGAGTTCGAGTTGGGTTGGGCTTGAGTTGAAAACAAGTTTAATTTATTATTTAAAATCCTTTACTTTAGGTGACAAAACGTTTAGGCCTTATTTTAAATTAAATTGACTTAATCCTAGATAAATAAAAATTCGAAATACAATAAATAAAACCGAAACAAAATAGTTCACTATGGCCTTATTACATCAAATATAACTCAAATTTAAAAGAAATATACTTAAAATAACAAGAGTCCAAAATAAAGAAAATCTGAACTTCGCATGGCCGCCACTAAGCTCCTGCCGTGTAACACCCCAAACCCGGCCCATACGCCACGGCCGAATTTAGAATGCCACTGCGGAAAATGTTTGAAAAATATTTTGACTTAGAGTGAAAACATAAAATTTTGTTGTCTCTACTAAAACATTGTGTAATTAAAGTTCCAAATAAAATTAAGTTGTTTAAAATAAAACATTTTCAAATAATAATATAATCGGCAATCCAACTTAAAACATAATAAAAGTCTATAAATACTTTAAGTGGCCCTTATTACAATAAATAATCATTCTAAAATACTGATAATATAAAATGCATAAATTAAGTGAAAACATCTTCTGCATGGGCCACCTTGTATCCACTCCAACCCGGTCCAAGCTTTATGCATCACCTGTAAGGTTTGAGAAAAATTGGGTGAGTCACACAGACTCAGTGCATAGTTATTTCACATGTCCCCACATATGGGTTTGGCCCATATCCACACATCAATCACATATCAGATGATAAGGCAATATATCCACATAATTTCACATGTTGGGCTTGGCCAATATCCGCATTGATCCATATAATTAGTCATGCAAAATGCATAAATATGCAACATGAAGCCCAACCCAACCTAGAGTCCATCCGTTACTCCTACCTTAGCAGACTCCCTGCCCAAGGCCGTGGCTAATCCACCGATCACATAGTGATCCCACATATCTTACCATAGCAGACTTGCTGCCCAAGGCCGTGGCTAAGCCACCGATCACATAGTGATCCATATATCTGTATCCACGAGGAGACTCGAGGTCATCCTCAATCTACGGTGATGCACACAGCTATCATCTGCCGAGATGGGCACCTAGCCAACACCTCCCTTGATGAAGCACATAGCCACCATCAAGCGCCAATGTAGCACAAGGCTAACATCAGACCACGTACATAAAGTACACCCTTTCCTTCGATAGTCACATCCCAAGTCCCATGCATATATGTGTATGATAGCAACATATCACTTGAACAATTATACATCACATGCCATCACATTTCATATATTCATCAATGATCATTTAATATCGTAAATCACTGACCTGGATATTCGATCACCCACCACGGGTATTCATAATCTTAGCCCTTAATTCGGCTACCATTCACATCATATCACATATACATAAATATAACACATACACACAATCAAGAGACAGTGCGATAACTACACACCTTTTTGGCACAGTCGGCTAAATCCCGAGATCACACGTTTGCACTTATAAGTCTACCGAAATCCCTAAATGGAACCATATTAGTTTCGGCCTCTATACCAAAAAGCATTAGAAAGTGGCCTTTGCCCTCAAGAAAACGACATAGAAAAGAGAAAAGAAATACGGCCATGAACACTTACCTATCTTCCAAAACTGATTGAAGAAAACCAAATGAAGACCTACCCTTATTGATATTCGGCTAAGACAAAACGAAAAGAGTATGGGAAGTTTCGGCAATATGGTTGATTTGTAACAACAAAAAGGATTCGGCTAGGGTGGAGAAAGAGAAAGGAAAAAGAAAAGTGAAAGAAATAGGAGAAGGATGATTCGGCAAGAGAAGAAAGAAGAGAATGGAGAGAAGAAAATAAAATGGGAGAGGGATGTTTTCGGCTTTGAGCAAATGTGGAAGAAAGAAAAAGAGAAATGGAGGGAAGGAAGGTTCGGCTAACCACTAAAGATGAAGAAAGAGATGAAGGGAAATGAGTTGGTTTTAGGTTTCAAAGAAAATAAAATATGAGAGAGACTCAAATGAATATTCAGCCAAATGCCTAAAAGAAAATTCGGCAAACCACAATGGTCCTTTCGACTTTGACACTAAACAAGAAAACAATGCCAAAACTACAACAAAAATTGTACCAAATGCCCAAGACACAATCGGCTAAGGAGGAAGATTTTGGAGAGGAAAAGTAAAATGCAAAAGATGCACAAAATGTTAGAATTGACCAACTAAAACCCCCCAAATTCCTATCAACATTCTACCAAACCCCTAGACACCCATACCGTCCACATTTATGTCAAACTTTCTACACAAAACTTTCCATAGCATATCACCTTACAACATGCCTTATGTTCTCACATCAACCTTTAATCAAATGATTTCTTTCCCAAACATCAAGCTTACCTAAACTATCATTCAACTTATCATAAAAATATAAAGTCCAACCTACCAAAGCCTCAAATGAAGCGGTCAACCCTCCCCTAGACCAAAATGTCGTCCACATACATGGACTAATGGCCATAGAAGAGTTTCCAAAACATCACCCCATACTTCAAGCCTTGTGTCCCCTTATCCTACCTTAACTCCTTGATTCCATACCATAAATAAGTACTTGCCTTTTTCCTTTAGTCTACTATCCAAAAATAACAAAGTCCATCCTTACCATAATTAAAATTTGACCAACACATGCCATACAAAAGCAAAAATAAAAGTCACCTTAATGTCATCCATAGGATTCGAACCTAAGCTCCCTCACACTACTTGTGGCGTCACCTTCAAGGCTCTAAATGGTGCCTCCTTGCCACTTTACCAAGCCAATTCTTGTGCTAAAATTCCCCACGATTTACTCTTAACCCCTAGCTCCTTCAACTCCCTTTAACTAAAGCTTAAAAATTAAATTTTTCCTACAGCTCGAGCCTACCCTTGGCTTATTCCTAAGCCCTAGAACATCTCAATTAACAACAGAGCAAACCGAACTCTTGCAAAACAATACCATCACAAATAACCCCTAATTCAGGATATTACAATTCTACCCTCCTTAAAGAAATTTCGTCCTCAAAATTTCCAACCAACAACTACACACTTCTCAAAACACACCACTATGCTTTCGCTGCGCACTCTGCCCTTAAAAACCACAATGTACTTTTTTTTTTAACAATATCTTGAATCCTTTTTCACACAACCAACATACTTGACTTGAGGGTGAGAAAACAATCCCGAGCCTTATGCTCATTCGACCTGTATCTCAAACATACTCCAAACCTCCTCCAGTACTTCCTTAACTATCTGAGTCAGCTCATCAATCTGTCTCAACTACTAGCGATGCTAACACCTCCTTTTCAGAAATATGCCTTGGTGTCAAAGATCTAGCCTTAGCTTATCGGCCTTCACCATGTCCATGATGACCACGCCCCCTAGAGCTCATTTCTAACGTCGCATCTTAATCTGATTTAAAAGTTTTATGCATTAGAAATTTTGTTCCACTAATTATCCGCGAACAGTTTTATGAAATGAAGTTTAATAGTGGTTCTTTCGATCAATCCAAGTTTTCATCTCAAGTTTACTATTCTAATTCAGAGAATCACATTCATTCACAACGTTCAACACACTATTATGGGCATCTTTGTCCATTCCCAACCCAGGGGTATTTCCGTCATTTTTCCTATAGGGTATTTTAGTAATAAATCGGGGTCAATTTGAAAATCTTTACAAATCAAAGGCATTCCAGAATATACAAATCTCGAAGTTATTTTGAAAATTCTACCAAATTAATGGTATTGCAGAAATTTCAGAAATCGGGGTTATTTTGGTATTTTTTTTGAAAGTCAAGGGCATTTTAGTAAATTTCTCAAATCAAGGTATCTTAGCATTTTGCAAAGCAGGGGTTTTGGTATTTTGTAAAGTAAGAATATTTTCATAAAAGTCAAGAGTAACATGGTAATTTTATAAACCAGGGGCATTTTCGTAATTTACCGCTCAGGGGTATTTTAGTAATTTTGCAAATCGAGTGTATTTCGGAAAATTCTCAAGTCTAAAAAGATTTTATAAATCAGAGGGGTAATTTGGTAAATTTTAAAACTAAGATCGTTATAAAACAGTATGGCTAGTCCCTTTCGGGTTTTAGTTATTGGGTTTAGCCCGTGAATAGGTCCTCTTGGTTAAGGTGAACCGTAGCTACGCACCAGGTAGGATTCGAGTAAAGAGGAGGTGAGTCGCTAGGACTACTTAAATACGAAGCTCTTACTGAATCCACTCCTAGACATGCGTACAACAGTTGCCACACCTTAACTCGGCGACTTAATCACAGGTTTGTTCGATAATCCTTAAGTCTTATGTACTTGTGTTTGAGTAGTCTAGTCCTAAAGTTCAATAACTTAATATACTAATCTACGTTCCCATCATACCCACATACCAATCATATAATAATTCACACAACAATTAGAGGTACTTACCTGGTGGACTTCGGGTCGGAGATACAGGTGCCATGCCATAATAACCTGAAAAATTTATAAAAGCCCAAATCTTTGAAAACCCCATCTAAAAATATTTTTGGGCCCAAAACCCTTAAAGTTGAGTTTTAAACCGGGCTCTGATACCATATTGTAACACCCCAAACCCGGCCCATACGCCACGGCCGAATTTAGAATGCCACTGCGGAAAATGTTTGAAAAATATTTTGACTTAGAGTGAAAACATAAAATTTTGTTGTCTTTACTAAAACATTGTGTAATTAAAGTTCCAAATAAAATTAAGTTGTTTAAAATAAAACATTTTCAAATAATAATATAATCGGCAATCTAACTTAAAACATAATAAAAGTCCATAAATACTTTAAGTGGCCCTTATTACAATAAATAATCATTCTAAAATACTGATAATATAAAATGCATAAATTAAGTGAAAACATCTTCTGCATGGGCCACCTTGTATCCACTCCAACCCGGTCCAAGCTTTATGCATCACCTGTAAGGTTTGAGAAAAATTGGGTGAGTCACACAGACTCAGTGCATAGTTATTTCACATGTCCCCACATATGGGTTTGGCCCATATCCACACATCAATCACATATCAGATGATAAGGCAATATATCCACATAATTTCACATGTTGGGCTTGGCCCATATCCGCATTGATCCACATAATTAGTCATGCAAAATGCAACATGAAGCCCAACCCAACCTAGAGTCCATCCGTTACTCCTACCTTAGTAGACTCCCTGCCCAAGGCTGTGGCTAATCCACCGATCACATAGTGATCCCACATATCTTACCTTAGCAGACTTGCTGCCCAAGGCCGTCGCTAAGCCACCGATCAAATAATGATCCTCATATCTTACCTTGGCAGACTTGCTGCCCAAGGCCGTGCCTAAGCCACCGATCACAAAGTGATCCATATATCTGTATCCACGAGGAGACTCGAGGTCATCCTCAATCTACGATGATGCACACAGCTATCATCCGCCGAGATAGGCACCTACCCAACACCTCTGTTGATGAAGCACATAGCCACCATCAAGCGCCAATGTAGCACAAGGCTAACATCAGACCACGTACATAAAGTACACCATTTCCTTCGATAGTCACATCCCAAGTCCCATGCATATATGTGTATGATAGCAACATATCACTTGAACAATTATACATCACATGCCATCACATTTCATATATTCATCAATGATCATTTAATATCGTAAATCACTGACCTAAATATTCGATCACCCACCACGGGTATTCACAATCTTAACCCTTAATTCGGCTACCATTCATATCATATCACATATACATAAATATAACACATACACACAATCAAGAGACCGTGCGATAACTACGCACCTTTTTGGCACAGTCGACTAGATCCCGAGATCACACGTTTGCACTTAAAAGTCTACTGAAATCCCTAAATGGAACCATATTAGTTTCAGCCTCTACACCAAAAAGCATTAGAAAGTGGCCTTTGCCCTCAAGAAAACGACATAGAAAAGAGAAAGGAAATACGACCATGAACACTTACCTATCTTCCAAAACCAATTGAAGAAAACCAAATGAAGACCTACCCTTATTGATATTCGGTTAAGACAAAACAAAAAGAGTATGGGAAGTTTCGGCAATATGGTTGATTTGTGACAACAAAAAGGATTCGGCTAGAGTGGAGAAAGAAAAAGGAAAAGAAAAGTGAAAGAAATAGGAGAAGGATGATTCGGCAACAGAAGAAAGAAGAGAATAGAGAGAAGAAAATAAAATGGGAGAGGGATGTTTTCGGCTTTGAGCAAATGTGGAAGAAAGAAAAAGAGAAATGGAGGGAAGGAAGGTTCGGCTAACCACTAAAGATGAAGAAAGAGATGAAGGGAAATGAGTTGGTTTTAGGCTTCAAAGAAAATAAAATATGAGAGAGACTCAAATGAATATTCAGTCAAATGCCTAAAAGAAAATTCGGCAAACCACAATGGTCCTTTCGGCTTTGACACTAAACAAGAAAACAATGCCAAAACTAAAACAAAAATTGTACCAAATGCGCAAGACACAATCGGCTAAGGAGGAAGATTTTGGAGAGGAAAAGTAAAATGCAAAAGATGCACAAAATGTTAGAATTGACAAACTAAAACCCCCCCAAATTCTTATCAACATTCGGTCAACCGCCCTAGACACCCATACCGTCCACATTCATGTCAAACTTTCTACACAAAACTTTCCATAGCATATCACCTTACAACATGCCTTATGTTCTCACATCAACCGTTAATCAAATGATTTCTTTCCCAAACATCAAGCTTACCTAAACTATCATTCAACTTACCATAAAAATATAAAGTCCAACCTACCAAAGCCTCGAACAAAAACGATCAACCCTCCCCCTAGACCAAAATGTCGTCCACATACATGGACTAATGGCCATAGAAGAGTTTCTAAAACATCACCCCATACTTCAAGCCTTATGTCCCCTTATCCTACCTTAACTCCTTGATTCCATACCATAAATAAGTACTTGCCTTTTTCCTTTAGTCTACTATCCAAAAATAACAAAGTCCATCCCTACCATAATTAAAATTTGACCAACACATGCCATACAAAAGCAAAAATAAAAGTCACCTTAATGTCATCCATAGGATTCGAACCTAAGCTCCCTCACACTACTTGTGGCGTCACCTTTAAGGCTCTAAGTGGTGCCTCCTTGCCACTTTACCAAGCCAATTCTTGTGCTAAAATTCCCCACGATTTACTCTTAACCCCTAGCTCTTTCAACTCCCTTTAACTAAAGCTTGAAAATTAAATTTTCCCTACAGCTTGAGCCTACCCTTGGCTTATTCCTAAGCCCTAGAACATCTCAATTAACAACACAACAAACCGAACTCTTGCAAAACAATACCATCACAACTAACCCCTAATTCAGGATATTACATACCGACTCGGTCCATTACTGTTCGTCACCTGAAACATGTTCCCACAACGGGGTGAGTCAACAGACTCAATGTGTACACAACACTAAGTCCAAATAGATTTAGGCATACCATACATAACATATTCACATAATATTTCAGGGTAATGATGCAATCCCGAACCCAAACCTAGTTAGCCATCCGCTACACTTCCCCGTACCAACCTGCACACCGTGGGGACTACTAAGTCAACCCTCCATCCGCTACACACCATCGAAGGCAGTCGCTGCAGTCGACGTGCTCATCGCCCTTATGAGTATTCGTGGTCTTAGGTCACCACACTCAGATATCGTGGTCTTAGGTCACCACATTCGGATATCGTGGTCTTAGGTCACCACATTCAGATCTCGTGGTCTTAGGTCACCACATTCACTTCCCCTTTTCAATAACACGTATGCCCCATATCATATTATGCATTAATATGCCAAATTTCCCATTCTTATCTTTATTCACATGTTACATATAACATATTTCATATTCCTAGTAGAAGTAGGAAACGTACCTGAGTACTTTGTACCATAACATGGTACCTTAGCCACATTCTTACACGTTCGTATTCTTAATACCACATACATATATTTATTAAACATGCCATAAAACTTGTTGAGAAATAGTGTGGGGTACACACCTGATTAGCTTAACGTATTCCTTGAAATCCCGGAAAATCTGATCTACTGCCTTAGATCTCAAGTTCCTACATTTGATTAATCACTTGCTATTTAGTAAAAGCCTATTTGGCCATAAGACTAAATCTCGAAGGATTTTTGCAACCAAAACTTACCTTGTTGCCGATTGGATTAGAAATCAAATCCCGAAACCTTGCTGAGTTCCTTCTTGTATTCGGCCAAAGACTAGATCTCTTCATAGGTTAGTTTTCCGGCTTGTAAGTAAATAAGAAACAGTTTTGGATACCAAAAATAGGCCTTGGCCGAATACCTTATATGCTTACCTTATGGATTCTAAAATCCCAAAAGGATTCGCTTGCTTAGGAAGTTGTCGAAATACCTATAGACTCATGTTAGATCCGGTTTCATCCTTAAACATAATAAATGGCCTTTGGCCGAATATTCACATGTCTTACCTTGAAGCTTTAAATCCCGAAAAATCCTCCTTTTAGTCGCCTACTCTGATAATCCCGAAAGATCCTTCCATATTTCGGCCAAAATCAATAATAGGGATTAGTCCCTAAATTTCGATAAGTCTAAAATATAAAAGAATGGAAACCGAACTTGGATCTTACCCTTATTTGAAGAAATCGATTGCACCTTCACTTCAACCTTCACAGATTCGGCTATGGCTAGATGATGATCTCACAACTTTCGGCTTTTGGAAGGTTGAGAGAAAAGGAAAAGGAAGAGAAGAAAGGTGAAGAAATCGGCTTGCTTTGCTAGAGATTTCGGTTTTTAAAAAATAGCAAAGAAGAGAGGATTTTGCTAGGAAAATTCGGCAGAGAGAAAGAGAATGAATGAATGGCCTTAGTTCTCCTCCTTGTGCCGAAATTACTAGGCCAAGACTCCCTTACTTGGCCACCACTCTTCTATTTTGATAGCTTTATCCCCTTAATTATCACTTTATTCAAATTAAAAGCATTTAATCAAACAATTATCTCTTGAAAATTAATAATAAATAAATCCATTATTTATCCCTTATTTATCCACTATTTATCTCTTAAAAATAAAAGAATAAAGGCTCCTAAATTATAGCCTTGTGCCGTCCCTTGCTGCTACTCTCTGCTGCAAAATAAAACTTTTTATTTTGCTTCCCGTGCAGCTCGAACCTTGGCCCAATACCCCAGTATGTGGCGCCATTTCCTGAGCCCTAAGTGGCATCTTTAAGCCACTTTTCCAAGCCCGTTTGTGTGTCATATTTCACATACTTTTTCTCTTAAGGCCACCTCGCCTTAGTTCCCTCTTTTAGACTTTAAAACTCAACATTTTCTAAGTCATTTCCTTACATTTCCAAGTTTCCAAAAACATTCGTTTCCCTCCTTTAACCTAACATTTCCTTACATTTTCAAGTTTCCAGAAATGTTCACTTTCCTCTTTTGAATCATTTCTAAATCATTTCCTTACATTTTCTAGTTTCCCAGAAATTTTCATTTTTTTCTTGTAAACTTAACATTTCCATTCATTTCCAGGTTTCCAAAAATGTTTTCAAAATACATTCATAACACATAAGACATGTCATTTCATACAATTAAATCGGAAATGCATAGGCCCTTTCTAGGATGTTACAGTTCTACCCCCTTAAAATAATTTCGTCCTCGAAATTTCCTAGCTAAAATAATTGAGGGTATTGCTGTCGCATTACCTCTTCTGGCTCCCACGAAGCTTCTTCCGATCCATGATCACTTTGACTAGAGGAACTGACTTCCTCCGTAGCACTTTCACATCACGTTCCAATATCTGAATCGGCTCTTCCTCGTAGGATAAGTCTGGCCTTAGCTCCACTTCTTCAACTGGTACTACATGAGATGGATCCGATCGGTAACGACGTAGCATGGATACATGGAATATGTCGTGCATCTGCTGCAACTCTGGTGGCAAGTCTAACTGGTATGCCACTAGTCCAACTCGCTTCAACACTCGATAGGGCCGTATAAACCTTGGGCTTAACTTCCCTTTGCGACCAAACCTCATCACCTTCTTCCAAGGCGAGACTTTCAAAAACACTTGATCTCCCACTTGAAACTCTATTTCCTTCTGTTTAAGGTCTGCGTACGACTTCTGACTATCAGAGGCTTCCTTTAACCGTGCTCAGATTATCTCAACCTTCTCTTCAGTTTCTGTCACTAACTCGGGACCCAAAACTTGACGTTCTCCTAACTCAGTCCAACAAGTAGGAGTTCGGCACTTCTGACCATACAATGCTTCATATGGTGCCATCCGGATGCTAGCTTCGATATATTTGTTGTTGTAGGCGAACTCGCTAAAGGCAAATAGACTTCCCAACTTCCTCGGAAATCCATCACACGACCTCTCAACATATCCTCCAACACTTGTATAACCCGTTGCATCGTGCGTCTCGATCGTGGATGAAAAGCCGTAGTGAAGTCTAACTTAGTGCCTAAAGCTTGATGAAGTGCCTTCCAAAACCGAGACGTAAACTTTGGGTTTCTATCGGAGATGATCGATATCGGTACTCCATACAACCTCACAATTTCCGCTACATATAATTTGGCCAACTTCTGAAGAGAATAATCAACTCTTACCGGGATGAAGTCGCGGACTTGGTCAAACTATCCACTATTACCCATACCGAGTCCTTCTTGGTAGGCGTAAGGGGAAGCCCACTAACGAAGTCCATGGTAATTTCTCCCACTTCCATCATGGAATCTCGATTGGTCAAGCAATCCCGATGGAACCCGGTGTTCAATTTAACTTATTCGACACGTCGACATTTTCCCACAAATTCGAGAACTTCCCGCTTAAGATCGTGCCACCAAAATCTGTTTCCATTAGATCTCTATACAGCTTAATGCCTCCGGGATGCATAGCATAAGGGCTACTATGCGCCTCCCAAAGAATCCTCTGTCTCAACTCCTCGTCCCTCGGCATACAGACTTTTCCTTTGTAGCACAATACTCCTTCATTATTAACGCCATAATCCTCTAATTCTCCATTCTGTACTTGCTGCAACTTAGCACTTAGGTCCTTATCAGCCAACTGCCCCCTTTTCACCTCATTCAGCCATGTGGGCTTGACTTGCAACTCTGCCAACAGGCTTCCATCATCATACAGACTCAAGTGTGCGAGCATAGCCCTTAGATCTGACACAACCTTCCGACTTAGGGCATCAGCCACTACATTCGCCTTGCCCGGGTGGTACTCTATCGAACAATCATAATCCTTCAATAACTCTACCCACCTTTGCTGCCTCAAGTTCAACTCCTTCTGAGTCAACAGATACTTAAGGCTCTTGTGGTCTGTGTAGATTATCGACTTTTCTCCATAAAGGTAGTGCCTCCAAACTTTAAGAGCGAAAACCACTGCTACCAATTCCAAGTCATGAGTTGGGTAGTTAACTTCATGCGGCCTTAACTGCCGAGACGCATAAGCGACTACTTTTCCATCTTGCATTAGAACACACCCTAATCCCGTGTGGGAAGCGTCACAGTACACCACAAAATCCTTCCCTGCCTCCGGCTGATTTAACACTGGAGCTTCTGTCAACACCCTTTTAAGCTTTTCGAAGCTCTCCTGTTGCTTTTCCGTCCATTCAAAGGGTACTTCCTTCTTTAGCAACTTTGTCAAAGGCGCGGCTATTGACGAGAATCCTTCCACGAACCTTCTGTAATAGCCTACCAAACCTAAGAAACTTCGGATCTCAGCCACTGACCTAGGTGGTTTCCAATCCAACACTGCTTCGATCTTCTTAGGATCCACCCTTATTCCCTTTGCGGATACCACATGTCCTAAGAATGCCACCTCCTTAAGCTAAAATTCACACTTGCTGAATTTGGCATAGAGCTTCTTCTCCCTCAATACTTGTAACACTATCCGTAGGTGCTCATCATGCTCCTCCTCCGACTTCGAATACACAAGAATGTCATTGATAAACAGGACAACGAACCTATCCAAATAGGGTTGGAAAACTCAGTTCATCATATCCATGAACGCGGCTGGCATGTTCGTCAATCCAAATGGCATTACTACAAACTCGTAATGGCCGTATCTTGTCCTAAAAGCGGTCTTATGGATATCTGCCTCCTTAACCTTTAACTAATGATATCCTGACCTCAAGTCTATCTTTGAGAAAACTGCGGCCCCCTTCAGCTGATCGAACAAGTCATCGATCCTTGGCAAAGGATACTTGTTCTTAATGGTCAGCTTATTCAACTGATGGTAATCTATACACATCCGCATAGTTCCGTCCTTCTTATTTACAAACAGGACCGGTGCTCCCCATGGAGACACACTAGGTCGAATGAACCCATGATCCAGCAATTCTTGGATTTGAGCCTTGAGCTCAACTAACTCCTTCAGCGCCATCCGGTATGGAGCAATTGACACAAGAGCTATTCCTGGTATCAAGTCTATTCCAAATTCCACCTCCCTATCTGGGGGTATTCCTGGTAATTCCTCCGGAAACACATCTTCAAAGTCCTTTACCGTTCTAACTCCACTAACTCCCCCTTCTTTTGCGTCTACAGCACTAAAGAAGGCCAGAAATGCCTTGTACCCTTTCCTAACCATTTTCTCAGCCTTCAACGCCGAAACTATGTTAGACAGGTAGTTTCTTCTTTCTCTGATCATTACTACTACTTCAACCTCCGGGGTCTTTAGTTCCATTTGTTTAGCCGCACAATCTAACACGGCTCGGTGCTCTACTAGCCAGTCCATTCCAAGTATAAGTTCAAACTCCCCAAAGGGTAGTTCCATTAAGTCAGCCCGAAAGTTCATTCCCTGAATCTCTAGGGGTACACTCCGAAAGATCTTATCCACCACTACAGTTTGGCCTAATGGGCTCACTACAGTCATCTCCCTATCAGAAAGTTCAGAGTCTAGACCTAGTGTTTCTACTACACTACCTGCAACATATGAATGGGTCGAGCCCACATCAATAAGTGCAAAATAGGGCTTGCCATGAATAAGGAACGTACCGGTTATGACATCCGGTACGTCTCCATCCTCCCTCCGGTGAACCGCATAAACCAAACTCGGTTGCCTTGCCTCAGTATTGGTAGCACCTCTGCCCTGAGTTCCACGTCCTCTGCCAGCACCATTACCTCTGTTATTCGAACCACGACCTCGTTGAGGCTGCTGTCTGTCTCTACCAGCCTGGCTAACATTCTGAGCTGCTAGTCGATTCCCGTCTGGTTTCGTAGTACAATCCTTGATCATATGGTCCTTGGACCCACACCTAAAACATCCTCCTGTCTTCTTCTAGCACTCTCCTAAGTGCTTCTTTCCACACAGGTCACAAGGATGATACTGCCCTCCTGTACCAACTTGCTGACCTCGCGGCCCATCAACTCTAGGCCTCTTTTGAACCTTCTCAGACGATCCAAAACCTCTCTTTGGCCTATTTCGATCTATAGTCTGCTTTGTAGAGTCCTTAATTCCCTCGGCTACCTTGGCCTTTTCTACTAAAGCAGAAAACTCCCGCTCCTAATGCGGTGCTGTCAATAATCTCAGATCATCCCTTAGTCCGTCCTTAAAACGGACACAGCGCTCATGCTCAGTTGCCACTACTCCTCGAGCATACCGGCTCAACATTAGAAATTCAGCTTCATATTCCGCAACAGACTTGTTCCCTTGAACCAGCCCCAGAAATGCTTTTCTTTGCTCATCAGTATACCTAGTTCCCACATATTTCTTCTGATACGCTTCCTTAACATACTCCAGGTCAGATCCTCAACTGTGGCACCATCCCGAACAGTTAACCACCACTGGTACGCTTCATCGCGTAGCAGTGCCACCATTCCTTTTAACTTTTCCTCAGGGGTCAGATCAAGCTCATCCATAATGCGCTCAATTGCTTCCAACCAGTACTCAGCTGTACTGGGTGCCACCCCAGATACTCCATGAAACACTTCAGCTCCATTAGCTCGGAGCCACTCAGGCACAGACTTCCGAGTTCCCAAATTTCCTCTTGCACCAGCCACCAACTCCAGAACTCGCAAAGACACGACCCACGATACGGCATCATCCCCGTCCCGATCTCGCTGTTCCGCACCAACAGCTGGTGGTGGTGGTGGCGGTGGTATCTCATTGTCAGACCCTTGACCTGATCTAACGGGTTCTAACACAGTCATCCTTCCTCTACCGCGTCCACGATGACCACGTCCTCTAGAGCTCATTTCTAACGTCGTGATCTGATTAAGAAGTTTTATGAATTAGTCCTTGTTTCACTTGATTACCCGCGAAGAAGTTTTATGGAAAGAATTTTTAAAAGTGGTTCTTTCGTATTCATACATGCACACAGTCTTTTCGTTCATACATCCATCAATCAATTATGAACTTTCGTTCATTCAGAGAAATGTTGTAGTTTTCATTGTTGTTGCTTTTCCACTGCCCAGGGGTATTTTCATAATTTGTCCTACAGGGGTATTTTCGTAATTTTTTAAAAGAAAAGTACCTTGGTGATTTTGTCAAAAAGTATTTTCGTAAATTTTAATTCTCAGGGGTATTTTGGAAAATTTTGAAATCCAGGGGTGTTTCCGAAATTTTGAATGTCGGGATATTTTGGTAATAAGCCAGGGTAAATTTGTAAAGTTTAATAATTCAGGGGTATTTCCAAATTTGCAAAACTTTGAGGGTTCTTTTTGAGAATTTTACTTTCCAAAATGATGAGGTTGCAAAAATTTTGGAAATCAGAGTCATTTTGGTAATTTTGTAAGTTAGGGGCAATTTTGTAATTTTCCACTGAGTCTTCTTGGTTAGGGTGAACCGAAGCTACGCACCAGGTAGGATTCCAGTGAAGAGGAGGTGAGTCACTAGGACTGCTTAAATACTGTGCTCTTAGGACCCAATCCTAGACATGCGCATTGGGGGTTACCACACCCTAACTCGGTGACTTAGCCATAGGTTTGTTTAGGCATTTAAGTCTTATGTATTTGTGTTTGAGTAGACTAGACCTACGGTTCAAGTACCTATCATACTATTCTACGTTCCATTTCATTTTTACCCTTCCACAATTCATAAAGCACACAGATGGTTAGAGGTACTTACCTGGTGGACTGCGGGTCGGAGACTTAGGTGCAATGCCAGAAACCTGCTTATCTTTTAAAAAAAATAAAACTCATTTGGGCTCGATTTGAAAACATTTTGGGCCTTAGCCCACAGGCTGAGAGTTTAAAACGGGCTCGATACTAAATCGAAACACTCCCAAACCCGGCCCACGAGCCTTGGCCAGATTTGGTATGTTCCTCAAGAAAACCGGTTCAAATTCTTTTGCACTTTGAAAATCTTCAAATGGTTTTTGGGAGAGAGTTCGAGTTGGGTTGGGCTTGAGTTGAAAACAAGTTTAATTTATTATGTAAAATCCTTTACTTTAGGTGACAAAACGTTTAGGCCTTATTTTAAATTAAATTGACTTAATCCTTGATAAATAAAAATTTGAAATACAATAAATAAAACCGAAACAAAATAGTTCACTATGGCCTTATTACATCAAATATAACTCAAATTTAAAAGAAATATACTTAAAATAACAAGAGTCCAAAATAAAGAAAAATGAACTTCGCATGGCCACCACTAAGCTCCCGCCAGGCCCTGGTCCATTACTGTCACACCAAACATGTTCCCACAACTGGGTGAGTCAACAGACTCAATGTGTACATAACACTAAGTCCAAATAGATTTAGGCATACCATACATAACATATTCACATAATAATTCAAGATAATGATGCAATCCCGAACCCAAACCTAGTTAGCCATCCGCTACACTTCCCCGTACCAACCTGCACACCGTGGGGACTACTAAGTCAACCTTCCATCCGCTACACACCATCAAAGGAAGTCGCTGCAGTCGACGTGCTCATCGCCCTTATGAGTATTCGTGGTCTTAGGTCACCACACTCAGATATTGTGGTCTTAGGTCACCACATTCGGATATCGTGGTCTTAGGTTACCACATTCGGATATCGTGGTCTTAGGTCACCACATTCAGATCTCGTGGTCTTAGGTCACCACATTCACTTCCCCTTTTCAATAACTCGTATGCCCCATATCATATTATGTATTAATATGCCAAATTTCCCATTCTTCTCTTTATTCACATGTTACATATAACATATTTCATATTCCTAGTAGAAGTAGGAAACGTACCTGAGTACTTTGTACCATAACATAGTACCTTAGCCACATTCTTACACGTTCGTATTCTTAATACCACATACATATATTTATTAAACATGCCATAAAACTTATTGAGAAATAGTGAGGGGTACACACCTGATTAGCTTAACGTATTCCTTGAAATCCCGGAAAAATTGATCTACCGCCTTAGATTTCAAGTTCTTACATTTGATTAATCACTTGCTATTTAGTAAAAGCATATTTGGCCATAAGACTAAATCCCGAAGGGTTTTTGCAACCAAAACTTACCTTGTTGCCGATTGGATTAGAAATCAAATCCCGAAACCTTGCTGAGTTCCTTCTTGTATTCGGCCAAACGCTAGATCTCTTCATTGGTTAGTTTTCCAGCTTGTGAGTAAATAAGAAACAGTTTTGAATACCAAAAATAGGCCTTGGCCGAATACCTTATATGCTTACCTTGTGGATTCTAAAATCCCGAAAAGATTCACTTGCTTAGGAAGTTGTCAAAATACCTATAGACTCATGTTAGATCCGATTTCATCCTTAAACATAATAAATGGCCTTTGGCCGAATATTCACATGTCTTACCTTGAAGCTTTAAATCCCGAAAAATCGTCCTTTTAGTCGCCTACTCTGATAATCCCGAAAGATCCTTCCATATTTCGGCCAGAATCAATAATAGGGATTAGTCCTTAAATTTCGATAAGTCTAAAATATAAAAGAATGGAAACCAAACTTGGATCTTACCCTTATTAGAAGAAATCAATTGCACCTTCACTTCAACCTTCACAGATTCGGCTATGGCTAGATGATGATCTCACAACTTTCGGCTTTTGGAAGGTTGAGAGAAAAGGAAAAGGAAGAGAAGAAAGGTGAAGAAATTGGCTTGCTTTGCTAGAGATTTCGGTTTTGACAAAATAGCAGAGAAGAGAGGATTTTGCTAGGAAAATTCGGCAGAGAGAAAGAGAATGAATGAATGGCCTTAGTTCTCCTCCTTGTGCCGAAATTACTAGGCCAAGACTCCCTTACTTGGCCACCACTCTTCTATTTTGATAGCTTTATCCCCTTAATTATCACTTTATTCAAATTAAAAGCATTTAATCCAACAATTATCTCTTGAAAATTAATAATAAATAAATCCATTATTTATCCCTTATTTATCCACTATTTATCTCTTAAAAATAAAAGAATAAAGGCTCCTAAATTATAGCCTTGTGCCATCCCTCTGTGCTACTCTCCTTGCAAAATAAAACTTTTATTTTGCTTCCTCAGTAGCTCGAACCTTGGCCCAATACCCCAAGATGTGGCGCCATTTCTCGAGGCCCTAAGTGGCATCTTCAAGCCACTTTTCCAAGCCCGTTTGTGTGTCATATTTCACATACCTTTTCTCTTAAGGCCACCTCACCTTAGTTCCCTCTTTTAGACTTTAAAACTCAACATTTTCTAAGTCATTTCCTTACATTTCCAAGTTTCCAAAAACGTTCGTTTCCCTCTTTTAACCTAACATTTCCTTACATTTTCAAGTTTCCAGAAATGTTCACTTTCCTCTTTTGAATCATTTCTAAATCATTTCCTTACATTTTCTAGTTTCCCAGAAATGTTCACTTTCCTCTTTTAAACTTAACATTTCCATTCATTTCCAGGTTTCCAAAAATGTTCAAAATACATTCATAACACATAAGACATGTCATTTCGTACAATTAAACCGGAAATGCATAGGCCCTTTCCAGGATGTTACACTATTGGGTTTTAAAGATTTTGCACTGCGTTTTTAAATTCAAAACAGTTTTCCCCATATTTTTCTCTTCACCCGTTTCTTAAAACCGCTAAAACCTTAGCTCTCAAATTTCTCAAATCTTCAATATTTTCTTTAAAATCTTCAAATAAAGCAAGCCACATTGTCATTTTTAAAAAGCATTGAACAAGATCATTAAGGAATTTCATCTTTTCAAAGAAATTTTTGATGTAAAACTCATATTTTTCAACTTTTATTTTTGTTCAATTGATGTTGATTTATTAGTTGAATATGGAGTTATTGCATTGATTTAGAACACATGCATTGTGTTTTGTTCAAGAGGTTGCCTTAAACTTTCCCACTTTTTTGAAAAAATTTCTTTTGTCTTTTTTCCCACCAAGTGTTCGTAGAAATTCCCAAATAAATTTTCTGAGTTATTTTAGTGTGTCTAGAGCTTTAGTTCGTTAAAATAACTTTAAAGAAATGATCTAGAGCCAAGGCTCATTCCTCCATACCTTCTAGTGGGTCTAGTTCATCCCTTATCAAGTGTTTTCATTCTTCAGGGGAACGAATGCGGTTTAATACCTATTTTGCTTCTAGGCTTGTTAACACCTCTAAACCTCTTGACTTATGTGCTTTAGAAATTATGAATTTTTGTTGCCTTCAAACTTTGCGAGATTAGTTGTGGTTCAACTTTTTCAAAATCTATTCTGCGAATTTTGAAATTCTTGTTCGAGCCTTTTATTCTAATGCCAAGCTCAAACATGATGAGTCAGACGAGTCTGTTATTTCCATTATCTCATATTTGATGAACACTCTTATTTTCCTTATTTTAGAAGATTTCATAAATTTTTTAACCTTACCCTCTGATGGTGTCTCCAATGAAAAAGGTCCTTTCAATCTAGCCTTGTTTGGTGAATCCTCACTTGTTGCTAACTTAGATGTCCATGATTGTCTTTTGCACTTTATTATTACTTGGATTCTTAGGCATATTTTGAAACATGTTATTCGGTCCATCGATTATTGGTGGATCGCTTGTTTTAATTCTAATAGGTGTCTCGACCTTGCATATATCATGTTTAATGATATAACCAAAGTTATTAGGAAGAAGCTCATTAGCTCCTTAACTCTTCCTTTTGGGACCTACTTTTAATTTATTTTCACTCATCTTCATATCAACACTCGTGGAGACCATTCTGTAAAGAAATATCAACCTATAGGTTTTAGGGAACTTCACCATGCTAGATATCGGTTGGAATCTATTTTTGGTGAATGGATCAAAGGTGGACAGCCATAGCCCCTTCATGATGAAGACCTTGGAGGTAATCCCTACAATGTACCTCTACCCGAAAAAGCTCTGCCACCTGCTTTTTCATCCACTCCACTGCAAGCACCATTGTTCTCTGCCGATACTCTTGCTATATTTGATGCTATTGGATCTTTACAAGAAGGCTTTCGAGGTTTAGGCCCTAGGGTGTCTAGGTTGGAGGATAACATGGGCTTAAGGTTGTCATCTTTAGAGGATCAGTTAGCTCAGCTTATGGCTAATTTTCCTCGACCGTCACCTCCTTTTCAAGAGGACTAGGATAAGTGTTGCATATTCATAAATTTTCATGTGCATCATTAGGTCATTTTAATTTTTTTCCATGAATTTTTCTGTTTAAGGTAAATGTTCATTTTGGTATATTAAGATACTTTGATGCTTTATCTTATGCTAGTTCTTATTTCTTATTTGCTTCATCTTATTGAACTAACCATTTCTATCTCTCTTAAGCTTTACTTATTTTATTTTGATATAACAAAAAGAGGGAGAAGAGAAAGGTAAATTAATTTCGGTTAATGATTGATATTATGATTGTGCCAATTTGCAAAATGCAAATTTAGTGACTAGTTTTTTTTTTTTTTTTCAAAATTTCTTTAACTAAAAATGAATGACCAATTTTTATATGAATGCAAAATTGTTTTCTAAGGCTTAAATTGAAAATGATTTTTAATCCAAATTACCTGGCAAATAAATGTTTTGTTATATCAAAAAGGGGGAGATTGTTAAATTAAACTTTACTTGGCAAATAATTTTGATATAACATGTAACAGCCCATTTTTTAGTGGTGTTGAAAACAATAGTTTCAGGGCCACAAATTCGATGAGTAAGTTCGTAAATGTTATTATTTAATATTTACAAGTCAAATATGATTTTAAAAAGGTTTTGATTTGGTAATTTATGTTATATAAATGATTTATTAAGTTCAAATGGTAAGACTCTAAAGTTAAGTTGTTTTAAAAAATGAGGTATTGGGACCTTGTTTCTATAAATCGAGCCGTAAATATTTTTTATAAATATTTATGGAATGTTATTAAGGTTGTATTAAAGTTTCATTAAGAAATCTTAATGTTTCGATAGTTAATAAATTAAAAATGACTAATTTGTAAATGATGTAAAAATTGATCACTATTTGATTTGAGTGACTAAATGGCTTAACGATTATAGGAAAAAGAGACTTAAATGGTAACTAAACCATTTAAGGAGTTAGTAGACAAATATGGACATAGATTCAGTGTTTTAATTGATTATTATCCAAGGGTAAAATGGTAATTTAATAAATTAAATAAAATTAAATAAAACAAAGTTTTTACCATCTTTTCAATTCCTTCATCCACTGAATTTGAAAAGAAGAAAGCCATTGTTAGACCTTGAAGCTTCAGCCAAGCTTCCATGTATGCATGTAAGTCCATTGTAGTCCTGTTTCTAATAATTTTTATGTTTTTGAGATCGTTGCAACTAGGTCTAGCTAACCCATACTTTCTATTTTAAAACTGTTAAAGATATTGAATGTTGCCATTGATGAATCTTTGTGATTTTAAATGTTAAATGATGAATTTGAGGTATTAATTATTATTTATAAGTATTTTGTTAAGTAATTTTGATGAATTTATCGATTAGGGACTAAATTGTTGAAATAGTGAAAATACAAGGATTTGATGTGAAATTATTACAAATGCAAGTTGTATTGGATGCAATGAATATTTTTTTGGCATGGGTTTGCATTACAAATGGTTAATTTGCATGTTTTAAGCTCAGTGGCTAAATTGAATGAAAGTAAAATATTAGGGGCAATTTTGTAAAAATATCAAACAATTTGCATAAAATAATTTTTTTACTATCTAAATTAATAAATTCACTGAAATTATTAATTTAGATCAAGATCGAGTGGAAAATCGAGGAGAATGGAAATTTACCAAAAAAGCCCATGTACTTTGACTGTAACACCCCAAACCCGGCCCAAATACTACAACCGGATCTGGTATGTCACTAAGGAATTTTATAAAACATATCACATTTTAGAAAACGAGTATCAGGTTTAAGCATTTTAACCGGAAGACTTAGTAATTTAATATTCTGTATAAAATATAAAATTTAAATGATACCTTGGTGAATTAGAAAAAAAAAACTAAGTTGGTACATGTCTTAGCTTAATTTTAGCATGAAATTTAAATGTCTAGTAATAAAAACCCAACATAAAACCCAAAATAAATATGAGTCTAGTGGCCCATGGCCTTATTACATTGATACTTAAAATCCACTAATAAAAAAATATTAAAATAACTAAATAATGAAAAGTCCTTTGCTAAATCCAAATACTCTCTCGCATGGCCACCTTGCGCTCCTCTCCAGCCCGGTCCAATGCATTAGGTACTACCTGAAAATGTTAAATAATAGGTTGAGTCGCGAGACTCAATGTGCAACCCTCATGCACCATTAGATTTGGGCCTTAGCCCCACAGAACAGAATAACAGATTAATTTATATAAAAAAATTATGCAAGCCCAACCCAAATCCTAGGTTTCCATCCGCTACACACCACCCTTATCTGCCAGTCACACCATTGGGGATTTCTACAATCAACCCACACTGCTACACACCATCGATGGCGGTCATGCTGCTCATCGTCAGATCATGGTTGTAGCCATTACAATAGGTCACGGCAAAAGCCACTACAACAGGTCACGGCAAAAGCCGCTACAACAGAACACTTCCCCTTTCATAAATCACCCAACCCCATGCATACATATAAAACATATCATCTCAACAGAAACATTCACTTTAGAATGACAGAGATCGCTAACCTAATGATTCGCCTTTACCCATTTTCGGGTTTTCAACAGCCATGCCGGTATTTCGACATTTAACAGAATATACAAAATATAACAGGTTTATATGCATACTAATCAAGCAATCTAAATGGTGTGAGAGTGTTACACACCTGATAACACGTAGTACTACTCTCTATGTCGATACCCTCACTAATCAGATCTACTGTCCTTTGTCTACAACTTTTCTCAAAAGCCGGAAGAACGCGAAGACAAGGCCTCTCCTATATTTGGCCAAGGTTAGTGTTTTACCCGAATTATATGCTTAATTAACAGATCTCCTCACCTTGAAATCCTGAAAGTAACACGATTCGAGTGCTACTAAACTCTGGCTTAGAAATCTAAGCGATTGAATCCTTTTCAAATCCCGGAATGCCGCAAATGAGAGAAAACACCCGATTAGTTAACCATATAGCCATTCGACTAAAATCTCTAAAAGCTGGAAAAGAATACACAAATCGACATTTACCTCTACAGATGATTTCGGCTACCCCTTTGTAGAAAGATTCGGCAATCCCAGAAGAAGATCGAAGCGTAGATGAGTATAGATCTAGGAATTTTGACTTTTAAGAAAATCCTGAAAAGATGAACTAGATGTGTTTTTCGGCTTTTAGAAGAATTGAATGAGGAGTTTCGACTTTTAGTGAATGGGAGAAGAATAACAATGGGGATCAGAAGATCCGGCTAAAAGGAAGTTTTAAAGAAAAAGGAAGAAAAGGTGAGGGAGGTGGTGATTTTCGACTTTTGGAAGAGAAAAGATAAGAAAGGAAAACAATGGTGATTTTCGGCTTTTGGAAGAGAAAATATGAGAAAAGAAAACAAATGAGATGGCCTTCAAATTTTCGGCACAGGGAAAGAAGAAAAGAATAGGGTTCCAAATGACGGAATGGAAGAGATATCCCCTCTATTTAAAGAGAATTTTGGCATCCCCCTTAGAGTCCCAAATTTGGCCACCACTGTGCTTAGCAGATAATTCCTAAACTTCCTCCCTTATCTTTATTAGAACTCACATCCAAAAGAGTCCTACATCACACCACTACCTCCCCTTTATCAACATAATATCCTCTTAATTAAACATTAAAAATTCCCTAAACTTTAGCCTTGTTGCCCTCCTCCCCTTAGTCCCTTTATAAGTGCCGAATTTGGCCCAATTTTATGGGCTCCAAACGGCCACAAATTTGGCCTCTCCCCTTGCCTAGTAACGCCACCTATAACTCCCCTTTACTGTGCCCCTTGTTACTGGGCCACAAGCCCAATTTGCTAATCTTAAACACAGATACAACCTTTTATACCCTATAGTGCCCAAACAAAATTTCACCAAGGCCTTGACCACATCATGAGCCCAATGGGCCCCTAACAGTTAAATTAACTCATTACACATATTCACCCATTAAACGCATAGGCCCAAAAATTCAGGATGTTACATTGACATTTCTATAATTTAGCCAGGTAAGTTTATATGAAATATAATAACTTAAATGTTGATTAAACTGAATGCTTAATGCTGTGTTCTAATGCTAATGAATCAATATATATATGTGTTATGTATTATTATGCAATTTATCATAAAAAGAAAAGATGAAAATCCAACAACGTAAGACAACTATCGAGCCCCGTTTGAACCTAGGAATATATAGGATACAAATGACATGTCATTACGGTTACCATGTTTCAGTTACTGGTCCTAAATGTCCTACCAATGGTTAAGTTCCATTATATGTTGCGGGTACTCGCCAGCTTGTGTGTGCGGCATCGTGTAGCTACATTCTGACCGTCAACTTGTGTGAACAGACCCAGGTTACCATGTTTCAGGTGCTGGTCCTAAATGTCCTACCGATGGCTGAGGTCTAGCATTAGTTACAAATACTCATCAGCTTGTGTGAGTAGCATCGTGTAGCTTACATTTCGATCGTCAGCTTGTGTGAGCAGGCCCATTTTACAGCTCGTGTGAGCTCTGACTATATGATTAGCACACTTTCTGTGAGCTTTCCCACGTATCCGGGCATGAAAAGGGAAGGAATGGTAAATATTCAAATGACTTATATTATGAAAACTATGAAAATGAATGAAAAGGAAATGTTATATGAAAGTATGACTATGTTCATGGAATTGATGATTTCAAGTGAGGTTATTCATGTTTAATGACTTATCTTATGTTATTCAAGTGAATTATGAATTGAAGCATTAACATGTGTTGTTGATGATGCTTGGGCTTGTGTCAAACTATTAGTTGGATTGTATTATGTTAGTTTTAAAGATATGCATTGAATTGGTAAGTGACCAAATGAAGAGATGCTTATGTGCATAAAAGAGTGGTAAGAATCAAAGTATATAATTTCTCATTAAATGGTTTATCATGTAGTTGATTTCAAAAGAGTTATGTTTAAATGCACTAGCTTGTGGCTATGATTGATGTACATGCTTATGACTTACGTGTTATGCAAATGAAATGGGTGAGAATAGGTAATGAAATGGTAAGTTTATAGTAGAGATGTAATATGATAAAATAAAAGGGACTGTTGAGTTAAAGAACTTACTTGTAAGGAAGAAATTTACTTATGCTATATGCGAGTTACTTATGTCATGAATAAGTACACTAATTCATGAATTCATAACGTAATTAAGCTATTGCTAAGTAATAGAATAGTAAGTAAATAAGATGGTTCATTTTTTTAAGAAAAGGTTGATGATTATGTAATTCAACTTATAAGACCCTATTATGTTAAATAGAATGTATTCGAGATGTTAATTAACATATTCATTTGTGAGATGATAGTTATGTAGTTTAATAAATCTTAAGGCATCATTATAGGGTTATTCATGACTTATAAAGTTCGTATTTGAAATGGAATGTTATGTTTAAAGTTCATACGAGCTTACTAAGCATTCGTTGCTCACGTAGTCATCTTTCTCTTACTTTTCAGATTATCGGAAGCTCGACCGATTTGGAAACTCGTCAGATATCTATCACGCTATCCATCGATTATATCGGTAGATTTTTAATGTCTTAATCAAGGTTATATTGGCATGTATAGGTGGACTTGTATTTCATGTTAGTTGATGAGTTTGGCATATATATGTCATTGTGGTTGGTGTAACCGTGGTACTTTTGATGTCTTATTGATGTGTGTTATTTTGACAATGTATTGATTCATGTTTGAATGGCTAAAATAGTAGGTGATAACTTGACCACAACATGGTCAAGTTATGGTATGCTTTGGAAAAGTTTTCAATAGATGTGCATGATTGAAATATGGTATGTTTATATGTTGGTTATTAGAACCATTTTGTAATGGCTAGATTGGTGACATTTAGATGGTTTTGATGCATGTGAAAAGTGGACCAAATGGTAAAGTTAGTTTGATATGGCATGAATCAAATATGGTAAGGTTGGTATGTGTCAATTGTGATATCTTTTGGTATGGAAATAAGTTAGTTGATAAATGGTTAAATATGCACATGTTTAGGCATGTTTAATTCATGTGTTTGAGGTGCCTATATGGAATATTTGTTGAATGGAATTTCGACATTTGAAATTGGTCATATTATGTATGTTTGAACATGTTTTGATACCATGGTCATATGTGCAAATGGCTTGTAAGGGTGTGCTTGAATTGGGTGAAAGGAATGCTTGACTTTGGCCTATTTCTTGTCCACACGGCCTAAGACACGGGCGTGTGTCTCAGCCGTGTGTGACACACAGCCATGCGACACGACCTTGTGTCCCCTGTAGGTTTTAATGTTTGCTTTTCGAAAGATACACGGCCTAGCACACGGCCTAGCACATGGGCATGTGGCTTGGCAGTGTGGTCCAAGTCAAAGAGTTACACGGGCACACACACAGGTTGGGACATGGCGGTGTGTCTCTATTTCGAATGTTACACGGCCTGAGACATGAACGTGTGTCTCAACCGTGTGACCCCTGTAGTGTAATTTTTTCTAACTTTTTCCTCAATGTTTTAAATGTTTCCGATTTAGTCGTGAATCATTTCTAAAGTGTATCTAAGGCCTCAAGGGCTCGATAAAGGGACAATATGCATGTGTTTGAATGAATTACACTATGATTTATCTACTGTTTGAAAATGAATATTTTAAGTTACGTTTTCACGGTAATGCTTCGTAACCCTATTCTGGCGATAGACACTAGTTAGTTGTGTTACATAACAAATATTATGTTTTGAATAAAAATAATTTTAAAACAATACTTGGCAAAAAGTTGATCTCAAATGATATCTTAAAAGAAAATATATTAAACTTATACTTAGATTTTTTTCTTTTTCAATACCAAGTTAGTTAAACAAAGTCTTAGACATTTTTCAAACAAGTTAAAATTTCTCTAGGCCAAAAAGTATCGATCCAATATTGATACTTTTTGTCAAGTATTGATAAACTTAAATTAGTATCGATAGATTCACAAATTTATCAATATTTTTGGTATTGATATGAAAATGACATTTTATTTTCCAAAATGTTTACCAAGTGTCGATCCAGTATTGTTAAAATTATTTAAGTATCGATAGAAGTACACCTTTATTGATTCCTTCTTTAATATCGATACTAAATTGACATTCTGACTTCCAAAGGATTCATTAAGTCTCAATACGGTGTTGATACCTTTCGTTTGGTATCGAGAAATTTCTTTTGGTATCCATAGTTTTGGTTCCAACGGTCACTAAATTAGGCATTAAATGCTATTAGTACCGATACTTTTAGAAAAATGTTGATACCTATTATTGCAGATAAAATTAATGCACTAGTATTTTCATCCCCACAGAATCTATTCAACATCCTAACAACCACAACGTTTGGAAATGAATTTGAGAGTATAAAAACCATCTTCTAAAGGTCCTACAACAACAAGAGAGATTATTAAAGCTGTAACACCCCAAACCCGGCCTAAACGTTACAACCGGATCTGGCATGTCACATAAAAGGGTTGTTTAAAAACTGCGCGTTTGTTAAAAATTTTGAGTTTAATTATTTATTCGCTTGTTATCCTTTTGTTATTTTCAGAAAGCGGTTATTAACGGTTTAGGAAATTCCCGTATTAAACATTTAATACTAATAGGCAACAATCAAATTAAAAGCTAAACCAAATAAAATACCAAAATTAAAGTTATAGTGGCCTTATTACATAACAAAAATCCAAATAAAAATAAGTCCAACTAAAAGAAACGAAGCGAGTTTCTGAAAACATTGCATGGCCACCACAAGTCCGCCTCAGCTCCCAAATCTGCGATCTAATGATTACCTGCAAAATTAAACAAAGGGGTGAGTCATCGAGACTCAATGTGTAAATCCCCATAAACGCAATCTGGGCCTTAAGCCCATAGATGCACATTGGGCCTTAGCCCGCTCAAGATGGCATACAAAAGATATGAATGCAATATGTCCCAGCCTAACCTATTTTTTCCATCCTCTACATGCCACCCGTACCAGCCAATCACACCGTGGGGATTTCTACAATCAACCCTCCATCCGCTACACGCCGTCTTGACAGTCATGCTGTCAGTTATAATGCCGATCACCATGTGACCTTAAAATCAACTGTGGCTTAGCCACCGATTACCATGTGACCTTATAATCAAATGTGGCAGAGCCACCGATCACTATGTGACCTTATAATCAAGTGTGTTAGAGCTACCGATCACTATGTGACCTCATAATATAACCTGGCTTAGCCACCGATCACAATGTGACCTCATAATCAAGCATTTCCCCTTAAACATCATAGCATCCCAAATCCCATGCAATATGACATAATAATTCGTGTATGCAATATGTCATGTATGCAAAACATATATCAAATATAAGTATAACATGCATTACCATCATAATCAGATAGACATAATACAACATAATCAAGCTAATCAACCTCTAAGGGTATAACCATAATTTTACCTAGCAAGGGTATTTTCGTAATTTACCTATCGAGGGTATTTCAGTAATTTTGTACCTGCAATAGCCTTTTCGAAGGCCTAATGTCGCCCCGAGCGACTCAGCTACCATTTTTGGTCGTACCGGACTATTGGGGCTAAAACCCGATTTCGGCCCATTCGGGCCCACACGCTCGTGTGGCCCACCTAACACAAATCTAGCTGCGTATATGAGATTCACCTAGTCTAGTTCACTATATACTACACCATCATAAAATTTTATTCAATTGGGCCCACTTCGGTCCATTGTGGCCCAAGCAGCCACAACCCACAAGAACACTACTGATGGCCTCAACTATCGCGTTGAAGCCCCACACGTGCGTTCGCACGCTCGCGTGGCTACTATTGTCGTGACCGACACTTCGGCATTTGCCGCTCTACAACTAGAGTAGAGAAGTATACACCTGATAGGAATCTAGTACTAATCCGCGCTCCGACCACTCCTGTGCCCAAACGCCCTCCAAGGTGTATTCATCCTCCTCCTAGAATGCTATATATATAGCTAGCTTCTCACCTTCCTTCTTTGTATCTTTCCGATGTGGGATCCTTCCGTCAGCAGAGTTTAAATCCAACTCAAACTCTTCCCGTCTAATTCGCAAAATAAATACTCCCTTGTTTTCATGAGATTCGAACCCAAGCTCCCTTGCAACATAATCCACGCCGCTAACCACTTGGCCATAAGCTCCTCTTGTGTCTTAAACCATGCACAACTAAATATAAATCTATAGCCAAATACTAAGGTCCATGTAACGAAAACCAAAATGTAAGAGCTAAAACTTGAACCTTGGACCTCCTTCCTTCCTTGTGGCGTCACCCCTTGCCTATTATGTTACGTCACTTTGCCACTACACCACACACTCCACTTGTGTCATTTATCTCCATATTTTATTCTTAAAACCTACCTACTAACTCCCAGGGTTTTTTTCGCCTAAAACCAAAATTTTCCTAAAGCCAAAGTTTGATCTTGGGGCTTCATAGAAGCCCTCTAACCTTCCAAAATCACTTATCTAATAGGTCCAACTTGCATTTAAGCCGATCTTTTGTTCTTAAAAATTTTAAACGCTACTACGCTCAAGGCCCATTGGGCCCAATCCTACTAGGCCCAATTTTGGGATGTTACAAATCTACCCTCCTTAAAGAAATTTCATCCTCGAAATTTCCAACTACAGGAACAGTCGTAAAACTTAACCTACAGCACTACGCTTACGCTGCGCACTCTGATTCCAATAACCCTAATATACTTTTAACTAGAATTTAGAACTCCTACACATACTCAAAAACACCTGGCCATTAACACAGACAAATATTTCATACGCAACCAACTCTATATTTGAACATCACATCCAAACCAAACACACAAAATTGATACCAAAAATACAGCATATAATAAAGCAAAGTATCAGGAAACTTACAGTGCGGATTGGTGCCAGAGACTCGGGTGCCATACTTCCAAAAAAAACAGATATATATATTTTTTCTAAACCATTTTCCAAACCATCCTTTGAAAACATTTTTGACCCCAAACCCACAGCTGAGTTTTTGAACCTAGGCTCTGATACCATAATTGTAACACCCCAAACCCGTCCTAAACATTACGACCGGATCTGGCATGTCACATAAAAGGGTTGTTTAAAAACTGCGCGCTTGTTAAAAGTTTCGAGTTTAATTATCTATTCACTTGTTATCCTTTTGTTATTTTGGGAAAACAGTTATTAAGGGTTTAGGAAATTCCCATATTGAACATTTAATAATAATAGGCAGTAATCAAATTAAAAGCTAAACGAAATAAAATACCAAAATTATAGTGGCCTTATTACATAACAAAAACCCAAATAAAAATAAGTCCAAATAAAAGAAACGAGTTTACGAGAAAACATTGCATGGCCACCACAATTCTGCCTCAGTGCCCAAATCTGCGATCTAATGATTACCTGCAAAATTAAACAAAGGGGTGAGTATTCGAGACTCAGTGTGTAAATCCTCGTAAACGCAATCTGGGCCTTAAGCCCATAGATGCACATTGGGCCTTAGCCCGCTCAAGATGGCATACAAAAGATATGAATGCAATATGTCCCAGCCTAACCTAGTTTTTCCATCCTCTGAGCACCGCATCGTACCAATCACACCGTGGGGATTTCTACAATCAACCCTCCATCCGCTACACGCCGTCTTGACAGTCATGCTGTCAGTTATAATGTCGATCACCATGTGACCTTAAAATCAACTGTGGCTTAGCCACCGATTACCATGTGACCTTATAATCAAATGTGGCAGAGCCATCGATCACTATGCGACCTTATAATCAAGTGTGGCAGAGCCATCGATCACTATGTGACCTCATAATCAAGCACTTCCCCTTAAACATCAGAACATCCCAAATCCCATGCAATATGACATAATAATTCGTGTATGCAGTATGTCATGTATGCAAAACATATATCAAATATAAGTATAACATGAATTACCATCATAATCAGATAAACATAATACAACATAATCAAGCTAATCAACCTCTAAGGGTATAACCGTAATTTTACCAAGCAAGGGTATTTTCGTAATTTACCTATCGA
Organism: Gossypium bickii; assembly: GCA_025503065.1. Taxonomy (NCBI): domain Eukaryota; kingdom Viridiplantae; phylum Streptophyta; class Magnoliopsida; order Malvales; family Malvaceae; genus Gossypium; species Gossypium bickii. The sequence goes on along the minus strand of CP106720.1, from coordinate 19,021,478 downwards.
GGGTATTTCAGTAATTTTGCACCTGCAATGGCCTTTCCGAAGGCCTAATGTCGCCCCGAGCGACTCAGCTACCATTTCCGGTCGTACCGGACTATTGGGGCTAAAACCCAATTTCGGCCCATTCGGGCCCACACGCTCGTGTGGCCCACCTAACACAAATCTAGCCGTGTATATGAGATTCACCTAGTCTAGCTCACTATATACTACACCATCATACAATTTTATTCAATTGGGCCCACGGGCCCATTGTGGCCCAAGCAACCACAACCCACAAGAACATTACTGATGGCCTCAACTATCATGTCGAAGCCCCACACGTGCACTCGCATGGTCGTGTGGCTACTATTGCCGTGACAGGCACTTCGGCATTTGCCCCTCTACAACTAGAGTAGAGAAGTACACACCTGATAGGAATTGGTGCTAATCCGCGCTCCGACCACTCCTGTACCCAAACGCCCTCTAAGGTGTATTCATCCTCCTCCTAGAATGCTATATATATAGCTAGCTTCTCACCTTCCTTCTTTGTATCTTTCCAATGTGGGATCCTTCCGTCAGCAGAGATTAAATCCAACTCAAACTCTTCCCGTCCAATTCGCAAAATAAATACTCCGTTGCTTTTCATGAGATTCGAACCCAAGCTCCCTTGTAACATAATCCATGCCGCTAACCACTTGGCCACAAGCTCCTCTTGTGTCTTAAACCATGCGCAACTAAATATAAATCAATAGCCAAATACTAAGGTCTATGTAAAAAGAAAACCAAAATGCAAGAGCTAAGACTTGAACCTTGGACCTCCTTCCTTCCTTGTGGCGTCACCCTTTGCCTCTTATGTGGCGTCACTTTGCCACTACACCACACACTCCACTTGTGTCATTTTTCTCCATATTTTATTCTTAAAACCTACCTACTAACTCCCAGGGTTTTTTTCGCCTAAAACCAAAATTTCCCTAAAGCCAAAGTTTGATCCCGGGACTTCATAGAAGCCCTCTAACCTTCCAAAATCACTTATCTAATAGGTCCAACTTGCATTTAAGCTGATCTCTTGTTCTCAAAAATTTAAATGCTACTACGCTCAAGGCCCATTGGGCCCAATCCTACTAGGCGCAATTTTGGGATGTTACAAAAGCTTAAAGATCAATCAAAAAACCTTTGTGCTCAATTTTTCTATACTACTTGTGAGCTTCATTGTTATTCTATTAGCTCAAGTGTTCTTCGTTGTAATTGTGCTTAATTGGCAAACACTTTGGTCTAGTAAGGGTTATTTCTTTGTTTGCTTATTTGTTTCTCTTTGAGAGGGTTTAAGTCCTAAGAGTTGTAAGGTTAAACATTGTCCTCAAAGGTTGATCAACTTAGTAAATTTGGGAAAATCCTTAGTTCTGGAAAGCTAAGGTAGTGGGGTAGGCAATTGAGGCCGAACCACTATAAATCATTGTGTTAATTGTTTCATATTCTTTCTTTGCTTCCACCAAATTTTTAAAAAGTCAATTCACCTCCCTCTTGGCTATTTCAATTAAGTTGTCTATCCTTTATCGAGATAACATAACATCTTCATCTTCATCATCATAACATTAAGAGAGAGCTTTGAGTGAGCTTTAAGGAAATTTTGTGTTTTAGCCAGAGAGCTTTGTATTTTGGGTTAGCATTTTTTTTTTATAATTTCTCGATCTTGTACTATTCGATTTTTTGTTCATTTAGTGAAGTCTTTTTTTACTTGTGGATTTTTACCCTCTTCATCGGAGGAGTTTTCCACATAAATATTTGTTCCCAATTTTTTTTATACATTCTTGTTCGTCATTAGTTCAGGTCTATCCCTAACAATATCTATATCTAATTAAAATATATTTCCAACTCTTAGGAAGAATTATGAAATAAATAAGATCAACATTGACCTTTTATTTTTATATTTTACTTCCAATTATATTTAGAATTAATATTAAATCACTAAATAAAATGCATTTATTGTTACTTAGGCTCCGTTTGTTTCACTGAAAATGACTTCCAGAAAATGATTTCTAGAAAATGATTTACTTTTCTGGAAAAGCTAATATTTTCTGGTGTTTGGAGGAATCTGTGTAAAATATTTTCTGTTATTTGGTAGATTTCTTAAAAATATTTCATAAAAGTTGTTTTCAATTAAACAAACATACATTTGAGATTTTCTTATTTTTTTCATTGTTTAATTGAATTTATTTTTATCTATAATTTAAATTTTTACATTGTTTTTGCATATTTTAAAAATATTATGTTAAATTCAAATTCATTATAACGTCATTTTTTAATTACATGACTACTAAGCGAGTATTTTTTATTTAAAAATGTGACATCAACAAAATTGACAAAAAAATTAACGATGTCAACAGTTGGACTTGATTTTGAAATTTGAAAAGTAAAGGAACTAAATTCTTGGAAATAAAACTACAAAGACTAAATTACAAATCTGTAAAGTGTACATAGACTTATGATATATTTTAACCTTTATACTACAAAACATTTATTATTAATATATTTATAATTGTAATAATAATAAAATTGAAATATTAGTATAATTACTAATAATTTATTATATGACTAAATATAAATAATTAAATATGTATGTTTGATAATAATGAAAAATATAATATTTTAAATATTTTTAAAAATAAAAATAAAATTTATTATCAATATAATAATATTAAGCTTGATTTAAGCTAATTTTTATATAAAATTAAATTATCTATAAATGAGCTCTTTTTCGGAAGATGACTTACGCTTTTCAAAATGGTAAGTCACTTTATAGGAAAAATGGCTTATTTTACCTTAACCTGTAAGTTATTTTCTGTTGACTAAACTATTTTCTGTAAAACAAACACAGGAAAATACAAAAAACATTTTCCGTAAAACCTTTTACATGTAGACAAACGGACCCTTAATATCATTAATGTCTCAATAACACTCCATAACATGCATGTAATTAAATTTTGAGGCTGGAATCAGTTTAAATATTATTTTTATATCAATTTTTTTTAAATAAGTAGAGTTTTAGATTCAAAAAAATCTCATATTTTAGAATATGTAGACAGTTTTATGGTTTATGACCCTATTTTGATATCTAAACATACACATACATATTCTAATGTTTTCATTTAAATAACTTTTTTTTTTCTTTTTTACCTTACTATTTTATATTTTAAAAAGTTAGATTTGGTGGTTCTTAATTATATAGATGTTACAAGTAATTTGTTAATTTGGAGGGTTACAAATGAATTGATGTTTCTCATTGAATTAATTTAATATTTTAAATGTATTGATATTTATAGGCTTAAATGCTTTACCGTTACAACTTTGAATTTTATATAAATTTTTTAGATTTGCACTATCACCTCAGCATAGGACTAAAGCATATCATCTCTTTCTTTTCTAATTAATAATTTTTCTTATCGATTTGTATTCTAAAAAGAATGTGATTTTTCTTCTCTCCTTTATTTATTTTATATTATTACGTTGTTTATCTTATTATTTGATTTTTTTCTAAGATACATTTATTGTTGGTGATCGATCTAGATAAACGACGAACAAGAACGTGTAGAGAAAATCAGACAAAAATATTTACGTGAAAAACTCCTCCAATCAAGAGGAAAAAAATCACGGACAAAAGATACTTCATTTAATGAGCAAACAAATGAAAAGTACGAGATGGAGAAACTCAAAAACAAACCTTAACCCTGAAAGCAAAGCTCTCTAGATAAAACACAAAAAACCCTTAAAGCTTTCTCAAAACTCTCTCTTGATCTTCTCTCAAATTTTATTGTTATGAAGATGAAGATGTTATTCTAGGGTTACTAAGGCCATTTTTTGTAGGCTAAGATTAGAGTTCTAATATGACTGAAATATATATGGAATAATTAGAGTTTAACTGGGAAAAGTAACCGCTAAAAGTTTAATTACGTAGCTGCTTTCAGATAGAATTCATCACGTCGTCACAACATCATGGGTCGCATGGTCGGGACATCATCCGTTTTCATGACGTCTCGTGTTGCGTCATAGGGACATCATCTTTATTTTGTCTTGACTTCGAACATCTTCACGTTGTTGCGATGTTGCGTGATTCCTCATGTAATGCCCCAAATTTATAACATTTGTTTGGTAAATTCTGTCAATAATTAAGTCTCTGTATCAGTGGTTAAAGTGTTCTATTTATGTGTTTGAGATTGGGGGTTCGAGTCTTCCTTCTTGAATTTTACTGTTTATTATCATTTGAACCTTATCCTTGAAATCTCGACTTAAGTTTAATTTAGTGTCAAGAATGAGCCTGCTAGTTTGGTGGTTAAACTTTTGTATTTTGTTTGGTCTTGAGTTCGAGTCTCTGCGTAAGCGATGAGGAAATATTTTCACACTGTTTGGTAACTGGTTTATTTTTTAATCAATTAATATGTTTTTTTATTCTCTTTTTTTTAGAAAAAAATTCGCCTCTATCATTTTTCTCATTCTTTTCTCTTCGTTACTGCTTTTCTTCTTCCTTTCTTTATGTCTGTTCTTCTTGTGACCTTTCTTCCTGCTCTGCTTCTGTCTTAACTATTGAATTGTATCATTTTGTGGTTGTTTTAGCCTTTAAAAGGTAAGATTTGGTTGTTTTAACTCCTTTTTTTGTTGATCGGGTCGTTGTAAATTAGGGTTTTCCTTCAAGTTTTGTTGTTATGGTTTTAATCGATTTTGGCGTCGTTTATGACTTCAGTGTTTTCTATAGGAAGATTTTGGGACACCTAACATTCCTTCAATTGCCTAAGTTCGAGTAATTGTCGTTTATTCATCGGTAAGTGTTAGTTTTGTTTGGGGGTTTTGCATCGAAGCTTTCGACATAGTTGGTTAAGTGCTAAATTGCACGAATTACTTTGATTAAGTCGTTTGATTGGATTATTGGTTGTTGTTTTAGGTTTTGGGATCACTTCCGTTTCTCCTACATTCAAACTATACCAGGTGCGTAACGAAAACCCAATATTTTGTGAACGATAGAAGTTGAAAAACATGGCTGTCGACACCACATGGCCGTGTGCCAGGCCTTGTAACTCACTATTTTTGAATTAGAGGCACATGGGCTAGAGACTCGGGTGTATGTCCAGGTCGTATAACTCACTATTTTGGAATTAGGGACACACGAGCCAGAGACACAAGCATGTGTCTAGGCCGTGTAAGATATATTTTGAGTCTTGAGTCACACGGGCAAGTGCTGGCTGTGTGTTAAACCATGCCACTGACTATTTTGAGCCACACAACCGTGTGCTAGGCAGTATGATAGTCCATGTGGAAACTGAGGTTGGCCACACGAGTGTGGCATTGCTCGTGTGGACCACACGGGCAAGCCACCTAGGCCGTGTGAATCCACATGGGCTTGTGGGCCAAAAATCATGATTTTTTTCTAAGGCCGTAATCATCGTTCGAATCGAACGTAGGCCTACTGTAGGGTCCGTATGATCTTAATTAGACAATGAAATCATTATCTGATAATCTGTTACTAAATAATATGTTATTTTCATATTAATATTTGATATGAAATATGATAAGTGTGATAGCATTACATAAGCATGCTCTAAATTTGTATCATTGTATATGCATCTCTGATATCTACTAAATTTGTATCTACATTGGGTTGGGATTGTGAAAAAGAGGAAGTGTGGGCAGTTTAATAATCTGTCGAATTTGGTGGCTAAGCCATAAACATATATTTGACTCTGGTGATTTATCACATTCTGATCTTGCAACTAGACTACAATTATTTTGAAACGTGACAAACATTCACTATGCGATGTGTAGGGATGGATGAGTACTTGAACCCTATATGGTGTGTAGGGATGGACGGAGATTGTGTGTAGTGGTTGGGGGTAGGAATTTGCATCTATATCTGAAATGTTCTGGAACTATATTTGATATCCTCTGTTTTTGTTTTTGTATCTGATTATGAGAACTGACTGATTAATGAAAAACTAAAATCATATCTGTTATGTTACTAATTAATTAAAAATGTAAGTTACACACTAAGTTGTAAACTCATTTAGTCTATTTGTTTGGATTACAAGTAACAGACTTAGACGGGTCGGCGTGGTAGGAGCTCGGTCATCTCTCTTTTAGTTATTTTATTATTTTATCTAGACTTATACCATCATGTGTTTTATTTCAGATTACGATTTATAAGTTTGGATTTCCACGTTTGGTTTGACTATTTAAACGATTTCTGACAGTTAAACTTTAAATAGTTAAAGGTTTGAATTTACGTGTAGAGAAATTAGACAAAAATATTTACGTGACAAACTCCTCCAATCAAGAGGAAAAAAATCATAGACAATAGATACTTCACCTAATGAGCAAACAAATGAAAAGTACGAGATGGAGAAACTCAAAAACAAACCTTAACCCTGAAAGCGAAGCTCTCTAGATAAAACACAAAAAACCCTTAAAGCTTTCTCGAAACTCTCTCTTGATCTTCTCTCAAATTTTATTATTATGAAGATGAAGATGTTATTCTAGTGTTACTAAGGCCATTTTTTGTAGGCTAAGATTAGAGTTCTAATATGACTGAAATATATGTGGAATAATTAGAGTTTAACTGGGAAAAGTAACCGCTAAAAGTTTAATTACGTAGCTGCTTTGAGATAGAATTCATCACGTCGTCATAACATCATGGGTCGCATGGTCGGGACATCATCCGTTTTCATGACGTCTCGTGTTGCGTCATAGGGACATCATCTTTATTTTGTCTTGACTTCGAACATCTTCACGTTGTTGCGATGTTGCGTGATTCCTCATGTAATGCCCCAAATTTATAACATTTGTTTGGTAAATTCTGTCAATAATTAAGTCTCTGTATCAGTGGTTAAAGTGTTCTATTTATGTGTTTGAGATTGGGGGTTCAAGTCTTCCTTCTTGAATTTTACTGTTTATTATCATTTGACCCTTATCCTTGAAATATCGACTTAAGTTTAATTTAGTGTCAAGAATGAGCCTGCTAGTTTGGTGGTTAAACTTTTGTATTTTGTGTGGTCTTGAGTTCGAGTCTCTGCGTAAGCGATGAGGAAATATTTTCACACTGTTTGGTAACTGGTTTATTTTTTAATCAATTAATATGTTTTTTTATTCTCTTTTTTTTAGAAAAAAATTCGCCTCTATCATTTTTCTCATTCTTTTCTCTTCGTTACTGCTTTTCTTCTTCCTTTCTTTATGTCTGTTATTCTTGTGACCTTTCTTCCTGCTCTGTTTCTGTCTTAACTATTGAATTGTATCATTTTGTGGTTGTTTTAGCCTTTAAAAGGTAAGATTTTGTTGTTTTAACTCGTTTTTTTGTTGATCGGGTCGTTGTAAATTAGGGTTTTCCTTCAAGTTCTGTTGTTATGGTTTTAATCGATTTTGGCGTCGTTTATGACTTCAGTGTCTTCTATAGGAAGATTTTGGGACACCTAACGTTCCTTCAATTGCCTAAGTTCGAGTAATTGTCATTTATTCATCAGTAAGTGTTAGTTTTGTTTGGGGGTTTTGCATCGAAGCTTTCGACATAGTTGGTTAAGTGCTGAATTGCACGAATTACTTTGATTAAGTCGTTTGATTGGATTATTGGTTGTTGTTTTAGGTTTTGGGATCACTTCCGTTTCTCCTACATTCAAACTATACCAGGTGTGTAACGAAAACCCAATATTTTGTGAACGATAGAAGTTGAAAAACATGGCTGTCGACACCACATGGCCGTGTGTCAGGCCTTGTAACTCACTATTTTTGAATTAGAGGCACATGGGCTAGAGACTCGGGTGTATGTCCAGGTCGTATAACTCACTATTTTGGAATTAGGGACACACGAGCCAGAGACATAGGCATGTGTCTAGGCCGTGTAAGATATATTTTGAGTCTTGAGTCACACGGGCAAGTGCTGGCTGTCTGTTAAACCATGCCACTCACTATTTTGAGCCACACAACCGTGTGCTAGGCAGTATGACAGTCCATGTGGACACTGAGGTGGGCCACACGAGTGTGGCATAGCTCGTGTGGACCACACGGGCTAGCCACCTAGGTCGTGTGAATCCACATGGGCTTGTGGGCCAAAAATCATAATTTTTTTCTAAGGCCGTAATCATCGTTCGAATCAAACGTAGGCCTACTGTAGGGTCCGTATGATCTTAATTAGACAATGAAACCATTATCTGATAATCTGTTACTCAATAATATGTTATTTTCATATTAATATTTGATATGAAATATGATAAGTGTGATAGCATTACATAAGCATGCTCTATATTTGTATTATTGTATATGCATCTCTGATATCTACTAAATTTGTATCTACATTGGGTTGGGATTGTGAAAAAGAGGAAGTGTGGGCAGTTTAATAATCTGTCGAATTTGGTGGCTAAGCCATAAACATATATTTGACTCTGGTGATTTATCGCATTCTGATCTTACAACTAGACTACAATTATTTTGAAACGTGACAAACATTCACTATGCGATGTGTAGGGATGGATGAGTACTTGAACCCTATATGGTGTGTAGGGATGGACTGAGAGATTGTGTGTAGTGGTTGGGGTAGGAATTTGCATCCGTATACGAAATGTTCTGGAACTATATTTGATATCCTCTGTTTTTGTTTTTGTATCTGATTATGAGAACTGACTGATTAATGAAAAACTAAAATCATATCTGTTATGTTACTAATTAATTAAAAATGTAAGTTACACACTAAGTTGTAAACTCATTTAGTCTATTTGTTTGGATTACAAGTAACAGACTTAGACGGGTCGGCGTGGTAGGAGCTCGGTCATCTCTCATTTAGTTATTTTATTATTTTATCTAGACTTATACCATCATGTGTTTTATTTCAGATTACAATTTATAAGTTTGGATTTCCACGTTTGGTTTAACTATTTAAACGATTTCTGACTGTTAAACTTTAAATAGTTAAAGGTTTGAATTTTCTGAAATGATTTGATGTAGCTTTCCAGACTTGGTCTTAACGTGTAAGCCAAGTATGGGGTGTTACACCTCATCACGATGTTGCCTTTGCTTTGACCCAAAAATGCGAGATACACTCCACATTTATTAAGATTGCTTTTGTTCATGTTAATCAAGTCACTCAAACTTGACATATTAAACCTCAAGGTAATGTAAAGCTCATTTATTTTATTTTTAAAATTTTTGAGATAGAAAATTATTAAATATTTCATTTTTGATTGGGAAGAAAATTGAGTAAAAAAAGGTAATTTTGGTGTGGTTTGTAATAAGCTATGAGTTAAAACATTAATATATATTCTCTATTAATGTTATACTAGTAGAACTTGAACTGAGAATGAATATATATATTCTCTATTAATCTTAGACTAATAGAACTTGAACTGGGAATGAATTCTAATAGACTAAATTGATGAAATTAACAATGTTAGCAATTGGTTATTTCACTTTTTCTTTTCCTAATTTTAGATTCCATTATGAGTATATAGCATTGGGATCTTCAACAAATTAGAAATTGTTATAAAATAAATAGACAGAGAGTAAATAACAAAGAAAACAGGAGAAAACAAGAGAGCGTATTTTATTAATCAATTGTAATATTTACAAAGCTTCTCCAAACTCTCTATTTATAGACATAAGAAGCATAAATGAAGTAGAGATATACTTCTAATGACTATTAGAATTTAAAGTACATCAAAACTTATCTTGATTTTGATGAACATCCACTTAAAAAGATATTCATAACACTCCCCTTTAGATGTCCATTGGTAGATAATGTGCCTAGTAAAACCTTACTAAGATAAAAACTCTGTGGGAAAAAAATCCTAGTAAAGGAAAAAGAGTACACATATCTATAATACGCATAGTATGCTGCCTCATTAAAAACCTTACCAAGAAAACCTAATGGGACAAAACCTCAATTAAGGGAAAAAGAGTACAGTGCATATTTCCTCCCCCTCATGAAAACATCATATACTTCCTCATATTCGACGTATTAAATCTTGAATACTAGGTTTTCAAATGACTATTTGAATGTATTTACTAAGCATTTATGTTACCATTCTTTTGAAAGTCATGAGTGAAGGAAAATTTGGGAGAAATATATTTTGACCTTTTCAGGAGTTTCAACAATAATCATAGCAAACTTTAATCATGATTCTTTTATAAAAACACAAATAGGTATTTTGGATCATTGTATAATCCTCCTTCAACTACTATTTACCACATATATTCAAATTATTCCAATTCATATAAATGAACAATTTCCCAAGAATTTCAATATGCTTCTAGCATCCTAAATATTTTAATATAAACTTTACTATATAGTGGTTCATAAAAAGGTTGTAACAACAACCATTAGACGCAAGTTAAATCTTTTATGAATTGTCAAAATAATATATCTAAAGGTTATTGAATCAACCACGAAAGAATATTATATCTTTTAATAATCAATGCCATGACTTAGCAAAAAACTTCATATTCTTATCCTGCTTTTGCAAAACTACTTCATTTGCACCCTCACTGGCTTTATACCTTTAGATATTTGGAATACTTGCAACACCCCAAACACGGGCTAGACATTATGGCCAAATCCGAGAGTGTTACAAAGAAGGGTTTTGAAACCAATGATACTTCGATAAAACCATGTTTAGTTATTTGACAAAACGTTCAAGTATTATAAAACATATTCATTTATACATTTACGTTACTGAAACCGTTTTATGTTGTTCTCTAAAGTTAACCATTTATTTCACAGCAGAAGTTTGAAATTCTTTTGAAACCAAAACCAAGCTCCTGTTCTAAAAGCTATTTTTTAAAACCATTTGTTTGCATGAAGTGTTTTTGTCACGATACGGAAAAAAATGCAAAACAAAATCCAAATCCAAAAGTTAAAACCATACAGTCCAGAGAGTCTTAAAAATTACAAACTCTCAAGAAAAACTAGATAATAAAATAGTTCTTTAACGGGTGGTCACCGCTGAGCCTCCGTTCCACCAACCCGCCTAAGTATGTAGATTACCTGAACAGAACAGAAATAGATGTGAGTTTTCGTAAACTCAGTGTGTAACCCAACAGAAATAGCCATGCAACATATACAAAATTTCGTATACAATCAGATACAGATTCGGACCTAAGTCTATAACAGATATAGATATCAAAATCAGATAAACAGAATAGATATACAGAATCCTATCTCCGACCATCCCATCACACCATGTAGGGTTAAAAACACCCACCCATCCCTACACACCATATAGTGCCGGTAAGACACATAACAGATTATATGCAGCCAAGCTGCCAGAATATAGGCAATAGGTCGTTGTACAGATCACTTCCTCAACATACACAAAACTCACCCCAAACACAGTTATAGAATACAAATGCAAAAATAACAGAATAAACATGCTCGTATGCAGATAATTACATACTCAACAGTACAGTCAGGCATACATATTAGTTTCCTACTAAAATCAGACTATCAGAGTATTAGATCACATGAAATAGGGTTTGGTTAGCCCTTACCGACCTTATGGTAGGCCCATAGTCAATCAGAAGGACCCGTACGACCTTAGGGAAAATTTTATAATCCTGGGCCCACACCCCTATGTGGCTTGCCCATTTGGGCCCCACATGCCCAGATTAGCCTAGCCCGTGTGGCCCACTGGGCCACACTCACACTGTCACATGACCAACCATATGACCGAGCACACGCCTGTGTGGCGTCGATAGTACCCTTTTTCGACTTTCACTGAACCTCAATTTTTCGTGTTCAAGGTACACACCTGGTTCGATTTTGGTGCTACAGCAATCTCGAGCCCTCCGAAACCTAAAAAATAGAATCCCATTGGCCAATTACCAATCGATCTACGAATCGAAAGATAACCCAAAATAACACACATAACTTACCATCGACAAGAACCGATAGTAACACGGTTTAGACCGTTGGAGCGAAACCCCCTTTACCATATCCTTCTCCTACAAAAAATTTCACAGAAATCAAATCTCCTACCTACATCACTATGCTGCTACGAAAAAAATAAACCAATAGCTTACCGAAATGTCAAGTACCAGAGTGCAACGTGAAAAACAAAAGATGTAAACAAGTTTGAAGGGGAAAGAAAACGAGAGAAAGAATCAAAAATGTAGAGAAGGAGAACAAGAAGGAAACGTTAGAAAGAGTGAAGAAACTGACGTCAGAATTTTCCCTAAGGAAGAAAGAGAAAAAAAACAAAACTAAAAATTAAAAATAAAACAAAATCCTTCAAAATAAGGCATGATCTCCTACCAACCCAATCCTAACTACCCACTCTCTCATCCACTTACAAAGACTTCCAATCCCATCCAAACTCTCTCAAACAACCGAGACAAAAATTATCACCAATGCTCATGCAGGGATTCAAAAACAAGACCTCCAGCAAGCTAACTCCTTACCATTCAAACCAGCAGGCTCATTCTAATATGGATTTATAGGAAATCATATAAAATCCCACCCAACAAGGATAAGGTTGGATCTAAAAGAAAAAAGCTTCCCAACTGTGGAACTTGAACCCAAGACGTCATACACACACCCAGAACACTTAACCATTGAAGCATATACATATTTGTGTCAAATTTGACCAAAAGTAGACTTAAATTATTCAAGGCATTACAACTCTACCCCCTAAAAGAAATCCCAGCCTCAATATTTACCTGATCAGAACAGATGAGGATACTACTGATGCATCAAGTTTTTAGGTTCCTACGTGGCTTCCTCAGTGCCATGATTCTGCCGCAGAACCTTTACTGACGGTATGGAATTTTTCCTTAAAACCTTAATATCTCGATCCAAAATATGAACCAGCTCCTCCTCAATATTCAAATCTCCTTAATACTAACGGTATGAACTTGATATCCCTCCTTTTTAGATCCGTATAAGACTTTTGTCTATCAAAAGCTGCCTTAAGACGATCCCAAATTAGTCTAACCTTATCTTCAGTCTTGGAAACCAACTCAGGACCCAAAACTCGTCTTTAGTCCAACATAGCGGAGTACGACACGTACGACCATACAGAGCCTCGTAAGGTGCAATCTGGATGATAGACTAAAAACTATTGTTGTAGGTGAACTAAGCTAACAGGAAAAAATCCTTCAAACTACATCGAAAATCAATCACACAGCTCCGAAGCATATCTACAGTATCTGAATCACCTTCTTAGATTGGCCATCATTCTAAGGATGGAACGTAGTACTGAAGTCCAATCTCGAACCAAAGCTTCATGCTGTTTCTTCCAAAATCGAGAAGTGAAGTGAGGATCCTTATTAGAGATTATTGAAACCAGAACCCATGCAGTTTCACAATCTCAGAAATATAGAGCTTCACTAACTTTTGCAGAGAGTAGTCCGTCCGAACCAGAATAAAATAGGCAGACTTGGTCAATCAATCCACGATGACCCAAACAAAATCCTTCTTAGTGGTTGTCAAGGGCAACCCACTAACGAAGTCCATCATCACTCGTTCCTATTTCCACAAGAGAATCTTAACAGGTTGAAGTAAACTCGAAGGCAACTAGTGTTCAGCCTTAACCTGCTGGCATGTCAGACAACGAGCAACAAAATTCATTACCTTTCGTTTCAAACCCGGCCACCAGTACAGCTTACAAAGATTTCGATACATTTTATTACCACCAGGATGCATAGCAAGGGGGCTACTATACGCTTCTCTCAAAATCAACTGTCTCAGATCAGAATCGTTTGGTACATAAACCTGTCCTCCGAAACACACAACTCCATCCTTATTCAGTCCAAAATCAGTAGTACTGCCACTCTCAATCTGACGAAACTACAGACCCCGAGACTCATCCCCCAATTGATTTTCCCGAATCTGCCCAATCTAAGTCGGCTTAACTTGCAACTCGACTAATAAACCCCAATCATTAAGCAAACCGAGTAAAGCAAACATCGCCCTCAAATCAGACATTACTCTACGGTTGAGAGCATTGGCCACCACATTAGCCTTATCGAGATGATATTCTATCATACAATCATAATCCTTAAGCAACTCAATCCATCTACGCTTCCTAAGATTCAACTCCTTCTAAGTAAGGAGGTACTTAAGGCTTTTGTGATCAGTGTAGATGATACACCTTTCACCATACTAATAGTGCCTCCAGATCTTTAACACAAACACCAAGGCAGCCAACTCGAGATCATGTGTCAGATAATTTCCCTCGAGTGATGTAACTCCCCAAACCCGGCCCACGAGCCTTGACCGGATTTGGCATGCCACGGAGTAAAAACATTTTGAAAGATTTGAATTGATGGTGAAAATCGGGGGATTTGCTGAGATTATAAAATGGTATTTATTAAAACACAGGTGAGATCGAGTTTATAAACATGGTTGAGTTGAAAACTTTGAAAACATTGGATCGTTTTAAATTTTTAGAAACACCGGCGTTATTGCTAACTTAGAAAATTTTGCTACCCGATGGTAACATCTCTGAAAACGCGTACAAGTAAAATTTTTTAAAAAAAAGTTACTTTTAACCGATTTGCTTAACAGTTCAAAAGTTCATCAGTCATATAATAAAGTAAAACAACTACTTGAACATCCAAAATAATAAGCAGCCACATTACAACCCAATCGAAATTTAGTAAGTAATAAACTTAAAACGGGGCAAGATAAAATTTCAAGTCCACGGAACAAGCATGGCTCCCTCAAGTCCTCCCCGGCTCCATCTCCGCGATCTACTCACCTGCAAAATGATATGGGAAGGGGTGAGTCACCAAGACTCAGTGTGTATAAATCCCCAACCCGAAAATGCACCTCATACATAAGATATTAGTAAGACATGCAATTATGCAACCCAAGCTAGCCATCCATACTCCTTTTTCTACCCCGTGTGGTACCAAACCACTGGTGGTGCCAAACCACTGGTGACCGAAGCCACAAATATCAAATGATGGGGCCAACCCATCGTGTGGTGCCAAACCACTGATGACCATAGGTCACAATATCAACATGTGGTACCAAACCACTAGTGGTGCCAAACCACTGGTGATCGAAGTTACAAATATCAATATGTGGTGCCAAACCACTGGTGGTGCCAAACCACTGGGACTTAGTCACAATTATCAATATGTGGTGCCAAACCACTGGTGACCAAAGTCACGAATATCAAATGATGGGGCCAACCCCCATCGTGTGGTACCAAACCACCGGTGATGATCCATAGAGATCATCTCCTCCTCTCATCAATCCCACCATCATCATGCTCACATAATGAAGATCATAATCTCATATATCATGCATTCACATATAGCATAGCATTTAATAGCATATGATGGCGTACACAACATACATCATAGATCGAGTAATAGGGGACTTACCCGAAATCCAAGCTTATGCCCACAAGGCAAAGTTACTACATGAGAGGTTATATATATACATATATCATCATAGTAATGATTTATTCTACTAAAGTGTGTAGATTTTACACACTGATTAAACGTAAGTCTAAGCGAATCCCGAATTACCCAACAACGAAAACCAGAAGAATCGATCTCATCGCTCTTGATTTCTTTTGCCCTAAATTTGGCCAATACCAAAGTTAATAACATAGGCTATTCGGCTATACCAATAAACCCCAAAAGATGAGGTCACGCAATAACTACATCATCCTTACCACTTGTCTTACAAAAACAACCCACCATGCAACGCATGCGAGCCTGCTTCTCCCCCTACGATCGGCCAACAACCAAAATGAGTCTCAATAGCCTTCGGCTTCCCAAAAAACTCAAAGAGTAAGCAAACCAACTTGGATCCTAACCTCTTGACTTACTAACCGATTGCTAAGGAAAGGAGAGCTTAGATTGGCAACCTCAAAATCCCGGAGTACCTTTTCTCTAAACCGATTGGAGAAAGACCCACCAATAGATCTGTTCTTGTTGATATTCGGCTAAGACCACTATAGAAAAAGAAAAGGGTTTGACCAGATGTAGTGACTAAGAGGTTCAGCTATGGCTACCAATATAGGGGAAGTATTCGGTTAACATCAAATGGGAAGATAAAATTTTGAGTACAAAAGGGGGTGATAGGTTCGGCCAAGAAGAACAAAAAGGAGAGGAAGGCTAGAGAGGATTTGACCAAGAACTAAATGAAAACAAAAAGGAGAACAGGCCAAAAGAATTTCGGCACCTCCAAGCCGATTGTGGATGCCCCTAATGGTGTCCCTATTCTGGCCAAGACAACTTGGAAAAGAAGAGAGACCAAATATGAGTTTTGGCCAAGATCAAAAATTGAAAAGAAAGGTGGACAAAAGAGTCACATTCGGCCAAGCAAAAATTTTGGGAAGAAGGAAAGCAAAACAAAGAATTTGGCACCTCCCTTGCTACTTGAAAACTGACCATGAAACTGACCATATTTGGCCATGCTCAAATGGGGGGAGAAAGAAAAACAAACCATGCATTTCGGCCATGCTTCAATATGGAATAATTCTTTATTTTATCACCCATTTGCAATAACGCATTATTAATCAATTCTTCCCATCTTCAATTTCTTCTTCCAACAAATAAAATAACAAACAAAAGAACAAAATATAACCCATACTTCAATTAAAATAAAAGAAATAATTCCCATGCTTTCCAACAACATATAAAATAAAAACCCATACTTGATTTTATCAATTTTGGAGCCCCATGCATGAGCCATTTTCGCACGCCAAAGAAAAAGGAAATTTAAAGCCCCAAGACAGCGCCCCGTGTCTCGAACCCGAGACACAGGCGATCCTCCTCCTCTCCTTGCCACTCTCTGCCTGCTGCGCGCTTTCATGTCCAACAAGGCTCCAAATTTTCTTTTAAAGCCTTCTTATTCCCCCCTTCCTTTTAACGCCCAAAACAAAATAAAACGCCCTTGCGTCCATGGTGACTCGAACCTGAGTCCCAACGCCCCTAGGCCCTTAAGTGGCGCTCCCAAACCACTTTGCCAGGCCGACTTTCATGCCTTTAAACTGCACCATTTAATAATAAGGCCTTCCTAGCCTGAACCCCTTTAACGCAAAAATAAAACACTCCTTGTTATCACCCAGGCTCGAACCCCTTACCTCCTGAAACCCCTTTTTGCACCCAGCGCCCCAAGCCATTCTACCAGTTGCTTTCCTTGTGTCATGATTTGCCCCAATATATATATAAAGCTTCCTCACTTAGCCTTTTCTTCTCAAGCACTAAAAGAAACTTTTAACCCTAAGCCCGACCTAACCCGGGATTTTGACTAAACCATAACATATGCATTTATTTAGGCAAACACACAATAAATAAATACATTGCAAACAACCCCTAATGCAGGATGTTACAGTTCTACCCCCTTAAAATAATTTCGTCCTCGAAATTACTTGGATCAGAAGAGTTGGGGGTATTGCTGCCGCATCAAATCCTCGGGCTCCCATGTGGCCTCTTCTGTACCATGGTTTCGCTATAACACCTTTACCAAAGGTACCGACTTCCTTCTCAAAGACTTTAACATCTCGATCCGAATGCATGCACGGCTCCTCCTCAAAAGACAAGTCCGCGTTCACCTCAATATCCGCAATCGGTACGATGTGTGATGGATCTGATCGATAGCGCCTAAGCATTGACACATGGAAGACGTCATGAATCTGACTTAATTCTGCCGGTAACTCGAGCTGGTAAGCTACTGGTCCCACACGTTTCAACACTGTGTACAGCTCGATGAACCTAGGGCTTAGCTTGCCCTTCCGGCCAAACCTCAGCACCTTCTTCCAAGGTGATACCTTCAAGAAAACCTTATCACCCACTGCATACTCAATCTCTCTACGCTTAAGATCAGCATAGGATTTCTGTCTGTCCGATGCTTCCTTAAGACGAGCCCGAATCACCCTAACCTTATCTTCCATTTCTGCCACCAACTCTGGACCCAACATCTGACGCTCACCTAGTTCTTTCTAACAGGTAGGAGTATGGCATTTCCGACCATACAGCGCCTCATACGGTGCCATCTGAATACTCGCTTGATAACTGTTATTATAAGCGAATTCTGCCAAAGGTAGGTACTCCTCCCAACTACCATAGAAGTCCAAAACATAGCCCCTTAACATATCTTCCAACACCTGGATCACTCTCTCAGATTGTTCATCAGACTGTGGATGAAAAGCCGTGCTGAAATTTAACTTCGTACCTAACGCCTGATGCAAGGCCTTCCAAAATCTCGACGTGAACCGGGGATCTCTATCAGAGATAATGGACACAGGCACACCATGCAACCGTACTATCTCAACCATATACAGCTTGGCTAACCTTTGAAGCGAGTAGTCCACCCTTACCGGTATGAAATGAGCCGATTTAGTTACCTGATCAACTATCACCCAAATAGAGTCTTTCTTACTGGGCGTAGGCGGAAGCCTACTTACAAAATCCATCGTAATCCCCTCCCATTTCCACTGTGGGATCTTTCTTTGGTCAGAATGCAACACGATGGTAATCGATGCTCTCGCCTTAACTTACTGGCATGTCAGACACTTGCCCACTAACTCGGCTACTTCTCGCTTAAGACCCGGCCACCAAAACTGCTCCTTTAAATCCCGGTACATCTTACTGCCTCCCGGATGCATAGCATACAGGCTGCTATGCGCTTCTTTAAGGATTCGCTGCCTCAAGTCATCATCCTTAGGCATACATACTCTCCCCTGAAAATACAACACTCCATCATTACCCAAGCTGAAACCCTCGGCCTCACCACTTTGTACTTGCAACCTCCGAGTACTCAAAACTTCATCGGTCAACTGCCTCTCCTTAACCTCATCTATCCAAGACGATTTTACCTGTAATTCTGCCAGAAGACTACCATCCTCAAAGAAACTTAAGTGAGCAAACATTGCTCGCAAATCTGCCACCATTTTACGACTCAAAGCATCAGCGACTACATTAGCTTTGCCGGATGGTACTCGATAGAGCAATCGTAGTCCTTCAAAGAACTCAATCCACCTCCACGCCTCGATTTAAATCTTTTTGGGTCAAGAGGTACTTGAGCTCTTGTGATCCCGAAGACACCATCGACTTCTCCCCATACGAGATAGTGCCTCCAAATCTTCAAGGCAAAAACCACAGCAGCTAATTCTAAATCGTGTGTCAGATAGTTACCTTCGTGAGGCCTCAATTGTCGTGACGCATAAGCAACCACTTTTCCTTCTTGCATCAACACACACCCTAAACCAGTATACGGTGCATCACAATACACAGTGAATTCCTTTCCTGACTCAGGTTGAATCAAGGCTGGCGCTTCACGTCAAAAACTTCTTGAGTTTGTCGAAGCTCTCACGCTTCTCGAGACCACACAAGCGGAACTCCTTTTCTCAACAACTTGGTCAACGGTGCTGCGATTAAGGAGAAATTTTCCACAAATCTTCTGTAATATCCTGCCAATCCCAGAAAACTTCGGATTTCTGTAACCGACTTTGGTGGTTTCCACTCCAATACTGCCTCAATCTTACTAGGATCCACCCTGATCCCCTCAGCTGAAACCACATGCCCTAAGAAAGTTACCTCCTTAAGCCAAAACTCGCACTTGCTAAATTTGGCGTACAACTGTTTTTCCCTTAGCACTTGCAGAACCACATGAAGGTGTGCGTCATGCTCCTCTTCAGACTTCGAGTACACCAAAATGTCGTCTATAAATACTACGAGAACCGATCCAGATAGGGTTGGAAAACTCGGTTCATCAAGTCCATAAACGCGGCTGGTGCATTCGTCAAACCAAAAGGCATTACCAAAAACTCGTAGTGCCCATACCGAGTACGAAATGCCGTCTTATAGATATTAGCTTCCTTCACCTTAAGCTGATGATACCCCGACCTAAGGTTGATCTTAGAGAAAACCGATGCACCCTTGAGTTGATCAAACAAATCATCAATCCTGGGCAAAGGATACCGGTTCTTTATTGTCATCTTGTTCAACTGTCGATAGTCTATGCACATCCTCATGGTTCCATCCTTCTTTTTGACAAAAAGCACTGGAGCTCCCCAAGGCGATACACTCGGTCGGATGAATCCTCTATCCAACAACTCCTGGATCTGAGCCTTCAACTCCACTAACTCTTTTGGTGCCATCCGATACGGAGCTATAGATACTGGCGCGGTTCCAGGTAACAAGTCTATACCAAAACTCAACCTCACGATCAGGAGGTAAACCCGGAAGTTCTTCTGGAAACACATCAACATACTTCCTCACTATCTGCACATCCCTAATAGCTGTATCCTTAGCTTCCAAAGCACAAACATGCACTACAAATACCTCACAACCCTTCCTAACCATCTTTTCCGCCTTCAAAGCAGAAACCAGACTAGATAGTTAATCCCTCCTCTTACCTATCATTACTACCTCATCTCCATCCACGGTCTTTAACACCACGCGCTTAGCTGCGCAATCCAGGCTAGCTTGATACTTTACTAGCCAATCCATCCTGAGAATCAAATCGAACTCTCTAAACGGTAGTTCCATCAAGTCAGCCAAGAACACGACCCCTTGAAGTTCTAGGGGTACATCCCTATAGAGTTTACTTACTTCTATAGAGTGACCCAGAGGGCTTAACACAGTCATCTTCTTAGAAGTAAGCTCAAAGTCTAAGTTTAGAGTTTTCACTACGCTACTAGTAATGTATGAGTGAGTCGAGCCAACATCAATCAAGATGCTATAGGGTACTCCAAAGATCAAAAACATACCGATTATGACGTCTGATGCGTCGCCCTCCTCTTGACGCCTCGCTGCATAGACCAAACCAGGTTGCCTAGCCTCAGTACCACCGGTACTTCCACTCGATGCCTCACGACCTCTGCTAGCATCTTTGTTACCTTCCCCGCACTACCACGACCTCTCGGCGGCTGTTGGTTATCCCTCCTGTTCATTGGACGTTCCTGAGCCTCAGACCTCAGCCTCGCTGCCTTTTTCAGACAATCCCTAACTCAATGTGTCACGGATCCACATTCGAAGCATCCCCGATTACCTTTCCAACACTCCCCCGCATGAGACTTTCCACACCGAGCACACTGTGGCGTCCATTGAGTATTGGTAGCAGCAGCAGGCCTAGCAGCTTGATCTGACCCACCATACCTCGTCTTCTTCTGCTGATTTCCAGAAAACCTCGAAGATCCAGAGCTCCTCTTATTACAGCTCCTATCCTGATTCCGTCTAAAAGACTGTCTTACCCCTTCAGCAACTTTAGCCTTTTCTACTAGAACAGCTAACTCTCGTTCTTGTTGCGGAGCTATCATCATCCCCAGCTCATCCCTCAGCCTATCTTCTAATCTGACACAACGTTCATACTCAGTACCCACAATACCACGAGCATACCTACTCAATCGGAGAAATTCAACCTCGTACTCTACCACTGTCTTATTACCCTGAACCAGGTTCAAGAAAGCCTTTTGTTGCGCATCCACGTAGCTACCTCCTATATATTTCCTTTGGTAGGCTGCCCTAAAGAATTCCCATGTGAGGTCCTCCGCCATTGCTCTGTCCCTTACGGTGAGCCACCATTGGTATGACTCATCTCGAAGTAGAGAGATTATACCCTTCAGTTTTTCCTCAGCTGTAAAATCCAAGTCATCCATGATCCTTTCAGTCGATTCCAGCCAATACTCCACCGTACTGAGGGCTACACCTGATACACCTCGAAATATCTCTGCCCTATTCGCTCAGAGTCGCTCTAGAACAGATTTCCCAGCTCCTGTACCTCTACCTGCCTCAGGCATCATCTCTAGAACTCATGAAGATAGCTCGCGATCATGACTTCGCCCCGTCGATCCTCGTCGCCCAACACCAAAAGTTGGGGGGTGGTGGTGGAGGTGGTATCTCATTATCAGATCCCTGGCTCGACCTAACGGGTTCTGACACAGCCATCCGGCCTCTACTGCGTCCCCGACGGCCGCGACCTCTAGAACTCATCTCTTATCACGCGATCTGATTAAAAAGTTTTATGAGTTAGCCATTGTTCCACTGATTATTAGCGAAGAAATTTTATGAATGGAGTTTAAAAGTTGTTCTTTCGATCAAACAAGTTTCAAGTCTTCTATCCTAATTCAAAGATACACATTCACTTATTCCATCACCTTTTTGTCCAATTCCTATCCGGGGTATTTTCGTCATTTTGCCTCTGAGGGTATTTTGGTAATAAACGGGAGTAAATTTGTAAATCTTGACAAATCAAGGGAAATTTAAAAATTTGCAAAACTTAAGGGTTCTTTTTGAGAAATTGTTTTCGAAATTGGCAGTGTTGCAAAAATTTTGAAAATCAGGGTTATTTTGGTAATTTTTTGCAAGTTAGGGGCAATTTCGTAATTTTCCAAAATCGTGGCATTTTGATATTTGCAAATTAAGGTTTTTGCACGTTAGTAAAATAAGAGAATTTTGTTGAATTTGGGGTAGCTTAGTAATTTAGAAACCAGGGGCAATTTTGTAATTTTACCACTAGGGGTATTTTTGTAATTTCCATAAATCAAAATTTTTCTGAAAATTTTTGTAAAATAATGCTCACAAGTTTAGGAAAAATTCTTAAAAGTTTTTAAAACTAGAGTTTTTATAAAAATACGGCTAGTTCCCTTTCGGGTTTTAGTAATTGGGTTTAGCCCATGAACAAGTCCTCACGGTTAGGGTGAACCGAAGCTACGCACCAGGTAGGATTCCCGCGAAGAGGAGGTGAGTCGCTAGGACCGCTTAAGTACCAAGCTCTTCCGGATCCAATCCTAGACATGCGCACAAGGGTTACCACACCCTAACTCGGCGACTTAGTCATAGGTTTGTTTAATTAGGCAATTAAAATCTTATGCGATTGTTGGGGTAAACTAGTCCTAGGGTTCACATACCTTTTATACTATCTACGTCCCATTTCTATCCCTTTACAGATAATCATTCACACAGAGGTTAGAAATACTTACCCGAGCGAATTGGTGCCGGAGACTCGATGCCATGCTGTTTAAAACAAAGCCATTTTCATAATATTTCACAGAGGCTTATCAAGAAAATATTTTTGGGCCTTGGGCCCCCACAGCCGAGTTTTGAACCGGGCTCTGATACCAATTTGTAACACCCCAAACCCAGCCCACGAGCCTTGACCGGATTTGGCATGCCACGGAGTAAAAACAATTTGAACGATTTGAATTGATGGTGAAAATCGGGGGATTTGCTGAGATTATAAAACGGTATTTATTAAAACTCAGGTGAGATCGAGTTTATAAACATGGTTGAGTTGAAAACTTTGAAAACATTGGATCGTTTTAAATTTTTAGAAACATCGGTGCTATTGTTAACTTGGAAAATTTTGCTACCCGATGGTAACATCTCTGAAAACGCGTACGAGTAAAATTTTAAAAAAAAAACGTTACTTTTAACCGATTTGCTTAACAGTTCAAAAGTTCATCAATCATATAATAAAGTAAAACAACTACTTGAACATCCAAAATAATAAGCGGCCATATTACAACCCAATCGAAATTTAGTAAGAAATAAACTTAAAATGGGGCACGATAAAATTTCAAGTCCACGGAACAAGCATGGCCGCCTCGAGTCCTCCCCGGCTCCATCTCCGCGATCTATTCACCTGCAAAATGATATGGGAAGGGGTGAGTCACCAAGACTCAGAGTGTATAAATCCCCAACCCGAAAATGCACCTCATACACAAGATATTAGTAAGACATGCAATTATGCAACCCAAGCTAGCCATCCATACTCCTTTTTATACCCTGTGTGGTACCAAACCACTGGTGGTGCCAAACCACTGGTGACCGAAGCCACAAATATCAAATGATTGGGCCAACCCATCGTGTGGTGCCAAACCACTGATGACCATAGGTCACAATATCAACATATGGTACCAAACCACTGGTGGTGCCAAACCACTGGTGACCGAAGTCACAAATATCAATATGTGGTGCCAAACCACTGGTGGTGCCAAACCACTGGGACTTAGTCACAATTATCAATATGTGGTGCCAAACCACTGGTGACCGAAGTCACGAATATCAAATGATGGGGCCAACCCATCGTCGTGGTACCAAACCACGGTGACAGATCCATAGAGATCATCTCCCTCCTCTCATCAATCCCACCATCATCATGCTCACATAACAGTATCATGATCTCATATATCATGCATTCACATATAGTATAGCATTTAATAGCATATGATGGTATACACAACATACATCATAGATCGAGTAATAGGGGACTTACCCGAAATCCAAGCTTATGCCCACAAGGGCAAAGTTACTACATGAGAGGTTATATATATACATATATTATCATAATAAAAGTTTATTCTACTAAAGTATGTAAGATTTTACACACCTGATTAAACGTAAGTCTAAGCGAATCTCGAATTACCCAACAATGAAAAACCCGAAGAATCGATCTACTGCTCTAGATTTTTTTGCCCTAAATTCGGCCAATACCAAAGTTAATAACATAGGCTATTCGGCTATACCAATAAACCCCAAAAGATGAGGTCACGCAATAACTACATCATCCTTACCACTTGTCTTACAAAAACAACCCACCATGCAACACATGCGAGCCTGCTTCTCCCCCTACGATTGGCCAACAACCAAAATGAGTCTCAATAGCCTTCGACTATCCCAAACAACTCAAAGAGTAATCAAACCAACTTGGATCCTTACCTCTTGACTTACCAACCGATTGCTAAGGAAAGGAGAGCTTAGATTGGCAACCTCAAAATCCCGGAGTACCTTTTCTCTAAACCGATTGGAGAAAGACCCACCAAAAGATCTGTTCTTATTGATATTCGGCTAAGACCATTATAGAAAAAGAAAGGGGTTTGACCTGATGTAGTGACTAAGAGGTTCGGCTATGGCTACCAATATAGGGGAAGTATTCGGTTAACATCAAATGGGAAGATAAAATTTTGAGTCTGAAAGGGGTGATAGGTTCGGCCAAGAAGAACAAAAAGGAGAGGAAGGCTAGAGAGGATTTGGCCAAGAACTAAATGAAAACAAAAAGGAGAACAGCCAAAAGAATTTGGCACCTCAAGCCGATTGTGGATGCCCCTAATGGTGTCCCTATTCTGGCCAAGACAACTTGGAAAGGAAGAGAGACCAAATATGAGTTTTGGCCAAGATCAAAAATTGAAAAGAAAGGTTGACAAAAGAGTCACATTCGGCCAAGCAAAAATTTTGGAAAGAAGGAAAGCAAAACAAAAAATTTGGCACCTCCCTTGCTACTTGAAAACCGACCATGAAGGTCCCAAGAAAGACCACATTCAGCCATGCTCAAATGGGGGGAGAAAGAAAAACAAACCATTCATTTCGGCCATGCTTCAATATGGAATAATTCTTTATTTTATCACCCATTTGCAATAACACATTATTTATCAATTCTTCCCATCTTCAATTTCTTCTTACAACAA
This sequence comes from Gossypium bickii, assembly GCA_025503065.1. Lineage (NCBI taxonomy): Eukaryota > Viridiplantae > Streptophyta > Magnoliopsida > Malvales > Malvaceae > Gossypium > Gossypium bickii. The sequence goes on along the minus strand of CP106720.1, from coordinate 18,996,111 downwards.
ATAAAATAACAAACAAAAGAACAAAATATAACCCATACTTCAATTAAAATAAAAGAAATAATTCCCATGCTTTCCAACAACATATAAAATAAAAACCCATGCTTGATTTTATCAATTTTGGAGCCCCATGCGCAGGCCATTTCGCACTCCAGCAAAAAGGAAATTTAAAGCCCCCAAGACGCTGACCTAGGTCTCGAACCCGAGACCTGAAGCAGTCACTCCTCTCCCCTTGCCACTCTGCCACTGCGCCTTTCATGTCCAACAAGGCTCCAAATTTTCTTTTAAAGCCTTCTTATTCCCCCCTCCTTTTAACGCCCAAAACAAAATAAAATGCCCTTGCGTCCATGGTGACTCGAACCTAAGTCCCAACGCCCCCAGGCCCTTAAGTGGCGCTCCCAAACCACTTTGCCAGGCCGACTTTCATGCCTTTAAATTGCACCATTTAATAATAAGGCCTTCCTAGCCCAAACCCCTTTAACGCAAAAAATAAAACACTCCTTGTTATCACCCAGGCTCGAACCCCTTACCTCCTGAAACCCCTTTTTACACCCAGCGCCCCAAGCCATTCTACCAGTTGCTTTCCATGTGTCATGATTCACCCCAATATATATATAAAGCTTCCTCACTTAGCCTTTTCTTCTCAAGTACTAAAAGAAACTTTTAACCCTAAGCCCGACCTAACCCGGGATTTTGACTAAACCATAACATATGCATTTATTTAGGCAAACACACAATAAATAAATACATTGCAAACAACCTCTAATGCAGGATGTTACATGTGACTTAAGCTATTGGAACGCATAAGCAACAACCTTACCATATTACATCAGTACACATCCCAAACTGGCGTGCGATGCATCATTGTATACCACAAACTCCCTACCAGATCCAAATTGTATCTAAACAGAAGCTTGAGTTAGAACAGACTTGAGCTTTCCGAAGCTCGATTACTGTTCTTTAGTCCAAAAAAAAGGAACATTCTTGCATAGAAGCTTAGTCAGAGGAGCTGCAGTCAGTGAAAACCCCTCAACAAACCATCGATAATAACCTGCAAGACCTAGAAAACTATGGATTTCAAAAAATTTCTTAGGCTGCTTCCACTCAAGCATAGCCTCAATCTTTCTAGGATCAACTCGAATCCCCTCAACAAAAACCACGTGCCCCAGAAATGTTACCTCTCCCAACTAGAATTCACATATGCTCAACTTAGCGCAGAGTTGTTTCTATCGAAGTATCTGAAGCACTAACCTAATATGCCTTATCGAGATGATATTCTATCATACAATCATAATCCTTAAGCAACTCAATCCATATACGCTTCCTAAGATTCAACTCCTTCTAAGTGTGGAGGTACTTAAGGCTTTTGTGATCAGTATAGATGATACACCTTTCACCATACTAATAGTGCCTTCAGATCTTTAACACAAACACCAAGGCAGCCAACTCAAGATCATGTGTTAGATAATTTCCCTCGTGTGACTTAAGCTATTGGAACGCATAAGCAACAACCTTACCATATTACATCAGTACAAATCCCAAACTGGCGTGCGATGCATCATTGTACACCACAAACTCCCTACCAGATCCAAGCTGTATCTAAATAGGAGCTTGAGTTAGAACAGACTTGAGCTTTCCGAAGCTCGATTACTATTCTTTAGTCCAGAAAAAAGGAACATTCTTGCATAGAAGCTTAGTCAGAGGAGCTGCAGTCAGTGAAAACCCCTCAACAAACCATCAATAATAACCTGCAAGACCTAGAAAACTATGGATTTCAAAAAATTTCTTAGGCTGCTTCCACTCAAGCATAGCCTCAATCTTTCTAGGATCAACTCGAATCCCCTCAACAAAAACCACGTGCCCCAGAAATGTTACCTCTCCCAACTAGAATTCACATATGCCAACTTAGCGTAGAGTTGTTTCTATCGAAGTATCTGAAGCACTAACCTAATATGCTTATCATGCTCATACTATGTCTTAGAGTAAACCAAAATATCGTCGATAAAGACTACGACGAACTGGTCCAGATACGGCTGAAACACTCAATTCATTAGATCCATTAATGTAGCCGGAGCATTCGTCAAACGAATCCTAAAAGCCATCTTATGAATATCATTTTCCTTAACCCTAAGCTGATGATACCTAGAACGAAGATCTATTTTCGAGAATACTGTAGCCCCACAAAACTAATCAAATAGGTCGTAGATCCTTAGAAGTGGGTACTTATTCTTCACAGTTAGTTTATTCAATTACCGGTAGTTGATGCACATCCTCATGGTACGATCCTTTCTCTTCATAAACAGAATCGGTGCCCCCTACGGAGACACACTAGGACGGATGAAACCACGATCTAGAAGCTCTTAAAGTTGAGCTTTAAGCTTTGTAAGCTCTTTCGGTGCCATATGGTACAAGCAATGGACACTGAAACTATACCCGATAGAAACTCAATGCCAAACTCAACTTCCCGATTCAGAGGTAAACCCGGTAACTCCTCAAGAAAAACATCTAAAAATTCCCTCACTATTCTGATATTCCCGACAGAAGATTCCCTAGAAACTGAAACACTAACGTAAGCCAAATACGTCTCACACCCTTTCTGAACCAATTTCTCAACCACTAGAGTAGAGATTACATTAAATAGGTAATCTCGACGCTCACCAATCACAACCACCTCTGTATCATCCCCAGACCTTAGAACGACCCTCTTAGTCGCGCAGTCCAAACTAACTCGATGCTCAACTAACCAGTCCATACCCATAATTAAGTCAAACTACCCAAATGGTAGCTCCATCAAATTTGCCAGAAACATAGCCCCTTATACTTCCAACGGAACATTCTTATAAAGTCTATTTACCCAAATAGACTGTCCCAACGGACTCAGTACAAACCTCACCAGAACCTATGTCTATCAAAGTAGTATATGGAGCATAAAAAATAAAGAACGTACACGTGATCACATAAGGGGCGTCTCTGTCCTCTCGACATTGAGCAGCGTAAACCAATGTTGCCTACCCCACCTCAGTCTAATTAGCACTTCTACCCGGTGGTCTCTATGTTCAGTCCATACCATTATCACTCTTAGCCGATCCACGGCCCCTAGGTGGCTGTTGTACTACCATCTAAGGCTGAGCAAAACCCGGTTCAGAAGCTCGCATCTGATCAGACTGATGTGGACACTCTCTAATCTGGTGCTCTAATGACCCAAACTGTAGACAAGCCCCTAATCCCCTCCAACACTCACCTGGATGGCAGCTACCACAATCACCACAAGGCTGAATCCTAGTAAGAGTAATAGGAACTCCCACTCTAACGGGCCCATTAGGTTTTTCCCATTTCTTAGGCCTCTAAACAGAACTAGAGGGCTTCGAATCCCTCTTATTCTTGCCTCTTTCATGGTCTCTATCCTGGTGCTCCATGCTCTTAACCTCTTCAGTAATCTTTTCCTTATCTACCAAAATAGCAAACTCATGCTCCCTCTATGGTGCAATCAAGACCCTCAGACTATCCCTCAAACCATCCTCAAAACATACATATTTCTCATACTCGGATGCCACCATGCCTTGAGCGTAACGACTTAATCTCAAAAACTCAGCCGCAAACTTATCACCTTGCATGAAATTCATGAGCTCACATCTATGAGCATCAACATAACTCGCGCACACATATTTTCCTTAGAAGGCCATCTTAAAGAAGTCCTAGTTCAGACGATCCAGTTGAGTACCCTCCTCAACTGACAACCACCACTGATAAGTTTTGTCGCGAAGCAAAGAGATTACACCCTTTAGTTTCTGCTCATGAGTGCAGTCAATGTCGTTCATAATCCTCTCAGTGGCCTCTAACAAATACTCGGCCACAGTAGGGGTGACTCTAGTGATGCTCTTAAACAACTTAGCTCCATTGGACTGGAGACATTCAGTTACCGATCCACGGCCCCAAAATCCAGAATGGGGTCCAGCGACCCTCTCCAACACTCTCAACATGGCTTGGGACAGTACGTCATCCCCAGTCGATCGACTTTGAGACCCAATCTCAAAAGCAGGTGAGACCGGTGTCTTACTCATGTCTAAATTCGACATACTGCCCCGAGAGAAGGACTCAACTCAAGCTCCCTACGGTGACTTCCGTACTCATGAATACCACGACCGCGAGTTCCACGAACGCTCAGCGTATTTTCAATTTTATCTACATTATTAAATTTTATGCATCAGTTCCAGTGTTTATTAGCAGATATTTTATGCTCAAGTTATTAGAAGTTTAGAAGTATTTCAGAGGTTTTAGTCTCTAACTAACTCAGTACAGTTTCAGAAAGTACTAACTACAATGTTCTCTAAATTCAGAGATACTTACAGGATCGATGCCTAAGACTCAGTGTACTACATACTTACTCAAAATGATCCAAATTATTTGAAAACCAGTTCTTTTTCAAAACAGAATTTTAGAACCCAAAATTCATAGCCCAAGTTTTCTAACCTGGATCTTATACCATGAAATTAACACCCCAAACATGACTTAGACATTATGGCCGAATTCGAGAGTGTTACAAAGAAGGGTTTTGAAATCGCCGATTCTTCGATAAAACCATGTTCAGTTATTTGACAAAACGATCAAGTATTATAAAACATATCCATTTATACATTTACATTACTGAAGTCATTTTATGTTGTTCTTTAAAGTTAACCATTTATTTCGCAGCGGAAGTTTGAAATTCTTTTGAAACCAAAATCAAGCCCGTGTTTCCAAAAACTATTTATTTAAACCATTTGTTTGCGTGAAGTTTTTTTGTCACGTTGTGGAAAAGAATACAAAATAAAATTCAAATCCAAAAGTTAAAACAATACAGTCCATAGAGTCCCAAAAATTACAAACTCTCAAGAAAAACCAGATTTTAAAATAAAACTGATATTACAAAATAGTAAAACAGTTTTCTGTCAGATGGTCACCGTTGAGCCTCCGTTGCACCGACCGGCCTAAGTCTGCGTATTACCTGAACAGAACAGAAACAGATGTGAGTTTTCGTAAACTCAATGTGTAACCCAACAAAAATAGTCATGCAACATACACAAAATTTCATATACAATCAAATACAGATTCGAACCTAAGTCCATAACAGATAATTTTTGATATCGAAGTCAGATAAATAGAATAGATATGCATAATCCTACCCCCATTCTCTACACACCATCTCTGACCATCCCATCACACCATGTAGGATTAAAAACACCGACCCATCCCTACACACCATATAGTGTTGATAAGACACATAACAGATTATATGCGGCCAAGTTGCCAAAATATAGGCGATAGGTCGCTGTACAGATCACTTCCTGTACATACACAAATCCCACCCCAAACATAAATACAGAATACAGATGCAAAAATAACAGAATAAATAAGCTCGTTTACAGATAACTACATACTCAATAGTACAGTCAGGCATACTTATCTGTTTCCTACTAAAATCAGACTATCAGAGTATTAGATCACATGAAATAGGGTTTGGTTAGCCCTTACCGACCCTACGGTAGGCCCACAGCCGATCAGAATGACTCATGCGACCCTAGGGAATATTTCAAAATCTTGGGCCCACATGCCCAGATTGACCTAGCTCGTGTGGCACACCCGGCCACACTCACACCATCACACGGCCAGCAACACGGTCGGGCATACGCCCATGTGGCTTCGGCAGTGCCCTTTTTCGGCTTTCACTGAACCTCGATTTTTAGTGTTTAGGGTACACACCTGGTTCAATTTTGATGCTACAGCAATCTCGAGCCCTCCAAAACCTAAGAAAGAGCATCCCATTGACCAATTAGTAATCAATCTACGAATCGACAGATAACCCAAAATAACGCACATAACTTACTGTCGATAAGAACCGATACTAACACAGTTTAGATTGTTGAAGCGAAACCCCCTTTACGATAGCCTTCTCCTACACAAAATTTCGCAGAAATCAAATCCCTTACCTACATCACTATGCTACTACGAGAAAAAAAAAACAATAGCTTACCTAAATGTCAAGTTCCAGACTGCAACGTGAAGAACAAAAGATGTAAACAAGTTTGAAGAGGAAAGAAAATGAGAGAAAGAATCAAAGATGTAGAGAAGGAGAACAAGAAGGAAACGTTAGAAAGAGTGAAGAAACTGATGTCTGAATTTTCTCTTAGGAAGAGAGAGAAAACAAAAAAAAACAAAATTAAAAATTAAAAATAAAACAAAATCCTTCAAATTAAGACATAATCTCCTACCAACCCAATTCCAGCTACCCACTCTCTTATCCACTTACACAAACTTCCAAACCCATCCAAACTCTCTCAAACAACCGAGACAAACATTATCACCCATGCTCACGCAAGGATTCAAACACAAGACCTCCTGCAAGCTAACTCCTTCCCACTTGAACTAGCAGGCTCATTCTTCTATGGATTTACAAGCAATTATATTAAAGCCCACCCAATAGGGATAAGGCTTGGATCTAAAATAACAAAATTTCCCAACTGTGGGACTTGAACCCAAGACCTCATACACACACCCAGAACACTTAACCACTAAAGCATATACATATTTGTGTCAAATTTAACCAAAAATAGACTTAAATTATTCAGGGCGTTACACAACTGGTCCAAAAACTCCACAAATTTACTGTACTTGAGTTGTGTATTCTATTTTGATCAATTTATTCCATATCTATATTTATCAATAGATTTATTCAAGATCCTCCTTTTACTTCATTGTTTCAACAATAATATTGCATGTAAAATCATTGTCGACCACTTTTATTATTAGGTTCCACATATTCTCGAATTGACATAGCTTATCGAGATATCTTATTTTCATTATTTTAATCTTCAATTTAAGGTACTTGAATCTTTTCTGAAGTTTTACATATTATTTATGTCTTGGGTCTCTTCTGGAGCATTCGCCTCCACCATATGACCATCTAGAAGAATTTTCATCTTTGGAAGCAATCAATCTATTATTTATTCTAACTGGTTGTCCTATTGGGACATTGATTTAGATTAAAATATTAGATGGTGTATAACACTTGGTTATTCTCATTAAGTTTGTAATTACATCTAATAGTTAACTTATAATGATTTATCCTTGTTGAACTTCTGGTTCAAATTACTCTTCCCCTAACTCATTACAAGTTATTATTTCTCTCCCCCCTAATGTCAAGAAAACTATCGAATCAAAATTGTAATCACAAATCATGTCATAATTGAATCTCCAATACATTCAAAACATCTAATAATACAAATAAGCTTGTAATTTGTAACACCCCAAACCCAGCTTAGACGTTATGGCCGTATCTGGCAATGTCACACGATAGTGTTTTTGTCGTTGTTACGATGAAAACATTCCATGTTATTATCTTTAGTAAACCTTTGTTAGAACTTAGGAAGTCGTCTTTATTCATTTAAAACATTTTTTTTGAAACATCCCTCGTTGCGGAAGCTTTAATAAAATAGCCTAGGTGATCATGCGTTTAGAAATTACTTTAACTTTTTGAAAATCGAATTTCCTACGACCAACAGGTATAAATCCATAAAGTAAAATAAATAAATAAAAACTCAAATTTAAAACTAAAGTCTTAGGGGGTCCATAAATTACAATGCAAATAATCAATAATAATCAAATCATAAATCGTAAATTGAAAACCATGAAGTCCAAAAATTACTGTGGTTATCGCTGAGTCCTCCGTCACAACGATCCATCTAAGTCTAGGGATTACCTGTGCACGTTAAACAAAAAAGGTGAGTTTACATAAACTCAGTGTGTAATCCAGCAGAAACAAACAAACAATCAGTATTCACAGTGCACAGTTGAATAGTCTTGGGCCTAAGCCCTTTCCAGTATCAGTGACAGTTTGGGTCTTAGCCCATCTCAGTAGAGTGTCAAAATGCAGTAGGGCCTTAGCCCATCACAGTATCAGTAGCAGTAACAGTTATTCAGTAGCAAAATCCTACCCAACCAGCCTCTACACACCATTTTCGTCCAACCCTACACTCCATGTGGGAATATAATCAACCCACCCATCCCTACACTCCAAGTAGTACCGAATGCGGCACAATACAGTATTTTGTAGCTGAGCTACCAGCAAATTAGGCTTAAAGTCTTTCAATACACTTCCTCCGAATAACAACCCCCAACCCAATGTAATGCAACATACAATGGATGACATGCTATTATGCAAATTCAGTATAAATATTCAGTTCAGATATTAACATGCTTAGTACATATATTATTCAGTCAATTTCACACATTTAGGGGTCTAAGTAGCGCTTATCGACCTTACATTAGGTTCACAGTCGACTTGGGCGATCTGTGCACCTTAAAAATATTTCAGTAAAAATTGCCCTTGGCCGTGTGATTCATTTTTAAAGTAACACAGGCTAGCTCAATACTCATATATGTTTTCACTATTTACTTATATGTCCATTCAAAGTTGTCTACTTCAGTCATTGTCACTAAATTATTTATATCTTGAGCTACAGAATTCCAAATTAAGATCCGCTTGATGTTTTTGAAACTAGTGTAACATCCTAGAATTAGGGGTTTTGCATTTTATGTTTTTCTCTGTGTTGGGCTCATTTAGCATGTTATTTTGGTGTGTTTGGGGGTCCTAAGAAGGCTCAGGGTCGAGCCTGGGCCTTGGTAAAATTTTGCTTTTTGGGCATAAGGGGAAGAAGCTAGTGGAAGCAGGCCTTAAGGTTAATTATTCGTGGTTGTTGATACAAAAAGGAGTGTGGTATGGTGGCAAGATGACGCCACTTAAGGAGCAAGGGAGTGGCGTCACAAGGGAGAATGAGGGAGGAAGGAATTCGAGTCTCATCTGCCACATTATGGAGCTTTACTTTTGGTGCCAGGATGGAGAAGAGGTGGCATTCAGCTGGGACTCTACATGGTGATTGTGGAATGAGTCAACAAGTTCAAAATGGATAGAGGAGAGGTGCTTGAGAAGTTTAAATCGGTCAACCAATTAGAATTGGTGGATGGAGAGTGAATGGAGGAGGAAATCATGGGATGCGGGGAGAGAGAAGCAGTTTGGCCGAATATGGGAAGGTGTGGGGGAGCATGTTCGATTTTAGCTAGGATAGGTGAGTGCCGAATTTCCCTTTGGTTTTTAGGCATGTCATCCTGGGATTTTCGGCCATTGTGTGTAGGGAGAGAGTGTGCCGAAACTTTTTGGAAATGCTCTAGTGGTTCTTTTGCTTTTATTCCAAATGGAGGCACTTTTGTTCTCTTGAGCTTGGCCAAATTTTTCAGTTGCTTTCCTCTCCTCTTCAATTGTTTTCTTTTATGTTCACTTAGGTCCACTTCTACCTTTTCTCCTGTCATTCTTCTTTCTTTCTCTTGAGACCTCCATAACTGAATCTTTGTTATCTTCTATTGATCTCCTTCAGCCTTTTCTTCATAAAGCCGAAACCCTCTTCCTCTTCTATTACTTCTTTTTCTTATTCATCTCTTCTCCTCCACTTCTTTCTCTTCTAGCCGAATCCTCTTCTAGCTTTTCTTTTCTTTTAGCCGAACCTTTTCAACTTTTGGTATCCCCTATTCTTTCTTCTTGTGACCGAAACACTTCTTCCATTTCTTTCTTTTTCTCTTTTTACATCTCCATTTCTTGTTTCGTTAGCCGAACCTTGAGAAGCAGAGTAGTTAGTTTTCTGTCTACCGAGATTTCCTCTGCTTTTGATAGGAGCTATTTGCCAGGTAATGTTCTTTTCCTTAATTCCTTTGCCATCGATTCTAGTTCTCTTCCTCTCTATCTTGTTAGTTCTAAAGGCCGAAAGCCTCACTCTATTCTTCTTCTTAAGGTCGAATCTCTTCAGTCGACTTTCGGGTTCTTATTGGCTTAGTCCATAGTCGAAGCTGGTGTGGTACGACTTCGTGTTAATCAAGGTAAGGGGTTTCTCTCTAGTCCTATGCGAGTAGTCCCTCTTTTGTTTTACTCTGCCTTAATCAAATCTTTTGGTTAGACAACCAACATTTCTCTTTGAGTACTGATCAAAGATTCTCTCCATGGATGCGAGTGCTAGCCAAACCAATGAGGGGAATGGACTCGTAGTCTCTGCCCCTAAGTTTAAATGACGTGCAATGTCAGCGGTTTGAGACTTTCCGCCGGGTTGTGGTAGGGAGCCGACATCTGCTTGGGTTAGACAAATCGCGGTTATTCCTGCTAGTGAAAGTGTCGACGATCTAGAGTGTTTAGTTCTTTGTGTAATCAGGTGTGTAACGCTCACACTTTTCTTTATTATTTTGCGTTAATAACTGTGTTGGCTGAAAGCCAGAATGACTATATAGACAGTCGAGATACCCTTATGGGTAAGGTTGGAGATACCAGGTAAGTACCTGTATGACTTTGTTTTACGAATAGCATAATCTAAATATATGTATAATTTGATCATCTGCTTACATTGGAAATATGATTGCATTCATCACAAATTGATCATATGTTTGCATGGGCTTTGGGATATGATTGAAAGGGGAAGTGTGATTCAGTGACTGTCACAGTGGTTTGGTACCACAGTAGGTTGGCCCCATGTATATTAATCAGTGCTTATGTCACAGTGGTTTGGTACCACAGTGGTTTGGTACCACAGTGGTTTGGCACCACATACATATATTTATCAGTGATTGTCACAGTGGTTTGGTACCACAATGGGTTGGCCCCACATATATTTATCAGTGACTGTCGCAGTGGTTTGGTACCACAGTGGGTTGGCCCCACATATACATTTATCAGTGACTCTGTCATAGTGGTTTAGTACCACAGTGGCTTGGTGCCACAGGCGTTCTGCTGGTTCAGGTGATGTAGAGGATGGAAAACTAGGTTAGGCTGGGTTGCATTGCATACAATTTTTGATATGCCATGTTGTGAGCGCTAAGGCCCAATGTGTTCTATAGGCTTAGGCCCAGATTGCTTTCGTAAGGGGAATTACACACCGAGTCTCAGTAACTCACCCCTTTGCTTAATTTTGCAGGTAATCATTAGTTCGAGGATTTGGAGCCGAGGAGGACTCTATGGTGGCCATGCATTACTACTTCCGTAAATTTTCATTCCTTTAGTTAAACTTACTTTTACTTTGGGATTTTACTGTAATAAGGCCTCCATAACTTTAATTTGGGGTTTACTTTAATACTGCTATTACATATTTTATAAACTGACAAATATGGAGTTTTTCTAAAATAAAAATGTAAACAAACATTTTTCAAATAATAACACACGTATAACAAGCAAGTAAATTATTAATTCAAAAATTTTTCTTAGAACTACAAACACTATTTTTCAAAATGTCACATTTCTAAATACCCCTAGTTATGATTTCGTATCACAAAACATGTTTTCGACTGTTAAGAGAAAACCGTAAACTTTTTCAAGACAACCTTACAACTGAATCTGATTTTCAAAAAGAAAAACACGGAGATTTTAAAATTTCTTTAAATGATCTTTCCATGTAACATACCAGATCCGATCGTAACATTTAGGCCGGGTTTGGGGTGTTACAACTAGACTCAAATAACTTTTTACCAAAAAATTTTCAGAATTTATAGTTTATCAAATACGTACAGTAAAATTTTTAAAGTTATCCATATTCTGCTGTTTGACAGATTTATCATTTCCTTTCTAAAAATTATTTATCTCTTAGTAAGGAATTTAGATGATGTTTCCGTTTGTTTCTCTTGAAAATAGACTCATTAAGTATTGAAACATATAAATTTATGCCCCTAATTATTTGTTTACAATTTTTGATGATTTTCCTATGACAAAATAGGGGAACCCGAAATCATTCTAACCTTTTCTTACAAAATTTAATATATCTCATGATTTACAATTTCATTGCTTACACAGTTTCTTCTATGAAAAACTAGACTCAATAAAATTTAATTTTATATTTTATTCAACCTCTAACTCAATTCCCACTATTTTTTATGATTTTTCAAAGTTAGACTACTGCTATTATCCAAAAATATTTTAGTGCAAAATGTTGATTTCCAAGTTTATAACACCCTTATTTCCTTTCTCTACAATTTTTTGCATCATTTTCTCTTATTTCTTTTATTTCTCGACAGCAAGCAATTTCAGCTTTTCGCCGAATCCCATTTTTTGCATTTCGGTTACACACCTGGTATCGTTTTTTATACGTAAGCACTCCTAAGCCTCCAGAACCTAAAAATCAACCAACATATCTCTAGATTAATCGCTTAATTCATTTTTAATCAACCAATTTCGGAAGGAACTCGGCTAAAAACCTAGCAAAACCCTTACCTCACTTGAGTAACCACGACTTCCCACAATCACAACTTCGATTCAAAATCACCAGCCCCTTGATTGACTCTTAAACACCAAAAAGGAATCCCCCTTTTAGAGATTAACCAAGAACGATTAACAATAGACAAAACTGTTACTTACCGAACACGAGCAACTAATGATGAACAACCGAATCAATTGGGAAAAAAAGAAAGAAACGGAAGGGGAAAAAATAATGGAAATTTTGGCAGCAACTATGGGAAAGAATCGGCAGAGGAGGGAGAAAAGAAGAAGAAGAAAACGTCAGAAAAAGTTTGGGCAATTAGAGAGAAAACCGAAACTCTACTCTCTCTATTTTTTGCAACAAAAAGATAATCAGATTATTTTCTAATAACCTGTCCCTAATTATCTCCTAAAATCACTCCCTATTAACCCACTAAAACACAACTACTCAGGATTTTGCCCCAACACAACTCTTAGCCGAAATTGGAGCAAAAATATTATCTCCACACTATCACAGAGAATTGAACATAGGACCTCCAACACTCAAACACTCCACTTAACCACCAGACCAGCAGACCATTCTGTTATATACTTATCAACAATTAAATAAAAGCCTATTGACCAAATATTGGGCTTTATTCATAAAAATACCAAAATATTCCTAAGTCATGGCTTGAACTTGGGACCTCTCACACACACTCCCAGAACACTTAACCACTGAAGCAGATACAAATTTGTGTCATACATCTGAAAAAACAAAAAATTAAATTTTGGGGCATTACGTAATTAATATATATTCCCAAATTTATTTGAGGATTCACTCATCTTTGTGCATTGTGATGGAGCAATTGGAACATATACGCACATACAAAAATTCAAATATGAGAAATATTTAGCTCTTGATAAAAAAAAAAAAAACCAATTGTAATTGGGAGTATTTATAACTTATCGGCTTGATGCATACAATACTTAAATCAATATAATCACATGTTGAAATAGGAAGTTTATTTCTCATAAGTAATGGTTTAGATATGAATTAGAGGCGTTCAATCAATAATTTCTCTAAACCATTATGTGCATGAATGAAAAACTTTTACAAAAAAAATTCAAACTCAATCAATAAAAGACTAAGATATAAACTCATCAATATTAGCAAGATGAATCCTCTTAATTTCATGATCTGAAATTAATTATTTAAACAAGCAATCTTGTAAATGAAATGTAACACCTCAAACTCGGCCTAGACGTTATAGCCGGATCTGGCGACGTCACATGATAGTGTTTTGGAAAACATAACTATGTTAAAACCATTTGTAGATATCTTTGCCATTCGTCAAAATGTGTCATTTAATTATTTATCATCCCTTTTCAAAACATTATACGTTGCGGAAGCTTTTAAAATAATTTGCAAGTTCATGTATATTTGATAAACCCTTTATTTATTTTGAAAACCTGCGTCTTATCCTACTGCTAGCTGTTCATAAAAAAATCCCAATTTTAAAAGAAAATCCAGAAGGCCTTATTACTTGAAATTTCCCCAAAAATAATCATTTCATAATTAAAAATAATGATAAAAAAAATTCAGAACCATAGTCACCGCCGAGTCCTCCACTGCATCGATCCGTCTATTGCTGGGGATTACCTGAACAGATTAAACAAAAAAGGGTGAGTTTTCGTAAACTCAGTGTGTGATCCCCACAGAAAACATACACATAACACAATATCAGAATTCAGACATAATTTCACAGTTCGATTCTGAGCTCATTACAGAAACAGTGTGGACCTTTGCCCACTCAGATATAGAATCAAACATTTTACAGGGCCTTAGCCCATTTAAGATAGAATATGCAGAACAGAGTCCTACCTACCAACCTCTACACACCCACTCCGTCCAACCCTACACACCATGTGGGGATCAAATCAACCCACCCAGCCCTACACACCATGTTGTACCAAATGCAGCACATAATCAGAATTTTGCAGCTGAGCTGCCACATAACAAGCTTAAGAGCCTTTCAAATACTTCCTCCAATCATAATCAACCCAACCCCGATGGAATGCAACATACATGGATGACATGCTTTTATGCAGTAAAACTCATACATTCAAATCAGCATACATGCTTAATACAGAAATCAAATAGTCAGATCATTCATTTAGGGGTTTAAGTATTGCTTACCGACCCTACCATAGGTCCATAGTTGACTTGGACGACCCGCGTAACCCTATAGATTTTTCCAAAAAAATGGGCTCACATGCCCATGTGGCCTGCCCGTGTGGATCACACGGCCTGGCCCAGAATCCCCACACCCGTGTAGTTCACCCGTGTGGGCCCACACGCCCGTGTGGCCCACACGACCCAATTGGTCGAGCTCGTGTGTCGCACACGGCCTTGCCTAGCCATCACACGGCCGTGTGGCTCGCGCACGGCCTAGCTCGTCGATCAGATGACCATGTGGTAACTAACAGCCTTGCACACGGCCTGCCACACGGGTGAGCACTCGCCCGTGTGGTGTCGACAGTGAGGTTTTTAGCTTTCACTCAAACCTCTACGTTTTTAGGTACACACCTGGTCTCTATTGAAGCTAAGAGGATCACTAACCACTTTAGAACCTAAGAATCGATATTCTAATGTCCAAATCAGTGTTTAAAATGAAACTATATCGAGATGTTAAACCTAATATCTTCCAAAACCTTACCTTCAATCAAGCCACCGAAATTCCTCGAACCTAAGTGTTCAAACAGCAACTACGAGTCTCTAAATCTTCCCCTATCTGGCATTAATGACGTACATCAATATAAGCCAACAATGAAAGTAAAAACTACACTATTCATCTTACCGAATCAAGGTGGAAACGAATGTTGCATAGAATGAGGGGACTACAGAGTGGATCGAAATTAAAATATGGTAGTGAGGAAAAGAGAAAGAACGAAAAAAAGGGAAGGGGAAAAAGGAAGATGGAAAATCGGCTATGGAAAGGAAGGACACTGAAATTTCGGTAGAGAGAGATTTTTGGAAAACAAAACTGCTTAAAAAGTCTGATCCTCTCCTAATTTTCCTCCCACTAATTTTATTCACAAACCACCACTCAGTCTCCCATCTTAGCACAACTTTAGCCGAAACTAGGAGCAAAAATTAATGCCATTGTCGTTCCATAAACTCGAACCCAAGACCTCCTTCACACCAACACTCCACTTAACCACCAGACCAGCAGGCCCATTCTGCTAATTACCTACACACTTTTACTTAAAAGCCTACTAACCAAATTTTGGGATTTATTCATAAAAATACCAAAATTTACCCAAGTTGAGACTTGAACTTGGGACCTCTCAGACACGCCCAAACACACCCAAATCACTCAACTACTAAAGCATATAGGTATTTGTGTCTTGAAATTACAGAAGCCAAAATTAATGGAAAACCGAAGCGTTACAACTCTACCCCCCTCAAAGAAAATTTCGTCCTCGAAATTTTGCCTGATCAGAAAAGGTGAGGATACTACTGACGCATCGTATCCTCTGGCTCCCAAGTGGCCTCCTCAGTGCTATGATTCCGCCACAGCACCTTTACTAAGGGGATAGACTTCCTTCGGAGCACTTTAATGTCGCGATCTAGGATCTGAACTGGCTCCTCCTCAAATGTCAGATTTGGTCTAACCTTAATGTCCTCAATATGAACAACATACGTGGGATCAGAGCGGTAGCGTCTCAATATTGAGACATAGAACACATCATGTATGTGATTCAACTCCGGAAGAAGCTCCAACTGATATGCAACTGGCCTTACTCTTTTCAGAATACAGTATAGCCCAATAAACCGAGGGCTCAGCTTATCCTTGCGACCGAACCTCAAGACCTTCTTCCATGGTGAGACCTTGAGAAAAACTAAGTCCCCCACAGAATACTCGATATCTTTTCTTTTCAGATCCACGTAGGACTTCTTCCTATCAGATGCTGGTTTCAGACGATCCCGTATTAACTGAACCTTATTTTTCGTTTTATAAACCAATTTTAGACCCAGAACACGTCACTCCCCCAACTTAGTCCAACCTAAGGGAGTGTGACACTTACAACCATATAGGACCTCATACGGTGCCATCTGGATACTAGCCTAATAGCTGTTGTTATAGGCGAACTCTGTCGACGGCAAATACTTCTCCCAACTGCTTTAGAAATTTATAACACAGCTCATCAACATGTCCTCCAGTACTTGAATCACCCTCTCTGACTTACCATCTGCCTGAGGATGGAAAGCAGTACTGAATTCCAATCTCAAACTCAGAGCTTCGTGCAATTTCTTCCAAAACTGAGACGTGAAGCGAGGATCCCTATCGGAGATAATCGAGACAGGAGCCCCATGTAGTCTCACTATTTCAGATAAATATAACTTAGCCAACTTCTGGAGAGAAAAGTTCATCCTGACCAGAATGAAGTGAGCAAATTTGGTTAATCGATCCACGACGACCCAGATAGAATCCTTCTTAGTGGGTGTTAAGGGCAACCCACTAATGAAGTCCATCGTTACTCGTTCTCATTTCCACATTGGAATCTTTACCAACTGCAGCAACCCCAAAGGCAACTAATGCTCAGCCTTAATTTGCTGACAAGTCAGACAACGAGCAATGAAGTCAGTAACCTCTCGCTTCAACCCTGGCCACTAGTATAACTCTCGCAAACCTCTGGGATGCATAGCATAAGGGCTACTATGCGCCTCCCTTAGAATCGACTGTCTCAAATCCTCATCATTCAGCGAAAACAAAATACCCCTTCACTGTTGATTCCAAAATTTGTAGCATCTCCATTCTCAACCTGACGGAACCTCAACTTGAGAGACTTATCCCCCATCTGTTTACCTCTAATCTAATCAATCCACGTAGGTTTAACCTGAAGCTCAGCTAATAGACTCCCATCGTCGAATAAGCTAGGTCAAGCGAACATCGCTCTCAGATCGGTTATTGCCCTGTGGCTTAAAGCATCTGCCACCACATTTGCCTTACCATGGTGGTACTTGATGGTGCAGTCATAGTCCTTAAGCAGTTCAACCCATTTACATTGCATAAGGTTTAACTCTTTTTAGGTAAGGGGATACTTGAGGAATTTTTGATCAATGTAGATAGTACACTTCTCGCCATACAGATAGTGCCTCTAGATTTTCAAAGCGAAGACAACTACAGCCAGTTCCAAATCATGCATCGGATAGTTTGCCTCATGTGTCTTGAGCTGACGAGATGCATAAGCTACTACTTTACCATCCTGCATCAGAACGCAACCTAGACCCACGTACAACGCATCACTGTATACCATAAAATCCTTCCCAAATTTAGGCTGTATCAGAACTGGAGTCTGCATCAGAACAGATTTAAGCTTCTCGAAGCTCTTTTGCTGCTTATAGGTCCAGAAAAAGGGAACTCTCTTACGCAGAAGCTTGATCAATGGTACCGCGATCAAAGAGAACGCTTCTACGAAGCGTCGATAATAACCTATCAGCCCCAGAAAGCTACGGATTTCAGACACATTCATCGGCTGTTTCCACTCCAACACAGCCTCAATCTTACACGGATCAACAGAATCCCCTCCACAGAAACTACATGCCCCAAAAAGGTTACTTCTCGGAGCCAGAATTCACACTTACTAAGCTTCGCATACAACTGTTTCTCGTGAAGCGTCTGTAATACCACTCGGAGGTGCTCATCGTGCTCGTCCTCAGTCTTTGAATACACTAGAATGTCATCAATGAAGACTACCATGAACCAATCAAGATAGGGCTAGAACACTCGATTCATCAGATCCATAAAAGTTGCTGGTGCATTCGTCAGTCCAAATGGCATTACTAAGAACTCGTAATGGTCATACCGAGTCCTAAATGCCGTCTTATGCACATCGGTCTCTTTAACCTTCAGTTGGTGGTATCCAGATCGCAAATCAATTTTGGAGAAAACAAAAGCCCCTCTGAACTGGTCAAGTAAATCATCTATCCTCAGTAGTGGGTACTTGTTCTTAATGGTTAACTTATTCAATCGGTGGTAGTTGATACACATACGCATGGATCCATCCTTCTTTTTCATAAACAACACAGTGCTCCCCATGGAGACACACTAAGGTAGATGAACCCACGATCCAGTAACTCTTGAATCTGAGCCTTAAGCTCTACGAGCTCCTTTGGTGCCATTCTATAAGGGGCGATGGACACCGAAGCGGTACCAGGAAAGAGCTCGATCCCAAATTCTACTTCTCGGTTCAGAGGCAAACCCGGTAATTTCTCAGGAAAAACATCCGAAAAGTCTCTTACCGAAGAGTCCTCAGAATTTGAAACACTGATATAGGCTAAGAATGCCTCACATCCTTTCCGTACCAACTTTTCTGCCACCAACACAGAAATCACATTCGCCAGATAATCCCGATGTTCCCTAATCACCACTACTTCGTTATCCTCTTCGGTTCTTAAAACCACCCTTTTCGTCGCACAGTCCAGACTTACTCGGTGCTTGACCAGCCAGTCCATTCCCAGAATCAAATCGAACTCTCCAAATGGAAGCTCCATCAGATTAGCCAGAAATACTGTCCCTTGAACCTTTAGCGGAACGTCTCTAAACAATTTACTAACCCTGATAGATTGCCCCAACGGACACGCAACGGTTATCTCGCTCGAAATATTCTCAACCGAAATCCCTAAAGTTTTAGACACAGAGCTAGCTACGTAAGAGCGTGTAGAGCCTATGTCTATCAATGCAGTGTATGGTACATCAAAAATTAAGAACGTACTCGTAATGACATCCGAAGTATCACCATCCTCTTAGCGACGTGCAGTATAAACTAGTGCAGGCTGCCCCGCCTCAGTCGGTCCCGCACCTCTGCCCAGTGTTCTCTGTCCTCGGCCCATACCGTTACCACCCCTGGCCTGACCTCGGCCCCTAGGTGGCTGCTGAGCTACTCTCGGTGGCTGCGCAATACCAGTACCCACAGCTTGCATCTGATCAGCCCTAGTGGACAATCCTGGACACGATGCTCAGTCGACCCACATCTCAAACATGCCGCAGTAGTCCGCCAACACTTGCCCGGATGGCCTTTACCACAGTGCCCACACAGCGCCACCCCAGCAGGTGCAACAGGAGGCCCCACTCTCACTGGCCGCTCCGTTCTGGCCTTTTTCTTAGGCCTCATCATAGAATTCGAGGGCTCCAATTCCCTCTTATTCTTTCCTTTCTCACGGTTCTGGAACTCAGCGCGCTTAACCTCCTCAACGATCTTCGCCTTATCCACCAGAGCAGAAAAATCACACTCTCTCTACAGAGCTACCAGAACCTGTAAATTATCCATGAGTCCATCCTCAAAACGGATGCATCACTCATATTCAATCACCACCATACCCCGGGTATACCAACTCAATCCCAAGAACTCGGCCTCATACTCGGGCACAGAGCGATCCTCCTGGTGAAATTAAGGGACTCACGCCTCCTAGCATCAATGTAGCTAGCTCCCACATACTTATTCTGGAAAGTCATCTTAAAGTAGTCCCAAGTCAGGTGGTCGGGCTGAGTGCCCTCCTTAACAGTCAGCCACCATTAGTAAGCCTCGTCGCGCGGAAGGAAGCGATTTCTTAAGCTTTCCGCCGATGAGTAAAATCCAGATCATCCATAATTCTTTTCGTGGCCTCCATCTAGTATTCGGCCACGTTAGGGACGACTTTAATGACACCCTTGAATAATTCAACCCCATTGGATCGGAGTCGTTTCGTAACCGACCCTCGGCCCCCAGATCCAGTTTTGGGTTCAGTGACCTTCTTTAAAATCCAAAGCATGGCTCGGGATAGTGCGTCATCCCCAGCCTCATGATCGTGAGACCCAGTCTCTGTAGTAGGTGAGATTGGCGTCTCGCTCGTATCCAGATTGGGCAGATTCTCAAATGCGGAGTACCCAGCTCGAGCCCCCCTATGGCCTCTACCACGGCTACTAGTACCCCATCCGTGGATACCTTATGCGCTCATCGTAATTTCAGAATTCGTCTATATTAACAGTTTTATGCATTAGTTTACAGTTCTAATATTTATTAACAAATGTTTTATCCAGAATAGTATTAGAAGTTCAGAGTTCGTTATCTCAAAATGCAGTTTTTACTATGATTTTTAGTTTTGCTACGGTTTTCAGTTTACACTACCTAAAGTGTTTCAGTACAGTATACTACCAAAGGTTGTTTCAAGCATGCAAGTAGTATTTCAGACAAATTTAAGCAAAGATAAGAACACTTACAGGATCAGTGCTGGAGACTCAGTGTACTATATACTTATTCCAAAGATATTTTGAATCATTTAAAAATAATCATTCCAGAAAAACCATTTAAAGACCCAAACCACAACCAAGTTTTGCAACTGGGCTCTGATACCACTAAATGTAACACCCCAAACCCGGCCTAGACTTTATGGCCGAATCTGGCGACGTCACATGATAGTGCTTTGGAAATAATAACTATGTTAAAACCATTTGTAGATATCTTGGGCATTCATCAAAACGTGTCATTTAATTATTTATCATCCCTTTTCAAAACATTATATGTTGCAGAAGCTTTTAAAATAATTTGCAAGTTCGTGTATATTTAATAAACCCTTTATTTATTTTGAAAACCCGCGTCTTATCCTACTACTAGCAATTCATAAAATAAAAATCCCAAATTTAAAAGAAAATCCATAAGGCCTTATTACAAGAAATTTCCCCAAAAATAACCAATTCATAATTAAAAATAATGACAAAACAAATATTCAGAATTGTGGTCACCGTCGAGTCCTCCACTGCACCGATCCGTTTACTGCTGGGGATTACCTGAACATATTAAATAGAAAGGGGTAAGTTTTCGCAAACTCAGTGTGTGATCCCCACAGAAAATATACACATAACACAATATCAAAATTCAGTCATAATTTCACAGTTCGGGTCTGAGCCCATTACAGAAACAGTGTGGACCTTAGCCCACTAAAATATAGAACTAAACATTTTATAGGGCCTTAGCCCATTTCAGACAAAATATGCTGAACCGAGTCCTACCCACCAGCCTCTACACACCAACTCCGTCCAACCCTACACACCATGTGGGGATAAAATCAACCCACCCAGCCCTACACACCATGTTGTACCGAATGCAGCACATAATCAAATTTTTGCAGCTGAGCTGCCAGATAACAGGCTTAAGAGCCTTTCAGATACTTCCTCCAATCATAATCAACCCAACCCCGATGCAATGGAACATACATGAATGACATGCTTTTATGCAGTAAAAATCATACGTTCGAATCAGCATACATGCTTAATACATAAATCAAATAATTAGATCATTCATTTAGGGGTCTAAGTATTGCTTACCGACCATATAGTAGGTCCACAGTCGACTTGGGTGACCCATGTAACCTTAAAGAGTTTTCTAGAAAAATGGGCTAACATGCCCATGTGGCCTACCCGTGTGGGGCCACATGCCCCAAATTGGCCTTGGTCGTGTGGGTCACATGGCTTGGCCCAGAATCCTAGACGCTCGTGCGGTTCACTCATGTGGTCCTATATGCCCGTGTGGCCCATATGACCCAATTGGTCCAGCCCGTGTGTAGCACACGGCCTTGCCCAGCCATCACACAGCCGTGTCGCTTGTGCACCGCCTGGCTCGTCGATCACACGGTCATGTGGTGACTAACAGTCTTGCACATGGTCTACAACATGGGCGAGTACACGCTCGTGTGGTGTCAACAGTTGTAACACCCCTTATCCATGTCCGACGCCAGGATAGGATACGAGGCATTCCCGTACTTAACGTTACTTGAACTTGCATTATTAGGCCATAAAGCTTCTTTTCAACTTAGAACCTTTCCTTCTTAATCATAACATACACATTATGGGCCTACAAGGCCTTCAACTTACATCCGGAAGGATTCGAAGTTCAACCGGAAACTTTTACTCTTTTATATAATTTTTCCCTAAACAGGGGTCACACGCCCGTGTGGGCAGGCCGTGTGGTTACACACGCCCATGTCTCTAGCCGGTGTAGAAATAATTTTTTAATTCGAACCTATAGGCGTTTTCATGCAGCTGGACACACGCTCGTGTCTTTGGCCCATGTCCTTCACACGGCCTCGACACGCCCGTGTCCTTGCCCGTGTGTGAAAACTAGAGGTCTTCTGTTTATGATCTTAGCAACCCTTTAAGGAGCACAGGGCCTAGGCACACGACCGTGCACTAGCCCGTGTGACAAATCAAATTCTTGTAACCAATTGCAGGGGACACACGGCCTATCAACACACCCATTGGGGTTGACTGTGTGTCGCACACAGCTTGGACACAAGCCCGTGTGTCTGTCTATGTGGACAACTAGAGGCTATTTTCCAAGCCTTTTTGCCACCCTGAAACATAAATTCATTCATTCCATCACAAGTAGCACATACATAGAAATATTAAACTTTGAAGAATTCTTAACATTTTCTTTCATTCCATCCATAGCTTACTCAATAACTTGCATGAGCATTCATTTTATTATACTCATCAACTTTATAACATGAACTTGGCAATATTGGCCAACTCACCATGGCCATTTACAAAATGAGTGTAAAACATTAATAGCCAACCCTTTGGCCATCAAGCATGACATGACACAAAACAATCAAGTTCCTATAGATGCCATATTCAAAATGAAGTGACTTTACTATACCAAAAAAGGTTGATAGTGTGATTCGAGCTCCAACGTTTTATGATCCCCGAGCTAACTTGGCAAAACCACAAGGAAAAGGGAAAAGAAAGGGGTAAGCATATAGCTTAGTAAGTTGCATGAAATTCTATAACAATATAATTGTTTACTCTAAATTCATCCATCTATTAAGACAATAGCAACATAAATCTCAAATGCTTAGGCATACATATTCATACTTACTCACTCTTATTCTTATCCATTTCATGTCACATAACTTAGCACATATGCTAACATGAACATAAACTCAATTTTTTTTTCATCATTCTTATCATGAATGAAACTCAAAGTCATCCATAAACGGATTTAGCTCTATACTATTTTACATACTTAGCTCTTTTGACCATAAACAAACTGAATTATTATGGGATATTCGAACTCATCATGCATAAATCTTGATGCCAACGCCATATCCTGAGTATTGTCTTACATGGCTTCACCTCTTGACGCCGTTTCCATATCCCAGATTTGGTCTTACACGGAATCTTATAACTTGATGTTGATGCCATGTCCCAAACATGGTCTTATACCAAATCGTACATGAATGTCGATGCCTTGTCCCAAACAAGGTCTTTTACGAGATCTTCCTTTGGTGCCGAGGCCATATCCCATACATGATCTTACATGGGACCTTCATTATTCAATGCTAATACATGAGTATCCTCATTATTCCGAATCTTTATTCGGGATTTCACATAACTTATTTTCACCATTTCCTCATCGAGGCTACATCACTCGATTATTCATAGTAATAACATACATTGTCACAATATTAAGTAGTTTCAAACAACCAAAACATTATGAAACTTTAACTTCATACAAACTTATCTCGATTCTCAAAATGTGTATCGATGCTCGATTTAGTCCTCGATTTTGTTCTTGCCTCGGTTTCGATCCGGGCTTCATGTTTCTTGATCTATAATAACAATTTCACTTGTTAAATACACAATTGACTAAATCGACTCATAATTCATATTTTGGAAAAATTATGATTTTGCCCTCAAACTTTTACATAATTTCATTTTTACCCTTAGGCTCGTAAAATAATTTTCATTCAACTTTCTTGTATTTCAAGCCTAGCCAAATCATATTCTCAACTATAACAACGTTCAATTTGCACTATTTCACTCATGTATGTCCATTTTCATAACTTTTACAATTTGGTCCTTACATGCATTTTTCATGAAAATCACTTAGAAAAAGATGTTTATCATACATAAAACTTTCATATTCCTCCATAAAACATCAAAATAATTGCATGTCACACATTGGTAAATTTTTGAATATGAATCCTAGCTCAAAATATAGCTAGAAATAGCTAAACCGAGCTACGAGGATCTCAAAAATATAAAACTCCTTAAAAACGGGGCTAGGATGCACTTACTATCAAGCTTGAAAGTTGAAGAAACCCTAGCTATGTCTTCCTTGTGATTTTTGGCCAAGGGGGAGGAAGACGAACACCATTTTTGACTTATTTTCCCTTTTAATTCTTTTATTAACCAAATGACAAAAATGCCCTTAATGATCCTTTCTTAAGATTTTTCCTTCCCATGTCCATTTTTTTCCATCTTAACAATGGTCTTATTGCTAAATAAGGACCTCTAGTAATTTTTATAATTCTATTTCATACTTAAATCTTCTATAATCTCATATTTTCTAATCTTTGCAATTTAGTCCTAATGGACAATTTATTCACTAATTAGTAAAATTTCTTTATGAAAATTTCACACAATCATGCAAGCATCTCATAAGCCTTATAAAAATCATCAAAACATATATTTCTACTTAGGATTTGTGGTCTCACACCACTATTTTGACTAGGCCCTAAATCAGGCTGTTACAATTTTCCCCTCTTAGGGATTTTCGTCCCCAAAAATTTTACCAGCAACAAGGTTTGGGTACTGGTTCTTCATAGCCTCATCGAGCTCACATGTAGCCTCTTCTACCCCATGTCTTTGCCATAATACTTTCACAAGGGCTATACTTATATTTCTCAATTGCTTGACTTCCCAAGCTAAAATCTTGATTGGTTCTTCATTATATGTCATATCAGGTTGAATCTCAACCTCTGTCGGTGTAATTACATGTGAAGGGTATGATCAGTAACGTCGCAACATAGATACGTGAAATATATCATGAATCTTTTCTAAGTCAGACGATAAAGCCAATCGATAGGCCATCGGCCCTATACTTTCAGTGATCTCATATGGTCTGATAAAACTCGGACTCAATTTGCCTTTTCGGCCAAATCTAAGAACTTTCTTCCACGGCGACACTTTCAAGAATACTCTATCACCGACTTGATACTCAATCTCTTTTCTTTTGAAATCAGAGTAGGATATTTGTCTATCAGAAGCAGCTTTTAAACAATCTCGAATCACCTTTACCTTCTCTTCGGTTTCTCTAAGCAAATCAACCCCGTGGATCTGGTTATCCTTAAGTTTAGTCCAATATAAAGGCGTTCGACACTTACGACCATACAAAGCCTCATAAGGCGCCATTTTCAAGCTTGCCTGATAACTGTTATTATAAGAAAATTCCACCAAAGGTAGATACCTCTCCCAACTGCCTTGAAACTCAAGAACGCAACACCGAAGCATATCCTCAAGTATTTGTATTAACCTCTCCGACTGTCCGTCAGTTTGCGGGTAAAAAGTCGTACTAAAGCTGAACTTTGTACCCAAGGCCTTCTGCAACTTTTTCCAAAAGCTGGATGTAAATCTCGGATCCCTATCCAAAATAATCGATAAAGGCACTCCATGTAGCCTCACGATTTCAGAAACATACAAGTCTGCCAACTTATCAAGTGAAAAATCAACACGTACAGGTATGAAATGGGCCAACTTCATAAGTCTGTCTATCACAACCCATACGACATCTTTCTTGCTCGGTGTCAACGGCAAACCCGTTACAAAATCCATGGTAACACAATCCTATTTCCACTTGGGTACCATAATAGGTTGAAGTAAATCTGAGGGTACTTAGTGTTCAGCCTTTACTTGTTGAAAAATCAAACGTCTTAAAACAAACTCAACAATATCTTTCTTGATACTCGGCCACCAATACTGTTTCTTCAAATCATTATACATCTTGGTGCTACCCAGATGTACAGATAAGCATCCATTATGTGCCTCATGCAAAACTTTTCAAATGAGCTCACCTTTTCTTGGTACACAAACTCTATCTCTGAACATCAAACACCCATCTGAATAAATACAGAAATCAGACTCAACACTCAACTCACATTGAACTCTTTTGGCTTGCAATTCACTGTCATCTTTCTGTGCCTCATAAATATCTTGGAGGAACATCAGTCTAGCCCTCAACTCAGCTAGAATAGAACCATCATTGGACAAACTCACTCATGTATTCATAGCCGTCAAGGCAAATAGGGATTTCTTACTCAAGGCATTAGTGACTACATTCGCCTTTCCCGGGTGGTAGTCAATAACTAATTCATAATCTTTTATCAACTCTAACCATCTTCGTTGTCTTAAGTTCAATTCCTTTTGTGTCATTAAATACTTTAAACTTTTGAGATCGGTGAAAATCTGACATCTTTCACCATACAAATGGTGTCTCCAAATCTTCAATGCAAAAACAATGGCAACCAATTCTAGATCATGCATCGGATAATTCTTCTTGTGTGGCTTTAACTGTCTGGAGGCATATGCTATCACCTTGCCTTCTTGCATAAGTACAGAGCCCAATCTATTTAAGGACGCATCGCTATAAATCACAAATTCTTTTCCTGATTCTGGTTGTACTAGAACTGGAGCCTCTGTCAACATTACCTTTAGTTTCTCAAAACTTTGTTGGCACTTTTCTGTCCATTCAAACTTTCCATCTTTCTATAACAGTCTTGTCATTGGAGTCACTATCATAGAAAACCTCTTAATGAATCACCTATAATAGAGGCTAAGCCCAGAAAACTTCTAACCTTAGATACATTTTTCGGCTGTTTCCAATCAACAATAGCTGAAATCTTACTTGGGTCGACTCGGACTCCCTCTCCCGAGACAATATGTCCCAGAAATCCTGCTTCCTTGAGCCGAAATTCACTTTTGGTAAACTTGGCATACAATTGATTATCTCATAAAATCTGTAAAACGGTCCTCAAGTGCTCAATATGTTCATGCTCATCACGAGAATATATCAATATGTCATCAATAAAAACCATAACAAACTTGTCCAAGTATGGCTGAAAAATACGATTCATTAAATCCATAAACGCAGTAGGGGCATTAGTTAAACCAAAAGGCATGACTAAGAATTCATAGTGCCCATACCTCGTCCGAAATGCAGTTTTAGGAACGTCTGAGTCTTTTACTCTTAACTGGTAGTATCCCGACCTCAAGTGTATCTTGGAGAACACAGTGGCTCCCTTCAGTTGATCAAACAAATCGTCGATCCTTGTGAATGGGTACTTGTTCTTCACTGTTACCTTATTAAGTTGACGATAATCTATGCATAATCTTATAGAGCCATCTTTCTTTTTCACAAATAGCACTGGAAAACCCCACAGAGAATAACTCGGTCTAGCAAAACCTTTGTCCGTCAACTCTTGTAACTGTGCTTTCAATTCCTTCAACTCAGTTGGGGCCATCCTGTAAGGAGCAATCGATATAGTTGCCATACCAGGAGCTAACTCAATGCTAAATTCAACCTCTCTAACTGGTGGCAACCCTGGCAATTCTTCTGGGAATACATCTGGGTACTCACATACTATTGGAACTGATTCAATCTTTAACTTAGTTTCTTTAGCATTCATAACAAAAGCAAGATATGCTTCATACCCCTTTCTTATATACCTCTAAATAGACATATGAGAGATCACTACAGGTGATCCGTCTTGTGCATCTGATTCAACACGAAGAGTGTCCCCATTTTCATATCTAATCTCAATATATTTCTTTCCACAATTTACTGTCACATCATGAGTGGTTAACCGGTCCATACCAAGAATAATATCAAATTCATCAAATGGCAATAGCATAAGATTTGCCTTAAAATAATGACCTCTAATCATCAATGGGCAACCTTTGCATACTTTATCAACTAGTACACTTTTGCCTAAAGGATTAGACACTTTTATCACGAACTCCGTAGACTCAACAGGTATGTTCATGCTAGATGCTAATTTTATGAAAATGTATGAATTGGTAGACCCCGGATCAATTAAAGCAATAACATTAGTGTCATGAAGAGAAAATGTACCCGTAATTACATCGGGAGATGATGCCTCTTCATGAGCGCGAATGGCGTAAGTCATTGCAAGCGCTCTACCCTCAGATCGTGCAGCCTGCTCTCAGGGAGTACACTTACTACTCACCCTACTTTTTGGGGTTCTTTTGTTGTCTTCCTCTAGTAGTGCCTCCCGATCTTGCATCTTGAGGCTTCTCTTTCTCATCCACCTTGGGGCAATTTCTAATAAAATGGTCTAGAGACCCACACCTGAAACAAGCCTTTTCATTTGCTCGACATTCACCGAAATGACATTTGCAACACTGTGGGCACTCCAGTCTACTTGGTCAGGTGTTGCCAACACTAGTGACTGAGGTAGTTTGAGCCTTATTTCCCAAGTATTGTTTACTCTTTCTTCTGCTTGAAAACCTGGTGGAAGTAGCTGATCAAGTAGAGAAATCTCTCGACTTCTTGGATGAGGACTAAAATGACTTACTCCACTGTCTCTTTCTTGAATCACGGAACTCTATTTCGGCTTTTCTTTTCTCTTTAACTAATTCTTCGACTTTACAAGCCCGATCCACTAGCATAACAAATTCCTTCAACTCGAGGACACCAACAAACAATTTGATATCCTCATTTAGTCCGTCCTCAAACCTCTTACACATGATGGCTTTGGAGGACACACATTCTCAAGCGTACTTGCTGAGCCTCACAAACTCGCGCTCGTACTTAGTTACTATCATCTCTCCTTGTTTCAGTTCAAGGAATTCCTTTCTCTTCTGGTCAATGAACATCTGACTGATATACTTCTTTCGAAACACTTCTTAAAAGAACTCTCATGTGATCCTTTCCCTTGGTACTACCGACACAAGGGTATTCCACCACTGATAAGTGAAATCTCTCAACAGAGAAACCACACACTTCATGCACTCTTCAGGTGTGCAAGATAATTCATCAAATACTCTAATGTTAATCTCAAGCCAAAATTCGGCTCTTTCTGGATTATAATATTTACTAGCCCTGAATTCTTCGGCTCCTTGTTTCTGGATTCTATCAACCGGAGGCTTTTCTCTTCTTATAACTTCTACCACTTGGGGCACTACATAGGTAGGCTGAGGAATAGGCAAGGGTAGGGGAGGTGGAGGATTTGGATATGCTCGATTGTACTCTGAGTACCAATTGCTCATCATACGGAGAAAGGCTTCCCGGGCCTCTTCTCCCTAACCCAAAGTTTCGGGTCTACTCTCTATTGGCGCGGCCCCTTGCATAGGAGTCGACGCATTATTTGAAGCATCATTGGCTGCAGCTCAGTCAGGATTAGGGTCCATTGACTATATAAAAAACACAATTCAAATCGTCAGGAGTCGTCACACTATCATTACACAAGTACTCTTACGTATGGCATGTATAACTAGACTCATACTTAAGCCACGTTAGTCAGAGAATCGACTACACTGTAGCTCTGATACCACTAAATGTAATACCCTTTACCCATCTCTGGCGCCGGGACAGGATACGAGGCATTACCGTACTTAACCTTACTTGAACTTGTATTATTGGGTTATAAAGTTTCTTTTCAAATTAGAACCTTTCCTTCTTAATCATAACATGCACATTATGGGCCTACGAGGCCTTGAACTTACTTCCGGAAGGATTCAAAGTTCAACTGAAAACTTTTACTCTCTTAGAAAATTTTGCCTAAATAGGGGTCACACGCCCGTGTGGGCAGTCCGTATGGTCAGACACGCTCATGTCTCTAGCCCGTGTAGAAATAATTTTTTAATTTGAACCTACAGGGGTCTTCACACGGCTGGATACAGGCCCGTGTCCTTCACACAGCCTCAACATGCCCGTGTCCTTGCTCGTGTGTGAAAACTAGAGGTATTCTGTTTATGATGTCAGCAACCCCTTAAGGAGCACACGGCCTAGGCTCACGCCCGTGTGTTGGCCTGTGTGATGAATCAAATTCTCGTAACTAATTGTAGGGGACACACGGCCTATCAACACACCCATTGGGATTGACTGTGTGTCGCACACAGCTTGGATACACGCCCGTGTGTCTGCCCGTGTGGACAACTAGAGGCTATTTTCCAAGCCTTTTTGCCACCCTGAAACATAAACTCATTCATTTCATCACAAGTAGCACATACATAGCAATATTAAACTTTGAAGAATTCTTAAGATTTTCTTTCATTCCATCTATATTTTACTTAATAACTTGCATGAGCATTCATTTCAATATACTCATAAACTTTATAACATGAACTTGGCAATATTGGCCAACTCACCATGGCCATTTACAAAATGAGTGTAAAATATTAATAGCCAACCTTTGACCTTCAAGCATGACATGACACAAAATAATCAAGTTCCTATACATGTCATACTCAAAATGAAGTGACTTTACTATACCAAAAGAAGGATTGATAGTGTGATTTGATCTCCGACGTTTTACGATCCCCGAGCTAACTTGGCGAAACCATAAGGAAAAGGGAAAAAAGAGGGGTAAGCATATAGCTTAGTAAGTTTGCATGAAATTCTATAACAACATAATTATTTACTCTAAATTCATCCATATATTAAGACAATAGCAACATAAATCTCAAATGCTTAGGCATACTTATTCATACTTACTTATTCATACTTACTCTTATTCTTACCCATATCATGTAACATTATGATTTCTTAACTTGCACATATTCATGGTACATGTATCACTCAATTACGTAACTTAGAATACATGCTAACATGAACATAAACTCAATTTTTTTTCATCATTCTTATCATGAATGAAACTCAAGGTCATCCATAAATGGATTTAGCTCTATACTATTTTACATACTTAGCTCTTTTGACCATAAACAAATCGAATTATTGTGGGATATTCGAACTCATCATGCATAAATCTTGATGCCAACGCCATATACCGGATACGGTCTTACATGGGTTCACCTCTTGACGTCGCTGCCATATCCCAGATATGGTCTTACACGGAATCTTATAACTCGATGTTGATGCCATGTCCCAGACATGGTCTTATACGAAATCGTACATGAATGTCGATGTCATGTCCCGGACATGGTCTTTTACGAGATCTTACTTTGATGCCGAGGCCATATCCTAGACATGGTCTTACACGAGACCTTTATTATTCAATGCTAATACATGGGTATCCTTATTATTCCGAATCTTTATTCGGGATTTCACATAACTTATTTTCACCATTTCCTCATCGAGGCTTCATCACTCGATTATTCATAGTAATAACATACATTGTCATAATATTAAGTAGTTTCAAACACCCAAAACATTATGAAACTTTAACTTCATACAAACTTACATCGATTCTCAAAATGTGTATTTATGCTCGATTTAGTCCTTGATTTTGTTCTTGCCTTGGTTTCTATCTGGGCTTCGTGTTTCTTTACACACATTGACTAAATCGACTCATAATTCATATTTTGGCAAAATTATGATTTTACCCCTAAGCTCGAAAAATAATTTTCATTCAACTTTCTTGTATTTCAAGCCTAGCCGAATCATATTCTCAACTATAACAACCTTCAATTTCCACATTTCGCTCATGTATGACCATTTTCATAACTTTTACAATTTGGTCCTTACATGCATTTTTCATGAAAATCACTTAGAAAAAGATGTTTATCACACATCAAACTTTAATATTTCTCCATAGAACATCAAATAAAATACATGTCACACATGGGTAAATTTTTGAATATGAACCCTAGCTCAAAATATAGCTATAAATAGCTAAACCGAGCTACGAGGATCTCAAAAATATAAAGATCATTAAAAACGGGGCTGGGATGCACTTAACTATCAAGCTTGAAAGTTGAAGAAACCCTAGCTATGTCTTCCTTGAGATTTTAGACCAAGGGGGAAGAAGATCGAAACCATTTTTGACTTATTTTCCCCTTTAATTCTTTTATTAACCAAATGACAAAAACGCCCTTAATGATCCTTTCTTAAGATTTTTCCTTCCCATGTCCATATTTTTCCATCTTAACATATAATGGTCTTATTGCTAAATAAGGACCTCTAGTAATTTTTATAATTCTATTTTATACTTAAATCTTTTAGAATCTCATATTTTCTAATCTTTGCAATTTAGTCCTAATGGACAATTTATTTACTAACTAATAAAATTTCTTCATGAAATTTTCACACAATTATGCAAGCATCTCATAAGCCTTAATCATTAAAACATATATTTTTACTTCAGATTTGTGGTCTCACACCACTATTCTGACTAGGCCCTAAATCGGGCTGTTACAATAGTGAGGTTTTTGGCTTTCGCTAAAACCTTGTTTTCTTCATTTTCCGATAGACACCTGGTCTCGATTAAAGCTAAGACGATAACTGAGCACTCCAGAACCTAAGAATCAATATTCCAACATCCAAATCAGTGTTTAAAATGAAACTAAATCGAGATGTTAAACCCAATATCTTCCAAAACCTTACCTTCAATCAAGCCACCGCAATTCCCCGAACCTAAGTGTTCAAACAGCGGCTACGAGTCTCTAAACCTTCCCCTATCCATAATTAATGACGTACATCAGTATAAGCCAACAATTACAGTAAAAACTACACTACTCATCTTACCGAATCAAGGTAGAAACGAATGTTGCATAGAACGAGGCGACTACAGAGAGGATCGAAATTAAAATATAGTAGCGAGGAAAAGAGAAAGAACAACAAAAGGGGGAAGGGGAAAAAGGAAGATGGAAAAATCAGATATAAAAGGAGAGGACACTAAAATTTCGGCAGAGAGGGATTTTTGGAAAACACAACTGCTCAGAAAGTCTGATCCTCTCCTAATTTTCCTCCCACTAATTCTATTCACAAACCACCACTCAGTCTCCTATCTTAGCACAACTCTAGTCGAAACTAGGAGCAAAAATTAATGTCATTGTCGTCCCATAGACTCGAACCCAAGACCTCTTTTACACCAACACTCCACTTAACCACCAGACCAGCAGGACCATTCTGCTAATTACCTACACACTTTTACTTAAAAGCCTACTAACCAAAGTTTGGGCTTTATTCATAAAAATACCAAAATTTACCCAAGTTGAGACTTGAACTTGGGACCTCTCAGACACGCCCAAACACACCCAAATCACTCAACCACTAAAGCAGATAGGTATTTGTGTCTTGAAATTACAAAAGCCAAAATTAATGGAAAACCGGGGCGTTACATGAAAGGTTGCAAGTTGATAACACATACATGGTTATTTTGTAGATGCATCTACCAAAATCATATAATATCAAAACCATCCATATGGTGGATGAATGGACCCATATTCATTTTAGAAATGTAAGACATTAAATCTCAGCTTTAACTAGTGAGTTTTAACAATCAATTTTCATTGAAAACAAGCAGCAAGTGAGAATTCTTTAAATTAAAGAATCTTCTAGTTCTTTAATGAATGTCCATATGAATTCTCAATTAATTTTCGTATCATATATGATCTAGGATGGTCTAACTGGTCACGCCAAGTAGTAAATGCATTTGTATCAGTAAACTTCTGGTTTACTTTAACATGTGTTTCAATTGTACTAAATTGTAACAAATTGATAATTTTACTATCATTCCTTTTACTTTGTATTCACATATAAGTACTATTGTGACATTTACTACTGGAAATGTCTAAAAATAATGTGAAATCTATAATGTCACTAAGTCAATAAATATAATTTCCAAATAATTACATTCAACGTTCTCTTCAGGGAATATGCCAAAATCTTCAAATGTAGGGCATTTGGTCTAGTGGTATGATTCTCGCTTTGGATGTGAGAAGTCCCGAGTTCGATTCAAAATAATTTTAAAAACCTTTTAACAAGAGGGTTGTGTAATCAGTTAACTACCAAGAATAATTGTCTAGGTCATGTATAGAAATAAGTCTATACTAAATATATCAATAAACGTCACATCTCAAACATAAAAATATGACATAATGAAAAACTAGCAATTTTTTTCATAATCATGATCATAAACATGCATGAAATTTAATTCAAAATCGAACCATTCAAGCTCATAGAACTTTTCATTTACAACTGCTCATGTCATTTCTCTAAATAATTAGCAAATGGAATAATATAAAACGCATGAACTACTACCTTTAACAATTCTTTGAACTAAATCAAATCTGAATAACCATAAAATTCATTGGTTTGTTAACATAAATTTGCATACTAGATATGTTTAAATATATTATTTAATTACAAAACCTACTATAGTAACATAAATAAATCAGTTAATATTTATTTTCATAAACAAATGAGATTCTTAAAACAATATGTAACACATGTAATGAAAACTTAAAAAGAAAACCATCTCAAAATATTTAAATCATATATCAAGTTGATTTAATATTTAAAGACGTACCTTTTTTTTCTTTTATTTTTTATTTTGTTCTACGTTGAGTCTTGACGATAAGAAGTAAGCAAATTAAACCACTACACCAAAACAGACTTTTAACGGCATTTTTAGTGGCGTTTTAATGAAAAACGCCACAAATATTATACGTTAGTGGTGTTTGAACGAAAATGCCGCAAAAAGTTGAGCAATAGCGGCGTTTTGGAAGCGAAAAAGGAGAAATAGCGGCATTTTTTTCCAAACGCCGCTAAAGATCTGAGCATTAGCGGCGCTTTTAAAAAAACGCCGCTAAAGACCTGAGCATTAGCGGCGCTTTTAAAAAACGCCGCTAAAGACCTGAGCATTAGGGTCACTTTTAAAAAAAACGCCGCTAAAAGTTTTTCATATTTTTTTCTTATTCTTTCTTTGAATTATATTTTATTTTGATACATTCACTTATAAACAATGAGAAAGTTTCATTTTAGTTACTTAATTATGAAAAGTTACAAATTGCTAACTAAACAATTTAGAAGTTTTCATTTAAGTTACAAATTATGCTATTAAAATTGATTTAGGGTTTAATGTTTAGTATGTTAATTTCATGGTTTAGGATTTGTTATTTTGGTGTATGGGTTTAATGTTTTAAAGTTTGTTGTTTGGGTTTATTGTATAGTGTTTAATATCTTGGTGTTTACCAGTATTAAGGTTTAAGTGTTAGTGGTTAGGGGTTTAGGGGGAAATGGTTAATGGGTTAGGGTTTTGGGTTTAGGGTTAAGGGTTTGGGGGGAAATGTTAATGTGTTAGGTTTTTGAGTTTAGGGTTTATTGTTTAAGTTTAGGATTTTAGGGTTTAGGGTTTAGGGCATGTTAGCTATATGACCCAAAATCTCGAAACCGAAATCCCTCATGAGGGATTTATGGTTAATGTGTTAGCTATTAAAATATATGTTTTGTACTACACTAACATTGGCCACATGAATTCCCAAAAGGTTGGTCTCGGATTATGGTTTAAGGTTTGCAGTTTAGAGTTTACGGTTCGAGTTTTATGGTCTAAGATTTATGATTTGGGGTTTTGAGTTTGAGGTTTATGTT
Source organism: Gossypium bickii (assembly GCA_025503065.1). Classification (NCBI taxonomy): domain Eukaryota; kingdom Viridiplantae; phylum Streptophyta; class Magnoliopsida; order Malvales; family Malvaceae; genus Gossypium; species Gossypium bickii. The sequence continues at coordinate 18,960,485 of CP106720.1, read as the reverse complement.
TTGGTGTTTGTGGTTTAGGGTATAATATTTAGGGTCCAGGGTTTATGATTTAGGGATTAATCTTGAGGGTTTAAGATCTTAGTGTTTAACGATATTAAGGTTTAAGTACTGGTAGTGGTTAGGGGTTAAGATTAAGGGTTTAGGGGTTTAGGGGTTTAGGGGTTAAGTGTTAAGGGTTTATGTGTTAGGGGTTATAGTTTAGGGTGCATGGTTGAATGTTTAGGGTTTAGCCATGGTCTAAGGTTTAGGGTTTTGGCTATATGAGCCAAAATCTCGAAACCAAAGTCTCCCAAATCAGTTTCCCCTAATTCAAATCCCCAAAATCCCTAGAATCCTATAACCTTGAAGCTATTGGATCCAACCATCGTTTATCGATCCATCTTTTTATTGTGAAACTGTCTTCCCATAACCCCGAATGGTATATATATCAATTACCCCAATGTTTATTTCTTTAAAATAGGTTCAAATTTTTATTCTCAATTTATATATTAAATAATTTATTATATAATTGTAAAATAGATAATATGAATTTTAATATTAAAATTATCATTATATAGTTTGGGGTTTGGGGTTATATGTGTTAGAGATTAGGGTTTGAAGTTTGGATTTGGGGTTATGTATTAAGGTTTGGGTTAAATCTACATAAGATAAATATATATAAATTGTTATTTTTAAAAATATTTATAATATAAAAATTAATGGGTTAAATCTCAAAGGCATACATGAACAATAGTTTAGTGTGCAATTGTATACTTTAATTTAATTTGATCCAGATATTGTAAAATATTAACACATGCAATTATCATATTGATATAATTAATTAACACCATTTTATTATATGTAGATATGCATGCATAAATATTTATATTAATTCAATATAAAAATATATCGATGTGTTTATTTTTTAAAATGTGTCTGATAAAATCAAAATTAAAGTTTCAACTATACTTAGGGTTGAGAGTGTAATTTTAAGTGTAATTTTAGTGACGTTTTTGTTATAAACGCCGCAAGAAGCTTCGGGGTGTAAAAACGATGACGTTTTCATCCTGTTTTTAGTGGCACTTTAAAAAAAACGCTGCAAAATATGTTTTTTAGTGGCTTTTTAGAAAAAAAACGCCGTAAATTTGTAAACTAATATCGTAAACGTTGCCGTTTTGTCTTGGTTATTCGTGGCGTTTTATACTAAATGCCGCAATATGTTTATATATTAGAGGCGTTTTTAGATTAAACGCCACAAATATTGATAACTGTTCACAATACACTGTCGTTTTTATTCTTTGTTTTTACATTTCAAACTTACCCTCTTTTAAATATTGATCAAAGTTTGAAAATTTATTTATTTAAAATTTATATGAATTATATAATAATTAAATATAAAATTGTAATAAAAGTCAAGCACTCTTTCATCTAGCCTCTTCTATTTATTATTTAACTAGTTTAATTATATTAATTAAAACGTAATATTTTTTATTTAATATTTAAAATATTTACAAAAAATTAATAACACATAGAAAAAAATTGAAATAAATAACATAGAAAATATATGTTAAAAATGAAAAAAATGAAAATACAATTATTTAAAATAATAATAAAGAAAAAACATAGAAAAATATATATAGGTTAAAAATGAAAAAAAATTAAAAATGTATAATACAAAAAATGGAACTATAGTGGCATTTTATTAAGAAACACCGCAAAATATGTTACAAAAATAGGTTTAAATTTTCCCAAAATTTTCCCCAAAAGCCTTAAATTTTCCCCCCTAAAATTTCCCCCCAATTCCTAAATTTTTCCCGAATTTAGCATGCGGTTCTCTTTCAATTATCTCCATCTCCCCCAAAACCCTAAAAACAGTTCTCTTTCAATCCCCCCATAGCTATGGCACTCCTTCTTGCCAGATCCAGACACAGATCCCTTGCCAACCCTTCACTCCTCCACCTTTTCTCCACTTCTTCAAATGACCTGAACAACGGTAACGCCTCCACGAACGGCAACCACTCCGCCAATAATCCTCCTTTAGTCTCTTCGTACTTTGGCGATGTCAAAATTGGCCAACACCAACCAAGACCCAGAAACCCCACAAATCCTTCGACTCCCAATTCCAAACCCATGTCAGTAAGCGCTTCATTAGTGGAAATCCGTAAGAATCTAAGCGCTTCATTACTGGAAATCCATAAGAATCTCTCTGAGTTCGGTCGACGTTCCGCGGATTTAAGGGATGGCTTGTACATTTTGAAGGGTTTGACGAAGAAAAACAGAAAAAATAAATAAAGTAAGTTTTCGACTTAACAGTAGACATAAGGTATTTTGTGTTTGTTTCAATGACTATTAGGTCAATGTGATAAAACACCAAGTTTGATTGTGAATAATGTGAATGATTGTCATAAGCTTGAAGTCTGAGTTTTGTGATGAAATGGGGTTAAAAGAATGTTATAGTTTATGTTTGGAAAACTATCTCCATGTCCTTTTCAATTTTTTGTTATTAAGAAATTCACATTTTTTTAAAGGAATATGTTTTTGATATGGTTGCAGATTCTTACATTTTCAGAATGGGTTTTGTTTTTTTTTATCTTTATTTTTGTTAAATGACTCGAAGCAAGGAACACTAAATTGGCGATTGTATCGTGTGTTCGAGCATATGCATTTGTATGTGTTTCTAATTTTAGTTGTTTCTATACATTTTTGATAGCTTAGGAAGTTTGCTTAGCACTGAATTTGTTGTTGTTTTTTTTCTTTTGTCAAGGTGGGGCTATTGCTGACTTGATTGATTGTTTCTTTATGGCGTAATCGTAGCTTGCCACATTGAATTGTGGATGGGATTGTCAGCTTTGTATTGCAAGGTTAAGAACTACTTTATGCATCAACTATATTTAATATTTCTAACAAAATTTTTTTTGCTGGGTACCATATTTTTGTAAGAAATAAGAATAAGAAAGTTTTACATTTAATATCAACATAGTTAAAGAAGAGATCCAGAGCTTCTCTTTGGTATGTACTCCTTTCTTCAATCCCATTTCAGAATTTCATAGGAAAAGGGGAAAGCTTTTTAGTTTCATTCTCTTTATCCATTCCTCAATTTCATGTCTTTGAAATTTCTCTTACACTGATGTATTTTTTAATTAACTTCCTCTGGATCTTTGAGCTACCTAGATGGTTAACATGCTAAATTTGGCGTTCTTAAGCCTTTTTTTTTCCATATCTTTGTACTTGTATACTTTAACTGCTGTCTTAGTCGTATAACATCGTCATTAGGGAGTCTTTCCAAAATACATACAGTTCATGGTTTCTATAAGTCTGAGTAAATGCGTAGCTTTCTTTTACCGCTGTAATAAATTATGGGTTTGCGTTAATGCTTGAAACCTAGGCTGATCAATGAAATCAGATTTAAGAATTGCAAAACCAATTGGAATGTTTAATAATGTAGGTTTTATATAAGAATGATTCTTTTTTTTTTCGTTTCTTCCCGTAATTTTGCTCGTGCGGAGATCTAATTATGTTCCATAATGCTATTTTTAACACTTGGAAATGGTATTCATGATTCAGTATGGGGATTAACAAAAAAAAAATTGAATATGGTTTATATATATTTGTATAGATTGTAGTTTTAATCTATATGAAAGTCTAATGTTAAGCATGAGATAGTTAGTAGTAGTTGCTAAAGCTAGCTTTTCAATTTATTTAATTTTGTTTGATGTAAATTCACTATCTTTTTTGGATTCTAACTTATTCATGCCTATGCTAATTGCTAACTGGTGTTTCACTGACATTGGAAACTGGTTTAACATATAAAAAGGTTAAAATAGAGAAATTTTGGTCGTTCTATTGCATAGATCAAACATGTTTCTTACTAGTTGCGTGTCATGCACCTGCCTTTGAAGGGTTAAAAAGAATGGATCAAATCCATTATTTCATGGAAAATGAAATACAAGAAAGGTGCAGGGTGTAACATCCTAAATTGGGGCCTTTGCATTTTATGTGTTGCGTGTGAATGTTATGTTTATCATGCTAGTTTAGGGTATTTTAGGGTCCAAGAATGACTTAGGGAAAAGCTGGAGTCTTGGTTGAAATTTTCTTTTTAAGCACTTTAGGGGAGGAGCTTGTTGAAATGGGACTTAAAGGATTATGTTGGTGTATGGTTGACACAAGTAAGGTGTCGGCAAGGTGGCAAGGTGACACCACATAAGGGTTGGAAGGTGACGCCACAAGAGTAGGAGAGCGTCAGGGAGAGCAGAGGCAGAGGTTGGCTGAGACACTTCAGGATAGAGGGTGGATTGAGTCAAATAGTTTGAATGGATGGCAAGGAGGAAAAATTGGAGTTTGAAATATCTAAAATATTTCAAACAAGTGATCAGGAGAAATTTGTGGAGGAAAAGAAGGGATGGACATCTAAGCATTGTGTTGGCCGAATTTCAAACACTAAAGAGAGGGGGGAATCGGTTTTAGAGTGGCTAAGGTGTGCCAAAATTCTGTGTAGTCAGCATAGATTTTAGTTCTCAAAGTGTGCATTTTCGGCTTTTGGTTAGTGAGTGCCGAAATTCTGAGTAGTCAGGTGAGTATCTTTTTGTTCATTTTCGACATTTAGGGTCTTCATCCATTCTGTTTTTCTTCTTTTTCAAGTGTGAGTCGAAACCCTCTTAAGCATTTCTCTTTACATTTTTTTCCCATAACTGAATCTACCCCAAGTCTTGCCGAAATCATTCTTCTTCTTTACCGGTTCTATTGCTTCTTTTCATTCCATTTTACTCTTCTTCTCTCAATCATCTCTTTCTCAAAAGTCAAAACCCTTAACTCCATTTTTCATCTCCATATCTATGCCATGGCCGAATGTCCTATGATCTTCATTCTCTCCTCCATTCTTTCCCTATAAGCCGAATCCCTGTAGATTTCTTTGCACCATCTTTTCTTTTGATCTTCTCAAAAGCCGAAACTTCCACATCTCACCTATATACCTCTTTGTTTAATTTGAGACTCTTTCATCTTCTTCCCTAACCTTGGTCGAAATTCTTCTTCTAGGGTGCTAAGTGCCGAAATCTATTAGGATTAGCCGAATCTTCTGTATTAAGGTAAGTGACGATTTCTCCTATACTTCACCTTTCTCTTTCGATTTTTGGAAGCCAAAGCTGAAAGGCTAATTGGCTTGGTAAGGTTATCTTTTGATTAATGTTTGACCGTTCTTGTGTTCTCTTTTTGGGGCGACACATCGAGAATCGAAGTAGATCAAATCGTCTAGATCTCTAAGCCGAAAATCGTGAGTTTCTGAACCCTATCTCTTTTGGGATTTCAAGGTAAGGGTGTTCTCTTTAGACTTATTAGACTCGTTATCGTATTATTACCTTAACCCTATGTTATGGTTTAACAACCATATGTCATGATGGTAGCGACTGACAAGGTCTTTTGATGGAATCAAGTACCGATCAGGCGAAGGAAGTGATTGGACCCATGAACCCAATCCCTAAGTTTAAGAAGCGAGCGGTGTCAGCAGTCTGAGATTGGCCATCGGGTTGTGGGCCGGCTTCGAAACAGAGTAGCAGACAGATAGTAGTTGTTTCCATTAGTGATAGTGTCGACATAGAAAGCATCGTATTGCTTGTTATCAGGTGTGTAATTATCACACTATTCCCTTAATTATATAAATGTATGTGTTATGCTTGGAAGCCAAAAATAGCGGCAGTGGTGGGTGAATTACCTATGTTGGGTAATCGGTAAACAAGGTTAGTATACTACCAACATTAATAATCGTGGATAAGCTATTGTGGATGCATGTGAGTATGATATATATGTATTTATGTTCTATCATGTTGCCTATCTATCATACTATGTTGCATGTGCATGGGTTTTGGGTTATAAATGATAAAAAGGGGAAATGTATGTATGTGGGTGACTTTGTCACGGTTAATGATGGCCTCAAGCCTCATTGTGGACTTTGTGATTTAATCACGTGTGAATTCAGTGGCTAGACCACTTATGTGGACTTTGAGCAGTGTGTCTGTTAGCATGACTGCCAAAGAGGTGTGTAGCGGATGGAGGGTTGATTGTAGAAATCCCCAGGTGTATATGAGGATGGATGTACGGAGTGGTGTGTAGAGGATGGATAATAGGTTGGGTTGGGCTATCATATTGAATATTTGTGCATGGTATGATGATTCGATGATGATTTGGGGCTCCGGCCCACTTATGGAATTGTGTGGTGTAATTGCACACTGAGTCTGGTGACTCACCCCATTTTCTTAACACATCGCAGGTAGCTCATGACTCCTTGGACTGGGTTGGAACAGACTCGAGGTGGCCATGCAGGGGTTAATTTAGTAAACTTTATTTCAAACTATTAATTGCTATTTTCTTTTGGGATATTTGGAATATGTAATAAGGTCACTATAAATTTGGTAAATTTTGGATCTTTAAGTTGGTTTTACTATTTAAATTTTTTTATTATGACATTACTATACTTTAACATGGAAGAAATCAATAAATGGAGTTTTCAAAACGTGAGTACATAAAACAACCAATTTTTCTCAAGTACCAACAAGGATAACAAATAGAATTTAACTAAATTCAGAAATTTTCCTTCAACTACAATCCACTGTTTTCAAAACCACACCTCAAGTGATAAGTTTTCCAACTTACGGCACTTTCTCACATTCAGAATAAAAATTCATTTTACACCTTTTTCCTAGTAACATGCCAGATTCGGTCGTGGTGTTTGGACCGGGTTTAGGGTGTTACACAGGGTGGATATATATAGAGAATTTCAAGGAAACAGTGCTCTATGCCAAATTGAAGAGGTACTCATTTTTTATGACCTTGCTTTTGCTTTATTCTACTTTTGTTTGTTCTCTCTAGACTAATTTCATATATATGTCTTTCAGGGCCTTTTTTTGGGTTCCTTGGGTGATGCAAACAATAAGGGTGCATTGAAAAGCTCCAATGTAATGCATATCTTAACCGTGGCTAACCTATCTCTTCCTTTGTATCCAAATGAGTTTGGTCATAAAATTATCAAAGGTATCAGGATTCTTGCCTGTTCTAGCAAAAATTTCTTAGTTCAAATCGGAGTTTATGCTTTTTACAAATAATTTTCCCTTTGTCCTTCCAATTCCTTAATAAACAAGCTAAGAAACATGACAGCAATGAAAGTTTTAACTTGTCGAATTCTTGGTGCTTTGATAAAATTTGAGGCAGTCATGGATAGGGAAGATACGAATCTAATGCAGTATTTCAACGAGTGTTTCAATTTCATCGATGAAGCTAAAAGACTAGGTGGTGGTGTGTTGGTTCACTACTTTATGGGAATATCTAGAAGGTGGTTTTCCATACTTATTATTAGGGTTACAACATAACTAAAGATATATGAAGTTTTTACTTTTACAGACATTGTTAGAGCATCACTAGTTCAGCTTGCATTAATGTTATTTCGAAACCTTTTATAGTTTGTCACAAATGGGAATTTGCTTATTATATCAACAATATGATTTAAACATTAAAAAGAAGAAAAAGAAAAGCTTGTAGTAGTATCTTTTTGTTCGATAATAACTTTTATATTACGTTATCTAAGTACATCATGTTGAAAGCTTTTGTTTCTCGAACCTTACAGTGTGACAGTGGTTATTGCTTATCTAATGAAAAAGCATAGTATGAGGTTTTCTCAAGCTCTGGAACACGTAATGTGTAGACGACCTCAAGCATCTCCAAATTCTGGTTTCATTTTACAGCTGCAAGGATTTGAAAAAACCCTTCGAGGTTGATCATTGTTCGGTCACTTCCCTAGGCCCTTCAACGTACCTCGATCATGATTCCTTATGTGTCTTGTTCATGAATTTCCATTTTAATACGTATTTTTCATGAATTTTCATTTTAATACGTCTTCAAATTAAATTATACATTTCTAAATTGGATTTGTGGCGTTTCTATAATATTTTAATTTTAATTTTAATTTTCATGACATTTAGCAGCGTTTTTGGGAAAAGCGCCGCTAAAAGTATAATATTTTATTTTTTTTATTTTTCATGACTTTTAGCGGCATTTTTGGAAAAAACATCACTAATATTTTAAATTTATTTATTTTTATGACTTTTAGCGACGTTTTTGGGAAAAGCGCCACGAAAAGTCATGTTCTTTAGCGGCGTTTTTTGTAAAAGCGCCGCTAAATGTCATGTTCTTTAGTGGCGTTTTTAGGAAAAGCGCCGCTAAAGGTCATGTTCTTTAGCGGCGTTTTTAGGGAAAGCACCGCTAAAGGTCTTTAGCGGCATTTTTAGGAAAAGCGCCGCTAACGGTCATGTTCTTTAGTGCCGTTTTTAGGAAAAGCGTCGCTAAAGGTCATGTTCTTTAGCGGCGTTTTATCAAATAAACGCCGCAAAATTTAGCAGCGTTTTCTATAGCGGCCTTTGTAAAAGCGCCAAAAATAGTTTTAGCGGCGCTTATAAGCACCGCTAAAGGCCTAAAAAAATGTCGCTAAAAGTCTATTTTGCTGTAGTGAACTTCAGTAGTAAACTTTGAATCCAACCAAAATCTATTAATAGCAAACTTTGAGAGTGGATCTAATTATCCAAGTGTACAATAAGTATATAACCAATGACTCTTCATAAATAAATTGTCTCTCTTCTTAAAAATTTCTTGGAAATTCTTGTTCTTATCTTGCTTTCTTCATTTTTCTACTTATGGTGGTGAAAAAATTATTACGACAATCCCCCATGACTATTATTATGGTCCAATTTACTGCATACACGTTAAAGATTATATCTTTTGAATTTATTCCATATTGTTACATTCTCTTCAAGGAATGGTTAGGTTTTATGGTTAAAAACTTTTGTTCAATCATAAGTAATTATTTTCATGATTTTGATACCGTAGAAGCACATTTGAATCATGAAAATTTGAATAAGTTCTCTCTTGCAAGGTTCTCATCAGTAATATTTTTTCACGTAATTTTAATTGAGAACTTATTCTAAATACTATAGAGTTATACTCACAGTTTTAAAAAACTTGCAATTTTAGGTGCATCCAACCATAACGAGCTTTAGATAGATATACCATATTCTATTGCTTATAAGTAGATCATTTACAGTCAAATATTTCACTTTCAACCCCTTAATGGGGATGATGACAAAAGAATATCACAAATATAATCACAATCAATTCAATTTATAACAAGAGTAATAAATATAAATCAATAATCCAATCCTCTTTTGATTCATATGGAGTATAATATTTTCTTCATTCACAATCCCAATATGATATCCATTGAAACACCCCACACCCAGCCCACGAGCCTGAACCGGATCTGGTATGTTCCTTGAGTAAACCGGTTTTCAAATTCTTTGTTACTTAGAGAAAAATTTGTAAAATTTAGAAAAAATTATTGGTTTGGGTTGGGCTTAGGTTGGAAACCCATTTAATCAATTTTTTTTAAATCCAATTTAACTAGGGTGACAAAATAATTTTAGGGTTTATTTTTAAGGAAATAAATTTTTACTTAACTTTAAAACAACATAGTTCGTAACATAATAATTAAACGTAAAGTAAAAGTATAGAAATCCTCTTGGGCCTTAGGGCCTTATTACATCAAATAACCCAAAAATAAAATTAAAAGTACTTAGAAAATGTGAAGTCCAAATTCTAAATAAATTCTTCAAGTGATGCATGGCCACCTTTAGCTCCGCCGACCCGGTCCATTATTGCTCATCACCTGAAAAATAATTCCCCAACGGGGTGAGTCAACAGACTCAATGTGCACCTGATACTAATATTCAATAAATCAGGCATACAAGTTCAAATCAATTCATATTCATATACGATACATGATGATGCACCCCAAACCCAATCCTAATGGTCCATCCGCTACACACCACCCGTACCTGCCAATCACACCGTGGGGACTACTAAGTCAACCCTCCATCCGCTACACACCATCGAAGGCAGTCGCTGCAGTCGACGTGCTCATCGCCCATATACGTTGTGTCATTAGACACTATATTCAAATAATGTAACCGAAGTTACCAATTTCAGATAATGTAACCGAAGTTACCATATTCAAATAATGTGACCGTAGTCACCATATTTCGTTGGTGAGACCGAAGTCAACACCTTCGTTGGTGAGACCGAAGTCAACACCTACTCTTCCCCTTTCACAAATATCCCATATGCCCCAAATATTTATACATATCTTATTTCTCATTCATATTACATATTCAAAATATATATATAACATATTCGTAATCCTATCGGAAGTAGGAAACGTACCTAGGTACTTTTACCAGATTTGTGGCACTTAGCCACATTCTTATTCGCATGCACATTTATATATATATAAATAATTGCCGTAATATATTGAGAGTTAGTGTGGGTACACACCTAATTCGCTTAAGGTTTCCAATCCAAATCCCGAAAAGCTTGATCTAATGCCTTAGATCTTAATTCTCTACATTCAATCATTTAATACTTAGTAAAGAGCCATTCGGCTATAAATCCAAATCCTAGCAGGATTAGTATACTTAAAACTTACCTTGAAACTCTCAAATCCCGAAATCCTTGTATCCCTCTATCGAAATCCCTATAACTACATGTTAGATCAATTTCTAACATTTATTCACAACAAATAACCCTCAGCCGAATGTTAAATATGACTTACCTTAGATTCTTAAATCCTGAAATTCATCGAATAACTAGGGAACACACGGCCTATGGTGTACCTTCGGGAAAAGAACTTCTCCTTCCTTGTAGTCGACACTTAGTAAATCCCGAAAGATCTCTTCAAGGTTTCGGCAACCATGTGTTGGAACGCCGATACCCCATGGCGCAGCAGAATAAAATTAGATCCGGCGATCCAAACCATGGATCCATGTGTGAGGAACGAATCGGGGTGAAATAAAGGTTTCAAATTACCAAAACTTCAACTGAGTAGACAACCCACGCCTTGGCAACAAGAGTTTTGATCTCTTTGTCGAATCAAGCCACAACCTTTTCCGATGTCGGCTACTCACGTGATCCACCCGGTTTGACTATGAGCGGAAGAAATCTCCAAAACTATTTTGGAGATTTATTTGCTTGACGGCTGCTAGACCTAACAAGCAATCTCATAGGGTTTTCCATAAGCTTTGCCTCTTTTAGATACCTTTTATATTGGGTATCCTTTTAATTGGGCCTTTTATAATGGGTATCTTTTCATTGGGCCCATTATTAGGTATCCTTTTAATACCCTTTTATAATTGGTATCTCTTGAATGTATCATAAGATTAAATAAATACAATAAAGTTTTTAACAGAAAATTATAATTACATTAATTATAATAAGGATTTGATAAACTATATTTATTTAAATTTATATATGAATCAAATTCATATATTAATAGAATTATGTTGTCATTATGTGTACAACATCCTTGTACATATAATATGTTCAATATTTGATTGCCCAATTAAATTAATTCTTTAATTAATTTAATTCATGTGACAACTAAAAACAATACCAATTATACTTTATTCCGTTCATTTAAACCATAGGGTGTGACCCTGTAGGTTCTTGCAACGTTAGCAGTAATAATAGAACGATTCTAATGTCACAAACAATGAGGGGCATCTAGCAATGCATCATTGCTACCTAAGTTACAAGAAGTCATGATTCCACATAACTTTTTGTGATTAACCTTTCATACATTAATCCTTAAGTCCTTTATCTCTGGAATGGACACAAGTCATGAATAGTCACACTTGTATAGTCCATCCCATGTTTCTTGATATCTTGAGTAGACTATGATATAAAAATTAGTATGACATCTCATGTCAACTTATTTGAGCATGGCCATGCATTTCTAGTCTCACTCAATCAAGTGGCCTAAGATATTACTCCCATTATGTAGGAGGGACTTATCCTATATTGATCAACCATATCCTCTACATAGATTGTGGTATATCCAACATCGGTCTTTATAGAACAACCAATTACGATGTGCACGTTTGATGTATCAAAATATACAACTCACGATGTTGAGATAATAATTATCTCAAGTCCGAGGATCATATACATATTAATCACTATGAGTAATGTTGTGACAATTACATAATAATCCAATAAACATACTCATAACGGGTCAATCCAATATGTTGTTCTCTAACACACATATTCATGCATTGATTTTGACAATCCACATCAATGACAACTCTTTATCATCAATCAACTACATGTTAGTCTTAATGCATTATTGTTGTCCTAGTCAACAATAATACTCGACTAAGGATCTTTTAAGAATAATCATATTATTCTTAGGACATTATTATAAAACAGTTTATTTATACACACGTAAAGAAAAAGCTGAAATAATAATGACAACGCTTTATATTAATAAACATGGTAAATTAAGTATGTTATTACAACCATCTCATGATTGGTCTTTGGGCATACTCTTACAATCTCCCACTAGCACTAAGACCAATCACTCATATATCTAATACCAAGTGACTTAGTGTGACGATCATGCTTCGCACGTGTCGAGAGGCTTGGTCAGGGGATCAGCAATGTTATCATCTGAAGGTACTCTGCATATCTCTACATCCCCTCGATCGATAATCTCTCGAATAAGATGGTAGCGTCTAAGTATATGTTTGGATTCTTTGGTGAGATCGGGTTCCTTAGCTTGTGCAATAGCTCCATTGTTATCACATCGAGCTCTATAGCATCTGATATGCCAGGCACAACCCCTAGTCCAGTAATGAACTTCTTGATCCAAATCGCTTCCTTTGCTGCCTCACTGGCTGCAATATACTCAGCCTCTGTTGTAGAATCGGCTACTGTACTTTGCTTTGAACTCTTCCAGCTCACAGCACCACCATTAAGGCAAAACACAAAACCTGATTGCGATCGAGAATCATCCTTGTCGGTTTGGAAGCTGGCATCAGTGTAACCTTTTACACTTAACTCTTCCTCACCTCCATATAATAGGAACGTATCCTTAGTTCTTCTTAAGTACTTAAGGATACTCTTGACTGTGGTCCAGTGACCTTCACCGGGATCTGCTTGATACCTGCTCGTCATACTTAAGGCATACGATACATCTGGACGGGTACATAACATAGCATACATGATAGATCCAATAGCGGAAGCATATGGAATTTTACTCATACGTTCTCTCTCTTGTGGAGTTGAAGGACACATTTCCTTCGAGAGTGAAATACCATGTCTCATAGGTAGAAATCCTCTTTTAGATTCTTCCATACTGAACCTTTTTAGTACTTTATCTATGTATGTACTTTGGCTTAGACCTAGTAGTCGCCTTGATCTATCTCTATAGATCTTGACTCCTAAGATATAAGTGGCTTCCCCCAAGTCCTTCATAGAAAAACAACTTCTTAACCAAGTCTTAATAGAGGTATAAAGTAGGTATGTCATTTCCCATGATAAGTATGTCATCCACATATAGTACCAAGAATGTGATAGTGCTCCCACTAACTTTCTTGTAAACACATGGTTCATCTTCATTTTTGACAAAACCAAACTCTTTGATTGCATCGTTAAAACAAAGATTCCAACTTCAAGAAGCTTGCTTTAATCTATAAATGGATCTTTGCGACTTACATATCTTTCCGGCATCCTTTGGATTTACAAAACCTTCTTGAGTTGTGTCATATACACATCCTCTTCAAGTTTCCCGTTAAGGAAATTTGTTTTGACGTCCATCCGCGATTTCATAATCATGAAATGCGACTATGGCGAGCAAGATCTGATGGATTTAAACATAGCTACAGGAGAAAAGGTTTCATCATAGTCAACACCATGAATTTGGCGAAAACTTTTAGCGACTAATCGCCCTTTGTATGTTTGTACATTACCATCCATGTCGATTTTTTCTTTTGAAAACCCATTTGCACCCTATAGGTTTAACCCCGGGTGGATCAATCAAAGTCCATACTTGGTTTTCATACATGGAATCCATCGAGATCTCATGGCCTCAAGCCATTTCTCAAAGTCCGGGCTTGTCACCGCTTCTTGATAAGTCCTAGGCTCATCTTGATCTATAAGAAGAACGTCACCATGCGTTGTAATGAGAAATCCATATCTCTCGTGTGCACGGCGTTCTCTTAAAGATCTGCTTGTGAGTGGTTGTGTTTCTACAGTGAGTTGTTTGTTCCTCAATTTCTTGTGGAATTTCTTTGTTGTTCAATCTCTCGGTTGATGGTATCTTGTGATTCTCGAATTTCTTCAAGTTCAATCTTTCTCCCACTTCCTTTTCTAGAAGTAAATTCTCTCTCTAGGAAAACACCGGTCAGAGCAACAAACGTTTTGTTCTCGATGGGATTAAAGAAATAATATCCTTTGGTTTCTTTTGGATACCCCACAAAAATACACTTTTAGGATCCGGGTTCAAGCTTAGTAGGCGTCGACATTTAACATAAGCTTCATGCCCCAAATTTTCATAAAAGACATACTAGGGCGTTTCCCGGTCCACATCTCATATGGCGTCTTTTGAACCGATTTAGATGGAACACGATTTAATGTGAAAGCAGCTGTCTCAAGTGCATATCCCCAAAAGGAAGTCGGTAGATCAGCATGACTCATCATGGATCGAACCATGTCTAACAAAGTTTGATTTCTTCTCTCAGATACTCCATTCCATTGAAGAGTACCAGGAGGAGTAAGTTGTGAGACAATCCCACATTCTTTCAAAAGATCATCAAACTCTAGGCTCAAGTACTCTCCACCTCGATCAGATCGAAGTGACTTGATAGTTTTGCCTAGTTGATTTTGTACTTCATTTTTTGAATTCCTTGAACTTTTCAAGGGACTCAGACTTATGGCGCATGAGATAAACATACCCATATCTATTGAAATCATCAGTAAAAGTAATGAAGTAGTGAAATCCACCTCTGGCTTGTGTATTTATTGGTCCACATACATCAGAATGTATTAGGTCTAATAAATCACTAGCTCGTTCACTTTTACCAGTGAAAGGAGATTTAGTCATTTTTCCCAATAAGCAAGATTCACATACTTCAAATTGTTCAAAAACAAATGAATTCAAGAGACCATCTTTATGGAGTTTGGATATGCGTTTCTCACTTATGTGGCCCAAACGACAATGCCAAAGATAAGTTTGATTTGAGTCATTTATTTTAGATCTTTTAGTATTTATGTTGTAAATGGGATTCATTTGATCTAAAATATAGAAGCCATTAATTAATTGTGCCGAACCATAGAAAACATTATTGAGATAAAATGAACAACAATTATTCTTAATAATTATCTCAAAACCAATTTTGTCTAAACAAGAAATTGAAATAATGTTTTTAGTCAAACTGGGCACAAAATAACAATCCTCTAAACATAAATCAAGTCCACTAGGCAAAAATAAAGTATATGTTCCCACACTAATGCAAGCAACTTTTGCTCCATTTCCAACTCGTAAGGTCCAAATCTCCTCTAGCCAAAGTCCTACTCCTTTGTAATCCCTGTACAGAAGTACAAATATGAGAACCACAACCAGTATCTAATACCCAAGAAGTAGTAGTTGATAAATTAATATCAATAACATAAATACCAAGCGGACATTCCGCTTGCTTTAGCCTTCTTGACTTCTTCAAGATAGACAGGCGATTCAGTTTCCAATGTCCGATCACACCACAATGAAAACAGATTTCCTTCCTTAGACACCCCACCTTTAGGTTTGAGTGTAGCCTTTCCTTTTCCAAATTTGGGCTTACCTTTGCCCTTAGGCTTTGTTTGAACTTTGGCCTTTCCCTTGCCCTTGTTATTACGGACCATCGGTATGGGCTTGGGTCCAACCTTTTTCAAGTTGCCTTTGATTCAGTAACATACTAAGCAATTGTGGTAGAGTCTTGTCAATTTCATTCATATTGAAATTGAGGATAAGCTGGTGTAGCTATCCAAGCAACGATTGCAAAATAACATCGATGGCCAACTCTTGGCTCAATGGAAACCCAAGCTTAGATAGGCTTTCAATATAGCCAATCATCTTAAGGACATGAGGTCCTCTTGGGCTTCCTTCACCAACTTACATTGGAATAGGGCTTTAGAGATATCAAACCTCTCTTGCCGTGCTTGCCCCACGATAAAGCTCTTTCAGGTGCTCGATCATATCATAAGCAACCATGTCCTCCTCATGTTGCTTACGAAGTTCGAGATTCATAGTGGCAAGCATAAGACATCCAACATCTATCATGTCATCGAGATACTTCTTGTAAGCATCTCTATCAGTCCTCGAGGCATTAGCGGGTGGTTCATTAGGAAGTGGTTGTTCAATGACATATAATTTCCGTTCTTGTTTAAGGACAATCCTCAAGTTACTGGAACCAATCAAGAAAATTCAAACCATTCAATTTGTCCTTCTCAAGGACCGATCGCAATGAGAGTGTGCTAGTGTTTGCGACCATAATATATCTACAACAATTAAATATGCATGTGAGTAAATTTACCATTTTTATATCAATCATTAAAAAGACTTTATTAAATGATATTCCCACTATTTTATTTCAAAATTAATAACCTCGTATATTAATTTTGGAAAATCTTTCTCAAAAGTATTTCTAGTAGGTTAAGGATCCATATTTCACCACCTCTTAAAGTCACTTTGGCTTTACTCTTAAGATTATGGTTATTTAGGTAAGCAACATTTGCTAATTACATCATATGTAACTCCTAATATTTGGTGAACAAGCTGTTGTTCTAATCATCTTATGATTTATCCAATTTACTTGCCTCTAGGTTTCTAATCCTATTAGAGTAACCTAGTTAAGTCATTAACCAATTTTTAACCAGCGAATATCACTTGTTTATTCTTCGCGTTTAACTAAGATAAATACTAGTACTTCGCTTTGGCAGAACCTACATAGTATTGATCGAGGCCTTAACGAGGGCAAAATTGGAAGGCCATGCTAACATAATATTTTAATAGAGGGATTTTATTAAGGTTGTTGCATCTCACCAATTACGGTCTATTTCAGCCCATTTAGTCTTCAAATTTTAATATATATAAAAAAATTGGCATGCTTTAGACATCCATAGCATCTCATACATGAATAAATAAAGCAATAAATAAATGCAATAGTTATAGCCCATAAACTAAGGTGGTTCAACCCAAGCCAATGGGAAAACCAAAAAGAAACCTAAAGGTGTAAGCCATTTCAAAAGCTATCATTCTTAATCATTGTCCCACCTTCCTTCTCGTTTGGCCCCATGACAACTCTTGCAAATTACAATATCTGAAAACTCGTTTTACATACGAGGGAATAAGATGAGAAGAGAAATAGAGAGAGAATAGTAGTAAGGCACGACACGCAGGCCGTATTTAAAAAAAAATACAACCTTTTATCGAATGGGTCATTGGGCTATAACTAAGCATTTCAAACACCGTGCTAGTCAAAAATAGCATACATAATTCAATTATTATTATTATTATTATTTTAAAGTGAATTATAAAATATCCTTTCAACCTTTTGTGGCCCATCAAGTTTATAAATTTCTTTTATTAACAAAACTTTTTGCGAGGGTCTGAGGATGTCGGAGGAAGCGGGCGAAGGCCCACCACGAGCCATCCTCGAATCCTCATCGAAAGTGCGTGGCGGAGCCCGCGTCATAGAGACAGGTGGTGCGGGGTGAGCCCCCGCGGTAAATCATCATATATCCGATCAAATGAAACCTCACGATTTGATAACTTTTTATCAGCGAATCGTGTTTTTAGGATTTTAATCCTTGAGGTTTCATATCGGAACAACCCTTGTTCCACTAGCGATTAACACTTATTGGAAACTATAAATACCACCGTCGCATTATTACAGATTTGTTAATAGTTACTTGGTAATAACATAAAATCAAGTAGGCCACAACACCATGATTAACATTTAATCAATTTCGAGAAAGAACGATTTATCGAGTTATGCTTAAACGATTTAAACAATCGAAAATACAATAAGATCAAAACATGAATCTCATACAATTGCATCACCCAAGTATTTAAACCCGAGTTCAGTATCACACAAGTGGCTCGATACCAATCGTTGGAACGCCGATACCCCATGGCGCAGTGAGAATAAAATTAGATCGCGATCCAAACCATGGATCCATGTGTGAGGAACGAATCGGGGTGAAATAAAGGTTTCAAATTACCAAAACTTCATCTGAGTGAGACAACGCACGCCTTGGCAACAAGAGTTTTGATCTCATTGTCGAATCAAGCCACAACCTTTTCCGATGTCGGCCTCTCACGTGATCCACCCGGTTTTGCTATGAGCGGAAGAAATCTCCAAAACTATTTTGAGGTTTATTTGCTTGAATGTCTGCTAGACCTAACAAGCAATCTCATAGGGTTTTCCATAAGCTTTGCCTCTTTTAGATACCTTTTATATTGGGTATCCTTTTAATTGGGCCTTTTATAATGGGTATCTTTTTCATTGGGCCCATTATTAGGTATCCTTTTAATACCCTTTTATAATTGGTATCTCTTGAATGTATCATAAGATTAAATAAATACAATAAAGTTTTAAGAAAATTATAATTACATTAATTATAATAAGGATTTTGATAAACTATATTTATTTAAATTTATATATGAATCAAATTCATATATTAATAGAATTATGTTGTCATTATGTGTACAACATCCTTGTACATATAATATGTTCAATATTTGATTGCCCAATTAAATTAATTCTTTAATTAATTTAATTCATGTGACAACTAAAAACAATACCAATTATACTTTATTCCGTTCATTTAAACCATAGGGTGTGACCACAGTAGGTTCTTGCAACGTTAGCGGTAATAATAGAAACGATTCTAATGTCACAAACAATGAGGGCATCTAGCAATGCATCATTGCTACCTAAGTTACAAGAAGTCATGATTCCACATAACTTTTTGTGATTAACCTTTCATACATTAATCCTTAAGTCCTTTATCTCGGAATGGACACAAGTCATGAATAGTCACACTTGTATAGTCCATCCCATGTTTCTTGATATCTTGAGTAGACTATGATATAAAAATTAGTATGACATCTCATGTCAACTTATTTGAGCATGGCCATGCATTTCTAGTCTCACTCAATCAAGTGGCCTAAGATATTACTCCCATTATGTAGGAGGGACTTATCCTATATTGATCAACCATATCCTCTACATAGATTGTGGTATATCCAACATCGTCTTTATAGAACAACCAATTACGATGTATACGTTTGATTGTATCAAAATATACAACTCACGATGTTGAGATAATAATTATCTCAAGTCCGAGGATCATATACATATTAATCACTATGAGTAATGTTGTGACAATTACATAATAATCCAATAAACATACTCATAACGGGTCAATCCAATATGTTGTTCTCTAACACACATATTCATGCATTGATTTTGACAATCCACATCAATGACAACTCTTTATCATCAATCAACTACATGTTAGTCTTAATGCATTATTGTTGTCCTAGTCAACAATAATACTCGACTAAGGATCTTTTAAGAATAATCATATTATTCTTAGGACATTATTATAAAGCAGTTTTATTTATACACACGAAAGAAAAATCGAAATAATAATGACAACGCTTTATATTAATAAACATGGTAAATTAAGTATGTTATTACAACCATCTCATGATTGGTCTTTGGGCATACTCTTACACCATGAACTTTAATGGAATTAGCCCTAGATTTCGATAAGTCTAAAGTATAAAAGAATGGAAACCAAACTTGGATCTTACCCTTATTTGAAGAAATCGATTGCACCTTCACTTCAACCTTTGGCTATGGCCTTGATCTTAGCAAGCTTCGGCTTTTGGAATATTGAGAGGAGAAGAATGAAGAAAAAAGAATAGGGGTTGCTGAGAGAAAATTCGTGCGAGAGGTTATCAAGGAAGAGTAAATAATCTTTGAATGGCCTCTCTTTTCCTTTTATAGCCAAATTTACTAGGCTAGAGTCCCCTTACTTGGCCACCACTCTTCTATTTTGATAACTTTATCCTTTAATTATCATAAATAAAAGAGTTTAATCCAACATTTATCTCTTCAAAATAATCCAATTTAAAAATCCTTTATTTATCACCTTTTTAATCGAATATTTATGAAAATAAAACACCTCCTTTCTAGAAGCATGTGGCGTCCACCTCGAGTCTTCTGGAAGCAAAAATAAAACCTCCCTTATTTGCTTCCCAAGTGACTCTCGAACCAGTGCCCATTCCTCTTGCATATGGCGCCATTTCCATAGGCCCTAAGTGACATCTTGAGCCACTTTTCCAAGCTTTGTTTGTGTGTCAAATTTCACCAACTTTTTCTTTTAAAGCCACCTTGCCTTAATTTCCTATTTTAAACTTTAAAACTTGACATTTCTAAGTCATTTCTAAGTTTCCTAAAATTTTCGATCGGCTCTGTAAACTTGCCATTTTCTTACATTTCCAAGTTTCAGAAATGTTCACTTTCCATTTTGAATCATTTCCTTACATTTCCTAGTTTCCATAAATGTTCACTTTCCTCTTTATTCCTTTACATTTTCAGGACATTTCCCTACATTTCTAAGACAAGACATTTCCTTACATTTCCTTGCATTTCCTTACATTTCCATACATTTCCTCACATTTCCTTACATTTCCTTACATTTCCATACATTTCCATACATTTCCTTACATTTCCTTACAGTTCTTACATTTCCCTACATTGCCTTACATTTCCATACATTTCCACACATTTCCACACATTTCCATACACTTCCATACATTTCCATATATTTCCTTACATTTCCATACATTTCCTTACATTTCCTTACATTTCCATACATTTCCTTACATTTCCTTACATTTCCATACGTTTCCTTACATTTCCTTCCATTTCCATATTTCCTTACATTTCCATACATTTCCTTATTTCTAGAATTCACATAACACATTCATAATTCATAAAACATGTCATTTTACCACATGGTTTCTTGTGTCATGCTTCACACGGAGTTTCTTTTCAAGCCTCATTTACCTAGCTCCCCTTTTTACTTAAAAACCAATAATTTTCCAAAGCTTTCTTCTTCCATCCTAAAATTCTAAAAACCCTTAATACACTTCCAACACTGCCAAAACCTACTAACTCATGAATTAGGCACGAACGCATAACCCCTAATCTAGGATGTTACATCCATTATAATGAATATCTTTTAAAACTAATGCATTAACCATCACAAATTTTATACTTTCTAGATATTGAAATGTTAGCTCTTCTGGAGCTTTCAACTAATTTTGTACTATCAAATATTGGAATAATATTTGTTTGTTTTAGTACCAAATAAGATAAATATTTTCTATTTGTAATGATAGAATTTATTACTACATTCTCATATCCTTCCACAAAGAATATTAACAGAAACAAAATATTTGGGCATACGCCACATATGTGGTCAATAATCTTTCCTATCATATTGATAACATATGTTATCTTTAACCTTTGAAGAGTTATCTTGAGAACTCTCATTATTCTATTATTTATTACTATGTTCCCACTTTTACTGGTCCATGATTATATCTTTTATTTTCTTTATATTTGCATTCACTTTAGGGAATGCAACAAATCTAGTATGACAAACTTCTAAATCCCTCCATTGATTCTTTATTTCATAATCACCATCGCAAAACATGCGTCGATTTCAAATCAAAATCTATCTATTCATGTTGTAATGACTAGTCTCCAATTATAATAAACATGGTATAATAAACAAATCATAGAAAAATATACCTGAGATTCTTTAACATCATTGTTATCACTCTGGCTATTATCACGAGTATTATTACAAGTACTAAAATAACTTTATTTTCATAATAACATTTATAATCTAATAATAATAAAAATCATTTAATAAAATCAAAGTTTTCATGTACAATGCTTGAAAGTTATCCGATACACATTGTACCAAATTTCAATACTACATATATGTTTAAAATCTTATGATGCTCTAATCAAATAATTATAAATTCAATTTAAAAGATATAATACAATAATTTCAAGCATATTTCATAACAATAATTTAATCATAAAAAATTTTAATCATCCAAATATCATACATACTATAATTTAATAAAAGAATCTTAGTTTAAAAGAAACCTTAAAGTAATAATGTTTTCATAAAATGATTTTACCAAAAAATCAATCAACAAAGGAGAAAAACATACAACGTAAGGATTATATAAATTCCTTTGTATAATTATTACCCATAATGCGTAGGCCCCAATTGAAGACTGAAATAACAGTAGCTCCAACAGCTTGAGTAGAAAATTTGAGTGACCGGCTATTGCATTGGTTGTTGCTTAAAAAGGGTAAAATTTGGTGAAAGAGAATTTTTTGTGACTTATAGAGAAAATCAATTAACAGAGAATCATGCTGATAATGTGTTATAAAATAAATAGACAGAGAGTACAGAACAAAGAAGATAGAGAGCAAAAGAGAGCGTATTTTATTGATCAATTATAATATTTACAAAGTTTCTCCAAAGTTTCTATTTATAGACATAATAAGTATAAACGAAGTAGAGATCTACTTATAATGACTATTAAAATTTAAAATACATCAAAACTTGGACATCTATTTAATAAGATATTTATAACAAAAATCATTAAATTAAAAATAAATCTATTAGGGTAAGTTTCAAAGAGTCTCTACTAAAAAAAGAGCCAATTAAATAAAATAACTACGTTTATATACATAATAAGAAATTAACAATGGAAAAATATTATAGTATTTTTTATTTAATAATATCTTAAAATTACTTATTACATTTTATAAAAATAAATTAGTTTAAATTAATAAATATTTAACAAGATGAAATTATAAATAATAAATAATAATACATTTATGTACAAATTGAATATAATTGTCCAGCAACACCAATATAAATTAATAATGAATAGGAAAAAGTTAGATCTATTTTGTACTAAATAAAAAATGATAATAAAATGTAATTTTATCATTTTTTTAATTGGAAAAAAAAAACAATATGATAGAAGTTAGAATATTTTATATAGCATTTCTTTTATTTCTTAGTAACTTTTTTTTCATCTTAACATTTAATTACATTTTTTCAGTTTTAAAAAAAATAAAGCCAATTTAACTTTAAGTATTTGTATAATATTAAATTATTTAGTAATAATGCTATGAATTAGTTTTTGATAAGTAAATTAGTTTGAAATAATAAATTGTAAATTAATCATTCAAAATGTTGTATATAGTATTTTCTATTTAACATATACAATGATTAAAAAATATTATAAAATAAAAACATTTACGAATATAAAAAAATCAACCTGCAACGTGAGTCATATCACTAGCAAATGTATATTTGCAATAAAAAAGATGACTAAAGTTTGGACATTGTAATTGTTGAAAATTCTTTTATTTATTTAAATAATATACAATTACTTACAAAAACGTGACCATTTTCATTAGTGCCGGCAACCTTTTTTTAAGATAATTTTAATAATCTCAAAGTGGGTAAGTTTTTAATTAAAGTATTCTTAATATATTCCATAAAATCTTTGTGTTGGAAATCTGATAGACGATATCTATATAGTTGATGTTAGCTTTTTCATTAAAATTGATAGACCACAAACTTTATTAGCGAGTAAGCTAACGTCAAATCTCGCCGTGGAAAAAAGTTTATTTATTTATTAATTTTAATGAAAAAGCTAACATCAATTATACAGGGGCGATATGATGTAGGGCAGTGTTTGAGAGTAAACAAAAATGAGTCGTAATTTTTTTTTTACCTAAATCAATTGTTAAAATGCAAGAATTAGAGTATGATCATAAGCCACAATGGAAGTGGACACCTCTGGTAAAACTACGATAAACAATAGAAAATAGGGGACAAGAAATTGTTTACATTGTTCAATCTGCCTACGTCCGTGGAGTGTCACGCTTCAAAATATAGGGAGTTAATCGTAATGAATAAACAAGAAAATGAATTAGGTTTGATGGTTAAGTAATTAGTGTAACAATTCTAAAAGTCCTAGGTTTAAACCCCCTTCTTCCCATTTTCTTAAATTTTATTTTCAACAACCTAGGATAAAAACTACAACTAAAATATATACAGTTGGGAATAAAGATTAAGAATGAGCAATAGGCTTAATGGTTAAGAGTTAACTTCCCTCCTTTGTGATCCTAGGTTTGAACCCTTTCTTCACTTTTTATTTCATAATTTCGGCAAAAAAACCCCCAAAATATACACATATACGATTAAGCGTCTAAAATAAATAAGAAATAGGCCTTAGGCCTAATGGTTAAAGTCTTTGTATTTCTCCTTTTGTAACGCCTCAAAACCCGACCTAGAAGTCTAGACCGAATCCCGGAGGTTACATTGATCATTGAAGTGATCGTAGGTAAATTTATGATCAACAAATAAGAAAACAAAAAATATTTAGGTTACGTAAAAAATTTCAGTTATCAAATTCCGACATCTCAAAATACAGTTGTTCAATTCAAATAACGTCTACTTGCATTTAACACAAAATTTCATACCACAGTATTTAAAACAAAACTTACAATCCAAACAGTTTAAATAAAACTCAAATTTACAGAAAACACTTTATTAACCAGTTTTTAAAAC
Source organism: Gossypium bickii (assembly GCA_025503065.1). Taxonomy (NCBI): domain Eukaryota; kingdom Viridiplantae; phylum Streptophyta; class Magnoliopsida; order Malvales; family Malvaceae; genus Gossypium; species Gossypium bickii. The sequence goes on along the minus strand of CP106720.1, from coordinate 18,935,903 downwards.
GTAACACTGCCGAGACCTTCGCACACCAAGTCCAGCTACAGAAATAGAAAACGAGAGTACCTGCAAAGGGATAAACTGAGAGGGGCTGAGCTACACGAGCTCAGTGTGAGATCGGAATGACAGAAAAACAAAAATCAAGTGCCACAATAAAAAATATCACAATGGCAATTTGATATCCAAATAATCATCATAACCAGAACAGACACATCATTACTGGATACGACGATTTATATATCGTTAATCTCGCAATTAGACATACTGAAAAAGTGCGAAACAAATGCATCAACATGCAACCCACCCATTCAGCCAAACACCTCTTCGTCCCCCATTCAAACCACAAATGAGCTATAAAAAGCTCAACTAGTCCTGCACACCACATAGGACCTCGAAAGGCCCATCCAACCATGCACACCATGCATGTGGAACAAACCCACATAAATAACAATATGCAGCTGAGTTGTCAGAAGTATCGTACTGTGCGATAAACCGCTATACAGACGTATTGCAGTTGAAACTGCCAAATTAGATCAGACTTCCTTCTCTTCATATCCCAAACCCGAAATCATAATGCAAATGCAAGAATGCACACCAAACACTGTTAATTACACAGACGCATAAGCTCGTAATTAGTCAATCAATTACAGAATCGATGCACATAGTTTCCAGATAGTCACACACACACCCACATCACTTAACCATTGAAACAGATACTCATTTATTAGGCAATATCACATTAATGAGTCACCTAACTAATGCAACGATTGCGTATAACAGATATGTCCGAGTTAAAACAGGGTCCCGACTACCCTTACTAAGACCTAGCTAAGGGTCGGAACACACAGAAACACAAACATGTCATAAATCAACACAATACAAAAATTTGGCAAGGTAAGACCACATGGCCGTGTCCCTCGATCGTGTGGAAATGCCCAGGTTGTGTGGGGGTCTACACGCCCATGTGAAGGCCGCACGCGCCCGTGTGAAAGCCACACATGCCCTTGTGAAGGGGGCACACGCCCGTGTGAGTAGCCCGTGTAACTCATTGTTCAGAAATGCTAAAAATTAATGATAAAGGAGATACGGTCGTGTGGGACACATGCCCGTGTGGCACAAAATTTCATCAAAAACCCTAAATTCCCAAACGCACACGCCCGTGTACCCGTGGAACATGGCCGTGTGAAAATCAACTAATTTCCTCAAATCAGCCACACGACCGTGTGGCCAGGCCGTGTGGCACCTAATCCTACTCGAAAATCCTAATTCCCAAATCTACACGACCGTGTGAACCACCCATGTTGGGGAACACGCCCCTGTGGCCACCTATGTGGTCATGAAACCAGACCGACACAGGCTGCAAAACGTGCCTTTGATGCTAAAACGATCCCCAACCCTCAAGAATATAGAAATACACCAAAAACACTCAGAATTTCAAGCAATTCCACCATAATCAACATTTCGATTGGTCAATTTCAAAAACACACAAAATGTATCAAAATTCACGGATCCAAAATAGAATTTCAATAATGAAAGGAAAGTTTCCGAACCCATACCTGAAATTGCGATTTAAACACCCAGAATTGTTCGACTCGCTCCACCAAGCCGATTCAGAGACCTCAATTACAAAACACAACTAATTATAAGAATTTAATTTATGAAACACAATAAAATTGAGGTAATTCCTCCATTAAAACAAAAGACAGAACTTACCCAATTTCGGATCCAATCAAGCAGAACATTCAAGAACAAAGCTCTCTTAATAGACGACAAAGTAGAAGAAGCAAAAAGAAAATCAAAGGAAATTGAAAAAGAAGAAAATGTGAAGAGAGAAGAGAAGAACGTGAGAAGAGATTTATATTTTAGAAACAACCTCTTTTTTTTTTCCAAAAATAAAAATACCATCAAATAAATATTATAAAAAATATATAAAACATAAAATAAAATAAAAAAACAAAACTCAAATAAAGTTAATTCCTCAAACACACATGAGGATTCGAACCTAGAACCTAGAGGCAAACTAACACACAACTAACCACTAGACCAGCAGGCCCATTTTGACATAAAACACAACGACAAACCCAATTGTCCGATCTAGCCACTAACCCTACTAACAAATCTCAAAACTTCTAACCCCAAATTTCGGGGTGTTACAACTCACCCCTACTTAAAGAAATTTCGTCCCCGAAATTTCCAACTAACAGAACAGCGGTATAACATAAGCTACACCACCACGCTCCCGCTGCGCACTCTAGTCTCGAAGCTTTACCAGACTAAACTTGAACGTAAGACCTCACACACAACCAGAACACTTAGCAACTAAAGCAGATACACATTTGTTCATCACACAAACAAACGTTATCCAACGGATAAGCAATCAATGTCATTCAAATAAATAACACACAGAGTCACAAAAACTTACAACCATACTTGTCTCAATGTCGTCGCAGACACTCCCAAATTCGATGCTCTGTTGACCTGCATCTAAGACATGCTCCCAACTTCTTCCAACAGTCGCCCAAATAGCGCTTCTTATAGTTCCCACAAATTGATACGCTCGCCTCATTACTTGAACCATTTGCACAAACTTTACTAACACCCAACTGCGTTCTTATACGCTTCATGGACTAGTGCTCCAACCTCAAAGGACTACGATCCTTTTTCTTCCCACAATCCATACAACTACCTTGAACTAACTCCCTATTCCTCTCTAAACTAGCCTCGAAGACTTTTTCTAACACCTCTCTCACCACCTGAGTCAAGGCCTTGGTACTAACCTCCGGGTTATCACTACTTGAAGTTGGTGAAACCGTATTGACTTCTGACTCCTGAACAAACTCATGTCCAGGAGAAGCAAACGACTTTTCAAGAGTCTCACCAGATTGACCCTCACGATCATGCTTACCATCGGAATCCATATTGGTATTGTGACTAACTTAGAGTATCTACATTTTCAGAAAACAAACATAAAATAAATACGAAAATCTAAATTTCTAATCTTACAGTTTCAAATTTTCACCCTGGACCAGCATCAGCATCTCAGACATTTTATCTTCTCAAATCAGTGAAATACATATCATTTCAAAATATTGTGGTACGGCTTATCGAAACTCTTTTTTAAACGAACACGCATGCACATGGATACGTAAAAATACAGGCTGAATTTTTGCAAATCTGGTTCTGATAAGACTAAATGTAACACCCCAAAACCCTGCCTAGAAGTCTAGACCAATTCCTGGAGGTTACATTGATCATCGAAGTGATCGTAAGTAAATTTAGGATCAACAAATGAGAAAACAAACAATATTTAGGTCACGTAAAAATTTTCAGTTATCAAATCCCGACATCTCAAAATACAATTGTTCAATTCAAATAACGTCTACTTGCATTTAACACAAAATTTCATACCACAGTAATTTAAAACAAAACTTACAGTCCAAACAGTTTAAATAAAACTCAAATTTACAGAAAACACTTTATTAACCAGTTTTAAAAACGTGACACTTCCGAGACCTTCGCACACCGAGTCCAGCTACAGAAACAGAAAACGAGAGTACCTGCAAAGGGAAAAACTGAGAGGGGGTGAGCTACACGAGCTCAGTGTGAGATCGGAACGACAGAAAAACAAAAATCAAGTGCCACAATAAAAAAATATCACAATGGCATTTTGATATCCAAATAATCATCACAACCAGAAAAGGCACATCAGTACGGAATACGATGATTTATGTACCGTTAATCTCGCAATTAGACAATAAAAAAATCCGGAACAAATGCATCAACATGAAACCCACCAATTGAGCCAAACACCTCTTTGTCCCCCATTCACACCACAAATGAGCTATAAGAAGCTCAACCAGCCCTGCACACCACATAGGACCTCGAAAGGCCCATCCAACCCTACACACCACGCATGTGGAACAAAGCCACATAAATAACAATATGCAACTGAGTTGTCAGAAGTATCGTACTGTGTAGTAAACTGCTATACAGACGTATTGCAGTTGAAAATGCCACATCAGATTAGACTTCCTTCTCTTCATATCCCAAAGCCGAAATCATCATGCAAATGCAAGAATGGAAACCAAACACAGTCAATTACATAGACACAGAAGCTCGTATCAGTTAATCAATTACAAAATTGATGCACACAGTTTCCAGACAGTCACACACACACACCCACATCACTTAACCACTGAAGCAAATACTCATTTATTAGGCAATATCACATTAACGAGTAACCTAACTAATGGAACACCTCTTCGTCCCCCATTGTAACACCCCAAACCTGGCCTAGATGCTATGGTCGGATCTAGCATGTCACATCAAAAGATCATCTAAACGTTATGTGTTTACTAAAAATTTTGTATCCCTTTTTAAACTCCAAATTTTGTGATTTGTAGAAATAAGGTTTGCTTAAGAGTATTTTATTATTTTTGAAAACTTTGTTCGTTGCAGAAGTTTAACTTAAGGTATTGTGGAAATGTGATATTTTGAAAACGATTATTGTCGTTTTAAGAAAACCCAGTGTTTAATCATTTAATAGTTTGATAATAGCCGAAATGAAAGTTTAAAAGGAAAATAAAATCCAATGGCCTTATTACAAAATATTAACCCCAAATTAAATAATCATAGAATGAAATAAAAACGGATTTACTAAGTTTTGTGAGAAGTAACTCCGTTGTATGGCCACCACCGAGTCCTTCGCAGTTCCAAATCCTCTAACGTTGGAGATTACCTGCAAGGTTAAGAAAAAGGGGATGAGTTACGAGAATTCAGTGTGTAATCCCCTAAACGGTCATTATCTGGGCCTGAGCCGTTACGGTATCAATTTGGGCCTAAGCCCTATAATCATGGTAATGCAAATAATGAAATGCAGCCCAACCCAATCCAACCAATCACACCCTCATACCAACCAATCGCACCCTCATACCAACCAATCGCACCGTGTGGGGATCAAGTCAACCCACCCCGCCAAACGCACCAATAATGCAGTCAAGCTACTAATCACGGTATATGTGGCTGAGCCACCAATATAGTATATGGCTGAGCCACCAATATAGTATGTGGCATAGCCACTAAAACAGTATGTGGTAGAGCCACCCATATAATATGTGTCATAGCCACTTAAAAAGTATGTGGCAAAGCGACCGGGCTACACTTTCTCCAAACATCAAACCCAACCAATGCAACATGATATAGATGCAATGTATCAAATGTATAAACAATATAAATAAAATCACATACACGATATTCAACCATAATCGGGGGTATAACAGTCATTTTCTCACCTAAAGGTATAACGGTAATTTACCCTCCAAGGGTATTTCGATAATTTCAGTCATCTCATGGCCCCTCCGGAAGCCTACTGTCACCTCAAGCGATACGGGACTCCTTTTTGGGTCTCTACGATATAATTGGGTCTAAAATCCATTTCTGGCCCAAACGGGCCCACACGCTTGTGTGGCCCATTTAGCACATTTCTGGTCTCGGTTTTGTAAACTTTGCAGTCGCATTTGTCATTCGAAAATTTTCTTATCAATTTTACCCATGTGGGCCCGTAAGCCTGTTGGGCCCATTTAGCCCGTTACGGCTCGATCTGGCCCGTTACAGCTTCAGTTTTGCGAGAGTGCTCGGGACACTATCAATGATCTACTGCCATCATTAGTGGCTCGATTTATCACCACGAGCGTTCGCACGCTCGAGTGATCATTGTTGTCGACTTTTATGCTTTTTGACTTTTGGCCGATTCAGAGAGCAATACATGCTTCATCAACATTGGTGTGAGATTACACACCTGTTTACGAGTTATACTATCCACCGAATCCAACACCTATAGTGATAATTGTCAACATGTTAGTCTCCACTTTGATAAACATAACTAGGAACACCTACTAGGCTTAACTTCACTTACCACAAAGAGATCTCCTTCAGTGCACCAAAACAGCTTGGCCCTATCCCTTGACTAACACCAATAGGTTCCTAACATAATTGATGTACCAAAACAAAAAGGAGTTATCAACCACCCACATTCGGCAATAGGGAGAAACCCACAATACGATTAGTACTACTTACCCTCAGATTCGGCAAGGACAGATTCTTGAGCAATTAGGAATTGAACACTCACAACCCTCAGAGATGATAATCAACTGGAAAGAAGAAGAAAAGATTAGTTCGGCTTGAACCAAATAGAGAACAATAGATGAAGTACTAGGGGAGAATAGATTCGGTCCTACTCAAAAACAACAGATCAAGATTGTAAGTATTCGGCTTATGCTTTGAATGGAGAGGAGAAAAAACAATAAGGGAAGAAGGATATGTTGTATTCGGCCAGGGGAGAAAGAGTAGTGTAACGAGAAAAGAAGAGAGAAAACAAAAATGAAAATTAAGTCTTAGGCCACTACCAAGAGGAAGAAATAATGAAGCAGAACATAATCGGTACTTGACAAGAGAAAGCAAAAGAGATAGAAGGTTGAAGAAGGAAAACGCACGAGTGATCAATTCACAAAAACTAGGTAAAGAACATATTTGAGAAAAGAAAAGAAGGGAAAAAGAATAACCAAAAACACTAATCACAAATTCGGCACCTACTCTTCACTAGCCAAAAATGCCTAAACACCACCCCTTAGCCGAATTTCTCCTTCCCACTACACTTCCAAATTCGGCCACTACTACCACTCTCCCCTATTCCACGATTTTCTCCCCTTTTTGCTCCCCAATTTGCTCTTCACCTTCCATTCAAATTGTTTGACTAAGTCTCTAACTCCCATAGCAGAGTTTGATCCCAACTCTGCTTCCTCCTCTCTCAAAGCACAAAATAAAGGCCACCAATTGCAGTTTGTGGGATTCAAACTCCTCTCCTCCATGCTTCCCTTGTGACGCCACACCACCTTCCCACTTACTCACTTGTGTTAGCAAACACACTCAATTAAACTTAAGTCTTACTTCTGTTAGCCCTCTTCACTAAAGGGCCAAAAACCAAAATTTTTTAAAAACTTGGACTAGAACCCAAGCCTCCATAGGACCCCCAAATACACTCAAATAACTAGCTAAATCAGCCCAACACATGGAATTATGCAAAAATCACAAACCCCTAATTTTTGGGATGTTATAATTCTTCCCCCTTAAAGAAATATCGGCCTCGAAATTTACCTGATCAAAAGAGATGAGGGTATTGCTGTCGTATTGCCACCTCAGGCTCCCACGTGGCTTCATCTGACCCGTGATTACGCCACAACACCTTGACTAATGGAACGGATTTTCTTCTCAACACTTTAACATCACGATCCAAAATCTGCACCGGTTCCTCTTCAAATGTCAGATCAGGTCTTACTTCAATTTCTTCCACCGGCACTATATGAGAAGGATCTGAACAGTATTGCCTCAACATAGAAATGTGGAATACATTATGTATCTGGTTTAGCTCAGAGGGCAGCTTAAGCTGATATGCGACCGGTCCAACACATTTTGACACCCGGTAAGGTCCGATAAATCTAGGGCTTAACTTGACCTTTCGTCTAAATCTCAGAATCTTTTTCCATGGTGAGACCTTCAAGAATACATAATTCACCACCGAGAACCCTATCTCTTTACGATTTAAGTCCGCATACGACTTCTGTCTATCAGAAGCTTCTTTTAACCAACCCCAAATCAACTTTACCTTTTCTTCAGTTTCTGAAATTAGCTTTGGACCCAACAACCGTCGCTCACCCAATTCTATCCAACAAGTAGGGGTATGACACCTACGACCATATAATGCCTCGTACGGTGCCATTTGAATGCTGGATTGGTAGTTATTGTTGTAAGCAAATTCTGCTAACTGTAAGTAATCCTCCCAACTGCACTTGAAGTCAATCACATAGCTTCTCAACATGTCTTCCAAAATCTGGATTGCCCTCTCCGACAGACCATCAGTCTGTAGATGAAACGCAGTACTGAAATCTAGCCTTGTACCGAAAGCTTCATATAACACTTTCCAGAACCGAGATGTGAATCTAGGGTCCATATCTGAGATGATAAACACTGGTACCCCATGTAGCCTCACAATCTCTGCCACGTACAACTTGGCCAACTTCTATAACGAGTAATCAGTGCAAACTGGTATGAAGTGAGCAGATTTAGTCAGCCGATCAACAATTACCCACACTGAATCTTTCCTAGTAGGCGTCAGGGGTAGCCCACTAACAAAATCCATTGTTATCCTCTCCTACTTCTAGAGTGGAATCTTTACAGGTTGCAGTAATCCCGAAGGCAGTTGATGCTCATCCTTCACTTGCTGACATGTCAAACACTTACTTACGAAATCAGTAACTTCCCGCTTCAGTCCTGTCCACTAGTACAGTTCACGTAAATCTTGATACTACTTGTTTCCATTGGGATGCATAGCGTATGGGCTACTAAGCGCCTCCTGCAGAATCATCTGTCTTAACTCAGAGTTCTTCGGCACACAACCTCTTCCACGGAAACATAACACCCTTTCACTATTCAGCCTAAAATCCACCATCCCTCCACCTCTCACCTGCTAAAAATGAGAACCCAATGACTCATCCAATAACTACTTCTCCTTAATCTAATCAACCCAAGTCAGTTTCACCTGAAGTTCTGCCAACAAACTACCATCCTCGAATAGACTGAGACGAGCAAACATTACTCTCAAATCAGATACCACCTTACGACATAGTGCGTTTGCCACCACATTGGCTTTTCCCGGATGGTACTCAGTTGAGCAATCATAGTCCTTCAGCAACTCTATCCATCTCTGTTGCCTAAGATTCAACTCCTTTTGGGTAAGGAGATACTTAAGACTCTTATGGTCGGTGTAGATGATTGACTTTTCCCCATAGAGGTAATGTCTCCATATCTTTAGTGCGAACACTACTGCAGTTAATTCCAAATCATGAGTGGGGTAGTTCACCTCATGTGGCCTAAGTTGACAAGATGCATATGCCACCACCTTCCCTTCTTGCATCAGCACACAACCCAAACCTATGTGCGACGCATTACAATAGACAACAAATTCTTTTCCAGCCTTAAGCTAAATCAACACCAGTGCTTCCGTCAAAATCTTCTTCAGTTTCTCAAAACTCTTTTACTGTTTATCCGTCCAAACAATGGTACGCCCTTACGCAGTAACTTAGTTAGGAGTGCAGCAATCAATGAAAACCCCTCAATGAACCATCTGTAGTACCCAGCTAGACCCAGAAAACTTCTAATCTCTGATACTGTCTTTGGTGGCTTCCAATCTAATACAGCTTCAATTTTCATAGGATCAACCCTAATTCCCTCGGCAGACACAACATGACCCAAGAATGTCACTCCTTCAGCCAAAACTCGCACTTGTTGAATTTGGTATAAAGTTGTTTTTCCCTCAATAGCTGCAGAACAACCCGAAGATGTGAATCATGCTCCTCCTCAGTTCTTGAATACACCAGAATATCATCTATGAACACCACCACAAACCGGTCTATATAGGGTTGGAAGACTCGGTTCATCGTATCCATGAAAGCAGCTAGTGCATTCATTAACCCGAACGGCATGACCAGAAACTCGTAATGCCCATAACGAGTTCGGAATGCAGTTTTGTATATATCTACCTCTTTGACCCTCAGCTGATGATACCCAATCTTAAATCTATTTTAGAGAAAACCGAAGCTCCTCGCAGCTGAACGAACAGATCGTCTATCCTTGGTAACGGGTATTTGTTCTTAATCGTTAACTTGTTCAATAGACGATAGTCAATACACATACGCATTAACCCATTCATCTTCTTCACGAACAATACCGGCGCTCCCCACGGAGATACACTTGGTCTAATAAATCCTCAATCGAACAGCTCTTGGATCTGGGCCTTTAGTTCTACCAGCTCTTTCGGTGCCATCATATAAGGGGCGATGGACACCGGGGCCGTTCCCGGTAACAGCTAAATGCCAAATTCGACCTCGTGATTTGGAGACAACCCCGGAAGCTCTTCAGGGAATACATTCGAGAATTCCTTTACGGTCTTGACCTTCTCAATAGACAAACTCCCAGCATCAGTCGTGTTGACATAAGCTATGAACGCCTCACAACCTTTACGCACCAACTTCTCAGCCCTTAGCGCTGAGATTACATTGGATAGATAATCTCTTCTCTCTCCTATCACCATTACTTCCTCACTCTCTGAAGTCTTTACTATCATCCGCTTAGTCGCGCAATCCAAGTTCGCACGGTGTTTCACTAACTAGTCCATGCCTAGTATGAGGTCAAACTCGCTAAACGGTAGTTCCATCAAGTCTATCGGGAAGACAACCCCTTGAACTTCTAGAGGCACATCTCTAAACAATTTATTCACTACTACCGACTGTCCTAAAGGACTAATCACTAACGTTTCTCTATCAGCAATTTCAAACTGTATACCCAGAGTTCCAAACACAGTACAAGCAACATAAGAGTGTGTAGACCCGATATCAATTAAAGCTGTGAATGGCACATTATGTATGAGAAATGTACCGATTATGACGTTAGGTGCGTCACCATCCTCCCAACGTCGAGCAGCATAAACCAATCCCGCCTGCCTCGCCTCTGTATTACGAGCATTACCAGCACCTCTGCCCAGTGCTCTACGACCACGTCCTAACCCATTCCCCCCTCGAAGCGGACCACGACCTCTCGGTGGCTGCTGACCACCTCTCCCTGGCTGCACAAAACCCCGACCTACTACTTGCGTCCGAATAGGCTCCCGAGGACAGTCTTTATACCAATGATCCTTAGACCCATATCTGAAACACCCACCAGTTCTTCTCCAGCACTCCCCCTAATGTAATTTCCCACACTCTATACAAGGTTGCGATCGACCCACAGCAACTGGAACCCAACACGGACTGGCCCATCCAACCTAGGCCTCTTATGAAATCCCCTTGAAGAACCTAAAGACCCAGGATCTCTCTTATTCCTGCCCCTTTCCTTATCACGATTTTGTCACTCAGAACGTTTCACTTCCTCAGCAATCTTTGCCTTCCCAATCAAAATGGCAAAACCTCTTTCCCTCTGCAGAGCTATTAGTACCTGCAGCTCATCCCGAAGACCATCCTCAAACCCCATACAGCGCTCATAATCGGTCACGACTATACCCCGAGCGTACCGATTCAGGCGCAGAAACTCTGCCTCATACTCTGCTACGGATTTGTTCCCCTAAACCAGATTCAAAAATTCCTTTCTCTGGGCATCCACATAACCTGCCCCTACATACTTTCCCTAGAAGGCTGCTTTGAAGAAATCCCAAGTCACCCGGTCAGCTGGTGTTCTTTCCCTTACTATAAGCCACCACCAGTATGCCTCATCTCGCAGTAAGGACACTACTCCTTTCAGTTTCTATTCTACTGTGTAGTCCAAATCATCCATGATTCGCTCCACAGCCTCTAACCAATATTCCGCTACATTCAGGGCTACACCAGAGATGCCCCTAAAGACTTCGGCCCCGTTTGACCGGAGTCGCTCAAAAATAGAACCTCGAGCTACCGACCCAGTACTCGCTCCACCAACCCGTTCTAAAACTCACAGCATTACTTGGGACAAAGCATCATTCCCTCCGGTTTGGTCATGAGACCTTGTTTCAGTCATTGGCAATGCTGGTGCCTCCCTTTCAGGTATATGCCCCGATGCTGAGGATCCAGTCCTAACATCTCGGCCTCTACCACGGCCATGCGTACCTCGTCCGCATCCTCTTGTACTCATATTGCTGAATCGAGTTAATCTGCTTAAGAGTTTTATACACCAACTTATTGTTCAAGTAATTATTAACTGATGTTTTATGAGAGAACAGTAATAGGATTAGTTTTCGCAACTCAATTTTCCTAAAGTTCCAGTCTCTATAATCTCAGTTTCCCTAACCAAATTCTTGATATACTACTACTATCCCTAGTAGTTTTTCGGTACAGTCACTATGACATATAACCAAATATAAACTAGAGAACTTACGGATTTGGTGCCGGAGACTCAGTGTGCCATACTTCCAGTAATCCTATATTTTCTTTCTAAACCACATTTTTAAACTGATTTGGAAAAAAAACAATTTCAGACCCATTCCACAGCCGAGTTTTGTAACCTGGCTCTGATACCATAAAATGTAACACCCCAAACCCGGCCTAGACGTTATGGTCGGATCTAGCATATCACATCAAAAGATCATCTAAACGCTATGTGTTTACTACAAATTTTGTATCCCTTTCTGAAACTCGGAATTTTGTGATTTGTAGAAACAAGGTTTGCTTAAGAGTATTTTATTATTTTTGAAAACATTGTTCGTTGTAGAAGTTTAACTTAAGGTATTGCGGAAATGTGATATTTTGAAAATGGTTATTGTCGTTTTAAGAAAACCCAGTGTTTAATCATTTAATAGTTTGATAATAGCCGAAATAAAAGTTTAAAAGGAAAATAAAATCCAATGGCCTTATTATAAAATATTAACCCCAAATTAAGTAATCATAAAATAAAATAAAATTGGATTTACTAACTTTCATGAGAAGTAACTCCGATGTATGGCCACCACCGAGTCCTCCGTAGCTCCAAATCCTCTAACGCTGGGGATTACCTGCAAGGTTAAGAGAAAGAGGGTGAGTTACGAGAATTCGGTGTGTAATCCCCTAAATGGTCACTATCTGGGCTTGAGCCCTTACGGTATCAATCTGGGCCTAAGCCCTATAATCATGGTAATGCAAATAATGAAATGTAGCCCAACCCAATCCAACCAATCACACCCCCATACCAAACAATCGCACCGTGTGGGGATCAAGTCAACCCACCCCGCCAAACGCACCAATAATGCAGTCAAGCTACTAATCACGGTATATGTGGCTGAGCCACCAATATAGTATGTGGCTGAGCCACCAATATAGTATGTGGCATAGCCACCAAAATAGTATGTGGCAGAGCCACCAATATAATATGTGTCATAGCCACTTAAAAAGTATGTGCCAGAGCCACCGAGCTACAAATCCTCCAAACATCAAACCCAACCCATGCAACATGATATAGATGCAATGAATCAAACGTATAAACAGTATAAATAAAATCACATACACGATATTCAACTATAATCGGGGGTATAACGGTCATTTTCTCACCTAAGGGTATAACGGTAATTTACCCTCTAGGGGTATTTCTTTAATTTCAGTCATCTAATGCCCTTTCCGGAGGCCTACTATCGCCTCAAGTGACACAGGACCCTTTTTTGGGTCTCTACGATATAATTGGGTCTAAAATCCATTTCCGGCCCAAATGGGCCCACACGCTCTGTGGTCCATTTAGCACATTTTTGGTCTCGATTTTACAGACTTCACAGTCGCATTCATCATTCGAAAACTTTCTTATCGATTTTGCTCATGTTGGCCCGTTAGCCCATTAGGCCCATTTAGCCTATTACGGCTCGATCTGGCCCGTTATAGTTTCAGTTTCGCGAGAGTGCTCGGGACACTCTCAATGATCTACTGCCATCATTAGTGGCTCGATTTATCAACACGAGCATTCGCACGCTTGAGTGATCATTGTTGCCGGCTTTTTGGCTTTTGGCCGATTCACAGAGTAATACATGCTTCATCAACATTGGTGTGAGATTACACACCTGTTTACGAGTTATGCTATCCACCGAATCCAACAACTATAGTGATAATTGTCAACATGTTAGTCTCCACTTTGATAAACATAACTAGGAACACCTACTTGGCTTAACTTCACTTACCACAAAGAGATCTCCTTCATGTTTAAATCGCAATTTAAACACCCAGAACTGTTCGACTTGTTCCACCAAGCCGATTCAAAGACCTCAATTACAAAACACAACTAATTATAAGAATTTAATTTTAGAAGCACAACAAAATTGAGGTAATTCCTCCATTAAAACAAAATACCCAATTTCGGAACCAATCAAGCAGAACACCAAGAACAAAGCTCTCTTTACGAACGAAAAAGCAGAAGAAGCAAAAAGAAGATCAAAGGAAATTGAAACAGAAGAAAATGTTAAGAGAGAAGAGAAAAACGTGAGGAGATTTATTTTTTAGAAACAACCTCTTTTTTTTCAAAAAATAAAATTACCATAAAATAAATATTATAAAAATATATATAACATAAAAAAACTCAAATAAAATTAATTCCTCAAACACACACGAGGATTCAAACCAAGAACCTAGTGGCAAACTAACACACAACTAACCGCCAGACCAGCAGGCCCATTCTGACATAAAACACAACAACAAACCCAATTGTCCGATCTAGCCACTGACCCTGCTAACAAATCTCAAAGCTTCTAACCCCAAATTTCGGGGTGTTACAACTCACCCCTACTTAAAGAAATTTCGTCCCTGAAATTTCCAACTAGCAAAACAGTGGTCTAACACAAGCTACACCACCACGCTATTGCTGCGCACTCTAGTCCCGAAGCGTTACCACACCAAACTTGAACTCAAGACCTTACACAGAACCAGAACACTTAGCCACTAAAGCAAATACACATTTTTTCATCACACACACAAACGCTATCCAACGAATAAGCAATCAATGTCATTCAAATAAATAACACACAGAGTCACAACAACCTACAACCATACCTGTTTTAATTTTGTCACAGACACTCCCGAATTCGATACTCCGTTGACCTGCATCTAAGACACACTCCCAACTTCTTCCAACAGTCGCCCAAATGACGCTTCTTATAGTGCCCACAAATCGATACGCTCGCCTCATTACCAAAACCATTCCCACAACCTTATTAACACCCAGCTGGGTTCTTATACACTTCACGGACTGAGGCTCCAACCTCAAAGTACTACGATCCCTTTTCTTCCCACAATCCATATACTTACATTGAACTAACTCTCTATTCCTCTCTAAATTAGCCACGAAGACTTTCTCTAACACCTTTCTCACCACCCGAGTCAATGCCTCAGTACTAACCTTCGGGTTATCGCTACCTGAAGTTGGTGAAACCCTATTGACTTCTGACTCCTGAACAAACCCACGTCCTGGAGAAGCAAACGACTCTTTGAGAGTCTCACCAGATTGACCCTCACGATCATGCTTACCATCAGAATCCATATCGGTCTTGTAACTAACTTAGAGTATCTACATTTTCAGAAAACAAACATAAAATAAATACGAAAATCTAAATTTCTAATCTTACAGTTTCAAATTTTCACCCTGGACTAGCATTGGAGTCTCATACATTTTATCCCCTCAAAATCAATGAAATACATATCATTTCAAAATATTGTGGTACGATTTATCAAAACTTTTTTTAAAACGAACACTCGCGCACACAGATACATAAAAATACAGGTCGAGTTTGCAAACATGGCTCTAATACCACTAAATGTAACACCCCAAAACCTAGCCTAGAAGTCTAGACTGAATCCCGGAGGTTACATTGATCATCGAAGTGATCGTAGGTAAATTTAGGATCAACAAATGAGAAAACAAACAATATTTAGGTTACATAAAAGATTTTAGTTATCAAATCCCGACATCTCAAAATACAGTTGTTCAATTCAAATGTCTACTTGCATTTAACATAAAATTTCATACCACAGTATTTAAAACAAACTTACAGTCCAAACAGTTTAAATAAAACTCAAATTTACAGAAAACACTTTATTAACTAGTTTTAAAAATATGACACTTCCGAGACATTCACACACCGAGTCCAGCTATAGAAACAGAAAACGAGAGTACCTGCAAAGGGATAAACTAAGAGGGGATGAGCTACACGAGCTCAGTGTGAGATCGAAATGATAGAAAAACAAAAATCAAATGCCACAATAAAAAATATCACACTGGCAATATGATATCCAAATAATCATCACAACCAGAACAGACACATCAGTACTGAATACGATGATGTATATATCGTTAATCTGGCAATTAGACAGACAGGAAAAATACGGAACAAACGCATCAACATGAAACCCACCCATTCAGCCAAACACCTCTTCGTCCCCCATTCACACCACAAATGAGCTATAAGAAGCTCAACCAGCCCTGCACACCATATAGGACCTCGAAATTCCCATCCAACTGTATACACCATGCATGTAGAACAAGGACGAGTTGTACTCAGGATCTCCTTTCTGCAAGAATCCCCTTTCTGCTTGTTCTTTTTGACGCCAGGATAAGGAGGAGTTGTACTCAGGATGGACTTTGGTGGATAAGGGTTGAAGGAGTCAACAAGATTTGGATGAATATAAGAGAGAAAAATAAGGATTTTGAAACATTCAAATAGGTTTGAATGTGTGATTCGGAGAAAAGTGAGGAGAAAACAAAGGGATTGAGTTGGGGTGTGTGTTAGCCGAATTTTGTAGTGGCTAAGGGGTGTTGGAACATTCGGTTCTGGGGTGCTAGTTAGGGAGGTGGCCGAATGTGGGTGTAGGCCCTGATGAAGTGTGTAAATTCGGCTAGTTAGGGAACCTTAAGATTTTTCTTCTCATTTCTTTTTGGTGTCGAAATTAAACCCCTCTCATTTGGCATTTTTACATTTTCTTGTTTTCTCTCGTCTACTCCAAAACCGAATACTCTCCTAGGTCTCTTTTTCTTTTCTATTTTGTTGTTGGCCGAATCCACCTAGTGCTTTACCATTTTTCTTCCTTCATTCAATTGATTTAGCAAGTGCCAAAATCTCACCTTCCATTCTCTCTTTTCATCTCTTTCAGTCTTGGTAGGCCAAACCTTGGTTCTCATTATTCTCTTCTCTATTGTGTACTCACCAAAACCCGAAACTCAAACTCTCATCCTCTTTTTCATTTTTCTTTAGAAATCGAAACCCCTAGACATCTTGTTGAAGAGCTATTACTCTATTTGTGGTTATCATATTGGTTCCCTCTTGTTTTGATCATTGTCGAATCATCTCTAGGGTGTTGTGGTGCCGAATCTTGCTTGTGGGTAATTGAATCTGTCAGGCTAAGGTAATGGGTGGTTTCTTTTGGTTCATGCTATCTCTTCCGGGTTTTTATGCCAAAGCCGAATGGCTATTTGGCCTAATAGTGTGTACTTTGGCCGAATCTCCCTAACCCTCTCATCTCTTTTCTCTTTACTCTAGAGTTTTCTTTGAAAAGAAAAGCCGAAATCTCTTGGAACTCAAACCTTCTTGTTTGACTCTTATTTGTAGTAGATTGCTGTCGTTGATTTGCCATCACTTCCAATCGGTTCTGCTAGTATGTGGTAAGTGTTTCTGTCGTTTCGACATCTCTTATTGCATTAAATGCCGAAGGCAGAGATCCAATTTTATTTGATACTTGGCCGGATGCAGGAGGGTGTGGTGACGCCATCTTGTGTGAACTTCCGGGATTCGTTGGGTTGTGAGTCAAGCCTAGAACCTCAGGTTTTGTCAGTTTAGGTAAGGGTTCTAACTTCGGGTTTTAGTTCCTTACGATTCGTTTCACTGCTTTAATCTAATTTAGTGACTAAGGTGTACTCATGGACTCGAATGCTAGCCAAGCATTAGGAGGGGTTGGATCTATGACCCCAACACCTAAGTTTAAGGAGAGTGCTGTTTTTGCTGTTCATGATTGGCCACCTGGGTATGGGCCGGCATCTGAGCAAAGTAGTAGACAGATAGCGGTAGTATCGATTAAGGACAGTGTCAACATGGAGAGCGTAGTATTACGGGTAATCAGGTGTGTAACTCTTACACACTCCATATGATAATATGTTAATATCTTGTATATTGTCAAAAGCTGGAATAACTGTAGAAATAGGTAAGTTACCCTTGTGGGTAAAAGCGAGGACTCTGGGTAAGTCCATCTTGATAGCTAACGTTAATTGCCTCTGTTAAGTCTGCATATGCCCTGTTATATTATTCCTGAATGTTAAGCATGAGTATATTGCATTGATAGCATATTCATAAGAATGGGTTTGATGAGAGGAGGGGGAAGGTATGATTTTCAGACTGTCACTAGTGGTTTGGTACCACACAGTGGGTTGGCCCCGCTTACTATGATATTGTGACTAAGTCTCAGTGGTTTGGAACCACCAGTGGTTAGGTACCACATATGAATATTTCTGTGACTCGTCCCAGTGGTTTGGTACCACAGTGAGTTGGCCCCACATATCGAGATAAGGGATTGTCACCAGTGGTTAGGCACCACGATATGGGTCGGCCTCACAAACGATTATTTGTGACTTCGGTCACCAGTGGTTTGGAACCACCAGTGGTTAGGTACCACCAGTGGCTAGGTGCCACAAGGGGTAGAATCGAGAGTTATGGATGGTTAGGATGGATGGGTCGCATGACATACATATTTGCATATGAAACTGTGTAGGGGCTTACTATCTTCGGGATGGGGATTTACACATTGAGTCTCGGTGACTCACCCCCTTCCATTACGTTTTGCAGATTATTCATAGATCGCAGATATGGAGCCGGGATGAACTCGAGGTGGCCATGCTCAATAGGTTGTTTAATTTTAATGGTTAATTTTCAGATTTACTTAGCTTTAAATTTCGGTTTTCGGTTATGTAATAAGGCCATCTAAATTTAATCTTAGGATTATTTATTTTGTCAAATACCTTTGAGAGTGCGTTAAACATTAAAGCATGATTAAAAAGGAAAGAAAATATAAAATGAACGTTTTCACAACTTTAATGAATTTCGGGATTTTCCAAAATTTCTACCATCGGGTATTAGCAAACATATGTGAACCACAAGTTAATTCCATATTCTCTAAAACAAATTTTGAAGTGATTTTAGCAATTTACCTGACTCAACTTCGGTTTCCATAAAATGAAACGTTTTCTTTACAATTTAAGTCAACAACTTGCTTTTCCAAAAACGATTTTTCCCTGTGACATGCCGGATTCGGTCGTAGCGTTTCGACCGGGTTTGGGGTGTTACACATGTGGTTACACATGGGAGGCACCCTGATAGTTTTAAAAATTTTAAATTTTTTAAAAATTTCTGTATGTATTCCGGTTTAGTCCCGACTCTGTTGAAAGCATGACTAAGGTCTCGTTGACCTATTAAACGGATACTTTGATTGCGTTTAATGAATTGTATTATGTAATGTCTGTAAAAGTTTCGATCTGTCCGGTAATACCTTTAACCCTAATCCGGTGACAGATACGGGTTAGGGGTGTTACAGTTTGTTAGCTGAGCTACAAGTAAAACTGACTAAGGATTAGTCAAATTAAGGAGAAGCAGTTACTGGATGAATCGTTGGTTCCCCGTTTTTAACTGGTGAAGAGAGGAGAGACTGTGGATTTTAGGCTGAATACTAAGGGAGTGTTATGCTTCCGTGGGAGAGTCTGTGTACCAAGGGATTCGGAGTTAAGGCTGTCTATTCTGCGAGAGGCGAATAGTAGCCTATACGCTATGCATCCTGGTGGAAACAAGTTATATCGAGATCTGCGTGAGCTGTACTGGTGGCCAGGGCTTAAGCGTGATGTTACCGATTTTGTAAGTAAGTGTTTGACATGCCAGCAAGTGAAAGCGGAGCATCAACTGCCTTCTGGATTACTGTAACCTGTTAAAATTCCACTCTGGAAGTGGGAGAGAGTAACTATGGATTTTGTTAGTGGGCTACCCCTGACGCCTACTAAGAAAGATTTGGTATGGGTAATTGTGGATCGGCTGACTAAATCTGCCCACTTCATTCAAGTTTGCACCGATTACTTGTTGCAGAAGTTGGCCAAGTTGTACGTGGCGAAAATTGTGAGGTTACATGGGGTGCCAGTGTCTATCATCTCGGATAGGGACCCCAGATTCACATCACGATTCTGGAGAGTGTTACACGAAGCTTTGGGTACAAGGCTAGATTTCAGCACGTCATTTCATCCTCAAACTGATGGTCAGTCGGAAAGGGTAATTCAGATTTTGGAAGACATGCTAAGAAGCTGTGTGATTGATTTCAAGGGCACTTGGGAAGACTATTTGCCGTTGGCAGAATTTACTTACAACAATAGTTACCAATCTAGTATTCAGATGGCACCGTACGAGGCTTTATATAGTCGTAGGTTTCGTACCCCTACTTGTTAGACAGAATTGGGTGAGCGGCAACTATTGGGTCAAGAGCTAGTTTTTGAAATCGAGGAAAAAGTAAAATTGATCCGGGGTCAGTTAAAAGAAGTATCTGATAGGCAGAAGTAATACGCTGGTTTAAAGCGTAAAGAGATTGAGTACTCGGTGGGAGATTTTGTCTTCTTGAAAGTCTCACATTGGAAGAAGATTCTGAGGTTTGGGCGGAAGGGCAAGCTGAGCCCTAGATTTATCGGACCTTACCAGATAGAAAAGTATATGGGACCCATCGTCTATCAGCTGGAACTGCCTCCTGAGTTAAATCGTATACATAATGTATTCCACGTTTCTATGCTGAGGCGCTACCATTGTGATCCTTCTCATATAGTGCCGGTAGAGGAGATCGAGGTAAGACCTAATCTGACATTTGAAGAAGAACCAGTGCTGATTTTGGATCATAATGTTAAGGTGCTGAGAAGGAAGTCTGTTCCGTTAGTCAAGGTGCTATGGCGTAATCACGGTTCAGAGGAAGACACGTGGGAGCCTGAGGAGGCGATTCGACACCAGTACCCTCATCTCTTTTGATCAGGTAAATTTCGAGGCCGAAATTTCTTTAATGGGGTAGAGTTGTAACGTCCCAAAAATTAAGGGTTGTAATTTATTTGTATAATTTTATGTTGTGCTTGCTCAACTAGCTATTTGAGTGTATTTGAGGGTTCTAGGGAGGCCTGGGTTCGAGTCTGAGCCCTGGAAAAATTTTTGTTTTTGGCCCCTTTAGTGGAGAGGGCTATTGGAAATAGGGCTTAAGTAAATTTGTGTGTGTTTTAGAAACACAAGATGAGCTTGTAGCTCAGTGGCAGTGGCGTTATTGGGAAGGCTTGGAGAGTGGGGTTCGAATCCCACAAGTTGTAAATAGAGGCTTTTATTTTATGACTTGAGAGGGGAGGAAGCAGAGTTCGGATCAAACTCTTCAAGAAGAGTGGAGACTTGGTCAAATAATTCAAATGGATGGAGGAGAGCGATAGTAGGAGGAAAAAGGGGAGAAAATCAAGGAAGTGAGGTGTGTGGAAGTGTTGGCCGTGAGTGAGAGTGTGGCTAAGTGCGAATTTTGGCCAACGGTGGTTATTTGGAAGTGTATATTCGGTTTGGATAGGGGAGAGTGTGCCAAATTTTCTCTAAATTTTCCCTTTGAGAGTTTTTGGCATTTTGGGACTTTCATTAGCATTTCGGGTCATTTTCTTTCATCTATGACCTCTGCCGATTTCACCTTGCCTTTAGTGTTCTTTCTCCTTCATTTTTTTCCTGATTAAGTGCCGAATTGGTAAGCCTTGACTCTCATCTTCTTTCCTTCCTCCTTCTCATTTCTCTTCTTCCTAATCGTTCATCTCTTTTCTTTACCTCTAAGCCGTAGCCACACTTCTCACTTTTTGATTTCTCCCTAGGCCGAATACTTTCCTCTTGAAGTGTGGGTTCTTCTTTTGCTGGCCGAACCTTGTAAGCCGAATCTATATACCCTCTTCGTTCTGAATCTTTTGTCTTGGTGGTTGGGCTGAATCCTGTTGTCAGGCAATTGATGGTTGTCGTTGTTCATTAGTGATTGGTAAGGGTAGAGTAATACAAACACTTTCTTATTTCGTTATAGTGAAAATTTTTATAACTACTTGGGTAAGTTTCGATCTCTCTCGTTTCTCTGTGGGGGGCCGAATGTTGGATGATGGCTAACCCTCTTTTGTGCATCAAATATTTCTAGGGACCCGTTAGTATTAGCGAAGGAACAAGGTCGATTACTGTTACTCTGTAGGGGATTGCGTCTCGTGGTAAGTGATGTTAGATGAGTAGGATACTTCAATAGTATGAATCTTCAAGGGCGTTGAGACTAACTAATGATCTTTGTAATCATAGGTACCTTGGGGAGTAGTCTCAGGCAGCAAACCAAAGCAGGTGTGTAATCTCACACCATTGTTTGTTCTGTTAATACGATACCCTATGAATCGGCCAAAAATCGGAATATCGAAAAGCCGGAGTATCGGAAACTGAGATCACTCGAGCGTGCGAGCGCTCGTAGAGATAAACCAAGCCACTAGTGATGGCGATAGATCGTTGGGAGTGTCACGAACTCTCTCGTGCAACTGAGGTCGAAGCGGGCTAAGTTGGCCCAACGAGTTAACGGGCCCACATGAGCGAAATCGATGGAAAGTGCCGGATGACTGATGCGACTGCGAAGTCTGCAGAACTGAGACGGAAAGTGAGCTGAATGGGCCACACGAGCTTGTGGGCCGGTTTGGGTCGTAGCTGGATTTAGGCCCAATTACTTTGTAATGACCAAAAAGGGAACCTGTGTCACTCGAGGGGACAGTGGGCCTCTGGTAAGGCTGTTGGATGATAAATTATCGAAATACCCTTGGTGGGTAAATTACCGAATTACCCTTGATGGGTAAATTACCAAAATACCCTTGGTGGGTAAATTATCGAATTACGCTTGGTGGGTAAAATTACCAAATTGCTCTTGATGGGTAAATTATCAAAATACGCCCGAGGGGTGAAATTACCGTTTTACCCCTACATGACCGTTATACACTTAGTGATTGTTTAAATACTGTTTTAGTGATTATATATATATATGCATATGATCGTAATACACTGCTTTCATAACATATTGCATTGGGTTGGGTTGCCGATTGGAGGAAGTACCGTTCTAGTGGCATTGCCATATACCGTATTAGTGGCATCGCCACATGTTCTTATTTAAGTGGCTCAGCCACATATACCATTTTTAGCAGCTTGGCTGCATTACTGGATAGTTGGCTGGGTGGGTTGACTTGGTCCCCACATGGATAGATGGTTGGTACGGGTGGAAAGTTTGGCTAGATTGGGTTGGGTTGCATGTTCATTGCATTTTTATGATATAGGGCTTAGGCCCAGACCGTTACCGAATCGGGCTTAGGCCCAGATTAACGCCGTAAGGGCCCAGGCCCAAACTATGACCGTATAGGGGATTACACACTGAGTTCTCGTAACTCACCCCTTTCTTTTAACTATGCAGGTAATCCCCAGCCATAGTGGATTTGAAGCTGCGAGGACTCGGAGGTGGCCACTCGTTCAATATGTTTTGGGTTGATTTTAGCAACTTTATTTTAGTATTATTTTATTTTAGTTAATGGGTTAATAATTTATGTAATAAGACCATTGGGATTTCCTTTTTAACTTTTATTTGGTATTTCTTTTGATTACAAACTGATAATCTATTAAACTTCGGGTTTTTAAAACAATGACTACTATTTTCAAAATATCACGATTCCACATCTATTTAAACTTCCGCAACAAACAAAGTTTTTGAAAATAATAATATTTTTGCAAGAAAATATAAAAATATTTCTGCAAGAAAATAACTTTGAGCAAACCTTGTTTTGATGGTAGGAAGTTTTAAATTGAGAAAGGGTTTTAAATGAACACATAGTTTTTAAATAACCTTTGACGTGACATGCTAGATCCGACCATAACGTCTAGGTGGGGTTTAGGGTGTTACAGTCTTATCCGATTTATTTTTAGTCTAGTTGGTCACATCTATGTCTCTATCTTCAGGGAATTATCCGTTCCGATGCTCAAGACAAGGCATCTCCCCAATAAACCTTCCATATAGTAGTCAGCCACTGTTACAGTTTTAGTTTTTGCAAGTGAAATAAATAAGAGAAACTTTCTTGACATAGAGCTAAACTACATCGACAAACGTGAATTTTCTTTCAAAACCTTGTAAGGACGGAACAACTGAAACAATTGTAGCACTTCTAACCTGTAGTATTGACAGTTTCGATCAAACCATGCTACATTCGATGCTTGGAGGTATCTTTGATAACCCTATTGATCAAACAATGGTTATATTCGGTCAGTGCGACCGGTGATCACCAAACTGTCGATCTATAAGCACTAATTGTAGCCTATCAATAGGAATTATCTAACCAACACGCTGCTAGTTCAACCTAACCTAACCTCAACTTCGACTTGCACGCAATAAAAAAAAAAAAACAGCAATGCGCTGACCTACAAGAGCTCAGTAGTGCTCTGTTGTATTTAATAATGCCATATACAGTAACTATCATAGTTCTAATATTCAATTTTCCAAATACTCGTATAACTACCTTACCTTGAACTAGTTAATCTTTATTTTATTTTATTTAGACTTTTATATCAAAAAATCACTTAAAAATATAAAAATAATTAACTATGTCTTTGTATTAAATTTGCATCTAATTAAATTCTTGTTGTTAACAAAAAAATTAATTAAGCCCCTCCGTTAATGGTTTCCGTAATTGACCACGTGAATCGTTAAAATAAATTGACAAGTTAATTAGATGGTGACACGCGGCAGCTTCTAATTTAATCTAATATTTTCCTATAAAATAAATAAATAATAATAATAATTACATATTAAAATTGATATAAATTTATAGTAATTATAATAAAATTTATAAATATTATAAAAATATATATAAAATATATAAAACATTTAAAATTTTTAAAAACTTATAAAAATCATAAAAATATTATAAAAATATTAAAATTGATATAAACTTTTAAAAATTATAAAAAAATCATAAAAACTTAAATTGGATTGAATCAGTTGGTCGGACTGATTAGATCGAAATCGCAAAGTTATCAATCCAAAGAAAGCCATTAGACCAATTGACTTGAGAACCAGGCAGTTGAACCGATTTTTTAAATATTTTTAATATTTGATGTTTTACTGTTTTATTTAATTGAATTGGACGAGCCGGTTCGACCGCTGGTCCGATTCTAAAAACCTGGATAGAATATTTCATTTTCCCATAGTTGGATAATGAAATTTTAGTTTGATAGTATCTAAATATACCAAAAATACATTATATTATACAGCATTTAGTAAACAATTTTCAATTTTTCAAGGTCCAAACTATTGCGCTGTACTTAAAAAATTGAGATAAAGTTTTTTAAAATAATAATAATAATTTATCAATAAAAAGTAGAAGATCCCGCAATAATCATTTTATTTCTAAAATATCAAGAATATTTTATTCAACATGAAAATGACTCTAACAATCTGATGATTATTCTCATTATCCAACGGTTGGTGTGATGTAATGTGTTAAGTATGATTTTAGGTGTTTAAATGGAATTTTTATTATTTTTATAATTTATTAGAATTTTTATATTATTCATAAATTTTTTAATATTTTAAAAATATTTTATTAATTTTGTACGAGTTTAATAATTTGTTAGAATTTACTAGATTTTTTATAATATTTATTATTTTTTATGATTTTTTTATATTTTTTTATAAGTTTATATAAATTTTAATATATTTTTTAAAAAATTATTATTTTTAATGATTCTTATATGTTTTTAAGATTTTTTATACATCTTTTTTATAAAATTTTAAATATTTGTAATTTATTAGAAATTTTATATTTTTATAGTTTTTATAAATTATCCTTTTTTAAAAGTTTATATAAATTTTAATATTTTTATTTTAATAAATAATTTTTTTTATAAATTTTCTGATTTTTTTAAATTGAAAAATATTATATTAAACCATAAGTTGCTATTAGTCACAATTTGATTGGTTTGTCAATTTATTTTAACGACCAACGTGGTCAACAATGGATTCGGTTAACAAAAGAACTTAATTAATTATTGTAAGAACCCATTATTGCCCGGGCCCATACCAATTAAAACAAAAAATAAATAAAAAATTAAAAGCCCAAAAAATTAATCAGTCCAATGTCCATTTCACAAAACCCAAATATATCAGCCCAAATATTTTTTTTACAGGCCTAAACTGGGCAAGGCCCAAACCACTACCCAAATACCCAATTAAGCCCAAAATCTAAAAACTTTTAGAAAACCCTAGCCCCTAACCCTAACAGTGGCGCGCGTGTGCCACCACGCGCGCCACCACGCATACCTCCAGCGCCGTAACAGCTCTGTACCGCCACATCCGCCTCCGTTCGATGGCTATACCTGCGAAAAAAGACAAACCACGATAACAGAGAGTAGCAGAGAAAACAAAAAAAGAAAAACAGTTTTAATTTTCATTTTTTTTGGTTTTTATTTTCGATTTCGGCTTTAAAAGGCCGAAAACAAACCTTTGTATTTTTTACGAACACTATTTTTTACGCATACAGAGAAATATAAAGAAACAAAGGTGATTTCCGATTTCAATCTTTCTCGAATTTCAGATCCGATTTAGGGCTAGCATTCGATTCGTTTTTTTCTCTTTCTTTTTGTATGTGGGAATAAAAGGGAAAGGATAAGAAAGTACTTGATTTGGGTAGTGTCGTCGGAGCTTCGTCTCCTTCGTCGAAATCGTGCCCAAGGGGGAAATCGAAGCCTTCTCCGGTTTTGGATTTGGGGTTTCGGCTGAGAAGGAAATGAAAAGGGGGCTAGGGTTTTGATTTCAAAAGAATAGAGGGGGCCGATTTTCGGATTGTTTTTTAGGTTTTATTAGCTTTTTAAAATCGTGCGAAATGGCGTCGTTTGAAGCCTGATTAAGTGGCCTCAAAACGACGCCATATAAGGCCGCCCCGACCCGATCCGATTCAGTATCCACAGGATCCGTGCGTTTTTGCGGTGATGGAATATTTGCACATCAGCTCCCTCCGTGTTTGCGGTAGTCCCACGCTCAATTTTAATTTAGCCCTATTTATTTTGTTTTTTTTTTAATTTAATCCTCGGGCTGTTAGTTGACTTGTATTTGAACGGCGCCGTTTTGAGTGCTTGGGATATTTTCCCAATGAATCCTCGCATGTTTGCGCACGAGCTAATTTGATCCTTAATAGCCTGTTGTTACAATTTACGTTTTAAACCTCAAATTTCATTTTATTTTCAATTTTACCCTTCACTTGTTCAATCGATTTATTTATTTCCTTTTGAAAAAGAGCTATTTTATGATATTTCATTTTTAAATCTCTTTTATTTTTTTATTTCAACTATTTTATTCTGTTAAACTTTTATATATTAAATTTATGTATTAATCGGTAGATATTTTCTTTATACAATTTACTTAAAGCTTTCACATGTTGTCTATCTTAAATATATATATTATTTAGCTTAAATTATGTCATATGTTATTTTTTATTCTTCATTTTAAAAATTATTTTGTGGTTATTTATTTTAGGATATTGTATATTATTTTCACTAAATCGTTTCATATTTTTATTTCATTTCAAAACTTCTTTTATATATTGGTGAATTTGTTTTTTTATATATATATTTTTTAATGTTTAAACCCCTTTTAACTTTTATTTCATTTTTCATTCCATTGTTTTTAAACCCTTTTAAATAGCTGATTGCAAAATTGTACGCTTTATAGTTATCGTTATATGGTGTTTTGTAACGCTTAATTGATATTATTTGGTTATGATCATTCATTGGTAATATTTTGTGTTGGAATTATTACTTAGCTTTGTATGTTGTTACTCCATTGCATCTTATTTGTTAGAAAGATCATGTTTTAATATCATTTAAGTTTAAAAATCATTCGATTCAAAGGTTTTTAAAATAAGGCAATGCTCGTGTTTGGAAGTTTCGAGAAAATCGTGCCCTAACTCAATGGGTTCTCTCGTTAAATCCTAGCAACCGAGAATCCTTTTCTTTTTAAATCAAAACGCATAAAAATTTTAAATAAAAACTTATTCTCGAGAATCCGAAATGTTGCGTCCTAACTCACTGGATGTGACATTTTATCATCTCGAGGTAAGAATTTCTATAAAAACAAAGGCAATGTTGTGTGTTCGAGAATTTTGAGAAATTGTGCCCTAACTCACTAGGTTCCAATTTTTCATAAAGCCCAAATAACCGAATACCCTTTTTTAAATTTTAATACACGAGTTTTAAAAATCAAAATAAGCTCAATTTCGGGAATAAAAATTGTTCTATCCTAACTCACTGGGTATGACATTTTATTTCTTCAAACTAAGTGGATTTCAGCATCTTGTGCAAATATTTTCATTTAGGCAATTGGACCGTAGTCTAGAATCTTTTCAAATGTTCAGCATTAAGACATTAAATAATCAATTAGGTACCGATTTTGGGTGCTACGAGGGTGCTAATCCTTCCTCGTACATAACCGACCCCTGAACCCATTTTCTCGAGTTTTGCAGACCAAAATTTGTTAGCAAGTCAAAGTTTTACTAAGATGATTAATACCGAGGTGATCCGATCACACCTCAAACTAGGGTCGGTGGCGACTCCACTTTTGTTTTTTAGAAATCAATCCATGTTTTTCAAAATCGAAAACAATGGTTTCGACAGCTTGGCAACTCCATTGGGGACCCGTAGAGAGTCGAGCCGTAAAATTGATTATTTTCTGTCTTGTTGCTGAAAGTTGAAAATTCGATTTGAAAAATTACGATCCTATTATTGCATTTATTGCTATTTCTTATGATTACTATGGTTTGAATCTTGTAGAATACTTTTGCATCATATCGCATGACCGCTGGGTCACACCCTTTTAAGTGGGAGTGAGAAGCTACTCCTTCGTGAGGTTTTCACCTCCGTGCAGTATAGTGAATCGCTTCCAGGATACATTCATACCTATGTCTTCGTGAGATTTTCATCTCCGTGCAGCCATACGGAAATGTGTCCCCCTGAACCGAACTCAGTCCGTATGAGCCTATAATGGGTGAGGATCGAGGAATCTGCTGGTTCAGGTACCTCAACTTTAGAATCGAACCGCATATTGAAAGCCCTAAGAGCCCACCCTAGGAAGAGCTATGCTAAGCCTTATCAAGTCACCCTTGTTTGTTCTTTCTTCATGCTTTAAATTTTTCTGTATATTGTACTGACTTTTCGTGTTTTGTCTTTGTTATTTTGCATGCATTTTCATATTTAAGAGGTGTTGATTCGGGTTTGATTGCTAAATTAGAAAGCTGGTCATGGAAAATGACTTTTTTGATAAAGTGGAAGATGACGCGACTGTCCGAACTTGGTCAGAAACAACACAATTAGAGAAGGGGGATAGTCTAGCTGCGGGGCATGTGTCAAAGTTATGGGACTACATTCATATTAGTGTTACGCAAAACAATCTTCAAGAGTTAAAAGTGATATGGGATCAGTGGAACGATGAGACCAAGAGGTTGTTCTACCATAATTATGGGGATTTGCCGTACTTACTTGACATCAAGGTAGACGAGTAGTTATTTCGAGCCCTCACTCAGTACTGGAACCTCGCATATAGTTGCTTTACCTTTGGGAGAGTGGATTTGGTACCCACCATAGAAGAATACACGGCTCTACTGCATTGTCCGAGGGTTCAAGTTGATAGAATCTATTCGAGAGCTGCCTATGTCCCAGCCTTTTGGAAGAAGTTGATGAGCATTACGGGAATGAGTGAGCAGTGGATTACAGCCAGGATTAAGCAAAAGGGCGAGTGTAAGTGCATTTCATGGAGGAATTTGAGGGATTTGATTTTAGCTCATCCTGATATGAATAAGAGAGTTGATGTTTTTGCATTGAGCATCTACGGATTAATGCTATTCCCTAGAGCTTTAGGGTATGTAGATGAAACAGTCACAGATTTTTTCGACCGACTCAGTAAAGGGGTCATGCCAGTTCCTGCAATCGTAGCCGAGACTTTTAGGTCTTTGAATGCATGTAGAAGATCTGGAGAGGGCAGGTTCGTAGGGTGTGCTCAGTTATTGCTGGTTTGGTTTCACAACCACTTCTAAAAGGTAGATAAGATTTCTTATCGGGTCTTCTTTGATAATTATTCCCCACTGAAAGAAATAGATGCAACACCAAGAAGAGACAACGTGTCAGAAGAGAATTGGATGGCACTTCTCCAAAATCTTCAGGAAGAGGATATTGAATGGAGAGCTCCTTGGTTGGTGCCCAATGAGATCTTATTCTGATGCGGGAGTTTTGATTGGGTCCCTTTACTCGGAATTTGGGGAGCCATTGGTTACGCTCCTTTACTAGCACTAAGACAATACGGATCAAGGTAGTTTGTACCAGGAACACATGGTCTAGCGCAATGGGAGTTCTTGTATAAAGGAGATAATTACAAGAAGAGGGTCAGAGAGATTTCCACTACTTGAAATCAGACTCGTCAGATGAAAAAGTTGACGGTAGGAACAATGACTACTCCCGAGTATAGCAGATGGTTCAGTAGAAGGATTAATGACAACATCCCGGGGCCAAGTCTGGAAGGCGTACGATCAATGGAAGAATACTTACAGGTAGTCCCATCAGAATTGGAGATAATAAAACAAGAGTTTGCAAAGAGGAATCGGGAGATGGAGAAGAGGATAGAGCAATTAGAGGAAGAGAAGATGCATCTAAGGTTAGATGTCGACATTCAAAAGTTAGAGGTCGAGAAGCAAAAGAAAGGAAAAAATAAAGCCGAGGAAGACTTGGATAGTTTGAAGACGGATTACAAAAAATTGCGTCTATCGATGAAAACCGTTAGATTGGGGAAATCTTCAGAGCAATGGCAATAGGAAATTCAAGCGGAAAGAACCAAGGCTGATCAGTGGAAGAGAAGATTCCAAGAGGCTCAAACTCAGAGAGAGGCTCTAGAAAGGAGTCTATCAGAAGTCCAGTGACAAAGGGGAATTAAAGGCCAGAGTGGCAGAGCTTGAAAAAGTACTCTACCAGTATAGAAATCGTAATCTCACAGCTGAGCTAAGAACTAGTTTGAACAAAATTGAAGAAATGAAAGGAAGAATAGAAGAGCTAGAGTCTGCTTTGCAAAGTTGTGAGCTTTAGGTATAGCTTCTTGAAGTAAATGAGAAGCATTGGAAGGAACAACTTCATCACTCTCAAAGTCAAGTTAGGGATCGAGATTACATTATGGACGAAGCCGTGGCTCAGATCCAGAAGGTAGCTGACCATCTTCAAACCTTGGCAGTTCAGGCCGATATGCTAAGTGTAAAGTACGAGCTAGAATCAGACAAGGGTCAAGAACTAGCTTCGTTGTTTAGGAAAGTTAAAACTCTGAGCATTAGGGCAAAGCCGTATTTGCAATCCATTTTATGTAAAGAGCTTTGTTTTCTAATAAAGTTTTCTAAATAGAATTGAATCAGAATCGACGTCTTTTGGATTTCATGCATCTGCATTGCATTATATGCATTAAAGTTCACTAAAAGATTCTAATTGATTAATAATTATTTCAGTAATCTAGAAACCGGCCAAAATCGGCCAAACACGCACCCTTACAGTACACGAAGGAAATCTAAAACAATGGATAAAAGAATAGAAAGGTTGGAACAAATGCAGAAGGAGATGCAAGAACAGATGCAAGCACAAATGCAAGAGCAGCTGGTTAAGATCCAGCAGGATATGATGGACAAAATAATGGAATCGCAGAGGAATATGATGACTCAAACGACTCAGATGACGCAGCTGTTAAATGGGCTTATGGATAAAGAAAAGAGCCCCATGATTAATGTTGAGGAGAATACTGAGTATCCTCAATGTCCCTCTGGTTTTACTCCACCACATGTGCTAACATGACCTGAAGTAACTTTATAAAGGCCATCTATCATAATCAGGCCTTAACAATTCCAACTGGTGCTTCAATGAATCTCCAAACTGGCTCAAGTTCAGGAGATAATTCAATCAATGCTAATGTTCCTGATTTGGATGAAATAGCGAAGGAAGAGAGGATAAAAATAGAATTTCCAAAGCAGCTAGAAGATAGATGTAAATGGTTGGAGGAGAAATTTAAGGCGATAGAAAGTGCTGATGGCTGTTATGGAATTAATGCCAAGGATTTAAGCTTGGTCCCAGACTTGGTACTCCCATACAAATTCAAAATGCCTGAATTTGAGAAATATAATGGGGCAGGTTGCCCCGAAGCTTATATTACTATGTTTTGTAGAAAAATGACGGGGTATATTAATAATGACCAACTGTTGATCCATTGCTTCCAAGATAGCTTGGTGGGAGCAGCAGCCAAATGGTACAACCAGATGAGTCGTGCCAGAATTGGTTCATGGAGAGATTTGGCTCATGCATTCATAAAACAATACAACCACGTGACAGACATAGCACCCGACAGGATTACACTTCAAAACATAGAGAAGAAGACAAATGAGAACTTCAGGCAGTATGCCTAGTGATGGAGGGAGGTGGTTACGCAAGTCCAACCACCGCTTTTAGAGAAAGAGACGACCATGCTCTTCATCGGTACTTTGAAAGCTCCATTTATTAATCACATGCTGGGAAGCGCTACTAAAAGCTTTTCTGATATCGTAATGTCTGGGGAGATGATAGAAAACATGATAAGATATGGGAAGATTGAAGCAGGGGAAGACACCAAGAGATCAGCCCCGAGAAGGAGGGAGAATGAGGTGAATAACATGAGTACATATAACAAGGGTCATTCGAGAGTAATCACGGTAAGCCAGCCAAAAGCAACAACCACTAATCATCAGGGTCCCCCGAGATAGGAATCCATCACAAGGGTAAACAACGAAGGGATACTATTCACATCTATACCCATGACGTATAAAGAGCTGTACCAGAACCTCTTCGATGCACATGTGGTGTCCCCTTTCTACTTAACACTGCTGCAATCTTTGTTTCCCAAGTGGTATGACGCAAACGCCAAATACGAATATAATGCTGGAATCACGGGGCATTCAATTGAAAATTGCACCGCGTTCAAGAAAGTAGTCAAAAAGTTAATAAAATGGGGATCATAAAGTTTGACGACCCACCTGTACCAAATATAGCAGGAAACCCCTTGCCTAATCATCTAGCGCTTCAAAGGAAGATCAAGATACAGGTTTTCATACTCGTAGTGGGAGACGCTACGATTTGGTAAATACCCGACCAGAACCAGTAAAAGGGAAAGCTCCAATGGTAGAACAGGAGAAGGAAAATTCAGGTGAGCCTGAGTCGCTTGTCAATGAACCGATGAGGGAGGAAGAAGCTAAGGAGTTTCTAAAATTTTTGAAACACAGCCAGTACAGTGTGGTGGAGTAGTTGCATAAACAGCCCACACGCATATCTGTATTAGCTTTCCTCTTGAGTTTAGACGTGCACCGAAACACATTGATGAAGGTTTTGAATGAGACTTATATGGCAAATAATATCTCGGTCAATAAACTGGATAGATTGATTGGTAACATAAGTGCTGACAATTTCATCTATTTCAATGATGATGAAATTCTGCCAGGTGGCAGGGGATCTACTAAGGCTTTGCATATTACCACTAGATGCAACGAGTACACACTGCCAGGGGTCTTGATAGACAACGGATCAGCGTTAAAAGTATTACACTTATCCATATTAAACAGATTACCTGTGGATAGTTCATACATGAAAGAGTGCCAGAGTATAGTAAAAGCATTTGATAGCACGCAAAGAAGAGTTATGGGGAGAATTGAGATACCCTTATTAATTGGCCCGACTACTTATGAGGTGGATTTCTTGGTCATGGATATCAAGCCTTCCTATAACTGCTTACTAGGAAGACCGTGATCCACTCAGCGGGAGCGGTAACTTCATCATTACATTAAAAAATGAAGTTAGTATCAGAGGGTCGGCTAGTGACAATAAATGTCGAAAAGGATATTATCGCAGCTGTAACCAGTGATTCACCGTATCTGGAGACGAATGACGAGGCAATCGAGTGCTCTTTTTGATCATTGGAATTCGTAAATGCAACCTTTATTACAGAGGGGAGCAGGATTCCAGTACCAAAGATATCTAAGACCACAAGAATGGGATTACAGATGATGGTAGGAAAAGGACTCGGGAGACATCTTCAAGGAAGAGTTGAGACTCCAATACTGGAGGACAAACAAGACTGCTTTGGCTTAGGGTTTAGGCTAGATGCAAAACAAAGAAAGAAAGAGTTGGAAAAAAGGCAAGAAGGAAGAAGGACTCGTTTCAGTGGTGAAAAAATCAAGTGGGAACCCATGATAATTCCACACATATCCAAAACCTTTGTGTCAAGAGGGGTCATTCATGCTGAGCAGAAGGCGCCAAAAGAAGAAGACATTATAGAAATGTTGGGCAATGTCTACATTAATGCCATATTCGATGAGGCAATTGAAGGGGGGAGCTTGTCACATATCCGCCCTTATGAACCTGGGAGTGTTCTAAATAATTGGACTACAGAAGAGATTCCTATAGTGTTTAGAACTATTTCAGAGTAATGTTTGAGAACACTTATTACTCTAGGCCTAGGAGTAATAAGCATCATTTGTGAAATAGGCTTATGAATTTTTTGAGCAAATATTCTTTATTCTTTCCAATTCATCCATAATCATATTATACAGACAATCATTATTTATACCAAATATTCCTTTGTTCTTCATTCATGGTCACGCCATACAAATAGTTATTCTTAAATTTATTCATTTGTACCTACAACAGATTCCCAGATATAAACGACATGAGTGATGCGCTACTGGATCAGAATCCCCTTTTGAGCAAGAGATATGTTTAGAGGGATCCCAGGACTTTGAAGATGACATAGACTGTGGCTTATCTCTGGGCTTGTTAAGAATGGTAGAACAAGAGGAAAAACAAATTCTACCTCATGAAGAGACAGTAGAGGTCGTGGCCTTGGATAAAGGAAAGGTGGTGAAAATTGAAACGTGCAACCGATGAAACAAAGCGAGACCTCATAGATTTACTTCAAGAATTCAAAGATATCTTTGCGTGGTCATACCACGATATGTTGGGGTTAAGCACTAACATTGTAGTACACCACCTCCCCATAAAAAAGGATTGAAAACCAGTTCAACAGAAGCTCCGGAAAATGAGGCTTGACATTATGCTAAAAATAAAAGAAGAAGTTAAAAAGCAATTTGACGCTGGATTTTTGCAGGAGGTCAAATACCAAGAATGGGTAGCCAACATTGTGCCTATCCCTCAAAAAGATGGGAATGTATGAATGTGTGTATATTATAGGGATTTGAATAAGGCCAGCCCGAAAGATAATTTCCCTTTGCCTCACATTGAAACTTTAGTAGACAACACGGCGGGCTATTCGTTGTTTTCCTTCATGGATGGCTTCTTGCAATACAACTAGATAAAAATGCATTCTGAAGACATGGAAAAGACTACCCTCATAACCTTGTGGGGAACATTCTGTTATAAGGCGATGCCATTTGGGCTGAAAAATGCAGGAGCTCCATACCAAAGGGCTATGGTGACTTTGTTTCATGATATGATGCATAAAGAAATTGAGGTTTATGGTGATGATATGATTGCACAGTCTAGAACAGAAGAGGAACACATTCGAGTTTTGAGGAAACTGTTCCTGAGGTTGAGAAAATTCCAACTAAAGCGCAATCCAACGAAATGTACTTTTGGAGCTAGATTTGGAAAATTGCTAGGCTTTATAGACAGTAAGAAGGGAATCGAGATTGACTCAGACAAGGTCTGAGCTATACAAGAATTACCTTCACCGCACACTTCAAAAGAAGTTCAAGGTTTCCTAGGAAGGTTAAATTACATTGCTCGGTTTATTTCACAGTTAACTAAGAAATGTGATCCTACATTTCGGCTTCTGAAGAAACACAATCCAGGCCTGTGGGATGATGAATACCAGAAAGCTTTCGATAGGGTCAAGCAGTATTTGTCAAGTCCTCGAGTATTGTTTCCTCCACGCCCAAATAGACCATTAATATTGTATTTGACAGTGTTTAACAACTCCATTGGATGTGTGCTAGGTCTACATGATGAGTCAGGATAAAGAGAAAAAGCAATATATTACCTCAGTAAAAAATTCACTGAGTGTGAGATAAGATACTCACCAGTTGAGAAATTGTGTTACACCTTGATTTGGACAACTCGGAGGCTAAGATAATACCTGTTGTACCACATGACTTGGTTGATATCAAAATTGGATCCTCTAAAGTATATGATGGAGTCAACTGTTTTAAATAGAAGGATGGCCAGATGGCAAATCCTACTTTTTGAATTTGATATCGTCTATTTGAGTCAAAAAGCTGTGAAAGGGAGCGCAATAGTAGATTTTCTAGCTAGCATAGCTTTAGAGGATTATGAGCCATTGAATTTCGATTTCCCCAATGAGGACCTAATGTATGTAGCGGCTGTGAAGGAAGATACCCTAAAAGGTCATCTTTGGAAGTTAAATTTTGACGGAGCATCAAATGCTGTCGGTAATGGAATTGGGGCAGTGTTAGTATCCCCAAATGGAGATCATTAACCATTCACTTGCAAATTGGATTTCGATTGTACAAATAATATGGCAGAATATGAAGCGTGTATCATGGGACTCCGGGCAGCCATGGAGCGCGAAATCAAAGTGCTAGAAGTATATGGAGATTCTGCATTGGTGATCTACCAACTAAAAGGTGAATGGGAGACAAGAGACCCCAAATTGATCAATTATTGAAGGATAGTTCTGGGTTTGATTGAAGAGTTTGATGACATTACTTTTAATTATCTCCCGCGAGACGAAAACCAAATGGCTGATACTTTGGCTACTTTGGCTTCTATGATTAAAGTGAACAAGCAAGAGGATGTAAAACTCATTCAAATGAGTATTTACGAGGCCCCAGGTCATTGTTGCAATGTGGAGGAAGAAGAAAAAGATGATCATCCTTGGTACCAAGATATATTGTGATACGTGAGAAATCGCGAATATCCTGAACAAGCGACTGAGAACGATAAGAGGACGTTGAGAAGACTAGCCTGTGACTATATCTTAGATGGGGAGTTCCTGTATAAAAAAAAAGAAAAGATCAGATACTATTGAGATGTGTGGATGCTGTTGAAGCTAAGAAAATTCTGGAAGAAGTCCACAAAGGTATTTGTGGAACACATGCCAATAGTTTCACAATGGCTAGACAAATTATGAGATTCGGATACTATTGGTCTACCATGGAAGGAGACTGCATCTGTTATGCTAAAACATGTCACAAATGCCAGATCTATGGAGACAACATTCATGTGCCTCCTTCGCCTCTGTATATTATGACTTCCCCGTGGCCTTTCTCTATGTGGGACATGGATGTCATCGGGCCGGTCTCTCCAAAAGTTTCCAATGGATATCGATTCATCTTTGTAGTCATTGACTATTTCACCAAGTAGGTAGAGGCTGCCTCATATGCCAGTGTTACTAAATCGACAGTCAGTAGATTCTTAAAAAAGGAAATAATATGTCGATATGGAATGCCTGAGAGGATCATATCTGATAATGCATTAAACTTGAACAACAACACAATCGCAGAGGTCTGCAGTCAATTCAAAATCAGACACCATAATTCATCGCCATATCGTCCAAAAATGAATGGTGCAGTGTAAGTAGCCAACAAAAACGTTAAGAAGATTGTGGGGAAAATGGTTGAAACCTATAAATATTGGCATGAGAAATTACCATTTTCTCTCTATGCTTATCGAACATCAGTCACGACCTCCACCGGGGCAACTCCTTTCTCATTGGTTTATGGAATGGAGGCAGTGTTACCTATCGAAGTTGAAATTCCTTCCCTTCGAGTCTTGTCAGAGCTAAAGTTAGATGAAGTTGAATGGATCCAGTCTCGATATGATCAGTTGAACTTGATTGAGGAAAAAAGGCTAAGGGCTATCTGCCATGGCCAGATGTACCAAAAGAGAATGATGCGGGCTTATGACAAATAGGTTCACCTAAGAGAATTTCACGAGGGAGACCTAGTTTTGAAAAAGATCCTCCTCATGCAAAAGGATTTCAGAGGGAAATGGATGCCAAATTGGTAAGGACCTTATGTAGTGAAAAAGGCTTTCTCTGGAGAAGTACTGATCTTGGCTAAGATGGATGGGAAAAACTTACCCAATCCTATAAACTTGGATTTAGTCAAGAACTACTATACTTGAAGAGGAAAAGAGGCCAAAGTGAAAACTCGCAAAGGGCACTTTGAGACCTTTTTAAGAAAAATAATGAAAATGAAAAATGGAGAGGCCAAGGTGAAAACTCGCAAAGGGTGCCTTGAGACCAAAGGGGTTTTGAGTCGAAAACTGAAAAGGGCGGCTCAAATTGCAATAAACGCTGGGGCATGCGGTAATCTTTCCATACCTGAATTAAAAAGGAGGAGAGATGTTACGTCTTGGATCGTCAACAGAGTACTCTCAATCTCCTAAACACATATTGAGCTTAAAATGGTCTTCAAAAAGTCCGTACAGAGAAGCTCAGGCTGCGATATTCGGGGCACCTATCTTGTCCCCTAATCATTTTGTATTTCAGCAATGTTTGCTTCCTTTAATTAACTTATTCTTTTCAGATTTCGTTTCTGACAAATTCCATTTTGTCCATCATTTATTATTATTTTCGAGCATTTTGTATTGAAGTAATGATTAATGGACTAATAATATTTTCATAAAAGGAGTTTTGCATATTACTCTGAAAAAACTTCTAAATAATACGAGAACCTGAAACAGGACTTTTATTTAGAACTTATCAAGCCTAAGGGTTGGAAACTTTTGAGAAGGAAACTCTAAACAGTGACCATTTCTTCGGATTTGCTATAAAAAATGTTGGTTGAACAAAAAGACAGGATATTATGTCAATGATACAACCTTGAAGAACAATAAGCAATGACAATCCTAAGCTTTTAAAAAGGGATCATTCTCATGAAATTCTGCATTCATGCAAAACACATTTAGTTAGGAGCATTTGATTCAATCTGATCATTGCATCCTAATCATTCTACAAAGGATCATTCTCATGACATCCTGCATTCATGCAAATGTCATCCATAATACATTTAGCTAGAAGCATTTAATTCATTCCAATCAGGACATCCTAATCATTATGCATAAGCATAATTCCATAAATCGGTTCTTCAGGTCATGTTCCTTAGAGGACGGTGATCGACGAATCCACAGGTCCTATACCTCTGAAGTTGCAGTAGGTCAGATCAAATCCACCACGGCGAATCTTATTTCCCTGAAGTTGCAGTGGAACAGATTGAAGCTATAAATTACAGATCTTCTCTCTCTAAAGTTGCAGTACAGTAGATCAAAACAAACCTTATCTCCTCAAGTTGCAGTAGAGCAGGTTGAAGTCACAAGTATTATCTCTCTAAAGTTACAGTGGAGCAGACTGAAGACAGCTAATCCTATATCCCCGAAGTTACAGTGGAGCGGATTAAAATGACGAATCCTATACCTCTAAAGTTTCAGTAGGCTGGATTGAATTTCCCATAGAAAGTCTCATCTCCCTGAAGTTGCAGCAGAGTAGACTGAAGATAGCGAATCTTATTTCCCTGAAGTTGCAGTGGAACAGATTGAAGCTATAAATTACAGATCTCATCTCTCTAAAGTTGCAGTGGAGCAGACTGAAGACAGCTAATCCTATCTCCCTAAAGTTACAGTTGAGCGGATTAAAACGACAAATCCTATACCTCTGAAGTTGCAGTAGGTCAGATTGAATTTACCATAGAAAGTCTCATCTCCCCGAAGTTGCGGCGGAGTAGATTGAAGCTACAAGTCTAATTCCTTGAATTGGATCGAAGCGCTAATTCTCATGCCCCTGAAGATGCAGCGGGATGGAACGAAGCTACTCGAAGAAGAAAAGCACTGAAAGAGGACAAGATTTGGCAGGATCGGGCAAAATTAGCCCTTTTTGAAGTCATTGCTCTATTCTCGTTACACGACAATGAGCAAAGAGGGGCAGGTGTAAAAACCCATTATTGCCCGGGCCCATACCAATTAAAACAAAAAATAAATAAAATATTAAAAGCCCAAAAAATTAATCAGTCCAATGCCTGTTATACAAAACCTAAATTTTTTTTTTACAGGCCTAAACTAGGCAAGGCCCAAACCACTACCCAAATACCCAATTAAGCCCAAAATCTAAAAACCTTCAGAAAACCCTAGCCCTTAACCCTAACAGTGCTGCGTGTGTGCCTCTACGCGCACCACCACGCATACCTCCAGCGCCGCAACAGCTCCGTACCGCCACGTCCGCCTCCGTACGATGGCTATACCTGCGAAAAAAGACAAACCATGACAACAAAGAGCAACAGAGAAAACAAAAAAAGAAAAACAGCTGTAATTTTCATTTTTTGTTTTTATTTCTGATTTCGGCTTTAATCGGTCGAAAACAAACCATTGTATTTTTTACGAACATTTTTACGCATACAGAGAAATATACAGAAACAAAGGTGATTTTCGATTCAATCTTTCTCGAATTTCAGATCCGATTTAGGGATATCGTTCAATTTATTTTTTTCTCTTTCTTTTTGTATGTGGGAATAAAAGGGAAGGGATAAGAAAGTACCTGATTTGGATAGTGTCGTCAGAGCTTCGTCTTCTTCGTCGAAATCGCGCCCGAGGGGGAACTTGAAGCCTTCTCTGGTTTTGGATTTGGGGTTTCGACTGAAAGTGAAATGAAAAGGGAGCTAGGGTTTTGAATTCAAAAGAAGAGAGGGGGCCAATTTTCGGATTGTTTTTTAGGTTTTATTAGCCTTTTAAACTGTGCAAAACGGCGTCGTTTGAAGCCTGATTAAGTGGCCTCAAAACGACACCGTATAAGGCCGCCCCAACCCGATCCGATTCAGTATCCACAGGATCCGCGCGTTTTCGCGGTGATGGAATATTTGACATCGTCTCTCTCCGTGTTTGCGGTAGTCCCATGCTCGATTTTAATTTAGCCCTATTTATTTTGTTTTTGTTTTAATTTAATCCTCGGGCTGTTAGTTGACTTGTATTTGAACGGCGCCGTTTTGAGTGCTTGGGAGTGAATCCTCGCGTGTTTGCGCACGAGCTAATTTGATCCTTAATAGCCTGTTGTTACTATTTACGTTTTAAACCTCAAATTTCATTTTATTTTCAATTTTACCCTTCACTTGTTCAATCAATTTATTTATTTCCTTTTGAAAAAGAGCTATTTTATGATATTTCAGTTTTAAATCTCTTTTATTTTTTTAATTTCAACTATTTTATTCTGTTAAACTTTTATATATTAAATTTATGTTTAATCAGTAGATATTTTCTTTATACAATTTACTTAAAGCTTTCACATGTTGTCTATCTTAAATATATATTATTTAGCTTAAATTATGTCATATGTTATTTTTTAGTCTTCATTTTAAAAATTATTTTATGGTTATTTGTTTTAGGATTTTGTATATTATCTTCACTAAATAGTTTCATATTTTTATTTCATTTCAAAACTTCTTTTATATATTGGTGAATTTGTTTATATATATATATATATATATATATATATATATATATATGTTTAATGTTTAAACCTCTTTTAACTTTTATTTCATTTTTCATTCCATTGTTTTTAAACCCTTTTAAATCGCTGATTGCGAAATTGTACGCTTTATAGTTATCGTTATATGGTGTTTAGTAACGCTTAATTGATATTATTTGGTTATGATCATTCATTGGTAATATTTTGTGTTGGAATTATTACCTAGCTTTGTATGTTGTTACTCCATTGCATCTTATTTGTTAGAAAGATCGTGTTTTAATATCATTTAAGTTTAAAAATCAATCCATTCAAAGGTCTTTAAAAATAAGGCAATGTTCGTGTTTGGAAGTTTCGAGAAAATCGTGCCCTAATTCACTAGGTTCCGATTTTTCTCGTTAAATCCTAGCA
This sequence comes from Gossypium bickii, assembly GCA_025503065.1. Lineage (NCBI taxonomy): Eukaryota > Viridiplantae > Streptophyta > Magnoliopsida > Malvales > Malvaceae > Gossypium > Gossypium bickii. The sequence continues at coordinate 18,894,387 of CP106720.1, read as the reverse complement.
ACCGAGTACCCTTTTCTTTTTAAATCAAAATGCATAAAAATTTTAAATAAAAACTTATTCTCGAGAATCCGAGATGTTGTGTCCTAACTCACTGGATGTGATGTTTTATCATCTCGAGGTAAGAATTTCTACAAAACAAAGGAAATGTTCCGTGTTCGGGAATTTTGAGAAATTGTGCCCTCATTGGGTTTCAATTTTTCATAAAGCCCAAATAACCGGATACCCTTTTTAAATTTTAATACACGAGTTTTAAAAATCAAAAGAAGCTCAGTTTCGGGAATATAAATTGTTGTATCCTAACTCACTGGGTATGACATTTTATTTCTTCGAACTAAGTGGATTTCAGCATCTTGTGCAAATATTTTCATTTAGGCAATTGGATCGTAGTCTAGAATCTTTTCAAATGTTCGGCATTAAGACATTAAATAATCAATTAGGTATCGATTTTGGACGCTACGAGGGTGCTAATCCTTCCTCATATGTAACCGACTCCCGAACCCATTTTCTCGAGTTTTGCAGACCAAAATTTTTTAGCAAGTCAAAATTTTACTAAGATGATTAATACCGAGGTGATCCGATCACACCTCAAAATAGGGTCAGTGGCGACTCCACTTTTGTTTTTTAGAAATCAATTCCTGTTTTTCAAAATTGAAAATAATGGTTTCGACAATTATTTTAGTTAATGAGAAGGACTCAAGTGTATGTGAATTTAATATGGAGTCTTAATTAAAAAAATCCATTTTAAGTGTTTTCTTTTTCTTTTCTTTTTTTTTTTTTTTAGCATATAAGCCTTTTATTCATATATTCATTCCTTTAAGAAATAGTTTGGGTACCTCTACTTTAGTTCCATTCTTTAATACCAATGTCTTAGGAATCTATTTTACCTCCTATATCATCAGGTTAAGTTTGACTCTTACAAAATCTGTATGACTTGCTCTTTAGTTACTATACTTCTAGTCATGGAACCAAACACAACAATCATCTTAGTTACCATCTTTAAGTCTATTCAATTGTACACGTCTTTACCATGCATTTCAATTTCGATAATAGTTACGATCCAATACGGTTTAGCAATTCCATTACTTCACTAATAAACCATTAATTCACTATAATCAGGTTAATATTTAGTACATTAGTAGTGTATTCTTTTATTCTACAAACAAATTTAAAAAAATTGACATGTGTATATTTTTTTAATATTTTATTACACTTTTATAGAATATTTGTCAACTCCTAATTTTATTTGAGGAATCTAAAAACTTCGATGATAAAATATCAAATATTTTCTCATAATCTATTTAACGGTAAAACTACTATTTAGATTATTACTAATTTAATCAAGTTATTGTAATTCGAATACGTTATCTAACACAAAGTCCCCCTTAGTAACCCTTAGCGGAAACTAGTTCAGTATATGAATCATTGTCATTCAATACCAATATTGGCACTTAGTGCTTCATCTGGTGATACCAATGGCGCATTGCGCCCCATTTGACGACACCAATGGCGCTTAACAGAGGCCAAGGCAGAAAAACTTTTATGGGATCCTAATTAAATTTTAATTTTTATGATAATAATAATATAATTCAACCATTTGAATAGTCTATATTTTTATAATTTTTAAAAAAATTAAATCTATTTTTTATCACTTTTAAGAAAAACTAAAGTACAATTTTAATTTTATTAATTTAAAATTTTAAAAATTTTAAAAAATTTAAATAAAATCTTTTCCATTTCAGGAAGAACCATGCCCTGCTAACCCTTGACTACTTCTTTAGAGCACAACACCCCAACCGACAATACCAATGCACAAAATGTGTAAACAATTATACTTGAACAAGCATCCATATACAAACCCATATGTCATAACAGTAAAATACAATACTATTACAATCTTAATGACATGTTATCGACAAACTCACACTATAATTTATCAGGGTATTACACGATTAAGCAAGATAAATACAATTAATTCCATAATCTCTTGATTTTAACATCTTTTTATCATCTTTTTAAATTACACTTTCAATAAGATTACAATTAACATAGCTTACCTTAAACTTCCCTTAGGTTGCATGAAAGCCAATCAAAGTAAATTTCAGCTCGAACTTTATGCATACAAAATTAAATGAACCATTACCCTTAATACAAAGACCATATCCAAAATCCCATAATTGATCGTTAACTCACCAAACAAACCTTAATCAATTTGTTTCCATTTATGCGCTACCTTTCTTATATTTAGTACTTAAGACTTGTATATTTATTACTTTTTCACTCTTTTAATCAATTATTATTTTAACGATATATTGATGATATTTCATTCATATAGATATTAAATATATAATTTGACATGAAAATTTATAACTATTTATTTTATGTAAAAAATTTCAACTGTTCAATAAATATTAATATATAAAATATCATATTATAGAGATATTAAATCGGTTCAAAAATTTACATGCATGAAATACAATTATATTGATAAATTCAATGATTATATCGTTAAAATATTAATCATATGAAAAGATACGAAAGGATGTAAAACAATTTTGTTTCACATTGATGTAAACAGGGATGGATCTGAGAGGGTGCGGGGGGCCACCTTTCAGATTTTTGAATTTTATATATAAATTATCATGTATTTTAGATTTGGTGTCCACATTGTATAACATTTGCCCCCTTGGCTAAATTGTATTTCATATATTTCGTCCCCTTAAGCCATAAGGTTATACTTTATATTAACAAAGTATTTTTCAATTTTTAATTATATAACTTTAATAATAATCAAATATTAATGTATGACGAACCTTGAAAGACTTAACTTAGAGGCTCAATATGAAATTTAAAGTCAAATTCCAGAATTAATTGATTTGGCCGATACCCATACATGACGATTCCATTGGAGCATTTTCAACTTGATGCTCATCAAAGCACGAAGTTGGAGAAAGCTTCTACAATTGCCGAGTTGTGTCCAGTGCTAGCTAAGATAAATAAGTCAAGTATTTATCCTCTTCTTGATAGAATTATTCATCTTGTGCTGACTCTTCTCATGTGCTACAACAACCGAGCGAACATTTTTAGCTATGAAAATTAGGAAGCCAAGACTTCGCAGCAGAATGGAGGATGATTTTCTTTCAATTTACTTGGTGGCATACATCCAAAAACAGAGAGCTTAAGAATTTTCAACATATTTTATTATTGATGAGTTCGATCTTATGAAAAAGCGGATGATGCAATTTATGATGCCTAGTATTGAGAAATAGGACTAAAGCTAGGTTTTTTTTTTAATTTAATTTTTGGAATTATAAATAAATTTATGAAATTTTTAGTATAATATTAGTTATTCTTTTTTGCATATTGGAAAGAAATATTTAATTTTAAATAGTGTGATTTTTTTAAAAAAAATTATAGTTAAATTGTTCATGTTTTAAAAAAAACATTAAATTGATTGGTTGATATTAAAAATATATATATATCCGAGAAGAATTGATATTTTTTTACATCAAAAAAAATCGTTAAAATTTAGAAATTTTTCCCCTTAGAGTAAAATCCTAAATCTGTCAGTGAATATAAATGGATCCCATGCATTAATGAATTAATGGATTTCTTTCTAAGATATAAATTGAAATATCTTTTTATCTGTAATTCTTTAAATAATTACAAAACTCTTTAACTATACTCTTTCGTAACTTATCAAGTAGCATATAACATGTTTCTCAAATTATTCTATATTATCTTGAGATGTTCATTTAGCAAAAATAAACCATACTGTTAAGAGAAGGGATTATATAAAATTGTAATTCTACTTAATCCTTATCCCTTTCCAATATGAGAATAAAAAATCAAATTTTTATTTTGATTTTCAGCTTTTTTCTCATGAAAAATTTAAATTCAACTAAAAATGCTAAAAATTAAGGAAAAAAAATCCGATTTGTTATTCTCCTATTAAAAAGGGATAAGAATAACGTGGAATCGCAGTTTCATACAATCGTTTCTCGTATTACTAATTCTATTATGACTTGCCTAGTCAAATTCATTTGCTAATCTTTCTAAATGATCAACAAACTATCGCAAGCCATTCTTTTGATTCTTTTCCATATTATTTACATTTACAATTATTAATTATTTAAATTTTATTTCGCACAAGCATACTCAAATTCAAGAGAACACTAACCTTAATAAGCTTCCCAAAATATTAAGTTTGAACACCAAGCTTCAATCCACTAACTTCTCTTCACCTTTGATACTCCTTTCACCCTTGTTCTCTTCTCTAGCTTCAACCATATACAACCATTTTCCACAATAAAAAGTTACTCTAAAACCAGCATTTATAAAAACCAAACGTTATACTTAGAACTCATGAATGCTATAAATGAACCCAACTTTCTTACCTCTTTCTCCTTAAGAAATATTACTTAGGTTCTTCAACAACTCACAATCGAATTTCCTATTGGATTGCCAATATATATACGTGACCATTTGATAATTAAGTTTCATTTAAAATTCAAGAAAACCACCAGGGAGACTTACAGTTTCTTCCCTTGGCATTACGCTTCTCCTAACCGACTCTACTTGATGAAAATAGAAGAAGCCTCTCCTTTCTTCCTTACTGGAATTTATCTACTCCAACTTAATATAAACCAAGGGCTAAGATTTCTTATTCCCCTCCTTAGTGGGATCTAATGTCCCAAATTCCACCTTTTATAAATCAAATTTTAATTCAATAAAAATCTAGACATGTTAAATCTTGGAAAAGCCCATTAGTCTAGTGTTTTTTTAAGCCTACCCTTGATCCAACTATTGAAGTTTTATATAGTATCGAATCGTGATGATCAACGGTTGAGACAAATCTCAACCACTAATCCTTTTTTGCCATGGTACAATTACCACTTAGGTACTTTGTAAAATCTCTTTACAAGTCCTTCTTGAATTCAATTTATACCTCCCACTTTAAACTCTCTCCAATTTAGTCCATAAATCATATTTAGGCTCAGCTATTGATATTTCTCTGTATCTGATTTAATCCAAATATATAGTACAATTACTACAACACTCATTCTGGAGAATTTAAGCACTTTTCTATAGATTAAATCTTAATATGACTATTTTGAAAAGTCTAATCCTTATGTGAACAATCCCTAAAAGGTTGAATTCAAATTTGAACATTTAACCTAAATATTCTATATAAAAAGTACTTCAGTAAAGCCTTGGCTGGTCAAATATAATAATCTTAGAAATAAAATCCTGTATTTTCATGTTGCAACACTTTATACTAAGTTATTAAAGTAACGTTCTGCCATGAACTTGTGCATTGTATAGTTTTCATTGTGGAATCCTATTAAGTAACTTCATCCACTATTAATTATGATTCTTGCCTGGTCGATATAGCATCCAAGTTTTTATTTATATTTGTTACATCTGAAAAATGGAATTAGAAGAATTGAATTTGTCGTCAATTAATTGATTAGATTTAAATTTGAATACGCATGATTATTAGATTTTGGTTACATTATGGATGATATGCATGTGTTTAGTAAATTATTGTTATAGATACCTGAATAACTTGCTAAACTTTGAGACAAGCTTAAATGACCAAATGGTAAGGTATGAACCTATAATGCACTTAGAAATATATAAGATGCAAATTTGACATATTGAGTAATTTGAAATTGTGACTTTAGATTTACATGCTAGTTTAGCAAACTGATTAGAGTGTTAAAATGTGTTCATGTAAGTTTTAGTGTAATTGAGTATGATTTGTATGATCTATGTATGATATACGATATGTTAGAATAGGAAAATTGGCATGAAAATACGAAATAGTATTTATAGGTATCAATGTGTCATTATCTTTGCAATTGAGTCCTGATTTTTATGCAAAGCTATTGGAGTCCTTAAATGCTATAAAATGACTTGAAAAGTTGCATGATTAAGTCTTATACGGACAATTTCATAATTTTACTCTTGATTTTAAAAAAAAGTTTTACTAAATTTACGATTTAGTCCTTAAACTTTGCTTTAAACTTAAATGAATTTTACTTATCAAGTTATGGTATTTTCTTTCAATTATTGCCCTTGTTAAATTGTTTTGTATTGTACATATGATTTAATTGTTGAATTACATATGTTACTTATGTTGTATGTTAAATAAGAAATGAATATTAGGCTTGATGGTTTTCGTATATCTAAGTCATTTTATTAGAGTTTACTAAGGGTGAAATGAATTAAAATATTAATATTGTGACTTAACTATGAGTGTTAACTGTTATATATGAACTAAGGTGGAATGTGCTAAGAATTATAAGTTAAATAAGTCAATAAAAAATTGAGTAAATGTGTAAGCTAATAAAGAATATGTAAGTTGAGCCCAAAATAAATATACACAGTAAAAAAATAGGATTAAATAAGAAATAGGCTTTAGGCCTAATGATTAAATGTTAGCTTCCCTCCTTAGAGAGCCTAGGTTTAAACCCCAGTCTCATTTATTTTCCTTTTAATTTTCGACAACCTGAGATAAAAACCACACTAAAATAAATACTGTTGTAGGTAAAAGCTAAATAATAAATAGGCTTAAGCCTAATGGGTAGCACGTTAGAGCCCTTCTTAGAGGTCCTAGGTTCAAGTTCTTTCTTCTTTTTCGGCAAAATACTAAAATATAAATTGTTGGGGATAAAAATAAACAAGAAATGGGCAATAGCCCAATGGTTAAAGCGTTAGTTTCCCCTTATGAGTCAACCAATTTTTTCCTAATTAGAATTCACAACTTACTCCTTCAAAAGTCCAATAGAACTAAAATTCCACATCTTTTTATCTTCTTTTCCTAATTAGATTTTCATATTGCCATTTTTCAAATCCTAATAGAATTTCCTCTCCATCTTTCTATTTATTCTCTTTTTTATTTTCTCTCCCCTTTTTACACCATATTTTCATCCTAATTATTGATAATTATTTTGCTTTCCCGAATCAAATAATCATCCATACAATCATTTTCTCTACCGATTTCGTAATTGTTGTCAAATAGCATCCTTAATCCTTGCCAAGAAACTGTAAGTACATCTCATTCCAAAGTTTAGATCCCGAATTTTCATAAAATTTCTATCCGACATTAATCTTTCAATTCAATTACTCAATCTTTTATGGTTGTTGACAAATCTTTTCATAATCTCACTAAATCTTGAAATCAATCGTTAATACATGTGTAACTGTCGTTTGAAGGACTTGATTTAGGTGTGTCAGACCAGAATCGAGCGTAAGGAACGTCGAATGAACTCATGGTGAAAGGTGTGCATTCTTTTACAAGTAAATTAGGGTAAAACTGTGCCTAGAATAGGGTCACACGTACGAACCACATGGCCCCTCACACGACCATGTTCTTCTAAAACCTTAGGATAGTTCAAATCGCACACGACCCAATACCCCCACATGGCCTGCCACACGGTCGTGTCTTCCCTGTACCTTGATTTTGTAAATTCCACATGCCCATAGTCTGTTACACTGTCGTGTAACCCCTCTACACGGTCTAGGGCATTCCACACAGCCGTGTGTCCCCTATTTTTTAGTTTTTACAAATTTGCCTAGAATTTTATGTTTTATTCAATCTAGTCCCTGAATGATTCTCAAACTATTTTAGTATTTTAATTTATTCAATTAAGCCCCTAATAATATGAATTATGTTAGAATCCATGATTTAATTGACTGAATTTATATGATATATATATAAATCATACTTGGGATGATTTGGAAGAAGCCCCCATACACCTCAATGCCCTTCGTATTTTTTGTTTAGTGGTAGTGCATTCAAATTCACCAATGACAACTACTTTATCGGTTGCCCACTCAATAAATGGGGTTTCCCCTTTGAACTCGAAGCCACCGCAATTGGAAGGTGATGGTTGATCCCTTGAGCCCTCCTTTCTCTTGTAGACCTCTGAGTTCTAGCCATCGTTGATTCTTGCTACGAAAATGGCAGATGAATAAACAAAATTCTAACAACAAACATGAGGAAAGCCCTTAACTCTGAAGATCGAAAAGAAGTTTGCACAATCGAAGAAAACATAGAAAATTCTTAGAACTTAAGAGAAAAAAATGGTTTCATAGATGGCTGAAACCTACATTTATATATATTTTTCAAAGTGAACTTCACAAATGCACCATTTTGAACTTAAAAGGCCATGACCAATGACATCTGGCCTTATACACCATGTCAGATGCCTTTCATCTTTCTACGATTTTATAAATGTAACTAAGTTAAACATTACATTTATGTCTAAATGTAACACCCCTATCCCGTATCCGTCGTCGGATTACCGGGGTTTACATAAAATTCCCATACAATTGTATTAAACATACTATTCATACTCCAAAATTTTCTTATTGTCCCTTGAATGGACCCTCAAGGCCCAAAACGAGTATTAGAATCGAATCGGGACTTAATCGGAACCTCTAAGAATTTTTTGCAAAATTACAAAATATTTTTAAGGTACATGGCTCACATGCCCGTGTGGTCACAGGCCGTGTCCGATCTAGGGTACTCTCTGACTTGCGCCACACGGCCATGTCACACGCCCGTGTGCTAGGCCATGTGGATAATTAATTTAATTTGAATTAGGTGCAAGTTTCACACGGCCAAGACACACGCTTGTGTTCTAGGCCGTGTCTCCCACACGGCTAAGACATACACCCGTGTGCTCAATTCTGAACATTCTATTTTCTCGAATTTAGGATGCAGGGGACACACGGCCTGGCTATACGCCTATGTACTCGATCGTGTGTCACACACGCCCATGTGTCTACCCGTGTGGACAAAATGAAGCCATTTCTTAGCTTCATTTTCTCACCCAATTTTGCCCACAACCTACACCAATACTTACATGTATATACCACCCAAATCAAACATTAAACCAAGCCTAAACTAACATCTATCATGGCATAATATCACATGCAATTCATATTTATAATCATACTTTTAATGCATATACAATATAAACATACCCTATTCATCCACACTTTACACATAAGCATTGAACATGATGTAACAGTCTGGTTTAGACCCTAGTCGGAACAGTGGTTTTGGGACCACAAATCTGAGTTAGTAAAATATTGTAATATTATTTTTCGTGTCTATGATATGTGATTAAGCATGTGTGAAATTTCTGTGAATTAATTTGTCCGTTTGAAAGCTTAATTCGAGAAAAGGATTAAATTACATTAAATGCAAAATTTGCATGCTATTTGCTAAAGCACTTATGTGTTATGTCTTTATAAATGTGAAGTCCTTATAGTGCAATTTTACCATTGGAAAATGGATGGACATTAATGCCAAAGTTAGTGGAAATTTTTAATGCATTGATAAAGGTTAATTTTGTCATTTGTGCATTAATATGAGTATAATAAAACAAAGATTGAAAATCAAGCATGTTCATCTTATTTGGGTGCTGAAAGTTAAAAGGAAAAGAAAGGGTTAAGCTTGTTTCATTGGGCCATGGTTCAAGCATAAATTGTGTATGTGTTTTTGATCAATTTTTGATAATTTCTACGTTTTTGCAATCATTGCTTCGTATACTATAAAACCCATGTTTTAATTTTGAGAATTGATGATGTTTTTGATATGAGCCTTTGATGAACTCATGTGTTTTATGATGTTTGATGGTGAATTATGAAAGATATATGTTTGATTATCATAGTTTGTATTTGAAGTTTTGTCGAATTTGAGTATTTTGGATTAAATTGAGAAAATGAAATTTTGAATGACTAATTTGTGAAATAAATGAAATGTGTGGACTTGTATAAACATAGAGAGAATTCGGCTAGGCATGGGTATAAGCAAATTTGGTGTATTTTGTGATTTTGTGAAAAAGGGACTAAAATGTCCAAATGTAAAAATGTGAGGGCTAATTGTAAATTGCCCTAAATGTGTGTTTTTGGATTAAATTGAATGTTTTGGTGAATAAATGAGTTATATTTGAATATGTATAGATCAAGAACCGAAGAAAATAGACTTAGATCGCGGAAAATCGAAAGTAATCGAGTAGCTGTATCCATTTCCGTTAAACTGAACTTGAGGTAAGTCGATATACAAATAAATGTATTTTCATTGATCTATTTATGTATAAATGAAAGTTGAATTGCTATGAATATCCATTGAGATGGATTGTATGTGAAATCCAAGATTTTGAATAAGTCAAAAAATTGTTAAAGTTCGATAAGTCCCATTTGAACCTAGGGATAGATAGGATAATATATGTCATGACATAGGTGTCTGTTATGTGATATCATGTAAGACTACATATGGGATGTTGGCATTGATACGAAATTTTGTGTAAGGCCATGTCTGGGACGTTGGCATCGATATGAGATTTACGTGTAAGACCATGTCCGGGACATTGGCATCGTATTGATTCATGTAAGACCTTGTCTGGGGCTGTGGCATCAACATTTGGTTACATGTAAGACCATGTCTGGGATGTTGGCATTGTACGACTATTCCGAGCACTCTGAGTATCCTATTTAGTTCCGAATGGTTCAATGGGCGAGTCCGAGAAATGAATGATTATATGTGAAATCCATCCGTTTCAAGTATGTCCGAAGTATATGCTTTAAATAAGCATAAGAGATAAGTTAACATGTACATTGAAGCTATGAACAAAGTGTTATATATGTATGTTTGATAGTTGAACAAAAGAGATGCTTGAGATAAAGATGTGTTGGTAAACAATGGCAACCTAAGTGAACCAGGAAAAGTTTATGTGTAAGGAATGATAATATACTCACGAACTTGAATTGCCATGCTTATAATTGAATATATATTAAGTTTATTTGTATATGGCTTACTAAGCTTCTGGAAAGCTTACTCTGTATGTGTGTTTACTCTGTTTTATAGGTCGTCAAAGCTGCAAGAGGCTCGGGGACTGTCGAGGATCATCACCACACTATCAAACTCAACTTTGGTACTTTTGAATGTGTATATAGCTAAATACGGCATGTATAGGCTAGTCATTTTGGAATATGTTTGAAATATGTATAAATAGCCATGAGATGTGGCTAGATGAATTTTGGTAATATGCATGAGTGAATATGGTATATGATGCATGTTTTGGTATGGCTTGATAGCAAATGAAATGGACAATGCTGTGGTAAGCATATGAATGCAATATGAGTATGTATGTTTGATCAATGAAATGGTTATATGAAAAGTAAAAATGTGAATGTATCATGCTTGGATATATATGTGTTTTAGTTGTGCAAATTGGCATGTTTAGAAATGAGATTGAATGTGAAGATTTGTTGATTATTTGACATGTATTTGGTTGTCAAATTGTGTGTGAAAATAGGCTTGCATGTGCTTGTAGGTATGACCCAAGTGTGGGTGGCATTTTGGCCTTGTAATTGTCCTATTTTTCATACACGGCTGTGGCACACAAGCGTGCCTAGTGGTCATGTGATCAAGTCTGTAGCTAGCTTAATTTTACACGGCCATGGTACACGGGTGTGTCTGGTGGCCGTGTGGATAAGTCAGTATACATGCTCTGTTTTGGCACGACTGGGACTCATGGGTGTGTCTGGTAGCCATGGGAGGCACACAGCCTGACCACACGGGCATGTGACCTCTGTAACTTTGAAAAAGTTTTAAATTTTCGAGAATTTTTGTATGTGTTCGACTTAGTCCCGACCCTAATCTAAAGCACGTTTAAGGTCTCGTAGACCTAATTAAGGGACACTTTGATGTAATTGACCTAGCTATGATATGATATGTCTGTAAAAGTTTCTGGTATGTCTGGTAACGCCTCGTAACCCTAATCTAGCAACGGATACGGTTTAGGGGTGTTACACATGAGATAACTTATACCATACCAAATTGAATCATTACTAGCCATTCTAATGGTTAGATTACAAAACATCACTTACAAGTCAACATTTGGCCAAATAAGTCTTTACATGCCATTATACCAAAATGAGATTTCTAAGTATACCAAAAAGGAGAAAGTGGATAGTGTGATTATGCTCCGACCGATCCTCCAACCTTCGAGAGCTTACGAGCACTATAAAACAAGGGAAAATTAAATAAGGTAAGCACTTTCATGCTTAGTAAGTTTGTATAAGGGAAAATAAACTTACCAGTTATATTTATTCAAACTAGCATACATAAACATACATCTCATCCATTATAGGTAGTTCACCTAAACATGTACACTTAATCAACCAAGTTAGTCACATAACATCATTTAAATATCAAGTAAACATAAATGAGCTCATTATATACAAACTTCCATTAATTCCACCTTTCCATGTTTCGAGAGTCCTTTCCGTTGAACTAATGAAATTTCGATGGATATTCGAGTGATGTACATAAGGTATACATATGAATTATCCATCAATTCGTATTCATTATTACCCATTGGGCATAAGTCCAAAGAGCACACTCTCGAGCCACATATTTTACAACAGGATTACTAGTCCAGGCTAAATCCCGATTTTCAACCGACGTTCACAAGAGTCATTTAGGATTGCCAGTCCAGGCTAAATCCTATTAGTGACCTGTGCTCTAAAGAGCTTAATTATGGTTACCCGTCCGGGCTAAACCCAATCTATAACATATGCTCGAGAGGCTTATATTCAGGATCACCCGTCCAGGCTAAATCCTATTTGTAATCTTTGTCATATTATACCCGTTTAAAGAAATCACCATAATTCCATCGAATTTCAATATTCAATCGGGATATTATATTTTATCAATGTTTCCAACTTGTAATTGTTTCATTATGTATATCATCACATACATATTATCACAATCACACAATTCAATTCAAACATATTAACATACCAAATTAAGTTACAGGAACTTACCTTGACAGTTGTTCGGGTTTCAATACCAACTAATCCGTAACTTTTTGTTTCCCTCGATCTAATTCCGTAGTTGGCCTTTTCGGGTCTATATAAGCAAATTTAATTATTTACTCATCACATTTTACATACATTTGCATCCTACTACATCCTAGGGAAAATTACTATTTTCCCTTACTCTTTGTAAAAATTTCAATTTCGTCCCTAGGCTCGGAAAATGAAATTCATGCAATCTAGTCCTCTTTCCAAGCCTAACCAAAATTTAATAACAATTTTTGCAGCACACACATTTCACAAATTTTAGAATTTTCCATGGGTTTTACCACTTTTTCATTTTAGTCCCTAAATCAAGTTTCCATGAGAAATTGCATTGTAAAAGTTGTTTACCTATCAACAATCTTCCATTTTCTACCATAAATTTCAAATTTCCAGCATTTACATCCATGGCAAAGTTTCTACACTTTGTAATCTTTTCAAATAAATCCCATAAATAGAAAGATTAGGCTATCCCGATTCTAAAAATATAAAAATTATTAAAAACGGGACTTGATTTCATACCTTTCTAAGCTTGAAAAGTTCTCTTCCTCTCTCCTAGGGTTTCTATAAAAAAAATTAGGGAAGAAGATGAATAGAAAAGATGATAATTTCTTTTTATTTTTCTATCATCTTTTAATATTGTTGATTTCCAATTTAGTCCCTAGTCATTTCTAATTTTTCCATAGATGAGTCACCAAGAAAAATCTACATACTTTTCTTAATGGTTTAATTAAAATATAAGGACCTCTAGTTTTGAATTCCATAGCTATTTAATCCTTATAGCTACTAGAATTCAACTTTCATATTATATGCAATTTAGTCCTTTACCTAGTTAACCATACAATCGATAAAATTTTCGTATCAAAATTTTCACATGATCTTCCTATCATAATACCAACCATAAAATAAATTTCTGCTTTTGGGCTCGAATTTGTGGTCACGAGACCACTATTCCGGTCTCACCGAAAATGGGTTGTTACAACTACCCCTTTGATTTTTTCGTCCTCGAAAATTCTTACCAGAAAAGAGGTTAGGGTATTACTTCCTCACAGTATCTTCCGGCTCCCAGGTAGCTTCCTCTAAACCATGTCTGATAAACCGTAAAAGTAACATATTTTAATCCCACATTCAGCATACTTTCGGATGATTTATCCCTTGATTCATGTAAAAAGGTGCTCTTAATCCTTTCTTTTCATGTCTTATACTCAAGAAAGCACCCGAGGATGGAAAGAACGAGAAATGGGCCTAAAATGATCCAAATTGGGCAAAAGTGGAAATCGACACGGCCTGGACGTAAGCCCAGACGGCCGTGCCTCATTAAAGAAATTTGAACACAGCTTAAAGACAATTCACACGGGCGTGTGACATGGCTGTGTCCCTGTCGTGGCAAAGAACAATTTCACTCGAAAAAGGATACTTAAAGGCAAATAAACCTATTTCAAAAGTCTATATAAACCCCCTAAGTGTTACCTGAAAGGGGGTGGTGAGCTAGGCCTAGGATCCGAGCCAAAAAGGTCAGATTTGTGGGAAATCACTCGAGGATAGCCAGTTGATCCATCCCAAGAAGCCGGAATTCTACTCAAGATGGGGGATCTCTCCTTCAATTCCTTCAGGGGGTTTTAGGGATTTCTTATGTTTTGTTTTATCTTTTCTTCTGAGATGTTTTCTTTTATTTTTATGAACTAAACCCTTCAGATACCTGACGGGGATGAAACCTAGTACGGATCTTGTTATTGTTTTCTGAACTATATGATAAATACTTGATTTGTTCTTAATTATGTGTGCTTAATTATTGTGTTAATATTTCTGGGATATTGATTCAAGTTGGATGTGCTTAGGTGGTGGAACAAAAGTTCCTGCTTAAGAGTAGATCTAGCATAATTAAGCAGAGTTGATCGCACACTTAGAGATAAGGTGACGAGATTTTGTCGGATTAGGGTGAAACCTAATATGGGAGTCCATAGATCGAGTTAATGCGATTCTAGGGGTTTTAATTAGAAAGAGATTTCAATTAATCAACCTAGGGTTAGACGTTATTCGCCTCGAAAGAGGGTTTAATATAAATTAGGGAATCTTACGGATCAAGTCAAGTGAATACATCGTCTGGTTCAGTGTTAGATAACAAGTGAAGTCTAGGTGGATTCTTCCTAAGGGTATCGTCTTAATCAACTGAGTTTTTCCAACAGCATTTCCCCAATTCATTCTTTTTTTTCTTTGCGTCTTTAGCTTAGTAGTTAGTTAAACTTAGATTAAACAACAACTTCACTTTATTTTAGGCTAGATAATAAAAAGAAAGTTAGTATTAGTACTTTTAGTTCCCTTGGGTTCGACAATCTGGTCTTGCCTAAGCTATACTACTGTTCGATAGGTGCACTTGTCTTAAGTCATTGTCAAAGTTAGTTTCCAGGTTCGATCATTCTCTTTATAAATTTTAAAACTCAACAAAACAATGATCAATGTCGTTGCCAGAGCATTTTTACCAATGCCACCTTTTTATTTCTTAACTCTTTCGTCTCATGTGCAATTATTTTTATCGGTTATTTATTGTAGGTCATATCAGGCTGAATCTCAACTTCTGTTGGTGTCGTTGCTGGGGAACTAAAATATTAAGAAAGCTATATTTTTATTACTTTAGTCATTATTTTTATTTTCTGCAATTTATTTTTATTTTTTTATTTTTAGGTTAAATTTTGTTTTTTGCTAAATTTTCTTTCTTTCTTTTCTCAGCAGGTACCTCTAATTTATGACTAGAAGGAACCCGGAAGGACCACTAGTATACGACAGTGATATTGAAGCAACCATTCGTAGGAATGCAGAGAAATTAGGCGAGCCCTAATTTACACAGAAGAAGAGTGAGAAGGCATATCCAATCCTACTGAAGGGATGGACGAGAATAATCCACCACCACAAGATGTGGGAGAAAATAATGCTCTGCGTACTATGTACGATTATGCTAAACCTCATATAACACGAGCAGAATCAAGTATTGTTAGGCTTGCTATAACTGCTAATACTTTTGAATTAAAGCCTAACACTATACAAATGATTCAACAATTTGTTCAATTTGATGGTTTGCAGGACGAAGACCCAAACACTCATATAGCTAATTTTTTAGAGTTCTGTGATACCTTCAAAATAAATGGCATTTCTGATGATTCCATACGTCTTCGGTTATTTCCTTTTTCATTAAGGAATAAAGCCAAACAGTGGTTAAACTCGTTACCACGAGGGTCAATCACTACGTGGGATCAAATGACTGAAAATTTTTTATTAAAATATTTCCCACCGGCCAAAATGGCCAAATTACGGAATGATATCTCTTTATTTGTACAGATGGATTTAGAGACATTATACGATGCATGGGAGAGATACAAGGATCTCTTGAGAAGGTGTCCGCACCATGGTTTACCCTTATGGCTCCAAGTCCAAACTTTCTATAACGGTGTGAACTCCTAAACAAGGCAACTAATTGATTCAGCCGCCGGTGGAACCCTGAACAATAGAACTTCTGAAGCAGCCTACGAGTTTATTGAAGAGATGTCACTGAATAACTATCAGTGGCAGGTTACAAGGACCAAACCAACAAAATCAACTAGAGTTTTTAACCTCGATGCAGTAACCATGCTATCAACACAGGTAGAGATAATGAATAAAAAGCTTGATAGTTTGTGTTCTTCGCAGGCACATCAAGTAATGCAGTGCGACGCAAGTGGAACTGTGGCGAATCCTGAGTACCCACCCTACCAACCGGGCACAGAGAGCGAACAGATGAACTATATAGGTAATAATTTTAGATATAATAATAACCCTTATAGTAATATTTATTATCCAGGTTGGAGGAACCACCCAAATTTTTCATGGAAAGGTCAAGGAAATCAAGGAAATCAAAGACAATAACCTCCTCAAAATTTCCAAAATCAGTGCTATCCACAAGAAAAGAAGTCGAACCTTGAAGAGATGCTGACAAACTTCATGGCAGTCACAGAAAACCCTTTCAAAGACACTGAAAGAAACCAACGAACATCGATTGAAGAGATCAAAAGCCAAGTTGGGGAACTTACTAAGTCAGTTGGAGAAGTCACTAAGTCAGTGGGACAACTTGCAAAGTTAATTTCCGAACGATCGCAAGGGCGTCTACCAAGCAACACAGAGATTAACCCAAATGAGCAAATCCAAGCCATCACAGCTCATGATAGTATAGGGTTAGATGAACCCAATTCAATACAAGGAAATGAGTTAGAAGAAGGTAAAGTAGAGGTAACACAGGAAAAGCCCAAATCGGTAATCAAAGAGTACCAACCTCGCATACCTTATCCCGAAGCGATGAAGAGAGATGATATAGAGGAACAGTTCGGTAAATTTCTTAAACTTTTAAAGAAATTACATATCAACTTACATCTTCTTGAAGCTCTTTTTCAGATGCCAGATTGGAGGAAATTTTTAAAACAGCTCTTGACGAACAAACGTAAATTACACGAAGAGCCACACGTAGAATTAAACGCAGTATGCTCAGCAATGTTACAGAATAGACTACCACGGAAGCAAAAAGATCCAAGGAGTTTTACAATTCCATGTTTAATTGGTAGACTAACTGTTGATAATGCATTTGCTGATTTAGGGGCAAGTAAAAATGTCATGCCTTACGATATGTTTAAACAACTAGGTCTGGGGAAACCCAAACAAACTAGGATGAGCATTCAATTAGCTGATAAAACTGTTAGAATTCCTAGGGGTAATATCGAAGATGTTCTTGTAAAAATTGATAAATTTGTTTTCCCAGTAGATTTTGTTGTCTTAGACATGGATGAGAATAATTGGATTCCCTTAATTTTAGGAAGACCCTTTTTAGCAACTGCTCGAACTAAAATTGATGTTAGCACAAGAGAACTCATACTTTAGGTAGATGATGAATCAATCAGTTTACAAGCTCTTGACTTGGCCAGGACAACAATTGATGAAGGTGAAAAAGCAAATTCAGTTGATAACCAGGTCATTCAACTTTTACCACAAGAAACACCACAAGGTTACAAACCCGAGCCGAATCATGGACCTCGTTCCAACAAAGAAGAATTATACGAGGAACGAAGCCTTAAGGTTAACAAACTAGAAGAGTGGAAGACGCATTTTAAAGAGGAACCAGAACCGCACAAAGAAAAATCGAAAGAGCCCCCAGAAGAGCTCATAGGAACATCAAAACACTTCAAAATAGGAGACCAGGTACTGTTAGATAAATCAGATCCTCGAATCACCATGTCAGACCTGAAAGCAAACGAAGCATGAGGGACACAATATCTTCCCATACAGAACAGTCGAGGTAAGCACTCCTATATTCGGCACTTTTAAGGTAAACGCTTCTCGACTTAAACGTTATCAAGAAAATAAAACTGTAAGCATGAGGGAAGATATTCAAACCTTTAAACCTCCCTGATTTTTTTTTTCAAATACGAGAAAAGTCTAGCTTAAAACTATAAACAAGCACTTCTCGGGAGGCAACCTGAGCACTAACCCAAAGTATTTTCACATTTTTCTTTCATTTTATTTTATTTTCTTCTTTCCTTTCTGAACACCTAGTTGCAAACTATCCAAAAGTGCATATTTCCAGGCCACACGGCCTTGCACACGGCCGTGGCCGTGACCATGATCGTGTGGAAGTACAGAATCTCCGTACTGACATAACAGAGGCAGTACGAATCAATCCCAACTAATTTTCAAAATCATGGACCCAACCACCCCACCACGGGCACCGACAGAGTGCCACAGTCGTGCGATGCGGCCATGGACGACACTGGCTTATCACCAACGACCGTGGCAATCTGTAAAATGGGCGTGGGTAAATTAACAAGCCTAGACACACGGCCGTGCGAAGCGGCCATGTGAATCGACACGCCCTCGATCCACGGGCGTGGGAAAGCATCAGACTGCAAAACTCTATTTAAACCCACCCCTCCCCATTCTTCTCATATACTTTCCACCTCTGTTCTTCCTTTTTCTCTCAGAATTCTCCCCTCTCCACAACAAAGTCTCCAACCTCTTGAGCTGCACATATCCATGTCGAAGAAGCGAAAGAAGGCAAGCATAGTCTCCCCAAGGGAGACCCCCATACATAAGCTCATGCCGGCCGCTTCATCCAAACAACAAGCCAAGGGTCTTTGACACCATTTAGTTTCTATTTTTCTTTTCTCTTTTGCTTCAATTTCCTTCCCTTTGACTATCTTATGCTTAATTTAGTTTATTTTAATTTAGTTTCTTAGTGTCAGGTTCATCAAGCTGCTAGGGAATCACACTGGAACCACGGCCACAATACAGCCTTTGAAATTCTAAAGGCTATTTGGGAATCACACCACTTCTGCCACCGCCGCACCTTTGCAGCCTTAGAGGTCACACCCACCTCGCGAACCATCCAACAATAAGGACTCTTCGGTCCATTTTTCTTTTCTTTTAATTTTATTTTACTTTTTGTTTTCTTTCTCTTTAGTTTTCTTGTCCTTAAATATATAATTAGTTTATTTTAAATGAGTCTTAATAAATCCTGGCTAATTCTTCACGAGCTCCCCAATTTCTTCATCTAGCGCAGAGCTCGTTAGTAACCGCCACAACAATAGATGACACCTCCCCCGTATTTTTCACATCCTCCAAGGATTTCATCCGTAATTCAGGAAGTGTCACTTTTTCCTCTCTCTTTTGATTATCTAATAACTATTATTATCTATCTTTGTACATTGAGGGCAATGTATATCTTAAGTGTGGGGGGTAAAATTGCCTAACTTTTGCATTATTCTCAATCCCTGAGGATAAAAGTGCCTAACTTTTTTCATTATTCTCAAATCCCTGAATTATACCTTGTTCTTGAGTAATTTCCTCATATTACTAATTAGGATGAATTTTCTGATGATTTATGATTTTTATTGACATGGTTTTGAGTAACTCATAGTTAATTGTGCATTGATGATTAAAATTTTAAGATACTAGAGAATCAAGCATGATAAGTCTATTTTTCAGAATTAAAATTTTTTGCTAGGTTGTTAACCTAAATTTGAATATTACTTTGAAATTTGAAATTTACAAGGTTTATGTCAAAAACACCCGTAATTTTTGTGAGGTTTTGAGCCTTATAGAGCATATATCCTTTTTCATGCTCACTTTATTGATTATGAGTGTGTCAACATTGAACTGTTATTCTAGAACTTGCCTCGATTATACATGTTGAGACCACATCTATGATTTGATATACAGAGATGACAAAGGCACCTACATTTTAACCCACTAACTCCATCTAAATAGCCTACCTCCATAAATTAACCCTAGTGAACCCCGTTAATCCTAACAACCCTTTTATTGACTCACCAGCTAATATGAACCCAAAACCCCTTTGTATTTGTTATCACCATTCCTTTTAACTACCCTTATATCGAGATATGATTTGATTAGTTACCTAATTATATTATTTCATGTAGTTGAATTTATCTGTTATTACTTGATTTGTTCTTAAAAAAATATTTAAAGTATATTCAGTTTAGTATTATGAAAAGTGAGCTTATACAGTTAAAGTCTAATTATCAAAAGAAAAAGCTCGTATTATTAGGATTATTAATTTTTAGTTGATGTAATTGTTTATTATCGTCTCAAATTTCTAGATAGGTAACTTGTCAATTCAGTCTCGATTCTAATCTTCTAATTTAGCCTTTATCCACACCTTTAACCCTAGCCCTGTTACAACCCCGTAAAGACCTTTTGATCTGTTTATCATCTCATTTTACAGTGGTGGAGATTTGATTTTCAGGCAAGCCTATGGGATTAACTTTTCAGGTTCGACTTATGAGTGCTTTTCTCCTGAACCTGAAACACTTCGAGTGGTTTGAGTGAATCTTTTGAGAGGATGTCAATCCTTGTCGATTTTGAATTAAAGGTAATTATTCAAATAAGGGGAGACACCTATGTTTTCGTGATACAAATATATGACTTATATTGTTTTAATCTTTAGGACTCTTTGAGTTAAAATTTATCCATGTATGAATTATCTATGAATTACGATGAGACATTGTTGATAGAAATTATGAATTATGGAAAGTTCATTTTAATAGTAAGTTGAGAATTTTGCTTGAGGACAAGCAAAAGCTTAAGTGTGGGGCTATGTGATAAACCGTAAAAGTAACATATTTTAATCCCACATTCAGCATACTTTCGGATGATTTATCCCTTGATTCATGTAAAAAGGTGCTCTTAATCCCTTCTTTTCATGTCTTATACTCAGGAAAGCACCCGAGGATGGAAAGAACGAGAAACGGGCCTAAAACGATCAAAATTGGGCCAAAGTGGAAATCGACACGACCTGGACTTAAGCCCACACGGCCGTGCCTCATTGAGCAACTAGAACACGGCCTGGTCCTGATTCACACGGCCGTGCCTCATTAAAGAAATCCAAACACGGCTTAAAGACCATTCACATGGGCGTGTGACATGGCCGTGTCCCTGTCGTGGCAAAGAACAATTTCACTCGGAAAAGGATACTTAGAGGCAAAGAAACCTATTTCAAAAGCCTATATAAACCCCCTAAGTGTTACCTGAAAGGGGGCGGTGAGCTAGGCCAAGGAGCCGAGCCGAAAAGGTCAGATTTGTGGGAAATCACTCGAGGATAGCCAGTTGATCCATCTCAAGAAGCCGAAATTCTACTCAAGACGGCAGATCTCTCCTTCAATTCCTTCAGGGGGTTTTAGAGATTTCTTATGTTTTGTTTTATCTTTTCTTCTAAGATGTTTTCTTTTATTTTTATGAACTAAACCCTTCAGATACCTGAAGGGGATGAAACCTAGGACGGATCTTGTTATTGTTTTCTAAACTATATGATAAATACTTGATTTGTTCTTAATTATGTATGCTTAATTCTTGTGTTAATATTTTCGAGATATTGATTTAAGTTGGATGTGCTTAGGTGGTGGAGCAAAAGTTCCTGCTTAAGAGTAGATCTAGCATAATTAAGCGGAGTTGATCACACACCTAGAGATAGGGTGACTAGATTTTGCCGGATTAGGGTGAAACCTAATATGGGAGTCCATAGATTGAGTTAATGCGATTCTAGGGGTTTAATTAGAAAGAGATTTCAATTAATCAACCTAGGGTTAGACGTTATTCGCCTCGAGAGAGGGTTTAATATAAATTAGGGAATCTTACGGATCAAGTCAAGTGAATACATCGTCTGGTTCAGTCTTAGATAACAAGTGAAGTCTAGGTGGATTCTTCTTAAGGGTATTGTCTTAATCAACTGAGTTTTCCAACAGTATTTCCCCAATTCATTCTTTTTGTCTTCGCGTCTTTAGCTTAGTAGTTAGTTAAATTTGGATTAAACAACAACTTCACTTTATTTTAGGCTAGATAATAAAAAGAAAGTTAGTATTAGTACTTTTAGTTCACTTGGGTTCGACAATCCGGTCTTGCCTAAGCTATACTACTGTTCGATAGGTGCACTTGCCTTAAATCGTTGTCCAAGTTCGATCATTCTCTTTATAAATTTTAAAACTCAACAAAACAACGATCAATGTCGTTGCCAGAGCACTTTTACCAATGCCACCTTTTTATTTCTTAGCTCTTTCGTCTCATGTGCAATTATTTTGATCGGTTCTTTATTGTAGGTCATATCAGGCTGAATCGCAACTTCTATTGGAGTAATAACGTGTGAAGGGTCCGATCTACATCGTTGTAACATTTATACATGGAAAACATTGTAAATCTTATCAAGCTCAGGTGGTAATGCTAACCGATATGCAATCGGCCCGATTCTTTCAATGATTTCATAAGATCTGATGAACCGTGGACTCAATTTCCCTTTACGACTGAATCGGAGAATTTTCTTCCATGGTGACATTTCAAGAACACTTTATCACCAACCTAAAATTCTATCTCTTTTCTTTTCAAATCGGCATAGGACTTTTGACAGTCTAAGGCTGCCTACAAACTGTCTCGGATTATCACTTTTTCCTCAGTTTCAAAAATTAAATCAAATCCGTGTATCTGTTTCTCACTTAACTTTATTCAATACAATGGAGTTCTACATTTACGACCATATAGAGCCTCATACGGTGTCATTTTAATATTGGACTGATAACTATTATTGTAAGCAAATTCAATCAAAGGTAGATACATTTCCTAGTCACCTCCAAATTCAAGTACATAACACCGAAGCATGTCCTCTAAAATATGTATCACACGTTCAGATTGTCCATCTGTTTGAGGATGGAATGCAATACTAAAGTGTAAATGAGTGCCCAGAGCTTCTTGCGACTTACTCCAAAATCGGGATGTAAACCAGGGTTCTCTATCGAAAATAATGGAGATTGGCACTCCATGTAGTATTATAATCTCAGAAAGATATAGTTCAGCCAATCTATCCAATAAAAAGCCCATACGTACCGGGATAAAGTGTGCTGACTTCGTTAGGCTACCCAAACAGCATTTTTCTTTTTTGGTGACAAGGGTAATTCCCGATACAAAGTCTATGGTAATCCTTTCCCATTTCCATTCCAGTATTGTAATTGGTTGTAATAATCCCGAAGGTAATTGGTGTTCAGCCTTTACTTGTTGACATATCAAGCATCTAGATACAAATTCAGAGATATCTCTTTTCATTCCTGGCCACCAATACATTTTCTTCAAGTCATTATACATTTTGTTGCTATCAGGATGCATAGACATAACATTATTGTACGCTTCATGTAAAATCTTCTGTACTAGGTCTGAATTCTTTGGTACACTTATTCTGTCTCTGAACAACAAACAACCATCTGAATCAATCTAAAACTCTGAATCAGTATCGGACTCACTATGCACTTGTTTGGCCTATAACTTATCATCATCCTTCCGAGCCTCACAGATTTGTTACCGAAATGTTGGTCTAGCTCTTAACTCAACTATAATTGAATCATCATCAGACAAGGACAATTGGGCATTCAGTGCCCGCAAGGCAAACAAAGATTTTCAACTCAAGGTATCTGCCACTATATTAGCTTCCCCGGATGGTAATCGATAACGAGATCATAATCTTTCAATAATTCCAACCATTTCTGTTGTCTCAAGTTCAATTCTTTCTGTGTCATTAAATACTTTAGACTTTTATGATCTTTAAAAATATGACACTTTTCCCCAAAAAGATAATACCGTCGTATCTTTAGTGCAAACATAGTGGCTGCTAACTCAAGGTCGTGTACCGAGTAATTCCTTTCATACGGCTTCAACTATCTGGATGCATAGGCTACAACTTTACCATCTTGCATCAATACACATCCCAAACCATTCAAGGAGGCATCACAGTAAACTACGAATTCTTTACCCGATTCAGGTTACATGCACTTCCGTTAATAAGGCTTTCAATCTATCAAAACTCTATTGGCATTTATCGTTCCACTGGAATCTCACATCTTTTTGTGGCAATCGAGTCATCGAAGAAGCTATCATTGAAAACCTTGAACAAATCTCTGATAATATCCAGCTAGCCCCAAAAACTTCAGACTTTAGAAACATTCCTTGGTGCCTTCCAACTTACAATAGCTGAAATTTTATTCAGATCTACCCGGATACCTTCTACAGATGCAACATGTCCAAGGAAACTAACTTCCTTTAACCAGAATTCACATTTACTGAACTTGGCATACAATTGTTTCTTACACAAAGTTTTTAAGCCAGCTCTCAAATGTTCAGCATGCTCATTTTCATCCCGGGAATAAACCAAAATATCATCAATAAAAACAACCACAAACCTGTCCAGGTATGGTCTGAAAATTCTGTTCATTAAATCCATAAATACCGTCAGGGCAATCGTTAATTCGAATGGCATCACCAAGAATTCATAATGCCCACATCTGGTTCTGAAAGTTGTCTTTGGCACATCCGAGTTCTTTACCCGTAGTTGATAGTAACCAGATCGTAGATCAATTTTCAAAAATACAGTGGCACCTTTTAATTGATCAAACAAGTCATCTATACGAGGCAACGGGTACTTATTCTTTATTGTGACTTTATTAATTTGTCTATAATCGATGCATAATCTCAATGATCCATCTTTCATCTTTACAAATAATATCGGTGCACCCCATGGTGAAAAGCTGGGTCGAGTAAATCCTTTATCAATTAATTCTTGCAGCTGCACTTTCAACTCTTTTAATTCAGTAGGAGCCATTCTATATGGTGCTACCGATATCGATGCCGTCCCTAGTATAAGGTCT
This sequence comes from Gossypium bickii, assembly GCA_025503065.1. NCBI lineage: Eukaryota > Viridiplantae > Streptophyta > Magnoliopsida > Malvales > Malvaceae > Gossypium > Gossypium bickii. Next base: position 18,869,296 of record CP106720.1, on the reverse strand, counting down.
ATAGAAAATTCCGCCTCTCTAGTTGGTGGTAAACCAGGAAATTCTTCTGGAAATACCTTAGGAAATTCACAAACAACCGGCACAGACTAGATTTTCAACTCGGACACTTTGGTATCTAGCACATAAGCAAGATATGCCTCATACCCTTTTCTAATATATCTCTAGGCTGATATTGCTGAAATCACATTAGATAATCCATCCAGTTTCTCAGATTCAACCCGAAGTAACTCACCATTTTGACACTTCAATTCAATGTATTTATACTTACAATTTACCACTTTATCATGTTGGGTTAACCAATCCATTCCCAATATTAAAATTCATCAAAGGGTAATAACATCAAATTACTGAAAAACAATGACCCTCTATTATCAATGGACAATTCTTACATATTTTATCCACCATAACATGCTGACCTAAAGGGTTTGAAACTTTAACTACAAATTTGGTGAATTCAACAATTGATGGTCTCAAAACTAAATATTATTTCGATAAAGGCAAGCAGACCTATCAGAGAGTAGTATAGTTGTGATGAGTCCGAAATATTGTATCCTCAAGGACTAAAATTACTAGTAATAACTATCTTTTTATTATCTAGCCTAGTAATTAAGGCGATTTATTTTTAATCTAAATTTAACTAACTAATTTAACTAACTAGATAATTGTGAACGTGACAGAGAGTGAATTGGGGAAATAATTTTTGACAACTTATATGATAAAGGCAATACCTAAGGAAGAATCCACCTAGACTTCATTTATTACTTTTGATTCATACGATTTATTCACTTGACTTGATCCGTAGAAATCTCTGATTTGTGTTAATATCTCTTTCAAGACTAAAAACAACTGACTCTAGGTTGATTAATTGAAATCTCTTTCTAATTAAAACCCCTATTGTCACATTAACTCGATCTATGGATTCCCTTATTAGATTTGACTCTAATCTGGTAGATTTTCGTCGCCCTATTTCTAGGGTTGCAATCAACTCCGCTTAATTGTGTGGATCTACTCTTAAACAGGGACTTTTGCTCCACTGAATAAGCACATTCGACTTGAATCAATAACCTGAATTATCAAAACAAGAATAAGAACTCACAATTAAGAATAAGAATAAGTATTTATCTTATAAATCAAATAATAATAAGATCTGCCTTAGGTTTCATCCCCTCAGGTATTTAGGGAATTTAGTTCATACTGATAGAGGAAAACATCTTAGAATAAAGAAAACGACAAAACATAAGAAAACCCAAAAACTTTAAAAGAAATTGATAGGAGATCCTCAGTCTTGATGGAGATCCTTCTCTTAAACTGCTCCCAATGGCTGTCTTAGAGTATTTTCCGCCTTCTATTCGGCGTCTACTCGACGTCCTGTCGACCTCCCCTTTCAGGTTGCCTCCTAAGGTGTTTATATAGGCTTTGAGATGCCTTTTTTGGCACACAAGTAACCTTTTTTGAATAGAATTAAACTCGGGTCCGGCAAGAACACGCTCGTGGTCAATAGTCCAAGCCGTGTTCGATCTTTCTTGTCACACACGGCCGTGTGGTCCTTTCATGTGCAGTGGTCCAGGCTGTGTAGGACAATTTTTCCCTTTTTGGCCTGTTTCTCATTCTTTTAGACTCCCTAAGCTCTCTTGAGTATAAAACGTGAAATTAAGAGATTAGGAGCATCGAATTCATCAAATTCAATGGAAAATCATCCAAAATTAAGCCAAATTATGGGGTTAAAATATTGTAAATTATGGTTTATCAAATATCCCCACACTTAAGCATTTGCTTGTCCTCAAGCAAATATTGTAATTCACAATTAAAATTAACTTCCTTAATTCATAATTCTTATCAATAATGTTTCATCATAATTCATAGATAATTGATGCATTGATAATTTGAACTAAAAGAGTCATAAAGATTCAAACAATCTAAGTCATAAATTTTTATAGCATAAAAATATAGGTGTTTCCCTTTACCTAAATAATTACCTCTAATTCAAAACCGACAAGAATTGACATCCTCACTAAAGATTCACTCAAATCACTCAAGGTGTTTAAGGTTCAAATTAAGCACTCAAAAGTCAAACATGAAAAGTTAATCCCATAGGCTATCATGAAAATCAAATCTCTACAACTATAAAATGAGATGATACACAAATCAAAAGGTCTTTAAAGGGTTGTAATGGGGCTTAGATTAAAGGTGTGGATATAGGTTGAATTAGAGGGTTAGAATCGAGATTAAATTGACAATTTACCTAACTAGAAACAATGAACTAATAATTTATAATTACATCAAATTAACTTATCACTAATAAAACGAGCTTCTTCCAAAGATGTGAAATTAACTATTTAAGCTCATAATCACTAATAATGAATAAATCTTCAAGTTTTTTTTTAGGAATAAGAACATACAATGATAAGAAAGAACTTTAACAACTGAAATAGAGAACATAATTAGGCAACTGCTCAATTCAAATCTTGACAAAAAGGGACATCAAAAGATTAGGGGAATTAAAAATTTGGTTTTAGGTTAATATTAGTGGGTGAGTCAAGAAATGGTTTATTAGGCTAAAAAGAGTTCACTAAGGGTTAATTATGAGGGTAGGCTTTTTAGTGGAATACGTAGGTTAAAACCTAGGTGCCTTTATCATCTCAGTATATCAAATCAAAAGTGTGATCTCGACATGTAAAATCAAAGCAAGTTCTAGAATAACAAATCAATATTGACACACTCATAATCAATAAAGTGAGCAAGAAAAATATATGCTCTAAAAGGCTCAAAATCTCAAAAAAATTATGGTTTTTTTTTTGTGTCAACCTTGCAAATTTCAAACTTCAAAGTAATATTTAAGATTAGGGGAACAACCTAATAAATTTTTAATTATGAAAATAGACTTATCATGCTTGATTCTCTAATATCTTAAAGTTTAAACCATTAATGCACAATTATCTATGCCTTAATCCGAAACATATCAATGAAAATCATAAATCAATAGAAGTTTCATTCTAATATTAATATGAGTAAATTTCTTAAGAACAAGGTATAATTCAGTATTGTTGACACCTCTCCACACTTAAGATGTACATTGTCCTCAATGTACAAATATAGATATCGACAATATAGAGAATCATAAGATAGGGAGAGAAGTGAAACTTCCTGAATTTTGGATGAACTCCTTGAAAATAAGCACGATGGACTAGGTAGAGGTGAACGGTGGGAGGAGACTGTAGTAGTTTGGTCATTCCTTAGTTGCACCCTGAACCTTTTGAAACTGCGAAGTCATTAGTAATTGACTTTGTTATGGGTACTCGACAAGAAACAGCTAGAGATAAAAAGAAATCAAAATGTACTAATAAAAATTAAAGACGAGAAAGATAAAGGGAAAGAATTTAAAAATGAAAATAAAAGAAAAAGAATGAATGAATGGACTTAAAAGTCCTTGTCCTGTCGAATAAATGAAGCGGCCGGCATGAACTTATGTAGTGTGGTCGCGTACGGGGAGACCGTGCTAGGGCCCTTTCGTTTCTTCGACATGGTGAAGGTGATGTAAAGAAAGAATTAGGGAGAGGGGGAAAAGAAAATGAAAGGAAAAAGACAATAGAAAAAGGAAGGGGTGTAGTGGCTAGGGTTTGGAAGTAGAATAATTTTGGGGAGAAAGTGAGAAGAAAGGGGTTTTAAATAGGAATCAAGGACCTGGTTGCTGCCCACACCCATGTGCCCTGGGCGTGTTAGGTTACACGGCCCTATCGCACGGCCGTGTGGTGCTTTGTTCGTTTCTCTCACGCCTGTGTAGAGGTTTCCACACCCGTGTAGATTTCTCAGTGTCAACCACAGCCGTATCACACAGCCGTGGCATTTTATTGCCACCCATAGTTTGGGAAAATTGTTGTCCATGCAGATGTACCTACTCGTTGTGACCACACGACCACGGCCATGCCCGTGTGCAAGGCCGTGTGGTAGGGAAACTTGTGTTCTATTAATTTGGTTAGTTTGTAGTTAAATGCTAAAAATTGGAAATATGAAAATTAATGGGGTTAGTGCTCGGGTTTCCTCCCGAGAAGTGCTCGTTTAAAGTCTGAAGCTAGACTTACCCTTCATTCGCATAATCATGGTGGTTTGAGGAGTTGAAACTCCTCACCCCTGCTATCAGTTCTATGATCACTATATAGTTTGAGTCGAGTGGCGTTTACCTTAAAAGTGCCGAATGTAGGATTAGTTACCTTGACTGTTCCGTATGGGAAGACATTGAGTACCGTGAAAGGGATCTCTTCGTTTGTATTAAGGTCTGAAGTGGTGATTCGAGGGTCTGTTTTATCCAACAATACCTGATCTCCAATCTTAAATTGGTTTGTCCCATCTTTAAGTTTGACATGGTTTTGCTTTGGTTCCTCGTGTTTTTCGGTTTTTCCTTGACGTGTGTCTGTCATTCATCTAATTCATCTATTTGTAATCGTCATTCCTCATGAACAGTTTTATTCTCAATATGAACGCTAGACCCTGGCTCTGTTATCTTTTCTCGAGAGATTTCCTGCAAAGAAGATTGAACGTTAAGTTTATTTATATTATCAGGACTTGTATTCTCTTGATCATTGGATATTCTGTTAGAATCACGTACTTTGAGTTTAATCATGTCATCACCTACACGAAGTATTACCTCCCTTGTATCAACATCGATAATGGTTCTAGCAGTTGCTAAAATGAGCCGTCCTAATATTAAAGGAACATCATTATCCTCATTCATATCTAAAACAACAAAGTCTACTGGAACATGAATTTGTAAATTTTTTCTAACACATCTTCAATTATACCCCTAGGAACTCTAATGGTTTTATTAGCTAATTGAATGCTCATCCTAATTTGCTTGGGTTTCCTAAGACCTAGTTGTTTAAACATTTTATAAGGCATAACATTGATGCTTGCCCCTAAATCAACTAAAGCATTATTAATAGATAAACTACCAATTAAGCATGGAATTGTAAAACTCCCTGGATCTTTTAACTTTTATGGTAGTTTATTTTGCAAAATTGCTGAGCACACTGCATTTAGCTCCACATGCGACGCATCGTCTAACTTCCGTTTCTTTGTCAAAAGCTCTTTTAAAAATTTCCTTGAATTGGGCATCTGCGAAAGAGCTTCAAGAAATGGTAAGTTAATATGTAATTCTTTTAATTTAAGAATTTTACCGAATTATTCATCTGTGCGGTTTTTTTTCGTTGCATTGGGATTTGGCACACGAGGTTGGTATTCTGTACTTACCAGTTTTGGTTTATCATGGCTTACCTCAACCTCACCGTCCTCTACCACATTCTCTTATCTTAATTTTGGTTCATCTAACCCTTCACTATCGTAGGAAGTAATGGCCTGAAGTTGCTCCTTTGGTTTCGGTGTTGCTCGGCAAGATACCTTGTGGTCGTTCTTTAATCATCTTAGCAAGCTAACCTAGTTGGTTTTCGAGTCCTTGAATTGATGTCTGCTAGTTTTTGAGTGCTGCTTCGATGTTTTGGAAATGGGTTTCTGACGCCGCGATAAATTTTGTTAGCATCTCCTCAAGGTTCGACTTTTTCTCTTATGGATAGGGTTGCTGTTGAAAGCCTGGGAGGGATTGTTGTCTCTGATTTCCTTGGCCACCCCATGAGAAATTTGGGTGGTTCCTCCAACTTGGATTGTAAGTGTTATTATAAGGGTTATTTTTAGGTCTATAATTGTTACCCATATAGTTCATATGTTCACATTCTATGCCAGGGTTGTAGTATGGATATTCTATATTATTCATTCCTCTTCCATTCGTATCGCACTGCATTACTGGATGTACCTGCGAAGAACTACACAAAGTATCAATTTTTTTACTTAGAAGTTCTGGGTTGATAGCATGGTTACTATGTCGAGGTTGAAAACACTGGCGGCTTTTGTTAGCTTTGTCCCCATAACTTGCCACTGATAGTTATTCAGTGTCATCTCCTCTATAAACTCATAAGCCGCTTCAGAGGTTTTGTTATTTAGAGTTCCACCGACGACTGAATCAATCAACTGCCTAGTTGAGGGGTTCACACCATTGTAAAAGGTTTGAACTTGTAGCCACAAAGGTAACCCATGGTGAGGGCACCTTCTTAGTAAATCCTTGTATCTCTCCCACGAATCGTAAAGTGTTTCTAGATTCATCTGCACAAAAGAAGAGATATCATTCCTCAACTTAGCCGTTTTAGTCGATAGAAAATATTATAACAAAAAAGTTTCGGTCATTTGGTCCCATGTAGTGATTGATCCTTGTGGTAACGAGTTCAACCACTGTTTGGCTCTGTTCCTTAATGAAAAGGGGAAGAACCGAAGGCGAATGGCATCATCAGAAACGCCATTAATTTTGAACGTATCGCATAATTCCAGAAAATTTGCCAAGTGATTGTTTGGATCCTCATCCTGCAAACCATCAAACTGAACAAACTGCTGAATCATCTGTATAGTGGTAGGTTTCAGTTCAAAATTATTTGCAGCAATAGCAGGTCTAACAACACTTGATTCAGTTCCTGTTAAATTAGGTTTAGCATAATCATACATAGTACGGGGAGCAGGATTTTGATTCACCGGGTTTGCAGCAACCACAGGAGGTAGCGGATTATTATCGGCCATATCTTCAGTAGCATTGGTTTCATCTTATTGCTCTTCTTCTATGTATTGTAGGCTTCACCTTATTTCTCTTTGGTTTCTACGAACGGTACCTTCTATATCACTGTCAAAAATCAAGGGTCCTGACGGGTTTCTTCTAGTCAAAAACTAAAATTACCTGCCAGAAGCAAATAAAAGAAAAATTAGCAAAGTTAAAATAAAATAAAAATAAAAATAAATTGCAAATAAATAAAATGGAAAAAATAATAAAAAATTAGTTTTCCTATATCTTAGTCCCCGGCAACGGCGCCAAAAACTTGATGGTCTCGAAACTAACTATTATTTCGAAAAAGGCAAGCGCACCTATCGAACAATAGTATAGTTGTGATGAGTCTGGAATATCGTATCCTCAAGGACTAAAATTACTAGTAATAACTATCTTTTTTATTATCTAGCCTAGTAATTAAGGGGATTTATTTTTAATCTAAATTTAACTAACTAATTTAACTAACTAAATAATTATGAACGTGACAGAGAGTGAATTGGGAAAATAATTTTTGACAACTTATATGATAAAGGCAATACCTAAGGAAGAATCCACCTAGACTTCACTTATTACTTTTGATTCATACGATTTATTCACTTGACTTAATCCGTAGAAATCTCTGATTTATGTTAATATCTCTTTCAAGACTAAAACAACTGACTCTAGGTTGATTAATTGAAATCTCTTTCTAATTAAAACCCCTATTGTCCCACTAACTCGATCTATGGATTCCCTTATTATATTTGACTCTAATCCGGCAGATTTTTGTCGCCCTATTTCTAGGGTTGCAATCAACTCCGCTTAATTGTGTTGATCTACTCTTAAACAGGGACTTTTGCTCCACTGAATAAGCACATTTGACTTGAATCAATAACCTGAATTATGAAAACAAGAATAAGAACTCACAATTAAGAATAAGAACAAGTATTTATCTTATAAATAAAATAATAATAAGATCTTTCTTAGGTTTCATCCCCTCAGGTTTTTAGGGAATTTAATTCATACAGATAGAGGAAAACATCTTAGAATAAAGAGAACAACAAAACAAAAGAAAACCCAAAAATTTCAAGAGAAATTGATAGGAGATCCTCAGTCTTGATGGAGATCCTTCTCCTAAGCTGCTCCCGATGGCTATCTTGGAGTATTTTTTGCCTTCTATTTAGCGCCTACTCGACGTCCTGTCGACCTCCCCTTTTAGGTTGCCCCCTAGGGTGTTTATATAGGTTTTGAGATGCCTTTCTTGGCCCACAAGTAACCTTTTCTGAATTAAACTAAACTCGAATCCAGCAGGGACACACCCCTGGTCAATAGCCCAGGTCATGTTCGGTCCTGCTTGTCACACACGACCATGTGGTCAGTTCGTGTGCAGTGGTCCAGGCCGTGTAGGCCCATTTTGTCCATTTTTGGCCCATTTCTCGTTATTTTTGACTCCCTAAGCTCTCCTGAGTATAAAACATGAAATTAAGAGATTAGGAGCATTGAATTCATCAAGTTCGATGGAAAATCATCCAAAATTAAGCGAAGCATGGAGTTAAAATATGTGTAAATTATGGTTTATCAACCATTATATTTTTAACAATCACAAGTTTCGTGCACATATATGAATGCGTTGAACCTGGATCAATCAAAGCAATAAAATCAGTATCAAGTAAAAAGAATGTACCAGTGATAACATCTAGTGCCGAGGCATCTTCCCTTGTACGTATGGCGTATGTCCTCACCGGAGCCAGTGCATCAGATTTAGCCGTTGGGTCCTTTGCAGCACTACGACTACCACCGGCATTTCCTGGAAACCATGGTGGTTTACCCCTTGAGACATGATTACTCAGCTTCGGGGTCTGTTAAACATCTTTCTCAACTCTTTCCAGGCAATCCTTATGAAAGTGGTCGAGAGACCCACACTTAAAACATGCCCCACTTCTCATCTGGCATTCTCCAAAATGTGATTTGTTACAAACATTGCATCGTGATTTGGGGTTTCCAACACTCCCAACACTAGTTGCTAGCAGAGATGAAGACCTCAGGTTGGAGCGTTTTGAACTTCTTTCCTTTCCCGAATAGCCTGCTGATAAGAAAAAACATTCTTAAGTAACTTCTTGATTTCTTTGAGGCAGGTGATTCCATCTTGCTCATAAATCTTTTACTCGGTTCTCTTTACTTAATTCCTCAGCCTTGTGGGCTCTTTCAGCCAACACCGCAAATTCCTTTAATTCCAGAATCCCAATCAACAACTTAATGTCATCATTTAGCCCTTCTTCAAATTGTTTGCACATATCAGCTTCAGTCTGAACCCATTCAGTAGCATACTTGCTCAGTCTAACAAACTCTCGTTCTGTAACAGTCCAATTTTGGGGCTAGTCGGAACAGTGGTTTTGGGACCACTAATTCGAGGTTGAAGAAAATTATTTTTTATATTATTTTACGTGTTATAGAATGATTATAAGGATGCATGAGAATTTTGGTACTTTAATTTTAGCGATTGAATGCCTAATTATGAAAAATAACTAAATCGCATAAAGTGCGAAAGTTCTATTTTACAAGCTAGGGGTGTCTAATAGCCATAGAATATCAAATTGGAGATCCTTAAAGTGAAATTATACCCATATAGAATAGGTGGCCGACCATAGGGGACAAAATGAAATCAAAATTGGTCAAGTGGTTGGGTTAGATGGATGAAATTGAAGGAAATAAATAAAATTAAGAAAGGATGATATCACCCATTTTATTCATCTTCTTCCCACAGAAAATATCAGCTAAGGAAGGTTTTTGAAGCCAAAATTTTTCAGCAACTTCTCACCCTTGAAAGTAAGTGATTTTGGTGGTTTTATTTGATAATTTTTGTACTTTTGGAACCCCCAAAGCCTAAGCTAGCTAATGAGGCACTAATTTGCAAGATGGTTGAAAGTTTAGGGACTTCCCATTAGAGTGTTTGTGTTGTTTTATGAGTTTTTAAGGAAGAAAATGAACGTTAGTGAGTTAAGGAACAACTTTTGTGAAAGGTGTTACCATGAAAACACCTAAAATGGACTTAGTTGTAAAAGTTGTAATTTAGTAATAAATGCATGAAATAATTAGTTTTATGAGTTGTTGCAAGAGAAATAAATGTTCAAATAGGCTTGGTTAATGAGAAAATGTGATGAAAAATGATTTACGAGCCTAGGGGAAAAATAGTAATTTTGCCAAAGTATAAGGGCAAAATGGTCATTTTTTCCTAAGTACAAATTTTGATGTATCATGAATTATAAAGTGATTAAAAGAGTAAATTTTATTATTATAGAGTAAGAATGGCGTGGAAACAACCTTGATAGGGGAAAATGCAAGGTTACTGATTAAGTCATCGATTAACACATTTTGCACCGAGGTAAGTTTATTGTAAATGATACATCTTTAATACATATGTTGTTACTTATTGGTGTATCGTATGAATGAGATCAATTATGATTGAAATTGATAGATTGTGAGTAATTCTCATATGAACCTCAGAATAGATACGTAAGCGCGAAAAAACATCCGTAATGATTAATTGGTGGGCTATGTGCGATACCACCGTAATTAGGGGCGAGCGTTCGATCGAATCGAATCGAATCGAATGAAAAAATTTCGAGTTAATCGAGTTGACGAATCATATTTTATCATCCTAATTTGATTTGAAATTTATCCTAATTTGATTTGAAATTTTCTCGAATCAAGTCGAGTGAGATGGAATTCGAATCGAATATATTTGTTCGAGTTAAATTTTAAAAAATAATTTTGGGTCCTTGTAACCATTGTTACCTAGCGTAATAAAATTTGTCCACCTTAACCAAATTGTTTTATTAACTTTCACACCAAATAATTTATTTATTAATCTTTTATATACGGGTTAGCTTCTTTGCTTGTTTAGTTCTTTCAACTATCTTCAGATTCTTGTCACTATGTATTTTGGAATTAAAAAATATATTAAACGTTAAAATGTAATATTTTAATAAAAGTTATTTTAAAGATAAAATATGAAATTGATACCAATATAAAATTTTAACACGAATATTTTATGTCATAATTAATAATTCAATTTTAATATAAATATTCAATATGACTAAACAATTCAATAATATAAATAATATAAAATGTGAAATTTAATTTAATAATATAAATAGTAGATATAAATAAAATTATTACTATTTATGTTTAGTGATTTTTTTGGATAATTTTGATTTTTTTATTTGAGAGTAAAGGGTGAGAAGTAAAAGTTTAGGGGGAAAATAAAAAGTTTTGAAGAATAAAAGTTTGAGGGAAAATAGATAGGGAGAGTAAAATTTTGAAGGGAAATATTAAAAAAATTGGAGGGGGAAAGGTTTGGGGTAGATGGGAGGTGAGATGGGAAGGGAGTAAAAGTTTTAGGGGAAAAGTGGGAGGGAGTAAAAATTTTGGGGGAAAATAAAAAGTTTTGAGGGTTTTGGGGAGTAAAATTTTGAGAAAAAGTAAAAGGGAGAGTAAAATTTTGGTGGGAAATGAATTTTGGGTAGATTGGGGGGTTAGGATGGGAGGGGAGTAAAAGTTTTAGGGGGAAAGTGGGAAGGAGTAAAAGTTTTGAGTGAAAAGTAAAAAGGTTTGGGAGTTTGGGGTAAAAATGTAAAATATTATAATTTAATATTCGAATTATTCGAGTTATTCGATTTCGAAAACTCAACTCGATTCGAACTCGAAATTCCAAAAAAAATTGAGTTGACTCGAATAACTCGATTCGTTTAACTCGAAATTTGAATTTTTTTTCGATTTTTTCGAGTCGAATCGAGTTTTGCTCACCCCTAACCGTAATTATCCTTTTTGGTGGGTTGTGTGTGATACCACCTTATTACTTATTCACGATGGGCCTAGACGTTATGGCCGAATCCGAGAATGTCACATCAAAGGCATAATTCAAAACGATATTGCTAAGTTAAAATTTAAGGCCTAAAAGCCCAAAATCCTTGAATCTTGTTAAGTAATGATAAAAGCCCATGTTTTTAGGTATTTCAAAAACCAATGTTAAACTTAAGAAAATTTATTTAAGTTTAACAATTAAGTAAATAGTTGAACAATGATAATAAACACAAAATCTAAAGTCAAATCGGAGTATAAGGCCTTATTACAACCAAAGAAAATAAAGTAATTAAAATCATGTCTTTTGAAACAAATAAACAAAACTCCTAAGTATCTTGTAGTGTGGCCATCTCTAAATCCTCTCCCACGTCGAGCCGTCTACTGAGGATCACCTGAAACATTTAATAAAAAGGGTGTGAATTTTGAAACTCAGTGTGTACGACCCATGGTAATCCAATCAACATGCAAATATCACATTGGGCCTAAGCCCTATCAAAATCGGTGGTCTTGGGCCTTAGCCCACAATAACCTCATATCACATCAATATCACATGAATGCAATGCACCCATCCCGAATCCAACCCTGCACTCCATTTCCCTTCCAACCTTACACTTTTGTAGGGATATAAATATCAACCCACCCATCCCTACACTCTAAGGTAGCACCAACAGCGGCACTACTCATGTTGCAGTAAGACTGCTGAGCATATATTGGGCTTAAAGCCACCGGTGGATCCACAGTTGTCAAGCGACTATGCGATCATCACATATCTTCCTCCGTATCATCAAAACCCACCCAAGTGCAACATATATTTCATGAATGCAACACACATTTTCACACATTAAGCACTCAGGGGTATTCTAGTCATTTCACTACCCAGGGGTATTTTCGTAGATTTCCAAATCGGGGGGGTACTTTGGTAATTTTCTAGACTAAGGGTATTTTAGTCATTTTCGCCTTTAGGGGCATTTCGATCATTCTTAAGTTTTATGGATTCGGTACCTACTTGGGCCCGTTAACAAGTCCCTATCGGTCAAAGTGAACAGGTACTATGCACCAGGTAAGATTCCAAAAAAGAGGAGGTGGGTCATTAGGACCGCTCAAGTACCAAGCTCTCTCTAGATCCAATCCTAGATATGCATATACCCATTACTACACCTCAACCTTATGACTTGTCCAAGGTTGCAATTTTGTGTTTAAGTTTTATGTATGTTTTAGAAGTTATCAGATACTAAGATCGAACCCATATACAAAACCCAAATAAGCCTACATGCATGCAAACGGCCCACTAAGCCCAATCCCATTCATATGGCCCATTAGGCCCAAATCACATCTGTATGGCCCATTTGGCCCAAATATCATTCATATAGCCCATTAGGCCCAAAACAATTCCTGATCATGTAACATGCATGACTAACTCAATTTATATAACCCAATCAATCAATTTCATCAAACTTAGCCTTAGGGCTCGGAGGGCCCATCTAGTCACTTTCAACTTTTCGGCTTTCCAGCATTGCCAATATCATGTGTGTGTAGTGTTTGTACACACTTGGTTTCTGCAACGTGCTATACTATCCTTAGCCTTGAACCTACAACCAACCAACCTTCAGTCAATCACCCATACTTAATCAAAACATTTACCAAAAGCTGAAGCCTTATCGTATCCTTACCGTGTGCCACCGGTTCTAGTAGCCATTCCTTAGCTACTATTCCCGAGTATTCCCTAGATCTGCACCCACGCATACATTATCAAAATTTGAGTGACTCATAATCCAAACAAGTCACCCCTATAGATCATACCCACATTCGGCCACTTACTTAAACCATAATCAAGATGAGTACACTTACCACTCGCTTGCGATTCTTACCACGCCTGTGATCTTTGAACCCTATCCTTGTTATTACAGGGTTAAGGACAGGAAAAGTTAGATAGCCCTTCAGCTTTTAGAAAAATGCACAAAAGAGGTTAACCGAATACTTACCAAATCCCCTTTTGATCCTGCGGTCTAGATAGCTACTAAACTAGATCTGGCTTTTAACACTTGACTGAGAGTAGGTAACAATCGATTTGTGATGGAGGAACAACCACAAAGATTCGACACTAATAGGAATTTCGGCAAGGAAAAAGATATTGGTAATTCGGAAATGAGAGAATTCGGCTATGGGAGAGAAGAGAAAAGTATTGAAAACCGAAAGAGCCCATCAAAAGAATTCGGCACAAGGGGATTTGGCTTTAGGAGATTTCGGCAATGGGAGAATTTGGCTATGGGAGGAATCGATTGAGGGGAAGAAAAGAAAGAAAAAGAATAATGGCAACTTAAAGAACCCTTCAATGGATTCGGCACTCACCTTTTATAGCTACAAGCCGAAAATGCCTTCCCTAGAGTCCCATTCGGCAACACTTCATCCACACTCCACATCTCCTAACTTTTCTCCATGATAACTCCTTAATCTCGTCCGAAATTTCTTCCACTATCAGTTCACAAGACCACTCAAACACTCAAACGCAAGAGTTCAAATTCAACACAACTCTGGCCATCCATTTATACAAAATAAACACTACACAAAATACCACTCCTAAGCCTCGAACCTTGGACCTCCTCAACTGACAATCACGCCACCATATAGCTCCCCAAGTGACGCCACTTGTCACTAGACCACAGGCCCATTTGTGTTCTATTTTCCCCTTAATCTGCTTAAGAGGCCTAATGTCTGAGACTAGGGTCCACTAAAGCAAGAAAATAAATTTTTCCCTATGGTCTTCCCTATCTCTAAGACTTCAAATAATCCTGATAATATCTTAAAATTAATATTCTAAGTGCTACTCATACATACCAACTTCAGTGCACAGAAATTTAGAGTTCCGAGATTTTTGGGGCGTTACAATTCTAACCCTCTTAGAAAAAATTTCGGCCTCAAAATTTACCTGATTGAAACAAGTAAGGGTATCGTCGTCGCATTGCCTCCTCAGGTTCCCAAGTAGCCTCCTCGATAGTATGGTTACGCCATAGCACTTTGACCAAAGGGACAGACTTCCTTCTTAGCACCTTTACATCTTGATCAATTATTTGAACTGGCTCCTCTTCAAAAGTTAGGTCTGGTCTAACCTCAATCTCCTCGACTGACATGATGTGAGAAGAGTCTGAGTGACAATACCTTAGCATTGATACATGGAACACATCGTGTATTTGACTCAGTTCAGAAGGCAATTCCAGCTGATAGGCAACTGGCCCAATTCGCTTCAACACCCGGTATGGCCCAATGAATCTAGGGCTTAACTTGCCATTTCGGCCAAACCTTAATACCCTCTTCCAAGGGGTAAACCTAGAGAAAAACCAAGTCCCCCACCGCATACTCAATCTCTCTCCGTTTGAGGTCAGCATACAACTTCTGCCTATCCTCCACCTCTTTCAACTGATCCCAAATCAACTTTACCTTATCTTCAGTGTCTACTACCAACTCCGGACCCAATACTCGCTGCTACCCAACTCAGTCCAACAAGTCGGAGTACGACATGTTCGCCCATATAGTGCTTCATATGGTGCCATTCTAATACTTGCTTGATAACTATTGTTATACGCAAATTCAGCTAATGGCAAGTAATCCTCTCAACTACCTCGAAACTCAATTACACACCCTCTCAGCATATCCTCCAAAACTTGAATTACCCTCTCCGACTGTCCATTAGTCTGAGGGTGAAATGCTATACTAAAATCCAACCTCGTACCCAGTGCTTCATGCAGCTTCTTCCAAAAGTGAGACGTAAAACGAAGGTCTCTATCAGATATAATAGAGACTGGAACCCCATGCAATCTCACAATCTTCGCCACATACAATCCTGCCAACTTCTGTAATGAGTAGTCGGTGCAGACTGGTATAAAATGGGCAGACTTAGTTAGCCGATCCACAATAACCCACACAGAGTCCTTCTTAGCAGGCGTCAAGAGTAGCCCATTAACGAAATCCATAGTAACCCACTCCCACTTCCACAGTGGAATCTTAATTGGTTGGAGTAACCTTGATGGTAGTTGGTGTTCCGCTTTCACTTGTTGGCATACCAAACATTTGCCCACAAACTCCGTAACCTTACATTTTAATCCCGTCCACCAATAAAGCTCTCACAAATCCCAATACATCTTGTTACCTTCGGGGTGCATAGCATAGGAACTAGTATGCGCTTCCCGCAGTATAGACTTCTTTAACTCTTCGTCCCTTGGCACACAAATCCTACCACAAAAACACAACAACCCGTCACTATTTAGCCCAAACTCCGACGTTTCCCCATTCTCAATTTATCTGAATCGAGTACCCAGAGTTCCATCCAATGACTGCTTAACTTTAATCTGCTCAACCCATAGTGGCTTCACTTGCAACTAGGCTAACAAACCCCCGTCGTCATACAAACTTAACCGAGCAAACATCGCCCTCAAATCCAACATAGCCCTACGGCTTAGCGCATCAGCCACCACATTTGCTTTGCTCGGGTGATATTTGATCCTGCAATCATAATCCTTTAATAGCTCAATCCATCTGTGCCATCTCAAATTCAACTCATTCTAAGTTAAAAGGTACTTCAGACTCTTGTGATCCGTATAGATGGTGCACTTCTCTCCATACAAATAGTGCCTCCAAATCTTAAGTGTGAATACCACTGCCGCCAACTCCAAATCATGGGTTGGGTAATTTCTTTCATGAGTCTTAAGCTGGCGTGACGTATATGCAACCATCTTCCCTTCCTGCATCAAAACACAGCCCAAGCCCACGTGTGACGCATCATTATAAACTGTAAACTCCTTCCCGTGCTCTGGTTGAATCAAAACAGGGGCCTCTGCTAAACCCCTCTTAAGCTCCTCAAAGCTTTCCTACTGTTTATCAGCCCACACAAACGACACCCCTTTCCGTAGCAGCTTGGTTAAGGGTGCAGCGATTAGGGAAAACCCTTCAACAAACAGCCTATAGTACCCTGCCAGGCCTAGAAAACTTTGAATTTCTGACACAGTCTTAGGTCGTTCCCAATCCAACGTTGCTTCTACTTTCCGAGGATCAAATCTAATCCCCTCAGCTGAGACCACATGCATTAAAAAAGTGACTTTCTTTAGCCAGAATTCGCACTTGCTAAACTTAGCATAAAGTTGCTTTTCCTTTAGAATCTGCAGCACATTCCTTTAGTGCGTATCATGATCATCCTCCGTCCTCAAGTATACTCAGATATCATCTATGAAAACTACTACAAACTGGTCAAGATACGGTTAAAAGACCCGGTTCATAAGATCCATAAAAGCAACAAGTGCGTTCCTTAGCCCAAAAGGCATCACCAAAAACTCGTAATGTCCATAATGAGTTCTGAAAGCTGTCTTATACACATCTACTTTCTTAACCCTCAGTTGATGGTACCCTGAACGCAAGTCAATCTTCGAGAAAACTAAAGCTCCCCTAAGTTGATCGAAAAGGTCATCTATCCTAGACAGAAGGTACTTATTCTTAATAATTAACTTGTTTAACTGCCTATAGTCGATGCACATCCTCATGCACCCATCCTTCTTCTTCACGAATAATATCGATGCTCCCCATGGAGACACACTGGGTCTAATAAATCCGCAGTCCAATAACTCATGGATCTGGGCCTTCAACTCCACCAGCTCCTTCGGTGCCATCTTATAAGGTGCGATGGACACTGAAGCCTTACCTGGTAATAATTCTATCCCAAACTCCACCTCTCTATTGGGAGGTAACCCAGGCAATTTCTTCGGGAAAACATCGGGGAATTATTTTATAGTTCTCAACTCCTTAACAGTAGGACTCTTAGATTCCAAATCACTAATATAAGCTAAGTAAGCTTCACAGCCCTTCTTTACCAACTTCTCCACCTTTAAGGCTGAAATCACGTTCGACAAGTAATCACGTCATTCCCTGATCACTACTACTTCAACACTTTCCATAGTTCTTAACACCACCCACTTCGCAGCACAATCTAGAGTTGCTTGGTGCCTCGTCAACCAATCCATGCCTAAGATGAGGTCGAACTCACCAAATGGTAATTCCATCAAGTCCGCTAAGAAGGTAACTCCTTGAACTACCAACGGTACATTCCAAAACAACTTACTAACTTTCACTGACTACCCTAAAGGACTTAACACAATCATTTCCTTCTCAACGGTTTCAGACTCAACCCCTACAATTTCGGTCCTATTACATGCAATGTACGAATGTGTCGACCCCACATCAATTAACGTAATATAAGGTAGCTCACGAATAAGGAACGTACCAGTTATCACATCTGGTGCATCACCTTCCTCTCTGCAACGAGCAGTATAGACTAAAGCTAGTTGTCTCGCCTCAGCCTGACCTGCACCTCTGCCCGGTACTCCACGTCCTCGTCTACGCTATTGCCGCCTCTGGCTTGACCACGGCCCCTTAGTGGTTGTTTTCCACCACTCTGCGGCTAGAAATCACCTCTGCACTCAGCTCGCACCTGATCTGGCCTTCTCGAGTACTCTCTAATCCTATTTTCCATAGATCTACAGCTCAAACAAGCTCCTATCCTCCTCCAACAATCGCCCATATGCCTTTTTCCACACATGGCACAAGGTGGTATTCCATTATTAGCAGCAGCAACAGGGGGCCCAGCTCTAACCGGCCCATTCACTCTAGCCCTCCTCGTAGGCCTCTGTCCAGCCCCCACAGCTTCCACATTCCATTTGTTCTTGCCCTTCTCCTTCTCTCGGTTGAGGCACTTCGTGCGTTTTACTTCCTCCGCTATCTTTGCTTTCTCCACCAAGATCGCAAAGTCTTGCTCCCTCTGTGGAGCTATAAGTGCCCTAAGGTTGTCTCTTAACCCATCCTCGAATCGTACATATCTCTCATATTCTGTTGTGACTATTCCTTTGGCATATCGACTAAGGCGCAGAAACTCAGCCTTGTACTTTGCTATCGTCTTATCTCCCTGAGTCAAACTCAAAAACTCCTTCATTCGGGCATCCACATAGCCCGCTCCAATATACCTCCCCTGGAAAGTCGACTTAAAGAACTCCCAGGTGATCTGCTCCGGTCGGTTGCCTTCCTTTACAGTCAACCACCACTGATAAGCTTTTTCCCTAAGTAGGGATATCGCCCCCTTCAACTTTTGTTCTATCGTGCAATCTAGGTAGTCCATTATTCTTTCCATAGCTTCCAAATAGTACTCCACCACATTAGGGGCCACCCTAGCTATTTCTTTGAAAATCTCTGCATCATTAGCTCGGAGTTGCTCCACGATCGACCCATGACTTCCCGTACCATTATTGGGCCTAGTGACCACCCTTTCTAAGATCCTTAACATGGCCTGCGATACTGCATCTTCTGCAGTGTCAGCCCGCTCATGTGGTCCCGTTTCAGCAATTGGTGAGGCTGGAGCCTCCCTTACTCTAACGTTGGACATATGGCCTAACGCCGACGACCCAGCCCTAACACTTCCACGGCCTCTATTGCGGCCTCTTGGAACTCTTCTAGCACTCATCGTTGCGTATTTCTGGATTAAAATTTTTAGGAAATTAGTTCGTAATTCCACTGTTTAAAGCGCATGTCTTATGCAAGTAACACTTTTTAAAATTATTTCGCGGTCGTGAATCCACTACAGGCTTAAGTTCCTACGGGCTTTAGTCTCTAAAAACCTATTTTAAAGTAGCCCAATATCTAGATATAGTTCAGTAATTTAAACAAAGGTAAACATAGAAAACTTACTTGGCTTGACGTCGATGGCTCGGTGAACCACACTTCAAGAATCCTGCAACAACTTTTTAGTCTACTCATTTTTAAAACCCAAAATTTAAAGCCCATTTCACAGCCTGAGCTTTGCAACTGGGCTCTGATACCACTAAATGTAACACCCCCAGACCCGGCCCAAACGTTATGGCCGAATCAGAGAATGTCACATCAAAGGCATAATTCAAAACGATTTTGCTAAGTTAAAATTTACGGCCTAAAAGCCCAAAATCCTTGAATCTTGTTAAGTAATGATAAAAGCCCATATTTTTAGGTATTTTGAAAACTATGTTTAAACTTAAGAAAATTTATTTAAGTTTAACAATTAAGTAAACAGTTGAACAATGATAACAAAACACAAAATCTAAAGTCAAATCGGAGTACAAGGCCTTATTACAACTAACAAAAATAAAGTAACTAAAATCATGTCTTTTGAAACAAATAAACAAAACTCCTAAGTATCTTGTAGTGTGGCCATCTCCGAATCCTCTCCCACGTCGAGCCATCTACTGAGGATCACTTGAAACATTTAATAAAAAGGGTGTGCGTTTCAAAACTCAGTGTGTACGACTCTTGGTAATCCAATCAACATGCAAATATCACATTGGGCCTAAGCCCTATCAAATTCGGTGGTCTTGGTCCTTAGCCCACAATGACCTCATATCACATCAATATCACATGAATGCAATGCACCCATCTCAAATCCAACCCTGCACTCCATTTCCCTTCCAATCTTACACTCTTGTGGGGATATAAATATCAATCCACCGATCTCTACACTCCGAAGGTAGCACCAACAGCGGCACAACTCACGTTATAGCAAGGTTGCTAAGCATATATTGGGCTTAAAGCCACTGGTGGATCCATGGTCGTCAAGCGACTATGCGATCCTCACTTATCTTCCTCCGTATCATCAAAACCCACCCAAGTGCAACAAATATTTCATGAATGCAACACACATTTTCACACATTAAGCACTCAGGGGTATTCTAGTCATTTCACTACCCAGGGGTATTTTCGTAGATTTCCAAATCGGGGGTACTTTGGTAATTTTCTAGACTAAAGGTATTTTAGTTATTTTCGCCCTTAGGGGCATTTCGATCATTATTAAGTTTTATGGATTCAGTACCTACTTGGGCCAGTTAACAAGTCCCCGTCGGTCAAAGTGAACAGGCACTATGCACCAGGTAGGATACCAAAAAAGAGGAGGTGGGTCATTAAGACCGCTTAAGTACCAAGCTCTCTCTAGATCCAATCTTCGATATGCATATACCTATTACTACACCTCAACCTTATGACTTGTCCACAGTTGCAATTTTGTGTTTAAGTTTTGTGTATGTTTTAGCAATTATCAAATACTAAGATTGAACCCATATACAAAGCCCAAATAAGCCTACATAGATGCAAACGGCCCACTAAGCCCAATGCTATTCATATGGCCCATTAGGCCCAAATCACATCTATATGGCCCATTTGGCCCAAATATCATTTATATAGCCCATTAGGACCAAAACAATTTCAGATCATGTAACATGCATGACTAACTCAATTTATATAACCCAATCAATCAATTTCATTAAACTTAGCCTCAGGGCCCGGACGGCCCATCTAGCCACTTTCGGCTTTTCGGCTTTCCTGTATTGCCAATATCATGTGTGTGTAGGGTTTGTACACACCTGGTTACTGCGACGTACTATACTATCCTTAGCCTTGAACCTACAACCAACCAACCTTCAGTCAATCACCCATACTTAATCAAAACATTTACCAAAAGCCGAAGCCTTACCGTATCCTTACCATGTGCCACTGGTTCTAATAGCCCTTCCTTAGCTACTATTCCCGAGTATCCCCTAGATCTGCACCCACACATACATTATCAAAATTCGAGTGACTCATAATCCACACAAGTTACACTTATAGATCATACCCACATTCGGCCATTTACTTAAACCATAATCAAGACAGATATACTTACCACTCGCTTGCGATTCTTACCACGCCCGCGATCTTTAAACCCTATCCTTGTTATTACAGGGTTAAGGATAGGAAAAGTTAGATAGCCCTTCAGCTTTTAGCAAAATGCACAAAAGAGGTTAATCGAATACTTACCAAATCCCCTTTTGATCCTGCGACCTAGATAACTACTAAACTAGATCCGGCTTTTAACACTTGACTGAGAGTAGGTGAAAATCGATTTTTAATGGAGGTACAACCATAAAGATTCGGCACTAATAGGAATTTTGGCAAGGAAAAAGATAGTGGTAATTCTGCAATGAGAGAATTCAGCTATTGGAGAGAAGAGAAAAATATTGAAAACCAAAAGAGCCCTTCAAAAGAATTCGGTACAAAGGGATTCGGCTTTAGGAGATTTCGGCAATGGGAGAATTTGGCTATGGGAGGAACCGATTGAGGGGAAGAAAAGAAAGAAAAAGAATAATGGCAACTCAAAGAACCCTTCAAAGGATTCGGCACTCACCTTTTATAGTAACAAGCTGAAAATGCCTTCCCTCAGAGTCCCATTCGGCACCACATCATCCACACTCCTCATATCCTAACTTTTCTCCCTGATAACTCCTTAATCTCATCCAAAATTTCCTCTACTATCAGTTCACAAGACCACTCAAACACTTCAACGCAAGAGTTCAAATTTAACACAACTCTGGCCGTCCACTTATGCAAAGTGAACACTCCACAAAATACCACTCCTAAGCCTTGAACCTTGAACCTCCTCAGTTGATAATCACGCCACCTTATAGCTCCCCAAGTAACGCCACTTGCCACTGGACCACAGGCCCACTTGTGTCCTATTTTCCCTTAATCTGCTTAAGAGGCCTAATGCCTGAGACTAGGGTCCACTAAAGCAAGAAAATAAATTTTTCCCTATGGTTTTCCCTATCTCTAAGACTTCAAATAATCCCAATAATACTTTAAAATTAATATTTTAAGTGCTACCCATACATACCAACTTCAGTGCACAAAAATTTAGAGTTTCAAGATTTTTAGGGCGTTACAGAGTAGTTCTCATATGAACCTCGGAATAGATACGTAAGCATGGAAAAGCATCCGTAATGATTAATTGGTGGGCTGTGTGCGATACCACCGTAATCATCCTTTTTGGTGGGTTGTGTACGATACCACCTTATTACTTATTCACGATAGGCTGTGTACGATTATCATTTGGTGGGATATGTACAAATCCACCTTAATTACTCTTGTTGGTGGGCTGTGTGCGAAACGACCAAGTAAATAGTATTATTCCGAGGGGTTCATTGAGAAATGGTATAAGTAATTGTTTCATATTGCTTTGTGGTGGTGAGTGCAAGGAATGTGTACAAGTAATTATGAGCAATATAATTGTTATGTGATTGGAATGTGGTAAGAGATGAGATGAGTAAGCATAATTATGGAAATGTGAATTGTTCTTGCCTAGTATGTGATGTTATTGATTGATTAGCATATGTAAACTTACTAAGCTTAAAGCTTACTCTTTTTCTTTTCCCTTTGTTTTATAATGTCAAAGAGCCGGTTCGGGATACAAAGAAAATTTGAAGATCATCCACACTATCAGCTTATCTCAGTATATCTGTACTTAGCGTTTTGTGTATGGCATGTATAGGTGCTAGGAGTGATATGTCTTGATATTTTGGCCAAGTATGTTGGCTTCTTAAAAGAGGAACCTTTGTAAATAGCCATAATTGATGGCTTATTGTTATTAATATATAAAAGGATGAGGTTATTTATGGATGTGTATGATACATGATTGATGTTGTATGAGTTAGGGTGATAAAAAGAGCTTGCCAAATAGCCTTGTTCCTGTCCACACGGGTAGGCACATGGGCGCATGTCTAGGCCGTGTGTGATGTACAGTCAGTCCCATGAGTGTGTAACCAGGCCATGTGTCCCATGCATGTTAGTGTTACAAGTCAGTGTCGACCACGGTTTAGACACACGGGCGTGTGCCTAGGCCGTGTGCCCCTTATTTGGTTGCTGACGTCACAAGTAGAATACCTAGGTTTTCATACACGGTGAGGACACGGGTGTGTCTAGACTGTGTGGAGGACACGGACGTGTGTCTGGCCATGTGGAAACCCTTATAGGTTCGAATTGAAAATAAATTCCACACGGGCTAGGGACATGGGCGTGTGTGACCACACGGCCTGCCCACACAGGAGTGTCCCATTTCACACGGGCGTGTGGCCCTGTTAAGGCAAAATTTTTCTAAGTATACAAAAGATCCTGGTTTGATTTCGAGGCCCTCCGTTTGCACTTGTAAGGTCTTATAGGCCCACAATAAGATTGTTATGAATTTGAATGAAAGATTTTATATTGGAAATGAAATTTGATAGCCCAAAGTTGTATGTTAAAGTGTGTTAAGTCTGGTAATGCCTCGTACCCGGTTCCAGCATTAAATACGGGTAAGGGGTGTTACACGTTCATACTCGACTACTGTCATATTTCCCTGTTTGAGTTCTAAAAATTCCTTCTTTTTTTGATCTAGGAACCTTTGACTAATATATTTTTTTCTGAGGTTTGGAAGAACTCCTACGTAACATTTTCTCGCGGTACAACAGAAGATATGGTTTTCCACCAATGGTAAGCTGTATCTTTCAGCAAGGATACCGCACATTTCAAACACTCAGCAGGAGTACATGACAATTCATCAAGAACCCGAATAGTATTTTTCAGCCAGAACTCAGCCCTCTCTGGATCATCGTTAGCTATAGCCCTAAATTCTTCAGCCCATATTTTCTAATCTTATCAACCGGAGCCTTACCAATTCTAACGAGTCCAGTACCCTGTGGCATTTCATCAGGTTGTAAAAAAGGTGAGGGAGGTTGTTGAACAGCAGGGCGTGTTCTCATATATTCACTAAACCATACATCCATCATTTCAAAGAAGGCAGCTTTTGTCTCTTCACGGCCCTCAGACATGAGCCTCCTGCCACTACTAGTTGCGGCTTGTTGCACAGAAGCTTGAGCAGTGCTCTCAGCTTCCTCAGACTCATCTCGAGCTTGTTTGGAAGACATTACTATATGAAAATAAATTGAAAAGTGGTCAGGAGATGTCACACTATCATGATTTATATAATGGCATGTATAGCTAGACTCATACTTGCTACGTTAGTCCGAGAATCGGCTAAACCGTAGCTCTGCTACTAAATGTAACACCCCTGACTCGTATCCGTCTCCGGAACAAGGTCACGGAGCATTACTGGGGTTTACAGAACATTCCCATACAATTTGTATTAAACATACTACTCATACACCAAATTTTTCTTATTGTCCCTTGAATGGGCCCTCAAGGCCTAAGACTAGTATTAGAATCGAATCGGGACTTAATCGCAACCTCTAAGAATTTTTCGCAAAATTACAAAATATTTCTAAGGTACAGGGCTTATACACCAGTGGGTCCAAGGGACACGCCCGTGCTACAGGTCGTGTCCGATTTAGGGTGCTCTCTGACTTGTGCCACACGGCTGTGCCACATGCCCATGTGCTAGGCCATGTGGTAATTAATTTAAATCGACTTAGGTGCAAGTCTCACACGACCAAGATACACGTCCGTGTTTTATGCCGTGTCTCCTACACGGCTGAGACACGCCCGTGTCTCCGCCCATGTGCTCAATTATGAGCATTCTGTTTTCTCGAATTTAGGTTGCAGGGGACACACGGCTTGGCTACACGCCCATGTACTCGACCATATGTCACACACGCCCGTGTGTCTACTCGTGTGGACAAAATGAAGTCATTTCTTATCTTTATTTTCTCACCTAATTTTGCCCACAACCTACACCATTACTTGCATGTATATACCACCCAAATTAAACTTTAAACCAAGCCTAAACTAACATCTATCATGGCATAATATCACATGCAATTGATATTTATAATCATACTTTTAATGCATATACAATATAAACATACTCCATTCATCCACACTTTACACATAAGCATTGAACATATGATAACTTATACCATACCAAATTAAATCATTAGTAGCCATTCCAATGGCTAGATTACAAAACATCACTTACAAGTCAACATTCGGCCAAATAAGCCTATACATGCCATTATACCAAAATGATATTTCTAAGTATACCGAAAAGGAGATTGTGGATAGTGTGATTATGCTCTGACCGATCCTCCAACCTTCGCAAGCTTACGAGCACTATAAAACAAGGGAAAAGATATTTCTAAGTATACCAAAAAGGAGATAGTGGATAGTGTGATTATGCTCTGACCGATCCTCCAACCTTCGCGAGCTTACGAGCATTATAAAATAAGGGAAAAATTAAACAGGGTAAGTATTTTCATGGTTAGTAAGTTCGTATAACGGAAAATAAACTTACCAGTTATATTTATTCAAACTAGTATACATAAACATACATTTCATCCATTATAGGTAGTTCACCTAAACATATACCCTTAATCAAACAAGTTAGTCACATAACATCATTTAAATATCAAGTAAACATAAATGAGCTCATTTTATACAAACTTCCATTAATTCCACCTTTTCACGTTTCGAGAGTCCATTCTGTTGAACTAATGAAATTTTGATGGACATTCGAGTGATGTACATAATATATATGAATTATCCATCAATTCGTATTCATTACTACCCATGGGCATAAGTCCAAAAAGCACACTCTCGAGCCACATATTTTACAACAGGATTATCAGTCCAGGCTAAATCTCGATTTTCAACTGACGTTCACAAGAGTCATTTAGGATTGCCAGTCCAGGCTAAATCCTATTAGTAACTTCTGCTCTAAAGAGCTTAATTAGGGTTACCCGTCCGGGCTAAACCCAATCTATAACATATGCTCGAGAGGCTTAAATTTAGGATTACCTGTAACACCCTAAACTCGGCCCAGAAGTTATGGCCGAATCCAAGAATGTCACATCAAAGGCACAATTCAAAATAGTTTTGCTAAGTTAAAGTTTAAGGCCTAAAAGCCCAAAAATCCTTGACCATCTTTTTAAGTAATGATAAAAGCCCATTTTATTATTTTAAGTATTTCGGAAACCATGTTTAAACATAAGAAATTTACTCAGGTTTAACAACTAAGTAAACAGTTAGAAAAATAATAACAAAACTAAAAATCTAAAGTCAAATCAGGGTATAAGGCCTTATTACATCCATCGAAAACGAAGCAATTAAAATCATGTCTTTTGAACAATTAAGAAAAACTTCTAAGTATCTTGTAGTGTGGCCATCTCCGAGTCCTCTCCCACGTCGAGTCGCTTACTTAGGATCACTTGAAACATTTAATAAAAAAGGGGTGTGAGTTTCAAAACTCAGTGTGTACGACCCTTGGTAATCCAATCAACATACAATTATCACATTGGGCCTAAGCCTTAACAAAAATGGTGGTATTGGGCATTAGCCCATAGTGACCTCAGATCACATTAGTATCACATGAATGCAATGCACCCATCCCAAATCCAACCCTGTACCATTTCCCTTCCAACCTTACACACCTGTGGGGATATAAATATCAACCCACCCATCCCTACACACCAAAGGTAGCACCAACAGCGACACTACTCAAACGTTGCAGCAAAGCTGCTATAATGGGCTTAAAGCCACCGGTGGATCCACGGTCGTCAAGCGACTATGCTATCCTCAAATCTTCCTCTGTATCATCATAACTCACCCAAGTGCAACATATATTTCGTGAATGCAACACACATTTTCACACTTTAAGCACCTAGGGGTATTTTAGTCATTTTACTACCTAGGGGTATTTTCATAATTTCACCCTACCAGGGTATTTAGGTAATTTTGCAAAATAGGGGTACTTTGGAAATTTTGTAAATCAGGGATATTTTTATAATTCTACAAATCAAGGGTATGCTGGTAATTTTACAAATCAGGGGTATTTTAGTAATTTTACAAATCTAAGGATATTTTGGTAATTTTCAAATCAGGGGTATTTTAGTAATTTTACAAATCTAAGGATATTTGGTCCCTCTCGGGTTTTAGTTATGAACTTTGGCCCATTAACAAACACATGCACCAGGTAGGATTCCAGAGAAAAGGAGGTGGGCCACTAAGACCGCTTAAATACAAAGCTCTCCCTAGATCCAATCCTAGACATGCATATGTCCGTTACCACACTCTAACCCAGCGACTTGTCCACGGACATGTTTAATTATTAGGTTAAGTCTTATGCGGTTCAAGAGTTGTTCAGAACTAGGCCTAAAGTCCATTAAACCCTATCATACTTTTCTACGTCCCCATAAAGCCCATCAAGCCCAAATCACATCCTTACGGCCCATTAGGCCCAAATCTCATCCATATGGCCTATTAGGCCCAAAACAATTCCAGATCATGTACCATGCATGACTAACTCAATTCGTTTAACCAACCAAACAATTTCATCAAACTTAACCTTAGGGCCCACCGGGCCCATTTAGCCACTTTCGGCTTTTCGACTTTTCAGCATTGCCAATATCGTGTGTGTATAGTGTTTGTACACACCTGGTCACCGCGACGTGTTAGACTATCCTTGATCTTGAACCTACAACCAACCAACCTTCAGTCAATCACCCATACTTAACCAAAATATCTACCAAAAGCCGAAACCTTACCGTAACCTTACCGTGTGCTATCGGGTTCTAATAGCCTTCCTTAACTAATCACGAGTATACCCTAGATCTGCACTTACATATACACCATCAAAATCTGAGTGGCTCATAATCCACACAAGTCATCCCACACATTCGGCCATTCACTTAAACCACAATCGAGTTGAGTACACCTACCCTTGCTAACTATCTTACCACGCTTGCGATCTTTGAACCTTATCCTTGTTATCACAGAGTTAATGACAGGACAGCTAGATAGCCTGTCGCCTTTTAACAAAACATACAAAAGAGGTTAACCGAATACTTACCAAATCCCTTTTCGATCCTGCGGCCTAGATAACTATTAACTAGATCCAGCTTTCAACCTGGACTGATAGTAGATAATAATCGATCCATGATGGGGGAAAACAACAAGGGTTTGGCACAAATAGGAATTTCGGCAAGGAAAAAGATGGTGGTAATTCGGTGACAGAAGATTTTGGCTATGAGAGAATTCGGCAAAAAGAATTCGACTATAAGAGATTTTGGCAATTGGGAGAATTTGGCTACGGGAAAACCGATTAAGGGAAGAAAAGAAAGACTAATGAAAGCTCAAAGGACCTTTCAAAGCATTCGACCTCTCCTTTTATAGCCACCAGCCGAATACTCTTTTCCCCACAGTCCCATTTGGCACCAATTCCTCCCTCTCCTCATCTCCTAACTTTTCTCCTGATAACACCTTAGTCTTATCCGAATTTTCCTCCATTATCAGTTCCCCTCACCACTCAAACACTCCAACGTAAGAGTTCATATTCAACACAACTCTGGCCGTCCACCTACGCAAAATAAAACACTCCAAAAATACCACTCCTAATGGTTGAACCTTGGACCTCCTCAGCTGACCCTCACGCCACCTTATAACTCCCCAAGTGATGCCACTTGCCACTGGACCACAAGCCCATTTGTGTCTTGTTTTCCCTTAATCTGCTTAAAAGGCCTAATGCCTAAGACTAGGGTCCACTACAGCAAGAAAAATAAATTTTTCCTTATGGTCTTCCCTATCTCTAAGACTTCAAATAATCCCAATACTACCTTAAAATTAATATTCCAAGTGCTACTCATACATACCATCTTCAGTGCACAGAATTTAGAGTTTCGGGATTTTGGGGTGTTACAACTTAGTTAGTGCCGTTCTCTTGTTCTAAAAAATTTTAAACGCTCCCATGCCCAAGGCCCAATAGGCCCAATTATACTAGGCCCAAATTCGAGGCGTTACATTACCCGTTCGGGCTAAATCCTATTTGTAACCTTTGCCATATTATACCCGTTTAAAGAAATCACCATAACCCATCAAATTTCAATATTCAATCGAGATATGATATTTTATCAATGTTTCCAACTTGTAATTATTTCATTATGTATATCATCACATACATACTATCACAATCACATAATTCAATTTAAACATATTAACGTACCAAATTAAGTTACAGGAACTTACCTTGACAGTTGTTCGGGTTTCAATTCTAACTAATTCGAAACTTTTGTTTCCCTCGATCTAATACCGTAGTTGGTCTTTCCAGGTCTATATAAGCAAAATTAATTATTAACTCATCACATTTTACATACATTTGCATCCTACTACATCCTAGGCAAAATTACTATTTTGCCCCTACTCTTTTTAAAAATTCCAACTTCGTCCCTAGGCTCGGAAAATGAAATGCATGCAATCTAGTCCTCTTTCCAAGCCTAATCAAAATTTAATAACAATTTTTATAGCACACACATTTCACAAATTTCAGAATTTTCCATGGGTTTTACCACTTTTTTATTTTTGTCTTTAAATCAAGTTTCCATAAGAAATAACTTTGTAAAAGTTGTTTATCTATCAACTATCTTTCATTTTCTACCATAAATTCCAAATTTCCAGCATT
This sequence comes from Gossypium bickii, assembly GCA_025503065.1. Lineage (NCBI taxonomy): Eukaryota > Viridiplantae > Streptophyta > Magnoliopsida > Malvales > Malvaceae > Gossypium > Gossypium bickii. The sequence continues at coordinate 18,839,573 of CP106720.1, read as the reverse complement.
TACATCCATGGCAAAGTTTCTACACTTTGTTATCTTTTCAAATAAATCCAATAAATAGAAATATTAGGCTATCCCGATACTAAAAATATAAAAATTATTAAAAACGGGACTTGATTTCATACCTTTCTAAGCTTGAAAAGTTCTCTCCCTCTCTCCTAGGGTTTCCATAAAAAAAATTGGGGAAGAAGATGAATAGAAAAGATGACAAATTCTTTTTATTTTTCTATCATCTTTTAATTTTGTTGATTTCCAATTTAGTCCCTATTCATTTCTAATTTTTCCATGGATGAGTCACCAAGAAAAATCTACATACTTTTCTTAATGATTTAATTACCATATAAGGACCTCTAGGTTTGAATTCCATAGCTATTTAATCCTTATAGCTACTAGAATTTAACTTTCGTATTTTATGCAATTTAGTCATTTACCTAATTAACCACACAATTGATAAAATTTTCGTATCATAATTTTCAGGTGACCTTCCTATCATAATACCAACCATAAAATAAAATAAAATAAAGTTTTATTTTTGGGCTCGAATTTGTGGTCACGAAACCATTGTTCTGGTTTCACCGAAAATGGGTTGTTATAGTGAAACTTCTAGAATAAGTATAACAACTCTTCATTTTCCCCAGAAGGAAGAAACATGTTTCACTATCCTTAAGCATTTAAACAAAAGAATGTCACGTCGAAAGCCACTTTATAACCTCCCATTCGACTTGGGGGGACTATTGTTATATCCTCCGCCACCTAGACACGTGTTAGGAAGACAAAAGGTGTTAACCTCCCTTTTGACTCCACTTAAGACAATGTCCTGGTGACCACTCGTCCCGACCAAAAAAGTGACACCCTTCTATTATCAAAGCCACCCGCTAGATAAGAACTCCTAACAAGCTTTCCCCTCTTCGATAATGAGATAAGCACTTGCTTTTGAGGCACCTACTTTTAGGTGTGAACACATTCTCAATACAATAAAGGGCCCACTTAGGCATAACAACCTCGTACTAATCGAATGCATAACAGAATGGGTCCCACGGTGCACGTCTTCCACACTTTGCATGATCACAACTTTCCTTAAAATAATTGATTGTAGTAGAAAGAACATATCTTTTCTCCCTACTTATTGTTTAAATTGTTCCCATTTAGTTACCCTTAGCATACATTTTAGCATGTTCAGTTTAGTAAATTTTATTTTATAACTCAGTTAATCCTAGCCTATTTTATCTTTAATTTTGCTATCTTTCTGCACTAACGTTGCTGCATGAGTTAATTCCGGATTGCGTCCGAAATTGTTGTCGCAGTTGATAGATATCCGCAATGTCGCTGTATGAGATAATTCTAGATGGCATTCAAAATTGTCGCCATAGTTGACACCTGTCTGATAAGAGCCAACCATGAGTGAGCTGTCCAGTACGATGTAACTACCCTATACGAACAAGGAAAAAAGAATCCTGAGAGAAGGACACCTGTACTGTTGAGGAAAACATAAAAGGATAACGTGAGAAGAATAAAGGAGAGGAGGAAATTTTGGTGGACCACGATTCTCTTACCTTATTTTGAAGCTTGTGGTTATGGCAGCTTGAGCTTCCCTTAGTTGAAGACTGATGCAGATCCACTCCTGACGAAGAGATCTAAGTACAAAACAAGGGGAAATAGATAGATTCAATCGAGTAGCCTAAGAATAGCATTCTCCATTCGATTCTTTCTCATTTCTTGAAAATGCTGGTGATTACTATATGTTTTCTACTGTATGGAAGTACAATAATGCTTTGTTAAATGTTATCTTATTAAATTTTTTTTTTTGTTTAATCTTGAGGGGTTTGAATGTTCTAAACACAGAAGTGTTATTGCAGTCACTAACACTGGAAGGTGCAGTGATAGTTTGAGCCAATAAGCTTTTCAGCGGAAGTTGAGTAAGAACTAAAGGAATTTAGTCCACTTGTTCTTAATTGTGCGCTATTGCCATCATTGGAAGGTGAGGTTAATGTGCATGGTTAAGTCTCAAATTAAACCAAAGAGTGGCATTTGGTAAGATATACATTAATTTTATTGCGTCGACAATCACCTATCTTTTATACCGTGTGAGTACTTAGTATACTGCTAAAGATTCATGTTGGGGATTCCAGTTTATCCATAGCATACTTTATCTTATTGTTTTCGAGTTATTGCTTCGACAGCTATACTCACAATTTACCGCGTTTCTATTTAGTTATTGCACCAACATTAATAGTCAAAAGACAACCATCCATGTGGGATCGATATCCGACAGACTCACATTTGTCTATTATACTTGCATCGATAGTGTATGCTTGCACATTATTGTTGTGACGTTTACAGTGTAGAAGCTGCCATGTCATGCTAATGGGCAAGAAGATCTTTCTTAAAAATACCCTCCCAACGATGAAGAAAGGATTGGCTTTTCGACCCTAAAGTTACTCTGATCAAATCCACCCACTCTCTCTTAGTCACTTTATCCTCATGTTCATTTCCAACTTTCTACCTCTTTAGGTGAATCGACCTCTACAAAACCACCACTTTCCCTTCCTTGCTTCCTCCTTATCTCCTCCTTTGTTGTACTCTTAACAAGATCGAAATTAATCAAACTCTCTACCTCTTTAGGTGAATCGACCTCTACAAAACCACCACTTTCCCTTCCTTGCTTCCTCCTTATCTCCTCCTTATTCTCCTCTTTTGTTGTACTCTATATCAACAAGATCGAAATTAATCAAACCGATCCAAAATCATCAAGCTGAGTCGATTGTCTATTAATATGTTGAAAAGATAGGTGCAGTCTATTTTCAGTTATTTTTAAATGGACTGACCATCGCTTTATCTTATTTTTAACTCAATTAATGTAAATAAACATTTCATTTGATTTGCACATCCTTGCCAAGGATATGTAAAGGTTATTCAATATTTTTCATAGTTACCAATACATTTTGCTCAAGTACTTCAACAATCACTCATTCATTATTATGCAGCCTACATGACATCAAACATCTAAAGAAAAACATAGTTCGGAACCTTGATTTAAGAAAGTGTCCCCCCCCCCCCCCCCACAAAAAAAAAAACAACATTTTGTTGCCATTGGCAAGACATTTTTGCTGTATTTGTTTGAGCCTTCTCTTTTATACTCGCTGATTGATGAGTAAATGAAGAAAGCAACTTCTACCAACTGAAATGTAAGATCTTTTAGTACAAGTTATTGGTAACAGGCGGGGTCCTCTAAGAGGGATAACCTTGGTTTCTTCTCGCTGTATTCGACAATGGCTGATGGTGGAAGTCGACCAACACAGATTTCATGCACTGTTGCAAATAGAGGAAACAACTCTAGCCATCCGCGATGGCTTAAAACTTCATAGACCTCTCTTGCCGTGGATACACCCTAAGTAAAATAAACCAATACAAGAGATTAATTCGGAACCGAGAAAATAGGCATGCAAAAACATCTTTGAAGCTGTTTGAGATTTACTCGAATTTGCCTATTATTTTCAAGACCATACTTTTCATGTTTTAAGATCTACCTGTAATTTCTGGCCCTGCAACATCTCAGCTTCTAGGTCATCAAAAGATCTGTATATAAGAAACAGTATGGTTAGAATTTGCATTTTATAATGGCAAAAACTTGTTCACCAAATCGTTAAAGCTAACCTTTTTCCTCCATTCCTAGCAAATGCCTCTGCAACTTTTCGGTTTCTTCCCCCTACTGCGACGAATGTAATAGTTTTAGAATCAAAGTAGATTAGTTTTCTCAAATAGAAGGCCTGGATATGTATGTGCTCTTACAGCATGTTGTGATGACATCAGCAACTCCGCAGCTTTCAAAGAAGGTACCATCCCTAACAGATGAAAATAACAGTTTGGAGAAAGCTCTCATCTCTCTTAGACCAATTCGCATTATTGCAGCCTAATAATTTACATAGTAATAGTGAGAAATGACGGCCAAGAATATGAAAGACTTATTTTTAAAAAAGAAAAATCATATGTAAGAACCTTTGTGTTATTTCCCATGTCAAGCCCATCCACGAAACCTGTAAGATTAAGAATTAAGATTGCTTTTAATTCATGAGTTTGTGTAGAAGGATGAAAACATGTTACTGTATTACATACCAGCTGCAATGGCCACAACGTTCTTCAAAGTTCCACATAGTTCAACCCCTTCCACATCCTGGACCTGTTTGTTCGTGAAAACAAAAGGCCAAAATAGTTCTTAAAATGCATTACCATTCGTTCTTTATGCTCCATACCAATTCAACGATTCATGATTCTGATATTAATTAGAGCTCGAATGAAAAAGTGTAGCAATATTACTCACAGGAGTGACCATGAAATAAGGGGTACTGAATAATTTAACCCATTGCTCCGCAATCTCTCGATTGTCTCGATATCCAACCGTTGCTTCACTGAATTTCTCCACAGCGATCTATAGGCTTAACTAGTTACTTGTGAGAAACCAATGGCAAAATGACACTGTAATTTGTATGTGAACTTCTCAAGTAAATCAACTGATTACCTCATTTGCGATATTTGCCCCCATTAGAACAGAACAATTGATGCCGAGCTGCTCGGATATAAGATTGGAGATCATACAAGGGCCTTCCATTTTGACCTCCATCCCTTTAATAAGAGAAATAGCCTCAACATCTTCCCTTACTTTACCAACAAGCCTCTTGCATATACCCTCCATAAATTGATGAGGGGTCACAAAGACCAACATGTTTGCATCTTTTACTGCGGAATTTCGACTTCAACTGTAAACAAAGTGAACATCTATCCCTAACTACCCTAACTACAAGCATTCAAGAATCTAAATGAAGCAAAAAGGGTACAAGAAATGTAAAGAAAAAAGGGGAAATTGATTACCAGCATTGTCGAGGTCTGGATCCGCAATGACATTTTTGCCGAGCTTAATACCAGGAAGGTATTTAACATTTTCCTATTGAAACAAAAGCAAGTCCACTTACAGGTTGAGAAAATCTACAAGAAATAGACAAATGGACAGAAAATGAATGTTTTCAAGTGCTCACATTAGTTTTGTTAATGACATCTGTAAGCTTCTCACCCGTTTGCAATGTCTCCTCAAATACCCACATCCTCACTTCATCTGGATTTTTCATTAGAACAAATTGCAATTCAATTCCAAATCTAAAACCATAAAAACTTCCACTTAGTATTATCAAATCTCAATACTTCTAAACATAGTTAAGTAATATTTTTCATCATTCCACCATACGAATCTCACAAGTTAACATTTTTGGTGAGCTTCCCCCCGGTTTCTAAATCATTGAAAGAAACAGAAAATCATGCAAGAAACAAAAAGATGAGTGAAGGGTAGAGAAATACCATGGAAAGAGTTGAGCTTGAGAGTGTTAGAAGCAATGAGCCTAGCAGCAACACTACCCCAATTACCACTACCAACAACAGTGACCTTTGATTTAGAGCCAACAGCTTGACCATCATTGCCAAAATTGTTTACAGTGTCCGTGTGATGGGGTGTTGCAGTTTGGGGTTCAGCTTCTTGGTGTGGGGGAGAGACAGGTTCAAAAGCAGGAGCCATTGAAATGAAAGTGGAGAAATGGGAGGAAGAAAAGATGAGTGGCAATGAAGAAATGAAAGTGAAGTTAGAAAAGAGGGAGAAAGAGGAAGAAGAATATAAGGGGAAATGAAAGCGCATGAGGGCGGAGATGACAGACACGTTGTCGTCACAAACAATGAAACAAAGTTATCTTTTATGCTTTCATTTGTTGAAGTTGGCGATCTACTCTATGTTGCCTTTTGCTTTCTTCCTTCGGGTTTCCTTTCCAAGTCAAAACTACAGCAAATTTGGACCTTACTTTGCAGAGTAATTTTGTAATGACATGGTTGTTTTGGCAATTTATCAGTGAATAAAAATGAAACTGAAACCAATGAAGGCTAGGATCCAAAGAACAAAAACCGTCGTGGAACTTGTCTTGGGTCCATTTCAATAAAGAAATATCTTAGACCCATTTTCTAATGGGTCAATATATTTTAGCCCAAAACTGGTTCGGTCAATATATAGAGATAGATAGAGAGATACTTGATATTCATGGTAAAAGCAAAGGTCTGCAAGAAAATGATATGAGATAGAAAGAAGTTTGGTAAATTGCAATTGGCATTTGCAAATGTTTGAGACAGTGACTGACTTTAATTAATCACAATGTAATAAACATACCAAAAAGCTTGAAGCTACGAGTGCATGCGGGAGATCCTGTCTTGCATTCCCACTCTACTCAATCACATTGCGGTCTAGCTCAGATATTCAGTTTCTCCATGATTTACGCCCAAAACTTGGCTTTTAGTTGCTCCTTTTTATATGAAAATTTTCTTCCTATAAACCATTGTTTGTTTCACATATCAAAACTAGATCGCATGATTATTACTATTATTAATTTTCTAAATTAAGGTTTTTCAGTTTTGGTTATTACTATTATTAATTTTTTAAGTAATACTATTACTATTCTTATTAAGTTTTTATTAGTAAAATTCTATATTTTAATTTTTTTCAACGACAAAGAATATATTAATTGATCATTAATTGGGTTTGTTTGCATTGACATTTTGGTACTTCAAAAGCATTAACTTTTTTCTGTGACAATTATCCAAAAGCTCACTACATTTTATATAAATACTTTTTCTCTTTTTCCATTATAATTAATGCTTTGGTTTGACTTTTTATCCATGAAAACATTTAAGAGATATAAAATATATACTTTTTATAGGAGAATTACCATACCTTCAGTCCAAACTGAAAACATTATGTAGATAAAACAAGCAAAACTCTCTCTTATCAATAAAGACAATCACTTTCATGAAAAAGTACACTTTAGCCACTTATAGCAGATTACATAAAAGCAACCCTAAACTGCAGTTGCATGCTTTGATCTATCAATACAGAAAATTACTACAAATTAACTGTATAGGATTAATGATTAATCCAAGTTGTGTTCAATTTCAGGCAACATGCAGAGGTCGTCGTTTCATTACATTCTTAAAAGAAACAAAAAGACTAAATTATAATTAAACTGCTAATTATAAGTTTAAAACTAGCAGTGGGAACCCCTTCTACATTTGAGTGCGCCAGCAGTCATTGTCATTGTACTCACAAGAGAAGATGGTCTAGCACTAAGGCTCGAAGCCCTAGCAAAGGTTGAAGATGCACCAGCAGCACCGGTTTGCCTGAAAAAGGCTCCATTCAACATCAAGTCTCCTTCGGATCTCCAGTTCCAGCGTTTCCATTCACTCTCTGGTGCATTCTCATGCTTGGTCACCTACAAAAATCATTACATATGGTAGTGTGAAAATGGTGATATATATGAGTTAACTCGTTCTAATGAGGACTTTGAAAATTAATTACCTCTTTCTTTGATCTATCATTGGGTGCTAGAAACCTGTTTCCTTGGCTGTTGATAGTAGGGTTTGCACTGCCACCAATGGCGTACATTTCCCAATGAGTGTAATCGTTGTTCACCACATGGAAATATCCAAGTCTACACCTTGGCATTCTTTGAATTAGACCTTCCCCGAAATGGTTAAAGGCAACAGTGACTTGCATGTTTTTATCTTGCATATAGGAATCGCTGTGGCCCAAAAGCATGACTTTATCATGATGGGTCATGTAGTTGTTTGATATAGTCACGGCGGTGGATCCATGGATGACATCGATGAGTCCATCATGACAATTAGACAATGAACAATGGTCAACCCATATATTCTTGCTGCCAAAGATGGAGACACCATCACCGTCCGATGGAGTCCAATGCCCAGCATGATGGGGAGAGTCTCTTATAATTGTACTACCCCCGGGTTTACAATCATGTATGTGGATGCCATGGATGATGATGTTCGACACATAATGGATGGTGATGCATGGTCCACCCGATATGTGAACGCTCGCACCTCGACCGTCTATTGTCTTGAAAGAGTTCATCACCAATTCTTGTTTCAACGTAATCACCATATCTCTCTTGAAAATAATCCACAATGGCTCGTCTTGAATCACAGCATGCCTTAAAGTACCCGGCCTAGGGTTCACCGGGTCGTCATCGCCGGCATCCGTAATAACATAGATTCGACCATTTTTGCCTCCCATGGCATGCTTCCCGAATCCAATCGCGCAATCGGCTAACCTTTGCCGGTTCTTCTCCCAGTTCGGATCACACCTCCAACAATCATCAATGGGGTTTCCTGTTCCACATGACAAGTAACCCAAGTTCCTCCTCGAAGCATTGATACTCCTGCAAATGAAAACATACCAATAAATATATGTACACATTAATCTTATACAATATAAACATTGTAAGAGTATATAAATGAATTACTTGTGAACTTCATCAACAACAAATTCAGGATCTTGAACTGGCGAGAAAGAAGCTAGATTTGGAACAAGGAGGGAAATAAAGAGAATGTGAAAGATATATGAAAATGTTGACGATCCCATATTTGGAATAGTGATAAAGTGGGAGCCAATGGAGGTAGTGGGGTGGCTAGGCATCGTACAATGGGGGGGAGTTATATAAAGGGTAAAAGCCGAGAGGTAAGGCGTGATTAAGCTCAGTAGGGGGGTCCAAATAGTAATTTAAGGGTATAAATTTGTTCAAGTCTTGGGGAGTCTTGTATGGGTAGTTTAAATCGTTAATCAGGCGTCAACAATTTCAGACACATATTAATCAAAGTCAATTTTATTGAATTCATTGGGTCTACTTTTGAGTTTGCAATTCATCACACTAGGCATAAAAAGTGTTACTTTTATGGCCCGCCCTTGTTGCCATTAGGGTATATAATGGAATCCAATAACTGAATCATGTTGAGTTGGTTAACCAAAAAGATTTAAGAAATATTATTGTATTTCATTGTTTTCTTTAAATGTTAGATTTAGTTGAGAAATTTATAATTTAGTTAAGAAATTTTGTTATTAGTTATTGTGGATTTAGTTTATGAACTTTAATTTAGTCAATTTTAGTCTTTATATTTTTCAAATTTTAAAATTTCAATATTAACCTAACGGTAATAGTTAAATTTTACTATTAGTCTTGTACTATGTTTAAAGTTGTAAATCTAGTCCAGTTCCTCCAATTGAATCATTTGTAGTTTTTATACATTTCAAATTTTAAAATTTCTATCTTGACGCAAATGACAATCATTAAATTTATTAATTAACTTTTTGTGAGTAATGTGCAAAAATAGTAAACTTACATGGCATTACATATGGAATAGTATGCTTGTTGCATCAAATTTTAGAAATAACATCATATAACTTAATAAAATTAATAGCTATAATTTAGTTATAACTAAAATTTCAAAATTAAAAAAGAGTACAAAGACTGAAAATGACCGAATTAAAGATATAAGGGTTAAATTCACAACTAATGCATGGTGCATGGTACATGGACTGATAGCATAATCTAACATTTAAATAATGAGTATAGTTATTTGAATTTGAAGAATATTATAATGGACTTCGATTTTTTATTATATTTAAAATATATGAATTTAATTATTAATATTAAAACCTATTAAAACTTAACATATTTTAATTCACTCTCTTCAATGATTCGATTTATTTTATTACTTCGATTTTAATCAAAATTTTGTCACGACTTTGAGGAAAGAAATAATTAAAAAAATCATCAAACTTTCCAATTATATCCATAATTTGCTCAACAAAATTAATGGAACATGATTGGATCATGTTTTGCCCAACAATATTTCTTGCAAAACTTTAAAATTTTTGGACGTGTTTTTTTGACTTACTAACATGTCATAGAAAGCTAACTAATGAAGATATGTACATACATTGTACCCTTTTTCTCATTGTTCCTTAATATCAGCTAAGGATCTTATCAACATGTACACTAGTAAGGATGAAAATTTTGACTTCAAGATTCAATATTGAGTATTATTCATTTGAATTGTGATGATAATTATATCAAATATTGATGGATGAAAAAGTAATAGAATAAATTTTGACCAAATATTTTAACATCTTTTGATGGCTTCCCCAAAATTAAGATAGTCATACAATAATTTTAAGATAATTAATATTATTTCCTAATTAAACAATTAAAACTTATTTCTTACCCTAAGAAAATGACATTGAAATTGGGAAGTGGCAATTGGAGCTATAATGGTCTATATGTGTGTATTATATAGACATCAACTAATTAATCCTAGTATATGTCCATTTGGTCTTTCTAGCATTTTGGTCCAAGGATATACAAAAATAGGAGGCTGGACCTCTAGTCCTTTACTTTATTTATTTGTTTGTTTTTATTAATTAGAGGTATAATAATAACTACAAGTAACTAACATTCCTTTATTGTTTTGGCCTATAATTCCATATATGGTTCTTGCAGACCCCTAATATATTCAAAACGATATCATAGGTTTAACCACACTTAATACGGTATGTTTACCGAAATTATTTTATCAGAATAACATTTGATGTATCATTAGTGTATAAGTCTTATACATTATCAATGATTATTATTAAATTAAATAAAAAATATGAACAACTTATAAAAAAATACTAATAATTTTATTTAAACATAATAAAACATTAATTGTAAGTATTATAAATAAATATTAATAACTCACGGATTTAGGATCTTGATTTTAGGGGTTTGGAGTCTTGAGTTTAGAGTCAAGAGTCTCAGGTTTAGGTTTCAAGGTTTAAGCACTTATTTATAATTAATTATTATTTAATTATGTTTAAATAAACTTATTAGTATTTATTTATATGCCCTCCACTATTCTTTATTTTATTTAATGATAAGGCGTCATGCTATTATTCGTTGATAGAACATGGGACCTATGCATCAACAATGCATCAAATATTCTTCCCTACATGTTTAGTACTTTTAATTTGTATCAACTGAGCGTATGGTATAATGGCAAGAATTTATCATTAAAATGAATTTTATAATAACATCATATTTTAAAATTGATCCCTAGATAGCCATACCTTTCCCTTATAAAATGAAAATATGATATTGTATTGATCGTCAATTAGGTAGCAGAGAAAATGACAGATGGATTTTGACGGCCAAAACTAGATACCCCAACCCCTCACTAGGGGTGAGCAAAACTCGATTCGATTTGAAAAAATCGAAAAAAATTCGAATTTCGAATTATTCGAATCGAGTTAATCGAGTTGTCACACCCTGAAAATTCGAGTAATTTATTTTCTTTGTGTGCTTTGAGTAATTATTCTAGAAAGTAAAATTTTCTGATTTATTTTCGTGGTTAGTATAGTCCTGAAGAAGGATTTAAAATTTTATTAGATGGAATATTATTAATTTTGAGAAATTATTTATGGAAGTGGATTAAGTGGCTTTGACACATAAATTAATTTAAGTGTCAATGTGTAGCATAAGATGAGTAGTTGGACAAGTGGTGTTGGCGCATGAGCTAGTGCATGGGGGTGAAGGTTCGAATCCCCTAAATAGCATCTAGGTGAATTTTTATTTTGAATTTTTCTGCCCATGTATAGCAAGTGTCGGCCAAGAGCATATATGGAAGGTGTTGACTTGTTATTTTTGGTTAGTATATCAAAGGAATAAGGAAAATTTGAACTTAAGGAAGGGTATCAAAAGAATAAGGAAAATGTGAGGATATGAGGCAAGAATCAAGGAATTATTTTGGAAACAATATCTTGGCTTAATGACCAAGCATATGGACGGCATTATGGCTAGGGGGGGAGCCGAATTTTGGTGATAGTTTTGGCTAGGAATTTTAGTTTTTGTTTTGGTCATTTTTAGTTTTGTGCATAGTTTTGCTATTCTCTCAACCTTTTCTCCCTTTGGCCGAATTTGAGTATTGGTAAGCCTTGTTAATTTTTGACCATTTGGTCATTTTTGCACATCAATTGGTATTCTTAGTGCCTTATTTTTCATTAGTGCCGAAAATCACCTACACCAAAAGCTTTTCTCTTTCTCTTTTCTATCACCATTGCCGAATATCCATCTCTCTCTCAAGCTCATCTTTTTCTTTTCTTTTTCTTCTATTCACTTTGAAATCAAGCAACATCATCACCATCTTTCTCTTATTTTATTCTTTTCAATTGAAATTCTCTCTACCTACACTCTCATGGCGAATATTAAGGTGACTACAAGCCAAACTATTTTCTTCTCTCCTTAATCTCACATAGCCGAATCTTTCATCCATCAATATCATTCTCAAATCCTTTCTTTTCGACGTGGAGATTAGGTAAGAGATTCTTTCGTTTCGATTAGCTAATAGTGGTTATGGCGAATATTGATGTTGGTTTGTAGGCTTTATTAGATCAAAATAAGCGTTCATTTTATTAACGTTTATTTTGTTAAACTTTTAGTGCGATAACGGAAAGTTGGAATCAAGAAGTTGTGGGCGACAAAGCATAGGAATCGATTCTCGTGGTAAGGAAATCACATCTTTTAAACTTTAGAATTATTTCGATATCATTAGATTAATGTTCTTTGCCTTGAAAGACATTCAAAATAGGGAAGAAAAAAGGCGGTGTTTAGCCTTCGGAAGAAGGGAGGTTCTATTATTCCCCTAAGTACAAGCAAAGGACTATTTGGGAATCCGGGATTTTCCCAGGGTTGCGGACGTTCAACCGAGGAAAATCAATTGTTCGAAGTCGTTCGTACTCCCGAACCATTATTTGTTCGTGGTTTCGATTCGGTTAGCGAACCATCGATCGGAGAGAAATCGCAAGTAGAAGTTTTACGGAAATCCGAGGGTAAATTTCTAGATCGCTATATTTAGATCGGTTTCATTATAGTGTTTTAATTAACGCAATACGTATAGGTGTTGAAGATCGGAAAGTTTAGTTCTCTCCATAACCGGTGTGTAAATTCACACTCATTTTAGTTAGATTTTCTAATCATAAGTATTGCGATAAAATCGTGAAAATGGTAAATCAGGAAATTTTATAGTAATTGATACTTTTGTGAAAATGCATGCAAGCGGTTAAAACCGAGAAATATGTGAAAATACTCTAGTTCGATAAATTGGGCCAAAATACTCTAGTTCGATAAATTGGGCCAAAATACTCTAGTTCGATAATTGGGCCAAAATACTCTAGTTCGATAAATGGGCCAATAATACTCTAGTTCGATAAATGGGCCAATAATACTCTAGTTCGATAAATGGGCCAATAATACTCTAGTTCGATAAATGGGCCAAAGCCCACTAAACTATTAAATGGGAAAATTACTAAATTATTTATATATATGGGCCTAATGAAATGATTAATGATAAACCCACCGATGTTATGGATTAATTGAAAATCATTTATATGATTATATTTTGTTATATACGCATAATTGCATGGGTGGGATATATGAAGAGAAGAATGGGCGATTGCCAAATATCTAGTTCGGTGGCTCGCCACAAATTTGGCTCAATGCCTCTAGTTCGGTGGCTCGCCACAAATTTGGCTTAATGCCTCTAGTTCGGTGACAATGTCACAATCTAGTTTGGTAGTGCACTACAAAATTATTTAAGGGCTTTAAGCCCATGTTTGGTGTGTTTGGCGGGGTGGGTTGACTTGATCCCCACCCAGTGTGTTGGTTGTTGGTACGGGGTGATAGCGGATGGATACTAGGTTGGTTTGGGAAATTCATTTTACATGCATTTTTTTATTATGTTATTTTATGATGTATGGTTGAATTACAGTAAATGGGCTCAAGCCCGACATGATGATACCTTGACGATCCGGCCCAAAGATGGTGGTAAGTGAGTTGCACTTTGAGTTCTTTGTAACTCACCCAAATTTTATTAACCATTTCGGGTAATGGAAATTGAGCGTGGACTTGGGTAGGAGATGACTTGGTGGAGGCCATACTACTTAACTTGGGTTTTATGAACTATGACTTTATTTAAGTTTTTATTTTAATTACTATTATTGGTTTGATGTAATACGGCCTCTAAGTATGTTTTATGGATTTTATTATGTGGATGGTTTAAATTTTATTTCTAAACTCTTAATATGGTTTTATCATATATTTACTAAGTTTTCTTAAGAACATTGGTTTTATAACAAAATTTTTGGACATTATAAATTATTTTAAATTTCTTCAAAGTTTAATATCTTAAGAGTTTGACATTTTTATTTTGACGATAAGTTTTCAAACAAGTATTATTCTTAAACTACAAATTTCAAATCCTTGTATTAATTTCTTATTAAACTCGATTTTCAAAAAGTTTTGGTAGCACTATTTTATCTTAACCATATGAAAATAAACGAATGTATGATTGATGTGACAAACCAAATCTTGTCTAAACGTATAGACCGGGTTTGGGGTGTTACATTTAGTGGTATCAGAGCCTAGTTTCAAAACTCGGCTGTGGTTTGGGTTCGATAATGAAATCTGTTTGAAAAATAATTTAAATATCTAGACTTTTGATTTTAAAGGTAGTATGGCACCATGAGCATCCCGCGCCAAGTCAAGTAAGTATCGTAGATCACGATTTATGCATTACGATTATGATATGATTATAAGAAACACTCTAGAACTTCTAGTTTTAGGTGTTAAAACCGTAGAGATTGAGACAATAGGATATTGTTGCGAAAACATTCTATCTCTTTCATATCATAAGACATCGTTAATAAACAACTGAAATATTATTCGATTCATAAAACTCATAACCGATTAAATCGAATTAGTCGCTATGAGCACTAGAGGGCGTGGTCGTGGACGCGGTAGGCGTGGCCGTGGTAGAGGACGAGGTGTTAGGGGCGAATCGATGTCTTGGTCATATGCGGAAATGGATGCACTGCGTCACTCGAGAGTGAGGCGGGATCGCACGACCATATGGAAGAGGATAATGTTGTTACACGAGCAATGCTGCGAGTACTTGAAAGTCGCTGGATCCGGAATCGACCAACGGCTCGTGGGTCGATATCGGAGCGGCCCGAAATCCGGTGAGCCGAGGTTTTTTTGAGGTGTCTCGGTGTAGCTCCCAATGTCATTTGAATATTGGCTTGCGGTGAAGCGATTATAGGCGATCTTGATCTTGAGTGCACCGTGGAACAAAAGCTAAGAGGAGCGGTATCTTTGTTGAGAGGCGAAGCTTACCAATGGTGGCTTACTATCCGAGAAGGCGTCTTCGCTTTGGTTAATTGGGAGTTCTTTAAGGCTTTCTTTCAAGGGAAATATGTGGGAACAAGCTATGTGGATGCCCGAAGGAAGGAATTTTTGAATCGGTGCAAGGAAATAAGGCGGTGGCGAGATATGAGGTGAGTTCTTACGTTTGAGTCGCTATGCTCGAACGATAGTGGCAACGGACCATGAGCGTTGTGTGCGCTTCGAGGATGGATTGAAAGATGAGTTGCGGGTTCTGATAGCCCCACAGCAAGTTAGAACTTTTGCCGCTCTTGTGGAGAAGGCTAAGATAGCCGAAGAGGCTAAGAACTCGGAACGTCAAAACCGGGAGTAAGTTCGAGGCAAGAGAGATCTGAAGAATTCGGGTTCTTCGAGAAGGTTTCCGAAGAGGTCTCGGAATGATGAATCAGCTCAAGGTAGGATACTGTAGTCGTTAATCGTCAGTCGAGAGCCGGTGTCTTTGAATGTGGAAAAAGACATCCCGGAGAATGTTGGAGGAAGACGGGTGCTTGCTATAAATGTGGATCGACGGAGCATCAATATAGGAGTTGCCCTCGACGTATGGATACAACTCAAGAAGTTCGTGCTAATGATGCACCACCGGTAAGAGGAGCTCAGCAACCACCGAGAGGTCGTGGACCGGGTCGTGGTGGTAATGGAGCTGGACGTGGTCAAGGTGCAGCGGGTCGAGGCAATGGTCCTAGAGGCAACGCGGACGCAAGACAGCCAGGTTTGGTATATGCGGTCAGACGCCGGGAGGATGGCAATGCACCTGATGTGATAACCGGTACGTTCTTCATTTCTGATGTACCTGTTATTGCATTGATAGATATTGGTTCTACTCATTCGTACGTTGCTAGCACCATAATTGGAAACTTGAAATTAGACTCTGAAATTTCCGATAATGAGATGAGGGTGATTAGTCCCTTAGGGCGATCGGTGTTGGTTAATAAAGCTGTTTAGAGGCGTGCCCTTAGTTATTCAAGGAGAAACATTCTTGGCAAATTTGATGGAATTGCTTTTTGGCGAAGTCGATATCATTCAGGCATGGATTGGTTGGTTAAGCAGGCGCAATTGGGTGTCTTTGAAAAGCGGATGTTGATAAGAACTGCGGAGGATAAGGAGGTAGTTATGATAGGCGAGCGGAGGAATTTCTTGGCAAACGTGATTTCTGCGTTAAAGGCGGAGAAGTTGGTACGAAAAGGTTATGGAGCATTTTTAGCATTTATTAGTGCTTTAGATGCCAAAAGAGCTATCAGTGGAAGATGTGAGATCGGTGAAGGAATTTTTGGATGTTTTTCCTGAAGAACTTCCTGGTGTACCTCCAGATCGGGAAGTGGAATTTGGTATTGAGCTTTTGCCCGGAACTGCTCCAGTGTCCATTGCTCCTTATAGAATGGCACCGAAGGAGTTGTCTTGAGCTTAAAGCCCAAATTCAAGAACCGCTAGATCGGGGTTTTATTCGACCGAGTGTGTCTCCGTGGGAGCACCGATTTTGTTTGTTAAGAAGAAGGATGGGTCAATGCGTATGTGTATTGACTATAGGCAATTGAATAAGGCGATGATCAAGAATCGGTACCTCTGCCGAGGATTGACGACTGTTTGATCAATTGAAGGGCTTCTTTTCTCCAAGATTGATTTAAGGTCGGGTTACCACCGGCTTAAGGTGAAAGAAGCGGATATTCACAAGACAAATGCGTTCCGAACCCGTTACGGACACTATGAGTTTTTGGTGATGCCGTTTGGGTTGACCAATGCACCACCGTGCATTTATGGATATGATGAACCAAGGTCTTTCAACCATTCTTAGATCGGTTTGTAGTGGTATTCATAGATGACATTACGGTTTATTCGAGGAGCGAAGAAGAGCATGACTCGCATTTGCGGATTGTATTGCAAGTGCTTTGAATAATCGGTTGTATGCCAAATTCGATAAATGTGAATTTTGGTTAAGAGAAGTGACTTTCTTGGGTCATGTTGTATCAGCCGAAGGAATAAGGGTGGATCCTCGGAAGATTGAAGCTGTATTGGATTGGAAACCACCGAAGTCGGTAGCTGAGATTCGGAGTTTCTTGGGTTTGGTGGATATTATAGACGCTTTGTTGAGGGTTCTCGTTGATTCTTTGCACCTCTAACTAAGCTTTTGCGGAAGGGAGTGCCGTTTGTATGGACCGACAAGCAGCAAGAAAGTTTCGAGCGACTGAAGAAGGTTTTAACGTAAGCGCCGGTATTGATTCAACCTGAGGCTGGGAAGGAGTTTACAGATTTATTGTGATGCGTCACATACGGGTTTTAGGTGTGTATTGATGCAAAGTGGGAAAGTTGTAGCTTATGCTTTCGTCAATTGAGATCTGCACGAAGTGAACTACCCTACTCATGATTTGGAGTTAGCAAAGTGAGTGGTGTTTGCCTTAAAGATTTGGAGGCATTACCTATATGGTGAAAAGTCTATTATCTATACGGATCACAAGAGTCTTAAGTATCTTCTTACTCGGAAGGAGTTAAACTTGAGACAACGGAGATGGGTGGAGTGTTAAAGGACTATGATTTCTCTATTGAGTATCATCCTGGAAAGGCTAATGTGGTGGCGGGACGCATTAAGTCGTAAGGTGGTATCGATTTGAGAGCTATGTTTGCCCATTTGAGTTTGTATGAGGATGGTAGTTTGATAAGCGGAACTTCAAGTGAAGCCTTTGTGGTTGGAACAAATTAAGGAAAAGCAGATGTTAGATGAGAAGTTGAGACTTTTAATTCAAAGCAAGTGGAAAATGGTGAAATTGAGGATTTTGGAATAAATTCGAGAAGGTGTATTATGCTTTCGTGGAAGAGTTTGTATGCCTAGGGACTCGAGATCTCGAGGCAAATGATTTTTTGAGGCGCATAGTAGTCCTTATGCTATGCATCCCGGAGGAAATAAGATGTATCGGGATCTTCGTGAGCGGTTTTGGTGGCCTGGATTGAAGCGGAGATTTGAGAATTTGTGGGAAAATGCTTAACTTGTCGAGCAAGTGAAGGCGGAGCATCAATTGCCGTCAGTCTTTTACAACCGATTAAGATTCCTCTTTGGAAATGGGAGCGGATAACAATGGATTTTGTTAGTGGGTTACCTTTAACGCTTACTAAGAAAAACTCGTTTGGGTAATTGTTGATCGTTTGTGAAGATCGCTCATTTCCTACCGGTTCAGACGGACTACTCGTTGCGAAGTTGGCGAAAGTTGTATGTATCTGAAATCGTGAGGTTGCATGGGGTACTGTATCGATTATATCGGATCGGGATCCTAGGTTTACATCTCGATTTTGGAAAGCTTTGCATGAAGCTTTGGGTACAAAGCTTAACCGAAGACGCTTTTCATCCTCGATCGGATGGTCATCGGAGAGAGTGATTCAGATTCTGGAAGACATGTTAAGGGATGTGTAATCGACTTCAAAGGTAGTTGGGAGGATTTTCACCGTTAGCGAATTTGCACAACAACAACGACTACCGATCTAGCATTCGGATGGCACCCTACGAGGCATTGTATGGTCGTGAGGTGTCGTTCTCCTATTTGTTGGGTGAGTTGGGCGATCGGCGGTTGTTAGGACTCGAGATGATTTTCAAACGGAAGAAAAAGTGAAAGCTATTCGAGCACGGTTAAAGGAAGCTTCGGATGAGCAGTGTAAGTCGTATGCGGATCCAAGCGTAAGGATATTGAGTATGCCGTAGGAGATCAAGTTTTCTTAAAGGTCTCACCTTGGAAGAAGATATTTGATTCGGGAAGAAGGGCAAGTTGAGTCCTAGATACATTGGACCATATCGTGTGGTGAAACGAGTTGGTCCAGTGGCCTATCAAATCGAATTACCTCGTAATTGAGTCAAATTCATAATGTTTTCCATGTGTCCATGTTGAGGCGCTATAGATCGGATCCTTCGCACATAGTACCTGTAGGTAGAAGAAGTGGAGTTGAATTCGGATTTGTTTTTGAGGAAGAACCGGTGGAAATCTTAGACCGAGACGTTAAAGTACTAAGAAAGAAGACGGTGCCGTTGGTCAAAGTGTTATGGCGTAACCACGGAGTGGAGGAAGCTACGTGGGAGCTCGAGGATGCAATTCGACAACAATACCTCACCTTTTCAGCTGTGTAAATTTCGAGGACGAAATTTTCTTTTAGGGGTAGAGTTGTCACACCCTGAAAAATTCGAGTAATTTATTTTCTTTGTGTGCTTTGAGTAATTATTCTAGAAAGTAAAATTTTCTGATTTATTTTCGTGGTTAGTATAGTCCTGAAGAAGGATTTAAAATTTTATTAGATGGAATATTATTAATTTTGAGAAATTATTTATGGAAGTGGATTAAGTGGCTTTGACACATAAATTAATTTAAGTGTCAATGTGTAGCATAAGATGAGTAGTTGGACAAGTGGTGTTGGCGCATGAGCTAGTGCATGGGGGTGAAGGTTCGAATCCCCTAAATAGCATCTAGGTGAATTTTTATTTTGAATTTTTCTGCCCATGTATAGCAAGTGTCGGCCAAGAGCATATATGGAAGGTGTTGACTTGTTATTTTTGGTTAGTATATCAAAGGAATAAGGAAAATTTGAACTTAAGGAAGGGTATCAAAAGAATAAGGAAAATGTGAGGATATGAGGCAAGAATCAAGGAATTATTTTGGAAACAATATCTTGGCTTAATGACCAAGCATATGGACGGCATTATGGCTAGGGGGGAGCCGAATTTTGGTGATAGTTTTGGCTAGGAATTTTAGTTTTTGTTTTGGTCATTTTTAGTTTTGTGCATAGTTTTGCTATTCTCTCAACCTTTTCTCCCTTTGGCCGAATTTGAGTATTGGTAAGCCTTGTTAATTTTTGACCATTTGGTCATTTTTGCACATCAATTGGTATTCTTAGTGCCTTATTTTTCATTAGTGCCGAAAATCACCTACACCAAAAGCTTTTCTCTTTCTCTTTTCTATCACCATTGCCGAATATCCATCTCTCTCTCAAGCTCATCTTTTTCTTTTCTTTTTCTTCTATTCACTTTGAAATCAAGCAACATCATCACCATCTTTCTCTTATTTTATTCTTTTCAATTGAAATTCTCTCTACCTACACTCTCATGGCCGAATATTAAGGTGACTACAAGCCAAACTATTTTCTTCTCTCCTTAATCTCACATAGCCGAATCTTTCATCCATCAATATCATTCTCAAATCCTTTCTTTTCGACGTGGAGATTAGGTAAGAGATTCTTTCGTTTCGATTAGCTAATAGTGGTTATGGCCGAATATTGATGTTGGTTTGTAGGCTTTATTAGATCAAAATAAACGTTCATTTTATTAACGTTTATTTTGTTAAACTTTAGTGCGATAACGGAAAGTTGGAATCAAGAAGTTGTGGGCGACAAAGCATAGGAATCGATTCTCGTGGTAAGGAAATCACATCTTTTAAACTTTAGAATTATTTCGATATCATTAGATTAATGTTCTTTGCCTTGAAAGACATTCAAAATAGGGAAGAAAAGGGCGGTGTTTAGCCTTCGGAAGAAGGGAGGTTCTATTATTCCCCCTAAGTACAAGCAAAGGACTATTTCGGGAATCAGGATTTTCCACGGGTTGCGGACGCTCAACCGAGGAAAATCAATTGTTCAAGTCGTTCGTACTCGAACCATTATTTGTTCGTGGTTTCGATTCGGTTAGCGAACCATCGATCGGAGAGAAATCGCAAGTAGAAGTTTTACGGAAATCCGAGGGTAAATTTCTAGATCGCTATATTTAGATCGGTTTCATTATAGTGTTTTAATTAACGCAATACGTATAGGTGTTGAAGATCGGGAAAGTTTAGTTCTCTCCATAACCAGGTGTGTAAATTCACACTCATTTTCGGGTTAGATTTTCTAATCATAAGTATTGCGATAAAATCGTGAAAATGGTAAATCCGGAAATTTTATAGTAATTGATACTTTTGTGAAAATGCATGCAAACGGTTAAAACCGAGAAATATGTGAAAATACTCTAGTTCGATAAATTGGGCCAAAATACTCTAGTTCGATAAATTGGGCCAAAATACTCTAGTTCGATAATTGGGCCAAAATACTCTAGTTCGATAAATGGGCCAATAATACTCTAGTTCGATAAATGGGCCAATAATACTCTAGTTCGATAAATGGGCCAATAATACTCTAGTTCGATAAATGGGCCAAAGCCCACTAAACTGTTAAATGGGAAAATTACTAAATTATTTATATATATGGGCCTAATGAAATGATTAATGATAAACCCACCGATGTTATGGATTAATTGAAAATCTGTTATATGATTATATTTTGTTATATACGCATAATTGCATGGGTGGGATATATGAAGAGAAGAATGGCCAGTTGCCAAATATCTAGTTCGGTGGCTCTGCCACAAATTTGGCTCAATGCCTCTAGTTCGGTGGCTCTGCCACAAATTTGGCTTAATGCCTCTAGTTCGGTGACAATGTCACAATCTAGTTCGGTAGTGCACTACAAAATTATTTAAGGGCTTTAAGCCCATGTTTGGTGTGTTTGGCGGGGTGGGTTGACTTGATCCCCACAGGTGTGTTGGTTGGTACGGGGTGATAGCGGATGGATACTAGGTTGGTTTGGGAAATTCATTTTACATGCATTTTTTTATTATGTTATTTTATGATGTATGGTTGAATTTCAGTAAATGGGCTCAAGCCCAAAGATGATACCTTGACGATCCGCCCAAAGATGGTGGTAAGTGAGTTGCACATCGAGTTCTTTGTAACTCACCCAAATTTTATTAACCATTTCGTGTAATGGAAATTGACGTGGACTTGGGTAGGAGAGATGACTTGGTGGAGGCCATACTACGAACTTGGGTTTTATGAACTATGACTTTATTTAAGTTTTTATTTTAATTACTATTATTGGTTTGATGTAATAAGGCCTCTAAGTATGTTTTATGGATTTTATTATGTGGATGGTTTAAATTTTATTTCTAAACTCTTAATATGGTTTTATCATATATTTACTAAGTTTTCTTAAGAACATTGGTTTTATAACAAAATTTTTGGACATTATAAATTATTTTAAATTTCTTCAAAGTTTAATATCTTAAGAGTTTGACATTTTTATTTTGACGATAAGTTTTCAAACAAGTATTATTCTTAAACTACAAATTTCAAATCCTTGTATTAATTTCTTATTAAACTCGATTTTCAAAAAGTTTTGGTAGCACTATTTTATCTTAACCATATGAAAATAAACGAATGTATGATTGATGTGACAAACCAAATCTTGTCTAAACGTATAGACCGGGTTTGGGGTGTTACATTTAGTGGTATCAGAGCCTAGTTTCAAAACTCGGCTGTGGTTTGGGTTCGATAATGAAATCTGTTTGAAAAATAATTTAAATATCTAGACTTTTGATTTTAAAGGTAGTATGGCACCATGAGCATCCCGCGCCAAGTCAAGTAAGTATCTCAGATATCTCGATTGTATGCATTACGATTATGATATGATTATAAGAAACACTCTAGAACTTCTAGTTTTAGGTGTTAAAACCGTAGAGATTGAGACAATAGGATATTGTTGCGAAAACATTCTATCTCTTTCATATCATAAGACATCGTTAATAAACAACTGAAATATTATTCTGATTCATAAAACTCATAACCAGATTAAATCGAATTAGTCGCTATGAGCACTAGAGGACGTGGTCGTGGACGCGGTAGGCGTGGCCGTGGTAGAGGACGAGGTGTTAGGGGCGTAACTGATGTGCCGGGTCATATGCCGGAAATGGATGCACCTGCGTCACTCGAGAGTGAGACGGGATCGCACGACCATATGGAAGAGGATAATGCTGTTACACGAGCAATGCTGCGAGTACTTGAAAGGGTCGCTGGATCCAGAACTGGACCAACAGCTCGTGGGTCGATATCGAGCGATCAAATCCGGTGGAGCCGAGGTTTTCGTGAGGTGTCTCTGGTGTAGCTCCCAATGTCGTCGAATATTGGCTTGAGGCAGTAGAGCGAATTATAGACGATCTTGAGTGCACTGTGGAACAAAAGCTAAGAGGAGCGGTATCTTTGTTGAGAGACGAAGCTTACCAATGGTGGCTTACTATCCGAGAAGGCACTGATGCTGCTTTGGTTAATTGGGAGTTCTTTAAGGCTTTCTTTCAAGGGAAATATGTGGGAACAAGCTATGTGGATGCCCGAAGGAAGGAATTTTTGAATCTGGTGCAAGGAAATAAGACGGTGGCAGCATATGAGGCTGAGTTCTTACGTTTGAGTCGCTATGCTCGAACGATAGTGGCAACGGACCATGAGCGTTGTGTGCGCTTCGAGGATGGATTGAAAGATGAGTTGCGGGTTCTGATAGCCCCACAGCAAGTTAGAACTTTTGCCGCTCTTGTGGAGAAGGCTAAGATAGCCGAAGAGGCTAAGAACTCGAACGTCAAACCGGGAGTAAGTTCGAGGCAAGAGAGATCTCGAAGAATCGGGTTCTTCGAGAAGGTTTTCAAGAGGTCTCGGAATGATGAATCACCAAGGTAGGATACCGTAGTCGTGTAATCGCAGTCGAGTGTCTTTGAATGTGGAAAAGACATCCCGGAGAATGTTGGAGGAAGACGGTGCTTGCTATAAATGTGGATCGACGGAGCATCAATATAGGAGTTGCCCTCGACGTATGGATACAACTCAAGAAGTTCGTGCTAATGATGCACCACCGCAAGAGGAGCTCGGCAACCACCGAGAGGTCGTGGGACTGGTCGTGGTGGTAATGGAGCTGGACGTGGTCAAGGTGCGCGCAGTCGAGGCAATGGTCCTAGAGGCAACGCGACGCAAGACAACGGTGTTTGGTATATGCGGTCGACGCGGGAGGATGGCAATGCACTGATGTGATAACCGAGACGTTCTTCATTTCGATGTACCGTTATTGCATTGATAGATATTGGTTCTACTCATTAAATGCGTTGCTAGCACCATAATTGGAAACTTGAAATTAGACTCGAAATTTCCGATAATGAGATGAGGGTGATTAGTCCCTTAGATGATCGGTGTTGGTTAATAAACTGTTTAGAGACGTGCCCTTAGTTATTCAAGGAGAAACATTCTTGGCAAATTTGATGGAATTGCCTTTTGGCGAATTCGATATCATTCTAGGCATGGATTGGTTGGTTAAGCACCGGGCGCAATTGGACTGTGCTGAAAAGCGGATGTTGATAAGAATCTGCGGAGGATAAGGAGGTAGTTATGATAAGCGAGCGGAGGAATTTCTTGGCAAACGTGATTTCTGCGTTAAAGGCGGAGAAGTTGGTACGAAAAGGTTATGGAGCATTTTTAGCATTTATTAGTGCTTTAGATGCCAAAGAGCTATCAGTGGAAGATGTGAGATCGGTGAAGGAATTTTTGGATGTTTTTCTGAAGAACTTCCCGTGTACCTCCGGATCGGAAGTGGAATTTGGTATTGAGCTTTTGCCGAATCGCTCCAAAGGTGTCCATTGCTCCTTATAGAATGGCAGAAGGAGTTGTCTGAGCTTAAAGCCCAAATTCAAGAAGCCGCTAGATCGGGGTTTTATTCGACCGAGTGTGTCTCTCCGTGGGGAGCACCGGTTTTGTTTGTTAAGAAGAAGGATGGGTCAATGCGTATGTGTATTGACTATAGGCAATTGAATAAGTCGACGATCAAGAATCTGGTACCTCTGCCGAGGATTGACGACTGTTTGATCAATTGAAGGGAGCCTCATTTTCTCCAAGATTGATTTAAGGTCGGGTTACCACCCTTTTTAAGGTGAAAGAAGCGGATATTCACAAGACAAAGATTCGAACCCGTTACGGACACTATGAGTTTTTGGTGATGCCGTTTGGGTTGACCAATGCACCAGTGCATTTATGGATATGATGAACTGGTCTTTCAACCATTCTTAGATCGGTTTGTAGTGGTATTCATAGATGACATTCTCGTTTATTCGAGGAGCGAAGAAGAGCATGACTCGCATTTGCGGATTGTATTGCAAGTGCTTGGAATAATCATTGTATGCCAAATTCGGTAAATGTGAATTTTGGTTAAGAGAAGTGACTTTCTTGGGTCATGTTGTATCAGAAGGAATAAGGGTGGATCCTCGGAAGATTGAAGTCAGTATTGGATTGGAAACCACCAAGTCGGTAGTCGAGATTCGGAGTTTCTTGGGTTTGGTGGATATTATAGACGCTTTGTTGAGGGGTTCTCGTTGATTGCCGCACCTCTAACTAAGCTTTTTGCGGAGGGAGTGCCGTTTGTATGGACCGATGCAAGCAAGAAAGTTTGAGCGATCAAGAAGGTTTTAACAGGTTACGGTGATTGATTCAACCCGAGGTGGGAAGGAGTTTACGATTTATTGTGATGCGTCACATACGGGTTTAAGTAGTGTGTATTGATGCAAAGTGGGAAAGTTGTAGCTTATGCTTCTCGTCAATTGAGGCGCACGAAGTGAACTACCCTACTCATGATTTGGAGTTAGCAGCAGTGGTGTTTGCCTTAAAGATTTGGAGGCATTACCTATATGGTGAAAAGTCTATTATCTATACGGATCACAAGAGTCTTAAGTATCTTCTTACTCAGAAGGAGTTAAACTTGAGACAACGGAGATGGGTGGAGCTGTTAAAGGACTATGATTTCTCTATTGAGTATCATCCTGGAAAGGCTAATGTGGTGGCGGACGCATTAAGTCGTAAGGTGGTATCTGATTTGAGAGCTATGTTTGCCCATTTGAGTTTG
Organism: Gossypium bickii; assembly: GCA_025503065.1. Classification (NCBI taxonomy): domain Eukaryota; kingdom Viridiplantae; phylum Streptophyta; class Magnoliopsida; order Malvales; family Malvaceae; genus Gossypium; species Gossypium bickii. The sequence goes on along the minus strand of CP106720.1, from coordinate 18,813,744 downwards.
TATGAGGATGGTAGTTTGATAGCGGAACTTCAAGTGAAGCCTTTGTGGTTGGAACAAATTAAGGAAAAACAGATGTTAGATGAGAAGTTGAGACTTTTAATTCAGCAAGTGGAAAATGGTGAAATTGAGGATTTTGGAATAAATTCAGAAGGTGTATTATGCTTTCGTGGAAGAGTTTGTATGCCTAGGGACTCAGATCTGAGGCAAATGATTTTGCGGGAGGCGCATAGTAGTCCTTATGCTATGCATCCCGGAGGAAATAAGATGTATCGGGATCTTCGTGAGCGGTTTTGGTGGCCTGGATTGAAGCGGGAGATTTCAGAATTTGTGGGAAAATGCTTAACTTGTCAGCAAGTGAAGGCGGAGCATCAATTGCCGTCAGGTCTTTTACAACCAGTTAAGATTCCTCTTTGGAAATGGGAGCGGATAACAATGGATTTTGTTAGTGGGTTACCTTTAACGCTTACTAAGAAAAACTCGTTTGGGTAATTGTTGATCGCTTGACGAAGATCGCTCATTTCCTACCGGTTCGACGATGGACTACTCGTTGCGAAGTTGGCGAAAGTCGTATGTATCTGAAATCGTGAGGTTGCATGGGGTACCAGATCGATTATATCGGATCGGGATCCTAGGTTTACATCTCGATTTTGAAAGCTTTGCATGAAGCTTTGGGTACAAAGCTTAACTTCGATCTGGCTTTTCATCCTCGATCGGATGGTCGATCGGAGAGAGTGATTCAGATTCGGAAGACATGTTAAGGGGATGTGTAATCGACTTCAAAGGTAGTTGGGAGGATTTTCACCGTTAGCGTAATTTGCGTACAACAACAAACTACCAGTCTAGCATTCGGATGGCACCCTACGAGGCATTGTATGGTCGTGAGGTGTCGTTCTCCTATTTGTTGGACCGAGTTGGGCGATCGGCGGTTGTTAGGACACGAGATGATTTTCAAAGCGGAAGAAAAAGTGAAAGCTATTCGAGCACGGTTAAAGGAAGCTTCGGATAGACGTAAGTCGTATGCGGATCCAAGCGTAAGGATATTGAGTATGCCGTAGGAGATCAAGTTTTCTTAAAGGTCTCACCTTGGAAGAAGATATTGATTCGGGAAGAAGGGCAAGTTGAGTCCTAGATACATTGGACCATATCGTGTGGTGAAACGAGTTGGTCCAGTGGCCTATCAAATCGAATTACCTCCGTAATTGAGTCAAATTCATAATGTTTTCCATGTGTCCATGTTGAGGCGCTATAGATCGGATCCTTCGCACATAGTGCAGGTAGAAGAAGTGGAGTTGAATTCGGATTTGTTTTTGAGGAAGAACGGTGGAAATCTTAGACCGAGACGTTAAAGTACTAAGAAAGAAGACGGTGCCGTTGGTCAAAGTGTTATGGCGTAACCACGGAGTGGAGGAAGCTACGTGGGAGCCTGAGGATGCAATTCGACAACAATACCCTCACCTTTTTCAGCCAGGTAAATTTCGAGGACGAAATTTTCTTTTAGGGGGTAGAGTTGTCACACCCTGAAAATTCGAGTAATTTATTTTCTTTGTGTGCTTTGAGTAATTATTCTAGAAAGTAAAATTTTCTGATTTATTTTCGTGGTTAGTATAGTCCTGAAGAAGGATTTAAAATTTTATTAGATGGAATATTATTAATTTTGAGAAATTATTTATGGAAGTGGATTAAGTGGCTTTGACACATAAATTAATTTAAGTGTCAATGTGTAGCATAAGATGAGTAGTTGGACAAGTGGTGTTGGCGCATGAGCTAGTGCATGGGGTGAAGGTTGAATCCCTAAATAGCATCTAGGTGAATTTTTATTTTGAATTTTTCGCCCATGTATAGCAAGTGTCGGCCAAGAGCATATATGGAAGGTGTTGACTTGTTATTTTTGGTTAGTATATCAAAGGAATAAGGAAAATTTGAACTTAAGGAAGGGTATCAAAAGAATAAGGAAAATGTGAGGATATGAGGCAAGAATCAAGGAATTATTTTGGAAACAATATCTTGGCTTAATGACCAAGCATATGGACGGCATTATGGCTAGGGGAGCCGAATTTTGGTGATAGTTTTGGCTAGGAATTTTAGTTTTTGTTTTGGTCATTTTTAGTTTTGTGCATAGTTTTGCTATTCTCTCAACCTTTTCTCCCTTTGGCCGAATTTGAGTATTGGTAAGCCTTGTTAATTTTTGACCATTTGGTCATTTTTGCACATCAATTGGTATTCTTAGTGCCTTATTTTTCATTAGTGCCGAAAATCACCTACACCAAAAGCTTTCTCTTTCTCTTTTCTATCACCATTGCCGAATATCCATCTCTCTCTCAAGCTCATCTTTTCTTTTCTTTTCTTCTATTCACTTTGAAATCAAGCAACATCATCACCATCTTTCTCTTATTTTATTCTTTTCAATTGAAATTCTCTCTACCTACACTCTCATGGCCGAATATTAAGGTGACTACAAGCCAAACTATTTTCTTCTCTCCTTAATCTCACATAGCCGAATCTTTCATCCATCAATATCATTCTCAAATCCTTTCTTTTCGACGTGGAGATTAGGTAAGAGATTCTTTCGTTTCGATTAGCTAATAGTGGTTATGGCCGAATATTGATGTTGGTTTGTAGGCTTTATTAGATCAAAATAAACGTTCATTTTATTAACGTTTATTTTGTTAAACTTTAGTGCGATAACGGAAAGTTGGAATCAAGAAGTTGTGGGCGACAAAGCATAGGAATCGATTCTCGTGGTAAGGAAATCACATCTTTTAAACTTTAGAATTATTTCGATATCATTAGATTAATGTTCTTTGCCTTGAAAGACATTCAAAATAGGGAAGAAAAGGGCGGTGTTTAGCCTTCGGAAGAAGGGAGGTTCTATTATTCCCCTAAGTACAAGCAAAGGACTATTTCGGGAATCAAGGGATTTTCCACCGGGTTCATGGACGTTCAACCGAGGAAAATCAATTGTTCAAGTCGTTCGTACTCCCGAACCATTATTTGTTCGTGGTTTCGATTCGGTTAGCGAACCATCGATCGGAGAGAAATCGCAAGTAGAAGTTTTACGGAAATCCGAGGGTAAATTTCTAGATCGCTATATTTAGATCGGTTTCATTATAGTGTTTTAATTAACGCAATACGTATAGGTGTTGAAGATCGGGAAAGTTTAGTTCTCTCCATAACCAGGTGTGTAAATTCACACTCATTTTCAAGTTAGATTTTCTAATCATAAGTATTGCGATAAAATCGTGAAAATGGTAAATCAGGAAATTTTATAGTAATTGATACTTTTGTGAAAATGCATGCAAGCAGTAAAACCGAGAAATATGTGAAAATACTCTAGTTCGATAAATTGGGCCAAAATACTCTAGTTCGATAAATTGGGCCAAAATACTCTAGTTCGATAATTGGGCCAAAATACTCTAGTTCGATAAATGGGCCAATAATACTCTAGTTCGATAAATGGGCCAATAATACTCTAGTTCGATAAATGGGCCAATAATACTCTAGTTCGATAAATGGGCCAAAGCCCACTAAACTGTTAAATGGGAAAATTACTAAATTATTTATATATATGGGCCTAATGAAATGATTAATGATAAACCCACCGATGTTATGGATTAATTGAAAATCTGTTATATGATTATATTTTGTTATATACGCATAATTGCATGGGTGGGATATATGAAGAGAAGAATGGCCAGTTGCCAAATATCTAGTTCGGTGGCTCGCCACAAATTCGACTCAATGCCTCTAGTTGGTGGCTCGCCACAAATTTGGCTTAATGCCTCTAGTTCGGTGACAATGTCACAATCTAGTTCGGTAGTGCACTACAAAATTATTTAAGGGCTTTAAGCTGTCAGAACACCCCAAACCCGCCCAAACACCACTACGAATTTAGAATGCCACTACGGAAAACGTTAGAAAAATATTTTGGCTTAAAGTGAAAACATAAAAATTAAGATGTTTAAAATAAAATATTTTCAAATAGTAATGTAACCGACAATCTAATTTAAAACATAATAAAAGTCCATAAATACTTTAATTGGCCTTTATTACAATAACCAAATATTCGCGAACTCAAAATATTAAATATATATAATAAGAAAATAACCTGCATGGGCCACCTCGTATCCACTCCCAACCCGGTCCAAGCTTTATGCATCACTGAAAAGATATCCCACGAGGGTGAGTCATGAGACTCAATGTGTAACAATACACTAAAACCCAATCGATCATAGCAATAAAGCCCATTAAAATCACATTTAACCATAAGCCCATAAAATAGCAAATCACATAATCACATGTACATATAAAATGAAATGCAATCCCGAACCCAACTTAGATATCCATCCGCTACACACCACCCGTACCAACCAATCACACCGTGGGGATTACTAAATCGACCCTCCATCCGCTACACACCATCGAAGGCGATTGCTTTGCAACAACTAGCACATCGCCCTTATAATCGTGGCATAGCCACCAAGTAATTGTGACAGAGTCACCGGATTCATAATATCGTGACAGAGTCACCGGATTCATAATATCGCGATGTGAGTCACCGGATTCATAATATCGTGACCGAAGTCACCGGATAATGTGGTAAAACCACGGAATACTTCCCCTTTCAATATTGCCCATATGCCCATGCAATAACATATTACATCATTTTCATGCCATATATCCCATAATCATATCGGAATCGAACACTTTTCGTATTATGCATATAACATTATTTATGATATAAATATCATGCCTTTGAATCATAATCCCAAAAATCATAGTCAATTATCGAATATGTTTCATATTAAAAACATACATAGTACGAAGGAAAACGTACCTCAATTCATCGTACCTTTGAGTGGTACCCAAAGCCATAATCGTTTATATTTCATCATAAACACATTTATATTAATATAGCTATTAATCAATTAGATATTTAGTATAAGTTACACACCTTTCACCAAAGCAAACTAACGTCCGAAGATCCGATCTATCGCACTAGATCACTTTGTCCTACAATCGGCCAATACTAAAAATTATTAACAAAGGCCATTCGGCCAAATTACAATACTTTAATCCTAAAACCTTAGTCTTTTCAAAAGAATGATAAATCAACAAAAATCCTTACCCTTTAACTTACCAACCTTTGATTGCTAGAGAGATATAAGTCTTAAATCTATCGCTTCCAAAGTCCCAAAGAGCCTATCTTTCAAAACCGAAAAATCAAAGTGAAACTACCCTTGAATATTCGGCCAAAACAAGGACTAAAAGGAAGTAGGGAGTTTTGGCAATTTGTTTATGAGAGAAGAAAATTTGTGTATAAAAGTGAGAAAGTATGAGAGTAGAAAAGAGAATGAAAGAGAGAGAGTGTGTGTTTTCGATTTTAGCAACAATGGAGAAAAGAAAACAAAAAGGAGTTTGGAGAAGATAGAAATTCGGCCAAGAGAGGATAAAAGAGAATATGATTAATCAAAAATCAAAAGAAGAAAAGAAAAGAGAAATATGGAAGAAATAAGGTTTGGCCAACACCAATTTTGCCTAAAAGAAAAGTGCATGAAAATCCAATGTAATGAAAGGAAGAGAATAGTACTTTTGGTTCAACAAAAAGAAGGCTAAAACACAAACATATTTTGCACAAAAGTGCACAATAACATTCGGCCAAAGAGGAATTTGCTTGGAGAGAAAAAAAGAAAATATGCCAATTGGTGCCTAAATGCCAAAGTTGGCCAAATATCCCCAAACTACTTACAAAAATTCGGCCACCCCCCCTAGACACCCATGCCGTCCACATTCATCCACTACAAGCATAGGAATTGTTTCCAAAACATTTCCCACAAGCCAAGCCTTATGTCCCCCCATCTTACCATAACCTTAAGATAACCTTCCATAACCTCCTCCATATTCCATAACTTCAAGATTCTTATCCCATATTTCATGCTTTCCTTTTCCAAAATTCAACTTACCAAAACTTAAGGTCCAACCTATCATAAACATAGGTTGACCGTCCATAAATGCAAGGATTCAAAAATAAACCTTCAAAATGCTAAACATGCTACTCGAACCTCTAACCTCAAGCCACCTTTCAAGCTCCTTAACCAACTTGCCACTTACTCCTCTTATGCTTTAAATGAACACTTAATTAACTTAAGTGCCAAGCTCACTTAATCCTGCTTCATTAAATAAACCATACTAAAATTTATTCTAACTTCCTAAATAAAATCAAGCTTTCACAAGACTATGCTAACACATAAAAATTCATACTCGAGCCAACACAAATAAAAAATAATACTCTAATATTTTTTTTTTTCTAAAGCCCAAGGTCCAGCTGGCCCAATCCTTCTAGGCCCAAATTCTGGATGTTACAATTCTACCCTCCTAAAGAAAAATTTCGTCCTCGAAATTTCCAACTAACTAATGATCGTACATCCTATCTCGCCACACTCACGTTCTTCACAAGCGCACTCTGATCTTAATAAAACTATCATACTTCCTAGGCACAATCTCTAAGTTTATGTCCAAGGTTTCATACATCTCACTAGCTCTATATCAAACAAGGCAATGAAGGGTATTATTTTGAAATACAAAAATTTGAATACTTTTGCTAAGTAAAAGAATTTTGTTGAAATCGGGGTAATATGGTAATTTTAGAAATCAAAGGCATTTTCGTAGTTTTATCGCTCAGGGGTATTTTAGTAATTTTTGTAAATCGAGTGTGTTTTGGAAAATTCTCAAGTCTAAAAGGATTTTATAAATCAGAGGGGTAATTTGGTAAATTTAAAACTAAGATCTTTATAAAATAGTATGGCTAGTCCCTTTCGGGTTTTAGTTATCGGGTTTAGCCCGTGAATAGGTCCTCTTGGTTAGGGTGAACCGTTACTACACACCAGGTAGGATTCGAGTGAAGAGGAGGTGAGTCGCTAGGACTGCTTAAATACCAAGCTCTTACTGAATCCACTCCTAGACATGCGCATTGCTGTGGCTTGCCACACCTTAACTCCTGGCGACTTAGTCACAGGTTTGTTTGATTAGGCATTTAAAGTTTTATGCAATTCTTTGTTGGCGTAAACTAATCCTAAAGTTCAATAACTTGATATACTAATCTACTTTCCCATCATACCCACTTACCAATCATATAATAATTCACACAACGATTAGAGGTACTTACCTGGTGGACTTCGGGTCGGAGATACAGGTGCTATGCCAGAATAAACCTAAAAAAAAAAAAATTTTATGAAAGCCCAAAGCTTTGAAAAGCCCATCTTAAAAATGTTTTTTTTTTTTTTTGAACCCAAAACCCTCAAAGCCGAGTTTTGAACCTAGGCTCTGATACCAAGTTGTAACACCCCAAACCCGGCCCAAACACCACGGCCGAATTTAGAATGCCACTACGGAAAACGTTAGAAAAATATTTTGGCTTAAAGTGAAAACATAAAAATTAAGATGTTTAAAATAAAATATTTTCAAATAGTAATGTAACCGACAATCTAATTTAAAACATAATAAAAGTCCATAAATACTTTAATTGGCCTTTATTACAATAACCAAATATTCGCGAATTCTGAAAATATTAAATATATATAATAAGAAAATAACTTCTGCATGGGCCACCTCGTATCCACTCCCAACCCGGTCCAAGCTTTATGCATCACTGAAAAGATATCCCACGAGGGTGAGTCATGAGACTCAATGTGTAACAATACACTAAAAACCCAATCGATCATAGCAATAAAGCCCATTAAAATCACATTTAACCATAAGCCCATAAAATAGCAAATCACATAATCACATGTACATATAAAATGAAATGCAATCCCGAACCCAACTTAGATATCCATCCGCTACACACCACCCGTACCAACCAATCACACCGTGGGATTACTAAATCGACCCTCCATCGCGCACACACACCATCGGCGATTCTTTGCGATCCAACTAGCACATCGCTTCTTATAATCGTGGCATAGCCACCAAATAATTGTGACAGAGTCACCGGATTCATAATATCGTGATGAGTCACTTTGGATTCATAATATCGCGACGACAGAGTCACCGGATTCATAATATCGTGACCGAAGTCACCGGATAATGTGGTAAAACCATCGGAATACTTCCCCTTTCAATATTGCCCATATGCCCATGCAATAACATATTACATCATTTTCATGCCATATATCCCATAATCATATCGGAATCGAACACTTTTCGTATTATGCATATAACATTATTTATGATATAAATATCATGCCTTTGAATCATAATCCCAAAAATCATAGTCAATTATCGAATATGTTTCATATTAAAAACATACATAGTACGAAGGAAAAACGTACCTCAATTCATCGTACCTTTGAGTGGTACCCAAAGCCATAATCGTTTATATTTCATCATAAACACATTTATATTAATATAGCTATTAATCAATTAGATATTTAGTATAAGTTACACACCTTTCACCAAAGCAAACTAACGTCCGAAGATCCGATCTATCGCACTAGATCACTTTGTCCTACAATCGGCCAATACTAAAAATTATTAACAAAGGCCATTCGGCCAAATTACAATACTTTAATCCTAAAACCTTAGTCTTTTCAAAAGAATGATAAATCAACAAAAATCCTTACCCTTTAACTTACCAACCTTTGATTGCTAGAGAGATATAAGTCTTAAATCTATCGCCCAAAGTCCCAAAGAGCCTATCTTTCAAAACCGAAAAATCAAAGTGAAACTACCCTTGAATATTCGGCCAAAACAAGGACTAAAAGGAAGTAGGGAGTTTTGGCAATTTGTTTATGAGAGAAGAAAATTTGTGTATAAAAGTGAGAAAGTATGAGAGTAGAAAAGAGAATGAAAGAGAGAGAGTGTGTGTTTTCGATTTTAGCAACAATGGAGAAAAGAAAACAAAAAGGAGTTTGGAGAAGAGAGAAATTCGGCCAAGAGAGGATAAAAGAGAATATGATTAATCAAAAATCAAAAGAAGAAAAGAAAAGAGAAATATGGAAGAAATAAGGTTTGGCCAACACCAATTTTGCCTAAAAGAAAAGTGCATGAAAATCCAATGTAATGAAAGGAAGAGAATAGTACTTTTGGTTCAACAAAAAGAAGGCTAAAACACAAACATATTTTGCACAAAAGTGCACAATAACATTCGGCCAAAGAGGAATTTGCTTGGAGAGAAAAAAAGAAAATATGCCAATTGGTGCCTAAATGCCAAAGTTGGCCAAATATCCCCCCCAAACTACTTACAAAAATTCGGCCACCCCCCCTAGACACCCATGCCGTCCACATTCATCCACTACAAGCATAGGAATTGTTTCCAAAACATTTCCCACAAGCCAAGCCTTATGTCCCCCATCTTACCATAACCTTAAGATAACCTTCCATAACCTCCTCCATATTCCATAACTTCAAGATTCTTATCCCATATTTCATGCTTTCCTTTTCCAAAATTCAACTTACTAAAACTTAAGGTCCAACCTATCATAAACATAGGTTGACCGTCCATAAATGCAAGGATTCAAAAATAAACCTTCAAAATGCTAAACATGCTACTCGAACCTCTAACCTCAAGCCACCTTTCAAGCTCCTTAACCAACTTGCCACTTACTCCTCTTATGCTTTAAATGAACACTTAATTAACTTAAGTGCCAAGCTCACTTAATCCTGCTTCATTAAATAAACCATACTAAAATTTATTCTAACTTCCTAAATAAAATCAAGCTTTCACAAGACTATGCTAACACACAAAAATTCATACTCGAGCCAACACAAATAAAAAATAATACTCTAATTTTTTTTTTTTTCTAAAGCCCAAGGTCCAGCTGGCCCAATCCTTCTAGGCCCAAATTCTGGATGTTACAAAGCCCATGTTTGGTGTGTTTGGCGGGGTGGGTTGACTTGATCCCCACAGGTGTGTTGGTTGGTACGGGGGTGATAGCGGATGGATACTAGGTTGGTTTGGGAAATTCATTTTACATGCATTTTTTTATTATGTTATTTTATGATGTATGGTTGAATTCTGTAAATGGGCTCAAGCCCAGCATGATACCTTGACGATCTGGCCCAAAGATGGTGGTAAGTGAGTTGCACACTGAGTTCTTTGTAACTCACCCAAATTTTATTAACCATTTTAGGTAATGGAAATTGACGTGGACTTGGGCCGGAGATGACTTGGTGGAGGCCATACTACGAACTTGGGTTTTATGAACTATGACTTTATTTAAGTTTTTATTTTAATTACTATTATTGGTTTGATGTAATAAGGCCTCTAAGTATGTTTTATGGATTTTATTATGTGGATGGTTTAAATTTTATTTCTAAACTCTTAATATGGTTTTATCATATATTTACTAAGTTTTCTTAAGAACATTGGTTTTATAACAAAATTTTTGGACATTATAAATTATTTTAAATTTCTTCAAAGTTTAATATCTTAAGAGTTTGACATTTTTATTTTGACGATAAGTTTTCAAACAAGTATTATTCTTAAACTACAAATTTCAAATCCTTGTATTAATTTCTTATTAAACTCGATTTTCAAAAAGTTTTGGTAGCACTATTTTATCTTAACCATATGAAAATAAACGAATGTATGATTGATGTGACAAACCAAATCTTGTCTAAACGTATAGACCGGGTTTGGGGTGTTACACGAGTTAATCGAATCAACTCAAATTTTGAGTTTTGAATTTCGAGTTCGAATCGAGTTGAATTTTTGAATTCGAATAACTCAAATAATTCGAATAAATCGAATATATATATTTAAATTTTAAGCTTTTACTTAATTTTCTTTAACCCAATTTCCTCAAGCGCAAGCCTAAAGATTTATTTTCCCAAACGCAACCAAATTCCTCCCCCAAATCAAACCCCCAAGCCCCAGTAGCAGCAGGTAACAAATTCCATCGTCTCCACCACTCCAACTCCAAACCCAAAATTAATTTTCTTCTTCTCTGTTCTGACTCTCAAGCTCTCATTTGCACCTTTCCACAGTAAGTTGTCTAATCTCTTTTCTACTCTTCAATTCCATTTTTCTTGACTTTCTCTTCTTTCTGCTTTACTTTGGTGTAGCTTAATTTAACGTTAGATCCGAAATCACGAATAGCCGATATGACTTATGAGTGCTATAAGTAATCTGATTCATGCAAGCTAAAATAGTTTTATTGTTGTCCATAGATTTATTACTTGTAATGTTGGGCGATCATTTGCATGCTTCCCGACTCTGGAATGAATATTCACTTATTGGAGAAGCTAATGATTTTGGAGGAAAATTATATAATTGGTGATACGACTTGTATAACTTTCCGTGTTTTCCATGGACAACCGATTGCGCTCTCATCATTCTTCTTTGGACCACATCCACCGAGCAATGCGTCCGAGGGTGAGGGCTAGACGAGGACGAGCCACAGATCCACATAGCATTACCGAGTGGTAAGCTTGAGTGTTTATAAATAATCACGAAGAAACATGGGAGTGACATAGTATATTAAAGGGCGGTAATTCAAATGAATGTTTCGTCCTTGAAACAAAAGACATGACTAAGTTAGTTTCTTATATGAGAAAATATTCAAAAGCAACAATTGCTATATTGTGTGTTATAAATGGTGAGTTATTTGGTCAGATAAGGTGTTTAAATGAATTTGTATTTTTAAATAACATTTCTGTTGTTTGGTTGATATGCAATGTAGAAGTAATCTCACCAGAAAAGAATTATATTTTAAGATCATTTTTCTTTGAGTATGTGTATTTTGAAGAGAAAAAAAAATTACGATAACTTCTATCGGAGAAAAGTCCTATAGACTATAGAGAAATAAGAAAGATATATAAAATCCCATATATAAATCAGGCTTTATCCTAGCAATTGGTGAAGTTGCAGTTCATTGCCACTCGTGTTGTGAAACTGCAAAAGTGAACCTGCTCAACAAATGCTGCATCTATGACTAAACATATTGAACTTTTCAACTTTCTCCTTTGGTACAGTTGCGTAAGGAGAGGATTGCCGAAAGAATCCGGCACTTGTTCCTAGTATTAACAAGGTCAGTTCCTTTTACTTGAGAAATGATGTGTATTTTCAGTTTGTTTTTAGGCAATGTTCTCTGACTACTTTTTTCTTATATTGGAATTCTTATAATAAAATGAAGGTAGTGCTGTTAACAAGGTTGGCAAGAAAAATGTTTTTAAGATTAACTGGTTTATTTTTAAATTAATATTAGTAAGGAGCATGCACAGTAAAGAAAATTATTTTTTTGAAAAATCACATAAAAATAAACATTTTTTTATATTTAACTCGAATAAATATATTCGATTCGATTCAATTCGAATTTCATCTCACTCGACTCAATTCGAGAAAATTTCAAATTAAGTTAGGATGATAAAATACGATTCGAAAACTCGATTAATTCGAAATTTTCGATTCGATTCGATCGAATGCTCACCCCTACCCCTCACCATTAAGTGGGTTTCACGGTTTTCGTGGACACGGTGAGTAAGAGGATCCACAATGTTGCTATTAATGAATTCTTTAGTGCTTACGATGAGGTTGTTCACATGTATATATTGGAATATAGTGCCCTTAGTGTAGTAATATTTTCTATATACTTGTAGTTTTTTTTTATTAAATTGGTTTAATAAAATTCCATCATTATCATTCATATCTTTTATATAATGTTTTCAAACAATTTTCGCAAGAAAAGAAAATGAAAAACAAATATTTTCTCATTGGTTATCTAATGTTTAACTAATACTAATTTGCATTGTAACATCCCGAATTTGGGCCTAGTAGGATTGAGCCCAATGGGCCTTGAGCGTAGTAGCGTTTAAAATTTTTGGAGAACAAGAGATCGGCTTTAGTGCAAGTTGGACTGATTGGATAAGTGATTTTGGAATGCTAGAGGGCTTCTATGAAGTCCCAGGATCAAACTTTGGCTTTAAGGAAATTTTGGTTTTCTTTTTAAATGGACTTTAGAATTTGGATATAGATTTAAAATTAGTTGTGTATGGTTTAAGATACAAATGGGCTTGTGGCCCAGTGGCAAAGTGGTGCCACTTAAAGAGCAGGGAAGTGGCGTCAACTAAGGAGGCCCAAATTCAAGTTGCATGAAGCCCAATTATTTTAATTAAAATTTTTGTATTTGGGTTTTATTCTCCCATTCCCTTATTTATTTTCGGCATTTAGGGTTTTCATCTTCTCTCTTTTCCTTCTTTTCTGAATAAGAGCCGAAAACTCCCTTAAGCATTCTTTCTTTTCACATTTGTGCCATAGCAGAGATCACTTACTGGCCTTGCCGAAATTCTTCTTTTTCCTATACCGTTCCTATCACTTCTTTACGTTTGATATTACTCTTTTCTCTCAATCATCGCCTTCTCAAAAGCCGAAACTTTATAGATCTCTTGAGATCATCTTTTCTTTTTGATCTTCTCAAAAGCCGAAACTTCATAGATCTCTTGAGATCATCTTTTCTTTTTGATCTTCTCAAAAGCCGAAACTTTATAGATCTCTTGAGATCAGCTTTTCTTTTTGATATTCTCAAAAGCCGAAACTTTATAGATCTCTTAAGATCATCTTTTCTTTTTGATCTTCTCAAAAGTCGAAACTTTATAGATCTCTTGAGATCATCTTTTTTTTTTGATTTTTGCAAAGAGCCGAAATCTTCTAGGAGTTGCCGAATTCTCTGTAAAGGTAGGTGTCGATTTCTTCTGATCTATTCTTTTCCTCTTTTAGTTTTTAGAAGACAAAGTCGAAAGGCTAATGGATTGTTGGTTTCTTGTGTTTACGTGTTGGGTGACATTCGGGAATTGAAGTAGATTGCTTAGATCTAAAAGCCGGAACCGCTAGTCTCTGAACCTCATATCTCTCTTTTCGGGATTTCAAGGTAAGGGGTTCTCGTTAGATTTTCACTAGGTTCGTTTTCGTAATTGTGATTTTAACCCTATGATATGGATTAACAACTACATGTTGTGATGGTAGCAACTGATAAGGTCTTGTGATGGAATCACATGTCGTTTCGAGCGAAGGAGGATTGGATCGTAAACCCAATCCCTAAGTTTAAGAAGCAGCGGTGTCGCGATTTGAGATTGGCCACTAGGTTGTAGACCGACGTCAGAACAAAATCTTAGACAGTTAGCAGTCGTATCGGCTTCTGATAGTGTCGAGATAGAAAGTCTTGTCTTGACTGTAATCAGATGTGTAGATCTCTAACACACTATTTTAATCTGAAATATATATGTATGTGTTATGGGCTAAAAGCTGGAAAAAGGCTGTATGGACAGTCGTATTACCTGAAAAGGGTAGGCAAGGGATGCCAGGTACGTAATCATAGAAACTTCTCTATGTGTATCGATGTATGTGATAAACTGTGATCTTTTAGGTCGTATTTTGTTTTGATTCTGCATGGATGTATGCATGGGATGGGGTTGATATGATGAAGGGGAAGAGCATGTTAAAAGGTCACTTAGTGATCGGTGGTTAAACCACGATATGTACATTTAGGTTACAATAGTGATCGGTGGCTCTGCCACACTTGATTATGAGGTCGCACAGTGATCGGTGGCTCTGCCACACTTGACTATAAGGTCACACAGTGATCGGTGGCTCTGCCACAGTGGATTATAAGGTCACATGGTGATCAATATTATAACTGACAGCATGATTGTCAATATGGTGTGTAGCGGTTGGTGGGTTGATTGTAGAAATCCCCAAGGTGTGTTGGCTGGTACGGGCTGGTGTGTAGAAGACAGACTTTTAGGTTGGGTTGGGCCATGTTTCATGTAAATATTTTGTTGCCATTGTGTATGGGCCAAGGCCCATAACGTGTTTGTGGGCCTCAAGCCTTTTATGTGTTTCGGGATTTGCACACTGAGTCTTGGTGACTCACCTCTTTATTTTCCCTAACTTTTCAAATGAGCAGTAGATCGTGGACATGGGAGCCGAGGCGGACTCAAGGGGCCATCAAGTCTTTTTATTTTCATAAATATTTCCGGTTTTTCTTTAAGTTTAAATTTTGGGACTATTTATGTAATAAGGCCTCCATAGCTTAGGTTATCAATTAATAATTGTTAATGTCTTCATTTATTTTTTTTAAATTTATGTTCAGCAAAAGAGTAAAGGTTTTCTTCCAATATCACTTACTTAACGAATACTTGTATAAAGAAACTGAATTTCCAAAGATCATCCAAGTGAAGTTTTTAACGTTAAACCCCGTAGCATACCAGATCCGGTCGTAGCGTTTGGGCCGGGTTTGGGGTGTTACATGCATTATGTGATTAGATCATAATATGAGAACACATCTTGTATTAGTAGATAATCTAAATGTTATATGATCTAACCGAAATTGAGCAAGTCAATTAAAAGACTATAATGCCATCTACCAACTCCAAATATGGAGATACTTTGTCTTGGATGTCGGAGTGGATGATTCCCAAAAGATAGAGACATGGGTGTGACTGTTTGGACTGACAATACATTGGATAACCCAAAAAGAATAAATCCTAGAACCATTTATAGATTTATTCACTTGCGATGTTCTTAGTGTGACTTACCTCAATCTCTAGTAAGTGATGGACTATGTGTGCATGACTTGTATAATTTGATGTGTTAAAAGTCTAAGTTCAATTGTTAATAAAGTCAAAAGCAGGTACGTTGGGTGTACGACTTCAACATGACATAGTCTTACATACAATAATGGAAATCATAACCCATAAAAGGTAAATAATATCGTCTCATCGGCATTGCATGATAGATGGAAAAGTAACATGGTCACAAGTCATTTGTCTTAAGACAAATAATTTAAAAACTATGTGTTAGTAATGGACTTTTTCATGAAGGAAGATGTAATGGTTATCGTGAGATAAAGTTGGATCATATTGGGAGAGTGGATTTATCCAAAAGAGATTAAGGATATCCTATGAGAATAATACACAAATGACAAGGTCATTGGATGAATGATTGATAAGTAGCTTTCGTAACAATGTATAATGGGGAGAGCTTATCAGCTCCTAAAAATAGGGTCAGAAGAAATTGGGTTAGTGGACCAGGACTGTAACACCCCAAACTCAGCCTAGAAGTCTCGACCCAAATTTGGCGAGCTACATTGGCCACCGAAGTGACTCTCTGTTGACTCCCAACCTAACTTCCAACACACCACTTAAGTCTTTAACATTAGTTGTGCTAACTCAAAACACAATAGAGGAAATAGAAAGTAATCATGTGAGCTTCACAACCAAACATAAGAAGGTTTGCAAGCTTTAAAACATACTTAAGAGTTCGCAACACAAAGAGTTACATTCAACAACATAGTTTGCAAATCAAGAAAAACACATGCAATGCAATGTAGAACATAGGCTCACAAATAAGCAAACTTCACAAAAAAAAGAGCATGCATGCAGAGGATATCATACTTTAGTAGGATTCACGTAAAAACATGTGTTCGCAAGCATACACGGGTTAGCACATTTTACTGGTGGTTCACATGTAATGAAACAACCACTACAGGGGTACGCATCTAAATATGGCACGCAAAATAAATAACAATATACTCATGCCTAAATAACATCAATTTTTATTCATGAAATGATCAGATACGTTAAAAAAATGGTTCATAAATCAATATACTGGAATTTAAGCATAGCAAAACATCTTAATTATCATTGTCATAATCATGGAATCAGAAATATTGTACTAATTCCTAGAACCCATAACAACAATCCAATCACCTTTAACCTAGGTTCACCGATATCTACTTAGGAGTGCACCTCGCCACATCATCAACCTCACCAATGCTATTATGCAACCTACTTAGTTGAGAAGAAATAAGAGAGGAGTGGGTGAGTTCATGGTGAACTCAGTTAACAATCAGAAACCTTCGATATGTTCTAGAAGTAGATTTTTTTTTAAATAAAAGAAACTTTAGTCTTGAAATCATTTCAGGTGTTGGGTTTGCGGCTGATGTTGTGAGACCCGGTTCGCACATTCTATCAAAAAACATGTATTTAGAAAACAGATTTGAAAACCCATTAGACTTTTCTTAAAACATACTTGGCAGGGCTTGCCTTAAATTTGTAAAGCCTATTTCATTTATCTAAATCCTTTTAAATATTGAGTCTGGGTTCGCCCTAAAATTGCAAAACCAACTTGCACTTTTCAAAAACCTTTTCATTGAACAGGGTCTGCCTTAGCTTGCAAGATTGGTTCACACTTTCGAGCATAGTCTACCTTAGGTCACAAGAGTGACTCGAACTTCGCTGATACACAACTTGTCACTTAAGCTCGCGTAGGGGGTTTCTCTAATACACAGCTTATCAATAAGCTTATGAGAAAGCTTCGTTGATACACAACTTATCACTAACGGGGGAGCTTCGCTAATACACAACTTATAAAACCATTTTTTAAAACATTCTTTAAAACCTTAGTTCGCATAAGAGCTCGCATAAAACTATGCTTTAAAAACCATATTTTCGAACCATATTTGAAACCAGAATTTCGTAGCTTTAAAACATATCTTTTAAAAAAACTTGAATTTGAAACTTGTTTCAAACACAATTCTTTAACAAAAATATATCAATATAAACTGAACAACATGGCAGTTAACATACTTCAAATAATTCCAAATCACTCATCGAAAAACGAAGAATCTTAAACATGTTTAGCTTGCCTTTATCCTTACTGGTAGACGATCCAGTTGGTTCACAACAAACATGCACACATATTACTTAAGTAAAATAAGACATACATAATCCATGCAATACGAACCTGGACAATCACATCCAACAAGACAAAGACTTACCGTGATAGCTACGATCTAAACTTAGAATAGAGACTTTGATGGTAGAATATTCAGTGAATAATTTCATATAATTGAGGGTCGTATTTATAGATCTAAGAGTCCTAATAGTTTTTGGTTACCCTACTTGACTCAGGAAAGTTGTTACTTGTATGTAAAGTATTCCTAGACTCACTAAATCTTTACTTCCTAATTTGAGTCTGATTGTATCTTTGACTAGCGAACCCCAACTCACCAATACATTAGCGAACCTTCCTCTTAGAGAAATTGGAGAATCCCTTACCACATCTTCAAGCATACACTACTATTGGTGAACCCTTCACTTGCAAGGCCAAAATTTCCAAGCCCGTCTTCGGGATGTTATAAAAAGTTGTCACGCTGTGACTTTTAGTTAAAAGTTTGTAAACTTATTGTAATACCCCTCACTCGTATTCAACACTGGAATAGGGTTATGGAGCATTATCGGACTTACAAAACAATTAAACAAATATTTAACATACAATTGTTAATTCAATCATTCATCATTCAATCTCAATCAATTTGTCCCTATTAAGAGCCTACGAGGCTTTAACCATGCTTTGGGAGTGGTTCGGGACTAAACTGATAACTTAGGAAATTTTCAACATTTAGAAAAATTTTCTTCAAATCAAGGGACACACTCCCGTGAGGCCAAGCCATGTGTCTCACACGGCCACCACACATGCCCGTGTCACAGACCGTGTGAAAACAGGGGGTACATACTAACTTGGGTCACACGGCCAATCACACGCACGTGTGTCTAGCCCGTGTGCCCTTGGAAGTGGCCACACACGCCCGTGTGCCAGGCTGTGTGTTAGGCCGTGCCAAACTTGTAGGGTATACTAACTTATGCAACATGGCCAAGTCACATGTTGGTATGCTAGGCTATGTGCCAATCAAAGGGGTATACTGACTTGTACCACACGGCCGATCACACGCCCGTGTGTGAGACCGTATGGAGCATACTGACTTCATTTCAATTTCAACAACAGGGGACATACAACCGTGAAACTTGACCGTGTTTCACACATAGCTGAGACACACGCCCGTGTCTCTGATCGTGTGGATAAAAATAGGCTATTTACTAAGCCATTTTGCCACCCATTTTGCACATACCTAAACCAACCCAATAGTACCAAATCATAGCATAAATAGCATTCGATTCAGCCACATTCAAGACTAATCCATACCATTTTCAATACCAATATTCAACATGGTTATAACTCAAGTTTAACTCAACCAGAACCTACTCAAATACATATACCAATCAACTAGTTTAACCATTACCTAACATACCCCATTTTTGTACCAATTCACAAGCAAGATACTAGTTCCACAAACTTCATAATATGGTCATTCACATATCCATTCAAGAACTCAAATATCAACATATATGCACATATAACCACATAACAAAATTCACCAAATTAAGCCAACTCTCATGGCTATAATGGCTATATTTACAACTCAAAATATAGACATTTACAAACCAATTCATTTGGACAAAGTCATTACCAAAACATAACCAACATGACTCAAATACCTATACATGCCATATACTTAAAACATAGTTTCAAAAGTACCAAAAATTCAGTGGATAGTGTGGTGAAGTCTCCGACGATCCCCAAATCCGAGCTAACTTTGAAATCACTATAAAACATGGAAAAACAACAAAGTAAGCTATATAGCTTAGTAAGCTCGTATGTTAACAATGAGCAACTATCATCATTCATTAATCATTCATATAATGGAAAATAATGTACAACAATTCTAATAAACCTCAAGCTATCAAATGATCATTCATATACTTACCAAGGAACTCATCAATTTCATTGTTTTCAATACTCAATTCATTTCCGTACGTACCTGTACTGTCTTATACTAATATCATAATCAACCACATTCTTGTTTTACCCGTTGAACCATTCGGAACAAAAGTCAAATGCTCAAGGTCTCACTCAATAAGTACCTATATCATGGCCTGTAGCCAAATCAAGGTAACTTATCTGAAATTCTGATATCATGGCCCGAAGTCAAATCAGTCGATATGCATGGCTCGAAGCCAAATTGGTTTATCTCACATACATAGTGCTAAATCATGGCCCGAAGCCAACTCAAATATACCTAATGACATGTCACTAGTATCCTAAACTATTCCTAAGATTCAACCGGGGTTTCAACTGTTGAATCTTCATCAAATCATTTTTGAACTCGTCCGTAATCACATAATCACAATTCATGCTATATCAAAGTATAAAAATTACATTTGATATGAAATTATAACATATGAACTTCCCTCAGATGTTAAAATGGCGAATCGAGTCGATTAGTCGATAACTTTATCTTTTCCCTGATCCAAGTCCGTATTTCACTTTTCTTGATCTAAATATATTCAAAATTAACTTATTTAATCATCTATTCATTCAACTTAGTCCAAAACATTCTTTAAGGCACATTTACCCTTTTTACCCCTAAACTTTCACATTTTCACAATTTAGTCCTTATTGCATAAAAACACAAATTCATGCAATTAAGTCCCTATCCATGCTAGCCGAATTTCTATTATTACTATAGCAGCCCATATTTTTCATTTATTTCACATTTTAACCACAAAGGTTCAACATTTCTGAATTTAGCCCCTAATTTGCATTTTCACTAAAATTACTTAACAAAACTTGTAATACTCATAACAAGTATTCATAATATCATCAAACATAAAAAATCATACACATTCATCAATGGCATCATTTAAAATCTTTAACAGTTTTGCAAATTAGTCCCTGGGCTAGTTAGTACTAGCTACAACGATCTCAAAAGCAAAGAAATTATTAAAAACGAGACAAAAATCATTCACCAATTGCACAAATAAGCTTGGCCTGTAACAGTCTGGTTTAGACCCTAGTCAGAATAGTGGTTTCGAGACCACAAATTTGAGTCAAAAAAATATTTTAATATTATTTTCTGTGTCTTAGTGTATAATTAAGCATGTGTGAAATTTTCGTGAATTAATTTTGTTGTTTGTGTGTTTAATTTGAAAATTGACCTAATTGTGAAAGATGCTAAATTAGCATGTCATATGTTAAAAGCACCTATATGTCATGTCTTTATAAATGTGAGGTCTTTATAATGCAATTCAACCATTGGAAATATGGATGGACATTAATGCCTAAAGTTAGTGGAAATCATACTGTATTAACAAAGGTTAAATAAGTAAAATAGTAAATAAGTGATATTAATTAAAAGACAAAGCCAAATTATACTTTATTTTCATCATCTATGTGCCGAAATTGAAGAAAAGAAAAGAAAAGAAACTAAGCTAGGGTTCGGCTAACTCTAAGTAAAAATTAAGGTATGTTTGGCTTCGGTTTTTGATAATTTCTACATTTTTGTAATCGTTGCTTTGTGTTCTTCAAAACCCATGCTTCAATTTTGTGATTTGATAATGATTTTAAAATGTGTCATTGATGAACACATGAGCTTTGTGATTTTTGAAGATGAAATATGAAAGATATGTGATAGATTAACATAGTTTGTCTTTGGATTTTTAATGATTTTGAGTATTTGGACTTAATTAAGAAAATAATGTTTTGAGGGACTAAATTATGAAATAAATGAAATATATGGACTTGTATGAACATGGGTAATATTCGGCCTAAGCATGGTGTGTGCAAATTTTTTGTATTTTGTGATTTTATGAAATAAGGACTAAAATGTTAAAATGTGAAAATATGAGGGCTAAATTGTAAATTGCCCTAAATATGTGTCTGTGGATTGAATTGAATGAATTAGTGAATAAATGAGTTAAATTTGAATATGTATAGATCAAGAACCGAAGAAAACGGACTTAGATCGTGGGAAATTGAAAGTAATTGAGTAGCCGAGTTCGTTTCTGTTTATCCGAATCTGAGGTAAGTTGATATACAAATAAATGCATTTACATTGATATATGTATGTTCATATGAAACTTCATATTGATGAACGTGTTCGAGATGATGAGTACATGAAATCTGAGATAATATCGACATGGTGTCAAAATTCGAAAAAGCCCCATACAAACCTAGGAATAGATAGGATTACATATGTCATGACATAGATGTCCGATTGAGATATCGTGTAAGACCACGTCTGGGACGTTGGCATCGATATGAGACATCATGTAAGACCACGTCTGGGATGTTGGCATCGATTTGAGATTTACGTGTAAGACCATGTTTGGGACTTTGGCATCGTAATTGATTCGTGTAAGACCCTGTTTGGGACAGTGGCATCGATAACTAAGTACATGTAAGACCACGTCTGGGACGTTGGCATTGTATGACTATTCTGAGCATTCTGAGTATCCTATTAGATTCTGAACGGTTCAACGGGCAATTTTGAGAAATGAGAGATAAGGTGAAATGTATATTCGTTTTAGGTACGTTTGATGAGTATGCTTTGTATAAGCATGAAAGGTGAGTATATGTACCTAGATGCAATGAATGAAATGTGATATATGTATGGATGTGCAATAAACAAAAGTGATATTTGAGATATGATATGTGGGTGAGAAATGGCTAAGCCAATAAGCTAAAGAAAATGATATGAATTTGTAACATCCTAAATTAGGGGTTATGCGTTTGGAGCATAACTCAAGTGTTAGTAAGCTTTAAGTGTGTTTGGATATGTTTTAGGGGTTCTTAAAACTCTAGGATTAAAAGGGAATGCAGTGGAAAATTTTTGGATTTTGAGTTAGTAAGGGGAGCAAGGCCAGGGATGCCTTAAAGGAAAATTTTGGGAGTTCTTGGACATAGAAATCACCTTGGTAAAGTGGCTAGAATGCGCCACTTAGGGCCTTGGAGAATGACGCCAGGAGCAGTGGGGAAGGGCCTTGGTTCAAATCACCTTGGCAGCAAGTAGTGTAATTTTATTTTTCTTTTGGCACTAAAACAAGGGGACTAGGCTAAGGAGGCTTTAAGGGAAATTTGTGAGGGATTTATGACACAAGGGTTGGCCTGGTAAAGTGGCAGCAAGGCGCTACTTAAGGCTTGGGCAAGTGACGCCTCAAGCAATGGGTAGAGGACCCAGGTTCGAGTTGCGAAGGAAGTAGGAAGGAGTATTTATTTTTGCGTCAATAAGGAGCTTGGCTAAGGAGGTTTTAAAACAAATTATGGGGAGTTGATGACATAAAAGAACCAGCAGCAAAGTGGCTTGGACGCTTGTGGCAAAGGGAGCTTTAGGAGGGCTCAAGTTCGAGTCTTGTGGGCAGCATAAGCGTGTTTTTATTTTTCCAAGTTGGCGCTAAGGGAGAAGAAGGCTTTAAAAAGAATTGTTGGGGGTTTATGACGCAAAGGAGCTAGCAGCAAAGTGGCTGGTAGCGTGTGGTGACTCCAGCAGGTCCCATGTTCGAAACCTGGGGGCAGCAAATGGATGTTTTATTTTATTTTTGCATGTGACGTCAAGAGAGAAGAGAAGAAATTGGACGGCACATGGAATTTCAATTGGATAAGGATTTGGCTCAATTCTTCTATTAATATTTGGCTAAGAGTAGGATAATTGCAGTTTTATTTATTTATTTTATTATAGGATAATTATGGTTTTATTTAGATTAAATGAGATTTTATTATATTTTATTTTATTTTAGATAGGTAGATAATAGATAATGTATGGGTTTAATTTATTTTATTTGTTAAAGGGATAAAGAGTTAAAATAGGAGTTTGATATGGGATAATGTGAAGGATTATTTTATGTTATTTGTTAAGATAAAGTAGGAGAGTGATAAGAGATAATGTATTGGATTATGTTAGTTAGTTATTAAAGTGATTAAAAAGATTAAATGGGAGAAAACTTTGGGATTTGATAAGGGGAAAGCTAGTAGCCGAATTCTTTATAAGGGGGAGTGTTCATCTTTGACATCTCTTTTGCTTCTTTAATTTTTCTTTGTCTTAGAAAAACCATAGGAACTCAACTTGTTTCTCTTTTTGACAAATGCCGAAACCCTCTCATCTTGTTAATTATCATTGCCGAATTCTCCTAGGCCTCTCCCATTCATTCATTCTTCTTTTCTTCAAACTCTTCTTCTCCTCTATCTGCTAGTTTGGCCGAAACCTTGATTTAGTTCTCACCTGTGGTCGAATCTCTCAGTGATCAAAGGGGGGGAGGTGTTGTCGATTTCTTTTGGTGCAAGTTATCCAAACGGTTCAGTATAGAGGGAAGGTGATTTCGGGAAGTTGATCATAGTGCTAAGTGTGTTTTCCTTTGGTAATCGATTTCCCTTCTCTTTTCTATTGGTGTGCCGAATCATATAAGTTAGGCCTAGGGATGGCCGAATGTGCTTTAAGTTCTGTGATATGTTTTTGTAAAGGCAACTAGCGATAAGAAACATCAGAGGAGTTCTTTTGGAATTCGATTCTTTAAGGGATTTCGACATCACTTGGAGCAAGGATCAATTTCGGATTTCAAATCACAAGGTAAAGTATATATGTACAATCGGTCAAGGCTATATTTGGTGTTTTAGATCTAGTTCATATTTATTCAAAAGCCGGAACTAACCAAGTAAGTGATTTAACATTTGCCGATTTAAGGAAGGTCACAGATTTTTGGGATTTGACTAATAATCAAATCGGCAGCAAGGAACTTAGGATCTAAAGCGTTAGATCGGGTTTTCGGGATTTCCATAAAGCGTTAAGTATACCAGGTGTGTACCCCACACTAACTTTTAATAAGATTTATGGCAATATTTAATATGTGTATGTTTATAAGAATGTGAATATGGATAAGGTACCATGTAATGGTACAAAAGTACTCAGGTACGTTTCCTACTCCTACTAGGATTATGAAATATGTTATATTTAACATGTGATAAGTGATAAGAATGTGAAATGCATGGCATGTATAATATAGGGCATACGGGTTATATGAAAAGGGGAATTGAATGTGGTGATCTAAGACGATGATATCTGAATGTGGTGACTTTAGTCACATTATCTGAATGTGGTGATCTAAGACCACGATATCTGAATGTGGTGACTTCGGTCACATTATCTGAATGTGGTGATTTAAGACCACGATATCTGAATGTGGTGACTTCGGTCACAATTATTTAATCTGGTGGCTATGCCACGAATATTTATAAGGGCGATGAGCACGTCGACTGCAGCGACTGCCTTCGATGGTGTGTAGCGGATGGAGGGTTGACTTAGTAGTCCCCACGGTGTGCAGGTTGGTACGGGTGATGTGTAGCGGATGGCATCTAGGTTTGGGTTCGAGTTGCATCATCTTTTCTATCTGTTATATGAATACGTATGTGACATGATAATGTATGCCTGAATTGTTAAATTTTAGTGTTGTGGTACACATTGAGTCTCATTGACTCACCCCGTTGTGGGAACACATTTTTGTGTGATGATCGAGAAATGGACCGGGTCGGCGGGAGCTTAGTGGTGGCCATGCCCAGCAAGGAAATTATTATGTGGACTCTTTATTTTTCTAAGTTCTTTAAATTTCATTTTGGGTTTTTATTTGATGTAATAAGGCCATAGTTAACTATGTTATTTTCTGTTTTATTTACTATGTTACGAAATTTTAGTTATTAGAGATTAAGTCAATTTAATTTAAAATAAACTTTAAATATTTTGTCACTTGAAATTAAATGGGTTTTAATATAAAATAAATTTGTTTTTAACTCGAGCCCAACCCACCAGCAAACTATCTTCAAAACACACAGATTTCCAAAGAAATAAAAGAATTTTTAACCGGTTTACTTCGAGGAACATACCAGATCCGGTCCAGGCTCGTGGGTCGGGTATGGGGTGTTTCAGAATTTGCCATTGGAAAATATATTAATGACATTGTATTATTGTGCTTATATGCATTTATGTTAAGTTTATTTGTATATGGCTTACTAAGCTTTTGAAAGCTTAATTTGTGTGTGTTTTCTTTGTTTTATAGATCTTTGAAGCTATGAAAGGCTCTGGAATCGTCGAGGATCATCACCACACTATCGAACTCTACTTTGGTACTTTTGAATGTGAATATAGTTTAATATGGCATGTATAGGCTAGTTATTTTGGAATATGTTTGAGATATATAAATAGCCATGCAATATGGCTAGATAAATGTTGGTGATATGTATGAGTGGTCATGATATACGATACATATTTTGGTATGGTATGTTGGCTATTAAGATGATCAAAATTGTGGTATGTATATGAAGAAAAGTTGGTATCATATTGATGGGAAGATGTTATGTTGTAATAGTAAGATTGTGGATGAAACTTGCTTAGAATTGATTGTTATTTAGTTGAGCTAATAGTTGCATAAGTTGTTGTGTTTGAAATTCCTTTGAATGCTTGGAAAAGTTGGTTATTTTGGCATGAATTGAATTATTATGATGTTTATAGGGATTGCCCAAAGTGTGGGTGGCATTGTGGCCTTGAAAATGGCCTATATTTGCCCACACGATTGAGTACACGGGCGTATGGCTCGACCATGTTCCTTGTGGTTGTATTTGAAAACAAGTTAGACTCGACCACGGGCTGGACACATGAGTGTGTGGCTGGACGAGTGGTGCAAGTCAGTTGTGACCACGGGTGAGGCACACGGGTGTGTCCACGGCCATGTGGACAAGTCAGTATGTATGCGCTGTTTTGACACGGCTTAGAGACACGGGCGTGTTTGAGGCCGTGGGAGACGCACGGCCTGCCCACATGGGCATGTGACCTCTGTAACTTAGAAAATTTTTTAAATTTTCGAGAATTTTTGTATGTGTTTGGTTTTGTCCCGGCCCTATTCTAAAGCATGTTAAAGGTCTCAAAGACCTATTTAAGGGACACTTTGATGTAATTTGTCAAATTAAGTTATGGAATGTCCGAAAAAGTTTCTAATTGTTCGGTAATGCCTCTTAACCCTAAACCAGCGATGGTTACGGGTTAGGGGTGTTACATGGCCGAACCCTAGCTTCAAAAATGGCTATTTCTCCTTGATAAATTCGAATAATGAAGATGAATGAATGCATAATTTTATGTTTTGTTTTGTTTAATTATAACTTAATTACTCATTTACCTATTTAACCTTATTACTAATTCAAAATTTCAAAAATGCCATTCCACTATCATCCACTATCCCTTAAATGGTTTAATTACAACATAAGGACCTTAAATTTAAGATTCTATAGCTATTAGACACCTTTAGCTATTAGAACTCAAGTTTTCCGCTTTACGCGATTTAGTCCTTTTTATCAAATTGACCATTCAAACTATAAAATTTCTTAACAAAATTTTCACACAATCATTCAATCATAATGTAAAAATTAATATAATAATAAAATAATTATTTTGACCTCAGATTTGTGGTCCTGAGACCACTGTTTTGATTTGACCAAAAACAGGCTATTACAACTCTCCCCCTTAGGGATTTTTGTCCCCGAAAATCTTACTAGTGAAAAGGTTAGGGTACTGTTTTCTCATAGCTTCTTCGGGTTCCCACGTAGCTTCCTCTATCCCATTTTTATTCCAAAGAACCTTCACTAAGGCTATGTGTTTATTTCTCAATTCTTTGATTTCACGAGCTAAAATTCTAATCGATTCTTCGTTGTACGTCATATTAGTCTGTATCTCAACATCTACCGAAGATATCACATGTGATGGATCGGATCTGTATCGATGTAACATAGAAACGTGAAAGACATTATGAATGTTTTCTAGTTCTGATGGTAAAGCTAGTCGATACGCTACAGGCCCTATTCTTTCGACGATCTCATATGGTCCAGTAAATTGCAAACTCAACTTGCCTTTCCGACCAAATCTAAGGATTTTCTTCCACAGAGATACTTCCAAAAACACTTTATCACTGATCTGGAATTCAATGTCTTTTCATTTCAAATTCCCATATGATTTCTGATTATCTGAAGTTGCTTTTAAACTGTCACGAATCGTTTTCACTTTTTCTTCAGTTTTTCTAATCAAATCAACCCTGTGAATCTTTTTCTCACTTAGTTCAGTCCAGTATAACGGAGTTCGACATTTGCGACCATATAAAGCTTCCTATGGTGCCATCTTTATACTTGTCTAAAAACTATTTTATACGCGAACTCAATCAACGGTAAGTACTTTTCCCAACTGCCCTCAAACTCTAAAATACAACATCTCATCATGTCTTTGAGAATCTGAATAACTCTCTCGATCTGACCGTCAGTCTGAGGACAAAAAGTAGTACTGTAAATCTAGGATCTCTATCAGAAATAATAAATAGTGGCACCCCGTGCAGTCGGATAATCTCATAAATGTACAATTCAGCTAGCTTATCAAGTGAAGAATCTGTACATACCGGTATGAAAAGAGCATATTTCGTTAGTCGATCAACAACAACTCAGATAGCATCTTTCTTTTTTAGAGTTAGGGGCAATCCCAAAACAAAATCCATTGTAACTCTATCCCATTTCCACTCAGGAATCATCACAGGCTGCAGTAAACCTGATGGTAGTTGATGTTTAGCTTTGACTTGCTGACAAATCAAACATTTAGGAACAAACTCTAAGATAGCTCGTTTCGTACCTTGCCACCAATAAAACTGTTTCAAATCATTGTACATTTTGGTACTCCCCAGATGAACAGATAAACATCTATTGTGCGCTTCGTGCAAAATATTCTGAATGAGTTTTGAATTTCTCGGTATGCAAATTCTATTTCGGAACCTTAAACAATCATTGGCTCCAATCTGAAACTCCGAAATAGGAATAGTCTCACATTAAGTCCGTTTAACTTGCAATTCACGGTCATCTTTCTCAGCTTCACAAATTTGTTGAAGAAATACCAGTTTAGCTTTTACTTCAGCTAAAATAGATCTATCTTCACAAATCATCAATTGGGTATTCATTACTCACAATGCAAACAAACGTTTTCGGCTCAAGGCATCAGTAATTAGCTTTTCCCGGGTGATAATCGATCACAAATTCATAATCTTTCAATAACTTGAGCCATCTTCGTTTTCAAAGATTCAAATCTTTCTGTGACATCAAATATTTTAAACTTTTGTGATCCGTATAAATATGGCATTTTTCACCGTATAAGTAGTGTAGCCAAATTTTCAATACGAACACAGTTGCAGCCAACTTTAAGTCGCGCACCAGATAGTTCTTTTCATGCGGTCTCAATTGTTTGAAGGCATAAGCTACAACTTTTCCCTCTTGCATCAATATGCAACCCAAATTGTTCAGTGACATGTCGCTATAAATCACAAATTCTTTACCCGACTCAGGTTGAACCAACACTAGTGCCTCGGTTAATAATACTTTCAACTGTTTGAAACTCTACTGACATTTTTCTGACCATTTGAATTTCACATCTGTCTAAAGCTTTTGTGTCATTGGTGTCGCAATCATCGAAAATCCTTTCATGAATCTTCGATAATAGCCCACGAAGCCTAGAAAACCACAGACATCAAACACATTTCTCGGAGGTTTCCAGTCAATAATAGCAGAAATCTTACTTAGGTCAACTCTAATGCCTTTAGCTGAAACGATATGCCCCAGAAATCCAACCTCTCGGAGCCAAAATTCACATTTGCTAAATTTAGTATATAGTTACTTATCTCTCAAGGTCTGCAACACAATCCTCAAATGCTCGACATGCTCAGACTTATCTCATGAATAGTTCAAAATGTTATCAATGAAAATAACAACAAATCTATCTAAATACGGTCTAAATATCCGATTCATCAAATCCATAAAAATTGAAGGAGCATTAGTTAATCCAAAAGGCATGACAAGGAATTCATAATGTCTGTACCTCATTTTGAATGCTGTATTTGGTACATCTGAGTCTTTAACTCATAACTGGTAATAACTAGATCTCAAGTCAATCTTTGAAAACACTGTTGCACTTTTTAACTGATCAAATAAATCATTAATCCACGGTAGAGGGTACTTATTCTTTATAGTCACTTTATTTAGCTATCTGTAATCGATACACATTCTTATCATGCCATCTTTCTTCTTTACAAACATCTGTCTATCAATTTATACAACTGAGCTTTCAACTCTTTTAATTCTGTTGAATCCATTCTGTACGGAGCTATCGATATTGGTGTCGTTCCCGGTACTAATTCAATACCAAATTCAACCTCTCTGATTGGTGGCAAACCCGGTAATTCTTCTGGAAATACATCCAAATATTCAGAAACTACAGGCACTGATTCAATCTTCTTTTCAAACACTTTGGTATCTAAAACATATGCTAAGTACGCGTCACAACCTTTTCTCACATATCTCTGAGTCGACATCGATGAAATCACTATTGGCAACCCATTCGACTCATCATATTCAATCTGAAGAATTTCATTATTTTGATAGTTCAATTCTATAATCTTTAGTCATGGTTCACAAGAGCATCATGTAGAGTCAACCAATCAATACCCAAGATTACATCAAACTCATCAAATGGAAAAAGCATCAAGTCAGCCGAAAAACAGTAACCCTTAGTCATCAAAGGACAATTCCTACAAATCTTATCAACTAAAATAGACTTGCCTAAGGGGTTCGATACTTTAATCACAAACTCAGTAGAATCGATAGGCAAACTCTTATTAAACACCAAATTCATACAAATATACGAGTGTGTCAGTCCAAGATAAATTAAAGCAATCACATTAGTTTCATAAAGAGAGAATGTACCGATAATAACATCTGGGGTTGATGTTTCTTTGTGAGCGCGAATAGCATAGGCTCTAGTAGGTGATCTAGCCTTGGATCTCACATCTGAGTCCCTAGTTATACCTCTACCACTGGATACATTTCTCGTATTTCTCAGTGGTTTCCCTCTCGCAGTCGTATTGCTCGATCTTACATTCTGAACTTTTTCTTTCTCTGATAATTCTGGATAGTCTCGAATAAAGTGATCTGGTGAACCACATTTGAAACAAGCTTTAGTACTCTTATTCCAGCAATCACCAAAATGTATTCTCCCACACTGTTGACACTCGGGTTTGTTATTTCTCACACTGCCAACACTTAAAACGGTTGTAGCTTGAGCTTTAGGATTTATATGTAAATTTCCACGATCTCTATTCTGATGTCCCACTGATGCATTCGATCGACTAAACGAATCTCGAGTTTTCTTTAATGAAGAATGATAAGGCTTATTCATCAGTCTTTTCTTTGAATCTCTAGCCTCTGAATCATTTTTCTTCTTTTCTTGGATAAAATCTTCAACTTTGCAAGCCCATTCAACTAACACAATAAATTCTTTCAAATCTAGAATCCTGACCAGAATTTTAATGTCTTCGTTCAGCCCATCAACAAACCGCTTGCACATTATCTCTTCAGTAGACACATACTCTCAAGCATACTTGCTTAACCGTACAAATTCTCTTTCATATTCTTTCACGGTTATTCAACTTTTTTTCAACTCTAGAAACTCTTTATGCTTTTGATCAAGGAACCGCTGGCATATATATTTCTTTCAGAACTCTGTCTGAAAGAATTCCTAAGTCACTCGTTCTCTCGGCACTGTAGACACCAAGTTATTCCACCATTGATATGCAGAGTCTCTCATAAGAGAGATATCACACTTTAAGCATTCAGCTGGTGTACACGAAAGCTCATCAAACACTCGGATATTAAGTGAACCACTCATTCATCATTTGCAAGAAGGCTTCTTTAGCCTCTCCCCCTAACTACACGTCATAGGTCTAGAATCAAACGGCGTTGTCCCTTGCGCGAGAGCAGGTGCATTACTTTCAACCTCATCAGCTATCACTCGATTGGGATCCATTTGCTATATAAAAACACATTTTCAAATGTCAAGAGTCATCACACTATTACAGTTTATATATGGCATGTATAGCTAGACTCTCACACGCGTTACGTTAGTCCTAGAACCGACTAAATTGTAGCTCTAATACTAATAAATGTAACACCCCTCACCCGTATTCAACGCCAGAATAGGGCTATGGAGCATTATTGGACTTACGAAAAAATTAAAAAAATATTTAACATACAATTGTTCAATTCAATCATTCATCATTCAATCTCAATCAATTTGTACCTATTAAGAGCCTACGAGGCCTTAACCATGCTTTGGGAGTGGTTCGGGACTAAATCGGTAACTCAGGAAATTTTCAACACTTAGCAATTTTTTCTTCAAATCAGGGGACACACACCCGTGTGGCCAGGCCGTGTGTCTCACACGGTGACCACACATGCCTGTGTCACTGGCCGTGTGAAAACATGGGGTACATACTGACTTGGGTCACACGGTGAACCACAAGCCCGTGTGTCTAGCCCGTGTGCCCTTCGAAGTGGCCACACACACCCGTGTGCCAGGCCGTGTGTTAGGCCATGCCAAACCTGTAGGGTATACTGACTTATGCAAGACGGCCAAGTACACACCCGTGTGCTAGGCCGTGTGCCAATTAGGGGGTATACTGATTTGTACCACACGGTGGATCATATGCCCGTGTGTGAGACCATATGAAGCATACTGACTTCATTTCAATTTCAACACCTGGGGACACACGGCCATGTAACTTGACCGTGTGCCATACATGGCTGAGACACACGCCCGTGTGGACAAAAATAGGCTATTTACCAAGCCATTTTGTAACAGTCCAGTTTATACCTTAGTCGAAACAGTGGTTTTAAGACCATAAATTCGAGTCAAAAAATATTTTAATATTATTTTTCGTGTTTTTAGTATGTGAATTGATATGTGCGAAAATTTCGTATGAAAATTTTATCGTTTGTGTGCCGATTTGATAAAAGGATTTAATCGCAGAAAATGTAAAAGTTGTGTTCTACTTGATGAAGTGCTGAATTGACATGGCTTCTTAAATGTGAAGTCCTTACATTGTTATTATGTCATTATTAAGGTTAATGGACATAGATGTCCTTAAAGTGGCTGGAATTAATATTAAGTCATTAAGGTTAATTTTGGTATATTATTATTAAAGGTTAATTAAACAAAATTAAAGCCAAAATGTTGTCATCTTTCATGCTTCATCACCAAAATTGACAAAACAAATTAGGGGTTGAGAACCTTGTGCATTTCGGCATACACATTGCTTAATTAAGGTATGAAATTTGATCCATTTTTAATGATTTTATGTTTTAGTGATTGTTGTTAAATGTTCTAGCTAGTCCATGTCACAAATTTTGAATTTGATGATGATTTTGAGTTATGCCATTGATGATTTTGTAAGCTTTGTGATGTTTGATGATGAAAACTAAGTGTTTGATGATTGATATACATATTTTCTAAAGTGATTTTGAGTAAAAAAAATGCATTTTTGGGATTTAATTGAGAAATGTAAAAACTTTGTGTTGAAATGTGAAATAAATGTGAAATATGGGCTGATAAGGGCACTATGGTAATTTGGGTAAGCATGGATTAAATTAGATTTTGTGAATTTGATGTATTTTTGAAATAAGGACTAAAATGATAAAGTGTGAAATTATAAAGGCTAAAGTGCGAAATTATAAAGGCTAAAGTGTAAAATTCCCTAATTGTGTGTTTGTGAATTGAATTGAGTAAAGATGAGATTGAATGAGTTGAATTTGATATTATATAGATCAAAAAAAGAGAAATTCGGGCTTAGATTGAGGCAAGAACAAAATGCTCGATTGGTCGACTAGTATCGTTGTTTCTACGTCCGAGGTAAGTTCGTGTATAATACATATTGTTTAAATAATGTTCATATATGATGAAATGAATGGAAATGTGATTGTGGAGTTTGGTAATGTGAAATGTGAGTTCGAAGATTTGTGGCACTAAGTGTGCATAAATAGAATCGTTACAGTGATGAATGGCACTAAGTGTGCGAGATAAAGAAAGCATCGGCTATATTATTTTGCACTACGTGTGTGATATCGAGATAAATACGGTTTAATGTGATGCCACTAAGTGTGCGATATTACCATAGCTTTGGCTAATTAATTGGCACTACGTATGCGAGTTCATTGAACGTTTAAAGAGGATCGAATGAATTATGGCATTGAGCATTGGAGTGGGAATTGTGATAGATAAATACGTGATGGTACAGGTATGTACAAAACCTAAGTGGTTGATGATATTGTGTATGAGATAGATGGAAGATTATGTGATTGAATGATGAAAAGAGTTGGATTGAGTAGCATAATAAATGCTTGTATATGAACCTATAGATATGGTATGAAAGTGAGTAATAGCCATGGATGAGATTGAGTAGTGATGTGAATTGAACTAAGTGTTAGTTAATTTTGCATATTGAATTTGAATTGTTGAGTTAATTGTGTTATATTATGAACTTACTAAGTTTTAAAGCTTACTGTGTGAAGTCTTTCTCTGTTTTACAGTGGTATTTAAAGCTAGCTCAAATTCGGGGATCATCAGTGACTTAATTACACTATCGGACATCTATTTTGGTACCCTTTGAAAGTTATATTTATGGCATATGGCATGCATAGGCTAGTGAGGTTGTGGAATATCTTGAGATGTATAAATCTTGCCATGTGATATGGCTTGATAATGGATGAGACTTTGGATTGATTTTGGTATATGTTTTGCTAAGTGAAAATGGTGTATGTGATGTGTATATATGGTCTTGTGTGAATGGCCATTATGGTATGCTTTAGTGAAATAGAAATAGTATGTTTCATACTTGAATTGGTAGTTGAGATGGTGAATATATTGCATGTTTGAAATGGTTTGAAATGAGATGTGAATCATATGCTTTTGGTATGGAAATTGGTTTATGAAATGGACATGTTTTGGGTTGGAATTGTATATGGAAATGAATGAGGATATTGTAGCATGAATTGTGCATGTTTTGGTAGGGTTTTGACCATTAATTGGGCATGAATTGAGTATAGAGTGATGCTTGTAGGAATGACCCAAAATGGGTGGCAAATTTGGCCTTATAAATGGCCTATATTTGCCCACACGGTTGAGCACACGAGCGTGTGTCTTGACTGTGACTCCCAAGGTTGCAATTCAAAGCAAGTCAGACTTGCACATGGGCCAGCCACACAGGTGTGTGACAGGCTGTGTGAATCAAGTCAATGTTGCACACGGGGTACGACATGGTCTAAGGCATGGCTGTGTGAGGCACACGGCCTAGCCACACGAGCGTGTGCCCTGTTTTGTAAAAAAATTTGAAGTTTCGTAAAAGTTTTAAATGTGATCGGTTTAGTCCCTAATCACTTCTAAAGCATGTTCAAGGTCTCGTAGAGATTCTAAAGGGACTTTGTGTTATTGATTAACTTTGATATGCTGATGTGTGGGCAATGGTTGTTTAAATGTTATGATTCGATCGGTAATACCTTGTAATCCTAGTCCGGTGATGGATACGAGTTAGGGGTGTTTCACATTTCGCCACCCATTTTGCACATAACTAAACCAACCCAAATGGTACCAAATCATAGCATAAATAGCATTCAATTCAGCCACATTCAAGACTAATCCATACCATTTTCAATACCAACATTCAACATGCTTATAACTCAAGTTTAACTCAACCAAAACTTACTCAGATATATATACCAAGCAACTAGTTTAACCATTACCTAACATACCCCATTTTTGTACCAATTCACAAGCAAGATACCAATTCCACAAACTTCATAATATGGTCATTCACATATCCATCCAAGAATTCAAATATCAACATATATGCACATATAAGCACATAACAAAATTCATCAAATTAAGCCAACTCTCATGGCTATATTTACAACTCAAAGTATATACATTTACAAACCAATTCATTTGGCCAAAGTCATTATCAAAACATAACAAACATGACTCAAATACCTATACATGCCATATATTTAAAACATAGTTTCAAAAGTACCAAAAAGTCAGTGGATAGTATGGTGAAGTCTCCGACGATCCCCAAATTTGAGCTAGCTTTGAAATCACTATAACACATGGAAAAACAACAAAGTAAGCCATATAGCTTAGTAAGATCGCATGTTAACAATGAGCAACTATCATCATTCATTAATCATTCATATAATGGAAAACAATGTACAACAATTCTAATAAAGCTCAAGCTATCAAATGATCATTCATATACTTACCAAGGAACTCGTCAATTTCATAGTTTTCAATACTCAATTCATTTCCATACGTACCTGTACCGTCTCGTACTAATCTCATAATCAACCACATTATTCTTTTACCCGTTGAACCATTCGGAACAGAAGTAGGGTGCTCAAGGTTTCACTCAATAAGTACTTATACCATGGCCCGTAGCCAAATCAAGGGAACTTATCCGAAATTCTGATATCATGGCCCGAAGCCAAATTAGCCGATATGCATGGCCCAAAGCCAAATCGGTTTATCTCGTACACATACTGCTAAATCATGGCCCGAAGCCAACTCAAATATTCCTAATGACATGTCACTAGCATCCTAAACTATTCCTAAGGTTCAACTGGTGTTTCAACTGTTGAATTGTAACACCCCAAACTCGGCCTAGAAGTTAGGCCCGAATTTGGCGTGTCGCATTGAAGTGTTTTTCAAAAACCATGTTTTCATTGAAAACCCTTCTTGTTTAAAGGCTCAAGTAAAAACCCAGTTATGTTGGTTTATTTTTAAAATGTGGTACATTGAAAAATTATTAGTTTTAATCCCAGAACATCTTTTCGGTTATGGAAGCTGATTTTGAAAGTAATTGATTTACGAAAAAGATTAAGTCGTGAAACCATTTCGAAAATGTTGCGAAAACACAGTGTTGTTTTAAAAACAGTTAGCATTTTGGAAAACCGTGATTTACTTCTAACGGATATAATTCAAAGTAAAGAAAGACCCATAGTTAAAATCTAGAAACTTAAAGAGGCCTTATTACAACTCAAATCAAAATACTTGAATGTAAATAATCAAAACAGAAAACACAAGCAGTATGTGGCCTTTTCCGAGTCCCTCGCAGCATCGATCCATCTAAGGCTGGGGATTACCTGCACAGTTAAAAATGGGGTGAGTTTATGAAAACTCAGTGTGTAATCCCCTTGCTAGAGTAATAGTCAATATACAGAAATAGAAACCTAAACAGTCTGGGCCAAAGCCCTTTTAACACTAACAGTACAGTACAGTACAGATCAGAGCATACGTGGGCTAAAGCTCACTACAATATCATTTGGGTCACAGCCCATAACAGTATCAATTGAGCCTAGCCCAAACCAATAATAGAACAAGTGGGCCTAAGCCCAGTACAGTGACAGATCTCGTAACAGATATACAATAGTATGAGGATGCATCCTACCCCGATCCAACCAATACACCACCCGTACGAACCTTACATTTACGTGGGGATAAAATCGACCCACCCAGCCAGCACACCACTATTAGCACCGGTTGTGGCCCTAACCGAAATCGCAGTAAAGCTGCTAGTATATATATACGGCTCTAATCCTTCAGTAGCGATATTACAATTGGCAGAAAGCCATCAGTAACTGTATTATGTTTGGCACGTAGCCATCAGCAACGGTAATATAATTGGCACACAGCCTTGGGTAAATATGATCACACAGAGTCATCGGTATATATGTTAGGCACATAGCCGCAGGTAAATACGATTGCCACAAAGCCAAACTTAAGATGCCACAGAGCCATATTTAGGTTGGCACAGAGCCATAATCAGATTACGCGACTTTAAGCCGTTCGTCGGTCCACAATCGTCTCGGGCGATCCATGTGACCTTAACAGATCAATACTGGATCCACAGTCGTCATGCAACCCGTGCGACCCTATTAGAACTTCCTCCGTATCAATTTCCCAACCTTATGCAATATCTCGTGTATGTCATGCTCAATCGTTACATGTGTATGCAAAATGCCCATGCTCGGTAACAGTCATTTACACACATATTAAAAACATATCAGTCACACGGCCACAGTCAAATCAGTTAAAACACAGTCATATATTCACAGTTAGATCAGTCATAGTCCTAATCAGTCAGTTACCCGCAAAGGCAAAATAGTTATTGTACATTATAAGGGTATTTCGGTAATCCTACCCTTTAGTGGTATTTCAGTAATTCTACCCTACAGGGGTATTTTGATAATTCTACCCTACATGGGTATTTCGATAATTTCACAAATCGGGGGTATTTCGGTAATTTCACAAATCGAGGGTATTTTGGTAATTTCACAAATTTGAGGTATTTCGGTAATTTTGCAAATGGGGGTATTTCAGTAATTTTGCAAATTAGGGGTATTTCGGTAATTTTGCAAATCAGGGTTTTTCGATAATTTTGCAAGTCAAGGATATTTTGGTAATTTTGTAAACCGGAGGTATTTCAGTAATTTTACAACTCGAGGGTATTTCGGTAATTTTGCAAATTAGAGGTATTTTGGTAATTTTGTGGGGTATTTTGGTAATTTTACAAATCGGGGTCTCAGCGACCCAAGAGAAGGTTCACCATCGCCTCGAGCGACCTATGTAACCTAAACAGTCACAACGGTGTAAACGGGCCTAAGGCCCATTACTCGACCTAAGTGGGCCCACACGCTCGTATGGCCCAATTAGCCCAGAAATAGCCTCGACTATACAAACAACATAGTTCAAACCAATAAAAACCATATAACATGCATTTTATCAGTGTGAGGCCCACCAGTCCAGTGGGCCTGCACGACCCATTGCCCAAAAATGACCCTAACCATGTGGACTACACGGCTCGATCTAACATTTACCACAATATGTAAATTTAATCCATGTGGGGCCCACAGGCCCATTAGGCCCACACGGCCAATTTCGACCCATCGTGGCCTATAACAGCCTCTACAGTCCTACGCTTAAGATTTGTAGGCTCGAATCACCACACGTGCACGCTTGTGTGGCATCAAACGCCGTATTTCGGCTTTTTGACTTTTCGGCTTTTCAGCCGATCATCAACAGAGCACAAAGTTACACACATGATTGCAAGCTTTCGCAAAACCTTAGAACACCAACCTACACTTGACCCAAAAATTATAATCAGTCTTCCATGCATTAATGATCGAAAGCACTTAATCCCCAAAAAGATATTCACTACCACACATTGACTGAGTACCAAGTGATCTATTGCCCTTAGATCGCTGACTAAGGATTGATCACCCAGCTTTGGTACAACCTGCATTGTATCTTAACCTTTTTAACTATTACCATGAACGAAAAATAACTAGCACCGAAAGAACGACAACTTACCACTACGTAGAACTAAGAACGATCGATAGAAGAAATTGGCCTATACCCACACGCAAAAGTTGAGACGCTTGTACCCTTTTTTCATGAATCGGCAACATAGGAAGATGTTAGAAGAAAAGACCACAATGGTAGAGAGAAACAAGAGTAAACCAAGAACACTTACCGATTTCAGGAATACTTGCAAAACTTGAAACAGAGAGGGAAGGAAGCAGAAATTTGATCACCACCGAACTAATCAAGAGAAAAGAGAAAGATTCGGTTCACAAGCCACTAAGAAGCTGAAAGAAAAAAGGGGAGAGAATATATTCTGTAACACCCCTAACCCGTACCCGTCGCCAAATTAGGGTTATGAGGCATTACCGAACCCAACTCAGATCATCACAGTTATTCATTACAAATCATACTTGAAATTTATAATCAAAACCCTTTGACAATTTAGTCTCATATACAAGGACCAACTTAAACATGTTTCATATATCTACAGTTCAAAATATTTAACTACCAAATCTGAAGCAATGAAATATTTGGTACGTATTTAAGCAATTACTATTCACTTTATATATATAATAAGTATAAAGACATCAATTACTATAGTCAAATTTCAGCATTTTATTTCATGCCTTAAACACGAATGCATATTAACACGTATCAACTCATAGCATTTTTATTGGCTAACTAATCACATATATATAACATTTTGAACACTGTAACATAATCGAATCTACCCTTGATGATAATACAATATGCACATTATACCAGTCAAATATTCAATAACAAAACTGAAATATGAATAACTTATACCCATTTTCCCATTTTAAAACTTGCCTAAACCAACCATTTCAAATCATGATCTAGTACTTACAAAGGTTAACCTAAATGTTAAACACTTGACTAATTTAATACAACGCTAGCATTGCCATCCATCAACCATAAAGAAGCATAATGCAAATCTTGCATAAAAGAAAAGACCATAACCAAATCATTGAAACCAAACACATTCATCAAATAGTCAAGAACCATTAAGACTGAATTTTAAATAATTAATCAAGCCATTTTCGCATGGCTATTATATACAAACAAATCATCATTCGAACATTTAGTTAGCCTATACATGCCTTTGATTCAAAAACTAACTTTAAAATACCAAAAAGGGGTGATAATGTGGTTGACTCCTCGAACGATCCTTTGAGCCCGTAGCTTGACTGGAATCTATAATACAAAACAATGAACACACACGAAATAAGCTACTAGCTTAGTAAGTCTTAAGCATTATACTATATCTTTCAACCGTCTAAACATGAAATAAAATCAATTCATGACATTACATTTACATGTCTTACTTATAACACAACATAACAAAGTAATACTACTTTATTTAACTTGATAACTTTCAATTTTCTTAACAAATACATCAATTGCCGATTATACATAATAATCACATAGCTAAGTGTAACAATAAACCTACATGAGCATCTTTTATTTTTAAACACACTCATGTTTCGAATTTCAAATAACCACATGGCATATATCGTATACAAAATTCACAACCAAGTATATAACACTTTTCTTTCGTCATTTTATTTGCTCACTATCATAGCATATTTATATATGCATTTATAACACTAAGTATAATAGTACATACCTTGTAGCTGAAATAGCAAAGCCACTTTCAAAACTTAGGCTTTCTAGATTTGTTTCATGGCTTTAATACTATATAAATGAAATTCAAAATTGAAACTCACAGGTATAAAACCTGCTAGGCTTTAACCCGAATCACACACACCGGCACTAGGCCTGCTAGACTCAAGGTCCGAAGTTTAAACACCGGCATTTAGTCTGCTAGGCAATAAGCCTGAACTATTTCACCGGCACAAGGCCTGCTAGGCTCGAAGCCTGAAATAAATCACCGGCATATGGCCTGCTAGGCTCGAAGCCCGGATATCATCAGAATTAATCTTTCAATACACATTTCTTAATGCTAATATCACAAACAAAACATATACTTCATATTACATTCACATATCAAATCGAATATACTTATTCATATCACATTAACGAAATATATTCAATCCAATATATAATGCCCTCACATTCGGCTAATTCATACATTTACGCTTAAAATTACTAAATTCATTTACTTACCACGTTCATAAAAAAAAATTCTTTGATGTATATTTGCTTAAGAACTTACTTCGATAGTTGACCAATTAAGCTTCCCGGCTATTCGTTTAATTTTATTTTTCCCCGATCCAAAACATCCTCCTTTTGGACTTGATCTAAAAGATTCAAATTAAACTCATTCAACTACATATTCATTCAATTAAATACCAAATCATATAAGTGTACAATTTACTAATTTACCCCCAATAATTTCAATATTT
Source organism: Gossypium bickii (assembly GCA_025503065.1). Taxonomy (NCBI): domain Eukaryota; kingdom Viridiplantae; phylum Streptophyta; class Magnoliopsida; order Malvales; family Malvaceae; genus Gossypium; species Gossypium bickii. The sequence continues at coordinate 18,772,442 of CP106720.1, read as the reverse complement.
ACAATTTAATCCCCATAACTTTAAACACCAAATATCAAGAATTTAATTATCCCATTTAAGGGCCGAATACTCACCATTCTCATACAAGTCCTTACAAAACATTTTTTTTTTCATATTCTAACACCATTAATTTCACAAAGGCCGAATACTCATAATTGATTTCTTCATAATTCATGACCAAATATACTAACTAAATACATGTAAATATACATTCATATATTATTTTTTTATTTCAATATGTGACCATATATACAAGCTAAATAATCGTCGTATATACTCACTCCATTTTGGCCGAATATGAAGAGTATTATCAAGCTCAAATCAAAATAGATTCCATAGTATTTATACAACTTAAACCACTATTATTCATATCATCAAATTTCCTACTCAAGTCATTTTGTTTTTAAAACTAGACTAGACATTTTTCCATCAAGCACCACAACCCCACGAATACTCATCCATGGCCGAATCCAACATGCTTCAATCTCAACAGTTTTAACATGTTTTTGATAGTACTTAAGATCACCCACTCAAATATGTAAAAATTTTCTAAAACAAAACTGAAATACTTACCTTACTAACACATGCAATGGCCGAAAATGGAGATTCAAACTCCCTTCTTTTCTTTGTTAAAATTCGGCAGGATGAAGAAAGAAGATGGAAGGTGAGTTTTCTCTCATCTTTTCTTTGTTATTATTATAATCAAATTATAATACTAATGTCATGCCACTATCTAAAATAAATGAATTAAATAAGAAACTTAATCATCATACCGTCCATTACTATAAGAAATGGGGTATTTGACATGCAAGTCCAATCTTTCAAGGAGCAATTCAATTAAACCCTCCTACTTAATACAAGCTACTTTTATTATTTATTTCTATTTTATAATATAAAACATCCACTTAGTATTATTTTATTACACTAGCCGTCCACTATACAATCAAAATGGCTAATTTATCACTTCAATACCTACTTCAAAGAAGACAATTCAATTTGGCCACCAATTTTATAAAAGCTATTTTTTTTCCACTTGTTCGATTTAATCCTTTCACTTAAATTAAACACTCAAACGATAAAATTTTTATACGAAACTTTCACACATCATAAATCACATATAATTAGCACCAAAAATAATATTTAAAAGTTTTTTTAGACTCGAATTCGTGGTCCCGAAACCACCGTTCTGATTAGGGTCAAATTTAGTCTGTTACATATTCGGCTTAGGTGAAGAAAGGGAAAAGAAGAAAAACAAAAGAATAAAGAGGAAGGGAGAGGGAAGCAGAGATTCGGCCAACAAGATGCTTGAAGAAGAAGTGCTAAACCGAACAGAAAAAGTGCATGAATGGTTAAATGCAAGACAAAAAAAATGCATGAATGGTAAATGGAATTTTGGCACTCAAGAAAACCAAGACTATCCCAAAATGATGTCCAATTGCCGAAAAATGCACACAAAGGAAGCCCCTAGCCAAATATACATGGACAAGCTTCCTCAACTGGTTACAACTCTTCAAGTTTTAAATTCCTTGATTTCCTCCTCTTAATTCTCCTCCAAATCACCCAACTACCAACCACATCCCCTGTTTCTCTCTTCCCATCCAGCAGAGTTTTAGTCCAACTCTTCCACCTTCCCAGCTCAAGCAGCAAAATAAACACTTCCCTACTTATCCTAGGACTTGAACCTCAAACCACATAGATGCCCAACATGCCACTTGCCACGAGGCCACAAGCTCTTCTTGTGTCATTAACCAAACATTATTATTAATAAAGCCTAAGTGTCAGTGTCCAGGTCCATTTAGAAGAAAACCAAAATAAATTGCAAGGGCCAAGACTTGAACCCAGGCTCCCTTGCACCCTTAATGACACCACAACCACTAAGCCACGTGCTTCCTTATGTCATGTTTTCCCCAACAATATTCTTAAAGCCTAATTACTTACATTCAAGGTTTTATTCACCTAAAACCAAAATTTTCCTAAAGCCTAGGTTTGAACCCAAGACTTTTTCAATACTTCTCAGGACCCTTAACCACCAAAGTAGACATACTTTTAGGTTATTCATATGTACAACTAAATTCCAATTCCTCCGGCACGTAAAGCCCATTTCTTCTAGGCCCAAAATTTGGGGCGTTACATGAATCTTCATCAAATCGTTTCTGAACTCGTCCATAATCACATAATCACAATTCATGCTATATCAAATCATATAAATTACATTTCAAATGAAATTATAATAGACGAACTTACCTCAGATGTTAAATGGTTAATCGAGTCGATTAGTCGATAACTTTATCTTTTCCCTGATCCAAGTCCGTATTTCATTTTTCTTGATCTAAATATATTCAGAATTAACTTATTTAATTATATATCCATTCAATTTAGTCCAAAACCATTCTTTAAGGCACATTTACCCTTTTTACCCCTAAACTTTCACATTTTTACAATTTAGTCCTTATTGCATAAAAACACAAATTCATGCAATTAAGTCCCTACCCATGCTATCCGAATTTCCCTTATTACCATAGCAACCCATATTTTTCATTTATTTCACATTTTAACCACAAAGTTTCAACATTTCTCAATTTAGCCCCTAATTTGCATTTTCACTAAAAATCACTTAATGAAACTCGTAATACTCATAACAAATATTCATAATCTATCATCAAACATTAAAACTCATACATATTCATCAATGGCACCATTCAAAATCTTTAACAATTTTGCAAATTAACCCCTGGGCTAGTTAGTACTAGCTACAACGATCTCAAAAGCGTATAAATCATTAAAAACGGGAAAAAAATCACTCACCAATTGCACAAATAAGCTTGGCCAAAACCTAGCTTCAAAAATGGCTAATTCTCCTTGATAAATTCATCTAATGAAGATGAATGAATGCCTAATTTTATGTTTTGTTTTATTTAATTATAACTTAATTACTTATTTACCTATTTAACCTTATTACTAATTCAAAATTTCAATAATGTCATGCCACTATCGTCCACTATCCCATAAATGGTTTAATTACAACATAAGGATATTAAATTTAAGGTTCTATAGCTGTTAGACACCTTTAGCTATTATAACTCAAGTTTTACACTTTACGTGATTTAGTCCTTTTTATCAAATTGACCATTCAAACGATAAAATTTCTTTACAAAATTTTCACACAATCACTCAATCATAATGTAAACATTAAAATAATAATAAAATAATTATTTTGACCTCAAATTTGTTGTCCCAAAACCACTGTTTCGACTTGACCAAAAACGGGTTGTTACACTTATAGCAACATTGAGTAATTGTCTTAGTGGTGAATAAAGAGACAATGTAATTGACTTAGAGACCTGAGTTCCATTCCCTTTGCTCACATTTCTTTTTCATTTAGGCTTTGTGTTGCTCCCTTATATTAACCTTGGGTTAGTTATCATGTTTGTTATTTTATTTTTTATTTTTTTATATTGTAGAGTCTAATTACTCTTCTTTGCTATTGTCGTCCAACATTCTTCTTTCCCACTCTGTTTGTAACAACCCATTTTTACTGGTGTTAGAAACAGTAGTTTCAGAGCCACAATTTTGACCAGTGAGTTGATATTTTATTATTTATTTAATATTTATAAGTTTATTAATGTGTCGTATTAAAATTTAGTTAGGAAATTTTAATGTTTAGATAACTAATTGAGTAAAAATGACTAAATCGTAAAAGCTGCAAAAGTAAGCCATTATTAAGTTATATGTGTTAAATGGATATACAATCATGAAGGAAGGGTTTTAACTAGGAATTAAATCATAATACCTTAAGGTGGATGGTTAATGAATAGAAAATAATAAGTTATATGCTAATTTCAATTAAAATGTTGTCATCTTCTTTCTTGTTTTCATTTTCCACTGTTTCACCAATTTTGAAAGCTTGGAGGTTCGGTCGAATATAGTCCCTTACATTTAAGTCAATTTTTATTTCGTTTTTAGTAATTTTTATATATTTTTAGATTGTTGTAGCTTAATCTAGCTAACCTGGAGACTAATTTGGAAAGTTGTTAAATGTTTAAAATTTTACCATGAATGAATTTGTGATGTTTATGAATTTTTATGATAGTTTATTAAGCTTGATAGTTAAATAGAATTATCTTGTAAAGTGATTTTAGGTAATTTTAAAGTTTAGGGACTAAGTTGTTAAAATTGTAAAATATCATGTAATTTTTGTGATAAAATGATAAAATTGGACTGTTTAGGAACCATATAGAAATTGACACAAGAGTTTTTGGGCTAATTTGGGATGATTGTGAGAATTTCAGTTTTAGGGATTAAATTGAATAAAAAGTAAAAGTTTAGGGTAAATGTGTAAAATGTTATTAAAGGGTTAATTTCATAAATTTAAGTGTTTTAATATGTTTGATTTGTTTAATTGAATTAAACTATTATATTTAGATCAAGAAATGAACCAGATTGTTGATAAATGGGGTAAGGAAAAGTTGTCGAGTAATTGTTGTCGCGTGTTGTTATCTATCGTGTTTCGGTAAGTTTGTCATTTTCTATGTTTATAATTATTATACTTATTACGTGTCTAATTAAATGAAATTGAAATTTGTTGTGATGAATTTGATGTTTTATGAAATGGAAGTATAAAGTTGAGTTGAAATTTCTTGAAAAAACAATATAAGCCCGTGTGAACTTAATGCATAGTCGTGTCGATGTATTTAGCAAGCTTCGTTCTGATGTGTTTAGCAGGTACTATATATTGGTGATGGATACTGTACTGATGACTTAAGGTCTTGCATGTGTTGCGAATTCTCTAAAGCTTGTGTGAGCAGCATCATGTATCGATTAATGTCCTTATATTGGCTATTAGGAGCATTTTCCTCGTGTATCCGAAGTTGATTTGCTATGGTTCTTCGGGTAAAACAGTTATCTCTTAGAAGGAAAATGGTATGAGATATTTTGATAATTTGTATCTTAGTGTATGGTTATTTGACACATTATGTTTTGATGATATGATTCTTCCAAGTTTATGTATTTTGGGAAGTTGAACAATGATATATGGCCAGGGTTATTAATTTCATGTTTTGTATGTTTTATAATTAGTTAACATGTATGAGTTGTTTTGGTTACAAACTTACTAAGCTTATTGAAGTTTACTTTCTTTGGTTTCCTTCTTGGCAAATCATCGGACTTTTGCTATTGATTGGAACCTTGTGGAAGATCACATTATCTGAAAACTTATTCAGTAGCTATTTGTTTATTTTGGCCCAATTATGAGGGGCATGTAAATAGGGTTTCTTTATGTATATGTTTTAATCATTTAGGTAATGACTTATATAAACTTGAATTATTGTTTGTTTTGCCATTGGTATTTTGGTTGATAAAGTTGACATAAGATGCCAATGAATTGGTAGCTATATTTTGGTACTTTAATATAAATGGTCATTGTGAGTATGTTATGTCATAGATGGAAATAGTGTATATGTGAATGTGATGGTAGGTTGAATGGCTAATTTTGTTGTGGAAGTTTTGGATCTTAAATGGTTGTTACATTTGAGTTTGCATGATTGAAGTTATTTTATTGAATTGTAGTGCCAATGAGGGCATATTGGTTATGCACACAGTTTGGATGTGAATGGTTATGTTTTGGCAAAATTATGACACATTTTAGTGATGTTTAGATTTGGTTTAGTGCATGACTTGAAAGCCAAGTTTGTGTGGTGGAATTGCTGTAACGACCCAATAGTCATGGGTATCGAAAAGTGTATTTTCGGGTCTCCATTTTCGAAAAATGGATTCGTAAATATTTTTAATAATTACGAAGATAGTTGTGTGATTAATTAGGTTTTGGTTAGGTGAATTTGTCTAAATTAAGAGTAATTAGGTATAAGGACTAGATTGTAAATAGGACAAAAGTTGAATTATAGAATAGAGAAAAGTTAAGAGACTAATTAAGTAATTAAACCTAAAATTTACAAGTGTATGGTAAATGTAAATTCCATGTGTGTAAATAATAAACATATATTTGTAATTATTATATATTTACTTATTATTTAAGTAATTATTATTTAATATAATATAATAATATAATAATATTATAAACATAAAAACAAAATAAATAAATAAAGAAACAAAAGATAGAAAAAAGAAACAAAATTGGGAACAAAACAAGGGAAAGAAAGAAGAAAAAAGAAAGAAATAAAGAAAAAGAAAGGGAAAAACTAGGGTTTTAATGTTCAAAGTTTTATTGGTAAGTCAATTTAGCCCCTTTGCTTGTCATTTTGATGTTCTTATAATCCTAGAATAAAATACTACTTGATTGATGTTGAAATTTTAGAAGATAGTGAATTTTTAGATGTTGTTCATGTAGAATAAATAGAAGAATTAGGGGTTAAATTGATAGAGTTTCAAGTTAGAATTGAGAAAAGGATTGAATTGTAAAATAAATTATAAGTTTTGAAGTAATAGGGATTAAATTGGGAAATTTCAAAATTTAGGGATTTGTGGTGAAATTAGAGAGTTAATTTTAGTTTTAAGTGGTAGATGAATAAAAATAAAGAATAAAATATTGAAGAAAATAAAGTTAGATTTGATTAAGGATTAAATTGGAATTTAGGCAAAAGTTGTTTATAAATTGAAATATTCAATGTGAAATTATGTGTATTGATAATTTTAAATTGTTTTAATTTCCGTAGCTAACATTGTGCCGGAGAACTCGGCTAAGAAAGGAAAAGACAAAGTCAACGAGGGGTGACTTGGAAATTACGGTTTGTTTTTCTATAATCCGAAATTAATATTTATTTGTTGAATTTATTATTTAATATAATGGTAAGTAAAATTGAGGTGAGTATTGGTATTGTGGTATTAAATTGAATTGAATTGAATTAAATTCATGAGTATAAGTGATTGTTGATATTAAATTGAATATATGTGAATTCGTGATTGATATGATATTTGAGTATTGGAAAAATTGTGGTATTTAAAGTGATTTGAAAACCCTTTTAATTGTATCGGGCTGAGTCGAATATAGTTGGCACGCCATAGGATTGGAAGTGTTCAGGGATACTCCGACTTCAAGTCGATGAGACACTAGGTGTCAAATTGTTACTTCGGATAAATTCGATGAGGTACTGGGTACCAACTTACTTCGGCATGGACGATGAGACACTGTATGTCAATCTATTACTTCGAATTATTTGATGATGCATTGGGTGCCATTCTGGTGTGTTTTGGTTGGATCCGTGTATCTGCCAAAATCCAAGTTTTATTAGTAGGGGTGAATAGATGAATTGGCAAATTTGGTCGATATGAATGATATTGAATAATGAAATGAAATATGGTTAGAGATATATGAATTGAAGATTTGTGAATTGAATTTGAACAACCAATATTATAGGTCAAAGTGATATGTGTTGACATTGTGAAAAGCTATCTGGGATAGCAACTGATCGAAAGTGAATGTGTTATAAATGATTTAGGTATGAATTGTTTATTGTATAATTATTGTATTTGTATGATTGAATGTGTAAATAACATAAATTTTATATTTAAAGTATTCGGATTATAGAAATACCACTAATTTTATACTCAGCATACGGTTTGTTTCCGTCCGCAGGTTAGATCAAAGTCAAATTGCCGAATCAGCATCCAAAGTCGATCCTGAACTCAAAGTGGTGAAGTAAATTTCTTTTTGGTAATGGCATGTACCTAGGATGTTTTATGTTGATCATTTTGGAGAATGTTGTAAATGATATTATAAAATGATAATTGGTTGGTTATATATATATATTATGTTGAGTTAACAATGTAGTATGTTTAAGTGAATATGTAAATGAATTTGAAATAGGCAAATATTTGGGTTGAAATGGCATGATATCAGATTTACTTCAATGTTTTATAATTGAATTGTTTCGATAGAAATATGTAAAGTATTTATATAGGCACATTGGTTAGGCACTTAGATTGTCTATTTTGACATGATTGAGGGAGTTTCATTGTGTTTTGAAGTGGTTGACTAAATGGTTTTTGAATTGCTTGATGTTTAAGATTTGCAGGGTTGGTAAACTTGATGTATAAGGCTCATTTTGAGTCCACACGGCCTGGCACACGGGCGTGTCACCAGACCGTGTGAGACACACGGCTAGCACACGGGCGTGTGACCAGACCGTGTGAGAAACACGGCTAGCACACGACTGTGTGGCTTGGCCGTGTGAGGTAAGTCAGAGAGTTACATGGGGTCAGACACGGCCTAAAGCACGGGCGTGTTTAAGGGCACACGGGCGTGTGAGCCCTGTACTTAGGAAAAACTTTGAAATTTCACGAAATTTTTTTTTGAACTTCCAATTAAGTCCCCATTTTTTTTAATACGTGATTTGGGCCTCGAGGGCTCAATAAAGGGACATTATGATTAAATTATGATGTGTATGTTTATATTATTATATGATTGTTTGTATTTTTCTGAAATGTTTGGTAATGCTTCCTAACACTGTTCCAGCGACGATAAGGGTTAAAGGGTGTTACATTTAGTGGTATCAGAGCTCTTCAAGCTTAGCCAATTTTCGGACTAAATCGAGCTTGAAATTGAGTCTAGAGGTACATGCCATAATTGAGTCAGTTAAGTTGGGATTTGGATGTTGATATATATTGTTTATTTCTATTTTATAGTTAAAGATGTCGAATGAATATATTGCTGATACTAATCAAGAAGTGTATACTGGAGACGATGAATCAGATAAATTAGATGAATCAGAGTCTGCAATACCGAGTGTAAACCTAGTAGGTAATCAACCACCTAATATTGAAAGAGGTAATGTTAGAGAAAGGGATGATTCATAGTTACTTAGGGTTATAGCTGATACCCTTTAACGAGTAGAAAGAACTGCATCTGCTACGAGATCTGCTCCTACTACCCGACGAGCCCTGACGTAAGTACGGTGCGACTGAATTTCTGGGTTTAAAAGGAGTTGATTCATCTACAATTGAAAACTGGATTGAAGCTACAAAAAGAATTCTGCAGCAACTCAAGTGTACTCCACGGGAAAGTTTATTATGTGCTGTATCTTTACTGCAATGGGAAGCTTTTGTTTGGTGGGAATCAGTAATACGACATGTACCGCCAGAACAGGTAAATTGGGATTTCTTTCAAAGATAATTTCAGAAGAATTATGTGGGTGAATTGTACATTAATGACAGAAACCAAGAGTTCTTGATGTTAAAATAAGGTGAGATGTCAGTAGTTGACTATGAACGAGAATTTTCGCAACTCAGTAGATATGCAGCTGAATTGGTGCCAACCGAAGTTGACAGTTGTAAGCGATTTTTGCGGGGTTTACGTGATGAATTAAAGGTACAACTGGTATAACATAAAATTTCAGAATTTGTAGATTTGGTTGAGACGGCAAAGATGGTTGACCAAGTATTGGGTCTTGATAAAAAGTCTTAAAATACTCGTTCATTTGGGAAACGTTCTGGAGCTACCAGTTCAAACCCACAACCTAAAAGATTAAAAGAATCTCATGGTAGTTGGAGATCGAGTTTTAGATCAGACAGAGGTGATAAAAACTGTGGAAGGCAGATGATAGTTTCTTTTGGTAGTGTACGAGGTCCATCACGGGATACTTAAATTCTAGATTGTGAACACTGTGGGAAAAAACATAGAGGTGAATGTTGGAAATTGACTTGAGATTGTTTCTGTTGCGGATCTACAGAGCATTTCATTAGAGACTATTCGAAAAATGAAAATGCTGCACCTATTATGTAACACCCCAAACCCGGCCCATACGCCACGGCCGAATTTAGAATGCCACTGTGGAAAATGTTTGAAAAATATTTTGACTTAGAGTGAAAACATAAAAAATTATTTTCTTTAATAAAACATTGTATATTTATAATCCCAAATAAAATCAAGTTGTTACAAATCCTTCGATTTGTAATTTTAACATATATCTTTAAGATATGAGTTACTAAAAATAAAGCATATCCAAATAATAAAAATTTTTAATCCATTTTAAAACATAATAATAAACTTCAAATCCTTTAAAATGGCCCTTATTACAATAACCAAATATTCGCAAATTTTGAAAATATATAATATATAAAATAAGGAAAATAACTTCTGCATGGGCCACCTCGTATCCACTCCAACCCGGCCCAAGCTTTATGCATCACTGTAAGGTTTGAGAAAATTGGGTGAGTCAACGGACTCGGTGCATAATTATTACACATGTCCCCACATATGGGCTTGGCCCAATTCCACTGATCCACATACATAAATATGCAAAATGAAGCCCAACCCAACCTAGTGTCCATCCGTTACACCTACCTTAGCAGACCCCCTGCCCAAGGCCGTGGCTAATCCACCGATCAAATAATGATCCTCATATCTTACCTTGGCAGACTTGCTGCCCAAGGCTGTGGCTTAGCCACCGATCACATAGTGATCCACATATCTGTATCCACGAGGTGACTCGAGGTCATCCTCAATCTACGGTGATGCACACAGCTATCATCCGCCGAGATGGGCACCTAGCCAACACCTCCCTTGATGAAGCACATAGCCACCATCAAGCGCCAATGTAGCACAAGGCTAACATCAGACCACGTACATAATGTACACCCTTTCCTTCGATAGCCACATCCCAAGTCCCATGTATCATGCCACAATATCATTAAAATTAGCATATATCACATGCCATCACATTTTCATACATGTATCATATGTAAATTAAAGTTATAAAATACTAACCTTGTCAATTGATTACCCAACATGGACATCCACCCTTTTTAGCCATTAATTCGGTTACCATGCACATCATATACATATTTATATATATAACACATACACACATCAAGAGAACAGTGCGATAACTACGCACCTGATAACAGTGAGAACTATACTTTCACGCTCGTCGATACCTAAATATTTATCACTCTTGATTAGAACACTAATATTCATAAAACTATACAAATGATAAGTAATCTAAATCCTTACCCTCGGAATCCCGAACAACAACTATATGCAATTTCACTCTAATTGATGGTTCATAACCCGATGAAAAACCACGAACAAATAATGGTTCGGGGGTACGTACGACTTCAAATAATCGATCTTTGCTGGCAAAGGGTCCACATCCCGGTGGAAAGTCTCGGACTCCTAACACAGCCCTTCGTTTGAAATTTGAGGGTATAGCAGAACCACCCCTCTTCCAAACACTATTTACCGCTCTTTTCAAACCCATATGAATGCCCAAAATCTAACGTTCACGGGAGAAATAGATGAAGAAATCGGCTAGATGGTGATGTGTTTCGGCTTTACCAACATAACAAGAGAAAGAAAAGAGAGATAGTAGGTTTATGGTGTTGCGGCAATGGTGAAAATGGAAGAAAGAAGTTTCGGTCTTAGCAAGGTAAAAGAAAAGAAAAAGAATAGGGATGAAACACAAAAATAGAATCGGCAAAGATGAGGAGAAAGAGAGAAGAAATGAAAAGTAACAAATGACTTTTATGGTCAATGAGTGATTCGGCCAAAGTATACAAATGAAAGATAAAAGAAGAAATGTGGATTTTGAACAATATGAAAAAGAGATATAAGAACAAGAGAGGTTGTTTTTGGCTACAAAGAATTAAAAAATGAGAGGGAGGTTCCAAAGAAGATTCGGCCAAAAGCCTAAGAGGAAAAATCAACAACACCAATGGACATTCGGCTATGGCTCACTTTGGTGCATTAGAGAAAAGTTGGTAAAGTTCAAAGGGTTTTTGGTTAAGACACAAAACAAAGAAAGAAGGCCAAAACTACAACAAAATTCACCTTATTGCCAAGAACATATTCGGCTAAGGAGGAGAGCTTTGGGGAGGAAAAGAAAAATGCAAAAGATGCACAAAAAGCACAAAATGCTAAAATTGGCCAACTAAACCCCCCCAAATTCCTATCAACATTCGGCCACCCCCTAGCCACACATGCCGTCCACATACATGAACAATTAGCCATAGGAGAGTTTCCAAAACAACTCTCCAACATTCAAGCCTTTTGTCCCCCCATCCTTCCATAAATCTTAAGATTCCTTTCCCAAAGTTCAAGCTTTCCTAAACTAATTATTCAACTTGCCATAAAAATTCAAAGTCCAACTTACCTTAATTAGAGCTTGACCGACACTTAATGCTAGGATACATAAAAATAATGTCGTCAAAATGTATTCCATGATACTCGAACCACTTCCCTCAAGCAACCATCTATGCGCCAAAGCCAGCTTGCCACTAACTCCTCATGTGCTTTAATTTAACACCTAAATTAACTTAAGTGTCAGGTTCACTTAATCCACTTCACTAAATTCTTCAAACTAAAAATTATTCTAACTTCATAAAATAAATCCAAGCCTTCACAAAACTATACTAAGCACATAATAAAAATCATACTCGAGCTAACACAAGTAACAAGATGATACTCAAAATTTTTCCTAAAGCCCAAGGTCCAATTGGCCCAATCCTACTAGGCTCAATTTCGAGATGTTACAGTTCTACCCTCCTTAAAGAAATTTCGTCCTCAAAATTTCCAACTAACTAACAGTCGTACATCCTATCTCACCACACTATGCTCTTGCTACGCACTCTGATCTTAATAAAACCAATATACTTTCTAAGTACAGTCTCCAAGTTCACACTCAAGGTTCTAGATACTTCACTAGCGATGGTTCCGACACAGCCATTTTGCTTCTACCGCGTCCACGACAACCACGTCCCCTAGAACTCATATCTAACATCGCGATTTAATCTGATTAAGAAGTTTTATGCATTAATACTTTTGTTCCACTTGTTTATGCGCGAACTATTTTATGAAACAAAGTTTTCAGAAGTTGTTCTTTCGATCAATCAAAATTTCTAGTTCAAGTTCACTATTCTAATTTAGAGAATCACACTCACATTCATCAATAAAAACACATCCATTCATCCGAGACACTTTCTTGAGCATTCCATCCATTTTCCCACCCAGGGGTAAATTCGTCATTTTTCCTATAAGGGTATTTTGGTAATAAATCGGGGTGAATTTGAAAATCACAAAAGTCATTTCAAAAATTTCCAAACTCGTGGGTATTTTGAAAGAAAGATTTTCCAAATCAAGGTATTGCAAAAATTTCGGAAATCGGAGTTATTTTGGTAATTTTGGAAATCAGGGGCATTTTAGAATTTTTTTTTTTCCAAATCAGGGTATCTTACTATTTTGTAAAATAGAAGTTTTTGGTATTTTTGTAAAGTAAGAATGTTTTTACAAAAGTCGTGGGCAGTATGGTAATTTTATAAACCAAGGGCATTTTGGTAATTTTACACCCAGGGGTATTTGGGTAATTTTGTAAATCAGAAATATTTCGAAAAAAATTTTCCAAGTATAAAATGGTTTTACAAATCAAAGGAGTAATTTTGAAAACTTAAGGTTTTTATAAAACAGTATGACTAGTCCCTTTCGGGTTTTAGTTATCGGTTTAGCCCGTGAATAAGTCCTCTTGGTTAGGGTGAACCGTTACTACGCACCAGGTAGGATTCGAGTGGAGAGGAGGTGAGTCACTAGGACTGCTTAAATACCAAGCTCCCATCGAAACCAATCCTAGACATGCGCACAATGGTTGCCACACCCTAACTCGGCGACTTAGTCACAGGTTTGTTTAATTAGGCATTTAAAGTTTTATGCAATTCTGTGTTGGAGTAAGCTAATCCTAAAGTTCAATGACTTAATATACTAATCTACGTTCCCATCATACCCACATACCAATCATATAATAATTCACACAACAATTAGAGGTACTTACCTGGTGGACTTCGGGTCGGAGATACAGGTGCCATGCCAGAATAAACCTAAAAAATTTATGAAAGCCCAAATCTTTGAAAAGCCCATCTTAAGAAAATGTTTTTGGGCCCAAAACCCTAAAAGCCGAGTTTTGAACCAGGCTCTGATACCAATTTGTAACACCCCAAACCCGGCCCATACGCCACGGCCGAATTTAGAATGCCACTGTGGAAAATGTTTGAAAAATATTTTGACTTAGAATGAAAACATAAAAATTTATTTTCTTTAATAAAACATTGTATATTTATAATCCCAATAAAATCAAGTTGTTACAAATCCTTCGATTTGTAATTTTAACATATATCTTTAAGATATGAGTTACTAAAAATAAAACATATCCAAATAATAAAAATTTTCAATCCATTTTAAAACATAATAATAAACTTCAAATCCTTTAAAATGGCCCTTATTACAATAACCAAATATTCGCAAATTTTGAAAATATATAATATATAAAATAAGGAAAATAACTTCTGCATGGGCCACCTCGTATCCACTCCAACCCGGTCCAAGCTTTATGCATCACCTGTAAGGTTTGAGAAAAATTGGGTGAGTCAACAGACTCAGTGCATAATTATTACACATGTCCCCACATATGGGCTTGGCCCAATTCCACACAGTCAACATACATAAATATGCAAAATGAAGCCCAACCCAACCTAGTGTGCATCCGTTAAACCTACCTTAGCAGACCCCATGCCCCAGGCTGAAACACCCCACACCCGGCCCACGAGCCTGAACCGGATCTGGTATGTTCCTTAAGAAAAACGGTTTTGAAATTCTTGGTTACTTAGAGAAAGTTTGTGTAATTTTGAGAAAAATATTGGTTTGGGTTGGGCTTAGATTGAAAGCCCACTTGCCTTACTTAAAAAAAATATTTACTTAAGCTTAAATATAAAATAGTTCATAGCATAGTAGTTAAAGAAAATAAAAGTAACTAAATAAAACTATGGCCTTTTCGGCCTTATTACATCAATAATCCCCAAACTTCAAAAAAAAAAAAACTTAAAATACTTAATAGAAATGAAGTCCTAAATTTAAAAATCCTTTCTTGCTGTGCATGGCCACCTTTAGCTCCTGCCGACCCGGTCCATTATTGCTCATTACCTGAAAAATAGTCCCACAAAGGGGTCAGTCAACAGACTCAATGTGTACACAAACTAACAATCAACAAATTCAGGCATACATGTTCATATCGAAGACATATTCATAAAAAAATGATGCAACCCAAACCCAAGCCTAGTTATCCATCCGCTACACACCACCCGTACCTGCCAATCACACCGTGGGGACTACTAAGTCAACCCTCCATCCGCTACACACCATCGAAGGCAGTCGCTGCAGTCGACGTGCTCATCGCCCATATAATTTGTGTCATTAGACACCATATTCAGATAATGTAACCGAAGTTACCAAATTCAGATAATGTAACCGGTTACCATATTCAAATTATGTGACCGTAGTCACCATATTAGATTAGTGAGACCAAGTCAACACCTTCTTCCCTTTCACATATATCCCAAAATGCCCCACATATTATTATATCATGCATAACATTCTTATTTCTCATTCATGTTACTATTTACATGTTCAAAATATATCATATTAAGTAATCCTATCAGAAGTAGGAAACGTGCACTGGTACTCTTTACCACATTTGTGGTACTTAGCCACATTCACATTCTTATACATATTCATATATTAAAATAATTATTGCCATAATATATTGAAAGTTAGTGTGAGTACACACCTGATTTGCTTAGTAAGTTCCTTGATATCCCGAAGAAATCAATCTGTTGCTTTAGATCTCAATCCCTATATTCGGCCAAATTATTTAAACACATAAATAAACCTTTTTGACCTTAAAACCAAATCCTAGTAGGATTTGTATTTCTAAAGAATAAACCTTGGCTGATTGGATCTATGGACTTACCTTAAAATTTCCAAATCCCGAATGTAATCCTTGCCTTGTATGTCTGTCGAAATTCCTATAGTTTCATGTTAGACTTAAATCTCACATATAATCCATAACTTTGACCAAATATGTGTAGATCTTACCTTAGATTCTTAAATCCCGAATGATCTCTTCCTTGTAGTTGATAGCACTAGAAATCCCGAAACACTCCTTATAGTTTCGACCACAAAAATAATAACATTAGCCTCTATGTTTGACTTAAAGAGGAGAATAATCGATAACCACAAGATTCTTACCTTTTGAATTCGACAGATCTTTCCTGACATTGCTTCAGAGATTCGGCTTTGGCAGAATTTCGGCTTTTGATGCTATAAAGAATTCGGCTAGGTTAGATTGTGTTTTTGGTTTTTAAAAAAGAAGAAAAGAAAAGAGAGAGGAGGCTAGGGAATTCGGCTAGACAAAAGAAAAGAGAAGAGAACCCTAAAAATTTTGGCAGAGATGAGGAGGAAGCAAAAATTGATGAGTAGCCCTCCGCCTTCCTTTTATAGCAGAAATTATCGGCTAGGAGTCCCTTACTTGGCCACACTCCTATCTCGATAGCTTTATCTTTTATTTATCATAAATAAAAGAGTTTAATCCATTATTTAACTCCTCTGAATAATCCTAAAAAAAAATCCTCTATTATCTTCATAAATTGCCGAATTTTAAAGGGATTTAAACTCCCTTTTTTTCTAGAAGCCTTGCCGTCCACTCTTAGCCTTTTGGAAGCAAAAATAAAACTTCATTTATTTGCTTCCCTTGTGACTCGAACCCAGGCCCATGCCTCTTGCACATGGCGCCATTTCCATAGCCCCTAAGTGCCATCTTTGTGCCACTTTTCCTAGCCTTTGTTTGTGTGTCAAATTTCACCAACTTTTTCTTTTAGGGCCTCCTTGCCCTAATTTCCTATTTTAAACTTTAAAATTTGACATTTCTGCATCATTTCTAAGTTTCTAAAATTTTCGATCGGCTCTGTTTACTTGCCATTTTCTTACATTTCCAAGTTTCCTAAAATGTATACTTTCCATTTTTGGATCATTTCCATTTTCATTTCTTAGTTTCCAAAAATGTGTACTTTCCATTTTTGAACCATTTCTTACATTTCTGGTTTAGTAAAATGTTCATGTCCTAATGCATTTCCAAGTTTCCAAAATGTTCGAGTTTCCAAAATGTTCATTTCCATTTCCATGCATTTTCATACATTTCTGAGTTTCCAAAAATATTAAAAATTTATTCATAATGCTTAAGACTTGTCATTTCATACAATTAAACCGAAAATGCATAGGCCCTTTCCAGGATGTTACAAAGGTCGTAGCTAATCCACCGATCAAATAATGATCCTCATATCTTACCTTGGCAGACTTGCTGCCCAAGGCTGTGGCTAAGCCACCGATCACATAGTGATCCACATATCTGTATCCACGAGGTGACTCGAGGTCATCCTCAATATACGGTGATGCACACAGCTATCATCCGCCGAGATGAGCACCTAGCCAACACCTCTCTTGATGAAGTACATAGCCACCATCAAGCGCCAATGTAGCACAAGGCTAACATCAGACCACGTACATAATGTACACCCTTTCCTTCGATAGTCACATCCCAAGTCCCATGTATCATGCCACAATATCATTAAAATTAGCATATATCACATGCCATCACATTTTCATACATGTATCATATGTAAATTGAAGTTATAAAATACTAACCTTGTCAATTGATTGCCCAACATGGGCATCCACCCTTTTTAGCCATTAATTCGGCTACCATGCACATCATATACATATTTATATATATAACACATACACACATCAAGAGAACAGTGTGATAACTACGCACCTGATAACAGTGAGAACTATACTTTCACGCTCGTCGATACCTAAATATTTATCACTCTTGATTAGAACACTAATATTCTAAAACTATACAAATGATACGTAATCTAAATCCTTACCCTCGGAATCCCGAACAACAACTATATGCAATTTCACTCCAATTGATGGTTCATAACCCGATGAAGAACCACGAACAAACAATGGCTCAGGAGTACGTACGACTTCAAATAATTGATCTTCGCTGGCAAAGGGTCCACATCCCAGTGGAAAGTCTCGGACTCTCGACACAGCCCTTCGTTTGAAATTTGAGGGTATAGCAGAACCACCCCTCTTCCAAACACTATTTACCGCTCTTTTTAAACCGATATGAATGCCCAAAATCTAACGTTCACGGGAGAAATAGATGAAGAAATCAGCTAGATGGTGATGTGTTTCGGCTTTACAAACATAACAAGAGAAAGAAAAGAGAGATAGTAGGTTTATGGTGTTGCGGCAATGGTGAAAATGGAAGAGAGAAGTTTCGGTCTTAGCAAGGTAAAAGAAAAGAAAAAGAATAGGGATGAAACATAAAAATAGAATCGGCAAAGATGAGGAGAAAAAGAGAAGAAATGAAAAGTAACAAATGACTCTTATGGTCAATGAGTGATTCAGCCAAAGTATACAAATGAAAGATAAAAGAAGAAATGTGGATTTTGAACAATATGAAAAAGAGATATGAGAACAAGAGAGGTTGTTTTTATCTACAAAGAATTAAAAATGAGAGGGAGGTTTCAAAGAAGATTCGGCCAAAAGCCTAAGAGGAAAAATCAACAACACCAATGGACATTCGGCTATGGCTCACTTTGGTGCATTAGAGAAAAGTTGGTAAAGTTCAAAGGGTTTTTGGTTAAGACACAAAACAAAGAAAGAAGGCCAAAACTACAACAAAATTCACCTTATTGCCAAGAACATATTCGGCTAAGGAGGAGAGCTTTGGGGAGGAAAAGAAAAATGCAAAAGATGCACAAAAAGCACAAAATACTAAAATTGGCCAACTAACCCCCCCAACTTCCTATCAACATTCGGCCACCCCCTAGCCACACATGCCGTCCACATACATGAACAATTAGCCATAGGAGAGTTTCCAAAACAACTCTCCAACATTCAAGCCTTTTGTCCCCCCATCCTTCCATAAATCTTAAGATTCCTTTCCCAAAGTTCAAGCTTTCCTAAACTAATTATTCAACTTGCCATAAAAATTGAAAGTCCAACTTACCTTAATGCTAGGATACATAAAAATAAAGTCTTCAAAATGTATTCCATGATACTCGAACCACTTCCCTCAAGCAACCATCCATGCGCCAAAGCCACCTTGCCACTAACTCCTCATGTGCTTTAATTTAACACCTAAATTAACTTAAGTGTCAGGTTCACTTAATCTACTTCACTAAATTCTTCTTCAAACTAAATATTATTCTAACTTCATAAAATAAATCCAAGCCTTCACAAAACTATACTAAGCACATAATAAAAATCATACTCGAGCTAACACAAGTAACAAGATGATACTCAAAATTTTTCCTAAAGCCCAAGGTCCAATTGGCCTAATCCTACTAGGCTCAATTTCGGGATGTTACATATTACGTCTCAGAGATCTGTGCCTACTTCTAGAGGTCGAGGATCAGGCAGAAGTAGTTCATTTTCTAAAGGTGGTGCTAGAAGAGGAAGTGATGTTGCTACTCAACAATCAGAGGCTAGAGTACCGGCTTGAGAATATGTTGTACGGACACGTGACGAGGGTAATGTACATGATGTGGTGACAGGTATATTTTTATTGCATTCAGAACCTATTTATGCTTTAATAGATCTGGTATCTTTACAATCATATGTTAATACAAAATTGGTTGAGTTGGGAAATTTAAAATCTGAAATGTCTAGAGTATCAATAGCGGTGTCTAGTCCATTAGGGCAAACTGTGTTAGTGGATCAAGTATGTCGAAGGTGTCCATTAATGATACATAATAGAATTTTCTCTGTTGATTTGTTGATAATGTCGTTTGGTGATTTTGATATAATACTGAGAATGGATTGGCTTACTGAGCATGGGGTAATCTTAGACTGCTGTAAAAAGAAGTTCACTATTCAGAGTGAAAGTGGTGACACAATTGAGGTGAATGGTATTCGAACCAGTGGGTCGACTCGTATCATTTCAGTGATTCAGGCTAATGAAATTGTTCATCAGGGTTGTACAGCTTTTCAGGCTTATGCTGTTAATTTAGATTCTATTGAAAGTCAATGCTGTAAAATCAGGACTGCTTGTGAATTTCCTGATGTATTTCCTGAAGAATTGCCGGGATTACCACCTGATCGAGAGGTTGAATTTGCAATTGAAGTTTATCCTGGTACAGTTTCGATATCAATATCTCCATACCGTATCTCACCTACAGGTTGAATTTGCAATTGAAACCACAGTTGCAGGATTTACTGGATCGAGGATTTATACGTCCTAGTATTTCACCTTGGGGAGATCCAGTGCTGTTTGTTAAAAACAAAATGGTTCAATGTGGTTGTGTATTGATTATTGATAATTGAATAAGGTGACTACCAAGAATCGATACCCGTTACCTCATATTGATGATCTATTCGACCAGTTGAAAGGAGCTTCTGTATTTTCAAAGATTGATTTAAGATTGAGTTACTATCAGTTAAAGGTGAAAGAAAGTGATGTACCGAAGACAGCATTTCGTACAAGGTATGGTCATTATGAATTTTTAGTTATGCCTTTTGGATTAACTAATGCTCCAGCTGCTTTTAGGGATCTTATGAACTGTATTTTTCAACTGTACCTGGATCAGTTTGTGGTGGTTTTCACTGGTGATATTCTAGTTTATTCAAAGTCTGAATCTAAACATGAGCAGCATCTCAGAATTTTTTTGCAAATATTACGAGAAAAAAAGATATATGGGAAGCTTAGTAAATGTGAATTCTGGTTATCGGAGGTTGTTTTCTTGGGACATATGGTTTCGACAGATGGAATTAGAGTTGGTTTGAAAAAGATTGAAGCGATTGTCTAGTGGAAAACATCGAGAAATGTGTCAGAGGTATGTAGTTTCCTTGGACAAGCTAGTTGTAACACCCCTTACCCGTATTCAACGCTGTAACAGGGTATGAGGCATTACCTGATATACAACACAAACATTCATACAAATCGAATCATAAAATTTGCATCCAAATTAAAACCATCCATATTTTATCATAAATTCCCTAATACGAGCCTAAGAGGACCAAAACATGCATTGGAAATGGTTTGGGACTAAATCGACAAATCAGGGAATTTTTATGAAACTTAGCAAATTTTTGCTAAAAGCAGGGCTCACACGCCCGTGTGACCCTGGGACACGCTTGTGCTTTAAACCGTTTTCGATTTAGGGTGCTCTCTGACTCGTGCCACATGCCCGTGTGCTAGACCCCGTGGTTAATTAATTTAATCCGAATTAGGTGCAGGTTTCACACGACCGAGACACACGCCCGTGTTCTAGGCCGTGTAGCACACACGGTTGAGACAAACGCCCATGTGCTATATTCTGGACATTTTGTTTTTCAAAATTAAGGTGCAGGGGACACATGGCCGGAACACACGCCCGTGGGGCAGGTCTAGACACACACGCCCGTGTGTCTACCCGTGTGGACGAAAATAAGGCTATTTACCAAGCCATTTTGCCACCCTCACTTGCACATACCTACACAACATTACATGGCACAAATCCAAGCATATAGATGCAATCTAAAACCACCACAACCAAGGAAATAACCTAGCATTCACATGCTAACATCTAACATGGACTTAACTTCATACATTTATCAACACAAACCATGCAAGTTTCCATATTCATGAATGGTATCATCATATAAATATACTCATAACCAACATTAGCCAACTTACATGGCCATATACAAAATGAAATCATTAACCATTATAAGCCAATACATTTGGCCACATTATAATGACACATATAAAAAAATGACCAAGTCCCTATACATGCCATAACTCAAAATATTTATATTTCAATTGTACCCAAAATAATGGTTGATAGTGTGAATGGATCTCCGACGATCTCCAAATCCTGAGCTAGCTAGGTGACACTATAAGATAAGGGAAATAAAGGGGAGTAAGCTATATAGCTCAGTAAGTTCATATGCAAATAATAAACAACATTAATTATTCATTTATCATATGCATAACATAACATGAATCAACATAAATGTCATTGAAACTTCATGAACATAACATACTCAATCATATTCTTACCAATAGTTCATCATATACTAAATCTATTTCCTTTGAGTTTTTCGTACATACCTGTACCAACTCATAACATAATCACATACTTTCTAATCTTTGACATACCCGTTGAACCACTTGTAATACTATCAGATACATGGAAAGATTTGCACATAAGTGCCACATATGTAGCCAATGCTACCACAAATCTCATAACACATATAAGCTCGCTCTTGAGCTATCCACGGGCCTGCTCACACAAGTTGTCAGTCGAGACATAGCTACGCAGTGCTGCTCACACAAACTGTTAGGTATCTGCAACATATATTGATATACCCAGCCACCGGTAGGACGTACGGGACCAGCACCCGGGTCACATAATCACATAATCACATGGGTTCCTAGTGACATGTCACTTGTATCATAATCTATTCCTAAGGTTCAACCGAGATTTCTCTCTTCCCGGAACGTTGTCAAATATGCTTGTAGAATCAATCATACAGTTCATGCAATATCAAAACATTAAAATACAAATACAACATTGCATTATTAACATACGAACTTACCTCGGTACAAAAATAGTGAAAATGAACCTAATCGTCAAACGCTTTGTTTTTCCCCTCGATCTAGGTCTGAACTTCGTTTTTCTTGATTTATAAAGCAAATTTAACTAATTTAATACTCACATTATTCAATTCAGTCCAAAAATCACATTATGGAAAAATTACATTTTTACCCCTAACTTTTTAACATTTTACACTTTAGTCCGTAGGCTTGTAAAATGAAATATAGTCAATTTATTCAAAACCCAAGCCTAACTGAACCATTTTCATACTCATAACAGCCCACATTTTTCATTAAATCACACTTCTACTACATATTTTACAACTTTTACAAATAGGTCCGCTTTGACATTTTCATCAAAAAGTCACTTAGTAAAAGTTGTTTATCCAACATCAAATTTCCATAATCTACCATTAAACATCAAAATACACCCATGTCTAACATGGGTCAAACCCTAGACCTTGTTCATATCTTAAATTAGTGGTAGAAATAGATAGATCGAGTTACAACGACTTTAAAAATATAAAGAGCATTAAAAACGGGGCAATAATGGACTTAGAATTGAGCTTGGAAGATGAACAAACCCTAGCTATGCCTTCCTTAGTTACTTTCAGCCATGGGAGAAGATGGTGAACAAGATTTTGGCTTTATTTTGCTTATTAATTCATTTAATTACCAAATGACCAAAATGCCCTTCCTTTAAAACACCCAAATTTCACCTAAATCATGTCCATTTTTGTCCACCAACTTAACCACTGGTCTAATTACCATATAAGGACCTCTAATTTAATATCTCATAGCAATTGGTCACCTTTAATATATAGAATTCAAGTTTTGCAGTTTTTGCAGTTTAGCCCCTTTAACTAAATTGAGTGCCCAAACATCAAAATTTTTGAACGAAATTTTCATGAATTCATTCCATAAAACTATAAACCATAAAAATATAATAAAAATAAATTTTACTACGTCAGATTAGTGGCCCCAAAACCACTGTTCCAACTAGACTCAAAATCGGGTTGTTACACTGGTTATTATTGGAAATTTCTAAATGGATTTTCAGAGATAGATTTACATATGACAAAACTATTGCAAAAGAATGTTCCATTTTTTTGGAATGATTTGTAACACCCTAAACCCAGCCTAGACATTACGACCGAATCTGACGTGTCACATCGAAGCTTTTTTCGAAATCAGGCTTGTTGAGAGAAAATCATTTTTAAGTCAAAACCCATTTAGTTTTTATTGCTTGAGAAAATTTTTGGCAAATTAAGTTATTAAGTTTGAAAAATCGCTTATTAAAATGATTTCCATGTTTGTTACCATTTATTTCTTAGTTAATTAAAATTCACGAAAGCTACTCTAATTAAAATCATCTTGTAGTTTGAGAATGCGTGTTTATCTTCAAAACAGTTATTATTATTATTTTTTAAAACTTGTTTGTATCAGGTTGGCAATTCAAAATAAGAAATTAAAAACCCAATAAAAAATAAGATTAAATCCACCAAAGGCCTTATTACCAAAATCAATAGCCCAATACAAAAGAAATATATAAGTCTAAAACAACCATCAGCGAACGTGTGGCCACCTTCAAGTCCTTCGCGGCCCGAAACAATCTAAGGCTAGGGGTTTCCTATACAGTTAAAAGAAAAGGGTGAGTTTATGAAAACTCAGTGTATAATCCCTTATCATTCAGTCAGTAATATATGTAGTAACAGTCTGGGCCTGAGCCTTGTAGAGTAACAGAACACTGTGGGCTTTAGTCCATTAGAGTAACAATGTGGACCTAAGCCTAATACAGTATCAGAATCAGAAACAGAATACATGTGGGCCTAAGCCCAATGCAGTGACAGTATCAGTAATAGAAATACAATAATGCAATCATGCAACCCATCCCAATCCAGCCAACACACCACATGTACCAACCAACACACCATGTGGGGATAAAATCGACCTACCCAGCCAACACACCAATATCAGCACCGATTGCGACACTAATCAGTATCGCAGCAAAGCTGCCAGTAATCAGAATGGCTAAGAGCCGTAAACAAGATAGCTATAACGCCATCAGTACAGTAATATGATTGGCACAAAACCATCGGTAGTAATAGTATGACCGGCACACAGCCATCAGTAACAATAATATGATCGGCACAAAGCCATCAGTAGCAGTGATATGATCGTCACACAGCCAT
This sequence comes from Gossypium bickii, assembly GCA_025503065.1. NCBI lineage: Eukaryota > Viridiplantae > Streptophyta > Magnoliopsida > Malvales > Malvaceae > Gossypium > Gossypium bickii. The sequence continues at coordinate 18,747,829 of CP106720.1, read as the reverse complement.
CAGTAGCATCGCAGCAAAGCTGCCAGTAATGGTATCGTAGCAAAGCTGCCAGTAATAGTATCGCAGCAAAGCTGCCAGTAACAGTATATGAGGCAAAGCCACCAGTAATAGTGATTGTGGCAGAGCCACCAGTACAGTACTTCCTCCATAACAGTATCCCAACCCCATGCAGTATGTTCTATATGCAAAATTCCATGCTCAGAATCAGTCATACAAATCACAGACACATTAGTCTTTTAAATCACAGATAGATCAGTCATTTACGTCACAGACAAATCAATCATTTACATCGCAAACAAATCAATCATTTACCCTTGAAGGGCAAAATAGTCATTTTACCCTTTGGGGGTATATCGGTCAATTCACCTAACAAAGGTATTACAGTCATTTTACCTACAAGGGCATTACGATCATTTTATCCTACAGGGGCATTACGGTCATTTTACCCTACGGGGGCATTACGGTCATTTTACCCTATAGGGGCATTACGGTCTTTTTACGCTACAGGGGCATTACAGTTATTTTACCCTACAGGGGCATTATAGTCATTTTATCCTACGGGGGCATTACGGTCATTTTATCCTACGGGGGTATTACGGTCAACAGTGTGAATGGGCCCAAGGCCCATTATGCAACCCACGTGGGCCCACATGCCCATGTGCCCCCAGTAAACCCAGAAACGACCTTAGCTATGTGAACGACACAGTCGGGTCCAATAATCTCCACATGTCCTTGAGATTTACCCGTGTAGAGCCCAAGAGCCCATTAGGCCCACACAGCCCATTTTAGCCCAACATGGCCCAAAACGGCCTAAGCCCATGAGATCGCTTATGGTGGCCTCTATAGTCAAACGCCCATGTTTCGTGGGCTCAGATTACCATACGTGCGATTGCACGCTCGTATGGCATCAAGTTCCACATTTTTTGGCTTTTTGGCTTTAGCCAATTTACAGTTAAGACAGTGAGGATACACAGCTGATTGCAAAATGTGTGAATGACCCACGAGAACTCCAACCTACATTCAATCAAGGTAATCCATTAATCACTTGTAAATTGAGTTAATCGAATCCCAATAAACTTATCAAAAATAGCCTCTACCGAAAATACTTGTCCAACAGATTACCTCTCCCTTGTCTAGATCAGTCGGTTGTGGTTTGCCCACTTGATCCAGAGATTGGTGCAGCCACCCTGCCGCACCCCGGCGAAAAATCCCGAACAGCTAACACTTTACGCTGCTTAAATTTGGGAGCAGGGGCTACGTGCCCATTCTCAACTGGCACCATTTCTGATCCTCCCTCAGAATGGGTACTACTCGCCACCATTGATATCTTTTTATGCAACATATTATCAGAAACCTCCATTTAAAGTAAAATATAATCAACGCTTATCGTACACTCGTAAACTCCTTTACTTCTCGAGGATTTCTAATACCGAGAAAACATCGTAAATAAGAGGGAGAAAAGATGAGAATCAATAAGAGAAAAAAGAGGAGAAAAGCCGAAAGTGCAGAAGTCAAAATAGGGACCTACTAATTGAGAGCAGTCTTTTATGAACAGAAGCAACCAATGTCAACTTTCCCTTTTTTTTAAAAGAACAACCAAAAGCAAGAGAGGGAAAAGAGAAAGTAATCAGTAATAGAACAAAGGGAGATAAACTACTAAGATTCAATTGAGAAAGGTAAAGAACAAGAGCAATGGGAACCGATTGAAAAAAAGGGAAAACACGAATTCGGCAAAGAAGAGAAAAGGTAACCGAATGTTGAGAAAACATACGCCAAAACCTGAAAGTGTTGAGAGGGAGAGAAAATGCAGTAATCGGCCAAAAGGGGAAAATTGATTGGAAAAGGGAATTAAACAAAAATATTCGGCCAAGTAGAAAACAAACAAAAGGGAAAATAATACCCGAAAGGGTCTATAGCCTATTCGGCCTCCCAAAACCAAAAAGTAGAAAAAAGTAACAAAAAGTGACCAAAAACAAGTTCAAAGGTACAAACCAACCCAATTCTAAAATAAAACACCCCCAGAAAACCGAATTCAAGAGTGCCTAAAGTCCCTATACGACACAACTCTCCCTTTCCTCTCACATTTCCTTGATTTCCTCCTATAATCTCTCCACAACAACAACCAACCAATCCCTTATCCAAATCCCCTTTTTCTTCTAATTTCTCTCCACAAATCTCCTCAAGGACCAATTCAAACTCTTCTTTACTAAGCAGTATTTCAATCAACTTCTGCTTCTCACATGGTAAGAGAAGCAAAATAAATTCTCCTTTGTGCATAATGTGACTCGAACTCAAGCCCTTTAGAAGCAGTAACACACCATTTACCACTGGACCAGTAGGCTCCTTTGTGTCATGATTTAACCACAATACTTTTTAAAGCCTACAAGCTAGAGTCCAGGTTCATGTAAGAGAAAAACTAAAAATTTTGCAAAGGCCAAGACTTGAACCCAGGCTTCTCAAACACTCCCATACAGACCCAAATCACTTAGCCATTAAAGTAAACAAGCAACTTGTGTCATTTCCTTACACATATAAAATTTTATGTGCAATCTCCTAGCTGATTCTTCACTCAAGGCCCATTCCTTCTAGGCCCAAATTCGGGGCGTTACATGATCAGTGGCAAGAAATTTTTGAGAAGTTGAAGCAAATGTTGACTGAGGCACTGATTTTGACTTTGCTAGAGTCGAAAAAAGATTTTGTTGTGTATAGTGATGCTTCTTTGAATGGTCTTGGGTGTGTTTTAATGCATGACAGAAAGGTAATAGCTTATGCATCTCGTCAATTGAAACCGTATGAACGAAATTACCCTACGCACGATCTGGAATTGGCTGCCGTGATTTTTGCACTAAAGATTTGGAGACATTACTTGTATGGTGAGAAATGCTATATTTATACCGATCATAAAAGTCTCAAGTATCTTTTATCTCAAAAGGAGCTGAACTTGAGACAACGTCGGAGGATAGAAGTTTTAAAAAATTATGATTGTATTATTTATTATCACCCGTGAAAGGAAAATATTGTAGCTGATGCATTGAGTAGAAAAGCAGCAATTGAATTATGAGCAATGTTTGCACAACTTAGTATCAGTGATGATGGAAGTCTATTGGCCGAATAAGAATTAAACCAGTGATGTTTGACCAAATTAAGATGACAAGTTAATGAAGAAAAGTGAAATGGTTCGAAATGGCATGTCAGAGAATTTCAGCATAAATGATCATGGTTATTTGAGAATTCATAATCAGATTTGTGTACCAGATGTTTTAGAACTAAAAGAATTGATACTTCGGGAAGCTCATGATAGTCCTTTTGCTTTGTATCTTAGAGGAACAAAAATGTATCAAAATCTGCGAGAACTATATTGGTGGTCGGGAATGAAAAGAGATATAGTTGAATATGTGGCTAAATGTTTGACTTGTCAACGAGTAAAGGCAGAGCATCAGGTTCCTACTGGACTACTTCAGCCTATTAACATTTTTGAATGGAAATAGGATTGTATTACGATAGATTTTGTAATAGGGTTACCATTGTCAGTAAGTAAGAAAAATGCTATTTGAGTGATTGTTGATTGACTTACAAAATCAGCTCACTTTAAAGTAGTCAGAACTGATTGGTCACTTCAAAAACTTGCTGAATTTTACATTCGAGAAATTGTGAGATTGCATGGTATTCCTTGATCACTAATTTCTGATCAGGATCCATGGTTCACATCGAGATTTTGGAAGTAGTTGCATGAATTACTTGGTACTCGACTCAACTTTAGCATAGGTTTTCATCAGCAGACTGATGGACAATCTGAACGAGTTATTCAGATTTTGGAAGATATGCTTCGTGCTTGTGTCATTGATTTTAAATCAGGTTGGGAACATTATTTACTGTTGGATGAATTTGTATATAATAATAGTTTCCAAACAAGTATTCAAATGGCTCCGTATAAAGCTCTATATGGTCGTAGATGTCAATCACCTGTGTGTTGGATGGAAATGAATAAAAGAAAAGTGTTGGGCCAAAATTAATTCAAGAAACGGAAGATAATGTTAAGAAGATTCAGGATAGACTAAAAGCAGCTTTCGACAGACAAAAATTGTATGCAAATTTGAAACGTCGAGACATTGAGTATTTTGTTGGTGATAAGGTATTTCTTAAAGTATCGCCTTGGAAGAAAATCTTGATATTTGGTCGAAAGGGAAAGTTGAGTCCTTGTTTTATTGGGCCGTATAAGGTCATAGAAAGAGTTGAACCAGTAGTATATCGTTTGGCCTTGCCTCCAGAACTACAGAAAATTCATGATGTTTTTCATGTTTCCATGATCAGAAGGTATCGATTAGACCCCTCTCATGTTATTTCGATTGAGCATATTGAAATTCGACTTGATTTAACATATGAAGAGGAACCAGTTGAAATATTAGCTCGAGAGGTGAAAGAGTTACGTAATAAGTGAGTTCCATTAGAGAAAGTGTTATGGCGAAGTCATAGTATTGAAGAAACAACTTGGGAACCCGAAGAAACTATGATATCTTAGTACCCTTACCTCTTTTCAGGTAAATTTCGAGGACGAAATTTATTAAGGGGGAGAAATATAACATCCCAATAGTCACGGGTATCGGAAAGTGTATTTTCGGGTCTCCGTTTTCGAAAAACGAATTCATAAATATTTATTAATTATTTACGAAGATAGTTGTATGATTAATTAGGTTTTGGTTAGGTGAATTTGTCTAAATTAAGAGTAATTAGGTATAAGGACTAGATTGTAAATAGGGCAAAAGTTAAATTATAGAATAGAGAAAAGTTAAGGGACTAATTAAGTAATTAGACCTAAAATTTACAAGTGTGTGGTAAATGTAAATTCCATGTGTGTAAATAATAAATATATATTTGTAATTATTATATATTTACTTATTATTTAAGTAATTATTATTTAACATAATATAATAATATAATAATTTAATAATATAATAAACATAAAAACAAAATAAATAAATAAAGAAACAAAATTAGGAACAAAACAAGGGAAAGAAAGAAGAAAAAAGAAAGAAAGAAAAAGAAAAGGGAAAAACTAGGGTTTTAAGGTTCAAAGTTTGATTGGTAAGTCAATTTAGTCCCTTTGCTTGTAATTTTGATGTTTTTATAATCCTAGAAAAAAATAATACTTGATTTATGTTGAAATTTTAGAAGATAGTGATTTTTTAGATGTTGTTCATGTAGAATAAATAGAAGAATTAGCGGTTAAATTGATAGAATTTCAAGTTAGAATTGAGAAAAGGATTGAATTGTAAAACAAATTATAAGTTTTGAAGTAATAGGGATTAAATTGGGAAATTTCAAAATTTAGGGATTTGTGGTGAAATTAGAGAGTTAAATTTAGTTTTAAATGGTTGTTGAATAAAAATAAAGAATTTTTTTTGAAGAAAATAAAGTTAGATTTGATTAAGGATTAAATTGGAATTTAGGCAAAAGTTGTGTATAAATTGAAATATTCAATGTGAAATTGTGTGTATTGATAATTTTAAATTGTTTTGATTTTCGTAGCTAACATTGTGCCGGAGACCTCGGCTAAGAAAGGAAAAGAGAAAGTCGACGTGGAGTGACTTGGAAATTACGGTTTGTATGTCTATAATCCGAAATTAATATTTATTTGTTGAATTTATTATTTAATATACATGGTAAGTAAAATTGAGGTGAGTATTGGTATTGTGGTATTAAATTGAATTGAATTAAATTGAATTCATGAGTATATGTGATTGTTGATATTAAATTGAATATATGTGAATTCGTGATTGATATGATATTTGAGTATTGGAAAAATTGTGGTATTAAAAGTAATTTGAAAACTCTATTAACTGTATCAAGCTGAGTCGGAAACAGTTGGCATGCCATAGGATTAGAAGTGTTCAGGGATGTATCACCCCTCACCCGTATTCACCGTAAAAATAGGGTTACAGAGCATTATCGGACTTACAACATTTTTAAACATACATTTCATATATAATTTATCAATTTGAATACAATTCAATCACAATCAATCATACTATCCCTTAAACGAGCATACGAGGCCTTACACATGCATTGGTAGTGGTTCGGGACTAAACCTATAACGCAGGAAGCTTTTCCACACTTAGAATTTTTTTCTCAAAATAGGGGACACACGTCCATGTGGCCAAGCCGTATGAGGCACACGGCCACCAGACATGCCCGTGTCACAGGCCGTGTGGACAATCGAAATAGGAGCACATGGCCGTGTCCTACCCCGTGTCCAAACAATTCAGGTTACTGACTTGGGCACACGGCCAACCACACGCCTATGTGTCTAGCCCGTGTGCCCTTCGAAGTAGCCACACACGCCCGTGTGCCAGGCCATGTGCTAGGCCGTGCCAAACCTGTAGGGTATACTGACTTATATTCACTAAGTATGAGCTAGCTTTATATTCACTTTAAAACACAGGAAAAACAAACAAAGTAAGCTTTATAGCATAGTAAACTCGTATGAAGTAAAATAGACAATTCGTTGTACACAATTCATCAATTTGAACTAGTTAACATATAATTTATGATAACAAACAAACCTTTCTCATACTAACTCATATGCTTATATACAACTCATAACTTCTTCTATTTAAAGCTCATACTTTCCATGTTCATACGTGTACAAATTCATCACATGTTCATACCTTTTCGAAATATTGTCTATAACACCCCTTACCCGGGTTCTACGTCGGAACTGAGCCCGAGGCGTTACCGTACTAAAACTACATGATCGCCACTTAGGCTCACCGTGACAACTCTCTTAAGTCACCTCAGTAACCTCTTTCTCGACTTACGAGGCCTCACTCATACACACGAGGGCTCTCGAGACTATTCCGAATCTTTTTCGATTCTTAAAAATTTTCTCTTTTGTACAAGGTTAACACATCCGTGCAAGAAAAGACACGCCCGTGCCTAGACCCACACGCCCATGCTCTACAACCGTGGTGCATACTGATTACATACACACGGCCTCAAAGCCTAGTCACACGCCCGTGTGTCTAGCTTGTGGACAACACTGACTAAACTCCCTCGGCCTACGCACATGCTTGTGTGACTAGTCCGTGGTCTAATCTGACTTAGAAGATCAACATGCAGGCGACACACGGCCAAGTCACACGCCCGTGGGCTGACCGTGTGTCACACATGGTCTAGACCCACGCCCTTGTGTCTATCCACATGGACAAAAACATAGCTATATGCCAAGTTCCTTTCACCCCTCTAGCATACATAACACGCACTCAATCAATACATCCATAATCAACTCAATTTAAAGTACAATCTCACGTAGAAACTACATTTTTCATATAATATAACAGCCAATAACTATGGCATTATACAAAATAGATTATCCATCTACGGGCTAATACATCCTAGCCATTTACAACAAAAATTCACTAACTTGTCTAGCCCCTATACATGCCATATACAAAACATTTAGTCTCATGTACCAGAGTGTGCTGATAGTGTGGGTAATCTTCCAATTGATCCTCGTATCTCGACTCAACACCTTTTCTCTATAAGACAAGGGAAAAGAAAAGAGTAAGCTTTGAGCTTAGTAAGTTTACACATAAACAATTAACCATCATAGTATAAGCTAAACAATAATTAGCATTATACTAACATGTAATGTACAACTATTCTTACTCTTTCTATCCCTTACCACATTTCCAACCCATCATGAGCCGCATACTCATAACCATTGAAATGCACCCCTGCATTCAATATCATATTTACGGAGTATACAACACAACATCATTTCTCAATAATTCATCCACACAGCTAATCAACTTACTAATACAATCACACAGCTAATCCACAAGGCTAATTTCCCCAGTGGTTTCGCATTTAGCCCACCACAATCAGTTTATAGGGTAGTATCGCACTTAGCCTACCACAAGGTAATCATAGTGGTTTCACACATAGTCCACTAGACGATATACCTAACGATAGCATCGTACTTAGCCAGCTCATCGTCAATATGCTTTAGGATGGTATCGCACTTAGCCTACCATTTAGCATTCTCACTACACATTCACATATCTACTTACTTAACCATACATACATTCACAAATTCTACCACATTCATCCCACATAGGTTCTCAATCATTCTCAATCATGCTACACACTAGCTAGCATTAATAAAATGTAAGTATGAATGCATTGTTTATGCATAGACTTACCTCGATACTCAAAAGTATAAAGATGTGCAATTTAGTCCACCACCTTGCTTTTGCCTCGATTTCGATCTGAGCTTCGTTTTTCTTGATTAGAGCTTGAAAAGTTGAAGAGCCCTAACAATGGCTTCCTGAAATTTTCGGCAGCTTGGGGGGAGAAGATGAATGAATTTTGTCATCTTTTCTCCCATTTTAATCATTTAATAGCCAAATGACCAAAATGCCCTTTTTGATAAACTTCCAATTTTAACTCATCCATGCCCAAATTTGTCAAAAAAAATAGAATATGGGAAAATTACTCATTAAGGACCTCTAATTAATATTCTAAAGCATTTTCACACAAATAGCTTCTAGAATCTCACATTTTGCAACTTTTGCAATTTAGTCCTCTTGGACAATTCAACCAAAATTTCACAAAATTGCTTCATGAAACTTTCACATTAGCATGCATACATAACATAAATCTCAAATACTTATACATAGAACTCGGATTTGTGGTCTCGCACCACTATTCCGACTAGGCCCTAAACTGGGATGTTACAACTCTCCCCCTTTAGAGATTTTCGCCCTCAAAAATCTTACAAGTAAAGAGGTTTGGATGTTGCTCGCTCATAGCTTCTTCCATTTCCCACGTAGCCTCTTCCACACTGTGTTTCTGCCACAACACTTTCACTAGTGCTATGCTCTTATTTCTCAACTGTTGCACTTCTCGAGCCAAGATATTAACCGGCTCCTCTTCATAAGACATATCCGGTCTTATCTCAATTTTCGTTGAAGGAATCACATGTGAAGGATCGGAGTGATACCGTCGCAACATCGACACATGGAATTCATTATGAATCTTTTCCAACTCTACCGGCAAAGCCAACCGGTAAGCTACTGGCCCAACTCTGTCTGTAATCTCATACGGCCCTATGAATCTTGGACTCAACTTCCCTTTTTGTCCGAACCTCATAATCTTTTTCCATTGGGACACTTTCAAAAACACTTTGTCACCCACCTTAAACTCAATTTCTTTTCTTTTCAAATCTGCATACGACTTCTGTCAGTCCGAAGCAGCTTTCAGACTATTACGGATTACTTTCACTTTCTCTTCAGTCCCTTTTACCAGATCAACTCCGTGGATCTGTTTCTCACCAAGTTCGGTCTAATACAAAGGAGTCCGACACTTACGACCATACAAAGCCTCATACGGTGCCATCTGTATACTCGATTGATAACTATTATTGTAGGCGAATTCGACCAAAGGTAGATATCTCTCCCAACTACCTACGAATTCTAACACACAACATCGAAGCATATCTTCCAGAACCTGAATCACTCTTTCAGACTGACCATCAGTTTGCGGATGGAACGCAGTACCGAAATTCAATCTCGAACCCATGGCCTCTTGCAACTTCTTCCAAAATCTCAAAGTAAACCTCGGATCTCTATCGATACAATAGACATAGGCACACCATGCAATCTCACTATCTCTGCCAAATACAAATCAGCTAACTTATCCAGTGAATAATCAATACGTACTGGAATAAAACGAGCCGACTTGGTTAGTCTATCCACAACAACCCACACAACATCTCTCTTTTTCGGAGTCATCGGCAACCCAGTCACAAAATCCATGGTAACCCAATCCCACTTCCATTCGGGAACCATCACTGGCTGAAGCAATCCCGAAGGCACTTGATGCTCAGCTTTCACTTGCTGACAAATCAGACTCTTTGCCACAAACTTTGAAATGTCTCTTTTCATACCCGGCCACCAATAAAACTTTCTCAAGTCGTTGTACATTTTTGTAATGCCCGAATGTACTGCCAAACATCCACTGTGGGCCTCATGCAAAACCTTTCAGATTAACTCTTCATCTCTAGGTACACAAATTCTGTCATGGTATAACAAACAACCATTCGAGTCCAATTGAAAATTAGAATCACTTTCTGATCCACACTTAGCTCTCTTAACTTGCATCTCACTGTTATTTCTCTGAGCCTGACATATTTGCTGAACAAATAGTGGCTTAGCTCTCAACTCTGTCATCAGACAATGCTAAATTCGTGCTCATAACTCTTAGAGCATACAAGGATTTCCTACTCAGGGCATCAGTAACACATTCGCTTTTCCCGGGTGGTAGTCAATGACTAACTCATAGTCTTTTAACAATTCAAGCCACCGCCTCTACCTTAAATTCAGATCCTTCTGATCCATCAAATACTTTAAACTCTTGTGATCCGTAAAGATTCGGCACTTCTCACCATATAAGTAATGTCGCCAAATCTTTAACGCAAAAACAATCGCAACCAACTCCAAATCGTGAGTCGGATAATTCTTCTCGTGCGTTTTAGCTGTCTCGAGGCGTAAGTGACTACCTTACCCTCTTGCATCAACACGCAACCGAGACCATTAAACGATGCATCACTGTAGACCACGAACTCTTTCCCCGATTCTGTTTGAACCAAAATCGGTGCCTCAGTCAACATTGTTTTCAGTCTCGCGAAACTCTGTTGACAAGTCTCAGTCCACTCAAACTTGACATCTTTGTGCAATAGTTTCGTCATCGGGGTAGCAATCACAGAGAACCCCTTTATGAAACGTCTGTAATATCTCACTAATCCCAAGAAACTTCTGATTTCTGACACGTTCCTTGGCTGTTTCCAATCCACAATCGTCGAAATCTTACTTGGGGTCAACTCTGACACCATCTCCCGACACAATGTGTCCCAAGAATCTGACCTCTCGGAACCAAAACTTACTCTTGCTAAATTTAGCATACAACTGCTTATCTCTTAAAGTTTGCAAGACAATTCTCAAATGCTTTTCGTGATCGTTCTCGTCCCAAGAATAGATCAATATGTCGTCAATGAAGACAACTACAAACTTGTCTACTTACGGTCTGAAAACACGGTTCATCAGATCCATAAAAGTCGCAGGTGCATTTGTCAAACCAAACGGCATAACCAAAAACTCATAATGGTCATACCTCGTTTGAAATGCAGTTTTCAACACATCTTGCTCTTTCACTCTCTGGTAATAACCTGACCTGAGGTCTATTTTGGAGAACACTGAAGCTCCTTTCAGTTGATCAAAAAGATCATCTATCCTTAGTAAAGGATACTTATACTTCACCGTCATCTTGTTAAGCTGTCTATAGTCTATACACAACGTCATAGACCCATCTTTCTTCTTCACAAACAATACCGGAGCACCCCACGATGAGTAGCTCGGTCTTATAAAACCCTTCTCTGTCAACTCTTGCAACTGCACCTTCAGTTCTTTCAACTTTAAAGTTGCCATTCTATATGGAGCAATTGAAATAGGTGCCGTTCCCAGAACTAACTCAATCCCAAACTCGACCTCTCTCACTGGAGGTAATCTGGGTAACTCTTCCGGGAATACATCCGGACACTCGCATACTATCGGCACTGTTTCAAACTTTACTCCAAACTCTCGAGTATTCAACACAAAGGCGAGATAAGACTCACACCCTTTTCTCAAACATTTCTCAGCCACTAGGGAAGAAATCATCACTGGTAGACTATCTGATCCACCTGATTCAACCCGAACCACATCTCCACTCTCACGTTTCAATTAAATAAACTTACTACCACAGTTCACTAAAACACTATGGGTAGTCAACCAATCCATGCCTAGGATCAAGTCAAACTCATCAAACGGCAACAACATCGAATTTGCCGGAAAACAATGACCTCTAATTGTCAAAGAACAACTCTTACACACATTGCCCACTAACACATGCTTTCCTAACGGGTTTGACACCTTAACCATAATATCTGTAGACTCAATGGTCATACTCAAACTGGATGCCAATCTCATGCAAATATAAGAGTGAGTAGACCATGGATCTATTAAAGCAATAACAAAAGTGTCAAAGAGAGAAAATGTACCCGTTATCACATCTGGGGAGGATGCCTCTTCGCGAGCGCGAATAGCATATGTCCTTGCAGGTGCCCGACCCTCCGGTCTTACAGTAGAGTCTCTGGACGCACCTCTACCACTATTCCTACCTCTCGGGTTCCTAGGTGGTCTACCTCTTGCAGGCACATTGCTTGATCTCAACTCTTGCTTTTCTTTCTTATCATCCCTCTCAGGGCAGTTTCGGATAAAATGGTCGGGGGAACCACACTTATAACAGTTACGACTGTTACCCCAACACTCTCTAGTGTGGTATCTACAACAACTTGGACACTTCGGTTTGCTCTTTGTATTGCCCACACTTTCCATAGAGGTAGCTTGGACTCCTGAACCCGAACGAGCATTGCCCGAGCCTTGATGCAAATAACCCACTCGTGTTGTCGTCCAAGGATTCACTTCCTTGGACCTTTTCGACTGGGCTTGATATGACTTACCCATCGGTCTCTTTCTAGCATCTTGGGCTTCACTCACAGCCCTTCTCTTTTCTTTACTCAACTCTTCGGCCTTACTTGCCCTTTCAACCAACACCACAAACTCTTTCAACTTTGGAATACCCACTAGGAATTTGATATCCTCGTTCAATCCATCTTTAAGCCTCTTACACAAGATGGTCTCTGTCGATACACACTCTTGAGCGTATTTGCTAAGCCTAACAAACTCGCGCTCATACTCTGCTACTAACATTCTTCCTTGCTTCAACTCAAGAAATTCCTTCCTTTTTCGATTAGTAAATCGTTGGCTTATAAACTTCTTCCGGAACTCTTCCAGAAAGAAGTCCCACGTCAGCCGCTCTTTCAGAACCACCAACGTTAGTGTCTTCCACCAATGGTATGCCGAATCTCTCAGCAAGGATACGGCACATTTCAAACTCTTCTCTGGTGTACATGAGAGTTCATCGAACACTCTAATCGAGTTCTCTAACCAGAACTCCGCCCTCTCAGGGTCATCATCTACCTTAGCTCTAAACTCCTTAGGTCTGTGCTTCCTAATCTTATCCACCGGGGGTTTCGATATCCTCACCACATCAATACTTTGAGGAGCAACTGGATTTGGCTGAGGTATAGGAAGAGGTGGAGGAGGTTGACCATTAGGGTTCGGTCGAACATAGTCTGAGTACCAATTACTCATCATCTGGAGAAAGGCTTCCCTTGCCTCTTCCCCTTGACCCCTAGTCTAGGGTCCACTTTATACCGGCACAGTTCCTTGCGCAGGAGTCAATGCATTACTAGCTGCTTCATCAGCAGTAGATTGATTGAGATCCATAAACTATACGAAACAAGATTTAAAAATTATCAGAAACTACCACACTATCATAGTACTCTTAAGGCATGTGTAGCTAGACTCTTACACCCGCTACGGTAGTCTTAGAACCAACTAAATCATATCTCTGATACCAATAAATGTAACACCCCTTACCCAGGTTCTACGCCGGACCCGAGCTCAAGGCATTACCGTACAAAAACTACATGATCGCCACTTAGGCTCACTGTGACAACTCTCTTAAGTCACCTCAGTAACCTCTTTCTCAACTTGTGAGGCCTCACTTATACACACGAGGGCTCTCGAGACTATTTCGGAACTTTTTCGATTCTTAAAAATTTTCTCTTTTGTACAAGGTCAACACACCTGTGCAAGAAGAGACACGCCCGTGGCTAGACCCACTCGCCCATGCTCCACAACCGTGGTGCATACTGATTACATACACACGGCCTCAAAGCCTAGTCACACGCGCGTGTGTCTAACCCGTGGACAACACTGACTAAACTCCCACGGCCTACGCACACGCCTGTGTGACTAGTTCGTGGTCTAATCTGACTTAAAAGATCAACATGCAGGGGACACACGGCCAAGTCACACGCCCGTGGGCTGACCGTGTGTCACACATGGTCTAGACACACGCCCGTGTGTCTATCCACATGGACAAAAACATAGCTATATGCCAAGTTCCTTTCACCCATCTAGCATACATAACATGCACTCAATCAATACATCCATAATCAGCTCAATTTAAAGTACAATCTCACGTAGACAACTACATCTTTTCATATAATATAACAACCAACAACTATGGCATTATACAAAATAGATTATCCATCTTTGGGCTAATACATCCTAGCCATTTATAAAAAAAATTCACTAACTTGACTAGCCCCTATACATGCCATATACAAAACATTTAGTCTCATGTACTAGAGTGTGCTGACAGTGTGGGCGGTCTTCCAATTGTTCCTCGTATCTCGATTTAACACTTTTTCTTGTAAGACAAGGGAAAAGAAAAGAGTAAGCTTTGAGCTTAGTAAGTTTACACATAAACAACTAAGTATCATAGTATAAGCTAGACAACAATTAGCATTATACTAACATGTAATGTACAACTATTCTTACTCTTTCTATCCCTTCCCACATTTCCAGCCCATCATGAGCCACATACTCATAACCATTGAAATGCACCCCTGCATTCAATATCATATTTACACAGTATACAACACAACATCATTTCTCAATAATTCATCCACATAGCTAATCAACTTAATAATACAATCACACAGCTAATCCACACGGCTAATTTCCCCAGTGGTTTCGCACTTAGCCCACCACAATCAGTTTATAGGGTAGTATTGCACTTAGCCTACCACAAGGTAATCATAGTGGTTTCACACATAGTCCACTAGACGATATACCTAATGATAGCATCGCACTTAGCCAGCTCATCGTCAATATGCTTTAGGATGGTATCGCACTTAGCCCACCATTTAGCATTCTCACTACACATTCACATATCTACTTACTTAACCATAAATACATTCACAAATTCTACCACATTCATCCCACATAGGTTCTCAATCATTCTCAATCATGCTACACACTAGCTAGCATTAATAAATTGTAAGTATGAATGCATTGTTTATGCATAGACTTACCTCGATACTCAAAAGTATAAAGATGTGCAATTTAGTCCACCACTTTGATTTTGCCTCAGTTTCGATCCGGGCTTCATTTTTCCTGATTAGCTAGCTTGAAAAGTTGAAGAGCCCTAACAATGGCTTCTTGAAATTTTCGGCAGCTTGGGGGGAGAAGGTGAATGAATTTTGTCATCTTTTCTCCCATTTTAATCATTTAATAGCTAAATAACCAAAATGCCCTTTTTGATAAACTTCCAATTTTAACTTATCCATGCCCAAATTTGTCCAAAAAAATAAAATTTTGGAAAATTACTCATTAAAGATCTCTAATTAATATTCTAAAGCAATTTCACACAAATAGCTTCTAAAATCTCACATTTTGCAACTTTTGCAATTTAGTCCTTTTGAACAATTCAACCAAAATTTCACAAAATTGCTTCATTAAAGTTTCACATTAGCATGCATACATAGGATAAATCTCAAATACTCATACATAGACCTCAGATTTGTGGTCTCGCACCACTATTTCGACTAGGCGCTAAACCGGGATGTTAAACTATCGAATACTCAATACCTCGCACACTAAGTTTCAATACATAGCTGAAGCTATTTTAATCTCGCACACTAAGTGCATTACATAGCCGAAGCTATCTCGATCTCGAACACAAAGTGCCATATATAGTCGAAGCTATTTAGAATTCCACACTAAGTGCCATATATAGTTGAAACTATCTCGAATCGCACATTAAGCGCCATATATAACCGAAACTATCTCGAACCGCACACTAAGTGCCATATATATCCGAATCATTGTCAAACATAACTATAATATCATATACACAATTTATGAAATATCAAACTATTTAAAGCATAATTATAACAATGCTTATTACATATGAACTTACCTCGGATGTTAAAACGCGAATCTAGTCAATTAGTTGATAACTTTATCTTTCCCCGATCCAAGTCCGTATTTCACTTTTCTTGATCTAAATATATTCAAAATTAACTTATTTAGTCATCTATTCATTCAATTTAGTCCAAAACACTCTTTAAGGCACATTTACACTTTTGCCTCTAAACTTTCAAATTTTTACAATTTAGTCCTCAACACACAAAATCACAAATTCATGCAAATTTCACAACACCCATGCTTAGCTGAATTATTCTTATGCCCCTAGCTGCCCATAATTCTCAATTATTTCACATTCTAACAACAAAATTTCAACATTTCTCAATTTAATCCCTATTTTGCATTTTCACTAAAAATCACTTAACAAAACTGGTAATACTCATAAAAAATATTAATAATCTATCATAAAATATAAAAAATGATAAACCGTAATATATACATCTTTTAATCCCACATTTGGCATACTTTTGGATGATTTATCCCTTGAATTGTGGAATTTGATGCTCTTAATCATTTAATTTCATGTTTTATACTTAGGAGAGCATAGGAGGATGAAAAGAACGAGAAACGGGCCAAAAATGGAGAAAATGGGCCAAAGTAAGAAATCCACACGGCCTGGAGTTCACCACACGGCCGTGCCACTTTAGTAGACTCGAACACAGCCCAGGGCTCGATTCACACGGGCGTGCCACACAGGCGTGTCCCTACCTTGACCTATTTTAATTCCACTTGGAAAAGGATACTTAGAGGAAAAGAAATACATCCTAAAAGCCTATATAAACACCCTAGAGGGCAACCTAAAGGGGGTGTTCGAGAGTTCGGCAGAAGGCCTCTTTCAGGGCTTTTTGACGGAGAGTAAAGTCAGAGAGGGCTGAATACAGGGAATTACTCAAAGAAAGCCAGTTGATCCATCTCAGAAGCCGGAATCACGCTCAAGATTGAGGATATTCTCTTCAATTTCCTTCAGAGGGTGTTAGGGTTTTTTTCTTTATGTTCTTATTTAAATACTTCTGGGATGTATTCTTTTATAAGTATGAACTAAACCCCTCAAATACCTGAGAGGGATGAAACCTAAGACGGATCTTGTTATTGTTTTTCAAACTGTATAATAAATACTTGATTTGTTCTTAATTATGTGTTCTTAATTCTTGCTTTAGTATTTCAGGATATTGATTCAAGTATTGATGTGCTTATTCAGAGGAGCAAAAGTCCCTGTTTAAGAGTAGATCTAGCATAATTAAGCGGAGTTGATCGCACTCCTAGAAATAGGACGACGAAAATCTGCTGGATTAGGGTCAAACCTAATATATGAGTCTATAGATCGAATTAATGCAACACTAGGGGTTTTAATTAGAAAGAGATTTCAATTAATCAACCTAGGGTTAGACATTAGTAGCCTCAAAAGAGGTATTAATATAAATTAGGGAATCCTACAGATCAAGTCGAGTGAATAAATCGTCTGGTTCAGAGTTAAATAACAAGTGAAGTCTAGATGGATTTTTCCTCGGATATTGTCTTAATTAATTGGTTTTCTCAAAAGTATTTTCCCAATTCATTCTCTGTTTCTTAGCATCTAGTTTAGTAATTTGTTAGATAAATATCAATCCCCTTTTAGTTTAGGCTAGATAATAAAAAGAAAGTTAGTACTAGTACTTTTGGTTCCTTTGGGTTCGACATTCCGGTCTTGCCACTAAGCTATACTACTGTTCGATAGGTGCGCTTGCCTCAATCATGGTGATAGTTAGTTTCTAGGCTCGATCATTAATTATATAAATATTAAAGCTTTTGATCCATGATCAAAAACTCCTACATGTTCATCAATGACATCATTCAAAATATTTAACAATTTTACAAATTAGTCCCTAGGCTAGTTAGTACTAGCTGTAATGATCTCAAAAACATAGAAATCATTAAAAGCGAGACAAAAACCGTACCTAATTGAGCATCGATAGCATGGTCGAATATTGGATCTAAGAAAATGGATTCTTCCCTTTGTAAAATCGGTTAGATGAAGATGATAAGGAATAAAAATGGTTTTTCTTTTATTAATTTACCATTTAATAACCAATTTACTAAACTAACCTTAAAATTATTTCAAAATTTCAATAAGCCATTAACATCCACTATCTAATTAATAGTCTAATTATCACTTAAGGACCTTAACATTAAGGTTCTATAGCTATTAGACACCTTTAGCTATTAGAACATCACTTTTGCACTTTATGCGATTTAGTCTTTTTTATCAAATTGACCATTCAAATGTTAAAATTTCTTAACGAAATTTTCACACAATCCCTCAATCATGTTGTAAACATTAAAATAATAATAGGTTAGGGTACTATATTCTCATAGCTTTCTCGTGCTCGTAGCCTCTTCAACTCCATTAGGTTGCCACAAAACTTTCACTAAAGGTATGCGTTTATTTATCAACTCATTGATCTCTCGAGCCAAAATTCTGATCGGATCTTCATTGTACGTCATATCAGGTTGAATTTCAATCTCTAATAGAGAAATCACATGTAAGGGATTCGATCAATATCGACGCAACTCAATCGGTAAAGCTAGTCGATATGCCACTGGCCCTATTCTTTTGATGATCTCGTACGGCCTAATAAAGCGCGTACTCAACCTGCCTTTCTGGTCAAATCTAACGATTTTCTTCCACGAAGATTCTTTCAAAAACACGTTGTCACCGATTTCAAATTCTATACCTTTTCGTTTCAAATCCACATACGATTTCTGACGATCTGAAGCTGCTTTCAAATAGTCGCGAATTACTTTCACTTTCTCTTCAGTTTCTCTAATCAAATACATCCTGTGAATCTGTTTCTCACTAAGCTCGGTCCAATACAATGGAGTTCGGCATTTTTGACCATACAAACCTTCATACGGTGCCATATTTATACTCGATTGAAAATTGTTATTATATGCAAATTCAACCAACGACAAATATTTCTCCCAGTTTCCTTCGAACTCTAAAACACAACATCAGAGAATATCTTCGAGGATATAAATTACTCGCTCAGACTGTCTGTCGATTTGCGGATTAAAAGCTGTACTGAAATTTAACATTATACCCAGAGCTTCTTGAAATTTCTTCTAAAACCGTGACGTGAACCTCGGATCTCTATCCAAAATAATCGAAACTGACACCCCATGCAATCTAACGATCTCATCAATGTACAATTCATCTAATCCATCGAGTGAATAATCAGTACGTACCGGGATAAAATGTGTTAATTTCGTTAATCGATCAACGACAACCCAAATAGCATCTTTCTTTTTTGGAGACAGGCAATCCTGATACGAAATCCATCGTAACTCTGTCCCATTTCCACTCTGGTACCATCACAGGCTGAAGTAAACCTGATGTTACTTGATGTTCAGCTTTAACTTGCTGATATATTAAACATCTCGCTACAAAATTAGAGATACCTCGTTTCATACCCGACTACCAATAGAGTTGTTTCAAATCGTTGTACATTTTAGTACTTCCAGGATGAACAGATAAACAACCATTATGTGCCTCGTGTAAAATTTTCTGAATCAACTCCAAATTTTTCGATACACAAATTCCATCTCAGAACATCAAACAATTATCGAATCCAATTTTGTACTCTGAATCACTAGTTGACTCGCATTGCATTCTTTTTGCTTGCAATTCACTATCACATTTTTGAGCTTCGTAAATTTGTTGAAGAAATACCGGTTAAGCTTTTAATTCAGCTAAAATAGACCCATCATCACAAATCATCAACTGGGTATTCATTGCTCATAATACAAACAAAGATTTTTGGCTCAAGGCAAAATCAACAACATTAGCTTTTCCCGGGTGATAATCAATTAAAAATTCATAATCTTTCAATAACTCGAGCCATCTTCGTTGTCGCAGATTCAAATCTTTCTGAGTCATAATATACTTTAAACTCTTATGACTAGTGAAGATATGGCATTTTTCACTGTAAAAATGATGACGTCAAATTTTCAATGCAAATACAATAGCAGCCAACTCTAAATCATGTGTCAGAGAGTTCTTTTCATGCGGCTTCAACTATCTAAAGGGATAAGTTATAACTTTTCCCTCTTGCATCAATACGCAACCCAAACCGTTCAATGACGCGCCGCTGTAAATCATAAATTCTTTACTTGACTCAGGTTGAACCAATACTGGTGCCTCAATTAACAATGCTTTCAATTGATTAAAGCTTTGTCGACATTTTTCGGACCATTCAAACTTTACATCCTTCTATAGCAGTCTGGTCAGCAGTGTAGCAATAACCGAGAATACTTCAACGAAACGTTGATAGTAACCAACGAATCCCAAAAAATTTCTGACATCGGATACATTTCTATGTGGTTTCCAGTCAATAACTGCGAAAATCTTGCTCGGATCAACTCGAATGCCATCATCTGAAACCATATGTCCAAAAAATCCAACTTCCCGGAGCCAAAACTCACATTTGCTAAATTTAGCATACAGTTGCTTATATCTTAAGGTCTACAACACAATCCTCAAATGCTCGGCATGCTCAGACTCATTTCGTGAATAGATCAGAATATCATCAATGAATACAACAACAAATCTGTCTAAATACGGTCTAAAGATTGGATCATAAAATTCATAAAAATGGCAGGAGCATTAGTTAGTCCAAAAGGCATAACAAGGAATTCATAATGTCTGTACCACGTTCTTAACGCAATTTTTGGTACATCTGAGTCTTTAACTCTCAATTGATAATAGCCAAATCTCAAGTCAATCTTTAAAAATACTGTTGCACCTTTCAACTGGTCAAACAAATCGTCTATTCTTGGCAACAGATACTTATTATTTATCATAACTTTGTTGAGTTGTCTATAGTCAATACATAGTCTCATTGATCCATCTTTCTTCTTTACGAACAATACTGGCGCACCTCAGGGAGAAAAACTCGGTCGTGCAAAACTTTTATCTGTTAAATCTTGCAACTGAGCTTTCAACTCTTTCGATTTTATCGGAGTCATTCTATACGGTGCTATAGATATCAGTGAAGTTCCCGATACTAGTTCAATAGCAAACTCAACTTCTCTGACTGGTGGCAACCCCGACAATTCTTCTGGAAATACATCCGGATATTCATAAACTACAGGCACTGATTCAATCTTCTTTTCAAACACTTTGGTATCTAAAACATATGCTAAGTACGCGTCACAACCTTTTCTCACATATCTCTGAGCCAACATCGATGAAATCACTATTAGCAACCCATTCGACTCATCATATTCAATCCAAAGAATTATATTATTCTGGCACTTCAATTATATAATATTTCATCTACAGTTCACAACAGCATCATGTAAAGTAAAATAATCCATACCCAGAATTACATCGAACTCATCAAATGGAAAAAGCATCAAATTAGCCGGAAAACAGTAACCCCGAGTCATTAAAGGACAGTTCTTGCATACTTTATCAATTAGAACAAACTTGCCTAAGGGTTCGATAATTTAATCACAAACTCAGTAGACTCGATAGGCAAACTATTATTAGATACCAAATTTATACATATATATGAGTGTGTCGATCCAGGGTCAATAAAAGCAATCACATTAGTGTCATAAAGAGAGAAGGTACTGGTAATAACATTTGGTGACGACAGTTCTTCGTGAACACGAATAGCGTAGGCTCTGGTAGGTGCTCTAGCCTCAAATCTTACAGTGGAGTCCCTTGTCGCCCCTCGGTTACCACTCACACTCCCAGTAGTTCTTGGTGGTCTTCTTCTAGTCAACATATTACTCGGTCTCAAATTCTGAGGTCTTTCTTTCCCAACCATCTCAGGATAGCCTTTAATAAAATGATCTCGTTAACCACAACTGTAACAAGCTCTATTATTATTTTTCACCCAACAATCTCCAAAATGCCGTCTTCCACACTATTGAAACTCGGGCTTGATATCTTTTTCACTACCAACACTCGATACTGATGTGGCTTGAGCTTTAAGGGTGGTGTATTACTTTTTGCAATCTCTATTGGAGTACCCCACTAAAGTTGTTGATCGATTAAAATAGTTTATGGATTTCTTCGACGAGGAATGATAATGTTTACTCATCAATCTCTTCCTCGAATCTCTTGCCTCTGAATCAGCCTTTCTCTTTTCTTTACTAAATTCTTCGGCTTTGCAAGCTCTGTCGACTAAAACAACAAATTCTAAAATTCTAAAATTCCAACTAAAAGTTTAATGTCTTCGTTCAACCCATCAACAAATCGCTTGCACATATTTTCTTCAGTGAAAACATAATCCCAAGCATACTTGCTAAAACATAGAAATTCTCTTTCATACTCTGTCACGGTCATTCGGCCTTGTTTCAACTCTAGAAACTTTGTAAGCTTTTGATCAAGGAACCATTGACTTATATATTTCTTTCGAAATTTAGTCTGAAAGAATTCCTAGGTCACTCACTTTCTCGGCACTACAGATACCAAAGTATTCCACCATTGATATGATGTGTCTCTCAATAAGGAAATAGCACACTTCAAATATTCAACTGGCATACACAAAAGTTCATCAAACACTTGGATAGTATATTCATGCCAAAACTCAGCTCTCTCAGTATCATCATCAGCATTAGCTCTGAACTCTTCAAGCCTTAAAAGCTCGACTCCTTGAGGAGCTATGGGTACAGGTTGGGAATTAGGAGGGGGTGGAGCTTGTGAAGCAGTCGGGTTCGTACGAATGTATTAAGTGAACCACTCTTTCATTATTTGGAAGAAGGCTTCTTTAGCCTCTCCTCTCTGATTGCCTGTTACGGGTCTAGAATCAGACGGCGATGTCCCTTGAGAGGGAGGAGGTGCATTACTTTCAATCTCATCAGCTATCGCTAAATTGGGATCCATTTACTATATAAAAACACATTTTCAGATGTTAAGAGTCATCACACTATCATAGTTTAAATATGGCATGTATAGCTAGACTCTCACACGCGCTACGTTAGTCCTAGAATCGACTAAATTGTAGCACTAATACCATTAAATGTAACACCCCTCACCTGTATTCACTGTCAGAATAGGGTTACAAAGCATTACTGGACTTACAACACTTTTAAACATACATTTTATATATAATTTATCAATTTGAATGCAATTCAATCACAATCAATCATAGTGTCCGTTAAATGAGCCTACGATGCCTTACACATGCATTGAGTGGTTCAGAACTAAACTGATAACTCGAGAAGCTTTTCCCCACTTAGAAGTTTTTTTCTCAAAATAGGGGACACAAGCCCGTGAGTCTCACACGGCCACCAGACACGCCCGTGTCACAGGCCATGTGGACATTCGAAATGAGAGCACATGGCCGTCTCCCAGCCCGTGCCCTACCCCGTGTCCAAACAAGTGAGGTTACTGACTTGGGTCACATGGCCAACCACACGCCCGTGTACCCTTTGAAGTGTCCATACAAGCCCGTGTGCCAGATAGTGTGCTAGGCCGTGCCAAACTTGTAGGGTATACTAACTAATGCAATACGGCCAAGTCAGACGCCCGTATGCTAGGCCGTGTGCCAATTAGGAGGTATACTGACTTGTGCCACATGGCTAATCACACACCCGTGTGTCAGACTGTGTGGTGCATACTAACTTCATTTTAATTTCAACAACAGGAGACACACGGCCGTGTAACATGACCGTATGTCACACACCGTTGAGACACACGCCCATGTCTCTACCCGTGTGGACAAAAATAGGCTATTTACCAACCCAAATTGTCACCCAAATTGTGCTCACCTCAACCAAATTCCAATAGCACCAAAAACATAACACTTAAAGGGATTATACAACCTCAATCATACATCATTCATACCAAAACACATATATCTATCAACTCACTAAGCCTTTACCCAAAATACAACACTTTGCACTAAATCACAAACATAACCAATCTCAATTCATTAACCATTAGTTACCTTTAGAATTATATTAAACCGACCATTTTCAATCAAACATGAACCACATCACTAAGAAGTATTAACACATATATATATCTACATCACATAATAGCCAAAATAAGCCAAATCAAATGGCTAACATACAACCAACTATGTAATATAAACAAGCCAACACAAATGGCCAAAATCATGCTTCAATACCAAAATAACTCAAAGTCCCTATACATGCCATATGACCAAACCATAAGTTCAAAAGTACCAAAGTGACGGTTGGATAGTGTGCCAATGTCTCTAACGATCCCCGAATCTGAGCTAGCTTTGAATTCACTATAAAACACAGGAAAAATAAACAAAGTAAGCTTTATAGCATAGTAAATTCGTAATACACAATTCATCCATTTGAACTAGTTAACATATAATTCATGATGACAAACAAACCTTTCTCATACTTACTCATATGCTTATATACAAATTCATAACTTCTTATATTTAAAGCTCATACTTTCCATGTTCATACGTGTACAAATTCATAACATGTTCATACCTTTCCGGAATACTGTCGAACACTCGATATCTCGCACACTAAGTGCCAATACATAGCTGAAGCTATTTTAATCTCGCACACTAAGTGCATTACATAGCCGAAGCTATCTTGATCTCACACACTAAGTGCCATATATAGCCAAAACTATCTCGAATCGCACACTAAATGCCATATATATCTGAATCGTTGTCAAACATAACTATAATTTCATACACAATTTATGAAATATCAAAGTATTTAAAGTATAATTGTAACAATGCTTATTACATACGAACTTACCTCGGATGTTAAAACAGCGAATCTAGTCGATTAGTCGATAACTTTATCTTTTCCCCAATCCAAGTCCGTATTTCACTTTTCTTGATCTAAATATATTAAAAATTAACTTATTTAATCATCTATTCATTCAATTTAGTCCAAAACACTCTTTAAGGCACATTTACACTTTTTCCTCTAAACTTTCAAATTTTCACAATTTAGTCCTCAACACACAAAATCACAAATTCATGCAAATTTCACAACACCCATGCTTAGCCGAATTACTCTTATGCCCCTAGAAGCCCATAATTTTCATTTATTTCACATTCTAACAACAAAATTTCAACATTTCTCAATTTAATCCCTATTTTGCATTTTCACTAAAAATCACTTAACAAAACCTATAATACTCATAACAAATATTCATAATCTATTATCGAACATCAAAACTCATACATATTCATCAATGGCATCATTCAAAATCTTTAACAATTTTGCAAATTAGTCCCTAGGCTAGTTAGTACTAGCTGCAACGATCTCAAAAACATAGAAATCATTAAAAATTGGACAAAAATCGTACCTAATTGAGCGTAGATAGCATGGACGAATATTGGATTTAAGAAAATGGCTTCTTCCCTTTGTAAAATCAGTTAGATTAAGATGATAAGGAATAAAAATGGTTTTTATTTTTTAAATTACCATTTAATAACCAATTTACCAAACTAACCTTAAAATTATTTCAAAATTTCAATAAAACCAAGCCATTAACATACACTATCTAATTAATAGTATAATTATCACTTAAGGACCTTAACTTTAAGGTTCTATAGCTATTAGACACCTTTAGCTATTAGAACATCACTTTTGCACTTTACGCGATTTAGTCCTTTTTATCAAATTAACCATTCAAACGTTAAAATTTCTTAACGAAATTTTCACACAATCCCTCAATCATGTTGTAAACACTAAAATAATAAAAAAATAAATATTTTGACCTCAGATTTGTGGTCCTAAAACTACTGTTTTGATTTGACTAAAAGTGGGCTGTTACAAGGGATACTTCGACTTCGAGTCGATGAGACACTAGGTGTCAAATTGTTACTTCGGATAAATTTGATCAGGTACTTGGTACCAACTTACTTCGGCATGGCCGATGAGACACTGGGTGTCAATCTATTACTTCAAATTTTCCGATAAGGCTCTGGGTGCCATACTGGTGTGTTTGGTTGGTTCCATGTATCCGTCAAAGTCCGAGTTCTATTAATAGGGGTCAATAAATGAATTGGAAAATTTGATCGATATGAATGATATTAAATAATGAAATGAAATATGGTTAGAGATATATGAACTAAAAATTTGTGAATTGAATGTGAATAACCAATGTTTTAGTTCAAAGTGATATGTGTTGACATTGTGAAAAGCTATTTGGGTTAGCAACTGATCGAAAGTGAATGTGTTATAAAAGATTTAGCTATGAATTGTTTATTGTATAATTATAGTATTTGTATTATTGAATGTGTAAATAACATAAAATTTATATTTAAAGTATTTGGATTATAGAAATACCACTATGTTTATACTCAGCGTACGGTTTGTTTCCATGCGCAAATTAGATTAAAGTCAAAATGTCGAATCAGCATCCAAAGTCGATCCCAAACTCAAAGTGGTGAAGTAAATTTCTTTTTGGTAATGGCATGTACCTAGGATGTTTTATGTTGATCATTTTGGAGAATGTTGTAAATGATATTATAAAATGATAATTGGTTGGTTATATATATATTATGTTGAGTTAACAATGTAGTATGTTTAAGTGAATATGCAAATGAATTTGAAATAGGCAAATATTTGAAATAGGAAAAACTTTGAAATTTCACAAAAAATTTTCTGAACTTCTGATTAAGTCCTGATTTGTTTCTAATACGTGATTTGGGCCTCGAGGGCTCAATAAAGGGACATTATGATTAAATTATGATGTGTATGTTTATGTTATTATATGATTGTTTGTATTTGTTCTGAATTTTTTGGTAATACTCTGTAACCCCATTTCGGTGACGAATAAGGGTTAAGGGGTGTTACAATTGCCTTATGATGTAAGGTCTTTTTAGGTACACACGGTCTACCACACGACTGTGTGATATTTAAAATTTGGTAAACTTTTAGTTCATATGGTCTTAGTGAGTTACATGGCCTGGAGACACGGTCGTGTGACCTCCTTTTCGAATCCTACTGTTGTAACACCCCAAACCCGGCCCAAACACTACGACCAAATTTGGGTTGCTACCGAGAAAACATTTTGGAAATCTTTTCAAAACCGTTTTAAGTTCTGTCGAAAACCTTGTGTTTTCAAGTCTCTTGTTAAAAACCATACTTAGTGTTGTTTTAGAAATATTTATTAAGTCGGGTTGTTTATAAATTTCAAACGTGCCCGATGGCATTTTAAAACATTTTACGTTTGATTTGAAAAAAACATGTGAACTCATTTATAACGTAATTAAACAGTTTAAAACAAATATTCAAAGCATGTAACAATTATAAAATAATTCTAGGAGGCCTTATTACAACTTGATTAAAACAAAACCGACAATAAAGTATAATAAATTAAAATTTAAAGTTTCGTTTAAATCAAATGTCTACCGCATGGCCACCTCGAGTCCATCCGGCTCCACATCCGCGATTTAAGTGTCACCTGAAAAAAAAATAAAGGAGAAGGTGAGTCACCAAGACTCAGTATGTAACCCTTCCCCCGGTTTAATGCCACGACATACACAATTTATAACAATTAACGTGCACTAAGTCATGCACCTAACCTAGCCATCCAAACGCCTTTCTCTACCCCGTGTGGTAACAAACCACTGGTGGTGCCAAACCACTGGTGACTTAAAGTCACAATTGTGATACCAAATCACTGGAGGTGCCAAACCTCTGGTGTTCGAAGACGCAAATCGAATGATGGGGCCAACCCATCATGTGATACCAAATCACTGGTGTCAATCCTTTAATATAAATCGTGGGGCCACCCTTGTGGTGCTAAGCCACCGGGGACGGGACGCGCTATGAGGTGCCAAACCCTGGAGGTGCCAAACCTCACGGTGACCAGAAGTCACAATGTGGTACCCAACCATCGGTGTCCGTCGACACGAATATCACTTTCCCTCCTCCACTCGGTTAACCCATATCAGTCCATAATATATAATAGAATTCATGCCAATGTATATTTAAATCACATATATTAAATATGCCATGCTTCCCAAAAGCATCTAATAGTAAACTCATCTTCGTGTGGTCTTACGAGTCATCGCTTATACCGTTATGGTATTAAATCCAAGCTATATAAACCAGATTTAGCATACACAATATTTAGCACAGTTAATAGTTATAAAGTGTGTATGTACACACCTGTTCCTATCGAAATTCCTAGATCCCGAAGCCTTTCTTAACCTTGGCTGAATAGTCCCCCACTTACCGAAATCCCGAATTTATCACTTGAGTCTCCGAGATCCCTACCAAAACACATATAAAAAATCGGTTTGCACAATCCCACATAATCAAGGCCTATGGCCGAATATTACTTACCACCCTTTCTCAGGAAAACGAATCCCGAAAGCTTCCTTCAATCGACTATGGCTTCCCTACAGCTGAATATGAGCCAAAAATAACTCTCCCTTATCACCTCTTCAAACTAAAAAAAATAAAATAAATTAATAGCTATCCCCCCACTCCAGCCGAATTCTAAATCAAAAACAATTACTTAAGCTCATCCTTATCTTCTAATTTAAACTCCATGTGCAGGCCACTCACGCCAGCTTGAAAAAAAAAATAAAATGCCAATGCAGTTTCTTTAGATCGAACCCAAGACCTCACTGCTGCAGCCCTCACTTCCAACGCCCAGGCCACTTTTCCCAATTGACTTTCATGTCAAATAACCACAACATTTAATTATAAGGCCTTCCAACTTGAGCCCAGCACCGCATATAAAAATTAAAACACAAACCTCTGCCCCAGCTATTCGAACCTAGGACCAGCTAGGTCCCTTGCTGCATGATGCGCCCCCACGCCACTCTGCTGCTGTTCTCTTTGTGGCATGAACTCCCACCCTATTCTTTTAAAGCCTCATTCCTTAGCTCGCCCAAAACAAAAATAAAATGCCACTTCCAGCCATCGTGCCTCGAACCCAGGCCCTTGTTGGCGC